>CM060987.1:43627556-46027556 GCA_030765065.1 Deroplatys truncata
TAACTTTTGTGGGGTGTAGAACGTTTAAGTTATTTTAATGTTGTGTTTTGGATGATGTCTCCATAACAGCTCTAGAATATTTTAGTTGGTAGTGTATAGTACATTTTCCCGAGTGATTTATTGAATAAGATTTGATGTCCTTTATCAAATCTAGAAGCCCATACTAGCAATTATGAATGAATAATTTAACATATAATAAAAACATTTATTGTAACATTACTTTTTTATTACTGTGTAAACCTCAATGCACACCAATCAACTGCAATTTTAAACTTAGTGATTTTACAAAGCAGAAACACATATTAGATGCGTGAAATCAAATGTTTCGCTCTAAGGAAGTGTGCTTTTAATGCCCATTTTGATAGTCTTAGAGTCTATTTCAGGTGCCTAAAAATTTGACATCTAATTATAATCCACATGGTGCTGTGATGCGCAGCTTCAGAAAGAAAGAAAAGCAGAGAAAGGAATGCTGATGATCTGTAGATAAAGAACGCATGCAGTTAGCAGTTTAGTTGGCTGAAGGGATAAAATCTAAGGCTTCCTTTGTACAGAGACTTGGAGAAAAGCACAGAATATTCCAGCTGTAAAGCGAATTATTACCAGAAGAAAAAAGTATAGGTAAAGGTTATCAAAGGATGGGGACACTCCCACCTACATATTCTATGTAGATACCACCCCCAAGGAGGAAGGTTACCGTCCCCCCAGGAATGAAGTGAAGGAACCACAGGAGGCTACAGGACACAGAGGCGCGGTAATCCCTAACAGTCCCAGGCTCGAAGATCCGTCCTGTTGAACTTGACCAGATAGGGCGATGAAGATCCGTCGACCATGAAGCTCTCTAATGTCCGCGGGGAGCACTCTTTCCTATGAGAAAGAATCCACGCCATCTGTCCGACACCGCCATCTGAAAGATGAGACGGAAAATTATTGAAGGAGAAATTGTGAAAAGCAGATCGTGATAGATGAGAAATCACCCCAGCATCCGCCTATCGACCAGAGAAAACCACGAAAAACGCAAGTTCAGAGTGGGCGGTCGATGGGAATCGAACCAGGGACCTCCAGAATGCGAGCCTGACACGTTATCGCAGAGCCATCTCGCTCAGTTCCTGGAAAAAGTATCAAAGATAAATATAATATGACACTGCAACGCTCATAACTTCTAGATTTAACCCATCAAGTGGTGTCGCGTCAGAGATGCATTCTGCGACTATTAATGTTAACGACCGCATTAATATGCAACGAACACGTTTTGTTCTCATAAAGCAAATAAAATCGAGAGCCATATTTAAAAATATAGGATATTTACTCCTTAAACATATATTGTCATGTTATTTAGCTGATAATAATGGAACTCCGAATTTCATTACTATTTTTGCTTTTCTTGCTTTGAGCTATGTTTCGTTAATTTAAATGGACTGCTACGTAATGAAATAAATTGACAAAATTTCCAGTTTTTTCAATGTCGTTTACCGCCTGCCTAGAAGTTGAGCCTATAATGCTTTTCTTTTAACTCCTTCTGAAAAAAAAAACATTTTCACAGCATTCACAATGTTATATTACAAAATACTTCTAGCCATTAAGCTTTAGTTGCAGTTCCCTCAAACCACAGAATATCCACTTGACAGTATACTCTTTCAAATAACATATTAATGAATCTGGGTCAAACGTTTACCAAAGGTGTAATACTCCACAGTAAAAGAAACTGCATAGAAGTAATTAATTTTATTACCAGGTGAGGTAATGATAAGTCATCGTCCTTTTAGGAGTGTACAACTTTCCCATCTTCAGGATGCTAAACCGAGAACTCCTAGAGTGTGTACGTCGTCAGGGAAACTTCAGCTCTTATTTAATTAATTTTGCTGTTTGATGTTTTCATTCATAGATTTTAAACTAAACTTTCCTTTATAAACTTAGTTGAGCTGCCTTTAGTTTTCTCAACATTTGTAGTATTTTGGTACGCAAATATTTTGCACATTTTAAGTTTCATTTTAATGGTAGCACATAGCGAAGATCTTGCTGTAGCTTCTACGGTAGCTTTGAACCAGCGAGTGTCAGATATATGGTCCTTAGGTGGATGGTCGTCTTGCTATACCTATTATTTTACTACTGTTGATTGTACAGTATGATGAACCGAGGTCACCATAAATTAACTGATAAGTGCAGTTAAAATCTCAAAAGTTAAGTATATTATGGAAATCTTAGTGGATATTTCTGGTGCCTTTGATAATTTGTGGCGGCCTCATACTTTCTAGTGGTTAAGGCAAAGGAATTGTCCTAAAAGTCTATATGCCATATTAAAATTTACTGTAGAGATAGAAATACTCATAACAAAAGAATAAAGGATATTGTTAATAAAGAAATCACTAAAGGGCTCGATTTTAGTACCGTTCTTTGGGAACTTTCATTGGGGACGTTATTAGACGAACTGAATAATGACATGGATATATAAAATGCCACAGTCTATGCAGTGGCTTTTATAGTTGAAGAAGATAATAAAAGCGATTTGAAAAGACGTTGAAATAAATTAACAACTAAATTAAGTACTTAGTGTAACACACCAAAATTAAAAATAACCTCCAGAAATTCACGAATCTTAAATGGAAAATTAAAAAGAGGCCCAACATTAAATTTAATAATCAGAACTTCAGAAGACAGAAAAGAGTAAAATATTTGGAAATATTTTTAACGAAAAATTGAATTTCATAATCGCTTAACGTTTACCAGTTATACAAGACTATACAAAATTCCTTCAATGAAGAGGACTTCACAGGATATTCTCATAATATTCAAAATATATATTTTATTTACCATGTAAATATCTTTAATATATGATATTTAAATCTTAAAAATAATTTCCATGTAAAGGGTAGTTTGGGTTGGCGGATATTCTTGAAAATCTTCCTGTCGCATCTTTCGAAGCATCGTATTTATCCGACTTTTCGTTTGAGTTATGCTGTTTACACACACACACACACACACACACACACACACACACACAAACGGACCTTATTGTAAAAATGCTTTTTTTTTTATTCAGGGGGCCTCAAACCCCGTATTTCTGGTAAAATCTCGGTATCGAATTTTTGGGTGAAATGCAAAAAAAAAAAAAAAAAAAAAAACGCTCGTGTGCGTGCGTGCTGTGTATGTCGGTATTACTGTGAACTGCATAACTCAAAAATGAAAAAATTGGTTAGATATCAAGCTTGATAATTAAGCGCACCGTCTTGCAAGGTTGTGACACGAAGATTTTTCACTAGAATTTGTCTCGTATTTTCAAACTTTTCTTCGTTTCTGTTATAAACCACTAACCGGTTTATATGGCATATATATGATTGTGCACTGGTTCTCTCACACCACTTATCCCAAAATGTAACCTCAGCGATTAAGAAATGTCATTAAAGAGAGATATTCTAGCTGTTTCGATTGCCTTTACAAACCACTGAACTTTTATGCTGGAGCTTGATGCTCGTGTCGAGATTTTAAGGTTCGAAAGGTTAGGTCTTGTGTAACAATACGGGCAGCCATACATCTTCATCATGGCGAATGCAATGAATAATGTTAACTAAGTAGGGCAGAGCGTGGCTCATTTGTCTTCCATAAATAATACATCAGAAGGAACGACAAAGAGATTTTTCAAGCTTTCCTGTTGTGAAATACCGCTAATGACTTCCGCTTTCCTTGGAATTCTACCTCCTTATATTTATCGGCAGCAAAGTTATGCGGCTAATGAACGTGAAACGATATGAATGCCACTGGTCGTGTGGAATGTAAAACAAGAATGTCACCAGTCATGATGGAATGCGAAATGTATGCCGCAACTTTGTAGATACACAACCCTATTATTTGTTGTTTCCGCCGCATAATAATGAGAGAATTATTTACTAAAAGCACTTTGGTGGAGGGTAATTTATGAAGCAAAATATCTAGTTCTAATTCACTCATTTTTCATCTTTCTCTTGGACGCCATGTCTGCCAAAGCCAGACACTTTTTTTTAACCTTTTAAATGTTGAAGTGTATGTGAAAATATTTTTGACAACACATGCTCACCTAACATGAACCACAGTTAAGTACGCCAATACGGCCAATAACTCACTAAATGCTGTTACAAAGGCAATTTGTCGGACTCACTGTCGCTGATCTCCGGTTCCAGTTTTTTTTGAGAGGAAGGGGGATAAAAGACCAAATTAGAGTGCCGAGTACTCTAAGGCTCTAGAAAAATAAATGTGGTTCTTTCCGGGCACTCTCTAAACTCTGTGAAAGGCGAAATCTCTGGATTCCCGGCGCAGGGAGCCGGTAGATTGACCAGTCAGTTGTAGCAGTAGCCTCCAGTTCGAGAGGTTACAGGTTCAAACCCGGCGGAGGGCGATGGATTTTTTCGGGGGTAAAAATCCTTAGCTTGGTTTTCTTCGGAAGGGAAGTAAAGCCGGTGGTCCCGTGTCGTAGATTTACGGCACGTAAAAGAACTTCAAGCCTGATAAAGAGGCCTCTGAGCAAAAATTCCGGTCCTTCACGCCCAGTATATAATGTGACGCTAAGAACCACGGTAATTACAGAGCGTCTATAAATAATGCTCAATTTCATTTGATCAGTCAGTGATTTATTTCCTAGGAAGTAGTGGTAGCGAGGCCGAGAGTGGTGGCGGCGCGGTAACCTGTGCGACTCGTATTCGAAATGTCTCGGGTTCGATCCCCGGCGATCGCTCACTCTAACTCGTGGGTTTTTCGTGGTTTTCCCGGGTTGGCAGGTGAATGTTGGGGTGGTTCATTTTATACAATGACCCCACGCCCCTCATTTCCTGTACCCATCATCTTCCTTGTCATTTGTTTCAGGGTTGTAGGACCAGGCGACTGTGTTGGGAGGGTTGCGGCTTGATGGTGGCTAGCGTTCTGTGGAGGTTTCTTCCGACGTCATCCAAGGAAGCTTTTTGGTACCCGCCTCGGAGTGGTTTTGGGTAGACGCTCCTTTGGGGACCTCCTGGTGGCTCGGAGCCCAATGGGTGGGCTCAGGCGCTGAAGGCCTTCAATCTGGATACATTAGGGACCCCGTCCGTGCTTTTGCGTCCGTCGTCTTCCGGTTCTGGTCGCCCTTCGGGTCTCTCCACATATCCTTCCCTCACAGGGGTCACAGTAGAAGCACAAAGGGCCGGATGGCCTGGATGCTGTGGTCTGCTTCGTTTCGGGGGTTTCTTTCGATCGTCAGTACCTTTACCTTTAGTAGTAGTAGCGAGCGAAAATAAATAGAAGCGTTAATTTGGATCGTTACTAGCTCAGTTCTGGGAATCGACAAATGAAACGAGTAGTTCACGCGTGTCAGCAAGCTTTTAGAGTATTGCAGAAACCAGCTAGCGTGGTTTTCAGTTACAGCCTGAAAAATATGTGCTGCTCGGGGAATACGGAAGAGGTTTTTCATCGGACTGAACGCTGGTTTAGTTACAACTTACAAGATTGCTAATGTTTCGTTATTTCACTAAGTAGTAATGTCTTTGGATGGCATGTTATAAGTATAAATAAAAATTATTATACTGATTTTATTAGCTGATATTTAAATCAAGGAAATTTATTACTAGAAAGTTAGATAACTCATTAATTAACACTATTTTGACAGATGCAGTTACAGACCCAGTTTTTCTTCTCACTTTTTCCTCTGCTCGTAGGATTCGGTAGCACACTCCTTGCGGCAGTAGCTCCTGTCCGATGTTGTTCTGGCCCGTAATGCCCGTAGCTCGCGGCTTACCTTTCTGCGGCCTCCGCGTCGACTCCAGATGTTTGAAGTGAGCTGGTTCTCTGCATTTTTGTCCTGAAGTAAATACTGAAATATGTAAGAGCATGGACTTTTCCTCGGTAAAGGAAACGTAGATCTCGGGTGTGGTAACGGAGAGAAAATGACGTGCTTCAGTTACAAAAATAGAGAACACCACTGTTTTCTTTATTTCTTTATTTCCGGTAGTTCACCACTGATAATGTCGCCGTTAAAACACTGTCCACTGCTGTTGAAACACGGCGCTGATATGACGCGAAGTTTATATACTTAACAAATCTCTTTACTTGTAGCGATTCTTATTGTGTAGCGAAACCTGTCTTAATTCACTAACTTTTGGTGCGACATCTCTTAAGTATCCGGCAGCATCCTCCTCTGCCTGTAGTTTCGAAGTAACTCCACGATCTTTGGTCTTAACAGATCTATTTATAGTCGCGGGCTTCTTAGGCTACTTAATTTCCTATTGGTGCATTTTTAGCGCCACTCAACGCGTCTCACTATTTCATACTGATTTACTGGGATCTCATTGGTCCTTTTCCACCCCCTCTTGCTCAATTTTAACATAAATCGTGGCTTTTCCTAATTTTACAGTTAAGCTTGTTGTCTCCCTCACTCCGGTCACGGCGAATTACCGTACAAAAGAACAATAGCTCTACGCCCTCGCTGTACGAACAATACTTTTTGCTACCAGAGAGACATCGTAAAACTCACTTGTTGCCTTCGGAGACACTTTTCCTGCATCTAAGATATCTCGTCGTGGACAGTATTTTAACATAGCGCTTAAATTATTTACATTAAACAATTTATTACTCCTCCAATATTACTAACCTAAATACAAACATATCATTAAATCACTCTTCTTAAGCTACACAGGCAGTAAAAGAAAAATAGTTGTACATAGCATAATTTAATTTCACAAGAAAGTAATTACTCAAATTATTAATAATTACATAGCTCGGGCTCGGCCTAGAGTTGCCGTTTCATCCTTTGAGTAAGTTTACTGACCTTGAACAGAGTATAATACTGTTTCACTGCTTCAACACTCCAATACATATGCTCACTTCTTTCTTGTTTCGTAAGGTGCACATATGTCGAAGCATTGACTCACATGAACCAACAATGCGCTAGCTGCCGTTTCTTTCTAAGTACTCAAGTTCTGGTCACTTTTTACTCAGCAGTGTTCTGTCGTCAAAAGATTCTCCTGAGAGAGCCTTTCTACTTTCTGCTAGACTTCCGGATATAAAAGTCACCGTTATGTTGCAGCATACAAGTGAATACTCCTTAATGACGAAATGAAAATATCTGATGTATATGATGCTCTACCCACTGTCATTCCATAATATTATCATAAAAGGTGTGCTACTTCTATCCAATTTACCTTAATTACGATCAACAACTATTGCATAGAAGTAATCTCAAGTTACACTCTGTGTATTTACCTACGTTTATTTCTCCATGATCTTGCAAGATGCGGAAACGACAGTCAGCTGCTTGAAGATATTATATGTCAGCTTTTCTATGTCATGAGTTGAACTGCAAGGAAAGAAGCAAGGAAGAGAGTTCTAGTTTAAAAAATGACATGACCAATCTAGACCTCAACTAGGGAAAACTAAAATACAAAAGATCGTATGTATCACTCACATGAATTTCTCTACCCATTATAGTATTTTTTATAGGCTTCTACAAACTATTCTTACAAAAGCCTATTTTTCCGACTACTTCTTGTTAATCGAAGCAAAGCAGTAAATGTTTGCACAAACAGTCTAATTACACATTTCTTTGTCGGTATAAAGCAGAAGTAGGCTTAAGCGATAGCCAAATCTTTTATAAGCAGGTCAATCTTTTATATACCGGTTTTGAAATTCTTTACTCTTTCCATGGCATTGCGAGAAACAACTGTATTCTGACAGCACTATAAAAATGGTGAAAGTCTTGAAAATTCAAACCAATATCAAAGCGACGATAAAAAAATTTGTTTGAGTAAATTCTATTTTTTAAACAGATACTTCACAGGTTGTTTACAGAAAACTCACTATGCACACTCACGTAAATATCTTAAAGATATGCGATTTTAATAAAAAACGTTAGTTATTTTTGAAAAAATCAAAAACATTACGAAAAGTTTTCCATGGTTAGTTGAAGTGGAGGAGCTTTCTTGAAACTGTTGTGTCGCATCATCGGAAGATGCTAAACTTAAATATGTAGTTTGGCAAGAAAGCGGGATTCGTGTGGTGTTTTTTAAAATGTATAACTCATAATTAAACAAAATACGATTTATGCGGGTAGAAAATAACTTCGTGGAATATTGCGTCAAAATAAAATTGAGTTATTTATGGATGCTGTTTAACTGCTGTGGTCCTTAGCGCCCCTTTCTATATTGGGCGTGAAACACGGGTAATTTTGCTCAGTTATTTCTTTATCAAGCTTGAGGTTCTTTTACGTGCCGTAAATCTACGACACAGGACCACCGGCTTTACTTCCCTTCCGAAGGAAGCCATGTTAAGGATTTTTACGCCCGAAAAAATCCATCACCCTCCGCCGGGTTCAAAGCCACGACCTCCGGAACTAGAGGCTAGCAGGTAACCACTACACCAAGGAGGACGAAAAATATTGCGTCAATAAGTAATTACAGAAGCATTTGAAGGGTGACGTTTTTATTTTGAAATGTTAACATTCTAATTCTTAAGGTGCACAGTTCATTATGCGATCATAATCCACCGCTATAATCCACTGTTAAGGTAGTGTTTGTAACAGAGCTACAATAACAGTTATGATTAACACGGCGCTACAAACTATTTTTTCCTCTGTATCTATTTTCCCCTTGTTTACCCAGTTTATGATTACTGTGTTTTGCCGTTTGATTTGCCGGTTATTACCACAATTACACATACAACACACACACACAAACACCCATGCCCGTGGCGGGACTCGAACCCAAGACCCTCTTGGCGGAGCGCCGAAGCTATACGCTCCAGCAACCACGGCTGCGAGGGCTGGCAACTAAGGCATTAAAATGGTAACTGGTATTTGTAACCGTTAAATACAGTTCGTCACACACCTAACCAGAAACCTGACGTTTGTGGGTTTAAATTTATTCAAACTAAACGTTTAGAGCAAGCTGTTGCGGTATTAGTTACTGAGATCCTAAGCAGAGAAACAAAGTGCCAGGTCTTTCAAAGCAGCTTCATCCTATAACCACAGAGGTTTACAAACATTTTACTGTAACGGATACCTTCAACTCCCAAATTATACTCAGGCCTCGCTTTTCAACAGCGAAATGTGTTATGAAAGGCAAATACATACATATTTGTTATGTATTTATTTACTTTTGATACACAAACCACAATTTAAAAAGATGTCTAGTTAAAGCAAATATATTTTCATAATGCTTATAAGTTAATTGTCAATTCCTCTGCGATAACATGTGGGCATGTGAAGAATTTCCATAACACAGGGAAACTAGTTAATAACAGGCATGATGTCCAGGCTGGTCATTGAGAAGTATGACCTTGCTTGGCACCATATAGCTATAGAATTTGAGTCCATGTTGTTAAACAGTAAGATTTATCTCATTCTGGATATTTTGTCTTTATCCTTATTTAGAGCTGATCACCGCAAAGATGTAAATATAACCTTACACTGAAGAGGCTTTGCAAAGAAAATCAGAATGTGCAAGGCTTTCTTGCTAAACCCTTTACGATTATATTTATGAACCTAAAATTTCAGTCAGTGCTGAATAAAGAAGCGTAGAGTTCATTAAATTGTCTGAGGTAAGATCACTAAGCTATCGCTTTTCTGCTGTGGTAAAATTTGGTGTTTTGAAAGGTGTGAGTTGATGAAATCTGTGATTCAGTTGTATTGTGTAAGTATTCTGTGTGAATAGAATTCTGTCTAAATAGAACAACTGGTCCACCAATACAGATTCCATTGATTCATTTAATTTTAACGTGCTCATATATATGTATATATATATATATATATATATATATATAAAGCATTCAGCATAGTTCTGAACTTCAGTCTTTTCCTTCCAAAGCAACAACTCTCATTTGAATCGCTATACCATATCTGACAGTGGTATAATATATCATTGTTCATTCCTTTGCAGAGGTACATTAAGATGCTCTAACTGAACCAAGTTATGTCAATTTTCGACAAAGATAACATGAATATAACTTTTTGTTTGCATCTGTGGAACTCCTTAATCCATGCATGCTACCTGGGTAATGCCAAATGAACATTGTAATGCCCAAAATGTTTGAAACTGCAAATACTTCCGGACGTAAAACTGACCCCTCTTTGGATCTCCAGCTATGAACCAGTAGAACAACCATCAATTTAGTTTAAGATTTGCTCAGTGGAATGTCATAGCCAAACAAATGGAGTTGATCAAAATGATGTATAATAAAAAAGGTTGATATGTTTTGCACAATCGAAGCTAATGTAACAAACGATACCATAAAATACCTCCAGATAAGAAATTACACAATGCATATATTTCCTAAGTCTCGACATTGCAAGTGATATACTTGTAGGTACTAAAAAACTATTTTGCATAAAGTAATGCAAAGAAACTATAAATCTGATATACCGAAATTATACTTATCGAAATATAATATACACACTAAAGTATTTGATGTTTATAACCCAAGGAGAAATGAAATAGACAATAAATTCTCTTGGAGCATGAAAAAACGAAATTGGAAGTATTTCCAAAACCAGATAGAGATATATCTAATAGTAAATTTGACTTTGAAAATAACTCTGCAGATAGCAAGTGCAAAAACTTCTGCAATATAATCCCTAATGCAGCAAAACATAATGTACTAAAAGGTAAGGTAGAAGATTACAAACTATTTTGGTCAACAAAACTAACAAGACTTAAAAGAGAGGGAAATAATGCAAGAAAAGAGGCAGAACCTTAAAGGAAGCTAGTGACGTCTAGCTGGAGACATAAAGTGACTTTCATGAAACAGAAAAAATATATATATATATATTCACCTATTGATTACAGGGTCACGCTTTGGAAACCTGACTAAAAGCCAATGTCATCCAGAGACTCTAAAAGCTTGAAACCACTCACACATAATATTCACAAACAGAATGGCTACATGCTTATACAGATGGCTCACTTTATGAAATTATGACAAAAACTCTGGAGTAGGAGCTGGAGTTTGCAGTAATCTATTCAGTTTCTATATATTTGCTGGATCTACTCTACTCATTTTGGTGGTGAGGTACTTGCACTAGATACATACTCACAACTTTTATGTAGAATAAATACATTTCAAAAATTAGTAATATTTATTCATTCAAAATCAGTTATATCAGAAAATTCATTGCAATGTTCCAGACCCTAAACAAAGCTATTTGCTTGCAATGGATTCCATTGTAACATCCATGGAAATGAAAAGGCAGACATTTGACCCAGAAAGGAACCAAAATCTTACATTATCTTACCACTCAGCAAAGTTCCTTATAAATCTTGTTAATCAAAAGGAAATTAAAATAGTTTTCTTGGAAAATAGTAAAAATAAACCATGGTCATGTTTATTAGATAACTCCTTGCTGATACCAGACTCACCCAGGTTTGTAGCAGTCACATACTTCAGACTGACTACTGGTCAAGACTCTATGGCTTCGCATATCCACAGAATTTACATATGAACTCGCCCAGGCTGATTTTAATATCTTAGTAATGAACATGGACCACGTTAAGAAATGTTCTGCTTCAACATCACCTAATTCAATCTGTATATAAAAATCATACTGGGAAGCAAGACGGCGAATGGAGAACATCCAAGTGTCTGTGAAATGGATTATTATTATTATTATTATTATTATTATTATTATTATTATTATTATGTATTCACATTAATTATGTGAATATCTTCACATATATAATTATAACCTAACATTTGAAGACAATGTAGATATAAAAAATAAATTTTGTAAAGCATTCTATGGGAATAGTCAGCAAAGTAATGAAATCTTCCCTGGTCCAGAAAAGTAAAAGGTTACGATTATATAAAACACTAACAAGGGCAGTACTATGCTATGGGAGTGAAGCATGCGCACTAAGAGGATGGAAGAAAGAATAACAGCATATGAAATGTGTTTTATGAGAACTATAGCAGGAAATATGAGATGGGACCACATAAGAAACGAAGTCATAATGGCAGAACTTGGTCTATAACGTATACTTCATTTTATTCACACCTATCAGAACAACTGAAAGAGTCATTTAAGACGAATGAGATCCTGTAGAATCCCTAAAGCTATGCTCCATCAATAACCCCATAGGAAGGGATCTCTGGGGATTCCAAGAAAAGGTGGAAAGAACATTTCTATTTAATGAGATCGTAACCGGCCATATGGTCTAACACTTGTATAGATTATTATCATTATTAATTATTATTATTATTTTCTACGAGTTATGGATAAAATTCCTTTCTCAAATAAAAAAAAATTCACATAGTTATTTGCTGTTAAATCCCTAATAAAGCATCTAAACAAAAACAGGACATGCATGTATGTTTGTGTTATTTAGAAGTACAACACATTAGCTGACATTTTAGGACGCTTAAAGTCGTATAAGTGGTTGTAAATAGAAACAATAAAGCAGACACATAATTTCATAACTTAGACGCGCCTGGGTGGAAAAAGTGAACGAAAGAAAAAAGAGCATCGTCCTCCGGAAAGATCGTATTAAGAATAAAATAGCTGAGAAGCTCTCAGAAAAACGACGATGGTGCTGTCATCTTTTTGCATAGCAATGTAATAGCTCTGCATTCTTGTTGCCTTGCAGGATGTGCTTTCTCGTTAAAGTCTTTGATAGCTTGCCAGAAACTCAATGGGAGAAATAAAATCGTTCTGTTTTTGCAAACATTAGTGTCATATATAATTTAAGACCTCAAGAAGGGATGTTTTTGTTCTAGCCCTTTGTACGTGGGTTGAGAACACCTGAGTTTTACCGCAGGGAAGCTTAGATAGCTCAGTAAAGTACCTGTATAATGGAAGCGACTGTTCAATTGGATCACAAATTTAAGAAAACCCACACGTTAGTTTTGTTTTACGGAAAATTTCTATGCTGTTAATGTAGTATCTTATTTTCGCAGAGACAAACTCAGATACCTTCCATTTACTTAGCTTTGTACAGCAGGTTAAAGTTTCAGTGAAAGTAAAAAGCTTACATGTCCTAGACACGTGACATTACTTTATCGCATATTTCAAGTTCACCATACGGTATGATATTCATTTGAATGGTTGTTGATATAAAGGTTATCTTTATGCACTTTGAGGAACGATCCGTATTGTTAATAGAGTATGTGATTCAACATACCACTTAAAATGTACTACGTTTACAGTTAGATGTATTTTTATTGTCTGTGAAGCTCGCTGAAATATAAGTGTAAAAAAGAAACTTCCACCTTCGTTATAACATAAGCTGCAATTGTATTACTCTCCCATTGAGTATTTAAATATGCATTAAACTTGGACCTCCGTATCATAAAGCGCCCCAACAAAAATGGTGACAGGATCTGTACATTAATAAAATTTGAGAACTACCATCAACGCTTCAAAGAAGAATTTTATATCTTGTAAATATATAAAGCGAGCGGGATATTTTAGGCGGCAACGTCGGATAACGTTTTGTTGGATAATTTGATCTGCGAATTTTCCTAACACCCCTTTCATCACTATATTTCATTTCCTTCTTCTTCACCGCCATACCAGGCACTGGGCTGATCACCCATCCTGGATATGCAATGATCCAAGGTTTACTTGCTCTTCGACAGGCTACTGACCCAAGGCACTGCCTCGTAAGCCCTTGGGGGTGTAAGTTCTCAAAAAAGGAGTCTAATCCAAGAAAGAAAAAAAGAAGTAAATATATAAAATATTTCTGATTACTCTAGTCAGCGGCCCAACGTCTAGAAAAGTCAGAAGTCTCTTTTGAAACAATGCAAGAACCAGGTAATGAAAGAGAGTGATTCATTATTACCATACTTGAATATGACAAGGCAAAGTTCATTTTGGAAGTTTAACCTTTCTCAGCGTACGTGGTGATGGATTTTTAAAGAGGCAGAAGAATGCGCAAGGATTGTTTACTTAACCTTTAAATTTTTTTGTTTTTTTGGAGCTCAAAATTTGGGCAATGCAGATAAACATCAGCCTTCAAAGCATTTTATGAGGAAAGGTCACTTAAACTCCTCTTCTTCTGTCTGAAGATGTTTTGTATTCTTGAGGGTGTAAATCGATTTGATTAAGCTGTGCTGTGTATTCTGTGAGGTTTTCGGAGTGGATGTGAAACTGAGACAAGTAATCCATAAACAGAGATTTTGTTTCTTGATTTAGTGCTTAAAACATTCTCTCAAGAAGGCATTTTTCACCATAGCTATGGGCTTTAGTCTCTCTTCCAAAGCTAATAAAGCCATTTGAACAGCCACATTTTGTATTCGTTTGTAATGATACATTAAAAATATCTAGTTCCTGGAAGTTATCAGAAAGCGTGCCAATTTTTGTAGGAAAGTAATGCTAATACAGTTTTCGATTTAGACATAAACTTTGTTCCACAATGTATATGAGAAGCTCCTCTCTAAGTTCAAAACAGGATGATTTCATTGTCGTGATATAACTAACGTGATTTATAGTAATAAAAAAGAGAAGTGCATTCAGCTGCTAGTTCACACATTTTGAAAACCCTTTATTTTTTTTACAAACCTACTGATGTATTGTGAACCAATGTTAAGAACCCTAGGGATGTCTCGCCCTCCCGTGGGAAACTTCTCGCATGCCACACAGTTATATGACCCTGTGGGACTGCAAATGCCGAAATTATTCTAGCTTATATTTTGTTTCTGTCCAAGTTATTTGTGTGTAGCAACCTTACCTTTCCCATATTACTTTAGTTGAGACTGTACCGGTCGCCAGGCATGTTGGGGCCGATTCGTTTAAGCAGAAGGCATCTGACTAACATCTTTTTTAAATTGGTATTTACGTGCAGGTGCGATAAAAACAACAGAGTTTCCAAGAAATCCTGCTCGACCCTCTCGTCCTTTAGAGCGCGTTTGATAATTAAAGTTTCTCGACGATGATGGCGCCTCAAAGGCTTAACATGGAATTTCGTCTATAGCGCACGGCGCAGTTGCATATTTCAAGTCTCAAAGTCGGGCAGGTAATGGTCAGTAAGGCGAAAATTTTAACCCAACGTGAACATAATAAATGAAACAGTTTTGCAGTTTATTTAAATTACCGCTATATAAAGATATACTTTACTAACGCAAAATAATGTAAAATAATAAACAAATTAAGAAATCTGAAGAAGATATATTGACTAATAAAGGAAGCGTTTGATGGAAAAACGAAACATATTCTTTGGAAGCTCGAGGCAAAAGCTAAGGAAACCATCTGCGAAGTACTTTATGTATAGTGTGGAAACTTAGATGTTAGGACAAAATGAAGAAAGATAAATAGAAGCGTTTGAAATATGGACTTGACGATGAATGAAACGTGTGAAATGGACAGGCAAAATAAAGCAATGAACCTCTGTTACACACAGTGAAAGGACACTGCTGAAATTGATCAAGAGCAAAAAAGGTTAATGGGTAGGGATTTCTAGCATTTTTAAATCATAAATTTAGCACCAATATTTACACATTTAGCATTTTGATTTCCGCATTTAGCATTCTGTAGCGTTTATTTGGAATTTAGCAATATACGAAACAATTTGAGCTAATTCTGATAAACAGGCAATGTCATTTTAAATAACAATACATGAATTTAATTACTTGTAAAGAGTTGATAGTGAGATCAAATCCATAAATTAAATTTTAAATTTATTCTGAACTAATATAGGTTAAAGCAACATAAAGAAAAATATAACAAATTGATACATACTAAGGCATAACACAGATAAAAAATCCGATGTTACTCTCATATGACTGTCTCTACTCTTGTACAAACTATTTTTTGAAACGCTTATTCTCCATGTTTATTGTCTACTTCATGTTAATCCACATAAAAATTCGCAGAAACTATCGTATTGCTAATTTCTTGTAGAAGCAAGGGAAATTGGTAGGCTTTAAGCGATAGTCAAATATTTTAAGAGCTGGTTGCTATGTGGGGCATACCGTTCTCTTATGTCCAGGACAAAAAAAAAAGAATAACGAATTCCCATTTGAGAAAAAGTGTGAGTATTGAAAAATTCAAACTAATAACAAGGAATACCCCTGCAATGGTTCACTCGACAAAGGAAATTGGGCTTAATTGTTATACTTTTGCCCGCATTTGTGTCACTTTTGCCCGCATTAGGTCTTACTTTTGCCCACCTAAATTAGGAATAAGGAAGCGAAAAATAATGAAATTAATTACCTTAGGAGTGAGTTTAGAACATGATGTGGTCTCTCCAATATCTGGTGCCCACCTACCCACCCGTTTTAGGCGTTTCACTTATAAAGGCAAATAGCGTGAGGAATACAACAAAGGTAGCCATTTTTTCATGCAAAGTGGGTACTGCCAATCTAAATAATCAGTGAAATGCACCGAATATGCGATGTGCTGTTGTTAGGTGAACGTGAATTATTGGAGTTTTACACGCGCAGATCCCTGGGCTACGCTCTGTCATCGCTTATCGGCCGCAACTTGCTGCACTCCTCTCCTTCTAAAAAGCATCCCTCGGCTTCGCTTTGAGGCTGAGGGCCCTCAATCTCTCGGCTACGCTTTCAGGCTGAGTATTACCGGCTTCGGTGGCACTATTCATATGTTGGCAGCATTAGTTAGAGCAGCGTAAGACCTAATGCGGGCAAAAGTGACACTAATGCGGGCAAAAGTATGACAATTTACCCGGAAAATGTATATGACAAATCGTGTGTTTTAACGAGTCTACTCTTTTGCGTAGTAAAATTTTGTCTCTTATGCTTTACCAGCTATGCAAAATTCATTCAGAATGAAGACGACTTTTGGGAACATTCCCAGAAGATTTAAAATGTACATTTCATTTGTCATGAAAGTATCTTAAACATATTATATTTTATTCAAAATCGTTAGAGCCATTTTTGAGAAAATCAAAATCTTCGAAAAATGTTCCATTAGTATGTAGCGGCAAATGGTTGTTTGGCGCCATTTGTAGCGGGAAATCGTTTATCAGTAGCATCTGGAAAGCGTCGTTCCTTTGGTTTATGCTATCTGCCGCAGTGTTCTTGTCCTCGGCTATGGGTGCTCGTCGGCTGCTGTGTTTTCCATTCCTAATCTTTCCCTATATAGCTAACTCTTGGTTCTTCGGGTTATCACGGGTGAGGCAAATTAAAAATATACTGCATTTCCCTTAATAAATGTGGTTTATTATCAATTTAAATATTTATGGGCGGCTAGCTTTTCCCATTATACCAATCCCACCATTTGAATAGATCAGGAGCCTAAACTAACTGCACACGTCTTCCCAGCCATATGCACACACGTGCATTTATCGTCAAGAGCGTCGCACTTTGTGTCGGCGAAATTCTAGAAGAGAGTGAAAATCTGGGGCTTTCTTTCCCTTTATACACCTACCTGAGCCTACTGACACTTACCTCTGCGCCTCAAAATGCAACGTTTCTAATTGGTCCTCAGACCGCGTTATCTTAACATGTATGAGAATATTCTACTCCAATGTTTTGCGCTTACGCGTCACCATGGCGCGTCATAAAGCGGATTCAATATCTCCGTCTCTTTCTTTTCTCTATCTGTCTCTTTCTATTTCTCCTTAGCGCTACCGGCTCCCTGTTCATTAGCTTGGTGAAAGGTGGGCTCTACTTAGAATTATCCTATACCTGGAGTTTTTGCTACCTCGCCCGTTTCTTACAATCTGCTTTGTACAGTTCTTGGTTGTTGAATATTTTAACATGTTTCGTGGTGAATTATATAATTACTATGTACAATTCTTATATACGTATGGTACATCCCCTTTCAGGTAATTATCCAACTTTTCGTTTTTGAGTTATGCACAGACACACCGACACACATCCACACAGACACACATACAGACCTTTTTCTAAAAATGCTTTTTTTATTCAGGGGGCCTAAAAACATGTGTTTCCGGTGAAATCTCGATATGAACTTTTGGGTGGAATGCAATAGTTCCCCTACTTACTATACGTACTAGAGAAAGTAAAAAGACGTTTATAATGATAAAACCCAGAATAATAAAAATAAATACAAAATATTAACTTAAGTCATGCAAATTCATGAATCAGTATTTATCTTTTGGTAGAACCCCAAACACATTGCAGAATTGCTTGGGCAAACTCTGGGTAATTGTAGACAGTCTAGGTCCTTATTTTTCCGCATAATTTGTACCAGTTGGGAATGAAATGTTCATATCCCTCAACAAAAATATCCAAATTAGCAACCCGAAAAATGACAACTCATTTAAATCCTTTTCATTATTTGTAATATTTGGCCAGTAATTTCAGCATTAAAACGCTCAGGACCTAGCCTCTTAGGAAGAATATAAAGAAAGCCTCCAATAAACCTTTTCAGCATAGTACATATGATTAACAATTCATCCCACAACTAATGTACAAAAGGTTAGAAGGAGTCCTCCAACTGGGCAATTAACATACTTATTGTGACTGAGCTGAGAAGAAAAGAAAGAAAGGAAACAATGTGTTTGAAAACGTTGATTTAGCATTTATTTGATATTTTGGTGTAATTTTTGCATTTTGAATCAATTTCGCATTTATCGTGTTTTGAAAACACATTACAACATTGTTTACACGACGTGAAAAATGGAAATACCAGAGTACAGACTTTATGTGCATTTGGCAACATATCGCCATCTCTAGCAACTGTCCGTGACATCGGATGAGAACAAACTTCTTGCTAAGAGATGTAAAAGAAGGAGAGTGATGACAAGAAAAAGGTTCGGGGTGGCATTAAATACCAGACTATTAGGCAGAAAACTGTAGATCATTATATATATATATATATATATATATATATATATATATATATATATTGTCGTTACATTATATATAATTTGCTTATAAAAAGCTTTATACATATTTTGTATATGGATCAGATGAACTACTAGAAATAAATGCAAAAAGATGGAAGCTTCCTGCTTAAGAAATAGTTGCTTTCATGTCATAAACAACAAGGCAAAATAAAATAGGTTACAGGGATACCTGAGACAGATCATAATGGTTTGTTGTTTTTCTGATGATCTCACCACCTTGGTATGAGCCTAGTGTCTTCTGAATCGTCATCAGGTCATCATAGGACGGTGAACTGCTCTCCATTAAGAGCAATAATTCAGTCTGCAGAAAGAACTTTCCGATGTCTCATTTTCAAAGTAGATAAAATAATAGACTAATTGTGCGTATATTACGCCAAAAGTCAACAGATTACGTCAAAAGATGACGCCATCTTTATTTTGGAGATTTGAGAACAATGACAGCTTAGGAACTTTAACATTTGCATTTACACTTACGACTTTCTACCTCAGGGTGTAGTTAGGCCTATTACACAATTATTTATTTATTGCTGGTTTTAAGAATTTGTTATGTGTGTACGAGAAATTTCATAAAATGTGCAAAAAGTATGAAAGTATACAGAATTCCTTTCTAACGAAGAAGTCTTCACAGGATATTCCCTCAAAACTCAAGATATATATTTTATTTTTATGCAAATATCTTAAATATATGATATTCTAATCAAAATCGTATAAGCCGATTTTTAGGACATCAAAAGTAATTAAATATTTCCCAATGAAATGCTAGTGTGGGGACAGTGCATTTTCTTGGAAATCCTCGTATCACATGTTTGGATGATACTGAACTTAAATACCAGGACTGATATTTATCCAACATTTCATTAGACATGGAGGCGGAATTATTTCTAAAAAAAAAATTGTTTTAATTCGTGGGCTCAAAACTTGCATTTTCGGTGAAATTTTAATATAGAATTTCATGGAATGCAAATATATCTTTTTAAAGTAGACAATTTACTCCGATTTTCTTCTTTCCTTCCCCTCTTCTTTTTGTGGCATCCTGAGATAAATGTTATTGGTTTCTCGCGATGTCATAGAAAGAGTGTACATAAACCAACGTGGTAACCCAGGTCGTTGAGAGATGGACTTGTGAATGGGAGCTCTAGAATTCAATTCCCAACTGACAGGCTTTACCAGGTCCGAAGTACTTCATAGGTTTTCATTCCCCGTCTTTAAAAAATTTGCTGTTCTTATATACCAACACAAAATTGCCCCGTTCACTTTCACTGTCCCTAACGTCATCCATAAAGAAAACTGTTGCACAGCAGAATCAAGGTTATTACGTAGTGTGTAGTGATTAGCACTGAAGCGACGGCTTTGCGAAGTAAAACCACAGAACAGCAAACTATTAGAAGTGCAACTCTCGTGTTAAACGTTGGAAACACGAGGGCGATCGCAGCGTGAGTAGTGATCTGGGATGGAACTAAACTATGAAAAATCGTGCTCTCGAATGATGACGTCACTCGTAGCTACTACAGCTGTATTTTTCATACCTGCCTAGCTGTCTGCTCAGCTGAACATATGTTCCAATATTGTATCGCTACTGACGACGTACAAAGTTAATTACGTGAGCTTCAATAATCGTGATTGCACTTGGAGTTATTCATATTTCTTTTTAAAGGAGTCGATTAGCGCTCACATAAAATAACTTGTCACTGTCATCTGTAGCAATACAATATTAGAACACAATTATGATCAGTTGAACACCTCACAGCTAGGCTAGTATGAAAAACACAACTGTTTATTCCTGTGTAACTTATTAAATTATCCAATAGTCGGCACATACATTGCTTTTTATATAATATTATTGGGGTTAATAGTGGTTGCTGAATGTTTCTGTCATAATACATAATGGTCACATTTAAATTTTTGAGAGTGAATGAGATCCAGCACCTTGCAATAATTTCTTCTGCATGCTTCATAGTAAAATCTTTTGCACTTAAACTGCCTCCATGGTTTGTTTGAACTTCCAACCAACAGTAGGATGTCGAATTTGACAGGAAAATTGGAAGAATAACACATGTTTGACACTTGTTATTTTATTCTACTCCAGATAGCGCAATACAATTTGACATAACTTAAATCCATTTCCTACAAAGAAACTTCTGCACACATTATATGCAATAGTGTAGCTATTGTTTGTCATTCACTAAATTGCTATTAGCAGTGCAATAAATGTCATTAGCAAGTTTCACCACACCATTTAACACTATTAATGTCATTGACACTCTTTGTGCTCTGACTTGAAGCACCATCACTGGACACAAATAGCCACAACTTAACTCCAGCTTTCCATTGTGTATATCCTAGAATTAAATAGAACACACACGTTTAAACTACCCTTAAAAGTAGGTTTCTGAAAAGAGAAATTGCTTACATTAAGGAAAAATTTGTGGTTACAAACACCTTGTTATTATATTACACACTATCCACTGTAAACCAGAGTTCTCTCTGATGTAAACAAAGCATATGCTTCCTCTTGTCTTGAAACTAAGCACTACGCTTATGCCAATGTAAATAGTTCCTTAAACGTATTTTGTCATGAAACATTGGAGTAGGAAAGGTATAGAACTACACATTTTATTGTGATTATCGTAAGAACTCATTGTTAAAGGTTATGGATATATGGTAACTGTTAAGAGATTACAAAATATGATTTTCTTAATTCTACCTGCTATTGCATTAACAATCAAAGAGTATCTTTTTGTTAATTACCAACTGTATGGATGACTGCTATTCTCTTGCCTATATGAGAAATGCAGCAATGAATTCGCAGCGGTGCTATCTGAGTACCAAAAAAACTCTTTGCATAACACAGGAAATATGATAAGCAAACAGTCATTCATAATACGCTCGCACTCATATGCTCAGCTCAGGTCAAATCTTCGATTTTATCAGTTAGTGTTTGAGTTGCCATGACAAAGGAAGAAGTGCATAGTGTGAATAAGCTGTTTTAACACAAAACTGGGAAACCGTTAAAAAGTGGCAAAAAAGTTGCAGGATATAGTGCTAAATAAAGAAGGAAATAACACTTTTTATTGTAAAACCACCACCACTTTGTGTTACTTGAACAAAATAAAATTCAGTATATGCAAAGGATCCATGGATCTTTTCATTGAAGGTTCAATGAATCAGATCTTTTGAAGGATCCTTCGAACTGTTATTTATAGTGAAATTTTAAATACTTTTCATTAAAAAAATTACTAAGCTTCTGTGAATTCAGAAAACTAAGCTTATATATATATAAATAAACAAACCTAATGCTAACCTTCCAAACATTCAGAAACCTAAGCTTATATAAAAAAACCTAACCTCCCATAGTAACTTGGATGCAATGTGCTGTATATGAAAAGCGTTTAAAATACTCAGTGTGTTAAAATGTTCACTATAAATAACAAATCAAAGGATCATTCAGAAGATCCAATTCATTGAAAAGATTCATGGAACCTTCACTGAAAAGAGCCATAGGTTGTTTGCATATACACAATAGTGGATGAGTATATACAATCAGACAAAAAATTCAATGCCATGCCTGGGATTCAAACCAGCAATCTTTAACTTGCCATACCACTGCTCTGCCATCTAAGACTTTCTCTACTCACAGTAAGCTATTTTCATAAGTATTCTACAAATGATTCATCATATATCGTGATCAACTTCATGTTTATCATATGTGTTAACTTAAAAGGCTTCAATACATTTAAAAATATTAAATGCCCATTACTTCAAAACCTTTGATTTTTGCACAAAAACAACACGATCATTTAAATGCCTATACATTTCTTATAATATCCTGCAACTTAATTACTAATGCACAATGTATCTTTAAGGGAAGGATTTTGTATCATCAAAATTGCCACAAAGTTTAAATGGTAGAAAACAGACACGAAAGATTGAAACCACTTTGGAATTTCAAAGCCTCAGAACACATACTGAAGCTACTAATTTCACTCAAAACAAACACTTCAGTTATTCTTGGAAACAAATGCTTTTGAGCATTTGTAATAACAGATTACAAGGACCTTGTCAAAAAAGCTACTAGAATTTCTATTTTCATACACCATGCCCAGTTCAAAAAAGGACATAGTGGCAGTTAGATAAAAATGCCCAAAAGAGGGTGAATTACTGAAATATATGTGAATGATATCAAATATCTTTCTTCCTTCTGTATTAGAAAATTTAATTTGGGCACTGTCTTAAAAGAATTATAGTATCATTGGCATGCTATCCTTGACAGTTAGTGTGTCAGTCCACCAATAATCCTACATTTTTTAATTATACAAGAGTATAACTCGCATGATCTGCATCTATGTGTTTGAATATTAGCACAGTAACATGCTAATTAATTTGCATTAAAGGTTGATTTAACCTTACCTACTTTTGGCTGTGATCTCCACCCATCAATTATGAAGTGCAAACACGAAAATTAATCGAATATTCCACTGTCTGGATGACTCACAATATCTGAAAAGTAAATCAGGACAATATAAAATTCAGCAACACTAAGAAGCTCTTAAAACCTTAACCTTTCATCCAGCACTCTCATGCTGGAAACTTAATAACATACCTTCAGATTCTATGTCACCATTCGGGACTCGAACCACAACACTGGAAGGAATGTAAATCGTAGGCGTATCCCCTCTGTCTGGACGGCTCAATGTATCTGAAAATTAATTCGTTATATAAAAATGTTGCAACATACAGTAACCTATCAGTTTTCTACCTCATTCTACGAATATCACTGAAGTTAATAGAAAATACCAATATTACAACAAATATACATTAAATCAGAAATAGCGTAAATGTATGATTACCGTCTCGGCTTTGCTCCTGGTGAAAAAACTTCGGAAGAAAACTTCCAGCTATAAAAATCCAAGATAGTCCCTTTCTTCGTGCCTGCCATTTAATTCGTTACGAACGTCGAAACTTGAAACAGCCAATCAGAAAATTCGCCTTTCCCGCAAAAGTACAACTAGTGACACACCGTGTCCATGTGGGGAGTTAGTGCCCTCGGTTTCCACTTAGCCAATACCACCATCACCCCTGTGAGTAAAATTGCGCTCCACCTCGGCTGCCGAGCGACATGTTTGTGACTTAGAACAACGCCCCATCTCGGCTGCCGCGCGACAGGTTTGCTAACTAAAACTGCGCTCCATCTCGAACGAAATGAAAATTGTTTGGTAAATATGTGCATTTTCTACATGACCATTATCGAGGCAGAAAATATTGTGCACTTTCCACACGACCAGAAAACAGGTAGAAATTTTTGTTGCGCAGTTTCCGACGCCCGGTTCCCAAATTTAGGCCAGGAAAATTTCGCTACCAATTTCCTTTCCAAATTATCATTTCATTGCATGTATCATCATTGTCACCACTTGTGGTGCCGTATGTAATAAGAGCGGACGTTAAACACTATTAACAGAAAAATAGAAAGCATTGACATTTCATCGTCAACATATCCCTTCGGTCTCCTGTATCCCCATTGTCCCTGCAGTGAAACGTGTAATGAAACATTCCTGCAAACTTATATCTCCATTAACGGGAAGCAGATAGGAATGTAAGCTTTTGAAGAAATTGGTTATAGAAGAGATATAAAATTAAATGATATTGCTAGAGAAAGCCATGAGAATGCAAAGCATCAGATTGTTTCTGATCATCCTTCGTCTTATCCTTCTCGATACTGGCACTTTCTGAGTTGTAACATCAGTACAGAAATAGCGGTTGCTCATCTCTAATAAATTAAGACCAAGAATTCCGTGGTTGTTATTAGTTATGACTGATGATATAGTCTGTTGACACCATTCCTAACGACAAGATATTGCCTAGAGCAGAAACTAAAATATGCTGACTTCCTAATTAATCTGCCTTTCTTTCTAACTTGTCTCCATAGTGCGCAAAGAGATACAAGAGGGCAACTCTATCCATACATATCGCAAGCATTTTTACACGCACACACCAAGTGACAAGCAAACTGTATGTGTGTGTATACGTAACAATCTCCCTTTATTATGAATTTCTTTGGTCGGTGCACCTTCTTTCAAGAAAACGGATGGAACCTTCGAGGAGTTCAGTGGAACGTGAGGGCTCATTGTTGTGGAACTAAAGGCTTACAACTTAGTATAGCAAAATATTTTATAAATTGTTATGTTTTCATAAATTTATTATTGATCGCTTTCTCTACTACGTACAGTAGGTAAGCAGGGGAAGTATTGCATTCCACCCAAAAGATCTATACAGAAGTTTCACCGGAAAAATATGTTCTGAGGCCCCCTAAATCCAAAAAAAGCATTTTTAGGAAAAGAAATGTGTGGACGTGTGTCTGTAAACGGAATATCTCAAAAACGAAAAGTCGGATGAATACCAAACTTATTATTTAGGTTTACTATCTTCCAAAGTTGCGACACAAAGATTTTCAAGAAAATCCCGAAACCTCAAACTACCCTTTATTTGGAATATTTTTCGAAAATTTTGATTTTCACAAAAATGGCTGTAACGATTTTGATTAAAATATGATATATTTAAGATATTTTCGTGCCAAATGAAATGTCGATCTTAAATTTTCGGAGAATGTCCCCAAAAGTCCTCCTCATTCTGAGTGGCTTCTTCGTAACTGGTAAACCGTAAGAGGTAGACAACATTTTTCCACACAGAAACGCAGATCTCGTTAAAACACAATTTATGTCATATACACTTCTTTTGTCGAGTGAATCATTTCAGAGATATTCCTTCTTATTGGTTTGAATTTTCTAATACTATACTTTTTGTCAAATGGGAATTCGTTATTCGTTTTCTTATGTCCTGGACATGCAAAGAGAATGGAATGCTCCACATAGCAACCAGCTCTTAAAAGATTTGACTATCGCTTAAAGTCTACCATATTCCCCTTGCACCTACAAGAAAATTATATAAGTTTCTGCAAATATTTTTCTCGATTAACATGAAGTAGATGGAGAATAAGTGTTTGCAAAAGTAGTTTGAAGAAGTGTAAAGAATATGAGTGTAACACATAAGATTTTTTTAATATTTATATTCCGCATTTAACATCTCAGGACACATCGGCGGCTTTTCCTTTAAGCAATTGCTCATCGGCAATGATGCTCACTCGTTCGTTAACTATTGTGTTAGCTTTGAATTTTTACTTTGTGTTTTGTTTCTAAACACACACATTTACACTCATACTTCCAGACACTAGAGAGGATGGGGAATAGTCCTCGCTAAAGAGAAATTCCCACCCTCCAGCCAGGAATCGAAACCAGGACCTTTGTATTTGGGGGCTAGCATACTAACCACCAGAGCACAGAGGTACAACAGGCATAATACACTTAAATACTTATCATTAAGCACATATTTAAACAACATTACTGTCCAGAAGTCACTTTCACTACGTAGAGTAAGTAGGGGAAGTATTGCAAACCACCCAAAAACCGTACCGAGAAATACATGTTTTGAAGTGCCCTGGATAAAAATAAAGCAGTATCGGAAATATGTCCGTGTGTATGTGTCTGCGAACAGCATAACTCATACGAAAAGTCTGATAAATACCAAACTTGTTATTTAATTTTATTGACTTCCTAGGATGCAACACAAGATTTTCAAGAAAATCCCCCACCCCAGACTACACTTTACATGGAACATTTTTAAAATATTTTGATTTTATCAAAAATAGCCCTAACGATTTTGATTAAACTATCATATGTTTAACATTTTTTTCATTGTAAATGAAATGTGTACCTTGAATTTTTGGGGAACTTCCCAAAAGTCTTCTTCATTCTGAATAACTTTCGCATAACTGATAAACCGTAAGAGATAGACAAAATTTTACCGCATAAAAAATGCAGATCTCGTTATAAAACACACAATTTATGCCTGTGGAGTGAACTTTTTCGAGATATTCCTTGTTATTTCTTTCAATTTTCCAATACTTATACTTTTTCTCAAATGCGAATTTGTTATGCGTTTTTTTATGTCCTGGATATATAAAGAGAATGGAATGTTCCACATAGCAACCAGCTCTTTAAGGATTTGACTATCGCTTAAAGCCTATATTCCCCCTGCACCTACAAGAAATTAGCAATAAGTTTCCGCAAATGTTTATCTCCATTAACATGAAGTAGATGGAGAATAAACGTTTGCAAAAATATTTGGAAGTGTAGAGAAGTGCTATGAGTGCTAAAAATTAGAATTTTCTCCTTAATTTATCGTCAGTTTTAACTGCCAATTCATCTCGGTGGTTTGTCTTTAGGTTCTTTGTGCACACATGAGCCAAAAGAGATAGTGATAACACATACGTTTTCCTAATGAGGGCTTTGGTTGGATAATTTGGACTCCGATAATCTCAAAGTTTCAATGCTTTATAAACTAATTCTTGCGGTTACATCCAAACTTCTTGAACCCTTACTAGCGGCGTAATGCGGGAATTTCTTGGGCTATCAGCCAGCTGGCTTTCGAAAGTTTACGCAGCCTGCATCATCAGGGTAGCACCAATGTTGCCGGCTTGAGGGACAGTCTGAGTTAAGTTGTAAGCGTACCTAGCCTTGATGGATCCGCTTGCTGTAAAAGTTGCAGGGTGACGATAGGGGAATGTAAGGAGGTAGCAAGTTTGCTCCTCGATGGCTGCGTGTCAAGGTGCAACGGTCCTCCTGTACCGTTGTTGTGGGGTTTCCAATCATTTTTATTTACGCATTTTGGGGTGGGGAGGATGCTATTGTAAAGTTTGAGTTATATCAACTTCTCGAAGGATTGTAGATGCTGCTGATGGAATTGCTCCTTTGTTACCTCAGGTACACGCAAGTTATGCTGTGATCCCACCGGTGACACCTAAAGTGGCTTCTTCTGGGTCGCTCTGGTGGCAAAGGGTCGTAAAAGTTTGCGAACCGGCGCCTAATTTCATCCTTCACAGATGGTAGAAATGAGGAAGCAGTCTCACGGGCAAAAGGCGGCCCAAAGAATAAAGAAAAAACCCCTGAGACCTCTTCATTCTGAGCCTGGCGTGAAGAACCTGAATCTGCGGCCGTGCCCCAGATCTCACATAGGTACAAAATGATGGGCATTATCAGAGCTCGAAAAAGACCTAACTTCACTAACTGCGTCCTGTCCTGAGCACGGAGCCAGAGCCCTCATTCCCAGTGCGCGTCTCTGGTGTGTTCCTTAAAAGTTAGGCCCCAATATAACTTCTCAAGCAGGTGATGGCACTCGTCTATTCAATCCTTCGACGAAGGTAGGTGCATGTGGGGAAGTTAGCGGGAAAAGGTGCTTCATTAGTGGAATGGCGTGGTTTTTATGCGGGGTTTTATGGGCATGCAGCAATATCTGCACCACTTTGTAGGGACGTTAGCCATAAACACGCTTAAAAGTGTAGGGGATAGCACAGATATTTGAGGACGGTGCCTCGTATTGATCTAGATGTAGACGTTTTCCCGCTACTGAAAGTGTTTTAAGAAACTATGTATTTGTTGATTACTTTTTTAGGTATATAAAAGTGCGCGTAATGCGAAATCTGCATTTAGAACCTCGTCGTCCAACGGAACCACCACCATAAGTGACAAGCGCAGCAACTGTTAGGGCGTTGAGTGCCCAGAATGAAACACAGACTTGTGGTTGAATGCCCAGTAGTGGGGACAAGTGGACAAGTATTAATATCTGCAGGTATTTGAAAGGGTGGATCGAATCCTTCCATAGTTACAAGATGCACATCATCCGTGCCTCCCGCCAATCTCGTGCAAAGTGACGCAGAATGAGACACACATTGAAGATTCTGCTCAAAAGAACACGAGTCAGAAGGAAAGGCAACGTAGCATGGCAGGTGTGAGGTCATCAGGCCCCGCGGCCATTTTCGGCGTACACTTGGACTTCGCTTGATCGGATAACAATAAGACGAACCGCATCTTATTGAGGACGCCGAAGATATCGGCGAGCCTCCTGGTAAACGTCTCCGGAGAAGGCATCACCTTAGGATCATCTCTGGAAGGCACAGTCCTCTTAAGGTAGTTGACAAACACATTGACTTTAGCTTGGGGTTTGTAGGTCAGTTCTGCAGTGCTTGGAGGGGGAGGGATGTTGATCTCGGCGGCTATGGATTATCTTTGCAGTATGCTGTTCATGCGGATCATTGTTAGATTCCACACTCGCACCTTGTGCTCACATAGTCGAATACGGACCTCACGATGCAGGGTCCTCAAAAGCTCTCAATTATATGGCGTGCGCTAACAATAGCATAATCTGCGGTAGGCTCAGGAATAGCTGATCATGATGTGGAGATCTTCAGGAAGGACATATGGATGTAGCAGAGCAGGTATGCGAATATTAAGGTTATAAGCAGTTCGCACCACGATGGAGGTAAAGAACTCTCGCGGCCTCCAGAGATTGGACACGTTCAGACAAGATTTGATGCAGTTCCAATTAACTTCTTGGGTTTGAACAGATAAGTCGTGATTGGCAACCGAGTGTTGATCTTGGTCAACACGAGATTGTGGTCGAAATGAATTGCATTGATTAATGCAGTGTGAGATTGTAGGGGAAAGGCTTTATGCCAGTCCTCAACGTCATGTAAGGTGAATGGGTAACCAAGGGCCCTCTGTCTACTATAGGATGTATGATTTCATTGCCTTATACAAAATTCCATCCGAACAAAGCAGATGTCACGAGCTATTACTAAAAAATTCAATATATATATATATATTTTATTTGACATGAAAATATTTAAACATACGTATTTTAATCAATATCGTTAAAGCCATTTTCGAGAAAATCGAAAATCTTCCATGTAAAGGGTAGTTTGGGGCTGGCAGATTATCTTGAAAATCTTCGTGTCGCATCATTGAAGGTTGCTGAACCTAAATACATGCTAAGTTTGTCATTTATCGGACACTTCGTTTTGCATTATGGTGTTCAAAGACACACGCGCACTCGAGCGCGAAGCTTTTTCTGAATATAGTTTCTTTGGGATCAACTATTACTACAGTTTTAGCAGCTGTATTTGTTCGTTGTAACATTCTTTGCAACAAAAGATTATTTAATTTATAATCTGCGAAATGCTGAGGGCTTACTTTGTAGTTGCTCTTGAGGGGTACAAAGTCTTTTTTTTTCGAGGGGGGGCGGATGTATACCGTGGTATCTGATTACATTTGTAAGTTTTCGGTACTCGCTTAGCAATTCCTTAGAGTTAACGAGCACCATTTGGCATTGAATTTTTTTAGGCTCTGCAATTGGGTGTGCGCTAAAAGAACTATGTTATATTTACTCTTATCTCAACCGTTGTTCAAACCCACGTCCCTCCAACTTTCACTGCTTTAAGCAGAGCACATATAAAGCTTTAACTGGAGTTGATTCCTAAAAGCAGGAGTGCTATAAACGTTATAAATGTTCCGTTATCATTCTTATACAATGGCTTTTTCACGTACAGGAGAAGGAAATACAATCTTACCTACTCATAAACATTATTGCGGCTAGGGCGTTACCTTTACGGCACACGTCTAATAAGACCATAAACTTGTACCGTGGTAAGAGACATGCATGCAGGAGCCTGTAAATAGTTATGTCCAGGGAGAGAGCGGAAATTGATATGGCTCTAAAACACACCTCACTGAAGCGAGAACGTATCTTGGCTTACTGATGTATGCATTCATTCAGATTGTCCCTTCTCTGCATTTTTTCATCGTTTAACGTAGCGCATCTACTGGAAAATGAAGAAAGAAAAAAGGGAAATCTGTTGCAAAAACTAAAACAAAACAAATCTGACAATCTTTAAACGTAATCGCTTATTTTCACAAACTGTTGTACAAATTATTCTCAGAAAAGTTAACTTTTCTATGCGGATGTTACTCATGATAAATATTTGCCTAAAATCGTGAGCAGGAACACAGAATAGAGTGGGGAAACAATCTACTGTTACAATTAAAATCAAATACACAACCATTGATATTGCATACTCTCTAGAGACTGATACATAAGAAAGATATTAATAAAAGAAAGTACATGACATTTCAAAAAATTTCATTGCATAAAGTTAAAAAATTCAAATGGACAGCAGCAAATAGCGCATAAAGAGCTAACGTTACAAAATTAAAATAAAAACAAAGAAAGGAAAGACAGATTAAAGAAAAGAAGTAAAGAATGAAAGAAAGGGAAGATAAGAAAGGAAAGAAAAGAAAGAAAGGAAAGGGAAGGAAAGAAAGAAAGAAAGGAAAAGAAAGTGAGAAGGGAGGAAAGAAAGAAAACAAATAAAGAAAAGAAGAAAGTAAGTAAGGAAAGAAAGAAAGAAAGAAAGACAAGAAAGAAAGGAAAGAAAAGAAAGAAAGAAAACGACATTTAACAAATTCCATACTTTAATGAGTTATAGATACATCTTTTGTAGAGTTTACTAGTCTCTTACAGTTATACAAAATTATTAAGAAGGAGAATAATCTGAAACTTATATTTCTATCTACTTTATATTAACCGATACAAAACGTTGGCAGGAATAACTTCATTACACATTTCGTTGTAAGTACAAGGGGGATAAAAGAGGCTGAAGTGATGGTCATGCTTAAAATGGTGTCGCTATGCGCTGGCTTTGAAATTATTACATTCACTTTTCCGTGACATCACGAGAATGAACTGAACGGGGACTGCATTTCCAAAAGGGCTGACGTACAGAAAACCACAAAGCAATAACAACGAATGTTACGGAAATGACTGGTGCCAAGAAAAAAGGTTGTGATATAAATTGCGTGTTTTAATGTTATGTATATTTGTTGGCTAGACATATTTGTAACTATTTCTCATGGCTTATCAGTTAAACAAAATTACACAAAATCCATTCCGAATTCGCAGAAAATTCAAGACATACTCACATTTTTTTTAATCGTGTACATGTCTTCAACACATAGTGTTTTAAGTAAACTCATTAGAATTTTTCTTCAGAAAATAAAAATTAACGAAAAATTTAGCATCTTAAGGGTAGTTTAGAATGGAATTTCCCTGAAAATCCTCTGGTCACGTCCTTTAGGATACTGAACATAAATACCAAGTTTGACAGGTATCTATCCTAGTCTTCGTCTTTATATTATACTGCTCGCGCGCGTGCACACACACACACACACACACACACACACACACACACACACACACACACTTACATACACGCACGCACATACAATTTCTAAAAATGCCCTTTTGGATTCAGGGGTCTCAAAACGTATTTTCCGTGAAATTCCGATACTGAATTTTTGGATGGAATGCACATTTCTTCTGCCTGCTGTAGGTAGGTGCTAGAGAAAGCAATAATGCCAAAACAGCACTTTTTGGTAAAAATTATGTTTCTCAATGTTTAATGGCGCTTTTCCGTTGATTTAGACATGTTAGTTCTAAAAGATTTCAATCAGAGTTTTCGAAAGGTAGGGAACTGGATAAACAATAGCCTGCCAGCCTATTGTACTCACTTCTACTCGGTGTGTACTACGTATCTCTGAAAGGACACAAGTGGATAGTAAAACAAATGAAATACGGCCACGGCGCCTGACCCCAATAATTGTCCGCGATCGAACAGCTGTTGTGCCTCCTGATCGGCCATATTTTAATGAAGAAGCTCTTCCCAGTAACCCACGGTTCCTATTTCTGGAACCAATGATCTACAAACGCGATTGCCAACGTTGATAGCCTGCCTTAGTAGCAACATGGCATTCGGAAAAAGAATGGTTGAAATACCGCAAAGGAGATTTCCGGATAGGCTCGTGATTCTGAGGACAAGTGGGCACATAGTTCCGTCACTCCCCATAATTAACACTATATGATGAATTGCAGTTTTGTTTTTTCTATTTCAGATATAATAAATGGTTGATACAGGTGACTATACCATTGAAGAACGGATTGTTACAAGCACTTGAATTCACGAGAGGCCAAGAACAGGCAAAACGTTGAAACAGGTGCGTACGGACTTCCAGCTACGATTCGGACTAGGACCACCTCCAAAGGGAACACTTTTGCGTTGGGAACAGAAACTGTTTTCTACCGACAGTGTTATGGATAAACCACGAAGTGGTAGACCATCAAAAGAGGGGAACGGCGCAGCGAAATCAGTTGAAACGTCACCACTGAAGTCAACTCGCAAACGATCCGCGGAAGTGCGTATACTCCGGTCAACTCTGGGCAAGCACATGATAGTTAGCTTAAAATTACATCCATATTAGATCGAAACATGTTACAAAATTAAGTGACAATGATTTAAATCGCAGGAATATGGATGTGACGCACTTCTTCAGATGTTTGATACTATCCCGAGGTTGTCAGTGATGAATGCACGATATATCGAATCTCAGATTCAAGAAATGTTGTCTTCTGGTCGAAGCACAACCCTTATTTTATGAGGAGATTGAGAATAACGCTCCTCATGTCATGATATGGGCTGGTATGGGCAGTAAATACATTTACGGTCCGTATTTTTTTAAACGATCTGTTGACCTACATGAATATCTTGATGTGTTAAGAACATGTTTCATACCCCTTTTTTAAACCCGTGGGATCAAGGAGACATGTTGATCTCAGCATGTCGGAGCGCCTCCGCATTTTACCGTTTCGGTTCGAGAATATCTCAACGAGATGTTTCCAGAACGCTGGATTGGCCCAGGATCGCCTTCATTGCCAGCTCTACTTGACTGGCCATCTCAAAGCCCTCATCAACATGTAACAATGCGCTCTGGAGATTCATCAAGGACATTGTTGCAGCACAACGTTATGATATGACTGATGAATTAAAAGAATCTGTGAGACTTACTTTCAGACAGATTACTTTAGCAGTGCTAAAAAGCATGTCCCACAGAACCTGGCGACCGATTAGTTTGTGTTCTGAGCATGGTGCCCATACTGATGTTTTAAACATGAAATACATTTACATTAAAGCAAACAGATGTACATCAAGACATAAAACACTATCTATAGCGTGTACATGTATTTATAATTAAAGGCTAAATACTTGTTTTAAATTTAATTGGGGGTGACGGGACTCTATGTCCACACTGTAGAAACTAAAACAAAATTCAATAGGTGCTGTTGGCTTACTGGCCACAGTCACATCTACACATAATGGGACACTTTTTTACGTTCCATTTATTTGCCACCTTTAACATATAAGATGATGTCGGTGGCATTTTACCTTTGGAGCAATTACTTACCAACAATGTTCACTCACAGTGGTGTTAATCTTTGGGTTGGTATTACTTTTGGTTATTACATTAAATTCACACACACCATTCACACCCTCATTCGTACTTCCAGACTCTAGGGAAGATGGGGAATAATCCTAGCTAAAGAAAAATCCCCACTCTCTAGCCGGGTATGGCACCCGGGACCTCTGGATTTGGAAGATAATGGGACTTATACAAGATTCTTTATGTAGGAAATGTGGAAGGGAAAATATAACTCCCGTAATATGCTATGCGAATGCGAAGGTTTGCCATGCGTTCATATGTATACTTAGGATCCTTTTTCTTGCAACTTGAGGATTTAAGAAGGGCAAACATCAAGGACTGGTTTGTTTTATTGAGACATTGGATTTGATTAAAAGCCCAGTTTAAGAGGCACAAAGGGCTCTATGAACCTACGTGCTCATTTCATCATCATTAATCCAAACACCACGGTGCCGAATGTAAATATGTTACGTGGGCTAAACATGAAAATATAGTGGGGAGAAGGAGCCGTGTATTTGTTACACACCAAATATTTTAAACATTAGTTCTAGATGTGTTTTTCCAGATAATGCACATCGTTCCTTATAAAGTTCAGAAAATGTAATTTTGGGCGGTATCACCATATGTAACATCCATCCTTGAGTCACAGCACACTATGTATAAATTATATATATTACATCTTCTACCTTTAATTTTGAGTACCCCTTAGAGATGTTTAAATTGTGGCACGACTCTAAACAGTATATTATGATACAAAACAGCGAATTAAATTATAGAATCGAGGAAAAGTTTCAACAAAATGAGTGCAAGTCAACAGAGTGTCTTTTATACAATCGTATATTTCCAAAATATAAAACTCTTAAACGTCAAATAGCCTAATTTAATGGGAAGAGCTGATTAATGATTGAGGGCACCATTATTAATGTAGCTTGACGTTATGATGTTGTGTTATTATGTATTAATATGTCAATAATTCTAAAAGATTTGGTTTTGTTCTATTTTTATTTAAAATTAATGAAATAATATTGTTACTTATATGTTTATTTATATTTAAATGTTCCGCCCTGTTTTCTGCATGGTTCTGGTGAACCTCACTTGAGGTCAGTTCATTGTAATAACTATCCTATATATAATGATTGCAAACAATATACATGATCATGTGCCAAAATATATGCCGTATGCTCTCTTTATCACTTACTTGTGATAAACCCAAAAATTCAGTACTCAGATTTCGCCGTTTTGAGATTCCTGATGGAAAAAAGGTCTGGGTAATGTGTCTGACTTGAATGTATGTGAGTGTATCTGTGTGTGTGTTTGTGTGAGTCTACCTGTGTGTGTCTGAGTGTGAGTGTATGTGAGTGTATCTGTGTATGGTGTGTTTGTGTGAGTGGGTGCGTGTGTCTGAGTGTGAGTGTGTGCGTATGTCTGAGTGTGAGTGTGTGCGTGTGTCGGAGTGTGAGTGTGTGCGTGTGTCTGGGTGTGAGTGTGTGCGTGTGTGTGAGTGTGAGTGTATGTGAGTGTATCTGTGTACGTGTGTTTGCGTGAGTGTGTGCGTGCGTCTGAGTGTGAGTGCATGTGAGTGTATCTGTGTATGTGTGTGTTTGTGTGAGTGTGTGTGTGTGTGTCTGAGTGTGAATGTATGAGAGTGTATCTGTGCGGTTTGTGTGAGCTTGTGTGTGTGTGTGTGTGTTTGAGTGTGAGTGTAGGTGGGTGTATCTGTGTATGTGCGTGTTTGTGAGAGTGTGTGTGTGTCTGCGTGTGAGTGTATGTGAGTGTATCTCTGTGGTTTGTGTGAGTTTGTGTGTGTGTGTCTGAGTGTGAGTGTATGTGAGTGTATCTGTGTAGTTTGTGTGAGTTTGTTGTGTCTGAGTGTGAGTGTATGTGAGTGTATCTGTGTATGTGTGTGTTTGTGTGAGTGTGTGCGTGTGTCGGAGTGTGAGTGTGTACGTGTGTCTGAGTGTGAGTGTATGTGAGTGTATCTGTGTATGTGTGTGTTTGTGTGAGTGTGTGTGTGTCTGAGTGTGAATGTATGAGAGTGTATCTGTGCGGTTTGTGTGAGCTTGTGTGTGTGTGTGTTTGAGTGTGAGTGTATGTGAGTGTATCTGTGTATGTGTGTGTTTGTGTGAGTGTGTACGTGTGTCTGAGTGTGAGTGTATGTGACTATATCTGTGTGGTTTGTGTAAGTTTGTTTGTGTGTCTGAGCGTGAGTGTATGTGAGTGTATCCGTGTATGTGTGTGTTTGTGTGAGTGTGTGTGTGTCTGAGTGTGAGTGTATGTGAGTGTATCTGTGTGGTTTGTGTGAGTTTGTGTGTGTGTCTGAGTGTGAGTGTATGTGCGTGTATCTATGAATATGTGTGTTTGTGTGAGTGTGTGCGTGGGTCTGAGTGTGAGTGTATGTGAGTGTATCTGTGTATGTGTGTGTTTCTGTGAGTGTGTGCGTGTGTCTGAGTGTGAGTGTATGTAAGTGTATCTGTGTATCTGTGTGTTTGTGTGAGTGTGTGCATGTGTCTGAGTGTGAGTGTATGTGAGTGTATCTGTGTATGTGTGTGTTTGTGTGAGTGTGTGCATGTGTCTGAGTGTGAGTGTATGTGAGTGTATCTGTGTATGTGTGTATTTGTGTGAGTGTGTGCGTGTGTCTGAGTGTGAGTGTATGTGAGTGTATCTGTGTATGTGTGTGTTTGTGTGAGTGTGTGCATGTGTCTGAGTGTGAGCGTATGTGAGTGTATCTGTGTATGTGTGTGTTTGTGTGAGTGTGTGCGTGTGTCTGAGTGTTAGTATGTGCGAATGTCTGAGTGTGAGTATATGTGAGTGTATCTGTGTATGTGTGTGTTTGTGTGAGTGTGTGCGTGTGTCGGAGTGTTAGTATGTGCGAATGTCTGAGTGTGAGTGTATCTGTGTATGTGTGTGTTTGTGTGAGTGTGTGCGTGTGTCGGAGTGTTAGTATGTGCGAATGTCTGAGTGTGAGTGTATGTGAGTGTATCTGTGTATGTGTGTGTTTGTGTGAGTGTGTGCGTGTGTCTGAGTGTGAGTGTGTGCGTGTGTCTGAGTGTTAGTGTATGTGAGTGTATCTGTGTGGGTATTTGTGTGAGTGTGACTAAGTGTATCTGTGTATGTGTGTGTTTGTGTGAGTGTGTGCGTGTGTCTGAGTGTGAGTGTATGTGACTGTCTCTGTGTATGTGTGTGTTTGTGTGAGTGTGAGCATGTGCCTGAGTGTGAATGAGTGCGTATGTCTGAGTGTGAGTATATGTGAGTGTATCTGTGTGTGTGTGCGTTTGTGTGAGTGTATGCGTATGTCTGAGAGTGAGTGTGTGCGTGGGTCTGAGTGTGAGTGTATTTGTGTGTATCTGTATGTGTTTGTGTGAGTGTATGCGAGACAAAGTGTATGAGTGTATGTGAGTGTATCTGTATGTGAGTGTATTTGTGTGTGTGTTTGTGTGAGTGTATCTGTGTGTGTTGTGAGTGCATCTGTGTGTATTTCTGTGTGTATCTGTGTGTTTTTGTGTGAGTGCATCTGTGTGTGTATTTGTGTGTGTATATATGTGTGTGTTTGTGTGAGTGTATCTGTTTGTGTGTTTGTGTGAGTGAGTCTCAGAGGGAGTGTATGAGTGTATGTGAGTGTATCTGTGTGTGTGTTTGTGTGAGTGTATCTATGAGTGTGTTTGTGTGAGTGTATCTGTGTGTGTGTTTGTGTGAGTGTATCTGTTTGTGTGTTTGTATGAGTGAGTCTCAGAGGGAGTGTATGAGTGTATGAGAGTGTATCTGTGTGTGTTTGTGTGAGTGTATCTGCGCATGTGTGTGTGTGTTTCTGTGAGTATGTGCGTGTGTCTGAGTGAGAGTGTGTGCGTAGGTTTGAGTGTGTGTATCTGTGTGGGTATTTGTGTGAGTGTGTCTGAGTGTGAATATATCTGTGCATGTGTGTGTTTGTGTGAGTGTGTGCGTGTGTGTGAGTGTGAGTGTGCGCGTATATCTGAGTGTGTGTAAGTATCTGAGTGGGTATTTGTGTGAGTGTTTCTGAGTGTAGGTGTATGAGAGTGTATCTGTTTTAGTTTGTAAGAGTGAATGCGAGTGTATCTGTGTGTGTGTTTGTGAGAGTGTATGCGTATGTCAGAGTGTGAGTGTGTGAGTGGGTCTGAGTGTGAGTGAATGTGAGTGTATCTGTGTTAGTTTGTAAGAGTGAATATGAGTGTATCTGTGTGTATTGGTGTGAGTGTGTGCGTGTTTTTGAGCGTGAGTGTATGTGAGTGAATCTGTGTTAGTTTGTAAGAGTGTATGTGAGTGTATCTGTGTGTGTTTTTGCGTGAGTGTGTGCATGTGTCTGAGTGTGAGTGTATGAGAGATTTCTGTGTATGTGTGTGTTTGTGTGAGGGTTTGCGTGTGTCTGAGTGTGAGTGTATGTGAGTGTATCTGTGTGTGTATTATTGTGAGGTTGTGCGTGTGTCTGAGTGTGAGTGTATGTGAGTGTATCTGTGTGGGTTGGTGTGAGTGTGTGCATGTGTCTGAGTGTGAGTGTATGTGAGTGTATCTGTGTGTATGCTTCTGTGAGTGTGTCTGAAATGGTGATTGTATGAGAGTGTATCTGTGTATGTGTATGTTTGTGTGAGTGTGGGCGTGGATCTGAGTGTGAGTGTATGTAGGTGTGTCTGTGTATCTGTATGTCTAGTGAGTATGTATGTGAGTGTGAGTGTATGCGAGTGTATCTGCGTGTGTAGAGTGTCTGAGTGTGAGTGTACGTGTGCATCTATGTGTGTGTCTGTGTGAGTGCGTGTGTCTAAGTGTGAGTGTATTTGAGTGTATCTGTGTGTGTAGTGTGAGTGTGTATGTTTATGAGTGTGAGCTTATGTGGGTATCTGTGTTTGTTGTGTATGTGTATCTGTGTGAGTGTGAGTGTATGTGTGTATCTGCGTCTGTGTCTATGTGTGTCTGAGTGTGAGTGTATGTGTGTATCTGTGTGTTTGTGTCTAAGTGTGCGTGTATGTGTGTATCTGAGTGTGTGTCTGAGTGTAAGTGTATGTGGGTGCATCTCTGTATGTGTGTGTGATTGTGTGTCTGTGTATGACTGTATGTGAGTGTTCTGTGAATGTGTCTGTGTGAGTCTGAGTGTGAGTGTATGTGCTCGTATCTGTGTGTGTTTGTGTGCGTGTGTGCGTGTGTCTGAGTGTGAGTGTATCTGTGTGTGTGTGTCTGAGTGTGAGTGTATCTGTGTGCGTGTCTAAGTGTGAGTGTATCGTGTGTGTCTGACTGTGAGTGTAACTGTGTGTGTGTCTGAGTGAGAGTGTATCTGTGTGTGTCTGAGTGTGAGTGTATCTATGTGTGTGTCTGTGTGTGAGTGCATTGTGTGTCTGAGTGAGAGTGTATCTGTGTGTGTCTGAGTGCGAATGTATCTGTGTGTGTCTGAGCGAGAGAGTATCTGTGTGTGTCTGAGTGTGAGTGTATCTGTGTGTGTCTGAGTGCGAGTGTATCTGTGTGTCTGAGTGTGAGTGTATCTGTGTGTGTTTGAGTGAGAGTGTATCTGTGTGTGTCTGAGTGTGAGTGTATCTCTGTGTGTCTGAGTGTGAGTGTATCTGTGTGTGTCTGAGTGAGAGTGTATCTGTGTATGTGTGTCTGAGTGAGAGTGTATCTGTGTGTGTCTGAGTGTGAGTGTATCTTCTGTGTGTTTGAGTGAGAGTGTATCTGTGTGTGTGTGTCTGAGTGTGAGCGTATCTCTGTGTGTGTCTGAATGTGAGTGTATCTGTGTGTGTCTGAGTGAGAGTGTATCTGTGTATGTATGTCTGAGTGAGAGTGTATCTGTGTGTGTGTCTGTGTGTGAGTACATTGTGTGTCTGAGTGAGAGTGTATCTGTGTGTGTGTCTGAGTGTGAGTGTATCTGTGTGTGTCTGAGTGTTAGTGTATCTGTGTGTGTGTCTGAGTGTGAGTGTATCTGTGTGTGTCTGAGTGTCAGTGTATCTGTGTGTGTGTCTGAGTGAGAGTGTATCTGTGTGTGTCTGAGAGTGAGTGTATCTGTGTGTGTGTCTGAGTGAAAGTGTATCTGTGTGTGTGTGTCTGAGTGTGAGTGTATCTACGTGTGTGTTTCTGATTGTAAGTGTATCTGTGTGTGTGTGTCTGAGTGTGACTGTATCTGTGTGTGTGAGTGTATCTGTGTGTGTCTGAGTGAGAGTGTATCTGTGTTTGTGTGTCTGAGTGTGAGTGTATCTGTGTGTGTCTGAGTGTGAGTGTATCTGTTTGCGTGTCTGAGTGTGAGTGTATCTGTGTGTGTCTGAGTGTGAGTGTATCTGTTTGTGTGTCTGAGTGTGAGTGTATCTGTGCGTGTGTCTGAGTGAGAATGTATTTGTGTGTGTGTCTGAGTGTGAGTGTATTTGTGTGTGTCTGAGTGTGAGTGGATCTGTGTGTGTCTGAGTGAGAGTGTACCTGTGTGTGTGTCTGAGTGTGAGTGTATCTGTGTGTGTCTGAGTGTGAGTTAATCTGTGTGTGTGTCTGAGTGAGAGTGTACCAGTTTGTGTCTGAGTGAGAGTGTATCTGTGTGTGTGTCTGAGTGTGAGTGTATCTGTGTGTGTCTGAGTGTGAGTGTATCTGTTTGTGTGTCTGAGTGTGAGTGTATCTGTGCGTGTGTCTGAGTGAGAGTGTATCTGTGTGTGTGTCTGAGTGTGAGTGTATCAGTGTGTGTGTGTCTGAGTGAGAGTGTATCTGTATGTGTCTGAGTGAGAGTGTACTATGTGTGTGTCTGAGTGTGAGTGTATCTACGTGTGTGTTTCTGAGTGTGAGTGTATCTGTGTGTGTGTCTGAGTGAGAGTTTATCTGTGTTTGTGTGTCTGAGTGTGAGTGTATCTGTGTGTGTCTGAGTGGGAGTGTATCTGTGTGTGTCTGAGTGTGAGTGTATCTGTGTGTGTCTGAGTGTGAGTGTATCTGTGTGTGTCTGAGTGTGAGTGTATATGTTTGTGTGTCTGAGTGTGAGTGTATCTGTGTGTGTGTCTGAGTGTTAGTGTATCTGTGTGTGTCTGAGTGTGAGTGTATCTGTTTGTGTGTCTGAGTGTGAGTGTATCTGTGCGTGTGTCTGAGTGAGAGTGTATCTGTGTGTGTGTCTGAGTGTGAGTGTATCAGTGTGTGTGTGTCTGAGTGAGAGTGTATCTGTATGTGTCTGAGTGAGAGTGTACTATGTGTGTGTCTGAGTGTGAGTGTATCTACGTGTGTGTTTCTGAGTGTGAGTGTATCTGTGTGTGTGTCTGAGTGAGAGTTTATCTGTGTTTGTGTGTCTGAGTGTGAGTGTATCTGTGTGTGTCTGAGTGGGAGTGTATCTGTGTGTGTCTGAGTGTGAGTGTATCTGTGTGTGTCTGAGTGTGAGTGTATCTGTGTGTGTCTGAGTGTGAGTGTATATGTTTGTGTGTCTGAGTGTGAGTGTATCTGTGTGTGTGTCTGAGTGTTAGTGTATCTGTGTGTGTGTCTGAGTGAGGGTGTATCTGTGTGTGTCTGAGTGTGAATGTATCTGTGTCTGTGTCTGAGTGTGAGTGTATCTGTGTGTGTCTGAGTGTGAGTGTATCTGTGTGTGTCTGAGTGTGAGTGTATCTGTGTGTGTTTAAGTGTGAGTGTATCTGTGTGTGTGTCTGAGTGAGAGTGTATCTGTGTGTGTCTGAGTGTGAGTGTATCTGTGTCTGTGTCTGAGTGTGAGTGTATCTGTGTGTGTCTGAGTGAGAGTGTATCTGTTTGTGTGTCTAAGTGTGAGTGTATCTGTGTGTGTGTCTGAGTGTGAGTGTATCTGTGTGTGTCTGAGTGTGAGTGTATCTGTGTGTGTCTGAGTGTGAGTTAATCTGTGTGTGTGTCTGAGTGAGAGTGTACCAGTTTGTGTCTGAGTGAGAGTGTATCTGTGTGTGTGTCTGAGTGTGAGTGTATCTGTGTGTGTCTGAGTGTGAGTGTATCTGTTTGTGTGTCTGAGTGTGAGTGTATCTGTGCGTGTGTCTGAGTGAGAGTGTATCTGTGTGTGTGTCTGAGTGTGAGTGTGAGTGTATCAGTGTGTGTGTGTCTGAGTGAGAGTGTATCTGTATGTGTCTGAGTGAGAGTGTACTGTGTGTGTGTCTGAGTGTGAGTGTATCTACGTGTGTGTTTCTGAGTGTGAGTGTATCTGTGTGAGTGTCTGAGTGAGAGTGTATCTGTGTTTGTGTGTCTGAGTGTGAGTGTATCTGTGTGTGTCTGAGTGGGAGTGTATCTGTGTGTGTCTGAGTGTGAGTGTATCTGTGTGTGTCTGAGTGTGAGTGTATATGTTTGTGTGTCTGAGTGTGAGTGTATCTGTGCGTGTGTCTGAGTGTTAGTGTATCTGTGTGTGTCTGAGTGAGGGTGTATCTGTGTGTGTCTGAGTGTGAGTGTATCTGTGTCTGTGTCTGAGTGTGAGTGTATCTGTGTGTGTCTGAGTGAGAGTGTATCTGTGTGTGTGTCTGAGTGTTAATGTATCTGTGTGTGTGTGTCTGAGTGAGGGTGTATCTGTGTGTGTCTGAGTGTGAGTGTATCTGTGTCTGTGTCTGAGTGTGAGTGTATCTGTGTGTGTCTGATTGAGAGTGTATCTGTGTGTGTCTGAGTGTGAGTGTATCTGTGTGTGTCTGAGTGTGAGTGTATCTGTGTGTGTTTAAGTGTGAGTGTATCTGTGTGTGTGTCTGAGTGTGAGTGTATCTGTGTGTGTGTCTGAGTGAGAGTGTATCTGTGTGTGTCTGAGTGTGAGTGTATCTGTGTCTGTGTCTGAGTGTGAGTGTATCTGTGTGTGTCTGAGTGAGAGTGTATCTGTTTGTGTGTCTGAGTGTGAGTGTATCTGTGTGTGTGTGTCTGAGTGTGAGTGTATCTGTGTGTGTCTGAGTGAGAGTGTATCTGTGTGTGTCTGAGTGTGAGTGTATCTGTGTCTGTGTCTGAGTGAGAGTGTATCTGTGTGTGTGTCTGAGTGTGAGTGTATCTGTGTGTGTCTGAGTGTGAGTGTATCTGTTTGTGTGCCTGAGTGTGAGTGTATCTGTGCGTGTGTCTGAGTGAGAGTGTATCTGTGTGTGTGTCTGAGTGTGAGTGTGAGTGTATCTGTGTGTGTGTGTCTGAGTGAGAGTGTATCTGTATGTGTCTGAGTGAGAGTGTACTGTGTGTGTGTCTGAGTGTGAGTGTATCTACGTGTGTGTTTCTGAGTGTGAGTGTTTCTGTGTGTGTCTGAGTGAGAGTGTATCTGTGTTTGTGTGTCTGAGTGTGAGTGTATCTGTGTGTGTCTGAGTGGGACTGTATCTGTGTGTGTCTGAGTGTGAGTGTATCTGTGTGTGTCTGAGTGTGAGTGTATATGTTTGTGTGTCTGAGTGTGAGTGTATCTGTGTGTGTGTCTGAATGTTAGTGTATCTGTGTGTGTGTGTCTGAGTGAGGGTGTATCTGTGTGTGTCTGAGTGTGAGTGTATCTGTGTCTGTGTCTGAGTGAGAGTGTATCTGTGTGTGTCTGAGTGTGAGTGTATCTGTGTGTGTCTGAGTGTGAGTGTATCTGTGTGTGTTTAAGTGTGAGTGTATCTGTGTGTGTGTGTGTCTGAGTGTGAGTGTATCTGTGTGTGTGTCTGAGTGAGAGTGTATCTGTGTGTGTCTGAGTGTGAGTGTATCTGTGTCTGTTTCTGAGTGTGAGTGTATCTGTGTGTGTCTGAGTGAGAGTGTATCTGTTTGTGTGTCTGAGTGTGAGTGTATCTGTGTGTGTGTGTCTGAGTGTGAGTGTATCTGTGTGTGTCTGAGTGAGAGTGTATCTGTGTGTGTCTGAGTGTGAGTGTATCTGTGTCTGTGTCTGAGTGTGAGTGTATCTGTGTGTGTCTGAGTGAGAGTGTATCTGTGTGTGTGTGTGTCTGAGTGTGAGTGTATCTGTGTGTGTCTAAGGGTGAATGTATGTGAGTGTTTCTGTGTTTAAGGCTGTGTGTGTGTCTGTTTGTGTGTCTGAGTGTGAGTGCATCTGTGCGTGTATCTGTGTGTGTTTGTGTGAGTGAGGGTGTCTGTATGTGTCTGTATGAGTGTGTGCATTTGTGTATTTTGTTTGTGTGAGTGTGTGTGCGTATGAATGAATTTGTCTGTATATGTGTCTATCAAGGTGTGTGAATGTGTGTTTAAGTGTCTCTGTGAGTGTATGTGTGTGTGTGTGTCCATATTAGTTTCTGTGAGTGTGTCTATATTAGTTTGTGTGACTGGGTCTGTGTGTCTGATTGTGTGTGTGGCTGTGTGAGTGCGTGTGTGGCTTTCTTAGTGAGTGAGTGAGTGAGTGAGTGAGTGAGTGAATGAGTGGGGGTGGGAGGGACTCTTCTATCAGTTTCTTGGAAGCTCTTGTGTAACTGCTGTCAAATGAGCACTAAAGTCAATTTTTATCATGATTAATGAGAAATAGAAAAACAAACATTTTATATGAATAAATTACAGAATGGATATAAAATGATTGTGTGTATAAAAACACGTGTGAGTGTAGCACGTTATAGTTTTGGTAGCTGGCTGTGCTACGACGTAATATTCTTGCACAGTTTATAAAATGGGAGTATCAAATACTTTATAGTCTTCGGTCCCTTGGTTGAGCAACACAAAAAGCGTTAAGGAAACAAGTTTATTACAGCACTGCGTACCATTACTGTCAAATCTCGTTTAGACCATGTGGATTTATTCAGCATGCGCAATATCGGCGAAGACCTTGACGTCCAGATGGCGCCTCATTCGTTGCTCTGTTGTTTTGTCTCATTGCCTAATTGTCACATCATGACAATCATCTGTAACAACAATCAAGGGGAGACTACGCCACCTGATATTGCCATTGCTAGAAGACCAGATTTTGATTAAGGAAATAATGAATAGGCATCGAAAAACGATGTTCACATAACTTTCTCTACCATCTAACGTTGATTTTTATATAGTTTCCGCAAAATATTCTTACGAAAGCTTATTTTTCGATCAGCTTCATATTAATCGAGATAACAGCTATAGGAATAGTTTGAATATACGCTTCATTGTAGATACAAGCTGGATAAGGAAACCAAAGTGATGTTCGCTAAATGCTCGTCTTGAAATTCCTTACTCTTTTCATGACATCTCGAGAAAAAAAACTGAATGGGTGACAGCACTTCAAAAAATGAAGTACTGAAAAATTCAAAACAATAATATCTCGAACACGGCTGATGCCACGAAAGGTTATTTGAAATAAATTATATGTTTGAAAGATATTTACATTCTTGTTTATTAAGCTTTTGTCTATCTCTGATGGTTTACAATTTTTACAAAGTACACACAATTCAGAGGACTTCACATGCTATTCCCAGAAAATCAAAATATACATTCAATTTTGGAAGTAAATCTTAAATAATTGGTATTTTAATCAAAATCTTTAGTCATCTTGAGGGAAAAAATCCATGTAAAGGGTAGAATGTGAAGTTTATTTAAAATTGTCTTCGCATTTTTGGAAGACATGGACTTAAATACCAAATGTGGTATTTATCCAACATTTAGTTTTTCAGTTATACTGTTCACAAATACACATACACACAAACGCACCACATCACGCAGGAAATACACACACACACACACACACACACACACACACACGCGGCCTTTTTCTAAAAATACATTTTTATCCTGGAGACTTCAAAACAAGTTTTTTTCCGGTGAAATCTCGTTATCAAGATTCACGAGATGTTGAAACATCACTTAGAAGTAGGAGGAGAAGAAGAATAAGAAGAGAAAAGCTGGCGTTTGTATGTAGCTATGCTACCTTGAGTATAGTCAAAACTAACTGATGATTCCGTGCATGTTTTTACCTGTTTGTGTAATGTTGATTGGCTTAATTTCCAGAAAAACAAACTTACAAGATAAACATTTATGGCTATATAGCTCATTGGTACTTCAGCTGTGATGCACTCCGATAAAATCAACCTCTGCAAAAAGAATGGATACTTTGCGATTTTATGTTAGGGTTGATAATTCACTTAAAATATATAGCAGCGAGGTTTCTTTAGAAGAAACCTCATTACTCACAAAATATTCGCAAATAGGTAAGATATTAGTAATTTTAATCATATTGCTGCATAGACGAAACAGAACAGAACAACGTTCCTCTTCTGATCATATTGATTGTGTAAGCTAAGGGACATTAATTTACGGCTAAACGAACACAAATAAACATAACATTCTGACGTATACCCACTGTCTGCAGATCGTATATCTAACTATTGCGCTGGAACTTGATTCCATCATCGCCTTGGAGTCCGAAATGCGGAATATGCGTTTATATGGAAAATATAGGAAAGACGTGAACAGATAATAGACTAGACAGATGCTGTAGGAGGGGGAATATGGACTTATATAAACAGGAGAGATAGAGAATATGAGAAGAGGTGGTAGACTAGACAGGGCTTGAAGGGTAGAACATATCCTTTATATGGGAGAGCTAGCAAACCGAGGAGAGGTATGAGACTAGGAGGGTTTGAAAAGTAGAGTATGCGTTTATATGAAGAGACGAGGAAAGGGTAGATTCTAGGTTGAGAGAACCTTCAGGGAGGAAAATGCGTTAATATGGGAGAGATAGGAAAAACGAGGAGAGTTCCGAGGTAGAGCAGGGGCTGAAGGAGGGGAACGCCCTTTTTGTGTTAGAGGTAGAGAATACGAGGAAAGGTAGTTAGTTAGACCGAAGTTGAGGAATAGGGTATACGTTTAGGTGGGGAAGATATAAAAAACGGAGAGAGATCCTATGCTAGGAGAGAGTTGAATGAGGGCAATGCGCTTTATATGAAAGAGGTAGGCAATATGAGGAGAAGTGCTAGGCTAAGCAGAGGTGTAGGAGTAAAGTATGCGTTTATATAGGGAAAACATGAGAAAAGGAGATGCTAAGTTAGACGGAGGCTGAAGGAGGGCCAATGCAGGTTAATACCAGTGAGATAGAAAACCAAGGAGGGATGCTAGGCTGACAGATGCTGGAGGACGCTTTACGTGTGAGATGTAAGCATTTCAAGGGGAGGTGCTCAGCTAGACAGATGTTAAAGGTAGAATGCGTTTATATGTGTGAGGTAGGGAATATGAGAAGTACTAGGCTAAACAGAGGTTGAGGAGTAGAGTATGCGTTTATACGGGAAAGATAGGGAATGCGAGGAGAAGTGCTAGGGTAGACAAAGTTTGAGGAGTAGAGTATGCGTTTATATAGGTAGGATAGGGAAAACGTGGAGACATGTTAGGCTAGCAGGCTGGGAGACTAGGAAAGACATTTATATGCGAGAGGTAAGGAATACACTAAGAGATAATAGGATAGACAGATGCTGAAGGAGGGAGGGATACGCCTTATATGGAAGAGATAGGGGAAACGTAAAATGATGCTAGACTAGACAGAGTTAAAGGTAGAATGTGTTTTATATGAGACAGAAATAGCAAACTGATGAGAGGTTTGAATGGTAGAGTATGCATTCATATGGAGAGATGGGGAAAACGATGATCCTATGCTAGGAGGGAGTTGAAGGAGGGAAATGTGTTTATATTAGAGATAGAGAATACGAGGGTCGATGCTAGGCTAGACAGTATAGTTCTTTCCTAAATCTTGCAAACCTATATATGTTAAACTGTTAGTGTGCGAGACGGAGAGGGATAAACTGTATATTGGTTTATAGTTTTGGTGCATGTAGAAGTAGAAGTATTCTAAACTAAACCCATACCGAACGCCCTAACCTATCCCTACCTTACCTGCTCTGGATAATCTTCTCATTGTCTATTCAATCCTATCACCGTCTAACCTAACCAACGTAAGCAGTAAACCTAACCAACGTAACCATTAAACGTAACCACCTAAACTAACCGACAATCTAATCACGTAATATAACCACGTAACACAACGTAACAGAAGCGCGTAACCACGTGACAAGACGTAACACAGCGTAACTAAACCACGTAACAAGACGTAACTATACCTAACATAAGCACGTAACCACGTGACAAGACATAAAACTGCGGATCATAACCATGTAACGTCACGTAACATAAGCACGTATCCACGTAACAAGACGTAACACCGCGTAACATAACCACGTAACAAGACGTAACACTACGTAATGTAAACACGTAACCTCGTGACAAGACATAACATAACCACGTAACCACGTAACACAACGCAACACCCCATAATACGACGTAATCAGTAAACGTAATCACGTTACACCGCCTAACACCACGTAACCGGCTAACGTAACACGACGTAACATGACGTAACCAGAAACATAACCACGTAACAAAACATAAGAACAACACGTGACCAACCCATTGCTAAGACAATCTAAGCTAACCCATTCTTCATACCTTACACAATCAGTACGCGAGCCTAGCTTAGCCTAACCTAACTAATCCCAGGCCATCCTCACATCACCTATTCTACTCAGTCATAGCCTAACCTAATCTGCCTAACCAGAGATAACCTCGAGTTTATTTTAGTGAAATTGCAGCGTTTTATTCAGGTTCTATTATTTGAGTCTTAATTGAAAAGTTTTACGCCAATATAGCTTTATTTAGTTCGTTGTAGGCGCATGTTTATACCTGTAAGCGCTGTTTTACACATTTTCGTGATCGATATGGACGAAACGCGCTGGAAAAGCTACGAGAACATAGAGCCATCTGTAATCTGTAGAAAGGGTAGTTATGCCTACAAAGGAGAAATCCATTGTAAAGTTTAAAAATTTTAAAAGGATGTTGAAACTACCTTACCTCATCTATGTAGACTTTGAAAGCATCCTCGTACCATGTCATACGTGTATACCCAATCCTGAAACTTCATATACAGCTCCTTATCAGCAGCATGTATCCACGAGTTTCTGTGTTTACGTTGAACCGTCATCCGATGTTGAACATCAGGAAGCTGGTCTTCCTAAACATCCCTATGTATATCCTGATGTTGATTATGCTCAGAAGTTTATGGAATACCTGTCGTTCCTCGCAAAGGAAATTAATGGTATATACAAATCTGCCATGTCTATAAAACTTACAGATCAACAGCAGATGGATTTCAACTCCTCTACAGTATGCTACTTGTGTTGAAAAGCATTTACTGAACAGAACTACAAAGTACGCGACCATGATCACATCAGTGGTGTATATCGTGGAAGTCTACATAATGAATGTAATTTAGCCTGTAAAACACCTAAATATGTTCCAGGCTTCAAGCACAACCTCAGTGGGTATGACTCACACTGCATTGTTAGGGAGCTGGGATGCACAAGTGGGCGGGTGGAAGTAATGCCTAGCTCTGAAGAAAGCTATATATCATTCTCCAAGTATGTAGGAGATATAAAGCTTCGGTTTGTGAATAGCTTTCGGTTCCTCAGTGCAAGCTGGTGTAAAATCTGTCATCGTATCCTGAAACACTGAAACACTTCGGGGAAGACAAGTTGAAGTTGATGACTCGTAAGGGAGTATTTCCCTATGATTACGTCACGTCATTGGGTGTTTTGAACGAAACCTGCTTGCCTCCTAAGGACTCCTTCTACAATAGGTTAAATGAAGAAGAAATTAGTAATGACGACTACAATCATGCTAGAAATGTATCGGAGCTGTTTAATATGAGAAATCTGGGCGAGTACAGCGACCTGTACTTAACCTCTGATGTACTTCTTCTAACCGATGTCTTTGAGACATTTAGAGATCAAACCCTCAAAACACGCAAAGTCGACCCTGCTCATTATTTTACCTCTCCAGAACTTACATGGGAAGCTATCTTTCTGCATACGGGAATTCAACTGGAATTGTTACAGGATTATGATCAATTACTCATGGTGGAATCAGGACAAGAGGAGGTTTATTCAAGTTTCGCACCGGTAGGCCGAAGGAAACAACGCAACATGGAGAAGTATGATCCGTCTAGACCAACCCAATTTATTACATATGAGGACGCCAGTAACCAATATGTTTGGGCAATGTGCCACGCTCTCCCTTAAGGTGGATTTGGGTGGGTGTCACCTGAAAAACTCGACCTAGAAACACTACAAGAAGATGATCCTCATGGATACATATTAGAAGTCGACATCGAGTGTCCTGCTGAACTTCACGATCTACACAACGATCTACCTTTCCTGCCCGAGTGTATGAAGCCTAAGATTCATCTACAAAGAAACTGATACCTCATCTTGGACCTCGAAAGAAGTATGCAGTACATTACATGGCTTTGAAGCAAGCTCTTAATCATGGACGACGACTAAGTAAAATCCATCGTGTGCTACAATTCCGACAGTCTCGATGGTTAAAACCTTATGTGGAATTTAACAATAAGCTAAGACAACAGGCTGAAAATGACTTCGAGAAGGACCTCTACAAACTCTTTAACAACGCCTTATTTGGAAAAACTATGGTGAACCTGCGCAATCGTATGGATATAGGACAGGTTACAATGAGAAGACACTGGAAAAGTTGATCGCTATGCCCACATTTATCGATAGGACGATATATGCTGCTAATCTAGCTGTTGTACATATCGCTTCTCGACAGATTGTATTTAACTAGCCTATATACATCGGTATGAGTGCGTTGGACATCTCCAAGACATTAATGTGTTACTATCGTTATGATGTGTTGTTGCCGTACTATGGGGCTGAAAACCTGATGATTATGTATATGGACATTCATTCATCGTGTGACAACTGAAGATGTGTACCTGGACAAGCTATGTTTTCTCGAACACCTGGTTACAGCTGATTACCCTGTCAAACATATATGTCACTCCACTCAGAACAAAAAGGTCCTGTGAAAATTAAAAGATGAGGCTAATAGCAAAATCATTCTACGCTTTGTTGGACTACAACCTAAGATGTTCGCCTTAGATATTCAAGGCTCGATGTTAAAAAAGATTAAAGGCATTAAACACTAGGCTATTAAGCTGTATATTACATTTCACCGATATACAGACTGTCTTAAAACCCGTGAAATCATCAGAACGCCCACGAATCTGATCCTGTTGCAGGAGCATGCTTTTAGCAGAGTGCAAATGAATAAAATCACATTGACTCCGTTTGATGACAAAAGAGTTATTGCCGAGGATGGAATAACGACATATGCAAATGGGCATTATAGCATTACAAACAGCGCATAAGAGAATGTATGTCGAAGATGAAGATTTTCCACGTGAGTCTACAATTTCAAAAATGGAAATTTGCCCATGTGGTACGTATACACCTAGCAGACACCTGATGAATAAAGAAGAATAAGAAGAGGGGGAAGCGTTAACCCTGCCATTAGGAGCAATCCTAGTGCTAGTCTCAAACCTAGATAAAGGGGAGAGGCGCCTACAACGAACTAAAATAAAGGTATGTTTCAATTAAGACTCTCAAATAACAAAACCTGAATAAAACGCTGCAATTGCACTAAAAGAAACTCGAGGTTATCTCTGGTTAGACAGATTAGGTTAGACGATGAATGAGTAGAATAGATGATGAGAGGATAGCCTAGGATTTGTTAGGTTAGTCTAGGCCAGGCTCGCGTACTGATTGTCTAAGTTATGAAGGATGGGTTAACTCAGATTGTTTTAGCAATGGGTTGGTCACGTGTTGTTCTTACGTTTTGTTACGTGGTTACGCTTCTTGTTACGTCATGTTATGGTGTGTTACGTTTACTGTTCACGTGGTTACGTTTATTGATTACGTCATGTTATGGTGTGTTACGTGGTTACGTAGTAATGTTACGTCTTGTCACGAGACTACGTGCTTACGTTTCGTAGTGCTAGTCTTGTTACGTGGTTATGTTACGCGTGTTACGTCTTCTTATGTAGTTACGTGCTTATGTTACGTGATGTTACGTGGTTATGTTACGCGGTTTTACGTCTTGTCACGTGGTACCGTGGTCACCTTACGTAGGGTTACGTCTTGTTGCGCTGTTATGTTACGTGGTGTTACGTCTTGTTAGGTTGTTACGTGCTCATGTTACGTTGTGTTACGTGATAACGTTTGTTGATTACATTACGTGATTACGTAAAATGGTTACGTTGGTTAGTTTCGACGGCGATAGGATTGAATAGACAATGAGAAGATTATCCAGAGCAGGTAAGGTAGCGATAGGTTAGGGAGTTCGGTGTGGGTTTAATTTAGAATACTTCTACTTCTACATGCACCAAAACTGTAAACCAATATACAGTTTATCCCTCTCCGTCTCGCACACTAACTGTTTAACATATATAGGTTTGAAAGATTTAGGAAAGAAGTATACTGTCTAGCCTAACATCGACCCTCGTATTTCCTATCTCTGCAATATAAACGCATTTCCCTCTCCTTCAACTCCCTGCTAGCATAGGATTTTCATTTTCCCCGTCTTTCCATATAAACGCATACGCTACCATTCAAACCCTCCTAACCTAATACCTCTCCTCAGTTTGCTATCCCTCTCTCTCTCTCTCATATAAAGCACATTCTACCTTTAACTCTGTGTAGTCTAGCATCACTCCACGTTCCCCCTAAATCTTCCGTATAAAGCGTATCCCTCCCTCCTTCGGCATCTGTCTATCCTATTATATCTCAGTGTATTCCTTAGCTCTCGCATATAAATGTCTTTTCTAGTCTCCTAGTCTGCAGGCATATCATCTCTCCACGTTTTCCCTATCCTAACTATATAAACGCATACTCTACTCCTCAACCTCTGTCTATCCTAGCACTTCTCCTCGTATTCCCTATCTTTCCCGTATAAAAGCATACTCTACTCCTCAACCTCTGTCTAGCCTAGCACTTCTCCTTGTATTCCCTACCTCGCACATATAAACGCATTCTACCTTTAACATCTGTCTAGCTTAGCACCTCCCCTCGTAATGCTTACCTCTCACATATAAAGCGTATCCCCTCCTCCAGCATCTGTCTAGCTTAGCATCTCTCCTTGGTTTCCCATCTCACTGGTATTAACCTGCATCCCCCCCTCCTTCAGCCTCCGCCTAGCATAGCATCTCTCCCCGTTTTTCATATTTTCCCCATATAAACGCAACTCTACTCTTCAACCTCTGCCTAGCCTAGCACTTGTACTCGTATTACCTACCTCTCTCATATAAAGCGCATTGCCCTCCTTCGACTCTCTCCTAGCATAGGGTCTCTCTCCGTTTTCCATATCTTCCCCACATAAGCGTTTACCCTTCTCCTCAGCCTCTGTCTAAAAAAAACTGCCTCTCCTCGTATTCCCTACCTCTAACACAAAAACGGCGCCCCCCCCCTCCTTCAGCCCCTGCTGCACCTCGGAACTCTCCTCGTTTTCCCTATCTCTCCCATATAAATGCATTTTCCTCCTTGAAGGTTCTCTCAACCTAGAATCTACCCTCGTTTTCCTCGTCTCTCCATATAAACGCATACTCTATTGTTCAAACCCTCCTAGCCTAATACCTTTCCTCGGTTTGCTAGCTCTCCATATAAAAGACATTTTCTACCCTTCAAGCCCTGTCTAGTCTACCACCTCTCCTGTATTCCCTACCTCTAACACAAAAAGTGCGCCCCCCCTCCTTCAGACCCTGCTCTACCTCGGAACTCTCCTCGTTTTCCCTATCTCACCCACATAAATGCATTTTCCTCCTTGAAGGTTCTCTCAACCTAGAATCTATCCTCGTTTCCTCGTCTCTCCATATAAACGCATACTCTATTTTTCAAACCCTCCTAGCCTATTACCTCTCCTCGGTTTGCTAGCTCTCCCCTATAAAAGACATATTCTACCCTTCAAGCCCTGTCTAGTCTACCACCTCTTCTCATATTCCCTATCTCTCCTGTATATAAGTCCATATTCCCCCTACTTCAGCATCTGTCTAGCCTATTATCTGTTCACGTTTTTCCTATCTTTCCCATATAAACGCATACTCCGCATCTCAAACTCTGTCTAGCACTTCATCTCGTATTCCGTATCTCCCCATATAAAGCACACCCCCCTCCTTCAACCCCTGTCTAGCCTATCATCGAGTCTCGTATTCCCTATTTTCCCGATATAAACGCATTTTCTTCCTAGAACCGTCGCATCTACCCACGATTTCCCTATCCTTTCCCATATAAACGCAAAAGTGGGCCAGCTCTCTCTTATCTTTTCTACTCTGGTGTATTTATCAGCAGGTAAACATCATAATGTCGCTTAATGTGGCATACTATTATTATTATTATTGTTGTTGTTTTTATAACATAATCATCATTATCTACTATAGATATTATTATTGCTGCTACAGTATGGTTTTACTTTTTTTACTACATAAAGTAGACGAAGTATTCCATTCCATGGAAATATTTTAAGATATCTGCATAACAGTGAACAAAAACGTGCTACATAGAAAATGTAGATCTTTTTAAAACATAGTTTATTTCTTGTTATTTCACAAATAGCTTTTCTTGTGGCATCAGCGATTTGCGAGATATTCTGTATTATTGGTTTGAATTTTTCATAACCTTTTTTACTTTCTCTACTACGTATAGTAAGTAGGATAATTATTGCATTTCATTCAAAAATTCTATAACAAGATTTCACTGGAAATACATATTTTACGGCCTCCTGAATCCAAAAAAAAGCATTTTTAGAAATAGGTCCGTGTGTGTGTCTATTTGTCTTGTGTCTGTGAACACCATAACTCAAAAACGAAAAGCCGGGAAAATATTAAAATGTTTAAGTTCAGTATCTTTCAAATATGCGACACGAAAATTTTTAAGATAATCCCCCACCCCAGACTAGCCTTTACATGGAAAATTTTTGCAAAATTTTGATCTTCTCAAAAATGTCTCTAACGATTTTGATTAAAATAGCATATGTTTAAGATACTTTCTTTGCAAATGAAATGTATAACTTGAATTTTCTGGGAATGTTACTAAAAGCCCTCTTCATTATGAATGAATTTTGCATAACTGGTAAACCGAAAGAGATAGACAAAATTTTACTACACAAACATTGTAGATCTCGTAAAAACACACAATTTATGTCATATACATTTTTTCCCCCAGATAATCATTTCCGAGATATTCCTTCTTATTTGTTTAAATTTTCCAATACTTACCTATACTTTTTCTCAAATGGAAATGTCGTGAACATGCAAAGAGAATGGAATGCTCCATATAGCAACCAGCTCTTAAAAGATCTGACTATCGCTTACACCCTATCATATTCCCCTTGCACCTACAAGAAAATTAGCAATATGATAGTTCCTGCAAATTTACATCGTTTAACATGAAGTATATGGAGAATAAGCGTTTGTAAAAATAGTTTGTACAAGAGTAGGGTAGTCATGTGAGTGTAACACTTTAGATTTTTTTTAGTTCCATTTATACTCCGCCTTTAACTACAATGGGCTTATGCTTAGGAACATACGTATTATTGCCTAATGGTGTTAACTCGTACTCACTTGTCTTTGGATTTCTGATAAACATAAGGTTTTATTCATTAGATCACACACACACATGTATTCTCTCATTCATACCTCCAGACTCTGGGGAGGATAGGAAATAATCTTGCTCTGCTGTCTGCGCTACGAGACCAGCCTTTCAAAACTTGTTATACTTTTAAAGGATGTAGTTATTCCGTTTTTACTTGCGATGTGATGGAAATTCTATGCACTTTCAAGGCCAGTAATAGCAACGTGCTATTAAACATTTGACTACTATCCGCTCCGTACATACAATAAAATGTATAATAATGGAAGTGTTTATGGAATAGTTTTCATAATTAACTTGAAAATTTGTGGAAGTTATATATAAAATAAATATGGTGGGTAGAAAAAGTTATGTGAATGTGATACATTAATGTTTTACAAAGTGGATATGAAGCATTGGTTATCGGTGCTCAAAAATCAGTATCAATATGAGTTTCCAGTCGTCCTCCATAGTCCAAGGGTACCATACTACCCTCTGGTTCCCGAGGTCGCGGGTTCAAACCCGGCGGAGGGTTAATAATTTCTTTGGGAGTAAAAATCCTTAGCATGGTTTCCTTCGGAAGGGAAGTAAAGCAGGTGGTCCCATGTCTTAGATTTACGGCACGTAAAAGAATCTCAAGCCTGATAAAGGGGCCTCTGAGCAAAATTTCCGGTCATTCACGCCCAATATAGAATGGAACGCTAAGGACCACAGCAGCTAATAACGCCAATAAATAAAACTCAATTTAATTTAGGTAAAAGTGCTTGAGTTATCCCATCCACAATTTGTGCCTAAAATCAAAAACCTTCAGATTCAACCAAATAGTCTGTTAGTAGTTTTTTGAAAAAGAAAGAAATAATCGTCTAACATAGACATATTATATTAAAAGTGCAGGTAGCTTAAAAGGAGCTTTGACAGGCTCTTACAACGGCCAAAAATTGGGATAATGCCTACCGGCGCCTATTTGAAGGCTCCTTAGAGGTGCACAGTATTGTGGCAAAGCATGCTTTGCTCGGCTAAGCTGCTCTTCCTTTGTCAGCATTATTAGCAGTTTTGGAAACGTAATGCCGGATGAAACAAGATCACTCCGGAGAGCTCATTTGCTACGTGTCACGAGCACAGTGAGATACCTATGTCAAAACAAACCAGTGCACAGGTACTAGGAAATATGTATGTGGAATGTTAACGTTCAAATGAGAAACAGCAATCTGGAGTAGATGTTTCTACATTTCGTTTGAATCGCTTTATACTCTCAACAGAGATTAATGAATATAAAAGAACTAAGTCATAATTTTGAATTTGGTTTCTATATTTGATATTTGCTATTATAAAATTAACACAGTATTGGAAAACAGGTAAAGTAAATAGACTACTGGCCGAACTGTTTAAATATTGCATTCCTGGGTAAGGTATAGTTGAGCAGCATTTTCGAAAAGGGCGGAAGCAAAAAATAAATTTGCATTTTTAGCGGACAGAAATAGAGATTGAAAACTGAGGATTTCAGCATTACGGCCTATTGCGCCCATTGAATCTCACGGACAGGTTGGGGCAGAAGCTTCCACGCCAGAGAAACAATGTATTTCCACCGCATATGCAGTACCACTGTGCTCCCCCTATAACCCTGAATGATTTAGAGGAACAGTAAAAGTCATGCTAGTATACAGGGTTACTCAAAAAGAAAGAACAGATTTTAAATAGTCATTTTTAATGAACGACAATAGATAGCGACACATAGACACATCATTAAATAGAAGAAAGTTCAAAGTTTTAAGCCCCACCTATTAGTTCCATTCAGTGCCTACCGCGTCGCTGTGTTTGTTTACGAGAAAATAGCGACGCCACAGGAAAAGTAGTTTTGTGTGCTGCAGTATGCAAAGAGTGAATCCATTGTTTCATTGCAGCGTGCATTTCGTTATAAGTTCAACAACGAAATGTTGTCATAAAAATTTACAATTGATACAATAAATTCCTAGGAGATGGTTGCGTATCCAAACGGAAAAGCAATGATCGTCCTCTCATAACAAATGGTGCTCATTTTGAACACATAAAATACAATTTTGAACTTTTTTCTATTCAGTGATGTATCGCATGGGTCACCACCTATTTTATTCATTAGAAATAAATATTTAAAGTCGGTTCCTTCTTTCTGAATAACCCTGTATAATCCATTCCAGCATTCGCCTACCCACGTCGTAAAACCAAGAAAAACCAAGAAAGTCATTCGGGAATCGAATCTGTGATATCCTAAATTAAAGTCTCGAATCCTGTCTCCTGAATCATCCCTCTTAGTGACGTGAAGCGTTGATATAATGCAGGCTAATGTGTATTTCCAAAACTTATACAATAATTTATTGTTATAAGAACATTTTAGACTTAATGAATCGAGTAGATTGTTATTCACAATTAGTTAATTAAACCTCAGTTTTATAAATAATAATTACTCTTTAGTAAGACACAAATATTATTTCAAAGTTGCATAAACTTCGGAACCGAAATAATGTGTGCTTCTCCATTAAATTATTCTCGTTGCGGCTTACACGCTGTTGCGTCGGATTCTATTCCCTCGAGCATTATGTTGATGGTCTTCTGTATACTATAATTTTAAATTAAGTCTACTCTCTCTCTGAAAGTATTTGTTGCGTACAGTGAAAAGCTGAATTTTGCTGATACCTAGTTCTTTTCTAATTTTGTAGGAAAAAAAACACTTTTGAAGAAGATAATAAATGAGGATACAAGAATTAATTGGTTGGTGAAAATTGTCACCTCTCCGTTGGCCTTTATTAATGCATTGTAATTATTGATTCTACGTGCTGACTTTTAATGTTAGAGAAGTCTTTAAGGGGTTCATCCATAGTTTGTATTTTTGCGAGTGAAGGTACGGACGAACGGAGGGATTCCCCGCAACCGGGGAAAAGCAGTGCAAGCAGGCCGCAATGGCCCCGTTTTGCTTCTACCGTGTACCGCTGGGAGGGAGGAATGAGGGGAGAGACTCGAAGGGCAATCATATCCCACTGACAATGGGGAAGCATGGGCGGGGTCCCTAACGTTTCCAGATCAAACACATTCGACGGATGCCGGGCCCAACCATAAGCCTCTGAACCTCCGGCGGACCTTCCCACGGTGGAACCACTCGTAGGCGGGTCCTAACTGAGCAGTTCCGCAACGACACCAGGGAAAAAGAAGTCTACAAAGCGCACAGCCACCGCCCAGCCGCAACCTGGCGAACACTGTCACTTGACCCTACAATCCTGAAGCAGATAACAATGAAGGACATGGTGTGTACGGGAAATGAGGGGCAGGAAACTCGTGTTAAGCATTCGCCTACCGAACCCAGGAAACCACGAAAAACCTATAGGTCAGAGCAGACGGTCGTCCCGAATACGAGTCGCAACGTTACCGCGCCACCACTCGCTCATTTTCGGGATTTAATAATAATTATAAGTAAATCATAATGAAATACAGACAACGCGCTTATGCTGCAGCAATATTTTGCAGGACAACTTAGAAACCACCTAGAGAGCGCTTCCAGGATCACAACTGGTTAGATTTGCGTCACCAGAATGCACTTCTACGCAATTCTTGGTGGAACCAAGGTCGATATGTTTACAGTTGCATTGTAAGGACCAGTTTTCCAACATACACCGCCCCAAAGCTAATATTCAACAGTTTATTGGTGGCATTCACACAGATAAATTACAGTTAATTAATGCATATTCCTCCTTTCTTTCTACTTCCGTTGCTTGGAAAACACGCCGTAAGGATTGTAACGTAACGTGACGAGATAGTGGTATTTCAAATATAATTTATAATGTATTAAGTTGTCCACGTGGTTTGCCAATGCACGCTGCAAACCAACGTGCGAGTCTCTGAACCTGGAATTTAAATGTGGAACAGAACCAAATTCCGGAAGCTGAACGTTTTTACACCCATTGATGTCTAACAAGTGAGAGTCTCTGAACGTAGTTTTTGTTTAAATTAACGAAGGAGGTGGTGGTTGACGATATTACAGTTGATTGAACAGCCAGGTAATTTAACTACATCAATTATTGCAGCTCTTATTTCCAAATGTTCCAACAACGTCTATGCTGAGTTCCATAAAAACAAAGACAAGCAAATCATCAGCGCAGCGTAAAACATAAACAGGGAACTTATAACTCTGCATGTTTGCTTTGTGAACTTTCAGATTGAATATTTAGTCTGAATATCTTTCTTGCTCGTAATGATTAAAATTATAACTATATGTATAAAAATCTGATGTCACATTCTTATGAGTTTCTCCAGGCTCTATCGTTTATTTGTATATAGCTTCTGCAAATAATTCTTGGTAAACCTTATTTCTATTTCTAGTTCATATTAATCGAGATAAACGTTTGCAGAAATATTGCATTGCACATTTCATTATAGGTACAAAGGAGATACAAGAGCCTGAAGCGATAATTAAATGTTTAAAAGCAGGTCGCTTTGGCCTTGGATTTCCATGGCATCACAAGAAACAACCGAATGATGCAGGACTTCAAACAATGACAGGTATTGAAAGATTCAAACCAATAAACACAATATCTCGGAAATGGCTAATCCCACAAAAAGGTTATTTGTAATAAACTGTATGAAGAGATCTGCATTTTTAGTATAGTAAGTTTTTGTCTATCTTTTATGTTATACCAGCTACAACAATTTACAAAATTAATTCCGAATGGTGAGGATTTTACCAATTATTCCTACAAAATTCAATATATACGTATAAAGTTATTTATCATGTAAATATGTTCAACATATACTAGGTATTTTAATCAATATCGTTAGTCATTTTTTAAAACAGGATAATGAAATTTCTTTCCATATAAACAGTAGTTTGGGGTGGAGAAGTTTCTTCAAAATCTTCATGCCGAATCCAAGGATGACACTGAAATTAAATACAAAGTTTGGAATTTATACGACCTTTCGTTGTTGAGATTTTCTGCTCACACACATAAACACATAGACAGACAGATAGACAGACATACACACATACACATGGACTTTTTTTTTTGTTCAGGGAGGCCCAAAACATGTGTTCCCCATGAAGTTTGATTTTGAATTTTTAGGTTGAATTCAGCACTACGGCTAGCTGTTAGAGAAAGTAAAGTCACTCTGGTTTCCATGGATAAAAATACGTGAAACATTAATAAAGCTCGTCGGAATGCCTCAAATTTGTTTAAGGGGACTCGTTAAGATCTATCTCATTAATGTTAAATTAGCTACATTAATGACCCGTTTTCTCAGAACCCACTTGACATAGAAATGTGATATTTTCACATAGTGTTTATTTATTTCTTCTGAGTACACTGCTTCATTTTAATGTTAAAATAGTGATTGGATTTTTTTTGTAAACCTCTAAAACTTTCAATAAAATTTCGGACATTTTAGTTGTTTTAAAATAAATTATTTCGGCAACTTCAACTAAAGTAATTCCACATGATGGATTGTTTGTACTATGTGGTAAAATTTTTATGCAGATACAGCTTCCAGTTTCAGAGAAAATGGTACATTTATATTGAAAAATGTTGTTTTGACAATTTCACATTTAAAGTAAAACTGTATATACAACTCACTTAATTCTAATATTTTTATAGATTAATTTATAATAGAAAATATCTGAATTTTTAGTGAACTAAAAACCAAAAAAAAAAAAAACAGGATAAATCATATTTTCATAAAATGCAAAAAAAAAGGAAAATGTAATTTTTTTTTTTTTTTGACTTGACGACTCCCCTTAAATTCAATACAAAATTAAGAGGAACGAATATGGAAACTGTCTTTAAAATGTGCTGTTTAGGTGACCTTAAGGCCCATTCTATAGGTCACAACAGCGTTATTTCTTTTGTAAGGCATTCAGCTTTATCTAATTCTTGATTCCAACCGCTCTTATCATTTCTCTCGGTGACTGGCTTGACACAAATTCCAAGAAACAAAACTGAGCCAATGAGCCGCATTATACTCTGTGATTTAGCCCCGTTCTTATATGGGCTACGTTTTATACACGCAAGTGGACATATGAAGATGTAGTTTTACATTTAGGAGTTTTAAGAAAATTCGTCGGTATAGTAAACATTTCTAAATTGGTATGCAATCATGGGTATTTTATATGGAAAATCTCCTAATATTTTATTATTTTCACGATTAATTCTCCAAAATACACGTATTAAACTTTATGAATGCTACCTCAGTACTACAGCCCTAAAATGAACGCATCTGAAGTTTAATACTATGCAATTACTCTCGTGTCTGAAACTAACACGAGTTTTTTCAGTCACGTGAGACACTGGATTGGTCGCCTTAGTGATATACGTTCTTTCTCATCAGGCAGCGAGGGTCGCTGGTTCTAGTACAAGGTTGTTGAGAAGAAATTCATGTTTGAGTTTTATGTTCTTTATTTCACTCCACACGAGATTTTGCACGTGCCGCGCAACTCTGTACAAACTGTTTATCATATCTCCTAACATACACTGATGCGATTGCAAGCATTTAAGATGTAGCATCGACTACAATTCTAAAACAAATTAAAAATATTTCCTAAAAGAAAAAGGTGCTAATTTATATATCTACTGATTTCATGATAATTTCTGCATATAGATCGAAACGCTATTCACAATCGCGACAGTGACCGCAATAGAACGTTTTAGGAGGAAGGCTTCAGGAAACGTAATAATAAAATTAGAGTTCTTTTCTTTCCTTTTTCAGTGTCATCATGTAGAAATTATATAGGATACAATCACAATCAAACAAAACATTATTTTTTCGTAGACGATTATTTTCGCTTGGGATCGCTTTTCACAGTGTAGGCGGAGGTGAGAATTGCGAGTGAATGCATTTTCTTGTTTGTTATTGTACACTGTTCATTTCGGCTAGCCCACAACACAGAGTATAGAGAAACAGGAAACCACACACACACACACACACACACACACACACACACACACACACACACACACACACACACACCACGTGAGTCAGCTGCCCCTAGGTATTGTATCTACGCAACCTGCAGTTCATAGTAGAATGTGAAAACATTGACCCTTTTCGCAACAAACTGTTATTGTAGCTCTGCCCTTCTATTTGGTACTATACGCAATCCCCATTGATTAAAGGCCTGAATGAGAACCAAAGAGCTGCGAAAGCCTTAAAAAAAGACGGTGTTTCATGGTTATAATGACTGCAAGGAGATAAGGAAACTTTTCCCGAAGAGGGGGATGAACTATGTGGGTTCTGGCCGAGTGGTTTAGCTCTCGGAATGTGGTGAACCAAGGTTAGCTTCGGAGGTTCGAATCTGATACCAACCTAAATTGTTTTGGTTATTTTTCCTCCTCCTTGAGTTTATTTTCTGTATTTTAGTGTACTAATATATTTGTCTTTGCTACTGGCTTTCCTGTGAGCCAAAGACATAAGAATTACAATCAGACAATTCTGTATCATGTTTACCCTAATATTCTGTACCGTATCTGGTGTTGTAAACCGTGGTACGTAGTTAGTTTTCATTCTCTTGGACGCATATCGACGATATTAAATACAACAGTTTTTGTTTCAAACCTTATATTTCACTTCCTCTATTGACAAAGGAGCTGTAAAAGTGCTGAGTTTACGGGTAAACAGAATAATAAATTGTTAAAGAGCGTGGATTTCATCAAGGAAGTAAATGTTCAAAATGACGACCCCCTTCATCAATGCACATTTGTGTACCTTGCCGGAGAGACCTTCTTGCATGCTGTAATATGCGCGGTGTATTCTGCCTGCATTCTTCACGTATGAGTGTGCCCGTATATGATTTGGGCTATGCGGTTCTTCTTCTTTGCGGTGGAAAACATGACGATTATTCTATTTTGTGCACACTTATAATGTTATTAAAAATGTTATTTATATCATAATATCAAATTATAGGTCCAAAGGATAAAACAAAAAGTAATAAAAATTTTGAAATTCACCCGAATTAAAGTGGCACAGTGTTAAAGCAGCCATAATAATAGCATTCGGTCAATGCTACCTTGCGAGCTGACGTTTCTATACGAATTAGTAATCGCAGAACTAGACCCAACCTCGAATATTTACACGCCTTTTGTAGCGTCATACTGTGCTTTGAGCTCGGTTTGGTAGTTTTAATTCAAAAAAATAAACTGCATCAGTCATTACAATTACTGTATGATCTGAAATAGGCCATAGTTTGTAAAATAAGAGAAATTATCTACCTAATACTTAACATTTTTTAACAAGGCTATACATTGACTAACGGCCTAAATCCAATTGGTCGCACTGTGTAGATCTGCCATTTTGTTTTCAAATGGTTTTGTCAACCGATACATGTGATAGGTTGTTCCTTCTGGGGCATGGATGGATGATGCTAAGGAATAAAAGTTTGTAAAATTGGCTAAAATTGCTACTGCACATCTCAGTGTCAGGGTGGGATTTTTTTTTTTTGCATCGACATACGTAACGATTGCATTCTATCCCGTAAAACCCTTATGCACTGAGTTATGTATCCCTCTTCTATAAAGTGTTACGCAAATCAGCCATTAGAAGGCATTCAAGAAAGGCGTAAGTCACATATGTCGCTTAGCACATTGCATAAATTCAAAAATAAATATGCGCAGCTGACTCATCCGATATATATGTATATGTATGTATGTATCTATGTGGGTGGATTTATTAACGAATCTTCAAGAGGGAACTACCTTACAATTCTTCCAATTGTAGCCCATTATTACTTACGAATAGCGCCAAACTTGATCGAAAAAGTTACAGAAGCTTATGTTTCTTAACAGCTGCTGACTATGTGCCATTTCTAAAATGCTTAACCTGATGCCTCGGGAGTGGGAAATCTTCAAATTCATCAGTTCCGTTGTGCATTGATGGCAGGGATTTCCGTATTACGTAAAAACTGTGTTATTACCTAACTTTGGGATCAAAGAGAAAGCTTAAATATACTAAGATTTAAAATTTCATGTATTATGATTACCTAATAGGGTTCTCGTCGAATCCGAGAATATATTTAAGACGCGATAAAACATTTCCAGATTTGCAAGACTGTCTGGGGGAGGTTAAAAAAAATCATAAATGCAATATCCGCGAATATTTTGTACACAATTTCGATTTTTCACCCATTAGGAACATGACAGAACAGGGGATTACTATTGTAAGGGGAAAATGGGCAATAGAATACGAGGATTTAGTTCAATCGCCATTCCAGAGAAGCCACACATGAAATGACGGGTAAGCCACCTAGTTAAGAAATAAGGATAAATTTTGTAGGCATCCCAATATAATTTGTAATTAAAATTAATTTAGAAATATCCTAATTAGGAACTTATTGTGCGCTGAAAAACAGACAAATAGGACGGTTCGTTGTGCTGCCCCAAACCGGGCCAGAGCTGCGAATGCATTGCTAATTATAACACCTTAAACTTCCTAAAAGTGGGAGTGAGAGACCTATGTGCTGGAGTTGTGAAGAGTTCCGAACCTAAGGGCGGACTGCGGGGGCACCCAGCTGAGGTTTTGGTAAACTACTAAGACTCGGCTGAAAAGGTGCACGTAGGCGCCAACATTACCTTTCCCTCGCTTCAAGTTGAACACAGTGGCTCGGAACGACGAGGATTGTGTAGTAGTGTATGGATGGATTCGGGACCGCCCCAGCTACGTACCTGCTAATAGACATGCCGGTCTCACTGCCGCTAGGATCGACATGTTTCGTGGACTACCAAAAAATGACGCCGGTCAGGCGTTATGTGCTACGAAAATCTGACCGTGAGAGGGGAAGCTTACATGAAGTTCACCTTTGGCAGGTATAGGCTACTTGTGGCTTTTCGTTGAAAGTCACCGAGGAAATAATCCTATGCCTAGACGTCCTTCAGATCTTCAATGCCATAGTGGACGTTTAGTGCCGCATATTACATCTGGGTAGTGACGAGATCCTACTGAACCATCCGGAGGAGAGATTGCAGTCAATGAGGCTCCGACTTGCATAGCTAGAGGTGGTTTCAACGCGTAGCGAAAGAATAGCGACGGTGCGACTAGAGAAACCTCTAAGAGGAACTTGCTTCTGGAGGAGCAGTCCATGAAGATGCACTTTACATCGCCAGGGCGCTGCTTCCGGTTCATGAGACCGTTCTTGTGAGGGTCCTAAATACCACCGACAAGGTCAAGGAACTGCTTAGCGAGAATGTCGTGGGGAATTGTGAGCCTGTATAATGCCTGTGGCCCAAGACATCGAGAATCGAAACACACATAAATTTTATATTACTCTGGATAACCTTATCCAGGAGCTGGCTGAGCCCTCACGAGGTGAGAAGAAACAGGTCCTTAACCTGCTTGAGGAATTCCAGCACATCTTGTCCTAAGATGATTATGACACTACCGTTTGAGCGATACATCACATCCACACAGCCAAAGCTCGGCTAATCAGGAAGCAACAGCCACGTGTCCTGTAGCGTAACGAAAGGAAATAGACAACAGGATAGCGGACATAAAGAACAGTGACGCAATAGTGAAATCCGACAGCCCGTGGTCCACGCCGGTATCGCTAGTGAAAACCAAGGACGGAGATCTATGCTTCTGCATTAGCTACCGGAAGCTGAATTATATCACTAAGAATGATTGCTTTCAGTTGCCACGTATCGACGACACCTTGGACACCTTAGTGGGAACCCAGTGGTTTCCCACCTTGGACTTGAAGTAGGGATACTAGCAAGTGATATTTCACCCTGACGACAAGAAAACAACATTTTCTGCTCACGTGGACCGTGGAAGTGCACGGTAATGCCTTTCGGACTGTGGAACGCCCCCTCAACGCTCCAAAGACTCACGGAGTCCGTGATGAGGGGCCTCTCCTATTATGCTTATCTAATTTATCTCGACGATGTGATTGCAATAGGCACGTCATTCGAGGATCAACTCATCAACCCGAGGGGGGTGTTTGAAAGGCTTTGCCAGGCCAAGCTCAAGCTAAACCATAAGAAGGGTCAGCTGTTTACAACGGAAATGCCCTAACAGGGACACATCATAAGCGTTGGTGGCATACTGCTATCTCCCAAAAGCTGCAGATCGTTAAGGAGTGACTCAGGCGAAGTAATAAACAAGAACTACGCTGGTTCCTGGGTCGTTGCGCATACACCCAGAAATTCGTGGTGGGGTGTACAACAATTTTCAAATCGCTGACTCAACTGATAGAAAACGACTGTTCCGATCTATCTGAAGAGCTTTACAGACCATGAAGAATACCACGTAAACGATACCGGTTCTAGAATTCCCTATTCGCAATAAGAAGTTCATCATGGACATCGAGCTCGGCATTAGGGTATCCTAACGAAAAGGGAAGGACGGAAAAGAAAGAGTGCTGGACTCCTTCAAAGGAACTCTGTTCAACATCATACGAAACTAGTGCATGATACGACGAGGCGGATCATGTTGAGGAGCTAACAGATAAGCTGGAACACGTTCACCATTCGCTAGGGAGCACCTCAAGTTGAGTGATCCAAAGAAGGCAAGTTATGAGCGTCTGGCGAACAGTGCCGGATTCCAGGAGGGTAACCTAGTGTGACTCTATCGTCCCACGAGATCTAAAGGGAGGCCGCTGAAGCTATTTCCTGAGACGGCCTGTTAATCACCTATAACAACGAAATGGTATACCGGATTCGCCGTCAAACAACAGGAATGCTGATGGTTTTCCAGCTTGATTATCTTAAGTCATATTGTGGAGCTGCTCGGGAGGAAGAGCTCTTCTAAGGAGGTATCTATTTAACGTAGCCCTTATGGACCGGGCCTCGCCTTATATGGCGGAAGTGTCTTTCGGCGGGTCGACGCATGGTTGTGGCCGGGGGAACTGGAGGCGTCTAGGCCGAAGGAAGTTACAGAAATACCTCGAGATGTAAGGAGCAGTTTCTGGATATTTCCTTCCCTCCTCGCACCCTGGACGTGAGTTTCTAGGGCCCGCGTGGCAAAAATTCTCGAATACTCCTACAGCTATATACGAGATGCGAGCGTGCTTGCCACAGAACTAGTGCGTCAATGAGGTTGTTTACGAGGTGGCGTACTTACTCAGCGAGTTCTCTGTACGAGTAGAGCGGTAGAGAGCAGCTCTGTGTTCGATTGTTAGTGAGAGGGCGGAGGACAGGAGACCTGTGTTGATAGTGAGAATTCCGGAAGAGAGAACACGAGTCTTGCGCTCGACACTCCAGTGTAAGAAGCGGAATAATGAAGAACATACATACACATGTATGCACATAAATACTATCCTGTCTACTTACATACATAAATACATACATAAAACATGCATAAATATCGATCACATACCTACATATATATAGAGCCGAAGCAAAATTCAATTCGAAAAACATCAGAAACATTCGTTGATGCAGCGTTCACAATACACGATTTCTTGCCCCTGTGTTAATTACAAAGCTATGCGATAGGTAGGAAGATTCCATTCATTCTGGTTGTATGCATGGTAGTCGAGCAGTGAAACACGTGTGTCTCGTAATAGGGACAACCTGCGTTCGAATCTTTGGTGTATATTGTGTTTTATTATTTAAATTTTAATTTGTTAATATATTGCAATGTCCTATGTTTTCCATGCATAACGTGTTCATTAATTTTTAGACATGCATGCATAAAGAAATTAATTACTCTTTTCGTTTTCAAAATAAATGTCATATTAGTAAGACGAATTCTAGAGTGAAAAACTAAACCAAATGTTAATTGACTTAATATTGGATATACAAACTCTCTGCCTCATTCTTCAGTTATGAATGGCGATGGCGTGATCATGCACACGCCCCTCATAGCCTTGGAGTTCTGCATGATATGTAAGCAATCATAGTGACCTTTGCTATAGCTATGTGCACACATAAAGATGGACACTCTTTGTCTCAGGTGCAAGAGCATTTGAAGTTCCTGTTTCTACGGCTACGAGCTGGGTGCGATTCCAGGAAGAGGTAGTTCGTCGTCGACTTGATCCGGTCGAAAACGTTTGCACACCCCTCAGTAGGACACTGCAGTTATAGAAGAGGCAGACAGGAATCCTTCCAGCGTGAGTCTACAATTAGAAGTAATTTTAATTTCCCGGGTTGAATCGCACAGCTTTGCGTCGTTTGACTAGAGCAGGGCTCTTTGCTCGATCAGCAGCGTCTTACAGACAGTCACAGATTTCTCTCTTCGATTTGCAGAAGAAAAATAGCTGGAATAGCGTTATATTTATAGATGAGGTGACATTTTCATCTACAAATTGGAAGGGCCTAGAGAAAAACGTTACAACGCAAAATACGTGGCAGAAATGGATCACAAGGCCGCGTAGGTGCAGTGTTGGGGTTGGATGTCACGAGATGACCTAGGAGTGTTGTGGCAGCTTGATGCCACATTAAATAGCCAGTAGTATAAAGACATCTCCGAAAACACTCTAGTTCGTTCTGCAAGGACTAGATATCCCAATGGATTTAGTGAACTCAAGTAACAAACCCACCCTGTTCACACAAGTCAGAAGATTTCAAACTGGTTCTCGCAAAGGCAAAGCGGCAAAGGCACAATGATTGATTGTTCTCCTTAATCATCAGATTTGAGTCCTATTGAAAAGGTGTGGGCAGAGTGAAGAAAGTTTTGGAGTTAAATTGGCCTGCAAGACAAGAGACGTTTTGAGGAATCAAGTACAGGATGCTTGGGAGGAAGTATCCTCTCGTAAAAATTTGATTAGGCATTTGATATCATCCATGTCCTATAGGCGTTATTTCCGGTTACATTCACTTACATAAAATGAAATAGTTATCTAATGCTAACTAAGGAGTTCAAATCATCAATGAAACCCATCGCGCGCCAGCCCAGAATCGGACCAAGGTCTACCTCCCAGACCGCTGCATCCCCCATCTCTGCTCACTACAGACGTCAATAGTGAGGGACAGTACTGGAGGGTGGGACGTGGTCAACGACCCAGATCACTCCCGGTCGGTCAAGGAGGTCTTCTCAACCAGGGCCGCTACGTTTCCATCACATATCTCCTTAATTGGCTTCTCGGGGACCTAATGAAGCTGAGTGCATCCGTACCAGACCTTCCAACGGGGGCCAAAGTCCCCACGCCGTACCGGGGATCGAATCCAGGTCCCGCGAACCAGAGGTAGGCACGCTACCCTGCACTACGGGACAGTTAATTAAGGAGTTACTCGCGATTAATTGGCATCCGAAGTGATCCACAATTCCGGTCCGAATTGTTTAAATTTATCATGATTAGAAAGCCCTAAATATGTATTGTATATGTATACATATGTATATGTATATGTTGCGCAGGGAAAACTGCAAGATTCCTGTAAATAAATAAATACAAGCGGGCCAACTCACTCTTTTTCTTCTTTTCTTTGTAACAACTATAAAAGTTCCGTATTTCTAGCACATTCAAAGCGGGACGAGCATTTTTTGTGATGTAGAGACGTGTCCTCAACGATCCTTCTTGCTACCATAGATATCTAAAGATTTGAACAAATAGCCAATAAAGTTAAAGACCAGAAGCCTGAAACAATGGGTTGTAAGAAACATTTGACTCTGTGGAGAAAATTCGAAGACCCTCATTACTAGTATTTAAGTTAGTCTTAGGGAGATTATAGAGGCAATTGACTCAATCACTGCTAGGATGAACCTGCGACACTTTGCCTTAGAAATGGACGCTGAAACAGTTTATGCGGACCCTAGTAAGATGCACCAATTACAAAGTAATGAGAAAACGTGATAATATAGTATGTATTAAATATTGATTCACAGTGTATTCACAACAATTAAGTACAAACTGCGATTGTTATATCTTTTCTTTCGTACAATGGCTCATAGTCTCATTAATAAATTGTTAGTGTGTGAACACAGTTAAAAGTACGTCAAAAGAATCTGAGCTGAGGACTAAGGTTAGCTGAACTAGCCGGAGCGATTTTAGATTACAATCGTTGATAGGATTAACATAAAATGATATATGGTACTTAATGATCACGCTGTGTCTAAAATTGATCCGGTTGCACGCTTAAATATCACTACAAACTTATTTGTAATTTATTTTGGATCTCAACACACTTCAAAATTAAGGGAGTTTGCAGGATTCATTAGAGACAAGAAGTGCTCTTGCTAAACCGTTGCGATAGTTTAATCTACTAAGTAAACCCAGAGCTTACCGAATTCCTTTTCCTAACATTATCTTAAGCACCCCTCAATCTTCTACAGAAACCAAACAACAGACGACGAAGCTGGCCCTGAGAGTATTCGCACACCTAGCCAATTCTTGGAAGGACATCGCGAGACATCGAGGTAGGTGAATCTGCCCATTAGACGACCAGAAGGGATACCCTTACAGCCCGCAGAATGAGGGCAGTAGTAGAAGCAGAGAGTTTACTCACCCGTAATACGTTAGTTTCTATTTTTATTTATTTTTTCATTTAGGTGTGTAATATTTACTTATTTCATTTTTAGTTTGAAAACGAAAGGGAGAATAGTAGATTATTATAGAGCGAGAGCGAGGCCACTTTTTGCGTTTATATGGGAAAGGATAGGGAAAACGAGGCTAGATGCGGAGGAAAATGCGTTTATATGGGAGAGATAGGGAATACGAGGAGAAGTGCCAGGCCAGACATGTAGAGGAGTAGAGTATGCGTTTATATGGGAGAGATAGGGATTACGTAGAGGTGCTAGGCTAGACAGATACTAAAGGAGGAAAATGTGTTTATATCAGGGAGAAGGGAATACTAGGGAGGTACTAGGATAGACGAATGTTATAGGTGGAATACGTTTATACAGCAGAAATAGGGAATACGAGACTGATGCTATACTATACAGGGGTGGAAGGAGGGGGAATATAGGCTTATACGGGAGAGGTAGGGCAGTTCGAGGAAAAAAGTTGCACTAATCAGAGGTCGAGGAGAGTATACGTTTATATGACGAGGTAGGGAAAACGTTGGTAGGTGTTAGGCATACAAAGAAACGCATTATTCAGGAAGTTTAACAACAAAAAAGACACAAGAATAGATCATTTGTACAGAATTCGAGGAGGGGTCTTTAATGGAAAAACCCCCCAAGTCCCAGTAGGGGGAAATAAGAGTTCAAGAGCACTTAATATGCAGGAATATGTATTCATATGAATACACATTCCTGCACCCCATCCCCTCCCCCACCCCAATGGTACCTTCTGCTTGCAGCTGAGGGTCATAAATCTTGTTAAGTATAATGAAAAGCTTGACAGGTAAGCAATTAGGGCTCTCAATCACCTGTCAAAATGAACAATAGAGTAATAAACTATCTTCTGTAACAAAGGCGGAGACGTTATTTAACCCACTCCATATCCGCACACGTGTGCACCTCTACACTGAAACAGCCACCTCCCAGTCGCATTGTTTAACGCCACGTGCAAAAGAACAAAATGTTATCCATCAGCTGTCAAAATGAACAATAGGTAATACTGGAGTATTGTGAACAACGGATCAGACGCTATTGTCCCAGCTCTATTGATTTCCATGAGTGTGTACTTTTAGAAATACCACCTGCAATCTCGCAGTCGCATTGTTTGACGAACATGTGCAAAAGAACAAAGCTTGCCCTTCACCTGTCGAAACGAACAAAGATCATGATGAATTATTTTTATAACAAAAGAGAAGCCTGAAGCCCTGCTAACAAAGGAACAGGTCCGATTGTATCCTTTTCCATTGTCCCAGACACGTACATGTTAGGTGAATATAACAAAAGAAGCAGTCTGGTGTAGCGATAACAAAGAAACTCATGGAGGCTTTATAGCTGGTCCTGTCTTTGTTTGACCGAGGGGAAAGACAGAGGTCAATTTACCTGCTAAATCATAAATTCAACTACCGCTCGACCCGGACATCATGGCGACCGCACTCCCTGGGACTACTTCTCTCTGAGAGCAGCAGAGTCTTCACGAAGTCCTACGGATATACCCAAACATAGTTATATAGCTCTCTTTTTACGCTTCTATTGGCTCTTTCAAACAGCGATATCAAATTGTATTTAACGTATATCATTACCTACATTAAACCCATGTGTTTACTTAGATATCCATACCTCGGTATTCGATTCTTACTTCATTCATTAAGTTTAATGTTTTAATTGCTAATGAGAAATTAATGCTTTAATAATATTACATCATTAACCTCATTAACGAAAGGGTGTTCAGAAGTCCTAGTTCGAATCTTACCCTGTAAAACTCTAACGCGTAATAAATATTAAACTATGAGACTATGTGCAGCCACATTAAAATGTATTTAACAAATATAACTTAATTTTTATATATAATTACCCTGATTAATGTAGGATATTCTTAGGTGCCCAGAGCTTCTAGTTCGAATCTTACCCGGAAACTCTTATGCTTAATAAATATTAAATTATGGAGGCACGCACAAGCAAATTAAAATGCATTTAAAAAATATAGTTTAATTTTTAGATAATATTACGATGATTTAATGCGCGTATTCTTAGGTACCCGGAGGTTATAGTTCGAATGTTACCCTGCGAAACTCTAATGCTTAATAAATATCACACAAGGTGAGTATGCACGGTCAGATTAAAAATGTATTTAACAAATATAATTATTTATATTAAACCCTGGGGTATACTTAGATATTCCCGATGCCTAGACATGATTCTTTATTTTGTTTCTTTTTTCCTTTTTTTCTATCTCTTTCGTTCTTCTTGACATGTAATACACACATGCACAGAGTCATTACACATACATATACACTCATGCACATATCCCTTATACACACATATACCAGTGCACCTGCACATACACACAAGCAATCACACACCTCATATGTATACAAACATAAACACACACACCCACTTACATCAGTGCACTTACACACTCGCATAGCCACGCTCGCACACACACACGCACGCACACACATACACACATATATTCACCAGTGCACTTACACACACACGCATACGCCTACAAACATAGACACATGCACCACTGCACGCGCGCATGCACACGCACGCATGCGCACGCACGCATGTGCACACACATACTCATGCACACACAATAGCATTGGAAATTATGGCCTTTAAAGAATTCAAAAATCGATTGTGTAAAGACATTATGGAGGTATTCTGAGAGAGAGGGAGAGAGTGAGAGGAATTGAAGCAAGTAGGGATAGAACTGCTGAGACCCTCTGCGCATGCGCAGCAAGAGATGATCTCATTGAGTACAATAATCACGTGACGTGTATACATCCCCTCCCCACCATGACTATTTGTCTTCAATAGAAGAGATATCGTCATTAATCATCGATTTTATTATTAAAAATTCAGTATATGATTGTTCTAAGAAGGTCCGTGTCACCTCTATAATTAGGATACCTTCAGTCACTAGTCTTTATTGTGCTAATGGGTCTAGATATATTAACATCGTGTTCTCTCCCAGAATAATCCGCTTTCTAGAGTGATATCAAGGTGAGGCAGTCTACATTTCATTGAATAGTGATTAATACGTTATTATCCCAAAAATAAGGATTAATGACTCTGCATATAAGGATATAATTCCAATTGCATCAGGATACTCTTGCATTAAATGCAGGAAGAAATTCCTCCGAGGTTATGACAAGAGAAGGGATCAGAATTGCTGCAAGAAGCTCTTCAAATGGAAGCATTGTAATGTAACCTTCAATGATGGTTATAAGGGTCAGCGGCACGAAGGTGAATGGGAAATAAGCAGACCTCAGAAGAAAAGAATATTGGAGCCTACTAAACATCAGTTAGTATCAAAGATGGAGGACTGTGATATGAAAGAATACGAGACATCGTTCGAAGGACAATTGAAATCGTATTTTATACGATGGAATTCAACAAAGGGCCTGAATATATACCTGAATGAGAAATAACAACGGATAATCCAGGCTGTACATAAATAGCTTAGCATTCACAAGAGCGTAAAAATTAATCTGGTAGCTAACTGCAGATTTGTAAACAATATCGGAGAAACCTGTGACAAAATATTTAAAACACGGAATCAGCCTGTGTTTCTAGAAACGGATCTGGACTTTGATCTGTGTTTTGAAATGGAGAAATCACAGCATAAGGGTAGCAACTGGGCTTTGCATGCAGTGGAAGGGGTTCGACTTCGTATCAAGAAGTACAAACCGTTACGAGGAAGTAGCTAAATACCGCTACCACCATCTATCGGAGCTAAAGAAGCGTGTATAAACATTCAGAACTTTAGCGATGAAAAATGTTTGATGTATTCTACGTATACTGGCCAAATTCGTCAGCACCAAGCATCAACGTGTCAGCAAATAGAACAAGTTAAAGACAATTATACTTCAGCTGTGTTTCTTACCCTACTCCACTTTCTCGAATACCCAAATTTGAGACGCTTAACAAGATGTCTATTAACGTTTTCGGGCTGGATAAGAAGTATGAAGTGTTTCCAATAAAGGTTGTTGAAGCTGAAATACCTGAACATCGTGACCTGCTACTATTGAGACACAGTTGTGAAAAACATGGCTGTGTGTATATAAAGAATTTTGAGAAATGCGTTTGACGGCAGAAAACTAAACGTAATGGACGTGTTTATACCTGTAAGAGCTGCTTTACACATTTTGATGATCAGAGCGGGCGAAGTGGACTGGAAAAATCACAAGAACATGCAGCCATCTGCATTCAACATGGTTTTTCAAGGGTGTTTAGGCCCACCAAGGAGAAATCAATTGTACAGTTTAAAAATGTTGAGAGGGTGCTGAAAGTACCTTATGTCATCTAGGCGGATTTTGAGAGTATTCTCACTCAATGTCATACGTGTATACCCAATCCTGAAACTTCCTATACAACTCCTTATCAGAGCACTCACCAATGAGCTTCTGTGTTTACGTTAAGCCTATATCCAGAGTTGAACGTATTGAAACCGGAATTCCTAAGGAGCCATATGTGAATCTCGGTTCTGATGCTGGTCAGAAGTTTATGGAAATCCTGTAGTTCATTGCAAAGGAAATTAATAATGTATACAAATCAGCCAAGCCTCCGAAACTTACGGACCAACTGCAAAAGGATTTTGAGTCATCTACGGTATGCTACTGTGTGAAAAAGCCTTTACTAAAAGAACTACAAAGTACGCGACCACTATCACATCAGTGGTAAATATCGTGGAAGTCTACGTAATGAATGTAATTTATTCTGAAAAACACCTAAATATATCCCAGTCTTTATGCACAACCTCAACGAATATGACTCGCATTTCATTGTTAAGGAGCTGGGTTCTACAAGTGAGAGAGTGGATGTAATTCCTAGCTCTGAAGAAAACTATATCTCATTCACCAAGTATGTAGGAGATATAAAGCTTCGGTTTGTGGATAGCTTCCGATTTCTCAATACAAGACTGGATAAGTTAGTAAAAAATCTAACCTCATATCCTGAAACACTAAAGTACTTCGGAGAAGACAAATTGAAGTTGATGACCCGTAAGGCTGTACTTCCATATGATTTTGTCACGTCATGGGATGTTTTGAACGGAACTTCCTTGCCTCCTAAGCACTCCTTCTACAATAGATTAAATGAAGAAGAAATTAATGATACTGACAACGATCGTGCTAGAAACGTATGGGAGCTGTTTAATGTGAGAAACCTGAGAGAATACAGCGATCTGTACTTAACCTTGGATGAGCTTCTTTTAGATGATGTCTTTGAGACGTTCAGAGAGCAAACCCTCAAGACACACAAAGTTGATCCAGCACATTGTTTTACCTCTATACTTTACCATTATTTTATGCTATGTTCCTGTATACAGGAATTCAACTGGAACTGCTACTAGATTATGATCAACTGCTCATGGTGGAATCAGGTATAAGAGCAGGTTTATGCCAAGTTTCCCATCGGTATGCAGAGGCTAATAACACGTATATTGAGAAGTTTGATACGTTGATACCAACCCAATTTATTACATACGAGGACGCTAATAACCAATTTGGGTGGGCAATGTGCCATGTCCTCTCTTATGGCGCATTTCATTGGGTATCACCTGAAGAAATCGACATAGAAAGACAACAAGAAGATGATACTAATGGTTACATATTAGAAGTTGACATCAAGTATCCTGCAGAACCTCACGATATACACAATGATACACCTTTCCTGTCCGAGTGTATGAAACCGCAGGAATCATCTACAAAGAAACTGATACCTGATCTTGGACCTCGAAAGAAGTATGTAGTGCATTGCATGACCTTAAAACAAGCCCTTAATTACGGGTTACAGCTAACAAAAATCCATCGTGTGCTACAATTCCGACAGTCTCGATGGTTAAAACCATATGTGGAATTTAACAACAGACTACGACAACAAGCTGCATATAATTTCGAGAAGGACATCTACAAGCTCTTTAAGAACGCCATGTTTGGAAAAACTATGGGAAACCTCTGTAACCGTATGTATATACGACAGGTGACAAATGAAAATACTCTAGAGAAGCTGATCGCCAAACCTACGTTCATCGACAGGACGATATATGCTGCTAATCTAGCTCTGTACATATTGCCTCTCGTCAGATTGTATTCATCAAGCCTATATACATTGGTATGAGTGTGTTGGATATTTGCAACACATTAATGTATCACTATTATTATGATGTGTTGTTACCATATTGCGGAGCTGAAAACCTGAAGCTTATGTACATGGATACTGATTCATTCTTCCTGTAAGAACTGAATATATTTACCATGGCAAGCTACGTTTTCTTGAGCATCTGGATACTGCTGATTATCCTGTCAACCATATATGCCATTCAGCTCTAAACAAGAAGGTCTTGGTAAATTTATGGATGAGACTAATAGCAAAATTATCCTGCGCTTTGTCGGACTACGACCTAAGATATTCAAAGCTCGATGATAAAAAAATTAAAGGTGTAAAATGTAGTGCTATTAAGCATTACATTACGTTTTTTACAGCCATACAGACTCGCTTAAAACGTGTGAAATCATCAGAACGCCCATCAATCTAATCCTATCGCGAAAGCACACTTTTACCACCGTGCAAGTGAATAAAATTACATTAAATCCGTTTGATAATAAAAGAGATATTGCCGAGGATGGAATAACTACCTATGCGTATGGACATTACAGTATTACAAGCAGTGCTTAAGAGAATGTAACCCGAAGATGAAGATTTTCTCCGCGAGTGTACAATCTTAAAACATTGAAGTTTACTCATGTGCTCTGTATGTACATAGCAAACAAATGGTGAAGAAAGAAGATGGAAGGGGAGGCGGTAACTCTGCCATTAGGATCAAATGCTAGTGGTGGTCTGAAAACCAGATAAAGGGGAGAGACGTAATGAAGCAATGCTTTTACTGATAAAGCTGCTACACTTGAACAAAAACTGTAAGCATATAAAACAATAAGTCTGACTAAAAATGTTATAATATCCCCTTAACCAAGCGGATGCGCTAGTTATGCTACTTCTATACACCCTCACTGTTTCACACTTACCGTCTCATCCGTCAACGTTTTAACATATAAAAGTTTATAAGATTTAGAAAAAGCATATAAAGGTTGCGTAACCTGTGATACTGTCTGAATTATCTGTTAAAACTAAGTTTCATTTCAATAAATTTTCAGTAATAATCGTTCGTTATTGGTTCAGACACGAGTTGCGACAACATATTCGATACCTACAGCAACATCCACTACAACAATAGCTACAGCATCAACAACCAATTACACAACAGCTGTAGCAGCAGCAGCTACTCCAACAGCTATATATTCAGCAGTCCGTTCAATAGCAAGCATCACAGTAATGATAATCCAGCAGCTGCAGATTCACTCACCACAGCAACAGCAGTCATCATGACAACAGCAACATCAAATACGATAGCTCTAGTAGTAGATACAGCGTTGCAACATCAGCTGCAACAATATCAGTATCATCTCCTGCAGCTGTAGCAATATTAGACACAGTCAGCACAACAGCTGTAGCAGAAGCAAATACAGCAGCTATCGTAACAGATACAGCGGTTGTACAACAACAGCTGTAACAGATCCTGCAGTTGTAGCAGCATCTGCTACAACAATAGCAGCAGCATATGTCGCGGTCACAACACTAGCAGCGGTAGTAACAAGACGTCACATGGTAACAGCAGCAGCTAATCCATTAGTTGCAGATTCAATAGCCACATGTATGAAAATGAATTACGTTTTCAAAAAAGGACTCGAATACTTTGGACACTACATGAATCAGCTGAAACTACATTAAATAACAACGATAAAAACCACTGATTGAAAACATCACGAACACCTGTGATACCACCCTATTTCTTTAAATACAATGTACCTTTTTGCGAGAGCGGGTCACCTTTTTGCGTGACGGGTCACCTTTTTGCGTGACTGGGTCACCTTTTTGCGAGAACGAGGGGTCACCTTTTTGCCAGAGCGGGTCACCTTTTTGCGTGAGTGGGTCACCTTTTTGCATGAGTGGGTCACCTTTTTGCGTGAGTGGGTCGCATTCTTGCGTGAGCGGGTCACCTTTTTGCGTGAGTAGGTCACTTTTTTTCGTGAGTGGGTAACCTTTTTGCGTGAGCAGGTCACCGTTTTGCGTGAGTGGTTCACCTTTTTGCGTGAGTGGGTCAACTTTTTGCGTGAGTGGGTCACCTTTTTTGCGTGAGTGGATCTCATTTTTGTGTGACTGGCTCACTTTTTTAGCATGAGACAGTTACGTGATGGAGCTGTATAGAATTAGCGTTCTAACATTGACAGGAAACAGCTTTCCATAAATTTTGCGTCTGAAGTCACTTCTAACGTCTAGTGCTGAATCGATCGACAGCGAGCAATCCTGCTTCACCAGCTTCATCTTTCCAGCTAAAATAAAATAAATCACCCTTAATGAATGCATGCTAATGAATGATAAAGTATAAAGGAGCAATCCACTAATAAAAATAAATTAGTATTCCATGAGAGCTAGGGAGGTTAAGGTGGCAAGAGGTTCCGGTTTGAGTAACTCGCTAATTAACCGGCTACCATTTGAAGTACATTTACCTGGATACAGACACTGCGGACCCTGGACAAAACTAGAAAAAGTATTAAAGAAAGGAGACCCTGGAATTAATCCATTACACGAAGCGTGCAAACTTCACGACATTGCCTACGCTCAGCATAAGGACTCTGCTTCGAGAAACATTGCTGGAAAAGAGTGCAATCATCCGATGCCACATTAGGTGAAAAGTTGGCAGCGAGACTAGTAACAGCAATTATGAAGGGAAATGTGGCTTTTGGTGCTGGATCCAGGTAGAGGAAAGAGGAGGATTTCTACCTCTAATACCAATTATTGCATTTCTAAGTGCTGCAGCTGGAGGTGCAGCGCAAATTGCTACAGCTGTAAATAAGAAAAACGCATGCAGATAAACAACTTGCCGAAATGATGAGGCATAGCAGAGAAATTGAGGGAAAGGTGACTGTTGGCGCTGGCTCAAAGAAGAAGAAACGAGGAGGACTTCTACCTCTGATACCAATTATTGCAGCCCTAGGAGCCGCCGCTGGAGGTGCATCACAAATTGCTCCAGCCGTAAATAACAAAAAGGCTGCAGATAAACAACTTGCCGAAATCATGAGGTATAACAGAGAAACTGAAGCAAGAGCGAGAGGCCTTCGAGTGAAGAAGAATAAGTCGAGAACACCGAAAGGAAGAGGAGACAGAGCCAGAAAAGGAATTCAAAAACTCCGGCAGAGGGCTATACTTGGCCCGGAAAAAGCCTTGAGTAACATAGATCTCAACTTGTATGCCCGGGGTTTAAAAATTCCTCATGTATACATGATCGATCAGCTACCCTCAAGACCTCGTTACAGAGAGAGAATTATTGTTAATCTCGATACTTCAGAGAATGAAGGCACTCATTGTGTTGCTATAAAGGATGGCAACGTGTCATTTTATTTCGATAGCTTTGGAAACTTGAAGCCTCCAAAAGAGATAGAAAGGTACCTCAGAGGCGTTAAGGTTGTGTATAACACTAAGAGGTTTCAGAGCTTCAGCTCAGTCATCTGCGGGCTCTGGTGCTTGCAATTTCTATCGCAATGTGTTACACTATTGCCGTCAGTGGCAACGAGTCTGTTCTTACTACATATCTGAATCCCCCTCTTAAGTTAGATCCAAAGGGTCATTATGAGATTGCTCTATTGAATTTTGAAACCTTCTGTTCCATTTCCAATATTGATCATAGTAATAATCAATTCTATTACATACACAATGATGAAATTAAATAATTGATATACCTGATGGAACTTATGAGATTACTGATATTAATGAATACATCAGAGACAAGCTAGGGCTGGATGAGAATGTCTGCTTTATTAGACCTAATAATAACACAATGCAGGCTGAAATTAAATGTCCTTTCACCGTTGATCTTTACAATGATCGTTCTATAGGCTCGCTCTTGGGCTTCAGCGGCAAAGTTATTCTATCTAATCAGCTGGCTGAATCTGATTTGCTGCTGAATATATTTAAGGTGAGCATCATACGAATCGAGTGCAGTATTGCAACAGGCTCTTTCATCGACGGTAACAGTGGGCACTCGATCTACGAGATTTTTCCGCCTGGATATCATATTTCTCAAGAGCCGTCAAATCCAATCTACCTTCCAATCATAAACACCAATGCTATAGAGGAAATTAATCTTCGTGTGGTGGACCAGAACTGCAATATCATTGACTTTAGAAACGAAGATATAAGCATAAGGTTTCACATCTGTTGCAATGACAATAGATTTTAGAAGAAGTCAGCGACGTCGAGGATATAATAATGGAATGATTCGACGCACACATAATACTCTGCCCTTGAAACCCAGCGGGTTAACATCTCGTAATCGACAGTTGCTCCAGGCATTGCGCTTCAAAATCCTATAATCATGACATCTTCAATGTTACTGGGACACCGAGATTCGACGACAAGATCAGTAAAAAAGAAGAACATGTGTTTTTACCGTATAATATCTCAGCTCTGGACGCTAATGACGAAATTAGAATTCCTTGTAAAGCTGAGGATTTATATAGATTACCTAATCGAAGTTATCTATACATTGAGGGGAGTATTACTAAACCTAATGGAGCAGCTACTACTGCAAAGCTTGCCAATAACGCTATTGCATTCATGTTTGAGGAGATTCGACTGGATATGAACGGCTCAAATATTGATCAAACCAGGAACCCCGGGTTCGTATCAAGTTTACGCAACTATTCTGCTCTCTACCCTATGGAATCTGATCGTCTGCAGAATGCTGGATGGTGCTATCCTGGAGAAGACATGGACATTGTGAATGCAGCAAATGGAGCCTTCAACGCTATAGTACGGCTTTCGATGCTTCTGGGATTTGCTGACGACCACAAGGAACTCATACTCAATAGCAAGTTTGATTTGGTGCTGACTCAAACCAAGGACTCTAAAAACTACATTATAGCACCTCAGGGTGAAGAGAATGCAAACGTTAAACTTGCATAATCGAGTAGAGAATGCCTGTGATTCGACTTTCTGATGCTGAAATGGTTGAAATTCTCGAGGTTGTCAAGACGTACAAGGCGCTGTATCTCCCGTTTAGAACCATGGAACTGCATACTCAGCCTGCTGTGCCGCAAACTAAATCATTCACTGGAATGTCGCCACCACATAAAAATGGAGAAGCCGAGATTTGTTATTTTGGGTGGTCAGACCTTAAGATGGAGTAATGCATCTAAAGACTGTTCCGTTTTTTATTATTCTAGCACAACTAATTTGAGATATTATCTTAATAGCGAATGTTATCCCTATCATGTCATGAATTTGGACTTTGGAAACTCGAGATTTGAATCATTGTATGATATGTACTCAAAGTTTCGGAACTCTTGTTATGAAAAAGGGAATTGTCATTTATTGAAGAGACAAGATTTTCTTAAGTTTGCTCCTATATTTGTTTTAGATTGCTCACATCAACCAGAGGAAGTTGTAAATGGTGCTGTCAACATCAGGATAGAAATTCAAGCTAGTGCAAATATTCCTGCACAGACCTCATTGTATTGTTTAATAATTCACGATAAAGTATTTACATGCAAGCCTCTCATTCATGTGATGCAGCTTATATTTTAAACTAAACATCGTAAGGATTTATTTTTTCATTAGGAATGTAAGGATTTTTTAATGAATAAGAATATGATGTGAAAGGATACCTTCATTCTTTTTTATTACTATTTATCCTGCATTTCCATCACTTTCCTCCTCCAACTCCTCTTTCCAGAATATGGCTCTACACTTGCAACAGCTAGGTTACCTAAATGGATATCTATAAACAATTCAGGTCTTTTTAGCCTACAAATTTCATCGCTATTTAGAAATATTTTACAATCATTTAAATTAGAATTCAAAAATTTTATTTCGAGCTCTTGCATATAAGTAACAATATTATAAGAGGAAGCAATATTTTCACAGTATTCCACACTCGGACACTTTCTCGATTGGAGGAATGCTCTGAATGTAGGAAGACTCTCTGGAATTATCTCCCAGTCTTGAATTGTCATGTATACAAATTTGTATGTGTTGTTCACAGTAAGCACTGCAATATCATAGAAGAATCCTATCTTAACGTTCTGCCTTTTCGAGATGTAGACGTCCCGGCACCCGCTTCTTACCGACATGTTTCTTGGGTGTCTTGATGTTGCTTATTCTATCTTCCAATAGCGTCGGCCTCCTTTGCAGTTCTGCAAAGCTGTTCCTCTTCTTCTTTCCCTTATTGCACCGTCTGAAACATTACACAATGAAAGTCTTAGAAAACATTCTTTGGGAGGTAAAGGTAAAGAGAAAAGTATTAAATTTTTTGTTAGTGCACACTTAAAATGAAACATAAAAGATTTGTATAAACATACGGATATTGGTCGTTATTTCAATGCGATAGTTATAACTAAATTCAAACATGTAATATTGCGATTTCTGGAATTTTTTATGAAATTCTATAACATGTATCTTTTGTATCTTTATATGTAATATCAATGAGTCAGCTGTTTTATATATGAATTTTTTTCATGGTAAAGTACGAGAATTCATTTCCACATAATTTGGCTGCAGCTACAAAAGAAAATTTACACGTCTTAAATTTCCCCATCTCTGTTATACTGTTATATTCAAGGTGTAATTTTTCAGGTATTTCTGCAAGCTCTTGATCGGTTAATGAATTATAGCGCTCAGGGAAGAACACTTGACAATCCTCCAGCGAAGATACCATCCTGGTACCGTATCTTGTTTGAGCTTTCTTTAAGGACTTTATCTCATATTCAAGACCTATTTCGAGATTTTGAACTCGCCGAGTCGGTAGGAAACTACGCTCTTCAGCCATTTTGCTAAGTCATTCTACTAAACAATCCGTAACAAGCATTTATCATAACTTATTATTTTCAATGCATTATTCAAGTTGAAGGACAGGTTATACATTTCTTTATATTAGAACTATAGTGGGTGTTGTGCTACTTCACCAATGGTTTGGTAAGTATGCTTAAAATGTGTAGAGAAACAAAGAATGAGTAGGGAAAACCGTGTAAGTGTTAATTAGGGATGAATGTGTAGAAAAACAAAAAATGAGTATAGAAAATCGTGCGAATGTTGATGGAATATGAAACTGCAGAGAAACAAAGAATGAGTAGAGAAAATTGTGTAAAATGTATAGAGCAACAAAGAATGATTAGAGAAGCAAAGAATGAGTAGAGAAATCGTATTAATGTTAATAGAGGATGAACTTGTAGAGAAATAAAAATTGGTAGAGAAAATCGTATGAATGTTAATGGTGAAGAAGAGACACAAAGAATGAGTAGAGAAAATCTTATAAGTCTTTATGGAAGTTGAACATGAAGAGGAAATCGTGTGAATGTTAATAGAAGAAGAATGAGTAGAGAAAATCCTGTGAACAGAAGAAGAGTGTGCCGAGAAATCCATGTGAGTGTAAAGTTCAGATTAAAAAAATATGACGCTCTAGCAACGCATCGTCTTTCATGCACTGCATCGTTTAAACAAACTAAATGCATTGTAAAAGCCAACAGTGATTTTGTATAGTTATGTAAAACTCGCTCACCTTGCATTGTTTCGTGTTGATGAATGCTGTACATGTAGATGGGCAGCGCCTCTACTTAAATTAAAAGACACCTCGTGTTGCTTTTCAAAGTTTTTTAAAATTTAAGTGTAGAGTTAATAAGCTCAAAATATCTCTAGCATGCATTGATATCTGTTTATATAGGGATCTAAATGCCTCCAGGCGATGTCAGCACATCGTCATGGTGCCCCCCACGTCACACATCACGTGATTATTGTACCCAATGGAATTATCACCTGTTGCGCATGCGCAGAGGCTCTCAGCACTTCTATCCCTACTTGCTTGAATTTCCCCCTCTCTCTCTTCAGAGTACATCCAAAATGTGTTTAGACGATCTACAAAAAATGCATTGGGATGAAAGTCATGTAAATGTGTTAGACTGAAAAGAATTACATTCCGCTAGGTTACAGTGAAATGAGACAAAGATTGTTTAATTATGTAAAGGCAATAATTTCCAATGCTATCGTGTGTGTATGTGCGTGTGTGTGCATGTGCGTGTATGTGTTCATGTGTGTATGATGTATGTGTGTGCGTTCATATGTGTGTATGGCGTGTGTGCGTGAGTGTGCGAGTGTGTGTGTGTACTGGTGTATGTATGTGCGTGAGTGTGTATGCGCGTGCTTGAGTGTGTGTATGCGTGTGTGCATGCGTGCGTGCGTGGCTTTGCGAGTGTTTAAGTGCATTGGTGTATGTGTGTGTTTATGTTTGTATACATAAGAGGTGTTGTGAGTGCGTGTTTGTATGTCCAACTGCACTGGTATGTGTGTAAGGGCTATGTGCATGAGTGTATATTTATGTGTAATGGCTCTGTACATGTATATATATGAATGCATTGATGTATGTATGTCAAGAAGAAAGAAAGCGATAGAAAGAAAAAGGAAAAAAGAAAGGAAATAAAGAATCATGTCTAGGTATCGGGAATATCTAAAAATGCTCCAGGGTTTAATATAAATAATTACATTTGTTGAATACATTTTTAATCTGACCGCTCATACTCACCTAGTTTAATATTTATTTAGCATTAGAGCTTCGCAGGGTAAGATTCGAACTAGGACCTCTGGATACCTAAGAATACGGCACATTAAAACATCGTAATGGGATATAAAAAATATATTTGTTAAATGTATTTTAATCTGTCTGTGCGTGCCTCCATAATTTAATATTTATTAAGCATTAGACTTTCGGGGTAAGATTCGAACTAGAAGCTCTGGGCACCTAAGGATATCCTACAATAATCAGTGTAATGATATATAAAACATTAAATAATGTTTGTTGAATACATTTTTAATCTGCCGTGCATGCTTCCATAATTTAATAGTTATTACACGTTAGAGTTTCACAGGGTAAGATTCAAACTATGGGCCTCTGGGTACGCGTGAACATATTCCATTAATCATGGTAATGATATATAAAAATTAAATTATGTTTGTTAAATACATTTTATACTGACCGCAAATACTGTCATAGTTTATTAAGCATTAGAGTTTCGCACCGTAAGAATCGACCGAGGACCCTCTGAACACCCTTTCATTAATCAGGGTAATGATATAATATTATCAAAGCATCAATTTCTCATTAGCAATTAAAACATTAAACTTTTTGATTGTAGTAAGAATCGAACACCGATCTATGGATACCTAAGTATACACATGAGTTTAATATAGGTAATGATATACGTTAAATACATTTTTGATATCGCTGTTTAATAGAGCCGACAGAAGCGTAAACAGTGAGCTGTATAACTATGTTCGGGTATATCCGTAGGACTTCGTGAAGACTGCTGCTCTTAGAGAGAAGTAGTCTCAGTCAGTGCGGTCGGGCTCGAGCGGTTGTAGAATTTTTATGATCTAGCAGGTAAACTGACCTCTCCGTCTTTCCCACGGTCAAACAAAGACAGGACCATCTATAAAACCTCCACGAGTTTCTTTTGTTAACGCTATGCCAGACTGCTTCTTTTGTTATATGCACCTAACATTTACGCCTCCGGGACAATGGAAAGGAATACAATAGAATGTGTTCCTTTGTTAGCAAGGCTTCAGGCTTCTCTTTTGTTACAAACATAATTTATCGTGGTCTTTGTTCATTTCGACAGGTGTATGGACCAGCTTCGTTCTTTTGCACGTGTTTGTCAAACAATGCGACTGCGAGATTGCAGGTGGCATTTCTAAAACTACACGCTCAGGGAATTCAATAGAGCTGGGACAATCCTTGATCCTTTGTTTACAATACTCCAGTATTCTCTATTGTTCATTTTGAAAGGTGATGGATAACCTTTTGTTGTTTTGCACGTTGTCGTTAAAGAATGCGACTGGGAGGTGGGTGTTTCAGTGTAGAAGTGCAGTGTGCGGATATGGAGTGGGTAGAATAACGTCTCCGCCTTTGTTACAGAAGATAATTTTTTATTCTATTGTTCATTTTGACAGGTGATTGCCAGCCTTAATTGCTTACCTGTCAAGCTTTCCATTATACTCAACAAGATTTATGATCCTCAGCCTCAAGCAGAATGTACCAGGTGGGAGGGGGAGGGGGTGGGGGAGACCTCATTTGCATATGAATACACATTCCTGCATATTAAGTGCTCTTGAACTATTATTTCCCTCCTACTGGACTTGGGGGGTTTTCCACTAAAGACCCCTCCTCGAAAACCGTACAAATGATCTATACTTGGGTCTTTTTTGTTGTTAAAATTCCTGAATAATGCGTTTCTTTGTATTACAGTTTCTTTAACCGGTATCCCTAACACCTATCAACGTTTTCCCTACCTCGCTCATATAAACGTATACTCTCCTTGACCTCTGATTAGCCCAGTTTTTTTCCTCCTATTCCCCTACCTCTCCCGTGTAAGCCTATATTCCTCCTCCTTCAACCCCTGTCTAGCATAGCATCAGTCTCTTATTCCCTATCCTTGCTGTATAAACGTATTGCACCTTTAACATTGGTCTATCTTAGCACCTCCCTCGTATTCCCTATCTCCTCGATATAATCACATTTTCCTCCTTCAGCATCTGTCTAGCCTAGCACCTCTCTACGTTTTCCCTATCTCTCCCATATAAACGCATACTCTAGTCCTCAACATGTCTGACCTAGCACTTCTTCTCGTATTCCCTATCTCTCCCATATAAACGCATTTTCCTCCGTATCTAGCCTCGTTTTCCCTATCCTTTCCATATAAACGCAAAAAATGGCTTTGCTCTCTCTATAATAACTTACTGAGAATGTTTCAGTTTTTATGTGTGAGCATAAATGCCCACCAATAAGCCTTAGCAATTGGAAATTATAATCTAATGTGCGTGATAAACGCTGCGTTTTATTGAAAAAGAAACCGAAATTCTACGCCGGAATTGAACTTCGGTAGGCCTTATTACTGCCTACCTGCTTATAACCGCTCGGCTATCAACGCGGATGCAGTAGATGGTACTCAGTATGAAAGGTGACAATAGAACGAAGCTAAAGGCACACGTCCGACACTATTATTAACCGACCGCGGAAACGATTTGGATTAGACAAATATACGCTTCGTTTTTTACTTTCTCTACTGCGTATAGTAACTAGGGGAAGTATTGTATTCCACCCAAAAATTCGATATCGAGATTTCACCGGAAATACATGTTTTGAGACACCCTGAATCAAAAAAATCTGATGTGTTACACTCACATGACTTTCTCTACTCTTGTACAATCTAATTTTACAAACGCCTATTCTCCATATGCTTCATGTTAATCGAGATATCGAGATGTCAATCTTATTGGTAATTTTCTTGTAGATGCAAGTGGAATATGGTAGCTTTTAAGCGATAGTCAAATATTTTAACGCTGGTTGCTATGTGGCGAATTCCATTCTCTTTGCATGTTCAGGACATAAAAAAAATGAATAACGAATTTGAGAAAAAGTATAAGTATTGGAAAATTTAAGGAAATAACAAGCAATATCTCGAAAACGGTTCACTCAACAAAAGAAACGTATATGACATAAGTTGTGTATTTTAACGCGATCTACATTTTTTGTGTAGTAAAATTTTGTCTATCTCTTATGGTTTACCAGTTATGCAAAAGTCGTTCACAATGAAGAATATTTTTGGAGACATTCCCAGAAAATTCGAGATATACATTTTATTTGTCATGACAATATCTTAAACATATGATATTTTAATCAAAATCGTTAGAGCCGTTTTTGAGAAAATTAAAATTTTCGAAAAATGTTCCATGTAAAGGGTAGTCTGGGGTGGGGGGATTTTCTTGAAAACCTTCGTGTCGCATCTCTGGAAGATACTGAACCTAAATACCAAGTTTGGTGTTTATCCGACTGTTCGTTTTTGAGTTATGCTGTTCACAGACACACAGACAGACAGACACACAGACAGACAGACACACAGACACACAGACACACAGACAGACACACACACGGACATGTTTCCAAAAATGCTTTTTTTGGATTCAGTGATTCTCAAAACATGTATTTCCGGTGAAATCTCGGTATCGAATTTTTGGGTGGAATGCAATACTTCCCCTACTTACTATACGTAGTAGAGAAAGTAAAAATTGTGTGTGTGTCTGTCTGTGAACAGCATAACTCAGAAACGAACAGTCGGATAGTCACGAAACTTGATATTTAGGTTCAGGATCCTCCAGAGATGCGACACGAAGGTTTTCAAGAAAATCCCCCCACCCCAGTTTACCCTTTACATGGAACATTTTTCGGGAATTTTAATTTTCCCAAAAATGGCTCTAACGATTTTGATTACAATATCATATGTTTAAGATATTTTCATGACAAATAAAATGTATATCTTGAATTTTCTGGGAATGTCTCCAAAAGTATTCTTCATTGTGAACGACTTTTGCATAACTGGTAAACCATAAGAGATAGACAAAATTTTACTACACAAAAGATGTAGATCGCGTTAAAATACACAATTTATGTCATATACATTTCTTTTTGTTGAGTGAACCATTTTCGAGATATTGCTTGTTATTCCCTTACATTTTTCAATACTTATTTTCTCAAATGGGAATTTGTTATTCATTTTTTGTCTTGGATATGCTAAGAGTATTAATCTGTGGGAAAGGGAATGGTGCTCCACCTAGCATCCAGCTATTAAGCGATATGTATGTGCTTAAAGGCTACTGTATTTGTATATTGCCCTTGTAAATATATATTACCCTTACATCTACAAGAAAATTAGCAATAAGATAGAGTCTGCAAATGTTTATCTCGATTAACATGAAGTAGATGGAGAATAAGCGTTTGTAAAAATAGTTTGTACAAGAGTAGAGAAAGTCATGAGTGTAACACATCAGATTTTTTTTCCTTTCTTTTCTTTTGTCTTAAGGTGTACATACATTAGTTCAACACTGAATATCTTCTGAACGACTTATATAAAGCGGGTTAAGTTCCTCACTTAAAAGGTTATCGATCTAAGTAGATACAGATACAAATATCTGTTTCGGTTGAAAGTTCAAGACTAAAACTAAATTTTAAGTTTGATAAACTGAATGTATAAGAATAATCTACCACACCGCAAAATGTAATTAAATGAGCACTATTTGCCGTTTCAAACTTATTACAATGTGCATGTATTATTTGCGGTGCCGTCAGATAAAGCGGCAGTCTAATAGTAGCACTCCATTCCCCACTATTGCGCCGCTACCCTCATACTCATTACATCAAAATCCAGTACATGATCCTAAGGTCGGTGTTTGGTGTGCTGTGAATACGGCTTGAATAATTTAAAAGTATTCTCTCACAATGCAAGTTACAAGGCAGGAAACCTGCAGTGTGTGTTTTTCATTTTAGTAGAGTTTAAGGAATCAAAGTTTTATTATACACCTAAAAGATGAGATACAAAATTCAACGATTCAATTGTAAAGTTCATGTTTATGTAGAAAGAAAAATTCACACTCTTAAAGCTAGAAATTTTATTTTCCAAAGTCTAAATTTAGGGGATTATAGAGATCACATTTGCATTTCAGAAAAAAAGGTTTAAAATTAGTAATACTGTAGTGATCCAACTCTGAACTGGTTTTGATTATGGCGTCTACTATGATAATACGAGCTTTGACGTTGTTCTAGGTTAAAGATCCAGTCTGAGCTACCACGAGCTCATTGGTTCAAATATTCAAATTATTAAATTTTAAGAATGTCTTCTTTCAGCATAAGAAAGAGGAATTTCATTCAATGAGTTAAATTTTAAACTATTGTAATTTGTAATTGCAACTAAATTCACTTACCTGATCGAATGATTTAACATTTCGAGTGAGGGATGCCTTTCGGCTCTAATCTGAAGCTAGTTTGCAATTTCCCCTAGAAACTACCCTCAGTTTATCAATACGTAAGTGGCCCAACTTCTTTATGTATTCAACGTGTTATTTGATGCTTCGAGAACATAATGACAGTTCCAGGTGCATTGGATCATTTCTGGTTCTCCGATTTAATTACTGTTAACCATCGTTGTGCCGCGCCTGTACGAACCGCTCTGCATGGCTTTATTGTGCTTGCCCTCCTGTAGTAATAAGCTTGAAACCTCTGTATTTGCATACATTTTCAGTAAATTTGCCATATATAGCGTTTTTTTATACTTTTCCAGAGATTCTGACCAAATCTAGAAGTTTCGCTGGCATGCTTGTGGACATTAAGTTCGTTATAGGCATTTTAAGCATTCAGAGTGGTTTAGGGTACACCGCTAATATGCCTCAAAGTCAGCCTTAAAGCAATGCACACGTTAACTTTTTTATTTTCAAATGGTGTACATTTTTGCATATTAGAAGATCCTGTGATTCAATCTCCCTAAAACATGTGATTCTTCTCCTGGTGGACATTATGAAGCACTGATTCTGTATCGGTTGGTACAGGGAAAATATTTAAGCTTCATATCAATCCACCCTACATATTACCCCGTATATATCTGATTTAAAGATTAAATGGGAAACCCTGATGTAATGACAATAAAATAAAACAAAATATTTAATACTAGAATGTTTTTATCGAACAAAAAAAAATCCAAATCATCAACATTTCTTTTCATGCTCCCACAACAGTTATAGAAACCTCCTCCCTCCAAAAAATTGCTTACCTCAAATTATATTTATTGCATATAGAGACATATTGTTGAATAGTTGAGTTTTTTTTAAATTAATGTTTATTATTTTTTATTTTTTTTAGCGAAAATTTCCTGGTGTCGGATTTTGATCCTCTTGGAAACGAAATCCGTCTGAGTCGCAAGGTTATGTGCGCAATAGAATTTGTAAACAAATACTACTGTTAAGGCGTACTGTACACTACTCCAGCTCGCCTAATGTTATTAGCGAGCTTTCAGATAATGAATATAAATCGAATTTTCACTGCCCTGATGTCATCATGCATCTGTTTCTCATCTTCAAGTCATGGCCACCTTCGTGTATAAAAATATTACTATTTACGATGAGTCAGGGTTTACTACGTCAGATGTCTCTGATGCAACACTTGGCGTTTTCACATCTTATGTCAACGAAATATCACCGCTATAATATGCGCATATATTGCGTCACCGATTGGCTGCTATTATCATTGATCACTTATAGAAATTCAAGAATGTGCACCAATACGAACTAAGCTTTAATGTACATGACAATGTTCAGGGGTCTGTTTTGTGTTGCAAAACAAGATTGAAACACATAATTTCAAACCAGGCTTTTCTATTACTTTAGTTAAGCTTTCACATCAAAACGTCATTAGGAGACACACATGCTAACTGGACAGGCTACACCGACGAACATGAGTCGCTTGCCGGAAACTGTACAAAGGGTTGACTGCGTAGAAATAATAATGCACCTTTAATAATAATAATAATAATAATAATAATAATAATAATAATAATAATAATAATAATAATAATAATAATAATAAAAATAATAATAATAATACTTTAGTTACTTATTGCAGCTTTGAAAGGTCTGAACGTCAAGAGAGGTGGCAATAGCTGATCGTTTTTACTTCCTCGACTACGTATAGTAAGCAGAGGAAGTACGAGTGCATTCCACCCAAAAATTTAATATAGAGATTTCATCGTAAATACATGTTTTGAAGCCCCTGAAAGCAAAAAAAGCATTTTTAGAAAAAAGGCCCCTGCGTGTGTCTGTGAACAGCATAACTCAAAAACGAAAAGTCGGATAAATACCAAACTTGGTACTTAGGTTCAGTATCTTCCAAAGATGCAACACGCACATCTTCAAGAAAATCCTCCCATCCCAGACTACCCTTTACATGGAACATTTTGATTTCCTCCAAAATGGCTACAATGATTTTGATTAAAATATCATATGTTTAAGATACTTTCATGGCAAATAAAATGTATATCTCGAATTTTCTGGGAATGTCCCCAAAGTCATCTTGTTTTTGAATGAATTTTGCATAACTGGTAAACCGTAAGACATATACAAAATGTTACCACACAAAAAATGTAGATCTCGTTAAAACACACAATTTATGTCATAAACATTTTTTTTTGGTTAAGTGAACCATTTTCGAGATATGCCTTGTTATTTTAACTTAGTTTTCCTTCTTATTGGTGGTTACTTGATCTGTAAAGTCACAATATTTCGAAAACTAGACAACAGGACATTTTAATCTTTGTTTCAACAAAAAAGGGAACAAAAAAGGACACTAAAAGGTGTTTTGTTATAAGTATTAAGGTTTTGAAACTAACAATAAATAAATAATGTGTAACTTACATGATGTAGTTGTATTCAATTTACTCCATCGAAACAATCCTTTAAAATTGTGCTGCAATTATTGATTTTTTTCTTATGATTGGAGTTTCTTTAGTAAGTTCTTTGTATCACTCAGATTTTGAACAAATGTGCACAGGTGTGATTAGAACTCAACTTATCAATAAACATAGGTTTCGAGTTTGTACTGAGCATTTTTGTCACTTGTCCACATACCGTTCATGTAAGAAACACTCGTTCAGTAGGCGTTAGTTTGAAGTAAACAAAGAAGAAATTCCAATATATTAAGAAAATTGGAATGAGACAAGTTGTTTACATTAAAATGTGAAAAAATGTCTAATATATAGTCATTAGGTGCTCTGATTTCCATCTTCCATGTTCTAAATATGTTATATTGTTTAATATATACATACTCATCAAACTTCGCGTGTTTTGTGTGTCCTTCCACTGCCTCAAGGACTACCCAAATGTAATCCCTCGAACTCTCAATTTGTACAAACCACACTGTTTAAATTTTGCAATCTCTGATGACAAATCGTTCTTTTGCAGTTTACCAAGAACTGATATGACAGTTTTATGAAACGCCGTTGGAAACCAAATTGTCTTTTAAATTATTAACACTGAAATGACCTGAAATATTGTAATTTTTTGACCCTCTACAGTTGATGCTTGGTTGCGAAGAAAGTACGGCCATGCTTCGAATAAAGCATTTTCAAGTAATTATTTGATAACAAGCATGCATTTCTTTTGAGATTCAGAATTGATTTCGCGGAACAAACACAGCCAGAAGACATTCTATCGCAGAGAGGAAAGCAAGCCTCTTGGTTGTTTTGCTATACCTATCCTAAAACTTGTTTGTACTCCTAGTCTACAAATTTACAAAACTCTTTAAGGCTTTCAATCCTTACAGTAAACACAGAAATAAGGATAGTTTTAGAAACAATGCCTTCAATATCAATAGCAATAGGAAGGATATCAGCAGCCATTTTGGAGAATACTGTGAGTTATTTGAGTAAAAATGCCTAGCTATGCGTAACACTTTTTATGCCCTAGGATATAGGATGTAATTACCGGAGGGGGACACATCGCTACTACGACCAACTAGGTCTAAGTGGCTACACCCCTGGGAGGCAGGGATGAAGTGAAGGAGCCCCAGGAGGTCGCAGGTAGACGGTATCATAGAGACGCACAAATCACATCATTTTCAGTACGAAACACCCGCTGTCGCCAGTAGAGGTGAAGAGTCCCGCGAGAGGGCGACGAAGCGGCCCTTGCAGGCAGGCCAATGCGCCCTGGCGTGGGAGGGAGACATATTTCCAAAGCACAACAATCATGCCATTTGTCCATTACCAGAAGCACTACGAAACCCGGAGACACTGCCTGAAAGTTGAAAGGGAGAAAGATGAAATGATAGGAAATGAGGAATAGAGAAATCGTAGTGGAATACACCATCCCAGCATTCGCCTAGGTGACCAGAAGAAAACCACGAAAAACCCTATGGTCAGACTGGCGGCTACCAGGAATCGAACCCAAACTTCCCGAATGCGGGCAACACGCGTTGCCAACTGAGCCATCCCGCCCGTTAAGTTATGCCCTAAATTTTCTTTCAACTTTGTGAAGACGTTGACACCTTTTCTCGGTGCATCTAAAATTTCAATTCCTGTTATCAGTACAAACAGCAATGGTTTTTTCTTTTAAGTTGGTGTTTCCCAAACACGCAATCAAAAACATAGCAATGGTTTCTAAAGTTTCTGCAGGCAAATATTTAAAATCCAGGATTTAAACTTGAATTCCCTCAGTAGTGCCTGAAAGCCAATGGAAAGATTTTTACGTTCTTATGATTGGATGCATTTGCCATTGTTGAAGTAAACTTAGCGTCAGAAACGTCAAATGTGTTGAAAACATTTAGTGCAATTACATCGGCTTTACTACGGCCGGCACGTAAATCTTGGTTCATAAGTACTTTGTTTAAGTTTAGAAATACAGTTAATGTATGTAATAAACAGATTGACTTAGCTGGACACTATGATAAGCGAACGCTCCTTCAACAGCTGTTAATTATATCTTTATCTCCAAAACATTCAATTTAAAAAAATTGTGATTGCGGTGCTAGAAGAAGCACTTGGCACTCCATTCTTATGTTTCTCACTGTTTACATCTTGTGACACATCACCCCATATGGCTTATACTGAAAGTACAGGTTCGCAGTGGGATATGGCGGATTTTAGAACGCGCTCGTTTCTAGCGGTTTTGAGTGACATAACAGGCAGTGTTTCTAATGAGATCCCTAAACCATGCAGTTGTTTTTCTCAGTGTTTTGAAAGATCATATGGAAAACTGGTCTGTGGCAGAACGCTTTGTGTTAAAATTGATCACACGTGAGCAGAGAAGATTTAAAAATGAATTTAATATCGCACTTTGTAAAATAATTCCGTCTCGAAGCACTATCTAAAATGGGTGAGTAAATTTAACAATTCTGACAATGTTTGTGACACATTTGTTGGCAGTGCACAAAGAGTCCGCACGCCTGAGAACATTACGAGAAGCTGTGTAGCAAAGTCCAACTCGCTATATAGTCAATGACTTTGAATTTATCGGACAGAAATTTTCGCCGTATCCTACACTGTAACTTTAGGTTTCATCAATTTAAATTCCAATTTGTGTATCCAGTTTATAGACAGTAACTGACATTTTGAATTTTAATCCTGATATTCTGAACAGACTGAGTGTGCTGGATGAGATTTACACCTATCTAGTTATGTAAATACATAGAATAAGTAACGGTCCGGTGTGATGTCTCTGCCTTTGGAATCATAGTGCCGTATTTTTTCAAAGAAGATGGTTGTACTGTAGCCGTCACTCAGAACGGTACCAACAAATACTCACAGTGTTAAAAATTCCTAATGAAATTATTTTGATGATGAATTAATGCTTCAGCAAGATAGCGCCACAGCACACACTACTCGTGGTTCAATGAACTGTCTGCAAAAATGTTTCCAGTGCGCATAATTTCACGATTAGGAGACAAAACCCGACTGCCAAGATCTTCTGATCTGACTCGCTGATTACTTCCCATGGGGTTGTTTGAAAAGTAGGGTGTATCGCAACAAGCCTTGCACCATTATCCAGCTGAAAGAACAAAATTAGTGCCATCGATCCTGTTTTGTTGGGACTAGTTATGCAGAACTTCATAGCAGATTACAAGAATCTGTTCCTTGCCGTGGAGGCTACTTACAAAATTCAGTCTTTAAAAAGTAATGAGACATTAATAAACTGCATTGCACTAGCTTGCCTCCAATATATGAGTTTTCTTTTAATTCGTTCTGAATGTCCCACAGCGGGTTTGTAAAAACTGTCATATCCCACTGCCGCACTGCCGCTTATGGCATCAAATATCTGAACCAATTTTTTAATGTATGAATATTCCTTTGAAAGGTCACCATTAAAAGTAATTTTCTTTTCGCCGGCATCATATCATTTCCACATGTTTTAGCACTCGCAGTTTACAAAAGTACACTGTATTTGTGCATTTCACAAGTTGAGAACACAATACCAGAACACAACTTTATTGAATTCCTTTCAACTGAAGAACAAAAAATTCTTCAACATTTCGTTACACATAAATATAAGCATCTGAATAGACGAACGAGATGGCATAGGCATGCGTCCTGTGCTTAGCATTCGGGAGGTGTTAAATTCAAATCCCGAGAATTGAATAATTTAATTGGGATTATATCCTGACTTCCTTCTGACATTAGGTAAATACCGGGTTGGATATTACAATGCCACAACCGAAAGAAATAAAATATATAAGTTACAAGAAGGCGTCTCTGTAACTAAGGCAATTTATCCGGCAATACAGTACACTCAAAAAGTTGCACAATCTCAAATTTCAAATTCCGATTAACACAGTAACAAATGGCACTTTTTTGTTGTTGTAAGTTCCCATGTGTCACCCAGTTTACGATACTGTGTTTTTACTGTTTTCGTTACCGCTTATTACCGCAACACACATACACACACAAACACTAAAGAAGCTGTATTATAGTTCCACTGTTGGGGAGCCAAAACTTGAAGTAGTTGCAACCACGTACCATATAAACTTTCCGGTGGCCTTCGCCCCCACGTTCACTTTCCGGTGGCCTTCGCCCCAACGTTTAAAAACAATCAACGGCTGCGTCAGTAGTAATTTTTAGAAACACGTATCTCTGAGCAGGGCTGGAACGACTAAAGAATGAAGGCTTACACAACCTATAATGTTATTTAACTTCGTTTTACACGATTAAATAACACTTCACAGATATACCCAACTGTAGAGCTGTGAGACATTTGTTAATTGTACTTTTTAACACGTAAACGTCATATTATTCACGCCGTAATGAATTTTATGTCTCACACTGAATACGTACCGAGCGAACTGCTCAGGAACGTTGCCTTCTAACATCCGCCGTCTACGACTTAAAATTACAAATTTCTCTATTTCAAGTCTCTGATTGGCTAATCCTACTCCAATAGAATACTTTTATTTAAATTTCAGCTTTTCTGGTTTTTGATTGGCTATTTATAAACTGTCTTAAATATTACATTATTGTTCCAAGAATTTTTAGTAGCATTATTAAACTTTCTAATTCATTATTGCCTCAAGGTTGTTTCATTGTTACCTCATTGTTAGTAACATTCGGCTTCTATTCTCACAGCTCCTACATTGTTAAATTACAAAATACATTCACATAACATTATCAAACATGTACTAATAATATAAACATAATACAATGACTGTTACATATATTTTATATATTATATTATACACATATTGCTTTAAGGCGGGCTGTTATTTTTTATATTATATAATTAGACTGAAATCATTTAAGTGTTAAAAATACTGCCTCAAATTGCTCCCTTTTAGAAATATTTAAAAATTATTCTTTTTGTTTTGTTCTTTAAACTTTTTAAATATTTTCTGAAAGTCTTGAAAGGAAGAAACATAACCTTTTTATTATAACGCTTGCTATCTTTCACTGTCACTATTTATTTAACACTCACTGGTTTTCACTATACTTGTATAGCAGAATACTTTATATTTGTTCTGCCACATGTTTGACACTTTTAAGGTCCATGATCTGGTGTAAGGTCAATGATCTGGTGCTCAATGACCTGAGTAAAATTTGTTTATTCACTAACACTTAATCTCCTATCTTTACTTTGCAAACTCTTCTTTTTCTTTCTTCATGTTTTTGTTTTCTCTTGAGGGTCTTTGCTTATATTTTTAAAATGCTAATTTAAAAATTTCCTCTTTTTCTGGCAATTTAACTGATTGGTCTTCAATAACTTCTGGTACATTATGGCTCATGGTATTGTATAATTTTCCATGATCAAGATCTATTGGTTTAAGTCATGTTACTGTATTTATGGGTTGATTAAGTAGATTTTGAATAATATTAATGTATGAGTACCAATGCTCTGCTTGTTATGACACATTACACGTAGATAATTTGAAATTTCTTTTATCACTCTCTCTACTGGATTGGCAGTAGGTCTATATCTTGATGAGAAATACTGTTTAATTCCCAAATCTTTGATTCCATTCATAAATTTAGAACTGGTAAACACTGATGCATTATCATAAAGTATGGCCTGAACTATTCCTTCCTCTGGGAAATATGATTTTGTCAATTTGTTTAAACATGTGTGCTGGTTGCATTCTTGTGTGCATATATTCTTACATATTTACTAAATACATTATAGCATACAAATAAAAATTTGTACTCAAATGTACTTACAGGTATTGGACCATGCAAATCTAAACTTAACAAACATTTTGTTTTATCTCTAAGTACTGAGATCGTTGTATATTCATGAGCTGCATTAATTTGTTTTGTTTTTTGACAAAGGTCGTAACACGATATGTATTTTCTTATTTTATGTCCTTGTTATTCTCCAAATTGGTTAGGGTTGTTTTCTCTGTACCTGCATGTATTAATCCTAAATGAAATTGTTCTACTGCTTGTAATTCCATATTTGTTGGAATATATGTTTTCCACCCCTTTACCTCCTTTCCATGCTTCTTATATAATATATCATTTTTAACAGCCATTGTACTATTGTTTGCCTCTTCTATCTTCGGAGCTTATTCTTTCAAACTTGCTAGTTTAATGTCTTTATCTTGCTCTTCTTTAATATTTTTAAATTGGTTCTTCAATTCTTTCTTCATTGGAATATCTATCAAAAGCACTTTAATCTCATATTGTTGTCTAGAACAGCTTTCAGAAAATTGTTTGTTGTGACTGATTCTTGATATTAAATCACTGAATGTATTTTGTTTGCCTGCAATATGTATAATTTCTACATCAAATTCCATTATAACGTGAATCATTCTAGCTAACTTGCCACTACATAACCTACATTTCTGAATGAAAGTCTAGCTAATATGATCCGTATATATTTTCACTTTCTTGTGAAATATATATGCCTTAAATTTAAATAATGAAAAATATAGTACACCAATTTCTAACATTGTTACTGACGCATTTCTTTCAATATTGGTTAAGCCACGTGAAGCAGTACTTATTACATGAAATGTGTTATCATGTTCTCTTTGCCCTAGTATTACTGTATATCCCTGACAAGATGCATCCACATACAACTCATAATCTAATTCATCCTTGGACGTTCCAGTAGTATTGCATTTGCAAACAACTTTCTTATATTTTCAAAACATTTTTGTAGCTCTGCTGTCCATTTCCATTTATTTGCTTTCCTTAACAGTTGTCTTAAAGGTTCTACTTCTATAGAATATCTTGGTAGAAATTTACTTTCATAATTCCAAATTTCAAATAAACGTCTAGGTGCGAATATTTTAGGTGGTGGTATTTTTAATATGGCTTCTATTCTTTCTTCATTTGATCGAATGCCTACTTCATTAATTGCATATTCTAGGAATTTGATTTTAGGTACACAAAATGTTGAATTTTTTATGTTTACAGTCATGACTTGTTCATGTAATTTATTTAGCACATAGTTTATCTCTAAATGTTCCTCAAGGGTTTGACTTATTATTAGAAAATCATCAGTGTATCTGATTAAGAAATTATCTGCTGTGTCACCAAAGACACTATGTATTGCTCGCAGGAATCCACTAGCACCATTCTTTAATCCATATGTGTTTACACAATACTTGTACTGTAATAAAAAAACTTGAAAGGCTGTATAATCACGTACTTTGGGATGAGGTTCGACTTGCCAAAATGAAGCTGTAAGGTCTATAGAAGAAATATATTTGCCACGTGATAACTTTGCAATTGTTTGTTCTATACTTTCATTTTGAAAGTGGTTTGGAAGCATGAATTTATTTAAATATCTTCTATCTATAGTGATTCTTAAACTATTATCTTTCTTTACCGTCCAACAAACACTATATATGTATTGTGAATTGGTAAGCTCAATGATGTTATTTTCCAGCATACTAGCTATTAATTTTTTAGCTTCGTTGCTTAGGTTTACTGACAGGTTATTTCTTCTGAATGTTGGTAGATTTTCTACTGCGAAAGTGTGAATATATGATGTACACTGTCCTGCAATTTCATTGAATACATGCTTATTGTCTTCTAATATCTTTTTCATTATTATCTTTTCACGGTCAGTCAGTATTGTATTTGTCATTAATGTATCTGTGTGTATTTTCCAGTCTTCTATCTCTGTTGCATAGCTATTTTCTACCTGCTCCAACATATTTTCTTCTACCAGCGGTTTCTCTGCATAACGGTTCCCTTTGGTAAGGTCAGTTTTCTGTCCATCGAAGTTAAGGATCAATAACCTTTCATTATTCTCCCTGCTTCCTTGGACATTTACAATTTGTATGAAGCATTCTCCTTCATATACTGCATTTTCTTGTTCCATTCTTTGCACTCTACATACTTCATCTTTTATAAAAGGACGTAAATGTTCTTTTCTTCTTTATTTAATATAAGTCTGTCCTTCTTAAAATCAACTATCGCAGAGAACTCTATTAACACATCACATCCAATTATAACTTCGCATATTAAGTTTGGAACTATTAAAACATGACCGCCAATGTAATATCTGGTATTTGTACAGGTATCAATGCTTGAGATTTGATAGTTTGGGTCATGGTACCTATAGCTACCCTACATACAACATTACTTATTGGCGCTGACATAAGTTTTGTGCCTTCATTTACCAGTTGTTTATAAGATTTCTTTGTGCGGATAGAGATTGATGATCCTGAATCTATTGCAACATTTACTTCCTCTCCTGCTATAATAGTTTGTATATACGGCGATTCATATTGGTTTTCACAATTCCTAGTATTTGTATTTAGACGGTAACAAACAAAGTTTGTAGATATTTTATTCTTGCCACTTAGAGCAGAAGGTATTGTATTACCAGAATCTACGTAATACGCAATACGTAATTTAGTTTTCCTGGTGAGTATTTTCAGTACTGGCAGTAGGTATTGCCATTATGTACCACAGTCGCTGTTATTTCATTATCATTGCTTTAAGGCGGGCTGTTATTTTTTATATTATATAATTAGACTGAAATCATTTAAGTGTTAAAAATACTGCCTCAACATCCATGTCTATGGCGGGACTCGAACTCGCGACCCTGAGCTTTGCGGAGCGCCAACACTAACACCCAAGAGCTTCTATCGGCAAATTTCTCTAATAGATGGTGCAGAAAGACGGCACCACTAAGTCCACTAAGGTTTAAAATCTCTATCCAAATTTCTTCTTTTTGCAGTGATTCATAAATGTGAAGTGTGTTATAGTATCCAACAATATTTTTCTATTATTTGTATTATCATCATCTGAAATGTTCGAATATTGGAATTTATTTTGGTGTGTTGATAAACGTTTACGAAAAAAACCTCTGAATCATAATTTCCATTTTCAGCACGATTTTAGGTCGGAAAGAACAAGTATCATAGTGTGGAACAAAATTAAATTGTAAACAAATTTGAGCATGAAATAAATTCTTGTTCATAACTAACTTAGTCGGCTTACCCTCGTCGTATTTTTGGGCTTACGCCCCCCTAGGACTTACACACCTGCCTAGGGCCAGAGACCTGTCGAGCAGCAGATGGACATTGAATCGGAGAATGGAGAACCGGAACGGGAAATCGGCCTGTAGCCTTATGAGAGTGAAGAAGAACATGAAATCAAAGAATGCGAAATGAATGAAAGAAAATGTGTTGATGGAGCAATTGGTGGAATGAATGACGGGGGAAACTGGAGAACCTGGAGAAAATCCGCCCAAACGCCGCTTCGTCCACCATAAATCCCACATGCAGGAAGAACGTGCTGGCGGTGGTCTAACCAGTCGGCCTTTCTTGATCATTCAATCCCACAAATATATTAAAACTTTTTCTATTACGTTGTAACTAACTGTAAATTCCTAACAAGCAGTGCTACAAGGAAAACTGTAGGAGCTGTCAGTTAAAGAGCGTCCATAAATAAATATAGGGACCTGAGGAGATGGCTGGCGACGTATGAGAATGAAAAAGGGGAGAAATTACTTTTTGGGTGAGGAGTGCGTTTGTTTACCGTTGTGAGAAGTTGTCTCAACACAACCCCAACCTTATGCACCTCTTGAGGTGCCAGCAGAAGCCCTCATTAGCCAAAGAAGCAGAAAACACTGCCTCCTGTAGCTCATAAATGGTACTACCAACCTACTTGGCTAGAATTTGTGTTTAATCCAGAGATAAAGCACCTAAGAAAACACTTATATTATTGACACGCATACATTAACAAAATCATTAAACCTACATCCTTATTCCATGTAATCTCCAAAAGTAAAACCAAAATATGCGCTTTCTTCATCCATTTTCACCAGAAGTTCTAAAATCTAACTAGAACCAGTTTAAAGAGAATTTCTGTATTATAATAAATTATATTGTTGTTCCCAGCAAATATAACTTTGTATGAAATTGTCAGATATATTTTGAAATATTTCTCTTTAGGAATAGGTGAGCACCACAGACCCGCAGTAAAACTTGGAATTGCTAGCGCATACTAAGTATGGATCGTAAACTGGATGTGTAATTGCTGGAATATGGGTGTGGCAGTTCTAACAATACTAACTTGACCACACACTTCGCTTACACTGCGTTCCGCCTAAGCAACAGGGGTGCCAAAACTCTGCTTCCAAGTCACCAGATCGTTTTGATCACCAGAAGAAGTACATTCTAGTAACACTACTTTCCCTACCCGCTACTGATTCATACCTAGTCTATGACTCATACTTTCATTATTACTCTCTCTATCGCATACCTACGCTGGGCAGAGGAAGATCCTGTGTACCCCAATACAAATTCAGCATAAATATTCACAGCAAATACCTCACCTTCCGTACGTCTGTGTGTAAAAAAGAAAAGTTGGATAATACGAAACTTCTTGCGATGCAGTATGAAGTTTTCACGAGCCCCCCCCTCATTCCCAATGATCCTTTAATTGGACATTTTTCTTTCTAAAACAGCTCCAGCTATTTTAAGTAAAATATCACCTGTTGATATAGGCATACTTTGTAAGCAGCCTGTGAAGCCCTCCTCATTCGAGTTATTTTGTGTTAATTTGTATAACAGGGAAATCACAAAAATAGACAAAAATTTCCTACCTGAATAACGTAGAGGTCCTTAAAAAGCATAATTTGGGTCAAGTAACTGTTTTTCGTAACATAAGCCGTTTTCGGAGTATTTAATGCCTTATGTTTACGTTTTCCTAACCGAGCAAGCTTGCTCCGCGGTAAAGTGTGAGACTCGCAATCAGGAGGTCCCGGGTTCGATTCCTGACGACTGCCCACTCTGACCTTCGGTTTTTCGTGGTTTTTCCTGGTTGGTTGGTAGGCGAATATTGGAGAGATTTCTCTTCTACCTCGATTTCCTTTTCATCATGTCTCTTTCATTCCTTCTCATCTTTCAGGTGTGCTTCTAGATTTCGTGGCGTATGGTGGTTCCGGACAGATGGCCCGGATGCTTGCAAAGGAAAGAGTACTCTCCGTGAATACTACGGGGTTGCTTGGCTGTCGAGCCTGGAACTGATAGGGACTAGGATTGCGCCTCTGTACCCTGTCTGCCTGCGCCTATAGCTTCCTGTGGTTCCTTCACTTCATCCTTTCCTCTTGAGGGGTGGTAGCCACAATAGATTTAGTATGTAGGTCGCGAAGTCCCCCCTCCATTTTATAACCTACACCTATACATTTTCCTAATTGAGAAGATAGGATACACTTGACGGGAGATGTTTGAAGCTTTACGATTCTTCGCATGGGCTCGTTACTGCAATATATGATATAAACCTTTGTATGTAATTAATATCGCATTACATAATTTGGAATAATGCCTGGGCAAACATTTATTATGAATCACATTACATGGGCAGAACTATCAGTTTTTATATGGCTCATTGCGAATTTCTAACAGATAGAGAAAGTCGTGTGAGTGCTATACATCAGATATTTTTCTATTCTTTTAATACCACTAATGAAAAATATCTGTATAGAAGCAGTTTTATTTGGGTAGTATAACGATAATACCAGTTTTATAATTGCACAGGAGGCTGGAATAACATACACTTGTTAACAAAACTTGCCTGCTACAACTGTATACACAGTTTCCTTTTGTAAAGAAAAATAAGCATTTGTCGTTTCAAAGCGCACTGGACCTGGAAAAAATTAAAGAAACTAAAGAAAATATTTCGTAATCTGCAATGTCTGCTAGAGTTATTGACATCAATTATATACTTTAACAAGAACCTTCTTTTCATTGCAGGTAATTTCTGTCTCGCTTTCGGTTTTCCAGTAAATTAAACTTCAGTGAGAATGAAGGTCGCTTCTCCGGCTACGTACAGAAAAATTGACGTTGAAGCCCGGCGATGGTCGTCACATTTTGAAGCCGTACCCTTTGCTTCAATTTCTGCAGTTGATTCTGCTGCCGACTGCTACAGTGGTTTGCTATGGGATCTTTTTTCAGGGTATGCGTGGGCGTATTTTGAAAGGATAACACCAGTTTAAATTGACTGAGACGATTAATATGATATAATATTTAAGCTATTGAAACGAGTTTCCGACCGTTTGAAGACAAAGAATGCAACTGATTATAAATCGTAGCACTCGAAGCACTTGCCATGAGTTGCTAAAATGCTTACCGGCAAAATCCCTCGTGGCTACCGCTAAATAACTGATAATCCAGCGTGGTCTTAAGCGCTGCGAACTGCCGATCACCGTAAAAGACTGTAAGCCCATAAGGCTGGGGGGGGGGTGAGAAAGACAATATGCTAATTTTAGCAATACACATTGTTTATTATTTAAGCTCCGCCTACTTTAGAACCATCCCACCAATGCTATTTCATGCGCGCCTCAATCTCAAAACGTAAGCGTATGTGACACTGCTACTAGGATATATTTCCCCGAATCTAAGCATTTCCCTCAACTTTCTCTTTTATAGAATTTCTGTCTACGTGACTATTCACACATACTTAATTCACCCCTTAACTGCATTTCAAGAGCTTTTATACTAACTCGTTCACTACTTCGGCTATTGCTAATGACTTTGCTTAACATGACTTGCTAATGACCTTTTCCTCGGACAAGTCCTTTCGACTCAGGCTTATTACATTATAATTTGATTTAATATACAAAAAGTACTTATTGAAATTATTTCTCTATTTTACTATAATTTCTTTATTTCATTATTTAAATCTTCCTGACAATAATTACGTATCAAAACGCCTCATTACAATGTTTTATTATTCTCAATAATAAAAGAATGGGCACATTTGCCGAATAAAACTTTAACTTTAAATTCATCCGATCCCATGTCGGCAACTTTTTCCATTTGCATACTATAGGATAGTTAAATTATATTCGAACCCACTCGCGGCCTCTCTCTACTGCGCGACACAACCGGCAGTATCGTGGAAATTACGCCGGCAGAGGCGGACTAAAATCCTTACCTTATAATAGATGCTGGAAATGTTGGCCTTCTGCTCTCAAACAGGCAGCATTTCTCGTGTAAATATTCTCGCCCACTCTCCGAAGCTCAGCGGCAGGAATTCTTGTGATTTCTTGCACAATGTTTTTTCTGAGTTCCTGTAGAGTGCGAGGATTGGAACGATACACTTTGTCTTTTAAAAAAACCCATAAATGTAAATCAGTACTCGTTAGGTCAGGAGAACGAGGGGGCCACAAATCAACACTAATTATTCTGTCAACAAACACCTCTCTTATTGCATGTAATGGCTCGGCAGCCGTATGTGCTGTTGCAGAATCTTGCTGGGACCAACCATACGATTTCTCTTCTTCTGTCAAAGGATTGCAAAATAGCCTCAGAATTAACTTCTGATATCGCTCTGCATTTATTGTTTCATCAAATAATATGGGCCTCATTATTCTTCTAGCACTTATCACACACCACAACCAATTTTCTGATTATAATGAGGCGTTTCAACCAATAGCACAGATTTTTCTCAAGCCCAGTATGGACTGTTGAGAGTATTCACACGTCCACTTAGATGAAACCAAGATTCATCAGTGAAAAACAAAAGCTGTGGGACAATGAAACCCCTTTCTAGGGATTGGTAAAACCAGTTACAATAATTCACACGTTTAGCGAGATAATTTGGCTTTAACGCTTGCACTCATGTGTGGCGATAGGGCTTCAGTTTCAACAGACGTGTAGCATTTATCGCAGAAGATCGAGATACACTTTTTTCTGCGCTAGTTTTTTCAGCGATTTTCGAGGAGAACGCTCCAAAGTGGCACCATTCACAAGAATTTCTGTTGCTGAGCTTCGGAGAGTGAGCAAGAATATTTACACGAGATATGCTGCCTGTTTGAGAGCAGAAGGTCAACATTTCCAGCATCTATTACAAGGTAAGGATTTCAGTCCGCCTCTGCCGGCGTAATTTCCCCGGTGAATGCCGGCTGTCTTGCGCAGTAGGAAGAAGCCGCGAGTGGGTTCGAATATAATTTAACTACTCTAAGTATTCTACAAATTTCTCCGCTATACCACTTATGATTACATACAAATATTTCACTGACAGATAATACCCCTCATATCATAAACTCAATGCTCCTTATATTCGATTTACTAAATATTCTTCTTTACATTGTTATCTCTTCTGAAAGTATATAAATTTACAAGTCTCTGCTTTCTTTGTATTTGGTTTTCAGCTTTTTCACTGTGTACGTAATATATATTCCAGGTTTCCAGTTATGCTTTCTTTCATTCCTTTTGGACCTACGTTTTTCTGCCTTTGTCTTAAGTTTTCAAAAGGAATTCTAGTCCTATCTTCCTCACTTAATTGAACTTTATCGTGGTTTCCAATTCTATGAGACTGTGTCCCGAAGAAATGTGAGCTTTCTTTCTCAATTCTTCCTTGATTTCTGTTATTCTCTTTGACTTGACTTCTAACATTACTTATTTCTCCTTTAATTTCCTCCTTGAATGTATCTAATACTTACTGTTGATTTTTAACCTCTTTCGTAGCTACAGTTGCCCCTTTTCTAGCTCATGTTGCCCCTTTTCTAGCTCTTTTTCTATTTTCTGTTGCCAATTTTCTATTTTATTTTCTAATTCTTTTCTAGCTACTTCCCTAACCTGTTGTGTTTGTATTTTCTTTGTTTGCCATTTCCCTAGCTTGTTACATTTCTTAATTTGCCATTTCCCTTTCTGTTTCAAATGTCTTTGCTACTTCCTCCCTTAACTTCCTACGTTCTATCTCCGATTTATCAGTGACTTGTTTTCTTTTAAGGTTTTTCTATTTCTTGGTTAATTTCTTTCTAACATTTTCTATTTCTCCCCTAACATGTGCTCTGTTTTCTTTGATTTCACTTTCAACACTACCAATTTCCCCTCTAATTTAATGCTTGAATGTTTCTAATGCATGCTGTTTATTTTGTAGGTTCCTTCCTAATTCCCATCAAGTACTCTTCATCTTTTCCTCTAGGATTAGAATTAGGATTAGGATCGCGCTACGGAGGGGACACCTAGTATCTCGACCCCCAGGGATCTTTTGTGCATACCTCCGGGAGGAACGGATGAGATGAAGGAACTGCAAGTGACGTATGGGCTGACGCAGGCAACAGGGACACGCAGAGGCCCCTAAGAGCCACAGACTTGATGACCCAGCTGGAGAGCCCTCAAGCAGCCCTCCTAAGCCAACGGAGGGTGGCTCACAGACCCTTTCAGCGGAGACCGGGGAAAGCTCGGCCTAGCAGCAGAGACTCGAGCGGCCTCTATCTGACGTGACCGAGATGTTCCAACACGCAAGCTATCTGCGCCATCTGTCCTCAGTCCTTCGACGAACAGCCCCGAGTCAACCTGTAAAGCGAAAGAGGAAGATGAAATGATGGGGAATGTGGGAGAGAGAAATTCAGAGGAGACAATGATGCATTCCAGCATTCGCCTGTGATCTGGGCAAATCCCGAAAAAAACCATGCGTCAGGAAGGTCGTCCGCGGAATCGAACCCAGGTCCTCCCGAATGCGGGCCACAGACGCAGCCGCCTGAGCCTTTCTGATCGCTATCTTTTCCTCTAACTTAATTCCTAACTCTTATGGATTAGTTTCCAACCTCTTTCCTAATTCCTGATGACTATCTTCTAATCTCTGATTGCTCTTCCTCATACTTTTTAACATTTCCATCATCGCCCTAAAATCATTTCCTCCCATTCCTGAATTATCTACTGTTTCTCCCTGACTTCTAGTGTTTCCTGTTTCCTTTCTAATCTGTTCTGCACATTTCAACTATATTCCCCCATTTTGGTTGCTCTTTCTGTACAATTTCATATATACGAGGGGCACTATTTATATTTTGAGCCTAATAATTAAAACAAAGTAATTTCTGATTGAAAACTGCATTATTGTTTTTCAAAATATTCTCCTTTATAATCAATACACTTCTGCATCCGTTTGAATCATTTTTCAAAGCATTTATTCCAGCCTTCTTGAGACACCTCCAAAACATGGTTTTTGAAGGCATCAACGGTTTCTTCTGCCAACGAAAATCGTTGTCCACGGAGTTTATTCTTGATGTTCGGGAACAAAAAGAAGTCATTGGTTGCCAATCAGGACTGCATGGCGGATGACCCATCAATTCGATTTTTTGAGCCTTCAAATATTCTGTTGTTAGACGAGATGTGTGCGCGCTCGCATTGTCTTGATGAAGAACGATCCTACGGTTCTTGTTGGTTTTCCTTATTTCACCGAAGACTTCCAGCAAACAAATGGTTGTGTACCATTCGGCATTGACCGTTTTACGTTTCTCTAAAGGCACTGTTGCCACATGGCCAGTTTTGCTAAAAAAGCAGGCGACTATTTGCTTCGAGTGCGAACAACTTTTGTTGGATTTGCTTCATCTTGAAACACCCATACAGTCGACTGCTGTTTACGTTCCGGCTCTTACGCATAGATCCATGATTCGTCACCTGTTACAATTTTATATATGTCTTCTGAGACACCGCCATTGTACTTCTTGAGCATTTTTGCACACCAATTGACACGAGCATCTTTTTGAGATTGCGTCAAATTATGTGGGATCCAACGAGAGCAAACCCTTTTTACGGCTAAATAATCATGCAATATTTTATATAGCTGGTGGAACTTATTTCTAGGGTTGTCTCCGTCTCACAATATGTCGCATGACGATCTTTCATTATTAGTTTTTGCACAGCATCAATGTTTTCTGGCACAACTGATTTTGGACGACCTTCACGAACTTCATCATTGAGCGAACGGCGGCCACGATTAAATTCGTTATACCAGCGTTTCACAGTGGCAAAGGATGGAGCTTTGTCGCCAAATGTGGAAGTTAGTTGATCGATGCACTCTTGTCTTGATAATCCACGTCAAAAGTCGTAATAAATCTTTGCACGAACATTTTCACGATTTAATTCCATGTTTTAGTTGACACACAATTTTCAAGTTAGTGTAAACAAAACAAATGACGCTCTATTGACAAAATGTTTGAAGTAGATTATGGTAAAAAATATAAAACTTTGCATTGGAAACTCAGATGGCACCTACAACAGTCAAGGTTGCCAAGGCTCAAAATATAAATAGTGCCCTCGTATTATTACTTTCTCCTTCCTGAACTTTAATTATTTCTACTGAATTCATTTCACCTAACATTTTCCTACTTCGTAACCACATCTACATTACTAACGTTAAAATAAATAAATTTACACCCAGTACCTGTCTTCTTTCTTCTTTCTCGCTCCTGTGTACCTGTGTAGTCTGAGCTATCGCCGGTCTGGATTGTCTTCCTTCCCGTGCTGTAGGTCACCGGGTTTGATTTCTTGTGTGGCCTCCTGAACTTTGGATGTTCCTCACTTCGAAATCCGGAGTTGGTGCCCCATTTTTGAAGCAGGATAGCACCACGATAAAGCGTCAATTTTTGAATCCGTACCCTTTGCTTCAATATCTGCTGGTGATTCTTCTGCCGGCTGATACAGTGATTTGCTATGAAATATTTATCTCAGGTTATGCGTGGGGTGGGTGTGAACGGATAACACCAGTTTAAATTCACTGAAAAATTTAACATGATCCAATACTTAAGCTATTGAAGCGAGCTGCCGACCGTTTGAAGATAAAGAATAAAACTGGTTATGAATCGTAGCACTCGAAACTATAACAACTGATATATTATATCTGCTAACATCTACAGTACCAATTTTACGGATTGAAATAACAGTTTACGCAACAAATGAAACTAGAAGCCTAACTTGCCGTAGCTTGCAAAAATGGTTACCGGAAAAACCTCTCGCGGCTACCGCTGAATAATAATAATAATAATAATAATAATAATAATAATAATAATAATAATAATAATAATAATAATAATAATCCAGCGCGGTTTTAGGTGCTGCGAACTGCCAATCAACGCAATCAACGTAAAGGACTGTAAGCTCCTAAGGCATAACACGAAAAAAAAAGTAAAACAAGAAAAAGGAAGGACAAGACGCTAATTTCTTTTATTACTTAAGCTCCGCCAATGTTATTTCATGTGCGCTCCAATCTCAGAACTCTAAGTATCGTATGTGGCACTGTTACTAGGATATACATCCCCGAATCTAAGCATTTCCTCACCTTTGTCTCTTACAGAATTTCTGTCTACATGACTGTTCAAACGTACAGAATTCACCCCTTAACTGCGTTCCAAGAACTTTTATACTAACACGTTCACTACTTCGGCTGTTGCTAATGCTATGCTTAACATAACCTGTTAATGAACTTTTCCTCGGACAAAGCTTTTCAACTCAAACTTATTACATTATACATTGATTTAATATACAGGAATTTTTATTGCAATTATTTCTCTATCTTACTTTAACTTCTTTATTAATTTTTTTTAAACTTGTCCTGCAAATAATTAGTATATCAACGTGTAGATTTTTTCTTCTGCAAATATTTTACATATATGAGATTTTAATCCAAATGCTTAGAGCCATTCTTGCAACGATAGAAATTAACAGATATCTTTCCATGTAAGAAGCTATTTTAGCACCAAAATTCTATGAAAATTTTCACCTTGCACCCAAAAAATATGGAGATCGGTATTCGCTTTTAGTAACGCTATTCTCAAAAGTGTGCTGATGACGTAGTCTTATTCTGCCAATCGGCAAGGGAAATTAATGCTTCAGAAGTTTTGCAGCGAGTAAAACAGTCAGTTTGACAGTGAATCTGGACGAAACAAAAATTACGACCAGCACACTTAATGACCAATCTGGAATGTCTCCATGGACAATAGCACAGATTAGCAATTTAAAAGGCAAATTGGCCAGTGCTGGAAAATAATTTGAAGCCGAAAATTAGTTCTAGACAAATCTTTGAACAGGAGGTAGAGCTATAAGTCCTCGGGTTGTGTCTTCCCAGTATAGTTGTACGGCTGTCAAACGTTGTCACTAACGGAATAGCAGAACACAACGCTCCAGACCACTCAAAGAAAAATGGAGTGGAAGATACTATACATATCCTTAAAATACAAAATCAGCAATGCAGATCTGAATATGAGGGCCAGGACGAACGACATGATCGCAAAAGCCCAGACAACAAACTAGAAGTGGCATCGTCACGTTGTGATGTTGGACATACTGACACGCTGACCAGAGATGGAGGCAGAAGCAGAGGAAGACCAGGCTAGAGCTGACACCTTCAAGGTGATGGAAGGCAACAAGTTATCTAGAACATCTAGGCACCAAGCGACCTGGAGAAAGTTAAGTCTAAGATCTAGACAAAATCAGGACATAACAAGTGTACAAAATTAATCAAATACACACATCCAATATGTTTGGAAACACATTTTAATATTTTCTTTAAACTTTTAGATGGAAATCATACAATCCATCTAGCATAAGTAAGATTTGGATTACTTTAATAAAAATCTACGTAATTATTGAATGAATATAAGAAATGATGACTATAATTGATTTAATGTAGATATCTGAATCAAATAAGCACAAGGGGTAGAGTGCAACCAAACTATTTGTGGTATACGAATAAGTAAATAAGTGAATATAAGTTATAAGGGAATTATTACAAGCGTTACAAAATTGCACCAAAGGCACCTGGACTTGTTCACCAAGTATCAGACCTTCGAACTACTTAAGCCTCTTTGGGCAGGCGATCTTTGTCTTCTTCAGAGGTTGTCAAAGCTATTCATTTATAAATGTATTCTTTCACCATTATCAAACTGGGATACATGCGCACCGTTTTGTGTTTATTTTATTATTCAGGGAAGCTTTACACGTACATTTCTGGTGCGTATGTAGTACGAACAGGCGGTAAACACTAAAAAAAAGGGAGCATTGTATGAATCTGAAGAAAACAGAAGGCGTTATTGTCCCAGAAGGTCAGTTTTTCTGTGGCCCATTTTGCTCGTGAATTGTTGTGTAAATCAAATGTAAATATTTACAATAAATTTGTATGAATTGCATCATTATTGTATTCAGCTGCATATTGCAAGTTTTCTCATTGTTATTATTGTTGCTGTAATTTTCAGAGATTTAAAGTACAAATTTAAAACACAAGTAATCAGAATTACTAAAGTGTTTTCATGTATTTCTCCCCTTTAAACGATCTACTCCCATAATTTCCATAGCTAACAAAATACTGTAACCTAGGAATAGGGGTGAAGTTCTTCAAGAAGAAATCACTAACAAGTTTGCCCAAAGGGAAAACAGGCTGCTGCAAAATTTACACACAAAAAATCTGATGTGTTGCATTCTCTACTCCACCTCTACCCTACTACTTCTTTCTATATAGCCTTCACAAAATACTCTTACAAAAGTTTATCTTTCCACCTACTTCATGTTAACCGAAATAAACCTTTGCAGGAATATGTAGCTTTATTACACATTTCTTTGTAAGTACAAGGGGAATAGAGGAAACCGAATATATACAGAGTGTTTAAAAGCCGGTTTCTATATGCTGACGTTGAAACAATATAACGACAGCACCTTAAAAGTAACTTATGTCTTGCATTCACATGACTTTCTCTACACTTTTATATAGCTTCTATAAACTATCTATTCTTCTGAAGGCTTATTATGTTAATAAAGCTTTGCAGAAATAGTTTCGCTTCGGGCACAAGTGGGATAAAGGAAACCAATCAATAGTCAGATGTTTAAAAGAGAGTGGCTAATTGTTGGCCTTGAAATTCGTTACGATTTCTATGATAATGTGAGAAATAACTGAGAGCGGCAGCACTTAAAAATTCTGATGTGTTACATTCACATATATATCCGCTACCATTAATTTTTACCTAGCACCTACAAGCTATTGTAGCGAAAGCTTATTTTTCTATATTTCCAAGTTAATTGAGATAAACTTCTCCTTCTTCTTTCTCTGTTTAACCTCCTCTTATGTAGGACTTACACCCCCCAGGACGTACAGGCGGGTGCCTGGGGTCAGAGGCCCGTCGAAGACCAGACACTCATGGATCAGACAGAATATCCAGGATGGGTGATCAGCCCGATGCCTGGTATGGGAGGAAGGAAGTAGATGAAACGAAATGATGGTGAAATGGATGAAAGGAAAGGCGATGATGGAGCAGTTGGTGGAATGAATGGCGGGGTAAACCGGAGAACCCGGAGAAAACCCGCCCAGACACCGCTTTGTCCACCACAAATCCCACATGCGGGTCCCTGGGATTGAACTCGGGCCGCCTCGGTGACAGGCGAGTGGTCTAACCACTCGGCCACGGCGCCGCCTTAAATGAGATAAACGTTTCCAAAAATGGTTGCATGACACATTTCGTTATACATAGGTACAAAGGGAATCGCGATGGTCAAAAGTTTATAAAAAGTAGTCGCTATATGCCGGCCCTGAAATTAAATAGTATTTCCATGTATTACGTGGCATAAGATATCCTTCCAATTCTGTCCTCTCCTCACTATTACCCTTGTAACAGTAAGTGAGGAAAACGTGATAGGTAGTGGAACGAAGAAGCAAACGAACGTACTAAGCATAAATCAAATAGGCTCTCAAGAAGATTCCTTATTAACTCAAACTATTGCCCAACATCCAAACAGAATACACCAAAAATGTAAAAATACTCTTCCAAATTTTGATGACCATAAAGTTTTTCCTCATAATTCCTTTTATAATAAAATTCTTTTGGTAGAAAACAAATGCTAACTGTTAAAAATAGAACTTTATGTGATTTTCCTTTTGCCAAAATGGTTAGTAATTACTTATGCTCTAAAATGAGCATGATTTGAACAATATTAACAAACATGACTAACATTTAAAGTTTAAGCCAACTCTTCAAAAAGTCACGATAGTATGTGTGCGTGTGGACAATTGCCGTATTTACTTAGAAATAATTGATCTTTAATTTAGGTGCATCTTATCATTCATGATATAACCAATTTATTAAAATTTTGAAAATGGTAATAACTACTTTATGGGAAGTGCACCTGACCAAGAAAATATAACTGCCGCATACTACACCGTGACTCTGTTTGATTCTTCATTCACGTACGTGTCCAAGTTCACCATGTATACAGTGGTTCTTCCCATTTCGACATGCTTTGGCTTGATGAACCTTCTTGTGCGTAGTAAGCTGTTCACCGATGTTCCTCCTGCGTCCCACTGAGTACTGTCTTTCCAGTACAGGGCAGGTCGCCCAGGTTTACCAGGGTGGGATGTAGATCGCCACAGTACCTAGCCGCTAATGCGGCTTTACCTGTGCGGTATAGAAGACAATATAACTTCTTTTTTGCGCAAGCGTTTACGTAGTTGTCAATGGGCGGAGTAGCACTGCCATTGGCTGGACCTCGGCGAGTCACTTGGGGGCCATGCGTCCAAGTAGTGACCGAGGCCAACACTGCTTAACTTGGGCGGCCGCTTGCGAGGCCGTCAAGTTAAGCAGACCGGCTGGCAGCAATGCAGGATGAAAATTAGGTATGGGGTTGGAGGGTCTCCAAGCTAGCAGCCGGGCTGAACACTACTGAAGGTTCACTCATCCAGCGTAATCAAGCCCGATGCTGCTTAACTAGGGGCGCGTAATGGATAGGAGTGGTAGAACCTAAGCCCGAGGTCCTAAGGCGTCTTTGGATAACCGGCAGCTCTTTCTTCTTCTGCGTATCCTGAGGTCATAGTGACCCAGGGTGTGCACCAGCTGTTTGGTATGAAAGGTCAGTTCCACGATATAAGGGAGACCGGGGTGGGTGGGTAGGATGTGTGATGGGAATCTACGCCCGGTATCATAGATCATCCATAGCGCCCTGTTCTGGACGGTCTGCGCCTGCGGATGATGGTCGTTGCCGCTGATCCCCAAACCTCACGGCCATTCAGGATCAGGGGTGGGATAATCGCCTGATATAGGCGTAGTTTGGGGTGTGTGGGCATGGTGGATTTGAATATAGGGTACTCGGCGAGGCCGAGACCAACCTTTGCCCTGACATGTGGCAGAAAAGTGAGCCCCGCGTTCGAGAAGGACTCCGAGGTATAATGGCCGAGGTAACCCTCGGGATTCTCCTCCGCCACAACCTCAGAAACCACTCCACAGCATGTAGGGAATCATATATATATACCGGCGGGAGTGAAGTGAATGCAGGACAGAGTTGACGAACATCCAAGTGACCCGGTTGCTGCCACCAAAGAGCTGGAACATGATATGCACCGCCATATCCAAAGAGAATAGTAGCGGAAAGGCTGCAACAACTCAATAGCGAAAGTGCTTTAAAAATATTACAAAGTATTGAAACAGTGAACCCAATAACAACGGATATACCGGAAATGGATCATCACAAAAAAGAGTATTTGAAAAAATGCAGTATTTCTTTATCTATATTTAACGATTACCAATTATACAAAATTCCTTCTGAATGAAGGCTACTTTATATGCTATTCGGGGTAAATTCAAGATATGCATTTCGTTTGTCACGTACATATCTTAAATATATGGTATTTTAATCAAAATCGTTAGATCCATCTTTGAAAACAAAATTTCGAATACTGTTGTATGTAAATGGTGCTTTGGAGTGGAGGTTTTTCTTAAAAAGGTTTATCGCATCTTTGGAAGATACTACAATTAAGTAGCAAGTTTGGTATTTATATGACACTTCGTTTGTGAGCTACACTGTCAAACACACACTCGCGCGCGCGCGCGCACACACACACACACACACACACACACACACACACACCACCGACCTTTCTGTAGAAATGTTTCTACTTTATTCAGGGCGCCCCAAAACATGTCTTTCGGATAAAATCTCGACATATTGTAATTTAGGATGGAATGCAAAATTCCTCTACCCTCCAGGTACGTAGTGGAGAAAGTAACTTGGTTAATTTAATATACACAATTTTACTTCATATAAATGCTGTGGCATACCATTTCCGAGATATTCGTTGTTATTGGTTTGAATTTTGGAATACTTTGTCATTTTTATTTTCTAAAAGACTTACTTTAGAGGAAGTATTACTTCTACTCAGAAATCCTGTACCAAGATTTTACCGTTAAAACAACTTTTGAAACTCTCTAATTTCCTAGCAGAAGCATTTTTAGAGAAATATCCATGTGAGTGCGTGTGTGTGTGTGTGTGTGAGGGGAGAGAGAGAGAGAGAGAGAGAGAGAGAGAGAGAGAGAGAGAGCAGCATAACTTAAAAACGAAAATTATCTTCTAAAAATGCAACAAAGGTTTTTCAAGAAAATCCTCCACCTCAAATGCAATTTACACTTAAAATATTTTGTTCAGTTTTATTGTCTCAAAAGAGCTCTAACGATTTTAATTAAAATACCATATATTTAAGGTATTTGCATGGCAAATAAAATCTGCAGTTTCGGATGCTGTAACTTTGAATTGCCCGATTTGAATTTACCGCGCTGATTAAAACAGTTGGTAGTATGCATATCTGCCTGGCTTGACAGAAGTGATTCTTGACGGAAATTTCCATTACTCAGTTATTGTTGGAATATACACAGTGTTTGTTATTCGTAATAATTTTGCTAATACTTTATCTTATTTTCCGGTGTATTTTAAATTGTTTAAAATACGGATAGTTCAGTTTATAGCAATTGAATCTTCTCTGGGTGTATTTTCGTGTTTGTATGGTAAGACAGTTAATTAACAATTGCAATAATTTAATTTAATTAAATGGTGAATTTTATTTCAAGAGGCATTGTGAATGCTTAAACGATGAATAATATTTGTCCTTCAGAATACAATTTTTACTTACTTTTTGTAATACTGCTTGTAGACTTTCTTTTGTAGTTCAACAGTGAATTATTTACCCTTTCTTGTATACAATACAATATAATTCACCTTGCGATCGATATGAGAATTCAGCTTTACAGAAAACGTCTTCTTCAGAAAATTATTTTAACACTTCTTGAAAAAGTTGAATGTTGTTTTCTTTTCTGTGCTTTGATAACCACAACGAAAAAACTAAACTTAATTTACAATTTCGTACTGTTAAATAAATCTATAATAATAGCAACAACTTATTTACAATCTTAATTCCTTTTAAACATATTTCAGAAGAGATTTTCTCTTTTGTTATATTTATTAGGTTTTACAATATTTATTTTGTTGCTATTCAAACATTTTCCGCTCGCTCTTTATAACGTATTTCACTTTTTACGTTCTTCATTTTTCTTTTTCTTTCTCTCATTTACAATTAATACATTTTAACTGACCATTCACAACATATAAATGCTTTATGTAAATATTACTATATAAATGGTATTTTCAAACAATAGCAATTATTGTATATGACACAATGTATTCTTAACAATAATATATGAATTCTTGTCCTCTCCCGTGGATTTGTTTTAGTAATGGCTTTCCAAACTCATTTACTACTCCATTCCTTTCATTAATAATTACGTCAACTATTTCTGCACACGTTTACTTCAATTAACATGAAGTAGGTATAAAAATAAGCTATTGTAAGAATAGTCTGTAAAAGATGTATAAAAAGAAACGAAATTGGCTAGAAAACGCCGTGTGAATCTAACGTATAACATTTTTCTCTGGGTATATTGTGCACTTAAAATACCGAGCACGTGATCGTAGAACGTTTGGAACGCTTGATGAATGTGTATGTGAATAAACAGTTAGGAACTAGATTTGACGTTGACCTTGATTACTGCAAAGGTTAGGCCTATGCAACCTCTCCTAACTGTGTATGTTCACCTTTGCATATGTCTAGGCGATGAAGTATGGCCAAATAAAAAAAAATCTAATGTGTTGCACTCACATGACTTTCTCTACTCTTGTACAAACTATTTTTACAAACGCTTATTTTCCATATGCTTCATGTTAATTGAGATATCGAGATGTTAATCTTATTGCTAACTTTCTTGTAGATGCAAGGATAATTGGTTGACTTTAAGCAATAGTCAAATATTTTAAGAGCTGGTTGCTATGTGCCGTATTCTATTCTCTTTGCATTACCAGGACCAAAAAAAATGAATAACGAATTCCCATTTGAGAAAAAGTATAAGTATTGGAAAATTTGAGGGAATAACAAGCAACATCTCGAAAAGGTTCACTCAACAAAAACAATGTATATGAGTTAAATTGTGCATTTTAACGCGATCTACATTTGTTGTGCAGTAAAATTTTGTCTATCTCTTATGGTTTACCAGTTATGCAAAAGTCGTTCACAATGAAGAATACTTTTGGAGACTTCCCAGAAAATTCGAGATATATATTTCGTTTGTCATGAAAATATCTTAAACATATGATATTTTAACCAAAATCGTTAGAGCCATTTTTGAGAAAATTAAACTTTTCGAAAAATGTTCCATGTAAAGGGTAATCTAGGGTGGGGGATTTTCTTGAAAACCTTCGTGTCGCATCTCTGGAAGATACTGAACCTAAATGCCAAGTTTGGTGTTTATCCAACTGTTCGTTTCTGAGTTATGCTGTTCACAGACACACACACGGACATTCCAAAAATGCTTTTTTTGGATTCAGTGGGCCTCAAAACATATATTTCCGGTGAAATCTCGGTATCGAGTTTTTGAGCTATACGTAGTAGAGAAAGTAATAAATGCATGCATAGCCTAGGTCTCGAACTCTCATCCGCGTTTCCTATGGGTGGGAATTGGGCTACCTACCACTCTGCCAGAGACCACATTTAGTTTAGGCTGTGGCGACGGAAACAAATTAAAATAAATTGAGTTTTATTTATGGACGGTATTTAACTGCTGTGGTATTAGTGTCCCATTCCTTATTGGGCATGAAAAACCGGTAATTTTGCTCAGAAGCCTCTTTATCAGGCTTGAGGTTCTTTTACGTGCCGTAAATCTACGACACGGGACCACCTAATTTACTTCCCTTCCGAAGCAAGCCATGCCAAGGATGTTTACGCCCAAAAAAAAACCATCGCCCTCCTCGGGTTTCAACCCGCGACTTCGAGAACTAGAGATGACAACAAGGTAACCACTACACCAGTGAGAACAACGCGTATACTCTCCACTTCTGTGTTTAATATCGGTTGTATAGGCACTAACGGATAGCCGCGAAGTTGTGTACTAGTCGCGCTGCACTGTATGAGTTTCTTGCGTTTATATTGGAAAGGAGTATGGGCACATGGACATGATCCTAAATATTGCGGAATAGAACGGAAAGAACGAAAAATCTGTTATCTGTTGCATTGCCTTAACGACTAACGACCAGGGGACTAGAAACCCAACTCCAATTCTGTGTGCTATCCAAACTGGAAAGCCAGAGTTCGAATCTCAGTTGGAATGAATTGTCTGACTAAAGATTTTTTGGGGTTTTTACAACAAAAATATCATAACTCTTAGCTCAGTGGACCTCGGGTTCATTTGAGTTTAATTTCACCCATTTCCATTCACCTTCTCTGCAGACATTAGTTGTTAAAATGTACGAAGGAACGTTGTACACCTACAATAAATAAAATTATAAGAATAACAGCAATTGGAACACAGGTGATGATGTTGTATCACATTTATTTCTCGCAGCAATGCAAGAAAAATACTTTTCCAAGTAGTGCAAAATTGATGATGTTATAAAAATCTAAATTACTGGCTGAAAGGATCGAATCTTACACATAATAAAACTATAAACGGCATTTTTAGACGATAAACCTATAAAAATCTCATGGGATAAGATGGTGAAATAACAGAAAAGAAAAAGGGAGGCTACTAACCGATTTTGCAAATTTCAACAATTTGAGAATAACACATTTTTCCCGCACAGAGATATAGATAACTATACCTGATTAGTTAACGGCAATCTAATAACTAATCTCTAATCTAATTTTTGACACACAAGAGTATTTAGAAGCTTGATGCTGGTTCTGACCATTACCTTTAAATCCCAAACTAGCAATTCAACAAAATGAAAAAAGTAAGATAAATAAGGTGACAAACAAAATTAAGCAGAAATCCTTAAAGTTTACGAATTACAATATGAGTCTATTAGGACTCTTTATCGGCAAAGGCTAAATTTGTATCTGAAACAAAAGCTATAAGTTGAAATATTAATGTAGAATGGAAAAAATTAAAGAATACAGTCATACAAGCTGCCTCAGAATCACTTGTAACAAGAAATAAATATACAATATTAAAATATTAAGTATTTGAAATGATAATATAGCAAAACGTGTTGAAGAGAAAACGATGTATACCTAAAATATTTGAATATGAGAACAGATGAAACTTTGAGTACAAAAAAAATCTAATGTGTTGCACTCACATGACTTTTTCTATTCTTGTAAAAATTATTTTCACAAACGCTTATTCTCCAACTACTTGATGTTAATCGAGATAAACGTTTGCAGAAATTATATTATTGCTAATTTTCTTGTAGGTGCAAGGGAAATATGGTAGGCTTTAAGCGAAAGTTAAATATTTTAAGAGCTGGTTATTATGTGGAGCATTCCATTCTCTTTGCATGTTCAAGACATAAAAAAAATCAATAACGAATTCCCACTTGAGAAAAAGTAAAGTATTGCAAAATTAAAAAAATAACAAGTAATACCTCGGAAATGGTTCACTCCACAAAAAAGGACATAAATTCTGTGTTTTAACGATCTACATTGTTTGTCGTGCATTTTTGTCTATCTCTTACGATTTACCAGTTAAGGAAAGTGATTCAGAATGAAGACGGCAGTAGTTTATTATAGGGGAAGCTGGGCCACTTTTTTGCGTTTATATGGGAAAGGATAGGGAAAACGAGGGTATCTCCCATATAAACGCATTTTCCTCGGCATCTAGCCTCGTTTTCCCTATCCTTTCCCATATAAACGCAAAAAAAGTGGCCCAGCTTCCCCTATAATAAGCTACTGAGGGCTTTTGGGGACATTCCCAGAAAATTCAAGATATGCATTTCATTTGCCATACAAATATCTAAAACATATTATATTTAAATAAAAATTTTGAAAAATGTTCTATGTAAAGGGTAGTCCGGGGTGGGGTGATTTTGTTTAAGATCTTCGTGTCACATCCTTGCAGGATAGTAAACTCAAGTGCCAAGTTTGGCATTTATCCGACGTATCGTTTTTGAGATATGCGTTCACAGAGTGACAGACAGACACACACACACATGGTCATGTTTCCAAAAACGCTTTATTTGGCGTCAGGGCATCTCTAAACATGTATTTCCGGTGAAATCTCGGTATAGAATTTTGAGTGGAGTGCAATACTTTCTTTACTTACTATACGTAGTAGAGAAGGTATAAAAGAATGCCTTTGTAGAGAAGTTCGCAAAATCAAAAGAAGTTCCTGGGAAAAATATATCAGTTACTTAGAACATGCATGGTACGCAAGACAAGCCCTATAAGATATTAAAACACATTAATAACCAGAATAAGGATGATCTGAAGTTGAACTTAATATCAGAAGATAAATAGGTATCTTATTTTAAAGACAGAACAGATGACGAGGAAACAGTTGTGGCATTAGTGCATGAAAAAATCTGATGTGTTTCACTCACATGACTTTCTCTACTCTTGTACAAATTATTTTTACAAACGCTTATTCTCCATATGCTTCACGCTTATCGAGATATCGAGATGTCAATCTTATTGCTAATTTTCTTGTAGATGCAAGGGGAATATGGTAGGTTTTAAGCGATAGTCAAATATTTTAAGCGCTGGTTGCTATGTGGCGCATTCCATTGTCTTTGCATGTCCAGGGCATAAAAAAATTAATAACGAATTTGGGAAAAAGTAAAAGTATTGGAAAATTTAAGGGAATAACAAGCAATATCTCGAAAACGATTCACTCAACAAAAGAAATGTATATGACATAAATTGTGTATTTTAACGCGATCTACATTTTTTGTGCAATAAAATTTTGTCTATCTCTTATGGTTTACCAGTTATGCAAAAGTCGTTCAGAATGAAGAACACTTTTGGAGACATTCCCAGAAAATTCGAGATATACATTTCATTTGTCATGAAAATACCTTAAACATATGATATTTTAATCAATTAAAATTTTCGAAAAATGTTCCATGTAAAGGGTATTCTGGGGTGGGGGGATTTTCTTGAAAACCTTCGTGTCGCATCTCTGGAAGATACTGAACCTAAATACCAAGTTTGGTGTTTATCCGACTGTTGTTTCTGAGTTATGTTGTTCACAGACTCACAGACACACAGACACACACACACACACACGGACATGTTTCCAAAAATGCTTTTTTTTGGATTCAGGGAGTCTCAAAACATGTATTTCCGGTGAAATCTCGGTATCGCATTTTTGGGTGGAATACAATACGTCCCCTACTTACTATATGTAGTAGGGAAATAAAAGTAGATCCCATTCCTTTCGAAGAATTAATAATTGTTGTGAACCATTGTAAAAACAAAAAGACCCCTGGTACTGATAATATTAATACTAGATTAATTAAATATGGATCTATTCAACCAAAACAGCGCCTCTTAGATCTGTCGAACGTTTGCTGAAAGACTGTCATGTTCCTTATGAATGGAAAACGGCAAAAATATAGCCAATTTAAATAATGAGAATCCGTCAAATTCGTGTAAATTACAGGGAAATAAGCGTTTTTAATACTTGTTGCAAAACGTATGCATTAATATTAAAAATCGTCTTAATATTATTCTAGAAGTCTAAAATGGATTCAGGAAAGGCAGATCTTGTTCAGATTGTACATTTACTGTTGACCAAATTGAGAAGCATAGGTATATGATACATCAGCTTTAATGCATAGATTTTAAAAAACAATTTCACAGCGTTAACCCGAATAATTATAGCATATGCTGAAACAGAAAAGCGTACCTTCAATTTTTTTATTTAAAAAAGCCTGTGAGATCAGAACAAGCCTTAAAAGCATTAACCGTGAATACTGATGATTACCGATATTTTTCTGATTATTTTCTGTTTTTTTATTAGTAACTGATACTTCCGTCTATAATGGGCTACAATGAAGCTAAACGCACATTTTTTAAGACTTTGGTTTATTATATATATATATATATATATATATATATATATATATTCTCATCTTGCGGATTGGTAAGTAGGCAACCCTGCATTTTACATACGATGAGAAATGCAGATGCTGACACCAGCCCGCTGATTAGGGCTACGGTGGTGTCCGTTGTAACGTCCTCTAATAGCGCTATGATTAACATGCTGGAAAGTCGTGATGAAGGTCGGAAGTTCAAATCAGCCTACGAATAAATTAGTTTTTTATTCATTTCTGTTCATGTTTTCTTTCCGAATGTACTAGAAAGTGGATTTGCCTATAAATACGAAGTGCCAGCAGTCCGTGCTCACTGTGGAACAATGTATTTGAATAGAGAGTACCTGGACATGCTATTAGTGTACGAGGAAGCGCAGCAGAATGCCACGGAGGCACGTCGTCTATACCAACAGAGGTTTCCGCAGAGAACACTTCCTACAGATCACACGTTTTTGCGAGTTGTGAACCGCCTTCTGGAATCAGGAACAGTGCAAAAGACACCACATCCACGAATAGATCACCCTGTCTGTGATCAAGCAACGACGGATCGTGTGGCTGACTATGTCATTCAGCATACCCATTATAGTATGAGGGACATTCACGGCATTTCAATATTAGCCATCTTCCGTGTGGAGAATACGACATCATGCAAAGTTTCATCCTTATCATCTTCAACTACACCAGGAGCTACTGCAACAGGACCATGAACGGAAAGTGGCGTTCGCTAGGTGGATCATTCAACAAACTGAACAGGGTCCACATTTTTTGGCAACTGTGTTATTTATAGACGAAGCAGGGTTCCACAACACAGGGCATGTAAATCGCCACAACATGCATTACTGGAGCACTGTAAACCACATTGGATACGAGATGCGGCCTTACAAGCCCGACGGGGTTTCAACGTTTGGGCTGGTGTATTCGGTGATCATATAATAAGCCCGTATGATGGTCATCTCACTGGTAATCGCTATATCCACTTCCTACAACATCAGCTGCCTACTCTACTGGATGAAGTGCCGTTGCAGAACCGACTAACTATACGGTACCAACATGATGGGGCGCCAGCTCATTCGGCCCATCGTGTGGCGGCTTATGTACTGCCACCTATCTTGAGCGATGGATTGGACGGCCTGAACCAAAAGGGTGCCCAGCACGCTCACCAGATGTAACCCCATTAGATTTCTTCTTAAAGGGTTACCTTAAAGCTATCGTATACCAGCAGCGGCCAATGGCCTCCAACAGCTCAGGGAACGCATCATCTTAGCTTGCCATAATATCACACCAGCCATGTTGCGCTGGGTTAGGCTTACAATGATGGTTACACCGTGATCTTGCATTCGTCGGCATGGAAGCCAGTTCGAACAACTATTACAACCACATGGAGGAAAGGGTAAATTGTGTAGGTTTATCTGTGTGATGGTCCGGCATGATGCCATAGTCACTGTTAAATGCACTACTTTGGAAACCAGAGAGGTTCACAATGATCATAATATGGGCTTGCAAACGTTATCTAGTTTGTATGTACGTACTGCATTTTGTAAACTCTCAGAACAATTTATTGGTTTCTTTTGCATGAAGGAAAGCTTTAAATAGTAAAATATTATTTAATAATACCTTTGATTTGTAAGTTATAATTACAATGTTATGTGCATTTATTTATGATGTTCATTAAAGCATATTCCAACAAATAACAATTTGTATTTTAATGAAATTAAACTAATTAAGTTAAACGACACTTCCATACCAAACTATCGGTTCTGGTTAAATTTACTAAACATAAAAAGTACCTTCAAATGACAGTAGTTGAACCTGTAACCTTCACCACTGAAGGCCAGCGCGCATGTTGTGCTACGAGTGCAAGTCACTGTACGCATGATGGTGCAAAGCAGTCATTTCCCGAAATTGATACGACGCGATGCAGTGGACAATGTTTACGGCATAGCTGTGCAACACCGGGGCTGTGTAACTTCTCAATCCGCAGGCTGAGAAGACTCACCCGATATATATATATATATATATATATATATATATATGGACATTGATAATACATGAAATAATGTAAGGAAACATTCCAGGCTTAATTTTAGCGTACCATCCTGCCATTTGTCAGTTTTGAAGACTGAGGAAAATCTGGAAAAAACCTCAGCCAGGAAGAACAGTCCGAGCGAAATGAACCACAGACCTCCCTATTACGAGTCCGTGTCATAATGACCTTGGCCATTCGTGTGTGTGAGTGTGTGTATGTGGGTACGTTCGTGCGTGTATCTGTTTTGGATACAATTGCACACAAGAATGTCAAACCGAAGGTCTTGAAAAGTGGTATACGTCATGCCTTCTACCCCGCTTAGTAAATAGGTTGTATAGATTCAACTTCCCCAATAGGCTGGGCTCTAATAGACCGCAAAATCAAATAACCTAAATATCTCGGTTATTATTTAGTTTTTCAAAACAAATGTTACATGATAAGGTGTATAAGCATAATGTTTCTGACAATTTTTCCCATTTAAAAATGTCATTTATACTTCTTTTGTCATTATTCCTGTGCATAAACGCAATACCAAAAGAAATATTATAGCTCTAGTCGCATGACAGTCAGTATATAAAGGAACAGGCGCTAGTTTGTGGCACACTTATGTTTTAAATTTTATTAACGTCCTAGAAGAAGCAACTTTGCCGGCTTTCAAAATATCACATTACGCCTAACGTAAGTTGTAGAGAGGAGAGGTTAGAGAAAGGGTGCGGATGTTGAAATGGGAGTTAGAGTTAAGTAGAGGATGAAAACAGAGAAAGAGGGAGAGATCGAAATTGGAAAGAAAGGGAGAGAATGACTAAGATGGGGAGCGAGAGGGAGAGAAACAGAGAGAGAGAAATGGAAAATCTCCACATGTAACGAATTAACGCCAGTAGAGCTGCAGTTCTGTTGCCATACAATGTATTGATTATTTCATGAAAACTCAAATACAAGTTTAACTTGTGTAATCCATGGCGCTACAACCCATGCAGGGCCTAGACCTGCAACCCAACTGCCGGCCACTTGCGCATGGTAGAGCTAGGTGATCATCCAAACATACCTGGAGGTGATGTGGTCAGCATCACGCATCCCCCAGCCAGAATGTTGGCTTCCGTGGCCGGGTAGGATAAGTAGGGGAAGGAGGGGTAGGTGAGTCAGGTGGGGCAAGAGCGTCACCTTCATTTTCTTCCACAATACACATTTTTTGGGACCTGGTAGTGGGCTATCAGTAAGAGCTTTGCTGCCCGGAAGTGTGACGATAGAGAAAGTAACGCTCCAGGAAAAACTAGTTTTGGCAGGTAAATATTGTTTTTGGTGATTTTGATGTAAGAACTGCTATTTCTAAGAGCAGGTGTATTGTATTCTAACAAGTTAATTTCATGGCAGATTTTAATGCTCCTTAAATGGCATTGTTTGAAGCATATTCTGGTGCAGTGGCGGCAGAATACCTAAGATACCCTCTATGACAGGTACCAATTTATTCCGAGTAGTAGTGGCGGGGCAAGTGAGTCCATTAGAACACTGGCAGTGACGCACTTGCCCCACCATTCCTGTGTGCAAAACCACAAGCCTATATTTAATTTATTTAGAAGATTTAGTAACTACTGCCACGTTTTGACAATATAATAAAGAAGTTATGTCTAAAGCATAGTTTAATTATATTGAAACTCGTATTGCAGGTATGGTCCGGAACTATAAAAGGAAAACTGATAGATGGAAAGGGTGGACAGAAGATGATGCTCAAGTGGCATTAAACGAGATCAGATCTGGTTTAATACCAAGTTTCGAAGAGTGGATTATCTGCATTAAGTGCAAGCAGTGGATGCATGAGGAATGCACAGATAATGAAACTGGCAGTAACAGTTTTGTATGTGATACCTGCCGTTAAAACAAGTGACTATTCTTTTATTTGTCTTTCTTTCCGTGGTTCATGTTATTTTATGCAATGTTTACAACTAAGAACATCAGCAGTCTTGCGAAGTTAATCCAAATGAATATCTACTGAGCTTAGGATGTAACAATAGCAGTTGAACTATGGACCTCAGTGAATATATTATTTTTAAGTGAGCAGTACATGTTATATTTTATTGGATTAGACTTGCCATGTGTTATAGCTTCAGAACAAAATTAATTTTAAATAAAAGTCGTTGCATTTCTTTGCTAGAATTGTTTAACATATTTAAAGACTCACTTGCCCCAAGGGGTGTGTCACTTGCCCCACTCATTTCTAAGTTTATTTTTCTATTTTAGGAAATTGTAAACAAGAACAAAATATTTTAACATAGGTATTTAAGATGCTGAATGTATTAGCTGTAATTTAGCGTATTTCTAAAACTTAAACTTAAATACCATGTACATTAGAAAGAAAAAACGAAAGGTAGGACTCACTTGCCCCACCCTCCCCTAAGCTTCACAAAATGGTTAGTTACTCGTGAGAGGTTGTCCTTGGTAGAGTAGTTGATTGAGTGCTGGCTTTCTGTCTCGAGAGCTTTTAAGTATGCCTAAATGCGCCAGCCTCAGTGGAATATGATCCTGGCAGTTGCAATGGTTACACTAGCGTAAGTTGTTACTACTACTACTACTACTACTACTACTACTACTACTACTACTACTACTACTACTACTACCACTAAGTATATGTCCATCTGCGATTCCGGTGCTTTATTGTCAAGCCCGGTCTCATGAATACTGAGATGACCTTTAGAATCCAGTTAAAGGAGCGATTATAAAAATGAGTTATCTATTTTCGTAATATATTTCAATCTGCTGTAAGCAGATCGACAACCCATCTGCAAAACCGACGTCACCAAAAGATGTTTACTCAAATACCACATCGCGGCGACATCAAAGGCGTGACTTCCAAGGCGAGCGAGGGAGTTATAAGAAATATAAACACTAATTAGTGCTTTAATTGAAACCTTGGCGTTATGTTAGTATTGGAGCATGTCAGACAGCTGGGCATCCAAAGTCAAGGTCGTGAGGTCAGCAGAGTGCAGTGCCAAGTGACGTTGCAACCAGTTGGCTCAGTGACGGCACGTTCTGCTCAACAATATGAAAAAAAAAAAAATGTATGGCCTCTGTTCTGTGTCGAAATTTGCTTGTTTCCACACTGAAAATGCCACGTAAAATGGAGCTTTACCTTTCAGCAACTGTTTTTATTCTACGTCAGGTATAGGCATTCCTGACCCCTTGTGTCAAGCGACTCCATCCCTCCCCTTCTCGTTTGCTGTTTGCAACACACAAGCAGTCTTCTAATTCAGTGGTGGAACACTGATTAACGCAAATACAGGATGCATTATACAAGAATTGGTAGGACATTTAGGGAAAATGGGCTCTTTCATATTTTGTAGCGTACAAAGATGCTGGAATGTCTTGTGTGTGTGTGTGTGTGTGTGTGTGTGTGTGTATGTATTTATGTATGTAGGTACTCGTGTGTAAATAATAATAATAATAATAATAATAATAATAATAATAATAATAATAATAGTTATATTTTTTGTGCAGTACGTTTATTCTATCTTCAACGTTTACCTACAAGTGATACGAGATTATACAAAATTCCCTCAGAATGAAGAGAACTTCACATACTTTTCCCAGAAAATTCAAGATACACATCTTATTTGTCATATAAATTTTTTAATATATTGTATTTTAATCAAAATCATTAGAGCCATGTTTTAGAAAATAAAAATATGAAATTTTATTCAAAATCGTTAGAGCCATGTTTTAGAAAATAAAAAATTTCAAAAATGTTCAATATAAAGGGAAACTTGAGGTGAGGATTTTCTTCAAAATCTCTGTATGGCATCTTTGGAAAGTACCGAACTTAAATACAAAGTTTGGTAATTATCCGAGATTTCGTTTTTGAGTTTTTGAGTTATGCTGTTCACAGACACACACGGACATTTTTCTAAAAATGCTTTCTTTTTTTATTCAGGGGGCCTCAAAACTTGTATTTCCGGTGAAATCTCTGTGTCGAGAGAAAGTAAACAGCACGAGATAATACCACTGCCTCTAATTACTAAGTCAACAACTTCAATTGAAGCAAAATTTTGCTGTAAAAGCTGTAAATATTGAGTACTGTTTTTTTCATTTTTCCTGCAGGTTTTATAAAGATATTATATTTATCTGTTCAGTTTGATAGCAAGTATGAGGTATTTATTGTATGAATAATAATGAATAAAACACTTGATTTTGTTTTCTCATTTGATGCATGCCTTGCATTTTAATAAATAGGCATTTCTATCTTCTCAAAATTAAGAATCACATTACGCCACTGCTCGGATAGACGTCACGTCACAGTACCCCTCCCTCCTGGAGGGACGCGCTCGCCCATAACTGCTCTACATTCTATGGACACTGGGCTCATTTGAGCATTAGTTTACCAAATTTGATTCATTCACCGGTTGAAATTCTTAAACTCAGAATATACTCTGTTTTACCAGTGCACAAACAGAACATTGGAATATATCACATTATTGTAAATAATTTAAGCAATGTAAAAATACAAATTAAAAGCTTTTTGGTAATTTTGCGTTGGAACATTTCCTATAGCGCAAGTTAATTTTCAGACCCTTCTATACTCAAATCACAAAAAAACAAAACAGCACAATAAGTCGCAAGTTCAATAAAAATGCCGAAATCTTCAACATACATTCCAATATTTACCAAAATAATTTAATTTCCACACAGTACGGTAAACAGTGTCTGGCCACTGTCCAGAAAGCAGAAGAAGTATTGTATTCCACCTAAAAGTTCGATATCGAGATTTCACTAGAAATACATGTTATGAGCAGACAGAGGGTTTTTAGTAAGTAAACCATCAAGTTAGGAACGCACCGATTGTTGGTGGTAACTGAAGGTAGAAAAGCTTGTAACCTTGCAGTGTCCTCTGTAAACAAATACGATGTACGTATTGAAGGCAGTACACCCTACTTTAGTAGCAGAATTAAGAAGTATTAGTAGAAATCAAAAATGTACACATGTTCAGCTATTAATGGCGCGCAAAAAAGTTACATCATGATTTATTTAAGGCATTAATATACAGAAATCTGAGTTACACTGTCTTTTCTTTAACATCAAAAGCTGTACATTATTAAAGCAATCTTCGATCTTATTAGCGTATGACACAGATCCTCTAAAAATTCTGATTCATATACTACGTTTCCATGGGGATTAGAAATCGATTTGAGTACACTTTCCGTATTTAATACTGCATGGAAACGCGGATCTGGATCGTATTGAGATCGTTTTGAATCTTGGATCCGATCCTCTTATTAAGTAGGATCGGGTCGAAATTTGTTACATGGAAACGCCTACCGTATTCAAATCGCTTTGAATACGCCAAAGATACTATCCTCTACTATACTCGTAACACGCTGCACGCTCGTCATTTTGTTTGTTTTTTACCGGAAATCGTTAACCACGTGTGTAATAAAACACACAGCAAAGTCACTTTTATCGCTTCCATAATTCGCAATTCATTATTCTCAAAAACGTTCACTAACCTCAAAACCCACTTAAAGTATACAGAAAAACAAATTAACATATGTTTAACAGGTTCGGCAACCTAAATCCAAGTTGACCAACATAAAAGCTTGCATTATTTTATTCTCGAGCTTTGTGTATCCAAATCGATCTCAATACGTATTGAATTTAACATGGAAACGTGGATCGTAATCAGTATGGAATTGACCTCAAATCGATTTCAATTCCCCACGGAAACGTAGTGATAGAGGCTGAGGATATTGAAAGTCCACTTTCCTCATTGTTCCTTTCTAATAATGGATATGTCCTTTTGTTTCTCTGAATTACAGGGTTAACATGATGTTTTAAACGTTCTTTGAGCTCTATTACCATATCTGGTGGTTTTGATTTGTGCTGAAGTATTCCTTACCAAATTTCGCTACAAACGATGCTTATTGTAATGATGATTTTAATGTCTGAGCTCTTTTTTACTTTAGATATATTACCACAGTCTCCGTTGGTCTATATAAGATAGAATAGGACGAGTCAACGGAGGGGATATCTAGCACTGCGATCCCATGGATCTATTGTGTATATACCCCCGGAAGAAACGGATGAGGCGAGGGAACTGTAGAAGGCTATGCTGATGCAGAGCGAGGCCAGCACAAGTCGATATAGACGCGCAGAGTTACCCAACAGTTCCAAGCTTAACCACCCGGCCACGGGAGGGCCGCTCAAAGACGTTCCTCTAATGGGACCGGGGAAACGTTTCCAAAGCGCTAGCCTCTGCGCCATCTGTCCGATTCCGACCGAACCACAGCCCCGCAGTCAACCTGAAACGTGAAATGGAAATGAATTGAGAGGAAATGCGGAGAGAGGTAGAATACACCACTCCAGCATTCCCTATGGTTACCAGGGAAAACCATGAAAAACCCCTGATCAGAGTGGGCGGCCTATGAACCCGGGAGCTCCCGAATGCAAGCCTCACATGTTTACCATGGAGCCATCTCGCTCGGCGCTGGTCCATTTAGGCATGGAATAAATGCCGCAACGAAACTGTCTGTTGGGTTGGGGAGGAGAGTGTTCGTCACAATATAACGTCACCTTCTACTCTGTGCGACTAACGTGGTTGCTCTGTTTACCAACTAAACCCCCCTTCCTGGTTATGAGGCTCCCTGAATAAAATATATATATATTTTTTTTTTGGAGAAAGGTATGTGTGTGTGCATACGGCACCACAGGGATGGAAGCGTTTCAGGTCTTAGTTCAGTTTGATAATTAGGAGGACTGAGGATAACTTGGAAAACCCTCGGTCAGGGAGCACGTCCTGGCAGGACTTCAACCGCTCGCCTCTCGTTCACGAGTCCGTGCCTTAACGACCTCAGCTTCTCGGTCTATGTCTGTATGTGTGAGAAAGGGAGAGAAAGAGAGAAATAAAGAAGGAAAGAAAGCGATTCTTCCGTATCGAATTATGGGAGAAATTACTACATACATGTAACACACGCATACACTACACTAATTTTATGTCTTTAGTATCATTCATTCATTATCTGTTTACCCTCCTCTAATGTAGGAATTACACCCCCCAGGACTTACAGGCGGTAGATGAAACGAAATGTGGGTGAAATGGATGAAAGGAAAGGTGATGATGGAGCAGCTGGTGGAATGAATGGCGGGGGAAACCGGAGAACCCGGAGAAAACCCGCCCAGACGCCGCTTCGTCCACCACAAATCCCACATGCAGGTCCCTGGGATTGAAACCGGGCCGCCTCGGTGGGAGGCGAGCGGTCTAACCACTCGGCCACGGCGCCGCCTCTTTAGTATCATTATTACACATAATAAACAACAATGAACTTGGTGCTTTAGGTATTTTCATGAATTTATGGCATATTTTGTCACTTTTCCTCCATACTACTATCAGAAGTCGCATCGCATGCATCTCACCCGTGACAACATTGGTTGCGTTGTCTTTCCGCTGCCAACATTTGAAATCCCAATATAGCTGAAAATAGAGAAGCCGAGGGATGTTTTTAGCAGAGGAGTGGACGGCCGCAACTGCGAAGCGACAACAGGGTGTAGCCGAGGGATCTGCGCGTCTAAATCTCCAATTCACGTTGGCAACAACTCCTTCCAAATGTCGCCAAAACCCTCCAAAAACGACTATACAGAGTGGACCATTTAAATTGAGACTGTACAATATCTCCAAAACTAAGCTTTGTAGAAAGAAATGTCTTTGATAAAAGTTGTTTGATATTATGGGGGAAAGTAAATGACAAAAGTTGTGTTTTGTTTGGATGACATTATGGTGGTCATTTTAATGTCAATTTAATTTCTTTAAATGTGAACCTACATTTTATATGTAGTTTTCTCATTAGTAAATTGTTTATAAGGAGCTGTTTGTTTATTTTGTGATGAGGAATAACGAAACAAAAAACAAATGTTGATTCCCCTTACGAATCATAACTTGACCCTCAAATGACCATCCATAGATGGTCTAACCATTCATTGCGCTCGTCGCACACAGCCATTCAGAACTTTCGGTGTTACTTACTTGGTATAAGAACAATTGCAAAGTGCTTTATACAAATGTTTTTTAGTGTTTTATGAGGAGTGAGAAAACAACGTTAAAAAGTTACGTTCCCATCTTAAAAAATTTAATGTATCCTAAAATGACCATCACAACATCCTCCAAATAAAACACGACTAATGGCATTTACTTTCCCCCATAATATTAAGCAACTTTTATTCAAGACATTAGTAGAAATATAAAGCCGATTCTGGCGCACAGAGAGATGCCGAAAAACTGATAAGCTTCTTTGATCTATGCCGCTAGCCCCGCCCCCTCCCTTTGTGCGCTACTATTTGCCGCCCGGTCGCGTGCCGCTAGCTCCGCCCCCTTCCCTTTGTGCGCTTACCTAATGCCGACAGGGTCTGTGCCGGCAGTTCCTCCCCCCTCCCCCCCTGTGGTCACGTGCCGGTGACCCGCCCCCTCCCTCCCCCATACGCGTGTCCTCCCTCCCCTTTGTGTTCTGGTTGGTTCCCTGTGGATAGGTGGGAGAGTGTGTATTGTTCCTATACGGTGACTACATTCCCGCCCCCTCATTGTGACTTGTCTAAATCCCTGCCGTGTGATTGGCTTGGGGTAGGGGATGTGCCGCTCGGGGTGAGGGGTTATATGTGGGGGTTCTCGGTGCGTGACGTTGGCGATGTGGGAATGCGATTCTCAATGCCTGCCGCACATCGGCAAATCGTTTGAGTACATAATTGTATCAATCAATTAGGTAATGTGTGTTATTGAAAAAAGAATACCCATCATATTACTACTAATGCAATTAAACGCGGTTCTTCGAGCAATTAAGTATTTTTGATTGAATTCGCGCGCACCTGGTCCTAAACCCCTCCTTATATTACTACTATTGCAATGAAACGCGGCTAGTCGGTTGATGAATACATTTAAGTATTTTTTGAATGATTAATGTAATTGACTCGCGCGCAACTGTTCGTTATCGTATATGTGTGGTAGCATGTGTATAATTATTACGAGTAATAACATTTATTTAATTCTACTTTTGAGGGAAAATATATTTTGGATTTATAAGAATATTACAACACATAGATGAAAGGACAGACTTGACGTAACACTCGTTATCGCGTGATAATTGAGGTGGAACACCGACCGCAACCTTCCACAGCGAGACGTTTCACACGAATGAGTGGCTCCGATTCTTCCACGGGCAAGTCGACTTCCGCATCCCCTCCACTCCCACTTCAGTTCGCCAGCTACACTAGCGCGCCAAGTGGTAATATGAGTGAAACTCCAGCGAGTGTTTGCTCACAGCGCCCCTGGCGGTCATATCCGAAAGTTGTGAATTCACCATATTTAAACTCATTATGGGTGCAAGACGGCCATCTTAACTCTATATAATTCTGCGAAATATGATTCCGGAAAAAATAAAGGCGAATTAACATGCGAGGTGCGTTCATGCTGGCTCCGGGGGAATTGATTATGAAATAAATAAAAAATAAATAAGACTCTCGCTGATCGATGAAAACAATTAAATATTTTTAATAATTAATGTAATTGACTCGCGCGCCTAGAGATATCTCACCCAATTATTCATCTACCATGAATATCTCACTTCTAATGAAACGGCGCAGTCTATCGATTAAAAACAATTAAGTTTTTTTATTGATTAATGTAATTGAATCGAACGCAACTGTTCGTTATCGCATATGCGAGAATATTACGCGTATATAACTATTACGGCTAATAACGTGTGTTTAATTCTTCTTTTGAATTGCGGGTTTATAAAAAATATTACATTGCTTAGATGAATTAAAAAGCAACTTAAAGCGAAATTGCAAATAGCTTGTATGAGACGTTAACACGAGAACCCTTTACGAAAAAACAAGACGCAATGTGACAGCAATGCCCCGTCCATCAGGAGAGGCGGTTAAACCAGGACGCGGGGGTTTTCCCTACTACCTGCTCTTAATGGCTAGGGGTATCCAGCACATAGGAGTACGCTTCAACAAAGACCGCTATGTCTCTTCTCGCACGAGAGAAGTAATAATTACAATTCAAAACAGACGTACCTGTAAGTAACACGCACGAAGACTACAAATATAAATTTTATATTCGTTTTAAATGTTCTTTCTAAAGACGTAGCGAACTTTGAGAAATTCAACGAATTATTCACTGGCGTACACTGGCTGAAAGAAATATGGTGTACACCCCTGAAGAATGCATATGTAGACCCATTAGCAGACAAGGGCAAAACTCTTCCACACCATTAATTTTCGTCAGAAGAATGTAAAAACAAGATCTTGTATAGAGCTCTTAGTGAACAATGACACCCGTTTTCCAGTTGATTAAACATCCAAAGTGCTCTGAAAAACCACAGGCCCTCGGGGATAAATAACGTTTAGCGACACAAAAAGATCTTAATGGCTTCCTCTGTCCAGAAATTCCATCATACACAGCGGAAAAACCTGTCTAGTCATGTTTTAAGCTTACCACAAAAAATGTTTTCCGATAATTAATATAATTCTACATGAAGAATATTAATGATTTAAGTTTTCAATTAAACGTATACTGTATAGATTCTGTACTTAAACATTCGATTGTATCTTTGTCATTATTTAAATACTCGCGTACAAGAAATGCAAACATGATATCAAAAAATTAAACTGATTTTTTTTTCGGAATGTTAAACAAAGAAATATGATTTGGCGAGAGTAATATGAAGAATAAAAAGTATTCAGAATGATAGATATTACATACGTTATTAAAATAAGGCTCTCGCTGATCGATGAAAACAATTAAATATTTTTTTATTAATTAATTGTATATGAATTGACTTGCGCATCTGATTGGTAACGCATGGGCATGATTATTACACATGTATAACTATTACGACTAATAGCATTTGTTTAATTCTAAATAATGAAATATGGAGCCTTGCCTAAACAATCCTCGTTACTCTTAATTTATTCCATTTTTAAAAAGATTGGGCTTAGTAAACATAGGACGAGTACGATTTTAAATACCCCATCCATTCGAGAGATATTTTTCGAATATTCCAGCATGTTAATATAAACTTAATACACACACACACGCACAAATTCATTTCAAGTAATCTAACGATATTGAATAAAATATTAAATGTTTAAGATATTGTAATGAGAAATGAATTGTATATCTCGAATTTTCTGGGCCGCAGGCTGCAGGATCGCTCATCAAATACCGTAATGATTCAGACACCCGAACACCCGAATGGTAAGCATTCTTCAGAGTTTTTAAATAAGTAATGTAACAATTCATATTAACTTCTTGTTCATATTCTTTATTATTATTTGTATTATTATTTCCAGGAAGTGGACTTTATTTTGGTATCGACCATCCATCGAGCGCTGCACAGGCAGCGCCAGGCTTCCAAACCTTCCTGGTACCAAATCATCATGGAGACGGCTCTGCCATCCGTACATGCAGCAACACTCGTAAGGTGAGAATTTACAGACGGGTGTTTGAGGATTTTAACTAAAAAATTACATGATAGTAGACATACAATGTCGATTCTGGCACACAAAGGCATGCCTCCGACAGCATAGAGTTCTGGATTGTATAAGGAGAAAAGGATATATTTAAGGGGAGTTTCTCACCCATATGCAGTCACATAACTCTTTCGGTCTCCCAGAATGCTATGTATTTTTCACGAGGGTGTTTAAAACATGTATTTTTTTTCACGTATAGAGTGTAGATTCTTTAGAACTCTGTACTTAAACATGCTATACTATTATTATTTATTTATTTTTTCCAGGAAATGGACTTTATTTCGGAGGCGGTATCGGTCAACATGCGACCGCTGCACCGGTAGCATCAGGCTTCGCGAGCGTTGTACCAGCAGGCTTCGCGACCGCTGCACCGCCACCTCCAGGCTTCCAGACCTTCCTGGCACCAAATCAGCAGGGTGGGGGCCCTGCCCCATACATGCAGCAAGCACCGAACGATAAGAATTTTTTCAATATTTTACGAAGTTCTTTTTACACATTCTATATTATTATTAATATTGTTATTATTTTCAGGAAGTGGACTTTATTTCGGAGGCGGGTTTTTTCTGGGAATGTCTCCAAAGTATTCTTCATTCTGAACGACTTTTGCAAAACTGATAAACCATAAGAGATAGACAAAATTTTACTACACAAAAAAATGGAGATCGCGTTAAAATACATAATTTATAACATATACATTCTTGTTGTTGAGTAAATCATTTTTCGAGATATTGCTTGTTATTCCCTTAAAATTTTCCAATACTTATACTTTTTCTCAAATTCATTATTCTTGTTTTATGTCCTCGATATGCAAAGAGAATGGAATGCACCACATAGCAACCAGCGTTAAAATATTTGACTATCGCTTAAAACCTATCATATTCACATTGTATCGTCATGAAAATTACCAATAACATTGACATCTCGATATCTCGATTAACATGAAGCATATAGGGAATAAGTGCTTGTAAAAATAGTTTGTACAAGAGTAGAGAAAGCCATGTGAGTGTATCACATCAAATTTTTTGATATTGGTTTAAATTTTCAAATACTTTTAACTTTTCTCAAGCGGTAACTCGCTATTCGTTTTTTCCAGTGGTAATGCATAGAGAATAGAATTATAAAGCCATCACATAGCATCAGACGTTCTTTAAACATCTGTAACGTGTCTATTCACAATCGAAAGGTTGCTGGTTCGAGGAAAATTATATCTACAGAAACAATACATTATTTTCGCTCTGTGATTAATTTGGTAATGTAACAATAATTAACAATGAATTTTTAGCGGTAAATGTAAAAAATAAAATATATTTTTTATTTCCTAGCGTCATACGCAGAAGCATTCCCCTTAAGGAACGCTGGCGTGAGCGATGGTTTCCCCCATAACGGGTTTAGACTTGCTTACGAAATGTCCCTGTGCGAGGCTAGCATTTCCCTCTCCTTCTTGAATTTTTGGAGTAGCCAATCAAAATTGCTGTATTATATAACGTCACACCTCTCACCCCTTCAGATTTTTATCAGGCGAAGCGATATAAAAGCAGTAGCTTCCCCAGCGATTTCACTGTATTGTGACAACACAGCGAGCTAAGATCTCCGCAAACTTTTCTCATTCAAAGTGAAATTTCAACGAACATCATGTCTGGTAAGTTGTAACAAAACACTTCATTTACTTTAAAAGTTAAATTATTACTCTGTACATTTAACTTATATTCGCGTTCTTGTTTTTAATGCATGACATTTATATGCGAATAGCTGAGCATTCTAAAAGTTAATAGCTAGACAAGTGAATTTTCTGAAATGTGAACAGTTTAGTTAAGTATTCATTTTAGGCAAGCTTATTCTACATTTAATAGCTAACTGCGCGAATTCTCAAAATGGGAACAATTTAGTTAAGTATTCACCTTGTTGAGTAATTATTATTCCAGATATTTAAATACAGAATTTCACAGAGTGAATTATATTCCTTTTTGGAGAAAATACAATTATTTGAATACCTTATTAACGTTTTGCTTTAGAATATTACAAAAAGTCTGTTGCGCGAATCATTCGCTCTAACAAAGTAAATATCTACATTATATTAAAACATTTAAATTGAAAAATACAGTACTTAATGAACTTCATTAGTGAATCAGAACCTCAATTATATTTACACATATTATCATTTTCAGAAAAAAGTTAATAAGTTTGTAACTTTCAAATAAATGAAATTTTTGTTATGCAACACATTCTCTAATAAAGAATATGTTTTTTTTCTCTTCCTAATGCAGAAAGTTTGACATCTCAACTTAACACATTGGCTGAGGGTAGCATTTACCCAGCCGTTCAAAGACTACAAGATCTTCAGCCAGAGGAGCCTTATAATATAAAATCCTTAAGAAAAATTGATACTCGATACGGTGCTAGAGTCGTTGCACTTTTAGAGAATAAGCAAGTGTTTCTCCCGACAAGATATTCAACCCTAACAAGCCAACAGTTGGAGGAAATGCCTGGGAAGTTTCAAATGGTATATCATGGAGTAGTACCAGCCGGCAAGTTTAAGACATGTAAATTGTCTTTTCTTCCTATTAAGGTTTGTAGAAATAATTCAGCTATCCTTTCAAAGCTTCATTTAGAGTTACATTCGTTGAGTTTATAAATTCGCACTTCAGTAGGATAACATTTGTCTAAAGTATACATCAATATGTAAAAAAAAATAACGTCCAGGATGTAGCCTGAGCGAGGATCTGCAGAAAGAAGTTTAATAGTCTATTCACTGATTCTTTACCTCAAAGCAGATACCTACAGTAAGTTTCAAATAATTTCCAGCACGATAGCAGTTGTCAAAAGCAGCCATCACTGTATTAAAAAAATATGTGTAAATAATGTCTAGATTGTACTCTGTGTGATTTCGTGCAGAAAGAACTTTAATACCCCTTGCAGTGATTCTCCACATCGAAGTATATACCTACAAGAAGTTGCAAATAATGTGAATGTGTGTTACAGGAATGCCCAGCTGAATGTAAATGAAGAGGAAGAACGAGATAGCTTAAAACATCATAAACAGAAATGTGATAGGAACATTCTCAACACCTCCCAGTAACCTCAATCAATGAAGAATTGCACCAGTGCGGAACATACATGGAAAAAACATCCGCGTGTGTAGAATATAACAATAATATATATATAATTATGTACTCATTATTACTGCTATACCAGTCTATACCATTGATTTCATAAATAATTTCATAATTGTTTAAGGAGAATGCCTATCTTAAAAACATTGATACTACATGAACTATTACTGAAAGAGACCTGAATAAATGGGAATCTAGAAGCCAGAACCATCTTAATATTGGGCTGTATGATATGAGGTGTATAAAAAGATTAATAAAAAAATGAGGTCTATGTAATATAAACAACATTTATTTTTTATAAACATTTTCCTATTACATTCCTATACAAAAAAACATACATATTTCCTAAAGACAAAGGTGATAGTCTAGACATTCTAAAACACTCAGTTATATAATCATATACATCACACAGAAAGAGACCTGCATTATCCATAAAAAACTAAACATCTCAAGAATGTCTGGATGATGTATTTTATAAGTACAAGGTTTTGATATTTCAAAGTTCCTGTTAACCATGACTGTAATTGATTAACACAATTTCTCGATCCTGTCATGCTATAACTTTAGAAGCTTTCAGCTTACTTATAATCTCCTCAATCTCTTGTGTGTGACTATTATTACCAGCATTCCTCGATGCAATTAGTAACCTCAATATATTTACTAGTCTATTTGGATTTTCAAGCGTAGATATCACTGAATCATCATCATATGAAGATTTCATATTCTCGCGACTCCCGCTGTATCCAGATTTTTCACCATCAGTAGTCTCCAGTGAAGGACAGAGGCTTGATCCGGTATAACATCCCCCTCTATACATCTTCGGATCTTCGAGTGTAGGAGAGAGAGTCGATCCAGTATAACATGTTGCTCTATGAAGCTTAAATCTTGACAAAGAACGATTCTTAAAAATCCGCTCGCATATACAGCATCTAATGACGTGTTTTCCTCCATGTGTAATGTATGAAAAATTGAGTTTCTCATCCGCTAGTTGCACAGATTTTCTCCGGCAGGAGCTCATGCTAAAACTAAAAGAAATTAAATGAATACGGGAATGCTAACGCTCGAAGGAATTAAAAGCGAATGAATGAATTCATAACACGCAGCTATGTATATATTCAGTGTGAGGACGCCGGAGGGAATCGCAATCTTCGCATAGCAGCGGGAAAGGATGCTCTCTGGAAACATTTGTGGAGAAGGAGGCTCTCAACAGAACATGGCGAATGCGAGCATGGAAAAAGGATGCTCTCTGGGAACATTCGTGGAAAAAGGATGCTCTCAACAGAACATAACGAGTGCGAGCATGGAAAAAGGATGCTCTCTGGAAACGTTTGTTACATAGCGTGATTCCATTGTTACATAGCGTGATTCCTTTGTTACATACCGTGATTCCTTTGTTACATAGCGCGATTCCTTTGTTACATGGCGCGATTCCTTTGTTACATGGCGCGATTCCTTTGTTACATAGCGCGATTCCTTTGTTACATAGCGTGATTCCTTTGTTACATGGCGCGATTCCTTTGTTACATGGCGTGATTCCTTTGTTACATGGCGCGATTCCTTTGTTACATACCGTGATTCCTTTGTTACATGGCGCGATTCCTTTGTTACATGGCGCGATTCCTTTGTTACATGGCGCGATTCCTTTGTTACATGGCGCGAGTCCTTTGTTACATGGCGTGAGTCCTTTGTTACATAGCGCGATTCCTTTGTTACATAGCGCGATTCCTTTGTTACATGGCGCGATTCCTTTGTTACATAGCGCGATTCCTTTGTTACATAGAGCGATTCCTTTGTTACATGGCGCGATTCCTTTGTTACATGGCGCGATTCCTTTGTTACATACCGCGATTCCTTTGTTACATGGCGCGATTCCTTTGTTACAGGGCGCGATTCCTTTGTTACATGGCGTGAGTCCTTTGTTACATAGCGCGATTCCTTTGTTACATACAGCGATTCCTTTGTTACATGGCGCGATTCCTTTGTTACATGGCGTGAGTCCTTTGTTACATAGCGCGATTCCTTTGTTACATGGCGCGATTCCTTTGTTACATACCGCGATTCCTTTGTTACATAGCGCGATTCCTTTGTTACATAGCGTGATTCCTTTGTTACATGGCGCGATTCCTTTGTTACATGGCGTGATTCCTTTGTTACATGGCGCGATTCCTTTGTTACATACCGTGATTCCTTTGTTACATGGCGCGATTCCTTTGTTACATGGCGTGAGTCCTTTGTTACATGGCGCGATTCCTTTGTTACATGGCGTGAGTCCTTTGTTACATGGCGCGATTCCTTTGTTACATGGCGCGATTCCTTTGTTACATACCGCGATTCCTTTGTTACATGGCGCAATTCCTTTGTTACATAGCGCGATTCCTTTGTTACATAGAGCGATTCCTTTGTTACATGGCGCGATTCCTTTGTTACATGGCGCGATTCCTTTGTTACATACCGCGATTCCTTTGTTACATGGCGCGATTCCTTTGTTACATGGCGCGATTCCTTTGTTACATGGCGTGAGTCCTTTGTTACATAGCGCGATTCCTTTGTTACATACAGCGATTCCTTTGTTACATGGCGCGATTCCTTTGTTACATGGCGTGAGTCCTTTGTTACATAGCGCGATTCCTTTGTTACATGGCGCGATTGCTTTGTTACATAGCGCGATTCCTTTGTTACATGGCGCGATTCCTTTGTTACATGGCGCGATTCCTTTGTTACATGGCGTGAGTCCTTTGTTACATAGCGCGATTCCTTTGTTACATGGCGCGATTCCTTTGTTACATAGCGTGATTCCTTTGTTACATGGCGCGATTCCTTTGTTACATGGCGCGATTCCTTTGTTACATGACGCGATTCCTTTGTTACATGGCGCGAGTCCTTTGTTACATGGCGCGATTCCTTTGTTACATAGCGCGATTCCTTTGTTACATAGCGCGATTCCTTTGTTACATGGCGCGATTCCTTTGTTACATAGAGCGATTCCTTTGTTACATGGCGCGATTCCTTTGTTACATGGCGCGATTCCTTTGTTACATGGCGTGAGTCCTTTGTTACATAGCTCGATTCCTTTGTTACATGACGCGATTCCTTTGTTACATGGCGTGAGTCCTTTGTTACATAGCGCGATTCCTTTGTTACATACCGCGATTCCTTTGTTACATGGCGCGATTCCTTTGTTACATGGCGTGAGTCCTTTGTTACATAGCGCGATTCCTTTGTTACATAGCGCGATTCCTTTGTTACATGGCGCGATTCCCTTGTTACATGGCGCGATTCCTTTGTTACATGGCGCGATTCCTTTGTTACATGACGTGAGTCCTTTGTTACATAGCCCGATTCCTTTGTTACATAGCGCGATTCCTTTGTTACATGGCGCGATTCCTTTGTTACATGGCGCGATTCCTTTGTTACATGGCGCGATTCCTTTGTTACATAGAGCGATTCCTTTGTTACATAGCGCGATTCCTTTGTTACATAGCGCGATTCCTTTGTTACATACCGTGATTCCTTTGTTACATGGCGCGGTTCCTTTGTTACATGGCGCGATTCCTTTGTTACATGGCGTGAGTCCTTTGTTACATGGCGCGATTCCTTTGTTACATGGCGTGAGTCCTTTGTTACATGGCGCGATTCCTTTGTTACATGGCGCGATTCCTTTGTTACATACAGCGATTCCTTTGTTACATGGCGCAATTCCTTTGTTACATGGCGCGATTCCTTGGTTACATGGCTCGATTCCTTTGTTACATAGCGCGATTCCTTTGTTACATGGCGCGATTCCTTTGTTACATGGCGCGATTCCTTTGTTACATGGCGCGAGTCCTTTGTTACATGGCGTGAGTCCTTTGTTACATAGCGCGATTCCTTTGTTACATAGCGCGATTCCTTTGTTACATGGCGCGATTCCTTTGTTACATAGCGCGATTCCTTTGTTACATAGAGCGATTCCTTTGTTACATGGCGCGATTCCTTTGTTACATGGCGCGATTCCTTTGTTACATGGCGTGAGTCCTTTGTTACATAGCGCGATTCCTTTGTTACATGACGCGATTCCTTTGTTACATGGCGTGAGTCCTTTGTTACATAGCGCGATTCCTTTGTTACATACCGCGATTCCTTTGTTACATGGCGCGATTCCTTTGTTACATGGCGTGAGACCTTTGTTACATAGCGCGATTCCTTTGTTACATAGCGCGATTCCTTTGTTACATGGCGCGATTCCCTTGTTACATGGCGCGATTCCTTTGTTACATGGCGCGATTCCTTTGTTACATGACGTGAGTCCTTTGTTACATAGCCCGATTCCTTTGTTACATAGCGCGATTCCTTTGTTACATGGCGCGATTCCTTTGTTACATGGCGCGATTCCTTTGTTACATGGCGCGATTCCTTTGTTACATAGCGCGATTCCTTTGTTACATAGCGCGATTCCTTTGTTACATAGCGCGATTCCTTTGTTACATACCGTGATTCCTTTGTTACATACCGTGATTCCTTTGTTACATGGCGCGGTTCCTTTGTTACATGGCGCGATTCCTTTGTTACATGGCGTGAGTCCTTTGTTACATGGCGCGATTCCTTTGTTACATGGCGTGAGTCCTTTGTTACATGGCGCGATTCCTTTGTTACATGGCGCGATTCCTTTGTTACATACAGCGATTCCTTTGTTACATGGCGCAATTCCTTTGTTACATGGCGCGATTCCTGGGTTACATGGCGCGATTCCTTTGTTACATGGCGCGATTCCTTTGTTACATAGCGCGATTCCTTTGTTACATGGCGCGATTCCTTTGTTACATGGCGCGATTCCTTTGTTACATGGCGTGATTCCTTTGTTACATAGCGCGATTCCTTTGTTACATAGCGCGATTCCTTTGCTACATACCGCGATTCCTTTGTTACATGGCGCGATTCCTTTGTTACATGGCGCGATTCCTTTGTTACATGGCGCGATTCCTTTGTTACATGGCGCGATTCCTTTGTTACATGGCGTGAGTCCTTTGTTACATAGCGCGATTCCTTTGTTACATACCGCGATTCCTTTGTTACATGGCGCGATTCCTTTGTTACATGGCGTGAGTCCTTTGTTACATGGCGCGATTCCTTTGTTACATGGCGTGAGTCCTTTGTTACATGGCGCGATTCCTTTGTTACATGGCGCGATTCCTTTGTTACATACCGCGATTCCTTTGTTACATGGCGCAATTCCTTTGTTACATGGCGCGATTCCTTGGTTACATGGCTCGATTCCTTTGTTACATAGCGCGATTCCTTTGTTACATAGCGCGATTCCTTTGTTACATGGCGCGATTCCTTTGTTACATGGCGCGATTCCTTTGTTACATGGCGCGATTCCTTTGTTACATACCGCGATTCCTTTGTTACATACCGTGAGTCCTTTGTTACATACCGTGAGTCCCTTGTTACATAGCGCGATTCCTTTGTTACATGGCGCGATTCCTTTGTTACATGGCGCGATTCCTTTGTTACATGGCGCGATTCCTTTGTTACATACCGCGATTCCTTTGTTACATGGCGCGATTCCTTTGTTACATAGCGCGATTCCTTTGTTACATAACGTGATTCCTTTGTTACATAGAGTGATTCCATTGTTACGCAGCCTTTTCCACAAACGTTTCCAGAGAGCATCCTTTTTCCATGCTCGCACTCGTTATGTTCTGTTGAGAGCATCCTTTTTCCACGAATGTTCCCAGAGAGCATCCTTTTTCCATGCTCGCATTCGCCATGTTCTGTTGAGAGCCTCCTTCTCCACAAATGTTTCCAGAGAGCATCCTTTCCCGCTGCTATGCGAAGATTGCGATTCCCTCCGGCGTCCTCACACTGAATATATACATAGCTGCGTGTTATGAATTCATTCATTCGCTTTTAATTCCTTCGAGCGTTAGCATTCCCGTATTCACTTAATTTCTTTTAGTTTTAGCATGAGCTCCTGCCGGAGAAAATCTGTGCAACTAGCGGATGAGAAACTCAATTTTTCATACATTACACATGGAGGAAAACACGTCATTAGATGCTGTATATGCGAGCGGATTTTTAAGAATCGTTCTTTGTCAAGATTTAAGCTTCATAGAGCAACATGTTATACTGGATCGACTCTCTCTCCTACACTCGAAGATCCGAAGATGTATAGAGGGGGATGTTATACCGGATCAAGCCTCTGTCCTTCACTGGAGACTACTGATGGTGAAAAATCTGGATACAGCGGGAGTCGCGAGAATATGAAATCTTCATATGATGATGATTCAGTGATATCTACGCTTGAAAATCCAAATAGACTAGTAAATATATTGAGGTTACTAATTGCATCGAGGAATGCTGGTAATAATAGTCACACACAAGAGATTGAGGAGATTATAAGTAAGCTGAAAGCTTCTAAAGTTATAGCATGACAGGATCGAGAAATTGTGTTAATCAATTACAGTCATGGTTAACAGGAACTTTGAAATATCAAAACCTTGTACTTATAAAATACATCATCCAGACATTCTTGAGATGTTTAGTTTTTTATGGATAATGCAGGTCTCTTTCTGTGTGATGTATATGATTATATAACTGAGTGTTTTAGAATGTCTAGACTATCACCTTTGTCTTTAGGAAATATGTATGTTTTTTTGTATAGGAATGTAATAGGAAAATGTTTATAAAAAATAAATGTTGTTTATATTACATAGACCTACTTTTTTTAATAATCTTTTTATACACCTCATATCATACAGCCCAATATTAAGATGGTTCTGGCTTCTAGATTCCCATTTATTCAAGTCTCTTTCAGTAATAGTTCATGTAGCATCAATGTTTTTAAGATAGGCATTCTCCTTAAACAATTATGAAATTATTTATGAAATCAATGGTATAGACTGGTATAGCAGTAATAATGAGTACATAATTATATATATATTATTGTTATATTCTACACACGCGGATGTTTTTTCCATGTATGTTCCGCACTGGTGCAATTCTTCATTGATTGAGGTTACTGGGAGGTGTTGAGAATGTTCCTATCACATTTCTGTTTATGATGTTTTAAGCTATCTCGTTCTTCCTCTTCATTTACATTCAGCTGGGCATTCCTGTAACACACATTCACATTATTTGCAACTTCTTGTAGGTATATACTTCGATGTGGAGAATCACTGCAAGGGGTATTAAAGTTCTTTCTGCACGAAATCACACAGAGTACAATCTAGACATTATTTACACATATTTTTTTAATACAGTGATGGCTGCTTTTGACAACTGCTATCGTGCTGGAAATTATTTGAAACTTACTGTAGGTATCTGCTTTGAGGTAAAGAATCAGTGAATAGACTATTAAACTTCTTTCTGCAGATCCTCGCTCAGGCTACATCCTGGACGTTATTTTTTTTACATATTGATGTATACTTTAGACAAATGTTATCCTACTGAAGTGCGAATTTATAAACTCAACGAATGTAACTCTAAATGAAGCTTTGAAAGGATAGCTGAATTATTTCTACAAACCTTAATAGGAAGAAAAGACAATTTACATGTCTTAAACTTGCCGGCTGGTACTACTCCATGATATACCATTTGAAACTTCCCAGGCATTTCCTCCAACTGTTGGCTTGTTAGGGTTGAATATCTTGTCGGGAGAAACACTTGCTTATTCTCTAAAAGTGCAACGACTCTAGCACCGTATCGAGTATCAATTTTTCTTAAGGATTTTATATTATAAGGCTCCTCTGGCTGAAGATCTTGTAGTCTTTGAACGGCTGGGTAAATGCTACCCTCAGCCAATGTGTTAAGTTGAGATGTCAAACTTTCTGCATTAGGAAGAGAAAAAAAACATATTCTTTATTAGAGAATGTGTTGCATAACAAAAATTTCATTTATTTGAAAGTTACAAACTTATTAACTTTTTTCTGAAAATGATAATATGTGTAAATATAATTGAGGTTCTGATTCACTAATGAAGTTCATTAAGTACTGTATTTTTCAATTTAAATGTTTTAATATAATGTAGATATTTACTTTGTTAGAGCGAATGATTCGCGCAACAGACTTTTTGTAATATTCTAAAGCAAAACGTTAATAAGGTATTCAAATAATTGTATTTTCTCCAAAAAGGAATATAATTCACTCTGTGAAATTCTGTATTTAAATATCTGGAATAATAATTACTCAACAAGGTGAATACTTAACTAAATTGTTCCCATTTTGAGAATTCGCGCAGTTAGCTATTAAATGTAGAATAAGCTTGCCTAAAATGAATACTTAACTAAACTGTTCACATTTCAGAAAATTCACTTGTCTAGCTATTAACTTTTAGAATGCTCAGCTATTCGCATATAAATGCCATGCATTAAAAACAAGAACGCGAATATAAGTTAAATGTACAGAGTAATAATTTAACTTTTAAAGTAAATGAAGTGTTTTGTTACAACTTACCAGTCATGATGTTCGTTGAAATTTCACTTTGAATGAGAAAAGTTTGCGGAGATCTTAGCTCGCTGTGTTGTCACAATACAGTGAAATCGCTGGGGAAGCTACTGCTTTTATATCGCTTCGCCTGATAAAAATCTGAAGGGGTGAGAGGTGTGACGTTATATAATACAGCAATTTTGATTGGCTACTCCAAAAATTCAAGAAGGAGAGGGAAATGCTAGCCTCGCACAGGGACATTTCGTAAGCAAGTCTAAACCCGTTATGGGGGAAACCATCGCTCACGCCAGCGTTCCTTAAGGGGAATGCTTCTGCGTATGACGCTAGGAAATAAAAAATATATTTTATTTTTTACATTTACCGCTAAAAATTCATTGTTAATTATTGTTACATTACCAAATTAATCACAGAGCGAAAATAATGTATTGTTTCTGTAGATATAATTTTCCTCGAACCAGCAACCTTTCGATTGTGAATAGACACGTTACAGATGTTTAAAGAACGTCTGATGCTATGTGATGGCTTTATAATTCTATTCTCTATGCATTACCACTGGAAAAAACGAATAGCGAGTTACCGCTTGAGAAAAGTTAAAAGTATTTGAAAATTTAAACCAATATCAAAAAATCTGATGTGATACACTCACATGGCTTTCTCTACTCTTGTACAAACTATTTTTACAAGCACTTATTCCCTATATGCTTCATGTTAATCGAGATATCGAGATGTCAATGTTATTGGTTAATTTTCATGACGATACAATGTGAATATGATAGGTTTTAAGCGATAGTCAAATATTTTAACGCTGGTTGCTATGTGGTGCATTCCATTCTCTTTGCATATCGAGGACATAAAACAAGAATAATGAATTTGAGAAAAAGTATAAGTATTGGAAAATTTTAAGGGAATAACAAGCAATATCTCGAAAAATGATTTACTCAACAACAAGAATGTATATGTTATAAATTATGTATTCTAACGCGATCTCCATTTTTTTGTGTAGTAAAATTTTGTCTATCTCTTATGGTTTATCAGTTTTGCAAAAGTCGTTCAGAATGAAGAATACTTTGGAGACATTCCCAGAAAAAACCCGCCTCCGAAATAAAGTCCACTTCCTGAAAATAATAACAATATTAATAATAATATAGAATGTGTAAAAAGAACTTCGTAAAATATTGAAAAAATTCTTACCGTTCGGTGCTTGCTGCATGTATGGGGCAGGGCCCCCACCCTGCTGATTTGGTGCCATGAAGGTCTGGAAGCCTGGAGGTGGCGGTGCAGCGGTCGCGAAGCCTGCTGGTACAACGCTCGCGAAGCGTGATGCTACCGGTGCAGCGGTCGCATGTTGACCGATACCGCCTCCGAAATAAAGTCCATTTCCTGGAAAAAATAAATAAATAATAATAGTATAGCATGTTTAAGTACAGAGTTCTAAAGAATCTACACTCTATACGTGAAAAAAATACATGTTTTAAACACCCTCGTGAAAAATACATAGCATTCTGGGAGACCGAAAGAGTTATGTGACTGCATATGGGTGAGAAACTCCCCTTAAATATATCCTTTTCTCCTTATACAATCCAGAACTCTATGCTGTCGGAGGCATGCCTTTGTGTGCCAGAATCGACATTGTATGTCTACTATCATGTAATTTTTTAGTTAAAATCCTCAAACACCCGTCTGTAAATTCTCACCTTACGAGTGTTGCTGCATGTACGGATGGCAGAGCCGTCTCCATGATGATTTGGTACCAGGAAGGTTTGGAAGCCTGGCGCTGCCTGTGCAGCGCTCGATGGATGGTCGATACCAAAATAAAGTCCACTTCCTGGAAATAATAATACAAATAATAATAAAGAATATGAACAAGAAGTTAATATGAATTGTTACATTACTTATTTAAAAACTCTGAAGAATGCTTACCATTCGGGTGTTCGGGTGTCTGAATCATTACGGTATTTGATGAGCGATCCTGCAGCCTGCGGCCCAGAAAATTCGAGATATACAATTCATTTCTCATTACAATATCTTAAACATTTAATATTTTATTCAATATCGTTAGATTACTTGAAATGAATTTGTGCGTGTGTGTGTGTATTAAGTTTATATTAACATGCTGGAATATTCGAAAAATATCTCTCGAATGGATGGGGTATTTAAAATCGTACTCGTCCTATGTTTACTAAGCCCAATCTTTTTAAAAATGGAATAAATTAAGAGTAACGAGGATTGTTTAGGCAAGGCTCCATATTTCATTATTTAGAATTAAACAAATGCTATTAGTCGTAATAGTTATACATGTGTAATAATCATGCCCATGCGTTACCAATCAGATGCGCAAGTCAATTCATATACAATTAATTAATAAAAAAATATTTAATTGTTTTCATCGATCAGCGAGAGCCTTATTTTAATAACGTATGTAATATCTATTATTCTGAATACTTTTTATTCTTCATATTACTCTCGCCAAATCATATTTCTTTGTTTAACATTCCGAAAAAAAAATCAGTTTAATTTTTTGATATCATGTTTGCATTTCTTGTACGCGAGTATTTAAATAATGACAAAGATACAATCGAATGTTTAAGTACAGAATCTATACAGTATACGTTTAATTGAAAACTTAAATCATTAATATTCTTCATGTAGAATTATATTAATTATCGGAAAACATTTTTTGTGGTAAGCTTAAAACATGACTAGACAGGTTTTTCCGCTGTGTATGATGGAATTTCTGGACAGAGGAAGCCATTAAGATCTTTTTGTGTCGCTAAAAGTTATTTATCCCCGAGGGCCTGTGGCTTTTCAGAGCACTTTGGATGTTTAATCAACTGGAAAACGGGTGTCATTGTTCACTAAGAGCTCTATACAAGACCTTGTTTTTACATTCTTCTGACGAAAATTAATGATGTGGAAGAGTTTTGCCCTTGTCTGCTAATGGGTCTACATATGCATTCTTCAGGGGTGTACACCATATTTCTTTCAGCCAGTGTACGCCAGTGAATAATTCGTTGAATTTCTCAAAGTTCGCTACGTCTTTAGAAAGAACATTTAAAACGAATATAAAATTTATATTTGTAGTCTTCGTGCGTGTTACTTACAGGTACGTCTGTTTTGAATTGTAATTATTACTTCTCTCGTGCGAGAAGAGACATAGCGGTCTTTGTTGAAGCGTACTCCTATGTGCTGGATACCCCTAGCCATTAAGAGCAGGTAGTAGGGAAAACCCCCGCGTCCTGGTTTAACCGCCTCTCCTGATGGACGGGGCATTGCTGTCACATTGCGTCTTGTTTTTTCGTAAAGGGTTCTCGTGTTAACGTCTCATACAAGCTATTTGCAATTTCGCTTTAAGTTGCTTTTTAATTCATCTAAGCAATGTAATATTTTTTATAAACCCGCAATTCAAAAGAAGAATTAAACACACGTTATTAGCCGTAATAGTTATATACGCGTAATATTCTCGCATATGCGATAACGAACAGTTGCGTTCGATTCAATTACATTAATCAATAAAAAAACTTAATTGTTTTTAATCGATAGACTGCGCCGTTTCATTAGAAGTGAGATATTCATGGTAGATGAATAATTGGGTGAGATATCTCTAGGCGCGCGAGTCAATTACATTAATTATTAAAAATATGTAATTGTTTTCATCGATCAGCGAGAGTCTTATTTATTTTTTATTTATTTCATAATCAATTCCCCCGGAGCCAGCATGAACGCACCTCGCATGTTAATTCGCCTTTATTTTTTCCGGAATCATATTTCGCAGAATTATATAGAGTTAAGATGGCCGTCTTGCACCCATAATGAGTTTAAATATGGTGAATTCACAACTTTCGGATATGACCGCCAGGGGCGCTGTGAGCAAACACTCGCTGGAGTTTCACTCATATTACCACTTGGCGCGCTAGTGTAGCTGGCGAACTGAAGTGGGAGTGGAGGGGATGCGGAAGTCGACTTGCCCGTGGAAGAATCGGAGCCACTCATTCGTGTGAAACGTCTCGCTGTGGAAGGTTGCGGTCGGTGTTCCACCTCAATTATCACGCGATAACGAGTGTTACGTCAAGTCTGTCCTTTCATCTATGTGTTGTAATATTCTTATAAATCCAAAATATATTTTCCCTCAAAAGTAGAATTAAATAAATGTTATTACTCGTAATAATTATACACATGCTACCACACATATACGATAACGAACAGTTGCGCGCGAGTCAATTACATTAATCATTCAAAAAATACTTAAATGTATTCATCAACCGACTAGCCGCGTTTCATTGCAATAGTAGTAATATATGGAGGGGTTTAGGACCAGGTGCGCGCGAATTCAATCAAAAATACTTAATTGCTCGAAGAACCGCGTTTAATTGCATTAGTAGTAATATGATGGGTATTCGTTTTTCAATAACACACATTACCTAATTGATTGATACAATTATGTACTCAAACGATTTGCCGATGTGCGGCAGGCATTGAGAATCGCATTCCCACATCGCCAACGTCACGCACCGAGAACCCCCACATATAACCCCTCACCCCGAGCGGCACATCCCCTACCCCAAGCCAATCACACGGCAGGGATTTAGACAAGTCACAATGAGGGGGCGGGAATGTAGTCACCGTATAGGAACAATACACACTCTCCCACCTATCCACAGGGAACCAACCAGAACACAAAGGGGAGGGAGGACACGCGTATGGGGGAGGGAGGGGGCGGGTCACCGGCACGTGACCACAGGGGGGGGAGGGGGGAGGAACTGCCGGCACAGACCCTGTCGGCATTAGGTAAGCGCACAAAGGGAAGGGGGCGGAGCTAGCGGCACGCGACCGGGCGGCAAATAGTAGCGCACAAAGGGAGGGGGCGGGGCTAGCGGCATAGATCAAAGAAGCTTATCAGTTTTTCGGCATCTCTCTGTGCGCCAGAATCGGCTTTATATTTCTACTGACATTTCTTCCTACAGCTTTAGTTTTGGAGATATTATACAGTCTTAACTTAAATGGTCCACTCTGTATAAGAGCGGTCGCGTAAAAGGGTGAGTAGGTAGGCATAACATTACCGCCGGTGCAACATCTACTACACCAAAACATTCATTAAACAAGGATTACTCTGGAGATAGAAAAAAAATCTGATGTGTTACACTCACATGACTTTCTCTACTTTTGTACAAACTATTTTTATAAACGCTTATTCTCCATCTACTTCATGTTAATCGAGATAAACATTTGCAGACCCTTATTGCTAATTTTCTTGTAGATGTAAGGGGAATATATACTTACAAGGGCAATATAGAAATACAGTAGCCTTTAAGCACATACATATCTCTTAATAGCTGTTTGCTAGCTGCAGCACCATTCCCTTTGCCACAGATTAATACTCTTTGCATATCCAAGACAAAAAATGAATAACGAATTCCCATTTGAGAAAACAAGTATTGAAAAATTTAAGGGAATAACAAGCAATATCTCGAAAATGGTTCACTCAAAAAAAGGTATATGACATAAATTGTGTATTTTAACGCGATCTAAATTTTTTGTGTAGTAAAATTTTGTCTATCTCTTATGGTTTACCAGCTATGCAAAAGTCGTTCACAATGAACAATACTTTTGGAGACATTCTCAGAAAATTCGAGATACACATTTTTTTGTCATGAAAATATCTTAAACATATAATATTTTAATCAAAATCGTTAGAGCCATTTTTGAGAAAATTAAAATTTTTGAAAAATGTAGCATGTAAAGGGTAATCTGGGGTGGGGGATTTTCTTGAAAACCTTCGTGTCGCATCTCTGGAAGATACTGAACCTAAATACCAAGTTTGGTGTTTATCTGACTGTTCGCTTCTGAGTTATGCTGTTCACAGACAGACACAAAGACACACAGACACACACACGGACATGTTTCCAAAAATGCTTTTTTTGAATTCAGGGGGTCTCTAAACATGTATTTCCGGTGAAATCTCGGTATCGAATTTTTGGGTGGAATACAATACTTCCCCTACTTACTATACGTAGTAGAGAAAATAAGAATCTAAGTAAAAAAACCTCTATTTTGACCATAATCCGAAACGGAAGTTTGCCTCGGATAAATACCAAACTTGGTATTTAAGCTGAGATGCAATACCTACTAAATTTTTAAGAAAATCTCAGATTACCTTTAATAAGGGAAAATTTTCGACATTTTAAATTTTTTTCAAACAACGGCTCTAACAATTTTAACTAAAACACCACGTATTTAAGACATTCATTTGGCAAATAAAGTGTGTATAGTGAATTTCCAAACTCTCCTATAGATAAAAATCACATACAGTTAAGTCAGGGGATGATGAGGGCCATAATTCTTTACTGATTACCCTACCTTAAAAAATTTCCTGAATTAAATTTAATGCTGTATTGCGCGGTAGCAAAGTCTTATTGGAAAAATCCAGACTGACATTCAGCATCTGCCAGTTCTTCTAAAAATGGTATGAGTAGGCATTCCTGTACTTCTCTGCATTTATAGGTTGTTCAAAAAATATATGTCTATTATTCTGTATGCATTTACTGCACAGCAATTTTCCGCGTCATACAAGAGAATCTCGTGTGAAATTTGGGTTTCTCTGTGATTGAGGTGCTACAGTGATTAGTGATTTGTTATCCGCTATTCCTTATTCAGGAATTGAACTAATACAATGAGAAAATATTTAAGTGAAGCTACTGTTGAAAATACATTTTTTGGAAGAAAGAGAAAGAATTAGTTGAAATCGATAAATACTATTTTCATCTCAAATAAATAGATCTGTGTAAATTTTCTATGAAACATAGCCATATAAATAGAACCGCCTCACCAGAGAAGAATATCTATTAAGAGTGAGTCAATTACTCCAACATTTCGCAATATCCATTACAGAAATTTAGCCGACTCTGATGATTACATGAAAAATCTGATGTGTTACACTCACATGACTTTCTCTACTCTTGTACAAACTATTTTTACACACGCTTATTCTCCATCAACTTCATATTTATCGAGATAAACATTTGCAGGCTCTATCTTATTGCTAATTTTCTTGTAGATGTAAGGGGAATATAGAAATACAGTAGCCTTTAAGCACATACATATCTCTTAATAGCTGGTTGCTAGGTGCAGCACCATTCCCTTTGCCACAGATTAATACTCTTTCCATATCCAAGACAAAAAAATGAATAACGAATTCCCATTTGAGAAAATAAGTATTCAAAAAATTAAGAGAATAACAAGCAATATCTCGAAAATGGTTCACTCAACAAAAAAATGTATATGACATAAATTGTGTATTTTAACGCGATCTACATTTTTTGTGTAGTAAAATTTTGTCTATCTCTTATGGTTTACCAGTTATGCAAAAGTCGTTCACAATGGAAAACCCTTTTGGAGACATTCCCAGAAAATTCAACATATACATTTTACTTGTCATAAAAATATCTTAAACATATGATATTTTAATCAAAATCGTTAGAGCCATTTTTGAGAAAATTAAAATTTTCAAAACATCTTCCATGTAAAGGGTATCCTGGGGTGGGGGAATTTTCTTGAAAACCTTCGTGTCGCATCTCTGAAAGATACTGAGCTTAAATGCCAAGTTTGGTGTTTATCCGACTGTTCGTTTCTGAGTTATGCTGTTCACAGACAGACACACACACACAGACACACTGACACACAGACACACACACGGACATGTTTCCAAAATTGCTTTTTTTGGATTCAGGGTGTCTCAAAACATGTATTTTCGGTGAAATTTCGGTATCGAATTTTTGGGTGGAATACAATACTTGCCCTACTTACTATACGTAGTAGAGAAAGTAAAAATAAGATGTGTACAACAAACCCCATATATTCTAAGAACCAAAAGAAAAGATCCTGCGAGAGGTTCACTCAATTTTGGATACTGAACACTCAGGTGTGAATGAACATTTCCTGAAAAGAATGCCAGAAATATGCGAATAAAAAAGACACACATTCCACACATTTTATAATAAGGTATGTGCTTATTATCATTGTAATTATAATTGTAACTATGAGGAAGTATGGCGGTTGCGGGGATATTATTACAGTGGGAAGCTGAGCGGCGGGGGCCGGCCTGCGAGCTGCCGTGTAGTGACCACAGTGTAAAGGAGAAAGCACTGTAGAAACTACAATCACGACAGGCACTCAGCGTTCCAGGGGCATTCCAACTGAAATGGCGTCAATGAATATGTTCATGACCTTTCGTTCTACGGCTCTGCTACAGCTAAAGTTGTGCTGGCAATAGCCAGAGTTATTGTCACCCTATTTATGACAGATCGCCTAATCTTGGTCCTAAACATCTCACGCATAAGTAAACGCATCACTTGATTATAGCAGTTACCAAGTGACTATCCGTGAGGAGCAAGCGTTGTCCGTGCAGTCTTCACTTTTTGTAGGTATCTTTGTTCATTGTCATCACTGCTTTTGGCGATTGGATGTTAAAATTAACGTGCAACCATGCACTCAATCCTCACAGCGTACAGAAGTCGGTTATTCAGTGCCTAAGAACAACAATAAGAAATTAATTGTTCTTCACACAAGGATGTGTAGGGCAAGGTTGGAAAGGTGGAATCACACGACTGTAAAATCCAATGCCATAGCATTTTATTTTTTCAGCCGTCTGTTTCTACCTTTCCAACAATAAGAAAGTAAATCGCATTAATGAAAAGTCTGAAAATTTTGAGTTTTACTTATGGACTCTTTAACTGCTGTGGTCCTTAGCATCCCATTCTATATTGGGCATGAAAACCGGAAATTTTGCTCAGAGGCCTCTTTATCAGTTCTTTCACGTGCAGTAAATCTACGACACGGGACCACCGACTTTACTTCCCCTCCAACGGAAGCCATGCTAAGGGTTTTTACGCCCGAAAAAATCCATCGCCCTCCGCCGAGATGAAAAGTCAGGCATCAATCTTTGGGCACTGTCTGTGAAATATTACTAATTGATTGTCTTCAGAAGGACAGAACAAAATTCCAGTTGCAGGGGAAAATGTCGCAAAGATAGAATAACTTTCTTCTAACAATTTAAGTAGAGAACGTAAAGTATGTTTTGATTATGAGAAAACTCCTTCAAACATGAGAGAAAAATAACAAACTGCAAAACTGGTAGCTTGAACGTGTTTGGAAATGTTCTGAAAATGTCTGAGTACCGGCAATGAAAGAAATAAACGAGGAAGGCAACAGATACAAAACAAAATAATAGTACAGGAAGATAAGTCGTCCTCCGTGGTATGGTGGTTACCATGCTAGCCTCTGTTCCCGAGGTCGTGGGTTCAAATTTATTTTTTCGGGCTTAAAAATCCTTAGCATGGCTTCCTTCGGAAGGGAAGTAAAGCCGGTGGTCCCGCGTAGTAGATTTACGGCACATAAAAGAACCTCAAGGCTAATAAAGAGGACTCTGGGCAAAATTTCCGTTTTTTCATGTTCAATATATAATGGAATATAATAGAACGCTAAGGACCACAGCAGTTAAAGAGGGTCCATAAATAAAACTCAATTTGAGGAAGACAATGGAGGAAAATGAAATTACATAAAGAGAGGAGTCAGGTTGTCTCTTAGAGTAAACCAAGATGGGAGAGAGGGGAGTTCTTCTTCTTTAACGGATTACCTTCCTCTTTGTAGGACTTATACCCTCAAGAAGTTACAAACCAATGCCTTGGGTCAGTAGTCTGTCGAGCATATCCAGGATGGGTGATCAGCCCAATGCCTGGTATGGCGGTGAAGAGGAAGGAAATGAAAAAAATAATTAAATTGCGTTTTATTTAAGGAGGCTGTTTAACTACTATGGTTCTTTGCGTCCCATTTTATATTGGGCGTGAAAGACCGGAAAGTTTGCTCAGGGGCCTCTTTACCAGGCTTGAGATTCATACCTTAAATCTACGAGTTGGGACCGCCGACTTTATTCCCTTCCGAAGCAGGCCATGCTAAGGATTTTTATGCCCGAAAAAATCCATCGCCCTCCGCCGGGTTTGAACCCACGATCTCGGGTACCACTAGACCACGGAGGACGAAAGGAAATAATATGTAGAGATGAAAGGGATGATAGGAAAATTTGTGGATCAAATCATCCAGTATTCGCACAGCGACTGAGGAAAGCCGCGAAAGAACATTTGTCAGATTGTTCGGCCCGGAAGTTTCAACCCGAGACCTCTTGAATGCGAGCCGCAGACGTTACTGCCTGAGTCACCCGCTCGGTGTAAAAGACAGAACAAAAGAAGTAATAAATGAAAGAAACTGGTAAGAAAAGGACAGGAACGGAAGGAAGGTTAGCGCCATACTGGTCACGTGATGACGGAGTGTTGGCGCAGCAGGAAATGCCATAATTTCCAATTCGGCCTCAGCCTGATGGACTTATTTATGGATCGGCAACTCTCCTTAAGTGCCAACCATGAACCCATCTCTTTTATCGCACAGTGTTTCGAAATGCTCCTTCCTGATACAAATAATATACACATTATTCATCTGTTTTTTCGTCAATTCTCTTGTTTATTTACTCGCGTCGGAAAGTGCTCATAGCCTGTACACAGTTAAGGTAATGACGGCAGCTGTTGACGTCATGTCGGTCACGTTCTCATTTGGCATGCCGGCGCTTCGATTAAATCGACTCGCCGCCGCTATCGATTTCCGGCGCCACGATGTAGGAGGTCCAGTCGCCCATGGAGACGCTTCTTGAGTTTAAATTGCCGTGCGAATTTTTCTCACATGTAAACGAAACCGTTTTATCTCTCCTGCCTTGTTTTATATTCACTGATATCATTTAACTCTTGTGTCTATGTGTAGGTGGCCTGAATAAAAATAATACCTGTTCCACAGAAAGTAAATCTGCGCCAACAGTCTTACATCTATTAATTCTTCTTTCATTCTAGCCATGTGTATGTGTTGATCATGGTGGTGGCTACTGATAGAGCGTTCGGCTCGATAAGCCGGAAACCACTAGTTCGAGATCCGGCTGTATCATAGGAATTATTAAATCTAATTAAACTTCCCAAACTTGGTCCACTGACGTCTAGAGTAAAATAACAATGATTTGTTTTACATTAACTCTTATGCCCTATCTTATGAAACCACAGTTTCTTTAAGCGGCGTTACTTATTAAGGGTTAATCAAATGCAACAGCAATAGACTTTACAGCAGATATGAAATTTTTCTAAGGCAGAAATGCTTCCACGTAAAGAATATTCAGAGTTTTTCATGTTACTGATGCAGCACCGGTCCGAAAATAATGATATGGACTTTAAGATCGAAGTTTAAAACTTATTGCAATGAGATTCTCTCGTTTTCTCTCTCTCTCTCTCTCCCCAATGTCTGAGCGAAAGAATAAACATAAACACTAATTATTATTGATCACATTATTAATGTAGTGTAATGTATATGTTGTGATAACATCATGCTTATGTATCAAATATTAATTATTTCCCAAGTACACCGTGGTACATAAAAATTAGTTCATTCCGCTATATCGCCATAATGCTTTTTCCTCCATAAGCTACCACCTTCAGGTAACCAAATTCTGGCTTCACCCAACCGGTATTAGTTTCTACATGCCTGGCTTGAAAAACAACAAACGAAAAAACAAACTTACCAATGAACGATATTTATAATCTATGTGGAATAAAAGGGTGGTTCGGATACCAACCTTATGAAAAAGTTTGCTACGACTTTTACACAAGGAAAGGCTAAACCAATTACAATATAATTCAGTCATCTGAGGAAGGGGTAAAGAATTATTTGCATGTGTGGTTAAACTGAACGACAGCTACGACATTTGCATATATATGAGAGATTTCATCAGCGGCATGGAGACGAAGGTAAAGTTGTCGCTACTAAATGGAAACGAAGAAGAAAATGAAAGCATGCAGCATGAAAATATAAAGTCTAAGTTGTAATGGCATCCTTCGAAAGTTCGGCCATACTTTGAGGAAGGTAAAGTACCCTGCCAATCCAGTGGCCAGAATTATGCTCGAAAAACAGAAGTGTTCACGCTGGTAAGGGGTGTGGCTAAATTTTGCCAGTACCAACATAAACAGTTCCGTTCCATTATGGGCCACATTTTATGCATGCTAGTATACGTTGATGAAACAGTCACAAATATTAGTTTAAATTCTTTCAAATTAGTCTTAATTATCATAGCTGTTTTAATTTGCATGTAAATTTAAAATAATTACGTTTTATATCAGTTGCTGCCAAGTTGGGGAGGGCTGTCTCCCTTAGGGGTGTGAGCATGGTGGTCGAAAAGAAAAGTGTGATCTATTTGAGGAAATGATGTATATGCTGATAACATTAACGTAAGTTTTCTGATATTTTATACATCTTGTTAGTGTTCAAGTAATTAGTTTATATGCAAGAACAATGGGGTACAGATGTCCACCTTTAAATCACAAAGGGAACTCTCCAAAAACAACAAAATGTCCTAAATAGTATTTAGTCTATCTCCAAGCTTTTGTCTAAAATCAAATTATTTGCGATGTGGTATCTGTCAACCTTGTGCTCTAGCAAGAGCGCCTGGAATACTCAGACTTTAATACGAAAACAAGATAGTCGGTGTATGATTTGAGTGGGAGAAGCTCAGTAAAGTAATAATGCATAATGTGAATACTTTTCTAATTGCTGAAAGATTGCTAAAAAGAAAAACGTGTTTATAGTATTAAAAGCGTTTCAATACAGTAACTATGAAAGCAGAAGTGCTATTTAAACATGTGAGCATAGTAACCGTTTATAATTAATGGATCGAAATATATTCTGCATAACATATTCTACATTTATAACATATGACATGCAGTTACTTGATCTTGCAAAGCGTTGTAGGCTACCTAAAGGAATTAAAGAGGTTGTACAATTTGTTCAGCGTATTTGCTGACCTTGAACATGTTATGCAATAGTTTTATGCCTAAAGTCGGGATATGGATAACAAAAATATTCTTAGAATGTATCTACATAAAGACATTTAATTGGAGGTTGTGGTGATGATGTACATCTTTCCTACAGATATGAGACCACAGAATTAGTACAAACTAATACTAAGTGCACCAAAGGTGGGATCAATAAATATAAATGATTTATTCAATGAAGTCTACGTTGTTGCAGTTTATTTCTGGCTTTTAGCTGTTTAGGCTGCTGCACTTTCGCCTCTGATTCGGAACGCTTTATGCAAGCTCCTATACCTTTGGTAATGGGGCCAATCTTACCTAGGAGTTGTTTCAGGTGTGGCCAAGTCAAAACATTTGTCTCTCTCATTGACTCATATGCACCAGGAAATACGTCTTAAAAGACAGTACATGTTAAATGGGGTCCACTTGCCACATGTACTATACATACTCCAGCAAATTTGGCGATCGATCTATCAATTTAATGTTATCTTGTGAATAATACATCACCAAATAATTAAATATTGCAGTGCTTTTAAGGCAATTGATTTAAGACATTTACTTTTCAGGTGTACTTTATGTCTCCTCTTTTTATTTTTAGTACATGGAAATACGATGTTACACGCATAAAAATATATATTATAGAAGAAATATGGAGATTTCGTCGTCCTTTACCTTTGTTTGTATTTAGCTGGAGAATCCAGTCCGTTGGTCCCCTCCTGATGACGTGCTACTCATCACCTCGGCTACTCCTGGAACATACTGTTGTGTCTGGGTTCGAATACCTATATAATTGTTTTTGTGGTAGCAACATTTTTTCTGATCTCCAGGGCGTGATACATAAAGGCTCAACTGCTAACAAAATAACTGTAGACGACACAGCATATGAAATTCAACACAATTTTTTTTTGTGTTGTAACAGGAAACCAGCAACCAACCTTTCAATTTGTGTGTTAAACAAAGTACATGGCTTCGGCTTCGACATCCACCAGCGTATAACTTAATGACTTTTTTAATAGCGTATAACAAGACTTTAGTTTTGTTAATCTCTCTTTTGTTCATTTAGTTAATCTCTCCACGAATTTCCTGTCACTTTTAGCACATTCACGCGGCTATGTTCAAAACTGAGTTACGTCCTTAAAGTAATTCCGGCGCGAAAATTTTGTTGCGAGGAGCACAGGTCCCTTCTGCTTTTTGAGGTCCAAAACTGCGTGAAATTTTGATAAGCATCTCGTATATATATACAATTCTGAGAGGCGCAAATTGAAGCTTACAAACTAATTATATTGGTCCTCGAGCTGGCGCGAATTTACTTTACGTTTAAACACTAACAAATTTCTGTTAACCTGATTGGCCAATTGGGTTCATATGGTAGAATGCAGAGAAAAAAAAACCCTGTTTCTGGACTATTCCGTATTTTTCCTAGCGTCAGTTACTTGTGTCCTATTTGCACGCCAACTAACAAAGACTTCTACAAACATGTAACACACAGTGCAAAACCTTTACTCTTGTTCTTTTCAATGCTTGTTATATTTCTGCTGGTGCGGAAGTCTAAAGTTACTTAAAATAAAATATAGGTACAGACATATTCCTTTACATTGCAAATGTAAATGAACCCTGCTATGTAATAAAATGACATAAATGAGACAATAAACATACAAACATAATTAAATCGTAGGAGAGGTGTAAATACTGTCTCAAGATAAAATGATGAAAGCTATAATTTTATAGGGTATCATCACTGTTTACCCTTGACAAAATTACATTCAAAGTGGGTGAAATGTTTTCAAAACAGCAAAGAATGAATGATGCGCCACACCCCGCTTTGCGCAATTCCATTATATTGCGTTAACCGAGCGTGTTTTTGTTCCCCATCCTTTGTTGCATTCTTTTATGGGTCCTAAGAGGTCCTTTCATTCTTCCTATTTTATCCTATATACACTATTCCTAAACACCAGAGCATCCTCAGCTTTTCTTTTCTTTCTTTACTGCCTTATTAACACTCGTTTTATTTGAATAATAATCTAACACTTATACTCTTCTTAGTTTACCAGCATTTCTTCTCGTAGCTTCTCCCTCCATAACCCTAAAACGTTATATAAATAACTATATAACACTTCACACTATAAATATGCTCACTTTCTTACAATTGATGTTAATGATGTGAGTTGTTTATCGTTACCGGGAACCAGGAAGTTACGTAATGTTTCGCGCCTTTTCGGTAAAAAAGCTTCCAGAATGTTCTCTAAAAGAAATATGTATTAGTGGTTTTCATTGGGTATTAAAATAGACGCTAATGTTGGCGCGTTTTATTAGCCAATGGTAACTCATTTATAATCTTTAGGCGTATCTTGAGGTAAGCTCATAAATAGCCAGGCTCGAAGTCGGTCGCCCCGCAGTTGAACAAGATTCTCAGTACACTACACGTCGACCCCCAGTTTAACGGAATTCTCAGTACACTACATGTCGCCAATCAGTCCTTCATGTCGTTATAAGTTACACGCAGCAGAATTACGAGAATCTAAAATATTATACAGTTAAATACACACAAAGTCGAAGTACGTGAGTTAAAAGTGAGAAGTTATTACAAACAGTTTCAGTTTGGGCGAGTATTCAGATTAATATGTAAATGTGTTAGTGCACGTGTTCGACAATAAAACATTATAAAACACATTTCTTCACTAGTAATTTTTGGATAAAAGATTCCTTTCCGCTTCACAACCTGTAAGAAATACATGCCTACCAAGATCAGATGATAGCTAGCCGGTGGACATTTAAAACTGATACAAATTGCTACGCCAGAGGGAACTACAAACAGAACAAATGAACCAACCAACGTATGACGTCACAAGAATGGCTTCCACCAACACTGAGGTAAACAAACAAGGTAACTAATACCGCCATAAATTGGCGCCCAACGTGGGGCTACAAATACACAAATACAACATTAATTCTACTTCATAATGGCTTCCACAACGTGGTGCTACAAACATATAAACACGTAAAATTGCTATTGCAAATTGGCTCCCATATGTGGGGCAGTTAAAGTTATGTAAACAAACATTTATTTGCAACATACAATTTGTGCTCTCGCAAATTGGCGCCCAAACGTGGAGCTAAAATAATGTTACAATAAATACAACATTAATACCGCCGCATAATTGGCGCCCAACGTGGGGCGAAGTAACCAGGAAAGGAAGGCGAAGTAACCAGGAAAGGAAGGCGAAGTGACCAGGAAAGGAAAGATGACCAGGAAAGGAACAAGAATAACCAGGAAGTAGCAGAATTAACCAGGAAAGTAGCAGAATTAACCAGGAAAAGGCGAATGCAGCAGTGGAACGATCTACAAGACGCAGATTCCGAGACAACAGGGTAAATTAACTACAAAAACATCGAGACAACGTAGATTCATCATAAAACAACGCAGAAGCGACATACAAATCTAGGAGAATGGGGCAGAACGCTGGACATCAAAGTAACAGCAACATACAGCATCACAAAGGTATCGTAATTTTTTTTTAGAAAACAAAAACAATGGCTACTAGTAAGACAGAAGAAATAATGATGGAAGGAGATAGTGTAACAGTTAGCTGTAATTCAATACAGGGTACAAAAAATAGCGTAAACAATGTAGTATTGGAGAAAAATAATGTTAGTGTAGAAAGTGATAATAGAATCGCAGGAAATATTAATATTGATGCTGGTACGATGAAGGAAATTATGGAAATGCTGAAAAATATGAGGGAAGATATACAAAGGAGTTATAGGGAATTAAGGGAAGATAATGAGCAATTAAGGGAAGAAATTTGTAAGAATAATGAGAAATTAGAAAAGAAAATAGATCAAAACAGGGAAGATATGCAAAAGAGTAGTGAAAAATTAGAACAAAAACTAACTCAGAATATGGAAAAGAATAATAGGGAATTAAGAGAAGATATTGGTAAAAGCTTTGAACAAAACAGGAAATCAATTGAAAATATTGGTAGGAGTAATGATGTATTAGAGCAAAAAGTAGATCAAAGCAGTGAAGAAATTGAAAAGAAAGTTATGAAGCTAGATATTAGTATGCCAAAAATGAGAGATGAAAATGAGGAAGTAATAGCAAGTGAGATAGGAGAAATTTCAAAGAAAATGCTAGACATGAGTAGGGAAAGAGATAACAAAGAAAGTGAGGTTAATGTAGAATGTACAGAGTTAAGAAGTCAAGTGAGTAATATTTCAAGTGAGCTAAGAAAGATAAAAGAGGTTAGGAATGTAGATGTAAATGAGGCGCAGGTTAATTTCAGAGGGGAAATATCAGAAATACAGAATGAGGCAATAATGCAAAGAAAGAAATTGTACCAAGATGTTCAAAATGAAAACTCCAGTCCAGTACAGTTTAGTACAGATTTGTCAGAATATTCTCAAGTTATAAAGATCGCAGATGAATTGAAAATGAATGTTGTTAAAAGACGTGTTGTTCAAGAAACTGTAGATTGTTTTCAAATGTTATCATGTGATGAAATTTCATATGAATACAAGAGGTTATTCATGAACGACAATTTGAAGGTTAGGTTACGGCTACGAGTAATGTTTAGCCACACACAATTTGATCCAGGAGGGTAAATAGCAATGAGATGTAAAGTAAATGCTGGATAGGTAAAGATGACTTGCAAAGAAATGTATTGGAACGTAAGAGGGTTAACTATTTATATATGTCATTTGAAAAGAGAAATACATTATATAAAAAAAAATAAATAAATAAATAAATTTTTAGTAACTGCAACAACATTTGAAAATTAAGAATGCAAAGATTAAAACTTAATATGATATTAAATTGAAAGTACGTAAATACAATTCAAAGAGTATTGTTAAAATAAAATTCAAAATAACAAAAAGGGTAAAAATATTCAAAACAAATCTTTATGCAGTAAATAAAACATGTAAAGCATTACCTAGATTTAAGAGATGTAAATATATGTAAAGGGTGAATATTTTGGTAAATATGTATAGTAATTACAAAAAAAATTCTTGAATTGATAAATTTTTGGTAACAATATAAGAAAGTAAACCATTTTTTTTAACACTAGTTAAATAATTTAGGGTAAAGTATTTGCTATAAAAATTATAATGTCAGATTAATATTTAAATTAATTAAACCAGAGCCAGTAAGTAGTGGCAATTAAAAAAAAAAAATTGTGATGTCAGATTAATATCTAAATTAATTAAACCAGAGCCAGTAAGTAGTGGCGAGATAAAACATATGTCGTGTGTTAAATACGTGTGAAGTGTAAAGTGAAAGTGATAGCTTGTGTTACAAGATTTAGGAGACTAAAAACACAAATTATAAAATTCTAAACAAGTTATAAATATTTATAATTATGTTTCTAGTGGGGCATATGATACGGTAATTTGTATCACAAATTACTCAAATGTAAATAATTATTTTAATATGAATATGTATTTTTATGTGACATTGATTTCAGAGGTTTATTAATTGTAAATATTATTGGTAAATAATAATATACGGCTCTATTGAAACTGTTTGCAATAACACAAGAATGCAGCGGTGGAGTGAGTTGTTTATCGTTACCGGGAACCAGGAAGTTACGTAATGTTTCGCGCCTTTTCGGTAAAAAAGCTTCCAGAATGTTCTCTAAAAGAAATATGTATTAGTGGTTTTCATTGGGTATTAAAATAGACGCTAATGTTGGCGCGTTTTATTAGCCAATGGTAACTCATTTATAATCTTTAGGCGTATCTTGAGGTAAGCTCATAAATAGCCAGGCTCGAAGTCGGTCGCCCCGCAGTTGAACAAGATTCTCAGTACACTACACGTCGACCCCCAGTTTAACGGAATTCTCAGTACACTACATGTCGCCAATCAGTCCTTCATGTCGTTATAAGTTACACGCAGCAGAATTACGAGAATCTAAAATATTATACAGTTAAATACACACAAAGTCGAAGTACGTGAGTTAAAAGTGAGAAGTTATTACAAACAGTTTCAGTTTGGGCGAGTATTCAGATTAATATGTAAATGTGTTAGTGCACGTGTTCGACAATAAAACATTATAAAACACATTTCTTCACTAGTAATTTTTGGATAAAAGATTCCTTTCCGCTTCACAACCTGTAAGAAATACATGCCTACCAAGATCAGATGATAGCTAGCCGGTGGACATTTAAAACTGATACAAATTGCTACGCCAGAGGGAACTACAAACAGAACAAATGAACCAACCAACGTATGACGTCACAAGAATGGCTTCCACCAACACTGAGGTAAACAAACAAGGTAACTAATACCGCCATACTTTACTGACTTGTAAGTCGCGCCTGACCTATTAGCTGAATAGATGCATGATTCTTTTTGTTTATAATACATAATAAATGCCAGAAGTTACACGATTTCGGCTTCTTTTAAAAACCGTCCCCAACCCTCCTCAATATTTTCTCCCGCTTGGTCTCCGTTGTAAACCCATTAACAAAAACGTTTTTTGCTGACTGACTTTTCTACTGCATAGGTACGGAATTTTCCGAAAATATCTCATTTAAAATGATATCGCTCATCTTATTAAAGGCAGGGAATCTGAACTGGGAAACACTTAATTTACTCTAACTAAGAAAATATATTTTTGCAATATACCCTTTAGTTTGTTAGTTACTGCGTGATAAGCATAGAAACAGAAAATATGGGAATTTTACTGAAAAACTCGTTTTCTTTAGAAATTTTTGCCCGCAAAATTCTATAAAGGCACTAGATATGATGTAATCTGATAAAGAATTGGATAATGAATTCAAAGCTGAAATTTATAAGAAGTGTATATTTACAGCATGTTACTATTCATTAGCAATTTGGCGTAGGAAAGGGAAAATATATTGGTTATCATTTTCAAATTAAGGTTTTTGATAAAGTTTTATTTGAAATTAAGAGTGTGCGTTAGATAGAGACAGAGATATCCCATTTACCTCCATATTCTTTTTACTTTCTCTACCACGTATAGTAAGCAGGAAAATATTGCATTCCACCCAAAAAATCAATACCAAGATTTCACCGGAAATACATGTTTTGAGGTGCCTTGAATCCAAATAAAGCATTTTTGGAAACATGTCCGTGTGCTGTGTATGTATGTGTATCTGTGTGTGTGTGTATGTATGTGTATCTGTGTGTTTGTGAACAGCATAACTAAACGATGAAAAGTCGGGTAAATACCAAAATTGTATTTGAATTTAGTATCTTCCAGGGATGCGACACGAAGATTTTCAAGAATATCCCCCACCACAGAATAGGTACTCTTTATATGGAACATTTTTCGAAAACTTCTATTTCCTCAACTATGGCTCTAACGATTTTGATTGAAACATCATATGTTTAAGATATTTTCAAGGTAAAGAAATGTACATCTTGAATTTTATGGAAACGCCCCCAAAAGTCTTCTTCATTCTGAATTACTTTTGCTTAACTGGTAAACTGTAAGAGATAGACAAATTTTACTACATAAAAAATGTAGATCTCGTCAAAACACACAATTTGTCACATAGATAGATATTTTTGTCCAGTGAACCATTTCCGAAATGTTCCTTGTTATTTGTTTGAGTTTTTTCTAATACTTATACTTTTTTTCTCAAACAGGAATTCGCTCTTTTTTTACTTTCTCTACTACGTATAGTAAATAGGGGAAGTATTGCATTCCACCCAAAAATTCGATACCGAGATTTCACCGGAAATACATGTTTTGAGACCTCCTGAATCCAGAAAAAGCATTTTTGGAAACATGTCCGTGTGTGTGTCTGTGTGTGTGTGTCTGTGTGTCTGTGTGTGTGTGTGTGTGTGTCTGTGAACAGCATAACTCAAAAACGAACAGTCGGATAAACACCAAACTTGGTATTTACGTTCAGTATCTTCCAGAGATGCGACACGAAGGTTTTCAAGAAAATCCCCCCACCCCAAACTACCCTTTACATGGAACATTTTTCGAAAATTTTAATTTTCTCAAAAATGGCTCTAACGATTTTGATGAAAATATCATATGTTTAAGATAATGTCATGAGAAATGAAATGTATATCTCGAATATTCTGGGAATGTCTCCAAAAGTATTCTTCATTGTGAACGACTTTTGCATAACTGGTAAACCATAAGAGATAGACAAAATTTTACTCCACAAAAAATGTAGACCGCGTTAAAATACACAACTTATGTCATATGCATTTGTTTTGTTGAGTGAACCGTTTTCGAGATATTGCTTGTTATTTCCTTAAATTTTCCAATACTTATACTTTTTCTCAAATTCGTTATTCATTTTTACTTTCTCTACTACGTATAGTAAGTAGGGGAAGTATTGCATTCCACCCAAAAATTCGATACCGAGATTTCACCGGAAATACATGTTTTGAGACCTCCTAAATCCAAAAAAAGCATTTTTGGAAACATGTCCGTGTGTGTGTCTGTGTGTGTGTGTGTGTGTCTGTGTGTCTGTGTGTCTGTGAACAGCATAACTCAAAAACGAACAGTCGGATAAACACCAAACTTGGTATTAAGGTTTACTATCTTCCAGAGATGCCACACGAAGGTTTTCAAGAAAATCCCCCCACCCCAGACTACCCTTTACATGGAAGACTTTCGAAAATTTTAATTTTCTCAAAAATGGCTCTAACGATTTTGATGAAAATATCATGTGTTTAAGATAATATCATAAGAAATGAAATATATATTTCGAATTTTCTGGGAATGTCTCCAGAAGTATTCTTCATTGTGAACGACTTTTGCATAACTGGTAAACCATAAGAGATAGACAAACGTTTACTACACAAAAAATGTAGATCGCGTTAAAATACACAACTTATGTCATATACATTTCTTTTATTGAGTGAACCGTTTTCGAGATATTGCTTGTTATTTCCTTAAATTTTCCAATACTTATACTTTTTCTCAAATTCGTTATTCATTTTTTTTATGTCCTGGACATGCAAAGAGAATGGAATGCGCCACATAGCAACCAGCGTTAAAATATTTGACTATCGCTTAAAAGCTAGCATATTTCCCTTGCATCTACAAGAAAATTACCAATAAGATTGACATCTCGATATCTCGATTAACATGAAGCATATGGAGAATAGGCGTTTGTATAATTACATTGTACAAGAGTAGAGAAAGTCATGTGAGTGTAACACATCAGATTTTTTTATGTCCTGGACATGCAAAGAGAATGGAATGCGCCACATAGCAACCAGCGTTAAAATATTTGACCATCGCTTAAAAGCTACCATATTCCCCTTGCATCTACAAGAAAATTACCAATAAGAATGACATCTCGATATCTCGATTAACATGAAGCATATGGAGAATAAGCGTTTGTAAAAATAGATTGTACAATAGTAGAGAAAGTCATGTGAGTGTAACACATCAGATTTTTTACTTTCTCTACTACGTATAGTAAGTAGGGGAAGTATTGCATTCCACCCAAAAATTCGATAACGAGATTTCGCCGGAAATACATGTTTTGAGACCTCCTGAATCCAAAAAAAGCATTTTTGGAAACATGTCCGTGTGTGTGTCTGTGTGTGTGTGTGTGTGTGTGTGTGTGTGTGTGTGTGTGTCTGTGTGTGTGTCTGTGAACAGCATAACTCAAAAACTAACAGTCGGATAAACACCAACCTTGGTATTTAGGTTCAGTATCTTCCAGAGATGCGACAAGAAGATTTTCAAGAAAATCCCCCCACCCCAGACTACCCTTTACATGGAACATTTTTCGAAGATTTTAATTTTCTCAAAAATAGCTTTAACGATTTTGATGAAAATATCATATGTTTTAGATAATGTCATGAGAAATGAAATGTATATCTCGAAATTTCTGGGAATGTCTCCAAAAGTATTCTTCATTATGAACGACTTTTGCGTAACTGGTAAACCATAAGAGATAGACAAAATTTTACTACACAAAAAATGTAGACCGCGTTAAAATACACAACTTATATCATATACATTTTTTTTGTTAAGTGAACCGTTTTCGAGATATTGCTTGTTATTTCCTTAAATTTTCCAATACTTATACTTTTTCTCAAATTATTCATTTTTACTTTCTCTACTACGTATAGTAAGTAGGGGAAGTATTGCATTCCACCCAAAAATTCGATACCGAGATTTCACCGGAAATACACGTTTTGAGACCTCCTGAATCCAAAAAAAGCATTTTTGGAAACATGTCCGTGTGTGTGTCTGTGTGTGTGTGTGTGTGTCTGTGTGTGTGTGTGTGTGTCTGTGAACAGCATAACTCAAAAACGAACAATCGGATAAGCACCAAACTTGGCATTTAGGTTCAGTATCTTTCAGAGATGCGACACGAAGGTTTTCAAGAAAATCCCCCCACCCCAGACTACCCTTTACATGGAAGATTTTTCGTAAATTTTAATTTTCTCAAAAATGGCTCTAACGATTTTGATGAAAATATCATATGTTTAGGGTAATGTCATGCGAAATGAAATGTATATCTCGAATTTTCTGGGAATGTCTCCAAAAGTATTCTGCATTGTGAACGACTTTTGCATAACTGGTAAACCATAAGAGGTAGACAAAATTTTACTACACAAAACATGTAGATCGCGTTAAAATACACAACTTATGTCATGTACATTTGTTTTGTTGAGTGAACCGTTTTCGAGATATTGCTTGTTATTTCCTTAAATTTTCCAATACTTATACTTTTTCTCAAATTCGTTATTCATTTTTTTATGTCCTGGACATGCAAAGAGAATGGAATGCGCCACATAGCAACCAGCGTTAAAATATTTGACCATCGCTTAAAAGCTACCATATTCCCCTTGCATCTACAAGAAAATTACCAATAAGAATGACATCTCGATATCTCGATTAACATGAAGCATATGGAGAATAAGCGTTTGTAAAAATAGATTGTACAATAGTAGAGAAAGTCATGTGAGTGTAACACATCAGATTTTTTACTTTCTCTACTACGTATAGTAAGTAGGGGAAGTATTGCATTCCACCCAAAAATTCGATACCGAGATTTCGCCGGAAATACATGTTTTGAGACCTCCTGAATCCAAATAAAGCATTTTTGGAAACATGTCCGTGTGTGTGTCTGTGTGTGTGTGTGTGTGTGTGTCTGTGTGTGTGTCTGTGAACAGCATAACTCAAAAACTAACAGTCGGATAAACACCAACCTTGGTATTTAGGTTCAGTATCTTCCAGAGATGCGACACGAAGATTTTCAAGAAAATCCCCCCACCCCAGACTACCCTTTACATGGAACATTTTTCGAAAATTTTAATTTTCTCAAAAATAGCTTTAACGATTTTGATGAAAATATCATATGTTTTAGATAATGTCATGAGAAATGAAATGTATATCTCGAAATTTCTGGGAATGTCTCCAAAAGTATTCTTCATTATGAACGACTTTTGCGTAACTGGTAAACCATAAGAGATAGACAAAAGTTTACTACACAAAAAATGTAGACCGCGTTAAAATACACAACTTATATCATATACATTTTTTTTGTTGAGTGAACCGTTTTCGAGATATTGCTTGTTATTTCCTTAAATTTTCCAATACTTATACTTCTCAAATTATTCATTTTTACTTTCTCTACTACATATAGTAAGTAGGGGAAGTATTGCATTCCACCCAAAAATTCGATACCGAGATTTCACCGGAAATACACGTTTTGAGACCTCCTGAATCCAAAAAAAGCATTTTTTTAAACATGTCCGTGTGTGTGTCTGTGTGTGTGTCTGTGTGTGTGTGTGTGTCTGTGTGTGTGTGTGTGTGTGTGTGTGTGTGTCTGTGAACAGCATAACTCAAAAACGAACAATCGGATAAGCACCAAACTTGGCATTTAGGTTCAGTATCTTTCAGAGATGCGACACGAAGGTTTTCAAGAAAATCCCCCCACCCCAGACTACCCTTTACATGGAAGATTTTTCGAAAATTTTAATTTTCTCAAAAATGGCTCTAACGATTTTGATGAAAATATCATATGTTTAGGGTAATGTCATGCGAAATGAAATGTATATCTCGAATTTTCTGGGAATGTCTCCAAAAGTATTCTGCATTGTGAACGACTTTTGCATAACTGGTAAACCATAAGAGATAGACAAAATTTTACTACACAAAAAATGTAGATCGCGTTAAAATACACAACTTATGTCATGTACATTTGTTTTGTTGAGTGAACCGTTTTCGAGATATTGCTTGTTATTTCCTTAAATTTTCCAATACTTATACTTTTTCTCAAATTCGTTATTCATTTTTTTATGTCCTGGACATGCAAAGAGAATGGAATGCGCCACATAGCAACCAGCGTTAAAATATTTGACCATCGCTTAAAAGCTACCATATTCCCCTTGCATCTACAAGAAAATTACCAATAAGAATGACATCTCGATATCTCGATTAACATGAAGCATATGGAGAATAAGCGTTTGTAAAAATAGATTGTACAATAGTAGAGAAAGTCATGTGAGTGTAACACATCAGATTTTTTACTTTCTCTACTACGTATAGTAAGTAGGGGAAGTATTGCATTCCACCCAAAAATTCGATACCGAGATTTCGCCGGAAATACATGTTTTGAGACCTCCTGAATCCAAAAAAAGCATTTTTGGAAACATGTCCGTGTGTGTGTCTGTGTGTGTGTGTGTGTGTGTGTGTGTGTCTGTGTGTGTGTCTGTGAACAGCATAACTCAAAAACTAACAGTCGGATAAACACCAACCTTGGTATTTAGGTTCAGTATCTTCCAGAGATGCGACACGAAGATTTTCAAGAAAATCCCCCCACCCCAGACTACCCTTTACATGGAACATTTTTCGAAAATTTTAATTTTCTCAAAAATAGCTTTAACGATTATGATGAAAATATCATATGTTTTAGATAATGTCATGAGAAATGAAATGTATATCTCGAAATTTCTGGGAATGTCTCCAAAAGTATTCTTCATTATGAACGACTTTTGCGTAATTGGTAAACCATAAGAGATAGACAAAATTTTACTACACAAAAAATGTAGACCGCGTTAAAATACACAACTTATATCATATACATTTTTTTTGTTGAGTGAACCGTTTTCGAGATATTGCTTGTTATTTCCTTAAATTTTCCAATACTTATACTTTTTCTCAAATTATTCATTTTTACTTTCTCTACTACGTATAGTAAGTAGGGGAAGTATTGCATTCCACCCAAAAATTCGATACCGAGATTTCACCGGAAATACACGTTTTGAGACCTCCTGAATCCAAAAAAAGCATTTTTGGAAACATGTCCGTGTGTGTGTCTGTGTGTGTCTGTGTGTGTGTGTGTGTCTGTGTGTGTGTGTGTGTGTGTGTGTGTGTGTGTGTCTATGAACAGCATAACTCAAAAACGAACAATCGGATAAGCACCAAACTTGGCATTTAGGTTCAGTATCTTTCAGAGATGCGACACGAAGGTTTTCAAGAAAATTCCCCCACCCCAGACTACCCTTTACATGGAAGATTTTTCGAAAATTTTAATTTTCTCAAAAATGGCTCTAACGATTTTGATGAAAATATCATATGTTTAGGGTAATGTCATGCGAAATGAAATGTATATCTCGAATTTTCTGGGAATGTCTCCAAAAGTATTCTGCATTGTGAACGACTTTTGCATAACTGGTAAACCATAAGAGATAGACAAAATTTTACTACACAAAAAATGTAGATCGCGTTAAAATACACAACTTATGTCATGTACATTTGTTTTGTTGAGTGAACCGTTTTCGAGATATTGCTTGTTATTTCCTTAAATTTTCCAATACTTATACTTTTTCTCAAATTCGTTATTCATTTTTTTATGTCCTGGACATGCAAAGAGAATGGAATGCGCCACATAGCAACCAGCGTTAAAATATTTGACCATCGCTTAAAAGCTACCATATTCCCCTTGCATCTACAAGAAAATTACCAATAAGAATGACATCTCGATATCTCGATTAACATGAAGCATATGGAGAATAAGCGTTTGTAAAAATAGATTGTACAATAGTAGAGAAAGTCATGTGAGTGTAACACATCAGATTTTTTACTTTCTCTACTACGTATAGTAAGTAGGGGAAGTATTGCATTCCACCCAAAAATTCGATAACGAGATTTCGCCGGAAATACATGTTTTGAGACCTCCTGAATCCAAAAAAAGCATTTTTGGAAACATGTCCGTGTGTGTGTCTGTGTGTGTGTGTGTGTGTGTGTGTGTGTGTGTGTGTGTGTGTGTGTGTGTGTGTCTGTGTGTGTGTCTGTGAACAGCATAACTCAAAAACTAACAGTCGGATAAACACCAACCTTGGTATTTAGGTTCAGTATCTTCCAGAGATGCGACAAGAAGATTTTCAAGAAAATCCCCCCACCCCAGACTACCCTTTACATGGAACATTTTTCGAAGATTTTAATTTTCTCAAAAATAGCTTTAACGATTTTGATGAAAATATCATATGTTTTAGATAATGTCATGAGAAATGAAATGTATATCTCGAAATTTCTGGGAATGTCTCCAAAAGTATTCTTCATTATGAACGACTTTTGCGTAACTGGTAAACCATAAGAGATAGACAAAATTTTACTACACAAAAAATGTAGACCGCGTTAAAATACACAACTTATATCATATACATTTTTTTTGTTAAGTGAACCGTTTTCGAGATATTGCTTGTTATTTCCTTAAATTTTCCAATACTTATACTTTTTCTCAAATTATTCATTTTTACTTTCTCTACTACGTATAGTAAGTAGGGGAAGTATTGCATTCCACCCAAAAATTCGATACCGAGATTTCACCGGAAATACACGTTTTGAGACCTCCTGAATCCAAAAAAAGCATTTTTGGAAACATGTCCGTGTGTGTGTCTGTGTGTGTGTGTGTGTGTCTGTGTGTGTGTGTGTGTGTCTGTGAACAGCATAACTCAAAAACGAACAATCGGATAAGCACCAAACTTGGCATTTAGGTTCAGTATCTTTCAGAGATGCGACACGAAGGTTTTCAAGAAAATCCCCCCACCCCAGACTACCCTTTACATGGAAGATTTTTCGTAAATTTTAATTTTCTCAAAAATGGCTCTAACGATTTTGATGAAAATATCATATGTTTAGGGTAATGTCATGCGAAATGAAATGTATATCTCGAATTTTCTGGGAATGTCTCCAAAAGTATTCTGCATTGTGAACGACTTTTGCATAACTGGTAAACCATAAGAGATAGACAAAATTTTACTACACAAAAAATGTAGATCGCGTTAAAATACACAACTTATGTCATGTACATTTGTTTTGTTGAGTGAACCGTTTTCGAGATATTGCTTGTTATTTCCTTAAATTTTCCAATACTTATACTTTTTCTCAAATTCGTTATTCATTTTTTTATGTCCTGGACATGCAAAGAGAATGGAATGCGCCACATAGCAACCAGCGTTAAAATATTTGACCATCGCTTAAAAGCTACCATATTCCCCTTGCATCTACAAGAAAATTACCAATAAGAATGACATCTCGATATCTCGATTAACATGAAGCATATGGAGAATAAGCGTTTGTAAAAATAGATTGTACAATAGTAGAGAAAGTCATGTGAGTGTAACACATCAGATTTTTTACTTTCTCTACTACGTATAGTAAGTAGGGGAAGTATTGCATTCCACCCAAAAATTCGATACCGAGATTTCGCCGGAAATACATGTTTTGAGACCTCCTGAATCCAAATAAAGCATTTTTGGAAACATGTCCGTGTGTGTGTCTGTGTGTGTGTGTGTTTGTGTGTGTGTCTGTGTGTGTGTCTGTGAACAGCATAACTCAAAAACTAACAGTCGGATAAACACCAACCTTGGTATTTAGGTTCAGTATCTTCCAGAGATGCGACACGAAGATTTTCAAGAAAATCCCCCCACCCCAGACTACCCTTTACATGGAACATTTTTCGAAAATTTTAATTTTCTCAAAAATAGCTTTAACGATTTTGATGAAAATATCATATGTTTTAGATAATGTCATGAGAAATGAAATGTATATCTCGAAATTTCTGGGAATGTCTCCAAAAGTATTCTTCATTATGAACGACTTTTGCGTAACTGGTAAACCATAAGAGATAGACAAAAGTTTACTACACAAAAAATGTAGACCGCGTTAAAATACACAACTTATATCATATACATTTTTTTTGTTGAGTGAACCGTTTTCGAGATATTGCTTGTTATTTCCTTAAATTTTCCAATACTTATACTTTTTCTCAAATTATTCATTTTTACTTTCTCTACTACATATAGTAAGTAGGGGAAGTATTGCATTCCACCCAAAAATTCGATACCGAGATTTCACCGGAAATACACGTTTTGAGACCTCCTGAATCCAAAAAAAGCATTTTTTTAAACATGTCCGTGTGTGTGTCTGTGTGTGTGTGTGTGTCTGTGTGTGTGTGTGTGTGTGTGTGTGTGTGTCTGTGAACAGCATAACTCAAAAACGAACAATCGGATAAGCACCAAACTTGGCATTTAGGTTCAGTATCTTTCAGAGATGCGACACGAAGGTTTTCAAGAAAATCCCCCCACCCCAGACTACCCTTTACATGGAAGATTTTTCGAAAATTTTAATTTTCTCAAAAATGGCTCTAACGATTTTGATGAAAATATCATATGTTTAGGGTAATGTCATGCGAAATGAAATGTATATCTCGAATTTTCTGGGAATGTCTCCAAAAGTATTCTGCATTGTGAACGACTTTTGCATAACTGGTAAACCATAAGAGATAGACAAAATTTTACTACACAAAAAATGTAGATCGCGTTAAAATACACAACTTATGTCATGTACATTTGTTTTGTTGAGTGAACCGTTTTCGAGATATTGCTTGTTATTTCCTTAAATTTTCCAATACTTATACTTTTTCTCAAATTCGTTATTCATTTTTTTATGTCCTGGACATGCAAAGAGAATGGAATGCGCCACATAGCAACCAGCGTTAAAATATTTGACCATCGCTTAAAAGCTACCATATTCCCCTTGCATCTACAAGAAAATTACCAATAAGAATGACATCTCGATATCTCGATTAACATGAAGCATATGGAGAATAAGCGTTTGTAAAAATAGATTGTACAATAGTAGAGAAAGTCATGTGAGTGTAACACATCAGATTTTTTACTTTCTCTACTACGTATAGTAAGTAGGGGAAGTATTGCATTCCACCCAAAAATTCGATACCGAGATTTCGCCGGAAATACATGTTTTGAGACCTCCTGAATCCAAAAAAAGCATTTTTGGAAACATGTCCGTGTGTGTGTCTGTGTGTGTGTGTGTGTGTGTCTGTGTGTGTGTCTGTGAACAGCATAACTCAAAAACTAACAGTCGGATAAACACCAACCTTGGTATTTAGGTTCAGTATCTTCCAGAGATGCGACACGAAGATTTTCAAGAAAATCCCCCCACCCCAGACTACCCTTTACATGGAACATTTTTCGAAAATTTTAATTTTCTCAAAAATAGCTTTAACGATTATGATGAAGATATCATATGTTTTAGATAATGTCATGAGAAATGAAATGTATATCTCGAAATTTCTGGGAATGTCTCCAAAAGTATTCTTCATTATGAACGACTTTTGCGTAATTGGTAAACTATAAGAGATAGACAAAATTTTACTACACAAAAAATGTAGACCGCGTTAAAATACACAACTTATATCATATACATTTTTTTTGTTGAGTGAACCGTTTTCGAGATATTGCTTGTTATTTCCTTAAATTTTCCAATACTTATACTTTTTCTCAAATTATTCATTTTTACTTTCTCTACTACGTATAGTAAGTAGGGGAAGTATTGCATTCCACCCAAAAATTCGATACCGAGATTTCACCGGAAATACACGTTTTGAGACCTCCTGAATCCAAAAAAAGCATTTTTGGAAACATGTCCGTGTGTGTGTCTGTGTGTGTCTGTGTGTGTGTGTGTGTCTGTGTGTGTGTGTGTGTGTGTGTGTCTATGAACAGCATAACTCAAAAACGAACAATCGGATAAGCACCAAACTTGGCATTTAGGTTCAGTATCTTTCAGAGATGCGACACGAAGGTTTTCAAGAAAATTCCCCCACCCCAGACTACCCTTTACATGGAAGATTTTTCGAAAATTTTAATTTTCTCAAAAATGGCTCTAACGATTTTGATGAAAATATCATATGTTTAGGGTAATGTCATGCGAAATGAAATGTATATCTCGAATTTTCTGGGAATGTCTCCAAAAGTATTCTGCATTGTGAACGACTTTTGCATAACTGGTAAACCATAAGAGATAGACAAAATTTTACTACACAAAAAATGTAGATCGCGTTAAAATACACAACTTATGTCATGTACATTTGTTTTGTTGAGTGAACCGTTTTCGAGATATTGCTTGTTATTTCCTTAAATTTTCCAATACTTATACTTTTTCTCAAATTCGTTATTCATTTTTTTATGTCCTGGACATGCAAAGAGAATGGAATGCGCCACATAGCAACCAGCGTTAAAATATTTGACCATCGCTTAAAAGCTACCATATTCCCCTTGCATCTACAAGAAAATTACCAATAAGAATGACATCTCGATATCTCGATTAACATGAAGCATATGGAGAATAAGCGTTTGTAAAAATAGATTGTACAATAGTAGAGAAAGTCATGTGAGTGTAACACATCAGATTTTTTACTTTCTCTACTACGTATAGTAAGTAGGGGAAGTATTGCATTCCACCCAAAAATTCGATACCGAGATTTCGCCGGAAATACATGTTTTGAGACCTCCTGAATCCAAAAAAAGCATTTTTGGAAACATGTCCGTGTGTGTGTCTGTGTGTGTGTGTGTGTGTGTGTGTGTGTGTGTGTGTGTGTGTGTGTGTGTGTGTCTGTGTGTGTGTCTGTGAACAGCATAACTCAAAAACTAACAGTCGGATAAACACCAACCTTGGTATTTAGGTTCAGTATCTTCCAGAGATGCGACACGAAGATTTTCAAGAAAATCCCCCCACCCCAGACTACCCTTTACATGGAACATTTTTCGAAGATTTTAATTTTCTCAAAAATAGCTTTAACGATTTTGATGAAAATATCATATGTTTTAGATAATGTCATGAGAAATGAAATGTATATCTCGAAATTTCTGGGAATGTCTCCAAAAGTATTCTTCATTATGAACGACTTTTGCGTAACTGGTAAACCATAAGAGATAGACAAAATTTTACTACACAAAAAATGTAGACCGCGTTAAAATACACAACTTATATCATATACATTTTTTTTGTTAAGTGAACCGTTTTCGAGATATTGCTTGTTATTTCCTTAAATTTTCCGATACTTATACTTTTTCTCAAATTATTCATTTTTACTTTCTCTACTACGTATAGTAAGTAGGGGAAGTATTGCAATCCACCCAAAAATTCGATACCGAGATTTCACCGGAAATACACGTTTTGAGACCTCCTGAATCCAAAAAAAGCATTTTTGGAAACATGTCCGTGTGTGTGTCTGTGTGTGTGTCTGTGTGTGTGTGTGTGTCTGTGTGTGTGTGTGTGTGTCTGTGAACAGCATAACTCAAAAACGAACAATCGGATAAGCACCAAACTTGGCATTTAGGTTCAGTATCTTTCAGAGATGCGACACGAAGGTTTTCAAGAAAATCCCCCCACCCCAGACTACCCTTTACATGGAAGATTTTTCGTAAATTTTAATTTTCTCAAAAATGGCTCTAACGATTTTGATGAAAATATCATATGTTTAGGGTAATGTCATGCGAAATGAAATGTATATCTCGAATTTTCTGGGAATGTCTCCAAAAGTATTCTGCATTGTGAACGACTTTTGCATAACTGGTAAACCATAAGAGATAGACAAAATTTTACTACACAAAAAATGTAGATCGCGTTAAAATACACAACTTATGTCATGTACATTTGTTTTGTTGAGTGAACCGTTTTCGAGATATTGCTTGTTATTTCCTTAAATTTTCCAATACTTATACTTTTTCTCAAATTCGTTATTCATTTTTTTATGTCCTGGACATGCAAAGAGAATGGAATGCGCCACATAGCAACCAGCGTTAAAATATTTGACCATCGCTTAAAAGCTACCATATTCCCCTTGCATCTACAAGAAAATTACCAATAAGAATGACATCTCGATATCTCGATTAACATGAAGCATATGGAGAATAAGCGTTTGTAAAAATAGATTGTACAATAGTAGAGAAAGTCATGTGAGTGTAACACATCAGATTTTTTACTTTCTCTACTACGTATAGTAAGTAGGGGAAGTATTGCATTCCACCCAAAAATTCGATACCGAGATTTCGCCGGAAATACATGTTTTGAGACCTCCTGAATCCAAATAAAGCATTTTTGGAAACATGTCCGTGTGTGTGTCTGTGTGTGTGTGTGTTTGTGTGTGTGTCTGTGTGTGTGTCTGTGAACAGCATAACTCAAAAACTAACAGTCGGATAAACACCAACCTTGGTATTTAGGTTCAGTATCTTCCAGAGATGCGACACGAAGATTTTCAAGAAAATCCCCCCACCCCAGACTACCCTTTACATGGAACATTTTTCGAAAATTTTAATTTTCTCAAAAATAGCTTTAACGATTTTGATGAAAATATCATATGTTTTAGATAATGTCATGAGAAATGAAATGTATATCTCGAAATTTCTGGGAATGTCTCCAAAAGTATTCTTCATTATGAACGACTTTTGCGTAACTGGTAAACCATAAGAGATAGACAAAAGTTTACTACACAAAAAATGTAGACCGCGTTAAAATACACAACTTATATCATATACATTTTTTTTGTTGAGTGAACCGTTTTCGAGATATTGCTTGTTATTTCCTTAAATTTTCCAATACTTATACTTTTTCTCAAATTATTCATTTTTACTTTCTCTACTACATATAGTAAGTAGGGGAAGTATTGCATTCCACCCAAAAATTCGATACCGAGATTTCACCGGAAATACACGTTTTGAGACCTCCTGAATCCAAAAAAAGCATTTTTTTAAACATGTCCGTGTGTGTGTCTGTGTGTGTGTCTGTGTGTGTGTGTGTGTCTGTGTGTGTGTGTGTGTGTGTGTGTGTCTGTGAACAGCATAACTCAAAAACGAACAATCGGATAAGCACCAAACTTGGCATTTAGGTTCAGTATCTTTCAGAGATGCGACACGAAGGTTTTCAAGAAAATCCCCCCACCCCAGACTACCCTTTACATGGAAGATTTTTCGAAAATTTTAATTTTCTCAAAAATGGCTCTAACGATTTTGATGAAAATATCATATGTTTAGGGTAATGTCATGCGAAATGAAATGTATATCTCGAATTTTCTGGGAATGTCTCCAAAAGTATTCTGCATTGTGAACGACTTTTGCATAACTGGTAAACCATAAGAGATAGACAAAATTTTACTACACAAAAAATGTAGATCGCGTTAAAATACACAACTTATGTCATGTACATTTGTTTTGTTGAGTGAACCGTTTTCGAGATATTGCTTGTTATTTCCTTAAATTTTCCAATACTTATACTTTTTCTCAAATTCGTTATTCATTTTTTTATGTCCTGGACATGCAAAGAGAATGGAATGCGCCACATAGCAACCAGCGTTAAAATATTTGACCATCGCTTAAAAGCTACCATATTCCCCTTGCATCTACAAGAAAATTACCAATAAGAATGACATCTCGATATCTCGATTAACATGAAGCATATGGAGAATAAGCGTTTGTAAAAATAGATTGTACAATAGTAGAGAAAGTCATGTGAGTGTAACACATCAGATTTTTTACTTTCTCTACTACGTATAGTAAGTAGGGGAAGTATTGCATTCCACCCAAAAATTCGATACCGAGATTTCGCCGGAAATACATGTTTTGAGACCTCCTGAATCCAAAAAAAGCATTTTTGGAAACATGTCCGTGTGTGTGTCTGTGTGTGTGTGTGTGTGTGTCTGTGTGTGTGTCTGTGAACAGCATAACTCAAAAACTAACAGTCGGATAAACACCAACCTTGGTATTTAGGTTCAGTATCTTCCAGAGATGCGACACGAAGATTTTCAAGAAAATCCCCCCACCCCAGACTACCCTTTACATGGAACATTTTTCGAAAATTTTAATTTTCTCAAAAATAGCTTTAACGATTATGATGAAAATATCATATGTTTTAGATAATGTCATGAGAAATGAAATGTATATCTCGAAATTTCTGGGAATGTCTCCAAAAGTATTCTTCATTATGAACGACTTTTGCGTAATTGGTAAACTATAAGAGATAGACAAAATTTTACTACACAAAAAATGTAGACCGCGTTAAAATACACAACTTATATCATATACATTTTTTTTGTTGAGTGAACCGTTTTCGAGATATTGCTTGTTATTTCCTTAAATTTTCCAATACTTATACTTTTTCTCAAATTATTCATTTTTACTTTCTCTACTACGTATAGTAAGTAGGGGAAGTATTGCATTCCACCCAAAAATTCGATACCGAGATTTCACCGGAAATACACGTTTTGAGACCTCCTGAATCCAAAAAAAGCATTTTTGGAAACATGTCCGTGTGTGTGTCTGTGTGTGTCTGTGTGTGTGTGTGTGTCTGTGTGTGTGTGTGTGTGTGTGTGTGTGTCTATGAACAGCATAACTCAAAAACGAACAATCGGATAAGCACCAAACTTGGCATTTAGGTTCAGTATCTTTCAGAGATGCGACACGAAGGTTTTCAAGAAAATTCCCCCACCCCAGACTACCCTTTACATGGAAGATTTTTCGAAAATTTTAATTTTCTCAAAAATGGCTCTAACGATTTTGATGAAAATATCATATGTTTAGGGTAATGTCATGCGAAATGAAATGTATATCTCGAATTTTCTGGGAATGTCTCCAAAAGTATTCTGCATTGTGAACGACTTTTGCATAACTGGTAAACCATAAGAGATAGACAAAATTTTACTACACAAAAAATGTAGATCGCGTTAAAATACACAACTTATGTCATGTACATTTGTTTTGTTGAGTGAACCGTTTTCGAGATATTGCTTGTTATTTCCTTAAATTTTCCAATACTTATACTTTTTCTCAAATTCGTTATTCATTTTTTTATGTCCTGGACATGCAAAGAGAATGGAATGCGCCACATAGCAACCAGCGTTAAAATATTTGACCATCGCTTAAAAGCTACCATATTCCCCTTGCATCTACAAGAAAATTACCAATAAGAATGACATCTCGATATCTCGATTAACATGAAGCATATGGAGAATAAGCGTTTGTAAAAATAGATTGTACAATAGTAGAGAAAGTCATGTGAGTGTAACACATCAGATTTTTTACTTTCTCTACTACGTATAGTAAGTAGGGGAAGTATTGCATTCCACCCAAAAATTCGATACCGAGATTTCGCCGGAAATACATGTTTTGTGACCTCCTGAATCCAAAAAAAGCATTTTTGGAAACATGTCCGTGTGTGTGTCTGTGTGTGTGTGTGTGTGTGTGTGTGTGTGTGTCTGTGTGTGTGTCTGTGAACAGCATAACTCAAAAACTAACAGTCGGATAAACACCAACCTTGGTATTTAGGTTCAGTATCTTCCAGAGATGCGACACGAAGATTTTCAAGAAAATCCCCCCACCCCAGACTACCCTTTACATGGAACATTTTTCGAAAATTTTAATTTTCTCAAAAATAGCTTTAACGATTTTGATGAAAATATCATATGTTTTAGATAATGTCATGAGAAATGAAATGTATATCTCGAAATTTCTGGGAATGTCTCCAAAAGTATTCTTCATTATGAACGACTTTTGCGTAACTGGTAAACCATAAGAGATAGACAAAAGTTTACTACACAAAAAATGTAGACCGCGTTAAAATACACAACTTATATCATATACATTTTTTTTGTTGAGTGAACCGTTTTCGAGATATTGCTTGTTATTTCCTTAAATTTTCCAATACTTATACTTTTTCTCAATTTATTCATTTTTACTTTCTCTACTACATATAGTAAGTAGGGGAAGTATTGCATTCCACCCAAAAATTCGATACCGAGATTTCACCGGAAATACACGTTTTGAGACCTCCTGAATCCAAAAAAAGCATTTTTTTAAACATGTCCGTGTGTGTGTCTGTGTGTGTGTCTGTGTGTGTGTGTGTGTCTGTGTGTGTGTGTGTGTGTGTGTCTATGAACAGCATAACTCAAAAACGAACAATCGGATAAGCACCAAACTTGGCATTTAGGTTCAGTATCTTTCAGAGATGCGACACGAAGGTTTTCAAGAAAATTCCCCCACCCCAGACTACCCTTTACATGGAAGATTTTTCGAAAATTTTAATTTTCTCAAAAATGGCTCTAACGATTTTGATGAAAATATCATATGTTTAGGGTAATGTCATGCGAAATGAAATGTATATCTCGAATTTTCTGGGAATGTCTCCAAAAGTATTCTGCATTGTGAACGACTTTTGCATAACTGGTAAACCATAAGAGATAGACAAAATTTTACTACACAAAAAATGTAGATCGCGTTAAAATACACAACTTATGTCATGTACATTTGTTTTGTTGAGTGAACCGTTTTCGAGATATTGCTTGTTATTTCCTTAAATTTTCCAATACTTATACTTTTTCTCAAATTCGTTATTCATTTTTTTATGTCCTGGACATGCAAAGAGAATGGAATGCGCCACATAGCAACCAGCGTTAAAATATTTGACCATCGCTTAAAAGCTACCATATTCCCCTTGCATCTACAAGAAAATTACCAATAAGAATGACATCTCGATATCTCGATTAACATGAAGCATATGGAGAATAAGCGTTTGTAAAAATAGATTGTACAATAGTAGAGAAAGTCATGTGAGTGTAACACATCAGATTTTTTACTTTCTCTACTACGTATAGTAAGTAGGGGAAGTATTGCATTCCACCCAAAAATTCGATACCGAGATTTCGCCGGAAATACATGTTTTGAGACCTCCTGAATCCAAAAAAAGCATTTTTGGAAACATGTCCGTGTGTGTGTCTGTGTGTGTGTGTGTGTGTGTGTGTCTGTGTGTGTGTCTGTGAACAGCATAACTCAAAAACTAACAGTCGGATAAACACCAACCTTGGTATTTAGGTTCAGTATCTTCCAGAGATGCGACACGAAGATTTTCAAGAAAATCCCCCCACCCCAGACTACCCTTTACATGGAACATTTTTCGAAAATTTTAATTTTCTCAAAAATAGCTTTAACGATTTTGATGAAAATATCATATGTTTTAGATAATGTCATGCGAAATGAAATGTATATCTCGAAATTTCTGGGAATGTCTCCAAAAGTATTCTTCATTATGAACGACTTTTGCGTAATTGGTAAACCATAAGAGATAGACAAAATTTTACTACACAAAAAATGTAGACCGCGTTAAAATACACAACTTATATCATATACATTTTTTTTGTTGAGTGAACCGTTTTCGAGATATTGCTTGTTATTTCCTTAAATTTTCCAATACTTATACTTTTTCTCAAATTATTCATTTTTACTTTCTCTACTACGTATAGTAAGTAGGGGAAGTATTGCATTCCACCCAAAAATTCGATACCGAGATTTCACCGGAAATACACGTTTTGAGACCTCCTGAATCCAAAAAAAGCATTTTTGGAAACATGTCCGTGTGTGTGTCTGTGTGTGTCTGTGTGTGTGTGTGTGTGTCTGTGTGTGTGTGTGTGTGTCTATGAACAGCATAACTCAAAAACGAACAATCGGATAAGCACCAAACTTGGCATTTAGGTTCAGTATCTTTCAGAGATGCGACACGAAGGTTTTCAAGAAAATTCCCCCACCCCAGACTACCCTTTACATGGAAGATTTTTCGAAAATTTTAATTTTCTCAAAAATGGCTCTAACGATTTTGATGAAAATATCATATGTTTAGGGTAATGTCATGCGAAATGAAATGTATATCTCGAATTTTCTGGGAATGTCTCCAAAAGTATTCTGCATTGTGAACGACTTTTGCATAACTGGTAAACCATAAGAGATAGACAAAATTTTACTACACAAAAAATGTAGATCGCGTTAAAATACACAACTTATGTCATGTACATTTGTTTTGTTGAGTGAACCGTTTTCGAGATATTGCTTGTTATTTCCTTAAATTTTCCAATACTTATACTTTTTCTCAAATTCGTTATTCATTTTTTTATGTCCTGGACATGCAAAGAGAATGGAATGCGCCACATAGCAACCAGCGTTAAAATATTTGACCATCGCTTAAAAGCTACCATATTCCCCTTGCATCTACAAGAAAATTACCAATAAGAATGACATCTCGATATCTCGATTAACATGAAGCATATGGAGAATAAGCGTTTGTAAAAATAGATTGTACAATAGTAGAGAAATTCATGTGAGTGTAACACATCAGATTTTTTACTTTCTCTACTACGTATAGTAAGTAGGGGAAGTATTGCATTCCACCCAAAAATTCGATACCGAGATTTCGCCGGAAATACATGTTTTGAGACCTCCTGAATCCAAATAAAGCATTTTTGGAAACATGTCCGTGTGTGTTTATGTGTGTGTGTGTGTGTGTGTGTGTGTGTGTCTGTGTGTGTGTCTGTGAACAGCATAACTCAAAAACTAACAGTCGGATAAACACCAACCTTGGTATTTAGGTTCAGTATCTTCCAGAGATGCGACACGAAGATTTTCAAGAAAATCCCCCCACCCCAGACTACCCTTTACATGGAACATTTTTCGAAAATTTTAATTTTCTCAAAAATAGCTTTAACGATTTTGATGAAAATATCATATGTTTTAGATAATGTCATGAGAAATGAAATGTATATCTCGAAATTTCTGGGAATGTCTCCAAAAGTATTCTTCATTATGAACGACTTTTGCGTAACTGGTAAACCATAAGAGATAGACAAAATTTTACTACACAAAAAATGTAGACCGCGTTAAAATACACAACTTATATCATATACATTTTTTTTGTTGAGTGAACCGTTTTCGAGATATTGCTTGTTATTTCCTTAAATTTTCCAATACTTATACTTTTTCTCAAATTATTCATTTTTACTTTCTCTACTACATATAGTAAGTAGGGGAAGTATTGCATTCCACCCAAAAATTCGATACCGAGATTTCACCGGAAATACACGTTTTGAGACCTCCTGAATCCAAAAAAAGCATTTTTTTAAACATGTCCGTGTGTGTGTCTGTGTGTGTGTCTGTGTGTGTGTGTGTGTGTGTGTCTGTGAACAGCATAACTCAAAAACGAACAATCGGATAAGCACCAAACTTGGCATTTAGGTTCAGTATCTTTCAGAGATGCGACACGAAGGTTTTCAAGAAAATCCCCCCACCCCAGACTACCCTTTACATGGAAGATTTTTCGAAAATTTTAATTTTCTCAAAAATGGCTCTAACGATTTTGATGAAAATATCATATGTTTAGGGTAATGTCATGCGAAATGAAATGTATATCTCAAATTTTCTGGGAATGTCTCCAAAAGTATTCTGCATTATGAACGACTTTTGCATAACTGGTAAACCATAAGAGATAGACAAAATTTTACTACACAAAAAATGTAGATCGCGTTAAAATACACAACTTATGTCATGCACATTTGTTTTGTTGAGTGAACCGTTTTCGAGATATTGCTTGTTATTTCCTTAAATTTTCCAATACTTATACTTTTTCTCAAATTCGTTATTCATTTTTTTATGTCCTGGACATGCAAAGAGAATGGAATGCGCCACATAGCAACCAGCGTTAAAATATTTGACCATCGCTTAAAAGCTACCATATTCCCCTTGCATCTACAAGAAAATTACCAATAAGAATGACATCTCGATATCTCGATTAACATGAAGCATATGGAGAATAAGCGTTTGTAAAAATAGATTGTACAATAGTAGAGAAAGTCATGTGAGTGTAACACATCAGATTTTTTACTTTCTCTACTACGTATAGTAAGTAGGGGAAGTATTGCATTCCACCCAAAAATTCGATACCGAGATTTCGCCGGAAATACATGTTTTGAGACCTCCTGAATCCAAAAAAAGCATTTTTGGAAACATGTCCGTGTGTGTGTCTGTGTGTGTGTGTGTGTGTGTGTGTCTGTGTGTGTGTCTGTGAACAGCATAACTCAAAAACTAACAGTCGGATAAACACCAACCTTGGTATTTAGGTTCAGTATCTTCCAGAGATGCGACACGAAGATTTTCAAGAAAATCCCCCCACCCCAGACTACCCTTTACATGGAACATTTTTCGAAAATTTTAATTTTCTCAAAAATAGCTTTAACGATTTTGATGAAAATATCATATGTTTTAGATAATGTCATGAGAAATGAAATGTATATCTCGAAATTTCTGGGAATGTCTCCAAAAGTATTCTTCATTATGAACGACTTTTGCGTAACTGGTAAACCATAAGAGATAGACAAAATTTTACTACACAAAAAATGTAGACCGCGTTAAAATACACAACTTATATCATATACATTTTTTTTGTTGAGTGAACCGTTTTCGAGATATTGCTTGTTATTTCCTTAAATTTTCCAATACTTATACTTTTTCTCAAATTATTCATTTTTACTTTCTCTACTACGTATAGTAAGTAGGGGAAGTATTGCATTCCACCCAAAAATTCGATACCGAGATTTCACCGGAAATACACGTTTTGAGACCTCCTGAATCCAAAAAAAGCATTTTTGGAAACACGTCCGTGTGTGTGTCTGTGTGTGTGTCTGTGTGTGTTGTGTGTCTGTGTGTGTGTGTGTGTGTCTGTGAACAGCATAACTCAAAAACGAACAATCGGATAAGCACCAAACTTGGCATTTAGGTTCAGTATCTTTCAGAGATGCGACACGAAGGTTTTCAAGAAAATCCCCCCACCCCAGACTACCCTTTACATGGAAGATTTTTCGAAAATTTTAATTTTCTCAAAAATGGCTCTAACGATTTTGATGAAAATATCATATGTTTAGGGTAATGTCATGCGAAATGAAATGTATATCTCGAATTTTCTGGGAATGTCTCCAAAAGTATTCTGCATTGTGAACGACTTTTGCATAACTGGTAAACCATAAGAGATAGACAAAATTTTACTACACAAAAAATGTAGATCGCGTTAAAATACACAACTTATGTCATGTACATTTGTTTTGTTGAGTGAACCGTTTTCGAGATATTGCTTGTTATTTCCTTAAATTTTCCAATACTTATACTTTTTCTCAAATTCGTTATTCAGTTTTTTTATGTCCTGGACATGCAAAAAGAATGGAATGCGTCACATAGCAACCAGCGCTAAAATATGTGACTATCGCTTAAAAGCTACCATATTTTCCTTGCATCTACAAGAAAATTACCAATAAGATTGACATCTCGATATCTCGATTAACATGAAGCATATGGAGAATAGGCGTTTGTAAAATTAGGTTGTACAAGAGTAGAGAAAGTTATGTGAGTGTAACACATCAGATTTTTTTATGTCCTGGACATGCAAAGAGAATGGAATGCGCCACATAGCAACCAGCGATAAAATATTTGACTATCGCTTAAAAGCTACCATATTCCCCTTGCATCTACAAGAAAATTACAAATAAGATTGACATCTCGATATCTCGATTAATATGAAGCATATAGAGAATAGGCGTTTGTAAAAATAGATTGTACAAGAGTAGAGAAAGTCATGTGAGTGTAACACATCAGATTTTTTTTTTGTATGACCTGGACATGGGAAGAGAATGAAATGCTCCACATAGCAACCAGCTCTTAAAAGATTTAAAGCCTAGCATATTCCCTTTGCACCTGCAAGAAAATAGCAATAAGTTTCTGCAAATATTTATATCGATTAACATGAAGTAGATGGAGAATAAGTGTGTGTAAAAAATAGTTTGTACAGGAGTAGAAAAAAGCATGTGAGTGCAACACATCAGATGTTTTAAGGTTGACACAAATTTTATAAGACATTGTTGCAACCAAATCAATGCAGTTGTTTCACCAGAAAATTTATTTTAATAGCCCATTCTACATCAAAACTATTGTTATCTAGAGACTCTTTCGAAAAATTAATTACAATTATAACTGGTTCACCATCTTCACACTCTCACTGCTTTAGTTCTAAAGGTTACTTAGTAAATTATCAAATTTGGACCATGTATTACGATGAAGCCCTTTTCACCCTCTGATTACTGAATCAATTTAAAATATTCTGGATGAACATTACTTCTTATGATGAACCTTGACATCCAAACTGCTGTTAGCTTTAGAACTTACTATGAGAGAAGGTATGGCATTGAATGCTTCGTCCTTCACTTTCATGAATAGTATATAATCTTCTTTCACTACTAAAATGAAGCGTGAAATGCTTTCCTTCATAACCTCACTTCTGAAGCCCTCAAAATTAGAAATGACATCCTTTTCACACTTTTTTTTATTTCTTTGTTTCCTCACCTCTGCTAAGCACTCGTATTGAACGAGAGCTAGTTCTATTTTAACTTTAGAATAGGTGTGATAGGATGGTTGGCTAGGAAATATGTTAGGATAGGCGTGGATGTTTAGATTTTTTTCGAGGAATGATAAATTATTTACCATTTAATACTGGAAATATATCCATTTTTATTATAAACTTATCTTCAAGGTGTATGATGCATGCCGATAAAATATTTGTCACTATAGAATTGTCACAATGGACAAATGTTGTCCATTTTTCTCTTAATTGTGTCCTTAGGAAGCCATAAGGCTGAAGTAATCTGTAGCAATCGAGCGGTATGGCTCATGCGATTTCGTCTGTGTCCCGCATTCGGGAGGTCGTGGGTTCGATTCCCGTGGCCGACCTTCCTAACCCACGTGTTTTCTTCCGGTGTTTTCCTGGATCCCCAGGCGAATGCTGGAAAGGATTTTCACATCCCCCGAATTTCCTGTCCCTCCATTTCACTTAATCTTTCATCAGTAGGTCTCTTTCAGGTTTGGAAATGTCGGTGGTGGTGTTTCGGTGCAGTGTGCCAGGAGAAAAGGATGCTCTTTGTGTTTTTCTACATCCCTCTGCTTTCGGCTGGCTGCCGGGTTATCCGAACCACCTTGCGTGGCATTGGACCCCCTCTGTGGGAGGTGGGGTCCTCGGTCTGCCTGTCCGTCTTTCGGGGAGTCTCTATCTGGAAACTTAGGGACCCTGCCATTCCTGTACCGTCGTTCCTGGTTCCGGCCGCCCAGTGTCTCCTCTCGCCTCATCCTTCCTCCCAGGGACACCCCCTTGTGGGACGTAGGTAGAACATCCCATCTGTGGATCAGTGCGGAGTCCCCTCCGTAGCCAATCCAATCTGTGGCACCAGAGTTCGATTTACATCAAGGAACACAACAAGAACGACCCATACAGAAAGACACAAATACATTTCGTTTCACTTTGCACAAATGCCTCACAATTTTAGCTAAAGCAGTGCTGTGTGCTGCACACATTTATTTACAAGCCAACCGAATGAGGTCCATTGAGCAGCTGCAGAATCCCGTGGCAGGTAGGTCTGTTAGACACTGGCACTGTGACTCCTGGTAGAGCAGGAGGAGGGCTTGTGTCCAAGTAACAAGTGGAAGAATGATCTCGCACTACTTGTAACAGATTTTGCAGTACCCGCTAATTCCAAGCGAAGTATCATAATGTAAGATAAAAGTAAATGTTCAGGCTTGCTGCTGATGTAAAGTTTACAAGGTAGTTACTCGTATATAAATGAAACGCGGGCATAAAATTAAGCCTTTTGGCTTTTATCGTATAGTGATTATTATTTTAATAGCAAATAATAAAACTAGTAACTGCAAGCAAGACACCATGCAGTAAGGCAAAGCACATGTTCAAGTTTTATATTAACAAACACTTCACGCCGGTAACTAAAACGGAACATTTACATAAATTGTTAGTAGACTATTATTTAAAATACAATTGCCTTTAACTATGCATATCTTTATCTGTCTAATATACTGCCACTACTAGGTATCTGACATATGAGTTTCAAGTACTGACATATTTATTTATTTATTTACTGTAGCAGATCCAAGGCCATAAGACCTTCTCTTTCGCTCAACCACATAGAACCATCCTGAATACAATATTCCGATCACATTGATGATAGACGGATAATATCTAAAGGAACACAAAACAGAAATAACACAAATATTAGAGGAACAGTAAAGTTAAGTTAATAGAAAATATAAAGAACCTAAGTTAATATTAATGAATATCTTTAAAATATGGCATACACACACTATATATACAATGAAAATTATATTTCTTCTAAGTTAACAATTACTTTTAACTAAAATCTGCAACCTGTGACGAAAAGGATATAAAGCATGACAGCCCCTGACGTCTTGTTGAAGTGAATTCCAGAGCCAGGCAACCTTCACAGTAAAAGATGATGAGTATAGAGATGTTCGATGAAGTGGTATTGAAAGTAAGTGACGAGTGTGAAGGTTGTGAGACGAAGACAAACTTTTAAAGCGAGAAGCTAGGTATGTAGGGGAAGAAGTGTGAATAAGTTTAAAGAGATGTAAAAGACAATGAATGTTTCTTCGGTGAACTAGATGGAACCATGACAACTCATGGAGAGATGGTGTCATATGATCGTAACGACCTACATCATGGATGTAACGTGCACATGTATTGTGAGTTAGCTGTAATTTACGTGACAGATCAGACCTTAAATCTGTAAGGAGGGAATCACAATAATCGAAGTGTTTGTACCAAAGTCTTTCTTAGGTTCCTAGGCAAGGGCATATTTAAAGGCTTTTGAAAGTATGGATTAAATAATTTACTTTCCTACAAATTTCAGCAATATAATTGTCCCAACTAAGTTTACTGTCAAAAATAAAACCTAAATTTTTCGTCAATTGTGTCAAAGAGATAACGGAATTATTAATTTCAACCAATGGAATAGAACGCTTGAATTAGTAGGCGTTCAGAAAACTTCTGCAGAGGTTGAAGTTCCTATCATTTGAATACTATGCACATTTATAATATTAAGGTCATTATGACACACTTGTAAAACAACTCATTGCGAAGCTACAACATGCAGTCTATTTCTGAATTATTCGTTGCCTCGTTATTCCAGCTGCAGCAAAAACAAATTGTGTATACGGTTGTCTTTGCCGATGTTAAGAACCTGTACGCGCGCGTATGTATGTGTTGAACACGACCTGGAGACTTTCTGCTAGAAAATTTAACTTCAAAATCTCTAGCTGCCTCTCCAGCACTGCATCTTACTTCTTTATATGAACATACTTTTTAAGTAATACAAGTTTACAAAAGGTTTTATAGTTGATGTTTTTCTTTTTCCGCCGCGATTTCTCGCATACATACTTTCCTTAGTCCAAAGTGCTACTGCTGTTTTCTAAAACACCACCTTATCTGACATAACGTGGCTGAGGTCATAGGCGAGACGAATGGAAGCAAGCCAGTATCGGCGTTGTCCAACCTTACAACACGAAACTAGGTAACGTCGCAAGAGATTTTGAGATTATCGAATACATCCACAGTAAACTAAAAATGTTACAATAATAAAATAAGAGTGAATACTCTCTGGGAGAACATTTATTTTTAAAACAGTCTATAAATGCATATCCCTAGACAAAATCTCAACTATGTTTTTAATTTCCCGCGAACGGAAACATGGCCTGATATTCACTGCATAAGGATGCATTTAAACATGGAAGAGGCATAATTATCAGATGATTATCGGGTTCTCGGATGCGATAATTTCTCCATAACCAAGCTGCGATTTATATCCTATGCGCTATTCGCCCACAGCGTGCCTTCATCATAACAGACAAATGCGCTACGAAGTATGGCCATATTCAGGTAGGTAATTTTTAGATGTGCGTCCATCTCAGTGTGTTTAAACGCTGCACAGCAAAGTAATAAAAGGAGTAAACAAATTCTGCTCAAGTAACGTGTTCTATTTATGGCGGTCACCGCCAGGCGACAACACCGAGTCAAGGTGGTCCCGCCTTGGATGTATAAATCAAGCGGAATATTGAACATTGGCGAACTGTCTGGTTTCATTACAGTTAATTAGTGTGGCAGTCGGCCAACGAGCGACCCTCAATTAAATTGCAACTGCTATCTCTTCTGTCTCTGTCACGCACTACGTAAAGGAGTTTGGCACAATCTCTTTCTTTCGTTTTTTGTACGGCGATTGCTTCCGTTCACGACTGCCCTTAACATTTTTATTTGCGGAGATCAGTATTCACCTGTAGTAGATTTCCAAATAATATGCGGTAGTTCAAAATATGAAAATTCCAGGAGGAAAGCGAAGGACATTCGGTAGAAGCAAAAGGACAACAAGGGTGCAGCAAGCTAATACCACAACAGCGTACGCATTAGACTAAATAGGAACACAACTTTATATTAACAGTGTAATAATGCAAACATCGTTAACCAAGGAACGGTTAAAATGCAAAGCCAATCAATGAGGGGCAATGAAATGAAAACAGTGATATGTGAACAGATGACTACATTATGGAGTACCATTTGCAACGGTTGAGCTACCCAGGAATCCTGATACACCAGAGTGATGGATTGAACTCCAGCAAACACCAGCAGCAACTGGAATACAAAATGATCATTTCCATTCTGGAAGAATCTTCAGATTACTGAAGAAGCTACATTCTTATTCAGTTACACACACCTTTGTCCGTTCTATGTCAATGCCCCTCTAGATCACCAAATAAGGGAAATTCACTTGGTGTTAGTTAAATTTCTGAATCGGGTTCCTCGCCAATTGGTAACTGCTGGTACAGAAGCTATTTTGGAGACAGCTACTGTCGTTCTGTACACTCCGAATTTTTCAGCTTACCGTTACTCTCATAAGGCGTCTTCATACAGCTTCACATGGATACTGTCCCAAGTTCACAAAAACCGACAAGGAACCGAAACTTACTTAATGATGACTTACATCATGAAGAATGTTCCATGAATTTTGTGTACGACTTCCGACTTCCCCAGTGAATATTTCGTCTTTCAGTGTCCTCAAACGAACCACGTTTTTCTGTTGTTCTTTATTCGTCACACTCCTGACGTTGGACGAGTTCATGTACCGATAACTTTACTGGTATCACCGTAGCATTCACCAACCATCATAATTATCATATTATTGTTATTATTCACCACCATCATCATCCTCTCTGGTGTTGACAATCAACGGCATTTCTAACTTTTTCCCCAGCCCACACGGGCTGTAAATAACGTCACCAACATATGTGAAATTCGGCACAGTAAATGTTTCTTTCACAGACTACAAAATTACATGGGTGTGGTTAAAAATGTTAGGCTAAGTCACTTTTTCATTTTGTCATTCATAAAATGGTTAGAAATGTTACTCTCATTTCTTTTTCATGAGCATTTTGTTTTCGTATGGCGTCTTCTTAATAAAATCGAAACGGGGTATTTTATTGTTTATGTATTGATGGCTCCACTTTCATAGGCGAGAACACTTGACATTTATCTTAGCTGCTCTTCTTATGGGTATTCTTTGTTGAAGCTTCTTACTTTTATGTATCCGCTTGTTTGGAATTGGAGAAGTACATCCAAGAAAAGGAAAATTTTGGGAGAAGTGTGGTAAAACATAGCTATATTTTACATGAAATGACTGCTGCATTAGTCGTTTCTTTGCATTCGGTGGAATGTTCATTCGCCCAAACTGAGGGTGGAAACGGGGGATACAATTGTCAAATAGATAGTCACAAAAATGTAGTGGCGTTATCATGTTTAGGTTTTTCAGCCATGAAGTCATCAGTAACACAATCGTATACTTCGTCAATTTGCAAAAATGTAATCCCCAAAAATAAATGTTCCGGTATCCAAGATCTCGCTGTATACACTTTCACAAAGCCTAGTTCAGTTATTTTGCGGTACCAGTTTTGTGATTGATTGAAGTTGCATTCACATATTTTACAATTTTGAAAAACTTCACGTACAGCGCTATGTATGGCCTGTTCAAAAGCCCTCACAGTTGTTGCAGGATAGAATATTAAGCCTCGTGTAGCACACATTTACTGAATTTGACGGAAAACATGTAATTTGCGGTAGATTTATTTGGCAACAACGCATATACCAATGGTACGCAATCACCATGAATACTTAATAACTGGCAAAAGATTGCAGTGCAGTATTCCAATGTATATAGCATCTGTGTATAATTTTTCACACTCACAAAGAAATTGTTCGGTTAGTATTGCATGAAAACATTATCACGTTACTCACCGTGTCATTAAAAAGCAAAGAATCTTCCTTCCTGTTGGTATTAGGAGATACAGCACTAAGCGCCTCATGTACGTCAGCTCTGCTTTTTGGGAGTGGTGGCCAACCATTTCTCTTTAAGTTGTACCGGTCCCGACGAATGCGCTTAGCTTACTTTCCTCTTCGTACTTCGAAATTTCTCTAAGTATCACTGTTGCACTGCTCCACTACATCGAATTTGTGCATTTAATACACCAATAATAATGGTATTAAAATGAATTATTCCTTTACCTTACGAAAGCGGTACAGAAAGTAAAACGTGCCTGCATGTTGGTTAGTAATTAGTCCTAATGCTGGTTTCTCGGCCCCCATTGAATTAGTAAATTATTGAATACAACATGAGAAAAATGCGGAATATTGAGAAAAGAATCAAGTATAAAACAAGGCCAGGAAGCTCTGCGGCAACGTGGGAGACAGGCATTCGGGAGATTCCAAGTTCGATTTCCGTCGAACGTCCACTGTGACCTTGGGTTTTTCGTCGTTTCTCTGGTCGGTAGAGAAATGCTTAGGTGGTTTTACATTTACCACGATTCCCTTTCATTCCGTTTCTTTCTCAACTTTCCAGATTTCGTGGCGTGTGACAGTGCTGGACAGAGGGAGCAGATGCTTGCTCAAAGGAAAGAGTATCTACTCCCCTTGGACAATAAAGAGCTGCTTGATCGACAGGACATTCATCGTCCTCTCTGGACAGCTCCAGTAGTGAGATGGGTCTTCGGGCCTGGAATAGTTAAGAACTTCCGCGCGTCTCTGAGGCCTTCAGCCTGCAGCCTGTAGCCTCCCGTGGCTCCATCACTTCATCCCTTCATCCTGGGGGTGGTAGCCATAATAGATCTCACATAGGTCACAGTGCTCGAGGTGTCCCCTCCCTTGTATAAGCTATACCTATGGCAAGTACAAAGACAGAAACAGCTCTTCAAGAAGACTTCCGTAAGGAAGCTGAAACAAGATGTAGCGTATGCGTCAAGCTCCCGAAAATGGAAGACGCGCTCATTTCCTGCCGTTCCAAATTTGGTGCGACCTTCCCTTGATCAAACAAAACAGGTCTATAGTCACCTGTCCCTGCGTCGTTGTGCATGAAGTGCTGCAATAGAAACGTAGTGTACCCATAGATAACGTTACAATCAGTGAGATCTGCTCATTTTGACAAAAACACGAATTATCCATTGCGAGGCATATCCAACCGTGAGCCTGCAGTTGACTTTGATAAATAAAAGAAAACATTCGCCTTCAAGCCCGAAAGACCATTTCCAGGTTCCTTGTAGAATACTACAAGAATTTCAGGATATACAAATACATCCCTTATAGCTCTTGAGAAAACACTTGTTTGTTCAAATTCTAAATAAACAATACTTTGAACATTATAAAGACAATCCTAGTGCCTTATTACAATGTTTAAAGGTTTGCATATGCTATTTGTATTTAATGCTATAATTATAGATTTGTTTGTCAGTTCATTACGCTCATATTCTTTATATGTAGTTGTAGCAGAAATATTGGACACTTCTCTTTTTCTTTCTTTTCACATTCTGTGATATATTTATCGTGGATTATTATTAGGTTGTCTCATAAGTAATGTCGATTTTTAAGTTTGGTGTTTTATAAGATAGAATTGGATTTTCGTGGTTCGCCAATGCAATTTACAGGATGTCATGGCTAGTAAGGCGTATATTGCGAGAATATGTCAATCGTCAACTGTTAATACACAATCACAAAATGAAAGTTACAAATTTTGAGATTACAGTCCTTCTAAAGCACTACTGGAAACAAGATTATAAAGCTGCTGCCGCGGCTCGAAAAATATGTGCATGGAAGAAGGTGTCAGTGAGCTTGTGGTACAACGATGGTTGCAACGTTTTCCCACTGAATAAGAAAACACTAAAGATTTACCACGTTCTGGAAGACCTAAATTTTGGGATATTAAACAAAATTTAAAAATTGAGTTTTATTTATGGACGCTCTTTAATTGTTGTGTTCTTTAACGTCCCATTCTATATTGGGCGTGAAAGATCGTAAAATTTTGTTGCTCAGAGCCTCCTTATCAGGCTTGAGGTTACTTTACGTACCGTAAATCTACGACACGGGACCACCGGCTTTATTCCCTTCGAAGCAGACTATGCTAAGGATTATTATGCCCGAAAAAAATCCATCGCCCTCCGCTGGGTTTGAACCCAAGACCTCGGGTTGGGATATGGAGAATACACGCAGAGTTTTGGAAGAAAATCCGCAAGAAAGCACTCGTAGTCCGTCAGAAAACTTGGTCCATCAAAAGATACCAAACATAGCCAGATTAAGGAATTTTGAAAATCCTACAGAAGCTGTATATCTGTACAAAGTTCATTGTTAAAAAAATCAGTTCCGCCCCAAAATAATGTTGTGTGTCTGGTGGAATTTTGAAGGAGTAATTCACTGAGAGTGTTACAAATGGGTGCGCAGTCAATGCGGATTTTTATTCTCAATAACTGGAACGAGTTAATGAAATTTTGAGACGGAAATACCCAGCATAGTTAACCGAAATAGAGTTCTCTTGCAGAAGGACAATGCAACGCCCATACTGTACAAACAACCATGACAAAAATTCAGGAATTGGAAACAGTCAAACTGCTACCACACCCAGTATACAGCCCTGATCTTGCGTCTTTGGATTACCATCTGCTTCGATCTATGGCCCATTTCTTTCGTGGAAGAAATTTGGAAAAACATTGAAGCTGTGGAAGTGGATCTCACCGAATTCTTCGCATCGAAAACCAGAGACTGGTGCCATCGCGGGATAATAAACCTTGCTGAAAGATGGATAATGACCATAGAATCTGATGGTCTGCTTTGAAGAGTAGTTTAATTTCTTGTCAGAAAACGTTCTAAATAAAGTTTTGCTTAAAAACCGACATTACCTATTAGATTCCATCTACATTTTCGTCGAATACGTATTATTTATTTCTCTCTGACGAGGTAAAACTGTTGTTACACCCCACGAGATATAATAATGTTTTTTTTAATGTAGAGTCAACTGAAAAATTCAATGCTACAGCCGGAATTTGAACCCGGTTCTCCCGCTCTACGTGCGGTTGCTCTAACCTGCCAAGACCAGGCTAAGGTCTTTAAGAAGTATAATTAATATCAATTAATTATGTATATATAATAATTAAATAGAAAAAATATATTTTATTTGTTAAGAAAATTTTCCAGAAAATCCACGCAGCCCAAACTAACCTTTGTATAGAAAATTTTTCTATTGTTTTTTGATTTCCTTAAAAATAGTTGTAATGGTTTTGATTAAAGTAGCATATGTTTCAGATATTAGCTTAGCCTGTGGAGTTCCCTTTATTTAACTGAATGTTGCATAATCTTACATCACCAGGAAATCGTAAGAGACTTACCACACAAAAAATGTACATGTTATATTACGCGATTTATGTCAGCTTTCGTATTGTATTAACCATTTCCGATATATTCGTTGTTATTGGTTTGAATTTTCCAATATCTTTGCATTTTTTGAAGCGCTAAGACACCATACATTTGTTTTACTCCCGATGTGATGCAAAAAGTGAAACTCAACAGAATATAGCGAACCGCTGTTTATACAGCTATCGCTTTATCCGCCCGTACCTTTGTTGCACCTGCAACAAAAAGTATGATGAAAGGATTCCTGCGACCGTTTATCTAGATTAACATGAAGAAAATAGGAAACTGAGCCTATACAAGAATAGTTTGCAGAAGTTATAAAAATAATCTTTTGTGAGGAACCTACTGTTAATATTCTGTTTCAGGGTACCGCCCTAAAGTCTTGTTCGTTGGTTCGTTGGTGTGTGTCACAAGTCTTACAAATTGTCCTAACTAGTGCCCTACTCACTCGTCGCTGCTTAGTATTTTAACAAACTTTGTTGCTAGTGTCTATCGAATTTATGCTTCACCTTCCTGGAATTTCTTCTTTAGACTATTAGACTATTATAACGAGCTAAAGCAACTCTATCTAAGATTATATTCCAAAATATATTTAAGAAACTTTACTTGAAATACGCAATACTGATTTTACTTAGATTTCAAGATTTATTATTATTATTATTATTATTATTATTATTATTATTATTATTATTATTATTATTATTATTTTAATTTTAAAATTTAGAATAACTAGTACAAGCAATTTTTAACATCTAATTGAGGAGAAAACTTTTAACATTTAATAAACAATGAAGTGTTTCCCCTCTGCCTGAACATTTCCCTCCTGCTTAACTATGATTCGGCTGCTACCGAATTACGTAGTTTTTACTGAATGTGTCAACATAGAAGGAGCTATGTGGGTAGGTTGGCTACTGGTTCAAGGAATTTACTGATTAGATATTAAATTTGCCATATATGTATTTATTTTACGGTATACTTATTTCCAGTTTTTACTTTTTCAACTATTATAGTAAATAGAGGAACGTATTGTATTCCACCCAAAAATTTAATGTCGAGATTTCACCAGAGGCCCTTTGAACCCTCACCCAAAAAGCATTTTAGAAAAAAGATGCGTATGTGTACGTGTGTGTGAACAGCATAATTAAAAAATGAAAAGTGGATTAACACCAAACTTAGTATTTAAGTTCAGTACCTTCCAAAGATGTGACACGAAGATTTTTAAGAAAAGTCCTCCATCCCAGCAAGCCTTTGCATGGAACATTTTTCGAAATTCTTATTTTCTAAAATATGGTTCTAATGATTTTGATTAAAAGATAGGTTTGTCTGATAACTTCGTTCGCTTTTCGTTACGCTTCAATCACTAAGAACGCCTGGGAACACACCTCACCCACAGCATGAGCTACGACAGCGTAGTTGCCGAACTTTCCGTTTACAAATTTTAAACACAAGGTGGTTCAAAGGATAAATAACTACATTTTGTGAACAAACTACTTATTTCCCGCAGTATACACCATTGTCGACAATACATTGCCATGTTCCTGGCTACAGTAGCACGAGCTAAATTGAACTCCAATGCCAACACCCGAGTTGTAATTCGTGGATTGTTGACTATCGTTTCATGAATTCTTTCCACGTCCGTAACCATTGGCCGTCCAGACCGAGGTTTATCTTTTAAGGAGAAATTCCCAGCTCGAAATCGACTAAACCATTTTTGACATCCTCGCTTCGTTACTGCATCTTCCCCGTAGAAAGCACAAATTTTCTGCCGGCATTGAGAGGCGGTTTTACCCTTACGATAGTAAAACAGCATAAGATGTCAGAAATGTTCCCTTTTGCTTTCCATAGTTTGTAAACACAAGTTCACGCTGTTCTATCCAACGTCAGTCACAAACACACGCTGATATATCCAATAGCGAGTCTGTTGTTGAGCTTTAAGTCGAGGGGTGATTAGGCAACTAGGATAACTTGAATGTACAGGGAGTTCAGAGTTTTCAGGCGCTATAGATGGAACTTGCGAGCAAAACGAACGAACGTATAAGACAACCCAATACTATATATATTAACGATATTTACATGACAAGTAAAATGTATATCTTAAATTTTCTGGGAAAAGCTTCTGAAGTCCTCTTCATTTGGAAGAAATTTTGTATAATCTAGTATAACTGCTAAACGAAGCGAGGAAACTAAAACGTACTACACATAAAAACGTATATCTCTTTAAAATCGACAATTTATTTCAAATAACTTTTTTTGGCATAAGCCATTCCTGAGATATCCGTCATTAATGGTTCGAAATGTTCATTACTTGGTCATTCTTTTAAAGCCATGTATTGTTTCTCACGATTGCAAGGAAACCGTGTGGAATTTTAAGGCCTATAGCGTTTGAACATTTGTCGCTGTTTTTGTATCTATAACGAAATGCGTAATCCAGCTATTTCTGTTAAAGTTTATTTAGGTTAAAATGAAGTAGATAAAAATAAGCTTTCGTAAGCATAGTTTCTATACCTAGTAATAAGCGATAGAGGATAGAGAAAGTAATGTAAGCGTAACACACGAGACTTTTTTTATTATTACTACATTATCTTATTTCTAATGTTTATTTTAACTTCAACTATGCCTTAATTGATTCACTAAAATTTAAGTGCCGTGATGCAGTTAGCATACCTGCGGTAATTCCTCCAGTCAAGTGACGTTGCTGGAAACATTGAACATTTGAAATTAAAACCGCACTACAACCTAACCGATTTATAAAATGTATGTGTGTGTCTGACATTCCTAAATATTCAATTGTTTATTATAGTTGGTGTTATATGAGTATCTAATGGTTTTAAATAATCTTCGATAATTGTTTCGATTCCTAGATTTTCATTTTTATTCCAGACACAATTGCTTACAGCTCTTGCATTTCACTTTCTGCTAGACAAGTTCAGGAGTAGAGTGCGGATGCGGCTTGGCTGCTAGCAAGTGTTACCAAATTATTGCTGGATTCTCATCCATAACTGACGCTGCTGTATGTGAATGAATGAAAAATTACAAAAAAAAGGAAGAAAAGGACGAAACTCCAGGAAAATCGGCCTTGCAGACACCGTATAAATACTGCATCTCACATTTCAAAGAAAGGATAGACCGAAAAATAAATGGCAAAGGAAGGCAACTACGTAGTTATAAGTATATACGAGTAGTTAGCTAGTTGTAAAAACCACATAATGGCAGTTCCACAAACATAAAAGCCCACTTTCCATTGGAATTAATAAGAGCCAAGCTGATGGTAGGCTATAGACTAACTTGTACTCTAACTGATGTCGAAACAGTAAAGAAATAGTATTACAGCTGTACTACTACACATGTTTCAGCTATTGGTGCCAACTTTGCAGAATGACCGAGACGGGTGACCAAGCTCGTTAAATCACATACTCGTGAGCGGGAGGTCCGCGGTTATAACCCAGCCAACACCCTCCTTACTGGCAGATTTTTGCAGGGTTTGCTCAGTCTCCATAACTAGCAAATGCCGGAGAGGTGCGCTAAACTTAGGTCTAAGAAGTTTACTTCCCAATAATCATTTCATTCCATGTATGATCAGTGTCCATCGCCTGTGCTGCCTGTGGAGAAAGAAAGGGCGTTAAACATTTAAAAAATCTTTGCAGAATATGGTCCAATCGGTGTCGGCACCTAAAAGTGAAACAGAATATTAGCAGATGCTTTAAAGAAAAGCACCTTTGTAAACCTTAACATTTTATGAACAACTAAGTGACAGTCCAAATGAGCTATTAGAAAAAAATATTATGATTATTAAAATGAACTTAAACAGCATTTGTTTCTGAGCTTCTGAAGAGACTACCCTTGAAATTGGAACATAAACATTTAAATTCAAATAAAACTAATTGAAGGAAAAGCTGTTTTATTGTGGAACAAGACAGAGATAAATGAAGATTCTGCGCTTCCCGTGGCGGGTAAGGAAGTGCCAGTCATGGCTTATGTCGAGAGCGGCACCATATTTGGGTGGCTCCAACACGCCATTCGGTTCCTATTAAAACATTTTCCCATGCTGATAAAAAACTGGGTGTTGCTTGTGTGTTTTCAATTAGAGTGGCAGACCGTGACGAGACCGACTCAGCAAACAGTGTGCAAAATTCGAGCGTTTCGCTTGTTTAATCCAAATGCGTAGCAGAAATGCCAGAAACTCTACACATACGTTGCTTTGAGATACTCGAGAAACTGGCTGTATGTGTGTGTGTGTGTGTGTGTGTGTGTGTGTGTGTGTATGTGTGTGTGCGTGCGCGCGCGCGCGTTTCAGAGAGAGACTAAGAGCAGAATAGCTTTAAAAGAAAGTCAGTTGAATTTTCGTACATCCCTCCAGACTTAAAAAAAATATCTGATATGATACATTCACAAGACTTTCTCTACCCTCTATTGTTTATTAGTGGGTACACAAGTTATTCTTACTCAAGGTTACTTTTCTATCTGCTACATTTGAATCCAAATAAACCTTTGACGAAATAGCTGAATTTCACATTTTGTTATAGATATAAAGAGAACAGCGATAGTCAAATGTTTAAAAACCGAACGGTATACACTGGCCTTAAAATTCCATACCGTTTCCATGCAATCGCGAGAAACAACTGAATGTTGAAAGGACTTTGAGAATGACCAATGAACAATTCGAAACATCAATAACGGATATGTCAGAAACGGCTTGAACCACAAAATGATAACGTACTTTATATAAATTTTGTGTTTTAAGGAGATCTAAATTTTATTTTGTAGTACGTTTTCGTCTATAGCTTAACGACTAGCTATACAAGATTATACAAAATTCCCTCCGAATGAAGAGGAAGAGGACTTCATAGGCTATTCCCGAAAATTCAAGATATGCATTTTATTTGCTATGCAAATATCTTTAATATGTGCTATTTTGATTAAAATCGTTAGAACTCTTTTTTTATAAAATCAAAATTTTCGGAAAATGTTCGGCGTAAAGGCTAGCTTTGGGGTAGAAGATTTTGTTGTAAATCTTCCGCCACATCTTTGGAAGATAACTGAACCTAAATACCAAGTTTGGTATTTATCCGACTTTTCGTTTTTGAGTTATGCTGTTCACAGACACAGGCACATGTATACAAAAATGCTTTATCTGGTTTCAGGGCGCCTCAAATATGTATTTCCGATGAAATGTTGGTATCGAATTTTTTTGGTGGAATGCAACACTTCCGCTATTTACTACACGTAATACAAAAAGTACGACTAATAAATCAAATGTTCTGAATAAAATGGAAAGATGGGTACTGATATAATAAAAGTAGATAAAATATATGTTTTAAATGCGTATGTGGAATGCATTTATTCTCAATTAATTTTATGAAACTGGAAATCCATAAAACGCTACTGAAAAATGGAGAGGCCGTTAAAACCTATGATTTATGTTAAATAATCTTTTTTGTAGCGATCACAGCTTTTGAAATACTCCTTTCTTATATTTAAATACTCCAAGTTGAAGTATTATACGGTACACTCTTTATTTCTTCACAAGATCATAACTAAAGAGCATTTTGTATAAATTCCTTGTCCAGGATTAATAAAAATCGATAATACAGCGTTTCCTGATCCTACTCATGACAGTTCGCAGCATGCAATTTGAAAATATTACCACCAGAATAGGTGTTGTCCTAATTAACCAGAGAATACGGAAATGGGCTTTTTATATCCATAGGACGCGCTGATGATTTGGAAGAGTAGAAGAGCCCATTTTAGAGTTACATATATATTTGTGTTTCTTTATTAGCAGAACTTACTGTACTTATTTTCTAAAGTACGGAGATTTTTCCCTTTCCCCCCCTCTCTCTCTCTCTCTCATGTATGTGTGTGTATGTGTGTGTGTGTGTGTCTGTACTGTCACAGTTTCTTTCCCTCTTTTCCTTCTGTTCCTACGTCTCTCCTTTCTGCTGTCTAATACTTTGAGCTAAACCTTCAGATACTTAGCTGTTGCGTTCACCTTTATGCTAGATAAGGAATGAAAGATTCGAGACTTCACGTTGTTGCCTCGCACTTGCCCCCAAAGAGCTGCTGGACTAGTTCTTGATAGACCTTGACTGCGTTTCCTGTGGGTGAATGAATGTAACATTCCATAGACTCTTGTGTCAAAATGAAAACATGCAAAAACAATGTGAGAGGGAGTAGTGGTACTCGTGTAACAGCAGCGTTAACTGAGTTGAGAATGAAGCTGATATAGCACTAAATCACATTTCTGCAATAACCCGGCTTGGTGCTCGCTCTCAGGTACTATATTTGCCTACTCCGGTGACCTAAACCTGTGAATTCAGCAGCAACAATTCCGAACTTAAGACATGAGGTAATGCAGGCATGGATATATTTGTTCTTACCTTGCATCTGTTAGTTTGTGTTTACGCAAGTAAACCTTTGTATTAAACATGTGTATGCTAATGTATGAGAGAGGGTAGTAGAGAGGCTTATTCCACAAACTTACTACCAGTAGTAAATATGCTTTTGAGTGTTATATGGTTAACTGCTTATTACCGAAAGCAAAAACACATATGTGACGTGATGGATGTGAATAGCGGTAGAATGGTGTAACACACACATTATTTATAGCTGCTTGAGTTTAATATAATATATATTTTATATATATATACATATATATATTATAAATTTTCAAGATTGCAGGATGTATTCTAGTACTTGTTTTTCTATGAATAGAAAATCCTTTAAAAGAGAGATTTCAACCCAAAAAATAGTTTCATAAAAGGAAAGCAAACAAAGTAGGTATACTATAATACATAATGGGTTAAATGCGTTTATACACAGAAAACTACTAATAACATAAGTCAGAGAACAAGCTGTCGCCTTTACAGTTTTTTTTATAAAGTATCGAGTATCGTGCATCGGTGCTTAAAAGTCAGTATAGCATATAGAATCGAGTATTCAGAAATAGTGGTATCGTTCCATCACTAGTTATAAGCTTTCGTTATTTCAGGTTAATTTTATTTCGCGACCCATTACAAGCATCTTTTGGGTAAGGTTTATATTTGTGTATAAATATATATATATATATATATATATTTATACACAAATATAAACCTTATATGGATATAAATATATATATATATCTTCTTCACTAATCGGAATATAATGTATGTTATATACCAAGGCCCATAACAATCGGTTCCTTCATTCTTGAGTAAAAGATAAAATAACTAGAACAACACCCACACACACACACACACACACACACGCACACACACACCACTCACATATGCACGTTGAGACAGTATTATTCACCGCTCATAACTGTACATATGTAGCTATTATAATATTCCTGTAAAACCCTTTATCACGTTGTATCAATTATATATGCCATTTAGCTGTTGTTAATAAGGAAAGTTTGTATATTTCTGTAAAACACAAATTGTTAAGGGATATTTCCGCAACGACAAGTGTGCTTTCAACGCAGTAGCCAGAAAGAAAGCTATTGTTGCAGACCTTCACCACAAAATTCTCATTAATACAAGGTGAACCATTTAAGTTGAGACTGTACAACATATCCAAAACAAAGCGTTAGTAGTATAAAGATGGCGGAACCAGAACAAAGAGGCATTGTTCTGATCAGAACAATAGGATTAATGACCCTTTGTTCTGTGCCGCCGGCTCCCGCCCCCTCATTTGTGGCCTGACCCCGAAAAGCCGCCGACCACGCTCCCTCTTTGTGGCCTGAACTATATAACGCGCTGTAGAGTACTAGAACAATGGGCTATGGTCCTTTGTGTGCTGGTCTGAATGCCGGCCGGTGAAGGATTACAACAATGGGTTATTGTACTCATCGCTAATGGAAGTGGGTCTTTGTGCGCTACTGATACCGACAGCCGGGATCGACGAACAATGGGCTATTGTTTTCGTCCCGTGCCGCCGACCCCGCAAATCGATGTAGGAGATAATTGTGTCAATCAATCAGGTAATGTTCGTTCATGCATAACATCGTCTAATATTATTGAAAAAGAATCAAGGATTTATACTGCTAACGTCCCAGCATCGAGCCTCTAAGGAGTGGACGCAAACCCTCGATCGATGAATACAACTAAGTATTTTTGATTGATTAATGTAAATAAGTATACATGGATTTACTCGCGCACCTGGTTGCCATCGTATAAGTGTGTGTGTGTGTGTGTCTGTTAGCATATGTATAACTATCACACTCATTGGCGTTAACCTATCCGGCAGCTCTCTACCTTGTAATGAAAAAACCCAGCAGCCGGCTTCTGCCTGGTAATAACAAGTTTCACCCCCCTCCGCGACTGCGACGTGACGTCACCAACAAGTCTCGAAATGTAGACTAGTACGGCTCCACTCTGTCGGCGTCGATAAAACGTGTTAAAATCCGCTCGCCAATGTCATTCCTTTGTATTCAAAAACCACCAGGCGGCTTTTGTCTGACAGGGTGAATAGCAGGTCTCAACATGCATTCCACCCCTCCATACTCGCCACGTGACGTCACCCAACAAGTATCTACAGTATATATATAAGGATCGACCGCAGCCAGAGCGATCATTTATTGTTTTTTCAATGTTCGTTCAGTGATAATCGAAATGGCTGGTAATAATCGAGTATCTGATGTGAATGATTACTGGAGCGATTGCGGAGAGAATTATTATCACTGCGTATACTTCCATACCGAAACGTGCAATGGTTTAATGCATTCAATATTGCGTACTCAACCATCGCATCATGATCAGATGACCACATTTGAAATGTGCACAGAGAGCTGTCCTGTTTATCGAGGAGCGAGCGTGTAAGTAATATATTTTTTCTAATTCAGTAATATATTGCATGCTTGTTAAACGACATCTAACTTGAAATTATTTTATTCTTTAAGAGAAAATCGCATGGAAGGGGATGCGGAGGATCTTAGCGATGTCGATGAAGTTGATGATGTCTTCGTCTCGAAACACCTAGCTGAATGTGGCACAGAGACGTGCACCGGATACATACATTCTGTACTTTGTACTAACTCGGCCTAACATGAACGCATGACATCCTACTTCCTATGTAACGACAACTGCGAGATCTACCAGCGCAGTAAGAGAAAACTCGAGTAAGTAGAAGAAATGTTAAATTATATATTCATTTACTGCTTCTAATGCTATTCTGTGTCTAACCTAAAATTAAATTATTACAGAATGCGAATGACTGCGCCTAAGGTACCCGTGTCAATAGAGGAGCTGCATCCTGAGAGACGCGATGTCGATGTAGTGGAATATCCAATCGCAGAGCGCCACACACAACCTATGGATGAGGATGTCGCTTCACTCCCTGTCATTACTGCTCCTGATGATAAAGCTACGAGGGTTGAGAAGTGGATAAATCATACGAGTCCAGGTTGCTTGCCTGAGATACACCCAGAACCTTGCAAACCCTTGAAGTGATTATAACACTCTTTAATTATACTTTTGTGTGACAAGGGAAGAGGATATTTATAATATATATATATATATATTCTCTCTTTCAGGGGAATTAAATAATTTGAAAACCTATTTCTAACATTGTTTTGAATATATGTTACAGGAGTGTGAGGAGGGACCGGAGGAAGAGGAAGAACGCGGTTGGTGAGAAAAAGCAGAAGAAGGGGTATAAGAGGAGGAACATCAACGAGGGTCCCATGGTCTTCTTGTTCATTGAAGATACCCTGCATTCGACGGAGGAGCATGGAGAATCGATTACTCGCGCTTGATGACGTTAGTATATGCCCTCCCATACTGTGAACATTGGACTCTACTATGACATCCGCTCCTACATAAAGTGTGAAAGTGATAAATCATTTCTTTATATTACAAAATCAGACTGGGATATAATATCCAAAAGCATTTCAATTATTTAAGATTACCTACACGAAGAAAAAAGTTTGCGTGTGATGATTATTGTGACAATGTAATTTAGGCATACAATATTATTGTATTTCTTGACAATTCAATCCATTTCATAAATACTTGTTTAAATAATAATGTAATATATTTAGACATTGATGGGGTAAGGAATCTAAAACGGCTATTGTGCAAAGTTGAAAGACACTTGAATATTTTATAAGATTTCTACAAGTCAGGAGCATCTAGTTTTTCAGGGAGTAGGAGGAGGAGAAGAAAAATGCTTGAAATGTACGCTAAAGTCAATAAAAGAGTGTTTTAGTATATGAATTCAATTTATTATTCATAAACTTATCCAGTACAATCCTCCACAAAAAACCATTCACCCAAACATACACATAATTATATCACGTGAGAAAGAGGTTTGTAGGTGAATACTTTGTCATGTAGAACCAGGCAGTACAGTACGTCTGGGCGGGGATATTTGCAGATGCTTGTATCTCGAGTCTGATGCTCACAGTTCCAATTATAACCTCCTCGGGCTGATGGCAGCAGTCTATTACGAATAATGGTGCACGGTGAAGAAAATTCCTTCTCTTCAAGAGGGGATAATTATCTCTTTCATAATAGGAACTTTTTAAATTTACAGGTGCATTTCATATAGTGAAGCAAACTTTGAATTCTTAAAGTCCAAGTTCAAATCATGGTAGGGGTTGCATTCACTGTTGAGGAATAGTCTCAAATTAGTAATCTTGCAGTGATGAAACTCGGAACTGTTCTTGCTATAATCCCCCTATCTTGCAGTCTGCGCAAACACTAAGATGAAGCGAGGTTTCTCGAGCTTAGATGTTGTTGCTACATTCCACGTGAAAGATCTTGTCTGCGTTACAGCAGGCTGGGTATGAAGATCCATGGATAGAAAGGCGAGGTGCAGATGTCTATCAGACTTGAGAATTTTTAGAATGTGAATTCTTTCAGCATCAGAAAGGCGAATTACGGGCATCCTCCATTCGATTCTAGTTAACTTTACATTAGCTTCCTCTCCATTCGAAGTCTGGACGCAATTTCTAGAATCTTTGGATCTTGTGAGAACCAATTCAAACCTGCTGTGGAGTATAAGCTCCTTGTGATCATCAGCAAATCCTAGGAACATCGAGAGAGGGACTACAGCATTGAAAGCTCCATTCGCCGCATGTACTATATCAACTTCTTCACCAGGATAGGCCCATCCTGCATTCAGCAGTCGATTCGACTCCATAGGGTTGAGAGTCATATAATATCGTATAGTTGTAGTAAGTCCAGGATTCTTTGTTTTGTGTATAGTTGTAGCATTCATATCTAAACGTATCTCATCAAACATGTAGGCTATAACATTATTACTGAGCTTCGCTGTAGTAGGAGTTCCATCTACCTTGTTGAGAGCACCTTCGATGTAGAGATAATTCATGTTAGGTAGCATATACAAATCTTCAGCTTGGCAGGGTATTCTAATTTCATCATTTACATCCAGAGCGAGAGTGTTGTACGGTAGAAAAACATGCTCCCCCTCCTTGGTGATCTTGTCATCAAAGGCCGGACCTCTTTCATGTTTAAGATGTCCATTATAGCGGTTTGTAACATAACCCCTCGAAGAACTTGCGAGTAGCACGTGGTAATTCCTCGGAAGCTGGAGAGGTAGTATGCTTCAAACGTGCTGTACGTAGGCTATTATAGTATTTGCGATGTCTTTTCAGATGTACTGCCATTGCGCCTTATGTGTAGTCTTGTAGTGATAGTCTCGTTACCTTCCCGTGTTGATCTACCACTCGAATAGTGATCTGATCTATATAATTTGTATCTTTCACTGGTAAATATATAGGGTTCAAGGGTGCTTGAGAGATGCGACAGCCTGGTGAAACAGAAGGGTAAGATTCGTAGAGCAAATGTCCACTTTTACCCTCAATGAAAGAGCCTGTTGCAATACTGCACTCCACATGTATGATACTCACTTTAAATATATTCACATGATCGTCAGATTCAAACGCTTCTACAGCAGGAATTATTTTGGTCTCGGTGAATTCTAGAAGCCAGCAAATAGATCTAGCCTTAGAAAAGTCTATTGTATAGGACATTTAACCTCAGTCTTCATTGTATTATTATTAGGCCTTATAAAGAAGACTTCATCATTCAATCCTAGTTTATTCATTCATTCATTATCTTTTTACCCTCCTCTTATAGGAGTTACACCCCCAGGACTTACAAGCGGGTGCCTGGGCTCAGAGGCCACGTCGAGGAGCAGACACTCATGGATCAGACAGAACATCCAGGATAGGTGATCAGCCCGATGCCTGGTATGGGATGAAGGAAGTAGATGAAACGAAATGTTGCTGAAATGGATGAAAGGAAAAGTGATGATGGAGCACTTGGTGGAATGAATGGCGGGGAAAACCGGAGAACCCGGAGAAAACCCGCCCAGACGCCGCTTCGTCCACCACAAATCCCACATGCAGGTCCCTGGAATTGAACCCGGGCACCCTAGGTGGGAGGCGAGCAGTCTAACCACTCGGCCACGACGCCGACTCAATCCTAGTTTAACCTTTAGAAATGCATTGATATCGACAATCTCGTAGGTTCCATGAGGGATGACAATGATTTCAGCTTTACCATTATAAGTATAATGAAATCGATTATTACTTTCATCGACGTTTGGTATTGAATAGAATGTTTCAAAATTCAAGAGAGCAATCTCATAAAGACCTGGAGGATCTAGCAGTAGAGGCGGGTTTAGATACGTTGAAATAATAGAGTCTGGCCCGCTCACGGTAACTGTATAACTCATCTTGACAATGTAGAAGCTGCTAGGATAAAAGAAATTGCAATCACAATTGCCCAGAGATGCCTGAATGGAAATTCTAGTATGTCAATATATTATAGAAGATTTTAACACCCTGTAGATATTTCTCAATCTCAGGAGGAGGCTTCAAATTACCGAAAATATCAAAGTAGCATGCGACATCACCTTCTTTCCTTACAGCAACCCAGTCTGTTCCTTCATTATCAGAGGTATCGAGATTGGTAATAAGTCTGTCTTTGAAGTGAGGCTTTAAAGGTAGTTTGTCAGTCATATATACTCCTCTAAAATAAGGAATTTTTATACGTTTAGCATAACATTCGATGTCTATGTTACTTAGAGCTTCCTCCGGTATATTTAGAATCCTCTTCCACCGTTTTTTTTTTGTTTTGCTTCTTTAAACCCTGGCGTTTATATACTCTATTTTTCAAGGACCTTGCGAATTTGGATGCAAAGGCTAAAGACGACATCAGCGACATTACAGGTAAGAATCCTCCTTTATTTTTCTTCTTACACCTTCTCTTTCGGAGTCCCTTTCCTCGGGCCGCCATCGCCTTGTTATACCTCGCAACTTCTGCTAAGTGCCTATCAGCAGCCTTTTTTTATTGACTGCAGAGGATATCTGAGATGTGCCGCCGGCTGCAGCGCCTAAAGCAGCAATGATGGGTATCATAGGTAAAAACCCTCCTCTCTTCTTCTTTCTCTTTCCGGCTCCGACTGCAACGTTTCCCTTCATGATTGCAGTTACTATCCTCGCAGCTAAACTTTCACCAAAAGTTGAATCTGATGACAGCACACGCTTCCAGGCCTTCTCTGCAAGAATCTTATCCGCTATTTGTCTTGAAGCACTGTCCTTATGCTCAGGTATGCGAGGTCGTGTTGTTTGCAAGCTTCGTCTGATTGGTTAATTCCCGGGGCTCATATTGTTAGACCATTCTCCAATTTAGCGCCCGGCCACAATATCTATACCCGGGCAAGTGAGCTTCAAAAGGGGGTGAATTAATTATGGAATTAATAATTCCAGAGCCGCGCTTATAATGCAACGACTTGCCTCTCTTAGCTCTCATGATATACTAATCGCGTAAGTGCATGCATTAACCCTTTTATATCTTCGTTTGAGGTCTAAGCGAAGAGCATAATTGAATGGTTTGAAAAGCAGTTCTTCTGGGTATGCTGTTGTTCTACATCCATTGTGTTTAGCAGGGTATTTAGAGGCTAGCATGCACTATGCGTAGCAGGAATTGTTTTCGTTCTTTATATTTATCACTGCAGTTTTATTCCTAATTTTTGTGGCAATTCAATATATGATGCTGCATGTAGAGGATCATAGTGTGTAGAGCTCATCACCAGGCTAGGTATGTCTAACAAGGACTTCGACGATGCTCCCCCTCAAATTTGGAAATGTTTTCTAATATATCCCCCGCAACTGAAGAAAAGATCTGATTGATGTCGGTTGACAGAAGTATCAGCACTGGCTTAGAAATAAAGAAGGAGGAAAAGCGCGCCTGTTCATTAGAATTATGGATTACATATATAAGTTCCATGGAACAATTCATTTTAAATGCACTCCTGCTTTTCTGCAAGACGTTTTCCACTTCTTTAATTATAAGCTCCTTGCACCAATCTAAAAAGACTCTTGGGTAGAGTATTTTTAATGTATTTTCTAGTTTACTATTAAAAATACGTCCCTTGAATGCCGATTGGATGGTATTGCATTCCAGATCGTGACAATTGCTAGCACTAACCTTGGCTTTTTTAATGATAAGTTGCTCGCTTCCGTCCGATGCCTGTTCTCTCTTCCTGTTTACGGGTGCTGAATCCTTGGATGATGAGGTTGACATTGCAGCGGCTTCATAAATTGCGTTTGGTGATGAGGTTGAGGCTGCAACGGGTACAACTTCCACAGGCATGTCGGGTGATGAGGAGGCTGACTGTGCAGCGGCTGAGATTTCATCAACCCTCTCCTGCAACGCGGAGCTCTGTGTTGCAATCTCCATGGTCTGGCTTCCCTCTTCCACCAGAATATTTCATGGAATAATAATAGTATGGCATATGTAAAAGCATATTATAATGATTTTGTTACATTACTTTTTTTAAAACACTGAACGATTCTTACCATTTGCCGGCTGCTGCATGTATGGGGCAGGCCCCCATCCCTAATAATTTGGTACCAGGAAGGCGGATGGTGCAGCGGTCGCGTGTTCAACGAGACTCGTCCGCAAATAAAGTCCGCTCCCTTGAATAATAATATAGAATGTGTAAAAGAACTTCATAAATTGTTGAAGAATTCTTACCATTCGGCGATTGCTGCATGTATGGGGCGCGGCCCCATTCCTGATGATTTGGTACCGGAAGGTATGGATGGCGAATGGTGCAGCGGTCATCACGTGTTGTACGATACCAGTCCCGAAATAAGGTCCGCTCCCTGGAATAATAATAATAATAATAATAATAATAATAATAACAATAATAACAGTATAGCATGTGCAAATGAACTTCATAATATGTTGCAGAATTCTTACCATTCGGCGGTTGCTGTATGCATGGAGCAGAGCCCCATCCCTGATGATTTGGTACCGGGAAGGCCTGGGAGCCTGGGGGTGGCGGTGCTGGTGCTGAGGCCTCGTGTTGAACGAGACCCGTTCCGAAATAAAGTTTGCTCCCTCGAATAATAATAACAATAATAATAACAATAATAGTGTAGCGTGTGTAAAGAACTTCATAAAATATTGAAGAATTCTTACCATTTGCCGGTTGCTGCAATGTATGGGGCAGGCCCCGTCCGTGATTATTTGGTAAAGGGAAGGCTGACGGTGCAGCGGTCGCGTGTTGAACGAGACTCGTCCCGAAATAAAATCCACTCCCTGGAATAATAGTAAAACAATATTGCATGGGTAAAAGAACTTCATAAAATTTTGAATAATTCTAACCATTCGGTGGTTGCTGCATACATGGGGCAAAGCCCCATCCCTGATGATTTGTGCCGGGAAGGCATGGAAGCCTGGTGGCGGCGGTGCTGCTGGAGCGGTGGCGAGTTGAACGGAACCCGTCCCGAAATAAAATCCACTCCTTATAATAAGAATAATAATAATAGTATAGAGTGTGAACAATATCATCATAAAATCTTGAAGAATTCTTACCATTCGGTTGTTGGTGCATGCGTGGCAGGGCCCCATCCGTAATGATAAGACGCCTTAATCATCTCGTTATTCGCGGAATGATGCAGCAGTTGGCGACCAGTATCTTGTTGGAGCTACATTAGCAGACCTGAATGCTGAAAACATAAGTAATTTGCGCGTTAGAGTTTATTTATTTATTTATTTAAAAAAAAGAAAAACTGTATTATTAAGTTAATTTACTTTATTTCGAATAGTTTACATAAACGGAAATGTCGATGTATTTTAACCAGCAAGAAATCTCTATTGCAAATAAACAACATTTATTATTCGACACAGTCATGGAAAATATATCTTTTAACCTAATGGAAACATAGTGAAAATTTTCACTAAATGAATGCGTTAGGAAAATGAAACATCCAAATAGTTATTAAGTGAAGAATGTTCAACCGAGCCGTGCAATCTGAAGTCCCGTCGGTCACCCTCGCAATAAATTTCTATCGCATATAAAGAACATTTTTTTCGATACGGTTACCATTCAAATAATTGCATTTTCTCTAAAATGAAAACAATTCACTCGGTTAAATCCCGTATTTATACACATGGAATAATAAGTTTGCTTAAAAATGAATACTTAACGAAACTGTTCACATTTTTTGAGCAAATAAATTATTAACAGCTATTAACTGTAGAATGTTCAACTATTTGCATTTAATTGCCCAACATTGAAAACAAGAACGCAATTATAAGTTAAATGTAGTGAGTAATAAGACAACTTTTAAAGTAAATGAACTGCTTTTACAACTTACCAGAAATGGTGTTTAATGAAATTTCACGACGTGAACTAAAGCCTGAAACTTAACTCGTCGATGTCAGTCCAGAAACTGTAAGAATGTCCGGTGAAGCAGGCTAATATATCTCTCTTTTGAAATATAAAAATGTATGCGAGAGGCGTGTCGGTATAAAATAAATCGATTTTGATTGGCTACCGCAACCCCCTCGAGCATGTAGGGGAGCTAGCCTCGCGTAGGGAGGTATTTCATAAACCGCGTTTAAACTTGTTGCGGGGGGAATACCTCCATCACGCCACATATCTGTAAGGGAAATCCTTCTGTATATGACGCTAGAAAATAAAATAGAATACATATATATATATATTATTTTTACATGTATGGGCTAAAATTCAATTTTATTATTACCAAAATATTCCCTCTAGTATTATATTTGAAGCACCCGTCTGCGATGAAAGTATTATTCTATCACCATATGAATGTGAGTGGTGACGCTGATACCATCACCTGGAACTCCAACCTCATACATAGGATTGTATAAATGACGCATTATTTAACGTTTTTCTTTTAGAGTGAACTTGATTGTCGTCCTGATGCGATAGTTACGAATGTTTATGTACAGTGTTATATAGGATCTATACACCATACCTGCTGGGAAATATATTACACCCGCGCTTATAAAGACCGTTATTGGGAAGGCTTGCCCTGTATTTATGTATTCGTAGACCTTCATGCAGGTCCTAAAGTCAGACAGGGTGGTCACCAGGAATCGAACTGGCGACCTCTCGAATGCAAACCTCACACGTTACCGCGTAGTAGTTTTTATCAAAACAGCGTTTAAACACCTTTTACCCAAGTTAAATAAGATTGTCATTCATCAAGTATTTCATTCACCTATAAACCAGGGCGTAAAAACAAGTTTGTCTCAAAGACACAAAAAAGTGTCTGATGCGATACACTCGAATGCTTAAGTTGAATTCTTTCTCCAACTTTAATTCTAAATACCATACTCTTTTTAGCACCCTCTCCAAATCATATTTCTTTGTTTAACATTCCATTAAAATCAGTTTATTATCGGTATCATACAAACAATTCTTGTATTTGACGGGTATATAAATAAAATGCGGCTAAACAAGTTAGAAGACTTACAGCATCATCTATATGAGCAGTTTTTTCCGATAGGAACGGTCTTTTGGCGAATGAGAAATCATTTTAAAACACACGACATACACCTGCACATAAAAAGGTGTTTAATGGGAAGGGTTTGCCATTATCCTTTAGTGTCTATGGGATGGTATCCTGCTGCCCGGAATTTCCCGACACCTGGTTTACCCTTTTCAGGGATATACAACATATCCTGGCAAGAGGTGTACAACTGAATAACTCATTGTCGAATTTCTCGAACACCACTGGTGTGGGACTATAGAACAAAAAGATTTTAAACAAATATCAAATTGATATATTTGAAGTCTTCGTAATCGTTCGATCTCTCTGCTGGAGTAGTCAAAATATCTTTCAAATGGAGGCATGTTTAGAAGTTCTCGCCCTATGTTATTTACCCCTTTTCGCGATATTTATATATTTACTAAGAAAGAAATGCATGTTTTGAAAGTCCATGTATTTTTTAGTTTGAGTTCAGAGTTCTATTTCCCGCTGGTATTCAATACCGCTTTAGACATTGCATATCTAAACAATCACGAGTCTGTTACAATCGTCTTTTCATTTTTGTGACGGGAATAAAGAAAATAGATAATAATAATAAATATTATACTAATAAACATAGTAATAATAATAATAATTGCTTAAGCTATGAATGTTTAAGTACAGTGTTATGCAGGATCTATACACCATACCCGCTAGGATAGAGTATACACCTACACTTATAAAGATCGTCAATGGGAGGGCTTGCCCTTGCACGGTAACTCACCTAACCGATATTCGAACTCGGGATCGCTCGAATGTGAATAGACATGCTATCTCTCAGAAAAGCCTAATATTTATTTATTATTACATTGGAGCGATGCGGAATCAAATAATTTTTAGACAGGGCGACTGAAACACCAGTCTGTTTAAATGGAATAAACAAATAAGTTTTCCTGACGATAATAATAATATCGAACGTTACGAATGTTTAACCATGCGTTAGTCGCTAGGGGTCTGAGAGATCCCTGGCATTATATAAATGTTATTATTTTCGAACGAACGCACCTATGCAATTGCCTGACTAGGACATCCAACATTACACCTTGCCGATTATTTGCTGCAACGATAACCTTATTTGTTTATTTGTTTGGCAGAAGAATGACTAATCAGCATTTACGTGTTGCACAGTTCAACCAGACCCCGCGCGCCTGCTCTCGTTACATACTGTTGACAGATTCGTTTCTCATTAGCTTTTGTGCAATATTGCTTTGCTAATGCAAGGAGCTGTTACTGCTTCGTCATGAATACGAGTAAAGGGTACGATCTACAAAATCCGAATGATTTGAAGAAGTACAACGCCTACTTTGCGATGATGATGCCTTGCCCGTGGATAACAACTTATATGAATCAGATGATTCTAATTCTGAAGATAAATTTGAAAGGAGATCTTAGGTTCAGAAACTGACCATGATAATGAAGAGGAAGACGTAGAAATCAGCTTGTGTGATAACATGTATCTTATAGGTAACATCATATGCTTATCATAGTAATTCCTCTTCTTTTGTTATTATTATTATTATTGACAAAACATTCTGTTGTTATTTACAGGAAGAGATGGAACAAAATGGAAAAAAAAAAACACCTTGGAAAATAACACAGACAAGAGCTCACAATATATTGACCAAACTTCCTTGTGTTATAGGAGCTGCCAAAAATGCGAAAACGGAAATTGATTGTTGGAGCCTTTTTGTTACCGAAGATATAGTTGATTTTAATGTTGAAAGCTCAAATACTTACATTAGCAGTGTGCAGCACAAATTTGATTGTGAAAGAGACAGCAGACCTACAGATGTATTAGAAATAAAAGCTTTCCTAGGCTTATTGTACCTGGCAGGACTTTTTCGTGGTGGACGCAAGAATATTCACGATTTTTGGAGAACCGATGATCTTACAATTCCTCTACTCCGAATGGCTATGTCCGAGAAACGATTCAGTTTTCTAATACGCTGTATTCTCTTTGATGACAAAAGCTCAAGACTGAACAGACGAAGATTGGATAAATTGGATGCTGTTAGTGGGATGTTTACATTGTTTCTTTATAACTGTCAGAACCATTATTCTCTTGGACAAAAATGTCACTGCCGATGAACAGTTGCCGGCATTTCGTGGTCGATGTGGTTTTAGACAATATGTACCATCCAAGCCAAACAAGTATGGCAAAAAAATATTCCGTTTGAGTGATGCAAAATTGTTTTATACAACTAACATGGAGATTTATTGTGGACAGCAGCCGGACGGACCATATTTGCAAACTAATTCGGCAGAGGCTGTAGTGCTGAGACTAACTGAACCAATCTCTGGCACTGGATGAAACGTTACTGCAGATAATTGGTTTACCAGTGTATCGCTGGTGAATGAATTGCGCTAAAGACAACTTTCTTTCGTCGGTACAGTGCGAAAGAACAGAAAAGAATTACGCACTAATTTCACTTCTCCAAAAGATCGCAGTCAGTACGAAAGCATATTTGGCTTCACAAAAAATGAAACGCTTGTTTCATATGTTCCACAAAAGGCTAAAACAGTAGTTTTGGTCTCACGTGTACATATTTTAACCACACAGTTATCAGAAGGTGCTGAGAAAAAGCCTGAAATAATCCTGCATTACAACGACACTAAATCAGGAGTTGATGTAGTAGATAAATTGCGTGCTACATACAAGGTACCAGAACAACGAGAAGGTGGCCCATGGTAATTTTTATAATATCTTGAACATTGCAGGTATTAATTCTAGGGTTATCTTCCTTGGAAACCAAAATAAATGTTCCACAAAGCAGGAGTATTTGAAAGCACTATCTTTAGCTTTACTGTTGCAACAGCTACAAAGGAGAGCAACAGCATCAAATCTTCCCGGTGATTTGAAAGGCCTTGTGACAAAATATAAACCTGAAGAATCGGGCGTAGATGAATTGTCAAATACACCGCTATGCACATTGAAAAGGAAACGATGTGAACCCTTCAACAAAGGCAAAACGAACTGCAAAACTAAATATGCATGTGGGAAATGCAACAACCCCCCTGTGTTTGAGCAAACATGATAAAATTATTTACGATAGTTGCTTAGTCGGGAAAACACGGGAGAGATAGTAGATGATTCTGAGTAACTGAACATTTGAAATTCCAAGTTGTATGTATACCTGAAAATGCCAATGTATTTCTTTATACTTACTGTAATACAATTTATAACGTATACTTACTCATATTTCAGCTTGTATTTTTATTTTGTAAGATAATACCTACTATCAGCCTTGTACGCTTAATCTAAATAAAGGTAAAACATGGAAAAAAGAAAATACACGAAAGAAAACAAAAATACAAACAATAACAACAAAAATATAGCGCGGGTCCACTAGGCCCCGCGCAACTATCGGCGTTCTACCAAAGCGCCCACCTGACGGAGGGTTAAGTGCAGTGTTATACAGGATCTATACACCATACCCGCTAGGAAATATATTACGCCTGCGCTTAAAAAAATTTCATTATTTATTTACAAGGTATTGTTTAACAATAATTTTAGTGTCAGCAACAAAAGAAATTATCGTTTTTTTTCTCGATGTAATTCCCGGCATCTAAATGGGAGATCCATTCGCGTGTATAAGTCTGGACTATTCTTTTGGGGACATGTATTGCTAAAACGCACTCAAGTGTTAAATTTGAAACATTCGCTTGTAGGTGCTCTCTCACCTCAGGAATCCCATCCATTAGGTGTAAGTGCGGATGGCCCCCAAAACTGGAGTTTTCCAAGACCAGGTTTACCCTCTTCAAGGGTGCACAACATACTTTCGCAAGGGGTGTGTAAACCGCTATATATAAATCGCTGTCATCTCCAGCATTACGTATCATTGAATTGGTAAGCTTTCTTGGCGATAATAATAATAATGATAATAATAATAATAATAATAATAATAATAATAATAATAATTGCGAAGGTTACGAATGTTTAAGTACAGTGTTATACAGGATCTATACACCATGCCCTCTAGGAAATACATTAGGCCTGCGCTTATAAAGATTTCACTATTTATTTACGTATGTATCATATAATTATAATTTTAGCGTAAAAACAAAGCTGTAGCCATCTAAAGTTATAGCATGACAGACACGATAATGGCATTAATGAATTTCGGCGATAGTTAACAAGAACTTCTACTATGTAGTGGTACTTTATCGATAATGGATATTTTAAAACTCCCTGTCTACGCAAAGGAGAGAAAGAGAGTGTGTGCTTGCGTGGTGGACGCGGTTTTTTACGCACAATGACTGTTTTGAAGTCCCTGCCTATGCACGTGCTTGCGCGGTGGGAGGGGTGCTTTATCGGCAATGACTGTTTTAAAGTCCCTGTCTATGAGAGTGCTTGCGCTGGCGGGTGTGGTATTTTAACGACAACAACAGTTTTAAAGTCCCTGTCTATGAAAGTGCTTGCGCTGGCGGTGGGGGTACTTTATCGACAATGATTGTTTTAAAGTCCCTGTCTATGCGCGTGCTTGCGCGATTGGGTGGGGGTACTTTATCGATAATGACTGTTTTAAAGGCCCCTACCTATGCGGTAGATTGCGTGAGTGGGCGAGGAACCTTTATCGACAATGCCTCTTTTGAATGTCCATGTATTTTTTAGTTTGAGTTCAGAGTTCGATTTCCCGCTGGTATTCAATACCGCTTTAGACATTGGATATCTAAACAATCACGAGTCGTCTTTTCATTTATTTTCTTACGGGAATAAAAAATAGACATTTATTTATGATCACTCTTTAACCCGGTAAAATAAAAGAGTAACAAGGGAGGTGTTTTATTTAGGGTACTTGCCATATTTCATTATTTATTTATTTAATTATTTAGTTAGTTATTAATAACGTGTGTATTATTTAAATATAATGTTAACCCTATTTATTTTTTTCAGACCCAACCCTACTGTAAACAAATCTTAGAAAACATATCTTGAAGCGCGAATTTCCTTATCACCCTTCTAACGGTTTATGCTAGTTATTTCCCGGGAGCCAACATGGCCGCTATCCGCGTGTTAAACCCTTAAAATGGCTACTTCCGCCTTGTCCCCCGCAGGCCGGAAGAGTGCACCTTCGTCGCTGTCCGCTAGATTGCGTAAAAGAAGTTTACGGAAGACCGTGACAGACATGGAGAGGGAAGAGGGGTTAGGAGCTAGCGCAGAGTAGTGATGATGCGATCAACCATGCCTGCAGACCTGAGAGATCATTAGCGAGACAGCGCCTACAGGAGATGACCTCGCGCTTGGGTTTTCAGTTAAAGAATCACTAGTTAACGTCTCGTGTTAGCGATTTACGCTAACTTTACCTTTCATTCATGCATTCTTAATTCATCTAAGTGACGTAATATTCTTATAAACTTAAAAAAATCCCTCAAAAGCAGACTTGAGCAAGTGTTATTAGTCGTAATAATTATATACGCGTAATAATCACCTTAACACACACACACACATATACGATGGCAACCAGGTGCGCGAGTCAATTCATATACACTTATTTCCATTAATCAATCAAAAATACTTAATTGTATTCATCGATCGAGGGTTTGCGTCCAGCCCTTTAGAGGCGCGACCCTGGGACGTTAGCAGTATAAATCCTTGATTCTTTTTCGATAATGTTAGACGATGTTATGTGGACGTACATTGCTAGATTGATTGACACAATTATCTCCTACATCGATTTGCGGGGGCGACGGCACGCGAGAAAACAATAGCCCATTGTTCGTCGATCCCGGCTGTCTGTATCAGTAGTGCACAAAGACCCACCTCCATTTGCGACGATAACAATAACCCATTGTTCTAATCCTTCACCGGCCGGCATTCAGACCGGCACACAAAGTACAATAGCCCCTTGTTCTAATACCGCGCGGTATTCAGGTCAAGCCACAAAGAGGGAGCGTGGTCGGCGGCTTTCGGGGTGATGCCACAAAAGGACAATATCCCATTGTTCTGATACACCACAGCGCGGTATTCAGGTCAGGCCACAAATAGGGGCGTGGTCGGTGGCTTTTCGGAGTCAGGCCACAAAGGAGGGGACTGGAGCCGGCAGCACAGAACAAAGAGTCATTAATCCTATAGTTCTGTTCAGAACAATGCCCCGTTTTTCTGGTTCTGCCATCTTTTTACTACCACGTTGTATAAAGAAACGACTTTAATAAACGTTGCTTGATAGTATGAGGGAAGGTAAGCGCCATTAGTCGTGTTTTGTTTGGAGGATGTTATGATGGTTATTTTAGGGCCAATTTAATTTTTTTATTGGGAATCTACAATTAGGGTTTAGTAATAGTTTTCTTATGCATGGCACTTTAATCAAACTTGTTAGTTATCCTGAACAAACAAAGAAACAAAAATTAATTTTGTTTTAATAATGAGCTAAAAGAAGGTATATACGAAGCATTTTTTAATGTTTAAGTGCCATTTTAGAATTTTCCGCTGCAGCGTCATTTTCACCATACGCATTTTCGCGTTACGCGATCACTTCCAGCATTCATTAGGAAGCCAGGTGCAGCAATGAGCGATCGTCACCTTGGGTTTTCCTGTTGTTAAAGCGCTTCGAAATGTTCAAAACAATCGAATTACTCACCATCTGTGAAGCCAGATCATATATTTTTTAAGTGCCAGAAGTGTTACGCCAGCAAATATTTATCACCAATTGTGTGAGGTTTATGGGGAAAAGTAATAAGTGATGGAATGGTGAGGAAGTGGGTTAGACAGTTTAATGAATGTCGTGAAAATGTGAATGATCCGCCTGTGATCATGGATGATTTGGTGCAAACTGTGGAAGTAAACATTCGCGAGGACAGACGTTTCACCAAATCGGTGTTGTCTTCGCATTTTCCACAAATTTCAAGATTCGTCCTTACAACACTGTGACAGAACGCTTAGGATTTTGGAAATTATGCTCAAGATGGGTGCCCAAAAATCTTACTCATGAGCACAAGAGCAAGTTATCTGCCGCTGCACTTACTTTTCCCGCGTGATATGCTGAGGAAGGTGATTATTCACTAACGCACATCGCTATAGGTGATAAGACATGGGTGTTTCACTCACTCCTGAATTAAAGCAAAACTCCATGGAGTGGAGGCCCACAACATCCCGCGTGAAGAAGAAATTCAAATAGACGATAGATCATGTGTACAGTCTTCTGGGACAGACAAGGTGTTCTGATGGTTGAATTCTTGCCCAGGAATGCGACAATCAACAAAGACTCTGAGACAGTGCGAAAGCTCCGTCGTGCAATACAGAACAAAAGGCGTGGAATGCTTTCGCGTGGAATCATTTTGGTTCGTGACAATGCCCGGCATACACGGTCAAACAAACTTAAGTTCTGATCGCATCATTTGGTTCACAACAGTTCGACCACCCTCCCTACAGTCCAGAATTGGCACCAAGCTATCTTTATCCGTTTCTTCATCTAAAGAAATTCCTTAGTGTAAAACATTTGAACCACGGTGATGTGAAACAAAGCCTACATACTTGGATTTCATCACAGACGGTATCATTCTTTGACGAAGGCATACAAAAACTGCTTTCCAGTTACGACAAATGCCTGAATAACGGCGGTGATCATGCGGAGAAGTAGTGTAAGGTGTTGAAGTAGAATATTTGTTGGTCGTTGGAAGATGCTTCATATTTATCTGCCCCACGTATGGGAGCCAATTTGTCGCGGTCACTTCGTGTTATCTTATTGCTGAGCGCCTGTTATTGTTTTACTACTTTGAATGTTGGGTTCTTTGTCCTCCGGCTAGCCATTATTACTACTCAGTCGAGTATATCTCTTGAACAAGGTGTGTAAACGTAAAGGATTTGTTACTGAAAGATAACACTTATAAAAGAATTTGTTTTTACACTTTTATTACCGTCACAATTAATCAATTTCACATATTGACTCTTGATACACGCCAGACTGAAACTGTTATATTTTCTAATATCACTATAATCACTTATTTGCTGCACATTATTAATTCGCGTATTTCACATTTATAACAAACTTTACGACGTGAGAGATTCTGTAGAATTGCGCGAAGTATAACGTGTGAACGAATCTCTTAAACTGTGCGACGTATAACCTTTGTATGATTCTTTTGGACTGAACGACGTATTACCCGCGAATGCTTCTGTTGGACTGAACGATGTGTAATGCACGAATGTTTTTGTTGGACTGAGCGTTACCCATCTCTGGCTTTATCTTTTTGTACTCCCTCACCCGATATGCCTAAAGATTATAACCGAGCTGCTATTGGTTAATAAAACGCGCCAACATTAGCGTCTATTTTTATATCAATCAAAATTACGAACACACATGCTCTAGGGAAGAAATTCCCTCCATTTCTAAAGAAACGCGCGCTACTCTGACGTCATTTGCTTGCCTCTTCTAATTAATAAACAACTCACCCCCTCGCTCATTGTTGCCCGCTCTTATTGTCAGTTTCAGTGAGGCCGTGTAAACTTATTTCCTAACAATGCTTATAATTAACAAATATCCCAAATCAATGTCATACAATAATGCTTATTTACACTATAATCACTCTGGCATTTACATTATTGTGATATAAAATACTGCCTCAGTGTAAGGTAATTAATGATAATAAAGTATTGGCATTAAATCCGCAGAGACTGCCTGAGATAACAAATTTGGTGTTGATATAACTCATCAATCTTCACAGTCAAAGAGAGAGGGAGAAACGGAGAGACATAGATGGACATTTTTCCTAAAATGATTCATTTGAGTTTACGATAAACCTCAACGCAATGTCAAAGCTTTGATTGCATTACTCTATCTCTCTCTCTCTCTCCCTCTCTCTCTCTCTCTCTCTCTCTCGTGCTTGTTTAAAGAGTAGAAAAAGTAAATATTATTTATATATTATGTTATAACATAACTGTGAACATTTTTAAAGATTATTATAAAATATACTTAAGAGTGGTATTTAATATTTGTAATAAAAGGTTATTACCATGATGGTTGCTGTGGTAATTCTTAACATAAAGGGTCAATGTTATGCACACATTTGGGATATTCGAAAGATTTTCGGAACCTTGGTTTCGCTAACTCATAAATGCCAAATGTCTAGTCTTCTGACATTCCTCAAGCAAACATCCGTTACTTCCGCGATACCACTTCATTTTCCAGTCCGGTGGCTTTCTGATCCCATCCTCTTCCCTGTATCTCACGAAGAAGGCTTTCAGATTCATTCCAGACAATTGTATTGCGTACCTTGACCTCTGTTCCATGAGTTACTTCCTGCCCTCCCAATAGGATTATCTTGATTTATTCCGTAAACTCCCCACTCTTCTGTGATTCAAGCTTCAACTCTAGAGCCAGTTTCTAACCAGTAACCAAATAAAAGAAACGTAAAGCTTACAACACGGATATACATGAATTTTATGCACATTAAATGTGGCCAATCGCTCTACATAAAAACTGACAACCTTGCCTTGTTTACACGCTTTTTCATTATTAAGCGGAAGTACTAGCGCGAGTTAGTACTCTCGGCAACCAAAAACTTAGCGCGGGTATGCATACGAAGCTCTGTTTTATTGTTTAGTTCAGCTATGGAGAGCCTCTTTGAACAAGCGAGTCAGTTCAAGCCAGGCTTGTTGAATTCTACTGCGTTGGGTGCCACCAGTTAGCTATTCTCCTTCAAATAATTGTCAAGAAACCCTCCTTTTGATTTCAAACTTGCAAATTATATAATGCGTTGATTAATAAATAAACTGCATTACCTGTAGATTCGTTGGACAGTTCGTTTCTGATGTTATGTTGCAAATATACATAGAATATGATACATTTCGCTTTAACCTAATCACATCAGCAAAACTATAATGATTCCCTAGCATCAATTACAGTACCCTACTTTACTGCGGCATTATTTTAAGAATAAATGCTGATGAACTTTAAGTGAAACATATTTACTTCCGGCGTGAAGTTATTTATAAGTTTTCCTGTCAAGCCGTTTATAAAATAATTTCTTTGTTTGTTGTAATTTCAACTTTTCTTTCATTCAGCAATGCTGTGTTTGTTTGTTTCTTTCTTTCACATCACTTAAAATTCACTTTCTTCATTGGGGACCTTTGGCTGTTATTCTTGTTTAACAACTTTAATTTCCTTATGTCGTCTTTTTTTTTCTTTCTTCTCACTGTTGCCACAGATGTCTACATATTTGGTGTATAATGTAGCTTCCTATTCTATGTTTAAAGGACACTGATTTGTGGTTGTTAAGTTGTAATCAGGCTGTTTTTGGTGAAATCAAATATTTCTGAATGATTAGGCTTTAGTAGAATTAGAAAAAGGAGTGTTGAGGTTGCATTGGCTTGAATTAGAACATTTTTAAAGAGGTTTTCTGTTGAAAACATACTATGTCAACTATGACCTGCAGTTCCTACCATAACAATTTGCTAGTCCTCTTTATTGCTCAGGCTCAAACTAATGTACTGTAAACATGGTTTTGCGTTTCTACGTATCACTGCTGAAAACTGCCGTTTGTACTCGAAAGAAGCAAAAACTGAAGTGGTGCTGATCAAACAAACGAACTGTACACTGAGGTTTGCAGATTTGTTGTTATTGCTGTTGATTTGTGTTGTTCAAATTCTGCAAATTCCATGTGAGGCGTAATCAGAGAGCGTTGCGTTAAACGTACACAAATGTATCAAAGTCTTAAAGAGGTTAGTTTCTGTTTTTCGGCACCAGAGCATATTTTCTGACAAAAGGCATGTTTTATATCAAACATAATCTAAGCTCAGTAAACAGTTCCATGTAGGAAGATGCGCAATGCTTTACTATTGGGCATTCGCCAAAAACTACGAGATATAAGGTGTATAAAAATACAATTTATAAGATCCAGTATGACCTAAGAGGAAAGTAAGTAGATAATTATAACAATAATGCTAATTTACTGCGTTCATGTGACGTACCACCGAAGTCGCATCCGCGTATCTCCTAAACCCTGTTTCGAATATTATTTAGTATCAGGAAATGGCCAGTTTCACTATACAAATGATACACACACACATCTATATGCTGATATTTATTACTTTTATAGCATTATAGAATATTGTGAACACTAATGGACGTTGTGGTTTACATATTTCTTTACATTCTTGCAGAATATTTTCTGTTTTGTTCCATATTAACCCCGCACACAAGTCGCATTGCATGCATCCCATCCGAGGCACCATGGGAGCGTTACCAACATTGATGATCCGACCTAAGCCGCAAAGCATAGCTGAGAGATGTTGTTTAGAAGTAGAGGAGTGGAGTTCGGCCGCAAATGCGGAGCGACGACAGGGAGTAGCCGTAGGATCTGCGCGACCAAACTCGAATGATCCACGTTACCAGATTTTCTTTGGTTGGCAACATTCAGCACAAAATGTCGCCAGTTTCCACTATATAAGGACGAGCTCTAGAAAAGGTAGATGGGTAGGCCAATGACTTCGTTCAAACAACAACTACTATATAAAATAACTCCACATACTCCAAGCAACATCTTACATATTAAAAAACCACAATTTTGTAAGTATTAACCTATAATTCAGTCCGTTTCTTCATACTAAATCAGTACCCCCTGTTTGTTATAAGTTTGATCCCCTGGCATGTATTCTTCCGCGATCCCCTTCCTTCCCCTATCCCTTGATTGACTAATGTGCCCCTTTCACTGACGATGTGTGAGATACTAGCAATGCAAGGTCAGGAGATAAAAGCCATATAAACACTCTGTCATGACGCACGCGCATTCCAGATGCCTTAATTCCCTTACATTATATATTTGTTTTGTTTGGTTATTTGGCAATTCTCTTAGAATGTATTAAAATAAATGAGCATGTTAATTAAGAAACTAGTCCACATCGCACAACAACCTATTCCACGACAACAGCCAATGAGAGGTGACTAGTGCACGTGACAGTTAAGAGTCACGGAGCAAAGTCATATTGAACAGGATTTAGTAATACGACTGTCATAGGTTCGCCATCCCTGCTTTATTGCCTAGTCCCGCTGACCTTCAAATCGGTATTGTAAGCACAATGGATCATGGTCTTGTTATTATGCAAACATTAATCAAACATTATTCCGGAATGTTAGCTACTATTGAGCACCCTGAAGATATTATCAAAGCAGGAAGATGCGAATTGAAATTGGATGCTTTTAAGGAAGCTTGCGAATGACAATGACACAGAATATCAATAATGCATTATGCATATGTTTATTTTCATACGTCACGTCGGAGGTTAAAAAAACAAAACAGCCAGACCTTGCACACAGAGCGCCGCTTCAGGAGCTATTTTACCAGGTCCCCCGCGTGGTTTGGAGCATCCCGGGAACAAAGGCAATAAAACAACATCATATAGCTGAACGCAAGTACTCTCCCTCCCCTTGGGAGTGGTCAGATCAAAATTAAAACCAACACCTTTTGTACACAACGGAGCAGTGGCAAAGGAAGCTGCAAACATTGAAGAGCCTACTTCGCTACTTCCTTACCACCCACACCCAACAACCTAAACAGGCACCCCACAAGAGTTAATTCTTCAGTGGTTAAGCCCTACCAAGGGCAGGAACACGGTAAATAAACCTAGACTCGTCACCTGCCTACTACACAATTGGCGAGCGAGCGAGACTTAAAAGTCTGAAGATTTGTGAAGTTCATATTCTGGAATAAACGCAATACTTGTCTCTGAGTCTCATTCTACTGTCATTTTTACGAAATCTGCGTTTGTTTTTACTTCCAATTATACGCCGCCTTTAACTACATTGGTCTTATCGGCGGCCTTTCCTTTGGAACTTATTGCCTATTGGTGTAAACTTGTGTAACTCTTGTCGTTGGGTTTCTTGCACGTTTGGGCTTTTAATTATTAGACAAAAAGTAGTCTTAAGTAAGGTCTTTAACAACAATGATAACAAAAATTTAGGAGAGTACCTGTCTAAAGTAAAAAAGAAATGGTTATGGTCAATAAAAAGAGATGTGAATTTTACTTGATCCTGAGATGTTAAGATATATTATTATATTTACCATTATTATTATTTTATTACTACTACTATTATTATATTATTATCATCATTTTTATACTGTATATAAAGAAAGAAATATGGGTAGAATATGGCAAGATAACAAACAGCCTGGGCTGATGTGTAGCCATATTCTAAGGAAGATTGCTAGCACAAATAAATAAATAAAAATCATTACCGCTTACACACATTCGCACTCTCGTTCATTCATCCAGACTCAGGGGAGGATAGGGGTTAATCTTGGCTAGAGAAAAGCTTCCACGCCGCAGCCGCGAATCGAACCCGGGATCCCTCGCACAGCAGGAAGTTGCTCTAATGACTGAGCTACAGGGCCAACCAAAAAACTGTATTCTATTTAATAGGAATAAGCTTATATGATTAGCTTATACTATGCAGTCACGTGCGAGTGGTGTTCCCCCAGGATTCCGAAGTCAATCAGAGTGCAAGGATGGCCAAGTGCATTTTATAAACATACTATTCACTCGACTCGCGCGAGTACTCGCAATATTTCAGCTTAGTACCAAATAGAGAGTTTAAACGTGAATTTACTACTCATGAGAGTACCTGTGCTTAATTATACATAAGTAGAGCTGCCAACAATAAATATATCCGTCGGAGCGCTATTTTCCTTAGTGGGTCATCTATGATTCAGCTTGGTTTCTTATCCCCTAGAGACATTGTTTTGTTTAGCTGTAGTAGTAGGGATTTAGCGGTTCTGGCTCACTTAATATGCATGGAATGCCAATTAATATGCTAATTAGCCCCGCCCCCTCCCCCACCCCCGCAGTGCCTTGGTAGTTTTACTTGCACCTGAGGGCCATAAATCTTGTTGAGTACAATGGAGGCTTGACAGTTAAGTAATTAAGGCTGTCAATCAACTGTCAAAACGAACAAAGGGGTCATAAATTTAAGGTTCTGTAACAAAGGCGAGATGTTTTTCCTACCCATTCCACATCTGGCCACTTCTGCACCTGCGCCAGTTACCCACTCCACTCCTATTCTTTCTCGAACACGTGGCATACTCATTCCACTAGCTTTTAACAAAAGAACAATGCTTACCCTTCAGCTGTAAAAATGAACAAAGCCCATGATGAATTAGGGTTGTGACAAAGAGTACCTAAGACAGTAAACAGAGAAACAAGTTCTATTGTCCGGTGCAAGCATTTATTTCTCATTCCACTACCTCCATAACAAAGCCGGTCCCTTTCCATTGTGTAAGAGATTCTATTGTGTGTGCCTTTCTATTGTCCCGGGGGCAAGCCTTCTTTAGAAAGACCATCTGGCATACTCATTCCACAGCCCTATAACAAAGCCTGACCCTTTCCATTGTGTAAGAGATTCTATTGTGTGTGCCTTTCTATTGTCCTGGGCAAGACTAGTTTAGAAAGACACCTGCGGCGTTTCCCATTCCACTGCTCCATAACAAAGCCTGACCCTTTTCATTGTTTGACCACCTGCTAGCTTAACAAAAGAATTCGAGGGTTGCTTTATACTCGTCCTGTCCTTGTTTGCGTGAAAGAGAGAGAAGTCTGTTTACCAACTCTGCGTAACAACGTCAGAGTCGGCCATCATGATTTTGCCTGAGGGACTGTTCTCTCCGATGTTTTACGACATCCTACGAATATACCCGAGCATAGTTAACAAGCATTCTGTTTGGTTTATTTCAGCCAGCGACTCCGAAAAAGCGCCTAATATACATTTCATTACATGCATTAAACCTCTGCGTAATATCCATAGATCGGTGTTCGATTCTTACTGTAATCAAAAGTTTATTGCTAATGAGAAATTAATGATTGATATTATTATATCATTACCCTAATTAGTAAAAAAGGCGTTCAGAGAATTCTAGCTCGACTCTTACCAAGTGAAACTCTAATGCGTAATAACTATTAAACTATGCACCACCAGATTAAAAAATGTATTTAACAAATATAATTTAATTTTTTATACATTATTACCCTAATTAATGAAAGACCGTTCAGAGGGACCCTAGTTCGAATCTTACCCAACGAAACTCTAATGCTTAATAAATATTAAACTATGCAAGGTCAGATTAAAACGCATTTAACAAATATAATTTAATTGTTATATATCATTACAATAATTAATAAAAGGGTGTTCAGGGGGTTCTAGATCGAATCTTACCCAGCGAACCTCTAATGCTTAATAAATATTAAAATATGTGAGTATTGCGCGGCCAGATTAAAACGTGTTTAACAAATATAATTTAATTTATACAACATTACGCTGTTTAACGAGCTGTATTCTTAGGAACCAGAAGCCCATAGTTCGAATCCTGCCCTGCGAAACGCTATAATAACTATTAAAATATTGAAGCAGGGGGTGCTCAGATTAAAATTGCATTTAACAACTATAATTATTTATATTAAACCCTGATGCATACTTAGATATCACAATGCCTAGACACCATTCTTTCTTCTTCTCCTCTCTTTTTCTTTCTATCTCTTTCTTTCTCCACGACTTGTACACATTCAGGCGTTCGCATATACACGAGCACTTGTATACAAATCAGCAAACATACACAGGTACTTGCATGCACACACGCGCACACACACACTCACATACATACAACAGTACACACACACATACACGCATTCACGCACCTCATGCGTATACATACATACACCAGTGCTCTTACACTCTCATACATATACATGGACACACACGAATACACACACGCATACACGCACACACACTCACGTACATGCATACACCGTTACACCTGCACATACGAACACGACCACACTCACACACAGACACACACGCACACACGTGCAAGCACTTACACCCAACAGCGCCAACCCACACACGCACACGTCAACTCACACGCATGTCCTGAATGAAAAGAGACAAAATGATGCAATAAAAACTAATTATAGCTTGGGATGCGACACGTCATTTACGAATTGTTCGAAACTGGTCTGGAGGCATGGGCTCGAATCCTAGGAGTGATTACAAATTTATCTTCTAATAACTCCAAAACTAATTAAAATAAAGACGGTAAATAAACCTTATTACTTTTATGTCATTAGCTCGTTTCTTATGCATGTATATTAGAGTCTAGGTGTCATGGGTTCGATCCTTAATTCTAAAATCTCAATTATCTCAAAAACTAGCACGGATAAAGGTGCGGACCAAAGCACGATTTTTTGCTCCTGTGATGGACAATTAATGCTTTATATAATTTCCAATCAGTTGTCCCTAGATCGAATCCCGATCTTTCAGTGACTTCCTTAATTTTCCACTGTACTCTAAAATATATCACTTAGATCGATGCTGTAACTGCATACAGGACTTTTAAACACATCAAACTAATATTATAAATAATTTTGTTTCTGACGTTCTGAGTTCGAATAACGATTCAATGAAGTTTACTTATAAATTTAATAACAGTAAATAATTATGACAAAGGCACCAAACAAACCTATTACATTTATGTCATCAGATAATATCCTGCGGGTGTATATTAGGGTACCTGACGTCCAAGGTTCGATCCTTAAGTTTAAATCTCAATTATCGCAGAAACTAGCAGAGATAGAACTGTAGACGAAAGCATGTTTGATAGCTCATACAATGAACAATTAATGCTGTATATAATTTTCAAACAGTTGCCCCTAGTTCGAATCCCGATCTTTTAATGACTTCCTTAATTTTCCTCTGTACACTAGAATGTAACTGTATGCAGCTTTGTGTAAAACGACATTATGGATGTACTCTGTGTGAGAGAGAGCGAGAGAGGGAGAGAGAGAGCGAGAGGAAGTGAAACAAGTAGGGATAGAAGTGCAGAGAGCCTCTGCGCATGCGCAGCAAGAGATGATGCCATTGGCTGCAATAATCACGTGACGTGTAAGCATCACAACCATGATGACGTGCCGGCATCGCCTGGAGGGGGTTTAGATCCCTATATAAACAGATATCTGCCCATGTTAGAACTGTTGTGTACTTATTAACTTTACATTCAAGTTTTAAAGAGCATTAAAAGCAACGTGAGCTGCCGCCCGTCTACACATTCAGCACATATCAAAACGTGGCACTTCAAGGTGAGTTTTACATAACTATACAAAATCACTGTTGGCTTTTACAATACATTTAATTTTGTTTAAACGTTACAGTACATGAAAGACGATTCGTTACAAGGAGCATCATATTTTCTAATCTTTGCTTTACATTCACATGGATTTCACTGCATACTCTTCTTCAGTTCACATGATTTTCGCCACACATTCTTCTTACATAAACATTCATACGATTTTCCCCCTCATTCTTTGTTTCACTATTCACTCATATGATTTCCTCTACTCATTCTTTGTTCCCCTACAGGTTCATGCTCTGTTAACATTCACACGACTTTCTCTGCACATTCTTTGCTTCCATTAACATTCACACGATCTTCGCTACACATTCTTCTTACTTAAACATTCATACGATTTTCCCCCTCATTCTTTGTTTCACTATACATTCGCACACGGTTTCCTCTACTCATTCTTTGGTTCTATGCTGGCTCATCTTCAATGAACATTCACATGATTTTTGTACTTATTCTTTGTTTCTCAACACATTCATAGGCTTACTTACAAAACATACACACCCTAGTTCTAATATAAAGAAGTGTATAACTCGTTCTTCAACTTGAATAATGTAGTGAAAATAATAATTCATGACAATGTCTGCTACAGATTGTTTAGCTGATAGACTTAACAAGATGGTTGAAGAGCGTAGTTTCCTACCGACTCATCGAGTTCAAGATCTCGAAATAGGTCTTAACTATGAGATAAAGTCCTTAAAGAGAGTTCAAACAAGATATGGTACCAGGATCGTATCTTCGCTGGAGGATTGTCAAGTGTTCTTGCCAGAGCTATATAATTCGTTAACCGATCCAGAAATTACAGAAATACATGGGAACGTATACCTACAGTATAACGGTATGGCACAGATGGGGAAATTTAAGACATGTAAATTGTCTTTTTTACATGCAAAGAAGGTGCGTAGAAGTGTCAAACTTAAGTATTGAATGTTCTCCTATTTCACAATGAAAAATTCATAAATAAAACAACTGACTCATTGATATTACATATAAAGATACAAAAGATGCACATTATAGAATTTTATAAAAAATTTACGAAATCACAATATCACATGCTTTGAGTTTAATTATATCTAGCGCATTGAAATAACTCTAAATATCCGAATGTTTATACAAATCTTTGTGCTTCATTTTACCTGTATCATATGCTTCATTTTATATGTATCATAACAAAAAATGTAATTCTTTTCAGGTTGCCTTTACTTGGCCAAGTTAGTTTTCTAAGACCTTCATTGTGCAATGTTTCAGAGTGTGCAATAAGAGGGAGAAGAAGAGGAATAGCCTGCGGCCATGCAAAGGGTGCTGACGCTATTGGAGGGTGGAATAAGCACCATCGGCACCTACAAGAAACATTTCGGCAAGAAACGGGTGCTGAGACATCTACATCACCGAAACACATTAAGACAGGATCCTTATATAACATTACAGGGTATACGATGAAAAAATATGGTCAATTTTGTATACAATTCAATGCATAGCTGAGAGTTAGCTCGAACTAGTCTCCCTATATTCACTGAAATTAAGCATTGTGAGCAATAATTTAAGTGACTGTGAAAATACTTTAAGTAATGGTGAAATTTGTATCCTAAAAGACTTGAGCCCTGTATACATTAACAGCATTAAGACTGTTTGCCACGCTGAAATACAAATTATGAAAATAAAAAGACTTTCATTTAAATAATAAGGAAATTTGCATAACCTGCTGTTACAAGTGTAATGACATATACAGAATAAATGAGTCGGGCGAGAAAGTGATGGAAATGTAAGTTAAATAATAACAATAAAAGAATTAAGGTATGCTTTTACATAGTGTTTTTATTCATTAAAAATCCTTGCATTCCTAATGAAAAATAAATCATTACAATGATTAGTTTAAGTTATGTCACAATGATCAAAAAGAGAACCATCTTTAGATGCATTACTCGATCTTAAGTCAGAGCACCAAAAAAGACAAATCACGGCTTCTCCATTTTAGATGCGGTGTCACTATTCAGGTAAATTCCTGTAACACAGCAGGTTGAGTATGCAGATCCATTGTCCTAAATGGGTGAAACAGAGTCTTATCCAGCTTAACAGTCTTGAGATCTCAGCATCAGAAAGTCGAATCACAAGCCTTCTCCACTAGATGCGTACAGGTTTAACAACAGCATTCTCTTCACCCTGAGACGATGTAAAGTATATAAATGTTCAACTTGACAAGGGATTCTAAACTCATTGTTAGAGTCCAGAACTGATGTATTATATGGTGAAAACACATGTACCTCTTCTTAGCAATCTTGTCCTCGAATCTCGGTGTCGGTAGCATTGAAGATGTTCCTATGATTATAGAATTCTGAAGCCCAATAACTGTAGGAACTGCTGATTGCGTGATGTTAACCTGATGAGCGTCAAGGGCAGAGCATGATGTGTGCGTAACCATTCCATTATTATATCCTCGACGTCGTTGACTTCTTCTAAAATCTATAGGCATTATGCTGGTCACCTTTTTCCCCTTGCTGGTAACGTTTTTCCCGTTGCTGGTCACATTTTTCCCTTTACTGGTCACGTTTTTCCCTTTGCTGGTCACGTTTTTCCCTTTGTTGGTCACCTTTTTCCCTTTGCTGGTCACGTTTTTCCCTTTGCTGCTCATCTATTTCCCTTTGCTGGTCACCTTTTTCCCTTTGCTGGTCACGTTTTTCCCGTTGCTGGTCACCTTTTTCCCTTTGCTGGTCACGTTTTTCCCTTTGCTGGTCACCTTTTTTCCCTTTGCTGGTCGGATTTTTCCCTATGCTGTCACCTTTTTCCCTTTGCTGATCACGTTTTTCCCTTTGCTGGTCACGTTTTTCCCTTTGCTGGTAACATTTTTCCCTTTGCTGGTCACCTTTTCCCTGAATGGGTTACATGATGGGCACGTCAAGAACATTGACATGAAACAGTTTTCCACTAAGTTCACATCTAAAGTCGCTTTCAAAGTCTAACATATGAATAGGCTGTGAGCATTCTTGTTTCATCCTCTCTAGCTTGACAGCTAAAATAAAATAAATCGCTCTTAATATATATACGCTAATGTGAAAGTATAAAGGAACTATCCCAAATAAGAATCGATTAGTATAACGTGAGAGCTAAGGTGGTTAAGCTCGCAAGAGGTTTCGGTTTAATTAACTCTCTCACTACCCTGCAACCGTTGAAGTACATTTACCTGGTTACATAGGCTGAGGAACTGTGGTAAAGCTAGAGAAAAATTAAAGAGAGGAGACCGCAGAATCATTCCGTTAGACGAATCGTGTAATCTTAGTGGCATTGCCAACGCTCAGCATAAGGTCTCTGCTTCGAGAAACATTGCTGACAAGATCTGGCTGAAACGACTTGGAAAAGCGTGCAAAAATCTGATGTTACATTAGGTGAAAAAGTTGGCAGCGTGACTAGTAACAGCAATTATGAAGGGAAAGGTAGCTCCAGGTGCAGGAACCACGAAGAAGAAACGAGGAGGATTTCTACCTCTCATACCAATTATTGCAGCTCTAGGCGCTGCTGCTGGAGGTGCAGCCCAAATTGCCTCAGCAGTAAATAAGAAAAAGGCAGCAGATAAACAACTTGCCGAAATGATGAGGCATAAGAGAGAAATTGAGAGAAAGGTATCTGTTGGCGGAGGGTCCAAAAAGAAGAAACGAGGAGGATTTCTACCGCTCATACCAATTATTGCAGCACTAGGAGCCGCCGCTGGAGGTGCATCACAAATTGCTACAGCTGTAAATACGAAAAAAGATGCGGATAAACAACTTGCTGAAATGATGAGACGTAACAGAGAAATTGAAGCAAGAGGGAGAGGTTTTCGACTGAAGAAGAATAAGGGAAGAAACACAGAAACGAAGAGCAGACAGAACCTGAAAGCGAATTCAAAAATCTCTGGCAGAGGGCTATACTTGTCCCGGAAAAAGCATTGAGTAACATAGACCTTGACTTGTGTGCCCTACGTTTAAAGATTCCTCATATTAGGATGCGAATGTCTTCTTTATTAGATCAGTGAATAATAATAATAATAATAATAATAATAATAATAATAATAATAATAATAATAATAATAATAATAATAATAATAATAATAAAAAATGTCATTAAAATGTCCTTTCACTCTTGATTTTTTCCAGTGATTGTTCTATAGGAACGTTCTGTGGCCCTTCAGTGACAAAGTTATTCCATCTAATCAGCTGTCTGAATCTGATTTCCTAGTGAATATATTTAGGTTGAGCATCATACGAATTTAGCGCAGTATTGCATCAGTCTCCTTCCTCTATAGTAAAAGTGGACACTCCATCTACCAGTTTTCCAATCTGTTACGGCAGGATACCGTATTTCAAAGGAACCATCAAATCAAATTTTACCTGTTCATAAACATCGGCTTCATAGAGCAAACAGGGGAGCATAACAGCAATATCATTGCCTTTAGAAACAAGGATATAAGCATAATGCCTATAGATTTTAGAAGAAGTCAACGACGTCGAGGATATAATAATGGAATGGTTCGACGCACACTTCATGCTCTGCCCTTGACGCCCATCAGGTTAACATCACGCAATCAGCAGTTCCTACAGTTATTGGGCTTCAGAATCCTATAATCATAGGAACATCTTCAATGCTACCGACACCGAGATTCGAGGACAAGATTGCTAAGGAGAGGAACATGTGTTTTCACCATATAATACATCAGTTCTGGACTCTAACAACGAGTTTAGAATCCCTTGTCAAGTTGAACATTTATATACTTTACATCGTCTCAGGGTGAAGAGAATGCTGTTGTTAAACCTGTACGCATCTAGTGGAGAAGGCTTGTGATTCGACTTTCTGATGCTGAGATCTCAAGACTGTTAAGCTGGATAAGACTCTGTTTCACCCATTTAGGACAACGGATCTGCATACTCAACCTGCTGTGTTACAGGAATTTACCTGAATAGTGACACCGCATCTAAAATGGAGAAGCCGTGATTTGTCTTTTTTTGGTGCTCTGACTTAAGATCGAGTAATGCATCTAAAGATGGTTCTCTTTTTGATCATTGTGACATAACTTAAACTAATTATTGTAATGATTTATTTTTCATTAGGAATGCAAGGATTTTAATGAATAAAAACACTATGTAAAAGCATACCTTAATTCTTTTATTGTTATTATTTAACTTACATTTCCATCACTTTCTCGCCCGACTCATTTATTCTGTATATGTCATTACACTTGTAACAGCAGGTTATGCAAATTTCCTTATTATTTAAATGAAAGTCTTTTTATTTTCATAATTTGTATTCCAGCGTGGCAAACAGTCGTAATGCTGTTAATGTATACAGGGCTCAAGTCTTTTAGGATACAAATTTCACCATTACTTAAAGTATTTTCACAGTCACTTAAATTATTGCTCACAATGCTTAATTTCAGTGAATATAGGGAGACTAGTTCGAGCTAACTCTCAGCTATGCATTGAATTGTATACAAAATTGACCGTATTTTTTCATCGTATACCCTGTAATGTTATATAAGGATCCTGTCTTAATGTGTTTCGGTGATGTAGATGTCTCAGCATCCGTTTCTTGCCAAAATGTTTCTTGTAGGTGCCGATGGTGCTTATTCCACCCTCCAATAGCGTCAGCATCCTTTGCATGGCCGCAGGCTATTCCTCTTCTTCTCCCTCTTATTGCACACTCTGAAACATTGCACAATAAAAGTCTTAGAAACCTAACTTGGCCAAGTAAAGACAACCTGAAAAGAATTACATTTTTTGTTATGATACATATAAAATGAAGCATATGATACGGGTAAAATGAAGCACAAAGATTTGTATAAACATTCGGATATTTAGAGTTATTTCAATGCGCTAGATATAATTAAACTCAAAGCATGTGATATTGTGATTTCGTAAATTTTTTATAAAATTCAATAATATGCATCTTTTGTATCTTTATATGTAATATCAATGAGTCAGTTGTTTTATTTGTGAATTTTTCATTGTGAAATAGGAGAACATTCAAAACTTAAGTTTGACACTTCTACGCACCTTCTTTGCATGTAAAAAAGACAGTTTACATGTCTTAAATTTCCCCATCTCTGCCATACCGTTATACTGTAGGTATACGTTCCCAGGTATTTCTGCAATCTCTTGATCGGTTAACGAATTATCGCGCTCTGGCAAGAACACTTGACAATCCTCCAGCGAAGATACGATCCTGGTACCATATCTTGTTTGAACTCTCTTTAAGGACTTTATCTCATAGTTAAGACCTATTTCGAGATCTTGAACTCGATGAGTCGGTATAAAACTACGCTCTTCAACCATCTTGTTAAGTCTATCAGCTAACAATCTGTAACAGACATTGTCATGAATTATTATTTTCACTACATTATTCAAGTTGAAGAACGAGTTATACACTTCTTTATATTAGAACTAGGGTGTGTATGTTTTGTACGTAAGCCTATGAATGTGTAGAGAAACAAAGAATAAGTACAGAAAATCATGTGAATGTTCATTGAAGATGAGCCAGCAGAGAACCAAAGAATGAGTAGAGGAAACCGTGTGCGAATGTATAGTGAAACAAAGAATGAGGGGGAAAATCGTATGAATGTTTAAGTAAGAAGAATGTGTAGCGAAGATCGTGTGAATGTTAATGGAAGCAAAGAATGTGCAGAGAAAGTCGTGTGAATGTTAACAGAGCATGAACCTGTAGGGGAACAAAAAATGAGTAGAGGAAATCATATGAGTGAATACTGTAACAAAGAATGAGGGGGAAAATCGTATGAATGTTTATGTAAGAAGAATGTGTGGCGAAAATCATGTGAACTTAAAAAGAGTATGCAGTGAAATCCATGTGAATGTAAAGCACAGATTAGGAAATATGATGCTCCTTGTAACGAATCGTCTTTCATGTACTGTAAAGTTTAAACAAAATTAAATGTATTGTAAAAGCCAACAGTGATTTTGTATAGTTATGTAAAACTCACCTTGCATTGCCACGTTTTGATATGTGTTGAATGTGTAGACGGGCTGCAGCTCACGTTGCTTTTAATGCTCTTTAAAACTTGAATGTAAAGTTAATAAGTACACAACAGTTCTAACATGGGCAGATATCTGTTTATATAGGGATCTAAACCCCCTCCAGGCGATGCCGGCACGTCATCATGGTTGTGATGCTTAAACGTCACGTGATTATTGCAGCCAATGGCATCATCTCTTGCTGCGCATGCGCAGAGGCTCTCTGCACTTCTATCCCTACTTGTTTCACTTCCTCTCGCTCTCTCTCTCGCTCTCTCGCTCTCTCTCACACAGAGTACATCCATAATGTCGTTTTACACAAAGCTGCATACAGTTACATTCTAGTGTACAGAGGAAAATTAAGGAAGTCATTAAAAGATCGGGATTCGAACTAGGGGCAACTGATTGAAAATTATATACAGCATTAATTGCTCATCGTATGAGCTATCAAACATGCTTTCGTCTACAGTTCTATCTCTGCTAGTTTCTGCGATAATTGAGATTTAAACTTAAGGATCGAACCTTGGACGTCAGGTACCCTAATATACACCCGCAAGATATTATCTGATGACATAAATGTAATAGGTTTATTTGGTGCCTTTGTCTTAATTATTTACTGCTATTAAATTTATAAGTAAATTTCATTGAATGGGTATTCGAACTCAGAACTTCAGAAACAAAATTATTTATAATATTAGTTTGATGTGTTTAAAAGTCCTGTATACAGTTACAGCATCGATCTAAGTGATATATTCTAGAGTACAGTGGAAAATTAAGGAAGTCACTGAATGATCGGGATTCGATCTAGGGACAACTGATTGGAAATTATATAAAGCATTAATTGTCCATCACAGGAGCTAAAAATCGTGCTTTGTTCCGCACCTTTATCCATGCTAGTTTCTGAGATATTTGAGATTTTAAAATTAAGGATCGAACCCATGACACCTGGACTCTAATATACATGCACAAGAAACGAGCTAATGACATAAAAGTAATAAGGTTTATTTACCGTCTTTATTTTAATTAGTTTTGGAGTTATTAGAAGATAAATTTGTAATCACTCCTAGGATTCGAGCCCATGCCTCCAGACCAGTTTCGAACAATTCGTAAATGACGTGTCGCATCCCGAGCTATAATTAGTTTTTATTGCATCATTTTGTCTCTTTTCATTCAGGACATGCGTGTGAGTTGACGTGTGCGTGTGTGGGTTGGCGCTGTTGGGTGTAAGTGCTTGCACGTGTGTGCGTGTGTGTCTGTGTGTGAGTGTGGTCGTGTTCGTATGTGCAGGTGTAACGGTGTATGCATGTACGTGAGTGTGTGTGCGTGTATGCGTGTGTGTATTCGTGTGTGTCCATGTATATGTATGAGAGTGTAAGAGCACTGGTGTATGTATGTATACGCATGAGGTGCGTGAATGCGTGTATGTGTGTGTGTACTGTTGTATGTATGTGAGTGTGTGTGTGCGCGTGTGTGCATGCAAGTACCTGTGTATGTTTGCTGATTTGTATACAAGTGCTCGTGTATATGCGAACGCCTGAATGTGTACAAGTCGTGGAGAAAGAAAGAGATAGAAAGAAAAAGAGAGGAGAAGAAGAAAGAATGGTGTCTAGGCATTGTGATATCTAAGTATGCATCAGGGTTTAATATAAATAATTATAGTTGTTAAATGCAATTTTAATCTGAGCACCCCCTGCTTCAATATTTTAATAGTTATTATAGCGTTTCGCAGGGCAGGATTCGAACTATGGGCTTCTGGTTCCTAAGAATACAGCTCGTTAAACAGCGTAATGTTGTATAAATTAAATTATATTTGTTAAACACGTTTTAATCTGGCCGCGCAATACACACATATTTTAATATTTATTAAGCATTAGAGATTCGCTGGGTAAGATTCGATCTAGAACCCCCTGAACACCCTTTTATTAATTATTGTAATGATATATAACAATTAAATTATATTTGTTAAATGCGTTTTAATCTGACCTTGCATAGTTTAATATTTATTAAGCATTAGAGTTTCGTTGGGTAAGATTCGAACTAGGGTCCCTCTGAACGGTCTTTCATTAATTAGGGTAATAATGTATAAAAAATTAAATTATATTTGTTAAATACATTTTTTAATCTGGTGGTGCATAGTTTAATAGTTATTACGCATTAGAGTTTCACTTGGTAAGAGTCGAGCTAGAATTCTCTGAACGCCTTTTTTATTAATTAGGGTAATGATATAATAATATCAATCATTAATTTCTCATTAGCAATAAACTTTTGATTACAGTAAGAATCGAACACCGATCTATGGATATCACGCAGAGGTTTAATGATGTAATGAAATGTATATTAGGAACTTTTTCGGACTCGCTGGCTGAGATAAACCAAACAGAATGCTTGTTAACTATGCTCGGGTATATTCGTAGTATGTCGTAAAACATCGGAGAGAACAGTCCCTCAGGCAAAATCATGATGGCCGACTCTGACGTTGTTACGCAGAGTTGGTAAACAGACTTCTCTCTCTTTCACGCAAACAAGGACAGGACGAGTATAAAGCAACCCTCGAATTCTTTTGTTAAGCTAGCAGGTGGTCAAACAATGAAAAGGGTCAGGCTTTGTTATGGAGCAGTGGAATGGGAAACGCCGCAGGTGTCTTTCTAAACTAGTCTTGCCCAGGACAATAGAAAGGCACACACAATAGAATCTCTTACACAATGGAAAGGGTCAGGCTTTGTTATAGGGTTGTGGAATGAGTATGCCAGATGGTCTTTCTAAAGAAGGCTTGCCCCCGGGACAATAGAAAAGCACACACAATAGAATCTCTTACACAATTGAAAGGGACCGGCTTTGTTATGCAGGTAGTGGAATGAGAAATAAATGCTTGCACCGGACAATAGAACTTGTTTCTCTGTTAACTGTCTTAGGTTCTCTTTGTCACAACCCTAATTCATCATGGGCTTTGTTCATTTTGACAGCTGAAGGGTAAGCATTGTTCTTTTGTTAAAAGCTAGTGGAATGAGTATGCCACGTGTTCAAGAAAGAATAGGAGTGGAGTGGGTAACTGGCGCAGGTGCAGAAGTGGCCGGATGTGGAATGGGTAGGAAAAACATCTCGCCTTTGTTACAGAACCTTAAATTTATGACCCCTTTGTTCGTTTTGACAGTTGATTGACAGCCTTAATTACTTAACTGTCAAGCCTCCATTGTACTCAACAAGATTTATGGCCCTCAGGTGCAAGTAAAACTACCAAGGCACTGCGGGGGGTGGGGGTGGGGGAGGGGGCGGGGCTAATTAGCATATTAATTGGCATTCCATGCATATTAAGTGAGCCAGAACCGCTAAATCCCTACTACTAGCTGTTAATTAGGATTTGGAAACAGTTTTCTTTTTCGCGAATTATGCACCATATATACTTACTCCGTTAAGTTTGGCATAAAGACTACTAGTTGCTCACATGACTTCTATCGATTTTCTGTGAATGCCGGTTGGAACACACAAAACACAACAAAAATTTTAAACTTAAACAATGAATGTTTTGGAAAAGCTAACGCCACTACGAACTGTGACTTGGTCGGATTTTCCCCTAGTCACCCTTCAGTTCTTCCTTTCACGTAGCTCTTCAATTAACGACGGGCAAATCAACCTCTTCTCCTTTGTGGTGGCTCACTGAAGTGTCGAACACAAGATTAGTCATATAGTATCTTTTCTCTCTCGATCGCTTACAGACGCGTCGAACACATGACTCGGCACGCAGAGAAACTCGCTAAGTGAACAGCAGAGCCTCACAAAAACATGCTCTCCAGCAAACCCCCCCTTAATTCATCCCCGCTCGAAACCTCGAGGAGTTCAGAACAGGTCTGGAAGCTTCTACCAGGATCCCGATAACCGTTCCAGGTCATTCTTTAAGTGAAAACGCCTCCCGCTCTCACTCCAAAGTTTAAAACGGCTGGCATTGGAGAACACGGCCGCTGGCTGGCGAAAACTTCATCTCAGAACTATTTTCGGCATAAACTGTATACATTTTAATGAGCCCTGCATTTTTCTGAACCAAATTGTTCTTTATTTCTTATGGCTTTTCTACTTCGTGCCGTGCAGATGGCATTAGGGTGCCGCCCAAGCTATCTGCTTTCATTGTCTGTGTATAGATGGCACAGCATTCGCTATTACCACCTATTTTTCATTTTTACTGTTGTTTTAGACTTAAGGTGGAACTTTGTGTCGTGGTATTAAATGTCCTATATGGTATTTACCTTAGCGGAGGTAAACCACGAAAAAAATCCCAGTCAGATTAGTCGGCCCACGGGATTTGAACATGGGACCTTCCGAATGCGGGCCAGAGCCGTCACCGCCTGAGCGCGCAATCACAAGTTGAGTTTACAATTAGAACTCTACTACAGATATAAAGCATGTCCTACTGCAGCAGTTAAATGTTCTGTAACAGCTGGAAGAACTATGTGAAGAGAGCGCATTTAGCTAACGGTATGTTATAGTGTCTCTGAATCACCTACACACACAAGAGAGGAAAACCTCAAATGTCTTTCTTCCGCCACACGTTTTATCACCGGATGTGATGTCACACATTAGAGGGAACCTCCCTTTATGATAAGCCGGCAAATGATTGTCTTTTCAACTGTGACTGGCTCTGCAGGTGGACCAACCGGCTTCGATAATGTTAAATACAGACGACATGCGTTTGTATCTGGCATATCATACTGGGTTTGTATCTGGCGTCAGTGAGCACAACCATTTTGTGTCAGGTCTTGACATGTTGAGTGCAAAATATTGGAAAGAGGCAGACATTCTTTATTGAAAAATATCTCTAGCGAGTCTATTCAATCTTTTAATAATGCTGCACCAGGGTTGCATAAGGATGAAGTCAGAATTTTCATTGGAAGCGAGTTAAAGATGTCCTTCTGTATGGAAGAGAAACATTTTTTACTTTCTCTACTACGTATAGTAAATAGGGGAAGTATTGCATTCCACCCAAAAATTCGATACAGAGATTCCACCGAAAATACATGTTATGAGGCCCCCTGAATTAAAAAAGTAACATTTTTAGAAAAAGGTCCTTGTGTATGTCTATGAATAGCATAACTCAAAAACGAAAAATCGGATAAATACCAAACTCGGTATTTAGGTTCAATAACTTTCAAAGATGCAACACGAAGATTTTCAAGAAAATGTCCTCCCCTCAGATTATCCTTTACATGAAACAATTTTCGAAAATTTTTATTTTCTCAAAAATGGCTCTAACGATTTCGATTAAAATATCTATGTTTAAGATATTTTCATGAGCAAATTAAATTTATATCTTGAACTTTCTGGGAATGTCCCCAAAAGTCCTCTTCATTTTAATGACTTTCGCATAACTGCTAAACCGTAAGACACAGAAAAAATCTGATGTGTTACACTCACATGACTTTCCCTACTCTTGTACAAACTATTTTTACAAACGCTTATTCTCCATATGCTTCATGCTAATCGAGATATCGAGATGTCAATCTTATTGGTAATTTTAATGTAGATGCAAGGGGAATATGCTAGGTTTAAAGCGATAGTCAAATATTTTAACGCTGGTTGCTATGTGGCGCATTCCATTCTCTTTACATGTCCAGGACATAAAAAAACCAATAACGAATTTCAGAAAAAGTATAAGTATTGGAAAATTTAAGAGAATAACAAGCAATATCTCGCAAACGGTTCACTCAACAAAAGAAATGTGTATCACATAAATTGTGTATTTTAACGCGATCTACATTTTTTGTGTAGTAAAATTTTGTCTATCTCTTATGGTTTACCAGTTATGCAAAGTCGTTCACAATGAAGAATACTTTTGGTGACATTCCCAGAAAATTCGAGATATACATTTCATTTCTCATGACAATATCTTAAACATATAATATTTTAATCAAAATCGTTAGAGCCATTTTTGAGGAAATTAAAATTTTCGAAAAATGTTCCATGTAAAGGGTAGTCTGGGGTGGGGGGATTTTCTTGAAAACGTTCGTGTCGCATCTCTGAAATATACTGAACCTAAATACCGAGTTTGGTGTTTATACGACTGTTCGTTTCTGAGTTATGCTGTTCAGAGACACACAGACACACAGACACACAGACACACAGACACACAGACACACAGACAGAGACACACACGGACATGTTTCCAAAAATGCTTTTTTGGATTCAGTGAGTCTCAAAACATGTATTTCCGGTGAAATCTCGGTATCGAATTTTTGGGTGGAATGCAATACTTCCCCTACTTACTATACGTAGTATACAAAGTAAAAATTTTGTACACAAAAACTGTAGATCTCCTTACAACACAATGTGTCATATATTTCTTTTTTTGTCGAGTTAACAATTTCCAGTTATTCCTTATCATTTGTTTGAAATTTGCAATACTTTTTCTTATTCTTAAATGGGAATTCGTTATTCGTATTTTTACTTTCTCTACTGTGTCTGTGAACAGCATAACTCAAAAACGAAGAGTCGGATAAACACCAAACTTGGTATTTAGGTTCAGTATCTTTCAGAGATGCGACACGAACGTTTTCCAGAAAATCCCCCCACCCCAGACTACCCTTTACATGGAACATTTTTCGAAAATTTTAATTTTCTCAAAAACGGCTCTAACGACTTTGATTAAAATATATGTTTAAGATATTGTCATGACAAATAAAATGCATATCTCGAATTTTCTGGGACTGTCTCCAAAAGTATTCTTCGTTATGAACGACTTTTTCATAACTGGTAAACCATAAGAGATAGGCAAAATTTTACTACACGACAAATGTAGATCGCGTTAAAATACACAATTTATGTCATATACATTTCTTTTGTTGAGTGAACCGTTTGCGAGATATTGCTTGTTATTCCCTTAAATTTTCCAATACTTATACTTTTTCTCAAATTCGTTATTCATTTTTTTATGTCCTGGACATGCAAAGAGAATGGAATGCGCCACATAGCAACCAGCGTTAAAATATTTGACTATCGCTTAAAACCTACCATATTCCCCTTGCATCTACAAGAAAATTATCAATAAGATTGACATCTCGATATCTCCATTAACATGAAGCATATGGAGAATAAGCGTTTGTAAAAATAGTTTGTACAAGAGTAGAGAAAGTCATGTGAGTGTAACACATCAGATTTTTTTACTTTCTCTACTACGTATAGTAAGTAGGGGAAGTATTGCATTCCACCCAAAAATTCGATACCGTGATTTCACCGGAAATACACGTTTTGAGACCTCCTGAATCCAAAAAAAGCATTTTTGGAAACATGTCCGTGTGTGTGTCTGTGTGTGTGTGTGTGTGTGTGTGTGTGTGTGTGTGTGTGTCTATGAACAGCATAACTCAAAAACGAACAATCGGATAAGCACCAAACTTGGTATTTAGGTTCAGTATCTTCCAGAGATGCGACACGAAGGTTTTCAAGAAAATCCCCCCACCCCAGACTACCCTTTACATGGAAGATTTTTCGAAAATTTTAATTTTCTCAAAAATGGCTCTAACGATTTTGATAAAAATATCATATGTTTAGGGTAATGTCATGAGAAATGAAATGTATATCTCGAATTTTCTGGGAATGTCTCCAAAAGTATTCTTCATTGTGAACGACTTTTGCATAACTGGTAAACCATAAGAGATAGACAAAATTTTACTACACAAAAAATGTAGATGGCGTTACAATACATAACTTATGTCATATGCATTTCTTTTGTTGAGTGAACCGTTTTCGAGATATTGCTTGTTATTTCCTTAAATTTTCCAATACTTACACTTTTTCTCAAATGCGTTATTCATTTTTTTTTATGTCCTGGACATGCAAAGAGAATGGAATGCGTCACATAGCAACCAGCGTTAAAATATTTGACTATCACTTAAAAGCTACCATATTTTCCTTGCATCTACAAGAAAATTACCAATAAGATTGACATCTCGATATCTCGATTAACATGAAGCATATGGAGAATAGGCGTTTGTAAAATTAGGTTGTACAAGAGTAGAGAAAGTTATGTGAGTGTAACACATCAGATTTTTTTGTCTTGGATATGCAAAGAGTTATAATCTGTGGCAAAGGGAATGGTGCTGCACCTAGCAACCAGCTATTAAGAGATATGTATGTGCTTAAAGGCTACTGCTTTTCTATATTGCCCTTGTAAATATATTTTCCCCTACATCTACAAGAAAATTAGCAATAAGATAGAGTCTGCAAATGTTTATCTCGATTAGCATGAACTAGATGGAGAATAAGCGTTTGTAAAAATACTTTGTACAAGAGTAGAGAAAGTCATGTGACTGTAACACATCAGATTATTTTTTATGTCCCTGGACATAGTTTTTGCGTTTATATGGGAAAGGATAGGGAAAACGAGGGTAGATGCGACGGTTCAAGGAGAAAAATGCATTTATATGGGGAAGATAGGGACTACGAGGACCAATGCTAGGCTAGACAGGGGTTGAAGGAGTGGAGATATGCTTTATATGAGAAGGTAGGGAATATGAGGAGAAGTGCTAGGCTAGACAGAGTTTGATGTATGGAGTTGGTGTATATGGGAAAGATAGGAAAAACTTGCACAGATGGTAGGCTAGACAGATGCTGAAGGAGGTGGAATATGGGCTTATACGGGAGCGATAGGGAATACGAGGAGAGGTACTAGACTAGACGGGGCTTGAAGGGTAGAATATGACTTTTATATGGGAGAGATATTAGTCTAGGAGGGTTTGAATAGTAGAGTATACGTTTATATGGAGAGACGAGGGCAGATTCTAGGTTGAGAGAACCTTCAAGGAGGAAAATGGGTTTATATGGGAGAGATAGGGAAAACGAGGAGAGTTTCGAGGTAGAGCAGAGGCTGAAGGAGGGGAACGCCCTTTATGTGTTAGAGGTAGGGAATAAGACGAGAGGTAGTTAGAGAGGTTAAGGAGTAGGGTATACGTTTATGTGGGGAAGATATGGAAAACGGAGAGAGATGATAAGCTAGACAGCTACTGAAGGCGGGTGGGATACGCTTTATGCGGAAGCGATAGGAGAAACGTGGAGAGATGCTAGGATAGACAGCCTTAAAGGAGGAAGAGGTTTAGGCAGCAAAGACACCACCAATTAAAGTTTACAAACGTTTTGACACCCTTTGGCGATATTTTCTCGACACTGAGGGCGAAGTCCTCTGTCGCTAAAGTTCTAAATATTTGGTAATGTTCAATCAATCAGGTAATGTTCGTCCATGCATAACATCATCTAACGTTATTGAAATAATCAAGGATTTATACTGCTAACATCCCGGTATCGCGCCTGTAAAGGGCTGGACGCAGACCCTCGATCGAAGTACCGCGGCGCATGTATTTTGATTGATTAATGTAATTAACTGTAAATGAAGGGTAAACCGGTTAATATTACAAGTGTTTATGGTAATTCAGAGCTGCGATTCGTACCAAAGCTATTTAAGGTAATTTCGCATGATTCGGGTAGTATCACAGGTATTTAAGTCATTTTAACAGGTAATTCATATAGCGTCACAGGTATTCATGGTTATATAGAGAGTAATTAGATTATAAACATCTTTTATGCAACGCTGCAACACTTTTATACACTTTTTCTAAATATTACAAACTTTTTATATGTTAAACAATTAGTGTGCGAGACGGAGAGGGCTAAAATGTATATCGGTTTATAGTGAAGGTATATAGAAGTATTGTAAACTAAGCCCACACCGAGCGTTCTAACCTATCCCTACCTTGCATGCTCTGGATCATCTTCTCATTGTCTATTCAATACTATCATCGTCTAACCTAACCAACGTAACAAGGCGTAATGCTATGTAACCACGTGACAGGAGTAAACCACGTTACATAACAGCGTAACACAACGTAACAAAAGCACGTAACCACGTGACAATACGTAACACAGCGTAACATAGCCACGTAACAAGACGTAACACTATGTAACATAAGCACTAGCACCAACGTAACAAAATGTAAGAACAATACGTAACCAGCCCATTGCTAAGACAATCTAAGCTAACCCATCCCTCATAACTTAGACAATCAGTACGCGAGCCTAGCCTAGCTTAACCTAACCAATCGCACACCATCCTCTCATCATTTATTCTACTCAGTCATCCTCTAACCTAATCTGGCTAACCAGAGATAACCTCGAGTTTCTTTTAGTGAAGTTGCGACGTTTTATTCAGATTTTATTATTTCAGAGTCTTAATTGAAAGCTTTACGTTAACATACTTTAGTTCATTGTAGGCGCTTCTCCCCTTCATCCAGGCTTGAGACTAGCACCAGGATTGCTCCTAATGGCAGGGTTAACACCTCCCCTTCCATCTTCTTATTCTTCTTTCTTCATCAGGTGTGTGCTACCTGCATACACCGCTCATCAGTAAACTTCATTTTTTAAGATTGTAGACTCACAGAGAAAAATCTTCATCTTCGACTTACATTCTCTTATACACTGCTTGTAATGCTGTAATCCCATATGCATATGTCCTTATTCCGTCCTCAGTAATATCTCTTTTGTCATCAAATGGAGTCAAGGCGATTTTATTCACTTGTTCTGTGCTAACAGCATGCTCCCGTGACAGGATCAGATTCATGGGCGTTCTGATGAATTCTTGGGTTTTAAGAGTCCTTATATAGGTCAATTGTAATGTACTGCTTAATAGCACTACGTTTTATGCCTTTAATATTTTTTATCATCGAGCCTTGAACATCTAAAGGTACATCCTAGTTCGTAGTCCAAAAAATCCTAAGACGATTTTGCTATTAGCCTCCTCTTTAAATTTTCCCAGCACCTTTTTATTCTGAGTAGAGTGAAGCTATGGTTGACAGAGTAATCAGCTGTATCCAGATGCTCGAGAAAACGTAGTTTATCCTGGTACACATCTTCAGTTGTCATATGATGAATGAATGCCTCAGGTTTTCAGCCCCATAATATGGCAGCAACACATCATAATGATAGTGATACATTAATGTCTTGGAGATGTCCAACACACTCATACTGATGTATATAGGCTTGTTGAATACGATATGCCGCGAGGCCATATGTACAGCAGCTAGATTAACAGCATATATCGTCCTATCGATAAACTTGGGCTTAGTGATCGGCTTTTCCAGGGTCTTCTCATTTGTAACCAGTCGTATAACCATACGATTAGGTAGGTTCGCCATAGTTCTTCCAAACATGGCGTTGTTAAACAGTTTGTAGAGGTCCTATCCGAAGTCTTTTGCAGCCTGATGTCGCAGACTATTGCTAAATTCCACAAAAGGTTTTAACCACGTGACTCGGAATTATAGCACACGATGATTTTTGTTAGCCGTAGTCCATGATTAAGTGCTTGCTTCAAATCTATGTAATGTACTACATACTTCTTTCGAGGTCCAAGATAAGCTATCAGTATCTTTGGAGTCGCGTCCTTAGGCTTCATACACTCAGGCAGGAAAGGTAGATCGTTGTGTAGATTGTGAGGTTCTGCAGGATATTCGATGTCAGCTTCTAATATATATCCATGAGGATCATCTTGTAGTCTTTCTAAGTCGATTTTTGCAGGTGACACCCACTCAAATCCTCCATAAGGGAGGGCGTGGCAAATTGTAAAACCATAGTGGTTATTGGCGTCCTCATATGTAATAAATTGGGTTGGTCTCGACGGATCATACTTCTCCATGTAGGCGTAGTTTGATTCGGTATACCGGTGGGAAACTTGACATAAACCTCCTCTTAGCCGGATTCGACCATGAGTAGTTGATCATAATCTTGTAACAGTTCCAGCTCGATTGCGGTATACAGTAACATGGTATCCCATATAAGTCCTGGAGAGGTGAAATAATGAGCAGGATCAACTTTGTGTGTTTTGAGGGTTTGATCTCTAAATGTCTCAAAGACATCAGCTAGAAGAAGTACATCAAAAGCTAAGTAGAAGTCGCTGTACTCGCCCAGGTTTCTCGCATTAAACAGCTCCCATACATTTCTAGCATGATCGTAGTCAGCATGACTAATTTCTTCTTCATTTAATCTATTGTAGAAGGATTCCTTAGGAGGCAAGCAGGTTTCTTTCAAAACATCTATGAAGTGACGTGATCATAGGGAAATACTCCTTTACGAGTCATCAAGTTCAACTTGACATCTCCAAAGTGCTTCAGGGTACGATGTTAGATTTTTCACTAGCTTATCCAAGCTTGTACTGAGAAACCGAAAGCTATCCACAAACTGAAGCTTTATATCTCCTACATACTTGAAGAATGATATACAGCTTTATTCAGATCTAGGAATTACTTCCACCCGCTCACATGTACATCCCAGCTCCTTAACAATGAAGTGTGAGTCATAACCACTGAGGTCGTACATGAATACTGGAATATATTTAGGCGTTTTGCAGGCTAAATTACATTCATTATGTAGACTTCCACGATATTCACCACTGATGTGATTATGGTCACGTACTTTGTAGTTCTCTTCAGTAAAGGTTTCTCCACACAAGCAGCATACTGTAGAGGAGTTGAAATCCACCTGCTGTTGATCTGTAATTTTCAGAGGCATGACAAATTTGTATATACTATTAATTTCCTTTGCAAGGAACGACAGGTATTCCATAAACTTCTGAGCAGCATCAACACCACGATATACCGCTTAGGAAGACCAGTTTCCACGGTTTAACGTAAACGCAGAAACTCATGGATACATGCTAGTGAGAGGGGGCTGTAAACGAAGTTTTAGGATTGGGGATACATGCATGACATGGCGCGAGAATGCTTTCAAACTCTGCCTAGATGACGTAAGGTAGTTTCAACATCCTTTAAAAAAATTTTAAACCGTACAATAGATTTCTCCTCGGTAGGCAACCCTTGCAGCATCATGTTGATTACATATGCATACCTGTTCTTTTAGTTTTTCCAGTCCACTTCGTCAGCACTGATCATCAAAATGTGTAAAACAATGCTTACAGGTATAAACAGGTTCCTTATGCTTAGTTTTCTGACGTCGAATAGGTTTTTCAAAATTCTTTATATATACGTAATGACGTTTTCGACTATCACTCAATAGTAGGAGGTCACGTGTTCAGGTAGTTCAGTCTTAGCGACCTTTATTGGATAGACATCATGCTTCTCATCCAAGCGAAGACGTTGATAGACATACTCTTAAGCTTCTCAAACTTAGATATTTGAGAAAGTGGAGTTGGATAAGTAACACAGTTGAAGTCATATTTATTTTAAAGTTGCTTGTATTTGCTCACGCGTTGCGCATTCTTCTCAACGAATTTGGCTAATACAGAATACATAAAGCATCGCTCATCAGTATAAATCTAATGTTAGCGCAGGCTTTTTTAACTCCAACAGATGCAGGCAGGGGTATGTAACTACTTCCTCGTAACGGACTGTACCTGTTAATACGAAGGCGAACGCTTTCTACAGCAAGCAGAGCCCAGTTGCTACCCCTAAGTTGTGATTCCTCCATTTCAGTAACCAACTTCTTCATTTTCGTTTCCAGCATAGAGTCCAGATCCATTTCTAGGAAACACGCTTGATTCCGGGTTTTAAATGTTTCGTCGCAGGTTTCTCCGATACTGTTAACAAATCGACACTCAGCCAGCAGATTAATTTTCACACTCTTGTGAATACCAAGCTCTTTATGTACAGCCTGGATTTTCCCGCTCTTTTGCTTCATGCAGGTATATATTCAGGTCCTTTGTTGATTCACGGCGTTAAAATATGATTTCAAGCGTCCATCGAATGCAGTTCCATATTCTTTTATGTCACAGTCCTCCATTGTAGATAACAGCTCTTGTTTGGTAGGTTTTAATCTACGTTTCTTCTCAGGGATGTTTATTTCGCATGTATCTTCGTGTCGCCGACCCTTATAACGTCTTTAAAGGTTACATTACAATATTTACATTTGAAGTGCAGCTCATGCCGTCTTTTATCATAACGCGTTGAATTGTCTTTCAACATTTACCACAAGAATATCCTGATACACTACGAAGATGTGTACCAGGATAAGCTACGTTCTCTCGAGCATCTGGATACAGCTGACTACCCTGTCAACTATATATGTCACTCCACTCAGAATAAAAAGATGCTGGGAAAATTTAAAGATGAGGCTAAGAGCAAAATCATCTTAGGCTTTGTTGGACTACGACCTAAGATGTACGCCTTAGATATTCAAGGTTCGATGATAAAAAAGATTATAAGCATAATATGATGTGTTATTAAGCAGAACATTACATTTGACCTATATACAGACTGTCTTAAAACCCAAGAAGTCATCAGAACGCCAATGAATCTGATCCTGTCACGGGAGCATGCTGTTAGCATAGTGTGAGTGAATAAATCGCCTTGACTCCGTTTGATAACAAAAGAGATATTGCCGAGAATGGAATAAGGTCATATGCATGTGGGCATTACAGCATTACAAGCAGTGCATAAGAGAATGTAAGTCGAAGATGAAGATTTTCTCTGTGAGTCTACAATCTAAAAAAATGAAGTTTGCTCATGAGCGGTGTATGCAGCTGATGAAGATAGAAGAATAAGAAGATGGAAGGGGAGGCGTTAACCCTGATATTAGGAGCAATCCTGGTGCTAGTCTCAAGCCTGGATAAAGGGGAGAGGCGCTACAACGAACTAAAATAAAGGTATGTTGACGGAAAGCTTTCAATTATGACTCAGAAATAATAAAACCTGAATAAAACGTCGCAATTTCTCTAAAAGAAACTCGAGGTTATCTCTGGTTAGCCGGATTATGTTAGACGATGACCTACTAGAACAGATGATGAGAGGATAGTATGGAATTGGTTAGGTTAAGCTAGGCTAGGCTCGCGTACTATTGTCTAAGTTATGAAGGATGGGTTGCCTTAGATTGTCTTAGCAATTGTTGGTTACGTTTTGTTCTTACGTTTTGTTACGTTGGTTACGTTTACTGGTTACGTCATGTTACGTCGTGTTACGTGGTTAGGTTACGTTACGTGGTGCTACGTCTTGTTGCGTTTCTGGTTACGTGGCGGTGTAACGTGATGTTACGTGGTTACGCGCTTATATTACGTGGTGTTGCATCTTGTCACGTGGTTACGTGGCGTTACGTCTTGTTACGTGGTTACATGGTATTACGTCTCTTTACGTTGGTTAGGTTAAACCACGATAGGATTGAATTGACAATGAGAAGATGATCCAGAGCGTACAAGACTTAAATTTAAGTTGAGTTATATTTATGGACGCTCTTTAACTACTATGGTTCTTAGCGTCCCATTCTATATTGGGCGTGAAATTTTGCTAGGAATAGGTTAGGACACTCAGTGTGGTCTTAGTTTACAATACTTCTAATATACCTTGACTGTAAACCGATATACAGTTTATCCCTCTCCGTCTCGTATACTAACTGTTTAACATATAAAAAGTTTGTAAGATTTAGAAAAAAGTAAATAAAAGTGTTGTAGCATTGCATAAGAAATGTTTATAATCTAATTACTCTCTATATTACCATGAATACCTGTGACGCTATCTGAATTACCCGTTAAAATGACTTAAATACCTGTGATACTACCCGAATTATGCGAAATTACCTTAAATAGCTCTGGTACGAATCATTGCTCTGAATTACCATAACACTTGTGGTACTAACTGATTTACCCTGCATATGCACTTAGTTACATTAAACAATCAAAATACTTCGTTCGAGGGTCTGCGTCCAGCCGTTTAGAGGCGCGATTAGCAGTATAAATCCTTGATTTTTTTCAATAACTTTAGATGTTGTTATGCATGGACGAACATTACCTGATTGATTGACACAGATCTATAGAACTTTAGCGACGGAGGACTTCACCCTGAGCGTCGAGAAAATATCGCCAGAGGATGTCAAAACATTTGTAAACTTTAATTGGTAGTGTCTTTGCGGCCTAGCTGTCTATCCTAGCATCTCTCCACGTTACCCCTATCTCTTCCGTATAAAGCGTATCCCTCCCTCCTTCAGCATCTGTCTAGCCAAGCATCTCTCCTTGGTTTCCTACCTCACCTGTATAAACCCACATTTCTCCCGCCTTCAGTATCTGTCTAGCTTATCATCTCTCCCCGTTTCCCATATATTCCCCATATAAACGCATACTCTACTCCTCGACCTCTGTCCAGATTAGCACCTTTCCTCGTATTCCCTACCTCTCCCATATAAAGCGCATTGGCCTCCTTCAACTCTTTCCTAGCATAGGATCTCTCTCCTTTTTCTGTATCTTCCCCACATAAACGTATACCCTACTCCTTAACCTCTGTCTAACTACCTCTCGTCTTATCCCCTACCTCTAACAAATAAAGCGCGTTCCCCTGCTTCAGCCTCTGCTCTACCTCGGAACTCTCCTCATTTTCCCTATCTCTCCCATATAAATGCGTTTTCCTCCCTAAAGGTTCTCTCAACTTGGAATCTGACTTCGTCTCTCCATAAACACGTATACTCTACTATTCAAACCCTCCTAGACTAATACCTCTCCCATATAAAAGTCATATTCTACCCTTCAAGCCCTGTCTAATATTCTCGTCTCTTCCGTACAAGCCCATATTCCCCCTCCTTCAGCATCTTTCTAGCTTACCATCTGTCCACGTTTTTCCTATCTTTCCTACAGAAACGCATACTCCACACCTCAAACTCTGTCTAGCCTAACACTTCTCGTATTCCCTATCTTCACATATAAAGCATACCCCCACTCCTTCAAACCCAGTCTAGCATAGCATCGATCCTCGTAGTCCCTATCTTCTCCATATAAACCATTTTCCTCCCTGAACCGTCGCATTACCCTCGTTTTCCCTATCCTTTCCGATATAAACGCAAAAACTGTGCTCGGATCCTTTATAATATCCTATTGACGCCAATAAAAAGACATAAAGTAAATTACATAATAAAACAAGATTGTAATTAAAAGAAGACCTGGTGACGGTATTTTATTGGCGAGAAGTGATAAAAATCTGATGTGATAAATCACACGACTTTCTCTACCCATGACAAATTCGCATACATCCGCTGTGTATTGCAGTATTCATTTTCATATTTCAAATTAAACAAGTGAGAAGTAAAGAACAAAGAAGAATCGCAAGTTTTTTTCCCCCAGATGACGCACTAACGTACAATATGGAATATTTCGAAACCGGCTTACGATACAAAAAGTTATGTTTTATATCAACTGTGCGTTTTACCTACAGTAAGCTTATAAGCTCCTTTGCTACTTTTAAATTGTAAAATACTACAAAAGTCAATCAGAATGAAGAGGAGATCTTAAGTTATTCAAACATAGACGTTTAATTCGTCACAACAGTACCACAAATGTTAAAGATATTATGAGTATTTAAAGCCTTTGATTCTGTTTTTGAGAGAATCAAAACTACTGAAAAATTGTCCAATATATAGGTTAGTTTGAGTTGGAAAGATATTGTGACTTTGTCCAGTTTTTCCACTGTCACTCCTTTAAGTTCTCACTGTCATTGTTTTGTTTTTATTAGTTCACTTTCACTAGAAGTTCACTTCTTTCACACTGTCACTTCACTAAAGTTAACTAGTTCAATTCTCCGTCACTTCACTTCCTTCATGACGTAGTCTCTTCACGCCGTCGGTTCACTTCACTCGGGAGTCGAACACAAGATCTCCACAACTTGTTGCTCCGTAGTAGGACTCATTGCACGTCACAACAGTCGTCACCAATTCGCTCGCCCCCGATGCAATTTAATTCACACTCGACTCGCACTGACTTGATTGATTCCCGCGAGAGCGCTCGCTTATATATACCTAGTCAGTGGAATCCTTCCACTAAGAACTCGAACGTTCTGAAATTATTTCACCACAGTTTCTAGAGGGGGAGAAGAAGCTTCCCGAAGGTTCTAGTTATCTGCCGATAGCGCGCCCGTTGTTTGCACAGGCGAGCGGCATTAGCGTTGTTTACTCCGACTGCCCGGCGTGGATTTCCCGATAACCTAGACCCAGAGCCGCTGCGTCGTAATATTGAAAAACCTTTCCTTGGCATACTTAACCAGCGTCTAATTCGCTTATGAAATTTGACATTGGTCGGACTTTTCCTCTTTGAGTTACGCTGTCAACACGCACGCGCTCACACACACACACACACACACACACACCCGTGTGGATCTCCAAACGTGTGTTTAAGATGAAATATTTATACTGATTTTTTGGGTGAAATACAATATACTTCATCTACCTACTAAAGATAAGTGGTAGATAAAGTAAATAACTCAATGAAAGTAAAGAAAGGACTTGATCTTAGTAGCCGGAAAGGTAACAGAAGAACAACGCTATTAGGTTTTCATACCAACCTTCTGTAAAATTTACGTGTTGTTGGTTACAACGTTGTTCGTGTGAAGGATTGAATAAATCTGACATTTCACTTGTCTTGCATTCCTAAATTATCATCTACTTCAACTCTGCATTCCCAGATCACTTATAGCTTATGTAAACATGGGATATCTGTAGTGACTGATAGTGGATATAAAAGCAAACAACGATGTTGTTCAATTCACATTAAAAAAAGAATGTCCGATATGTGAAAGTCAGGCATCTTTTCCCAAATTCTTACCAATCCAAAAGTATGCTTTATACACAGCACAGTTAATTTTAAAAGCTGATCCTCAATCCAGGTTATGTTAGCCACGATACACTGACGCAGTAATTTGTATCACAAATTATGTAAATGTCAAGAGTTATTGTAGTGTGAATATGCATTATTGTGTGACATTGATTTGAGATGTTTGTTGATTGTAAGCATTGTCGAGAAGTGGGTTTATACGGCCTTACTGAAACTGACAATAATAGCGTGCAATAATGTAGCGAGGGGGTGAGCTGTTTATCTTTATTAGAGACGAGAAAATTACGTAATATTGGCGCGTTTTTCTTAGAATTTGCTGGAACATTTTTTTCTAGAGCATATGTTTTCGTAATTTTCATTGGATATAAAAATAGACGCTAATGTTGGCGCGGTTTATTAACCAATAGCAGCTCGGTTATAATCTTTAGGTATATCGGATGTAGGAGTATAAAAAGGGCCAGGTCAGAGTCAAATTCGTTCAGTCTATCGGAAACATTTGTGCATTACACGTCGCTGAATACATCGCACAGTTTATCGATTCGCAGGTTACGCGTAGCAAAGTTATAAAAAAATCTCAAGTGTCGTAAAGTTTATTTCACAAAAAGTTGAAGTACGCGAATTAAGAATGAGCAGTAAATAAGTTATTATAACAGTTTCAGTTTGGCGAGCGTCAAGATTAATATGTGAAAGTGCATAATGTGATACGACAATAAAAGTATAAAACAAATTCTTCATCAGTGTTATCTTTGGATAAAAGACTCCTTTCCGTTTACACACCTGTATAAGATAAGTGCTCGACCAAAAAGATCATAGCTAGCCGGAGGACAGTGAACAAAAAATATTAAATAAAATAATAGGCGCTCAGTAAAAGATAACACGAAGTGACCGCGACAAATTGTATTCAATACGTGCGGCAGATAAACAGTAGTATTCTTTCAAACAACATTAAGAATACCGTCACAAATTGGCTCCCAAACGTGGGGCAAAACACAAGTAAATACAAATACACAAATAATGTTAAAAAAAAACCGCCGCATAATTGGCGCCCAACGTGGGGCTAACAAACATAAATAAACTTTATACTGTCGCATATTGGCGCCCAACGTGGGGCAGAATAACCAGGAAGGAGGAGAATAACCAGGAAGGAGCGTAATAACCAGGAAGGAGCGAATGGAGCAGTGAACTGAACTACAAGACGAAGATTCCAGAAACAACTACAGGAACGACAGACGACGCGGATGAATGGGCATCGTAATTCCGAGATTAAAAGGCAACAGGGGAATTCAACTACAGAACACCAAGACGACGTAGATTCATCATAATACGACGCAGAAGCGACATATAATCTAGGAGAGAGGGGCAGGAAGCTGGACATCAAAGCAACATCAGAAAGGTTAGAAAAATGTGATTTTTTATTCTAAAAAATTGTAACAATCAAATGTAATTGAGGAGCGGTAGGATAAAGAAAACAATGTCCACTAATAATACAGAAGAAATAATTATGGAGGGAGATAATGTAACAGTTAGCTGTAATTCAATACAGGTTACAGAAAATAGCTCAAACAATGTAGTATTTGAGGGAGGAAATATTAGTGCAGAAAGTGAGAATAGAACAGCAGGAAATGTTAATTTTGATGCTAGTATGATGATGGAAATGATGAAAAATATTGCTAAGAGTTATGAGAAATTAGAACAAAAACTAATTCAGAATATGGAAAAGAATCATAGGGAATTGATAGAAGCTATATAAAAAAGGTCATAGGGAATTGAGTGAAAATATTGGTAGGAGGAATGAGATATTAGAGCAAAAAGTAGATCAAAGTAGGGAAGAAATTGAAAAGAAAGTTATGAAGCTAGATAGTAGTATGCCAAAAATGAGAGATGAAAATCAGGAAGTAATAGCAAGTGAGATAGGGGAAGTTTCAAAGAAAATGTTAGACATGAGCAGGGAAATATCTAACCAAAAAAGTGAGGTTAATAATAAAAGTGAACATGTTGATATAAAATGTACAGAGTTAGGTAGCCGAATGAGTAGCATTTCAAGTGAGTTAAGAGAGATGATGGAGGTTACGAATGTAGATTTAAATCAGGCGCAAGTTAATTTCAGAGGTGAGATATCTGAAATTCAGAAAGAATCAGAAACGCAAAGAAATAAATTGTCTGAAGAAGTTAAAGTTTTGTCTATAAATAATCAAAAATTAACTTCTGAAATTAACAAACACCAAGCTGTTCAGAATGAAAACTCCAATCCAGTACAGTTTATTACAGACTTGTCAGAGTACTCTCAAATTACAAAGATACCGGGAGGATTGAAAATGACAGTTGTTAAAAGACGTGTGGTTCAGAAAGCTTTAGATTGTTTTCAAATTATATCTTGGGGTGAAATATCATATGTATCCTTTAAGAGGTTATTCATGAACAAATTTTGGAAGGTTAGGATACGGCTACGAGTAATGTTTAGACACAAACAATTTGATCCAGGAGGGTGAATAGCAATGAGATGTAAAGTAGATGCTGGATAGTTAAAGATGAACTGCAGAGCAATGTATTGGAATGTAAGAGGGTTAATTATGTATGTACGTCATGAGAAAGGAGAAATAAATTCTGGACATGACTAAATGTTTAAAGGGAAAAATAACATTTTCTTAGTAACTGTAACAGCATTTGAAATGAAGCATGTAATAATTAAAACTTAATGTTATATTAAAGTAAAAGTACGTAGATATAATTCCAAGAGTATTGTGAATATAAAGTACAAAACTACAAAAATGGTGTAAAAATAATTAAAACAAATACTTATGTAGCAAACAGAAAATGTGAAACAGGGTCTAGATTTAAGAGATGTAAATATATTTGTGTAGAGGGTGAATATTTTTGGTAAATATGTGTAATAATTACAAAAATCTTAAATGTACAAATTTTTGTCAACAACCGAAGAAAGTAAACAATTTTGTAAAAGTAACTAAATAATTCAGGGTACAGTATTTTCTATAAAAAAACTATAATGTCAGATTAATGTCTAAACACATTAAACCAGAGCCAGTAAATAGTGGTGAGATAAAGGCAAAACATAAGTCGTGTGTTAAATACGTGTGCAGTGTTAAGTGAAAGTGATAAATAGCGTGTGTTCCAAGATTCAGGAGACTAAAAACCCAATTATAAAATTTCCAAACAAGTTGTAAATATTTATAATTATGTTTCTAGTGGGGCATATGACGAAGTAATTTGTATCACAAATTATGTAAATGTCAAGAGTAATTGTAGTGTGAATATGCATTATTGTGTGACATTGATTTGAGATGTTTGTTGATTGTAAGCATTGTCGAGAAGTGGGTTTATACGGCCTTACTGAAACTGACAACAATAGCGTGCAATAATGTAGCGAGGGTGTGAGCTGTTTATCATTATTAGAGACGAGAAAATTACGTAATATTGGCGCGTTTTTCTTAGAATTTGCTGGAACATTTTTTTCTAGAGCATATGTTTTCGTAATTTTCATTGGATATAAAAATAGACGCTAATGTTGGCGCGTTTTATTAACCAATAGCAGCTCGGTTATAATCTTTAGGTATATCGGGTGTAGGAGTATAAAAGGGCCAGGTCAGAGTCAAATTCGTTCAGTCTATCGGAAACATTTGTGCATTACACGTCGCTGAATACATCGCACAGTTTATCGATTCGCAGGTTACGCGTAGCAAAGTTATAAAAAAATCTCAAGTGTCGTAAAGTTTATTTCACAAAAAGTTGAAGTACGCGAATTAAGAATGAGCGGTAAATAAGTTATTATAACAGTTTCAGTTTGGCGAGTGTCAAGATTAATATGTGAAAGTGCATAATGTGATACGACAATAAAAGTATAAAACAAATTCTTCATCAGTGTTATCTTTGGATAAAAGACTCCTTTCCGTTTACACACCTGTATAAGATAAGTGCTCGACCAAAAAGATCATGGCTAGCCGGAGGACAGTAAACAAAAAAATATTAAATAAAATAATAGGCGCTCAGTAAAAGATAACACGAAGTGACCGCGACAAATTGTATTCAATACGTGCGGCAGATAAACAGTAGTATTCTTTCAAACAACATTAAGAATACCGTCACAAATTGGCTCCCAAACGTGGGGCAAAACACAAGTAAACACAAATACACAAATAATGTTAAAAAAACCGCCGCAACACATTTGCCTAGAAGCTATTTAAACTGGACACTGCCCACTTGGTTACGTGCAAAATGCGTGAAGTTTACTTAATTGGTTGTTTCACAAGTAGGTTCTTGTTTAACATGAGGTCTTGCGAAAATGAAAGAAAATCGCTCTTAACTTCCCTGTACCACCAAAGTATACTTTAATCTCAGAAAACCTAAACATACAACAAATATTTCAGAAACGGCTAATATTGAGAAAAAAAGGTTGACATAAATTGTGCACTTTATAGAACTCCACGTATTTTCTAGAGTAAGGTATTGTCTACCTTTTATAGTTTCCCCATTTATAAAATTTGGTATCAGGTCAGGATATACATATTTTAATGTCTCGTTATACTATCTCAGATATCGGAGTTTTAATAAGAAGTTAAGAGATATTTTTGAGAAAATAAGTGGATCTTCAAAGACTTTCTGTGCAGAAAACGTGACTGCATAGAATAAAGCATAAAGATATAAGACATGATGGAAATGGAAAAGGATGTTTCACGCGAAATGCAAAAGAGACAACTCATCTAACAAGAATACATGGTGGTACCTAGAATACCACGTTAATATAATGAAGACTCAAGCGGAATTGTATGCACAGTATAAGCAATGAAGCAGAGAAATTTAGAAGTAGAAGCTGATCGGGACTGCTTCCTTGGTCGAATGGCCAGCATTCTGGCTCGATTCCCGGCTGGGGCGAAAAATTTTTCTTTAACCAGAATCATTTCCTGTCTTCTAGAGAGTTTGGCGGAAAATATAAATGTTGGTGTATATATAAATGTATATGTATACAGGGTGGAGCATTTAAGTTGAGACTGTGCAATATCTCCAAAACTAAGCATTGTAGAAAGGAATGTCTTGAATATAAGTTACTTGATGTTAGGGGGGAAAGTAAATCCCATTAGTCGTGTTTCGTTTGGAGGACGTTGTGATGATCATTTTAGGGTTAATGTAATTTTTTTTAATAGGAACATAATGGGAACATAGCTTTTTTATGTTGTTTTCTCAATCCTCATAAAAACTAAACAACATTTGCATAAAGCACTTTGCAATTGTACTTACACCATCGTAAATAACAATTGGAATGATTGTGTACGAAGAGTGCAATGAATAGTTGCATCAAACCTGGATGATCATTTGAGGGCCAAGTTATGTTTCGTAATTGGGAACCATTTTATATTTGTTTCCTTATTCATCACAAAATAAACTGATTTTTATAAATCATTTTATGATAAGAAAACAACATACAAAATGTAGGTTCCCATTAAAAAAAATAAATTGAGCCTAAAATGACCATTATAACATGTTCCAAGCAAAACTAATGGCATTTATTTCCCCCCAACTTTTATTAAAGACATTACTTTGTTTTGGAGATATTGTACAATCTCAACTTAAATGGTCCACTCTGTATATAAATTAAATACATATATATTGACATACACCGGGGTGAGGCCAAAAGGTTTGCAGATAAAATATTAAATTTAATTACCCGGGCATAAACATTGGCGGACGTAGACTCAGAGGCGGCGAAAGATACCAAGAAGCGGACGTGGGATCTTTATAACATAAAAACACATATATTCACATTTATCTCTGATTTATTATAATTAACAAGGTGCCCTACATTATACACAAAAAGTTACAAACGAACACTGGGGCAGATGCCCCACGCACATACAACTATCACACACACGCAACCAAACACTCAGAAGACTTACACTAGACTGACTCTACCGCAGGACGCTACTGACTAAACCCACGCTATGAAACAAAGGGCTCTTCCCTCAATTGCCTTCGCCCCCTGACTAGGAATTGGAGGTATTGCCTCGCCGGACAAGAATTCAAAGTTACAAACGAAATAATTATTTCAACAATATATTATACACAGTATTAATGTGACCGAAGCCACAATGCACACACATACGTTACAATATCTAGATGTGTGTGTCTGTGTGTGTGTGTGTGTGTGTGTGAGGCAATATTTAAGCGTAAAAAAGTTCAGCGACTGAACACACCAACACCATCAGTAAGATCTCCCGATATAACCCTACAGCTACACAAATGAAGCAAAAATAAATAAATAAATAGTAATAATAAATTCTCGATGACTGGAGACAGAAAAGTGGCGCATGTTATTACAGAGCTACGTTAATTAAGTAAACAATAAACAAGCAGGCAGGTAAACAAGCAAGCAAGAAAAGCACCAAGCAGACAAGCAGGTAAGTGAAGTTGCAAGCAAAAAAATCAGGCAAGAAAGCAAAACAATAAATACTTAAAATCTGTTATACATCACCCCGGAACCTAATTTCTAAAACGAGGTAGTAAATCCCAGATCTTTAGGTTTATTTAAGTATTTTCTATTCTCAATACAAAATTGCTTTGCATATCTTAAAATAATTAAAGCTTAGACTAGTAAGAAAAAGTAAAGAAAAGCAAAGAAAAAGTAAAATAGAATAGTAATTAATTTAAACATATGTAACACGTAAATGAGTAAAGGGTAAAAATAAAGTAGCAAACAATAAATTAGAATTCCACAAACAAAGTTAATAAATAAAATTAAATTAAAAATATGAACATATCATTTTAAAAGTAACTTAAAACAAAAAAATTTTAAACATTTACTATCGAAATACCTTAAATAGAATTAAGAGACGAAATATACGAATTTTCAACAATTAATCGATTCAATTAACAAGCATACAAAATAAAAAAATACATCATTTGTTTTACATTAAAACCTTATATACATTCACTCATCCATATAACACTTAAAACATAAAACATATATTTATGATTCTCCTCCATCGCTTAACAGCCATTCTTATTGTCCTTCACATTAATAAGTATTATAAAACAAATGAAATATTACACATCCACATCCATCTCACATACTCAATTTAAAACAAATAAAGTACAAATTTTAATATTACACTTTTACATCCTACCACATATTCCAAAATTTATAATTATAAAATCACACTCCCAATCCTCCTTACTCACACAAACATATAATACCTAAAATATAAAACAAATACATGTATAATTATAATTCCTAATTCTTACATATACTGTACTTTCATCACTTAACAACCATTCTAATTACTTCACATCAAGAACTATATTTAACTTTCCTTTCATTTACAATCTCCCCTTTAAAAAATTAATAACAAAAATTTTACTACAAAATTACAATTCACATTTGCAATAATTAAATAACAAACAAATATTTACTATTCTATAAACTAAAATTTTATTTCCCTATTTGCATACTTTCTCGTTTTACATTTAATCTATATTTTAATTAACTATTTATTTTAGTCTTTTAATATTTATATCATTGTTTAATACCTACATTTTAACTACAAAATTACAAAATTCTGTTTATATTACTTATTCATACTATAACACTTCCCTCTTCCCTTCCCCCTTTTTTAATTAACGAAGAATTTTTCTCGTAAAGATTTCTTTGCGGTAAGAAGGGTAACTTACGACGGCATTTATTTGATAGCTACACCATTTATTTTTTCCTTTTCCTGTGTATTGGTGTTTTTTGCGGTATTTACTCTTCTCTTCCGAAAAAGGTTCACTTCGTTTTTTAGTTGATGCTGTTCGTAGACATTCTGATACACCACTCTGTCATTTTTCTAAAAATCTGATGTGTTACATTCACATGAGTTTTTCTAGTAACTATGGTTTATTTTTATGCAGCGTCTACAAACTATTCTTGCAAAAACCTATTCTTCTACTACTTCAGGTTAATCGAGATGAACGTTTGCATAAATAGTTTCACTACACATTACGTTGTAAGTACAAAGGGAATAACGAGAAATAACGAATAACATAGCACTTTAAAAATTATTATATGTTACATTTTTACATTAGTGTCCCCACCCAGTATCCTTTATTTTGATATAGCTTCTACAAATTATTCTTAACAAGGTTTATTTTCTATCTACTTCATGTCAAACATTATAAACTTTTGTAGAAATAGTTTAATTATGCATTTCGTTGTAGGTATAAGAGGGCTTTAGGAAACTGAAGTGAAGCTTAAAAGCGGGTGGATACATGCTGGTTTGAAATTCCATACTCTTGCCTGTCATCACGAGAGACAACTGAAAGCGACAGCACTTTAAACAAATGCTTTATTCAAAAATTCATACTTATATTAACAGTCCGAAATAGCTGATACCACAAAAACGCTATTGAATAAATTGTGTGTTTTTGTGAAGTAAGTTTTTATTTACAAAAATTAAATTGCGTTTTATGGGTGCTCTTTAACTGCTATGACTTTTAGCGTTCCATTCTATATTGGGCGTGAAAGACCAGAAATTTTGCTCAGAGACCTCTTTATCAGTCTTGAGGTAAATCTACGACACGGGACCACCGGCTTTACTTCCATTCTGAAGGAAGAAGCCATGCTAAGGGTTTTTACGTCCGAAAAAAATCCATCGTCCTCCGGGTATGAACCGCAACTTCGGGAACGAGAGGCCCTTAGACCTGGTGCCCTTAGACCAGGAGGGCGACTTTATCTACGAGTATCTCTTATGGTTTACCTCTTATACAAAATCCATTCAGAATGAAGAGGGCTTTATAGGCCAGTCCCACAATATTCAAGATTTACAGTTTGTCACGTAAGTATCTTAAATATACAGTGTTCTAATGAAAATCGTAAGAGGCATTTTCAAGAAAATAAAAAAGTTGGGAATTTTTTCCATGTAAAGGGTAGTTTGGGGCGAGGAAAGATACTGGACTTAAACATCAAGTTTGATATTTAACCGGCTTTTCGTTTTTGAGTTAATATTCACACACATACACAAACAAACCCACACACATATGGACGAATAGAGTTTAAGCACGCCTTGAATATCGACGGCTTGATTTCAGAGCAAATTTCATTCCTGAGGATGTGATAATCATTCTCGTGTTTAAACGTATCTTTATGCAGTGAAATTGCTCGTATAAGGAATTCTGTGTTAATAAAACATTAAAATCTCCCGGGCTGGAAGGCCGTGGTCTAAGGGTAAAATTACTAGCACCCGACGTTTCGGTCAACTCTGTGTCCTGTGTCTGTTCTAGCTGTCCTGGGTGTTACACTCTTGAAGATGGCAACCACAGAGTTGACCGAAACGTCGGTGCTAGTAATTTTACCCTTAGACCACGGCCTTCCAGCCCGGAAGATTTTAATGTTTTATCGATTAACTCCGGTCGTGAAAGCCTTCGTACTTATTTAATTCTGTGTTTGTCTTGAATTTTGCCTGTGATGTTCTCTTCACTTATTGAATAGTGAGAAACATAGAGACGAAGAAAAACGTAGAGCGCAGCGCATATGAGTATACAGTTTATGTCTACAAGCTTTCTCTTGCTGCATTAACCGCTAAATATGCGTTGTTAATGTTTTAAGATTTCCCAGGCTGAAGTTTACAATGGTGCAGTGTAATTTGCTGCCCCCTCCCAATCAGCCGTTTAGTGTTCAGTGATGTTTCTACATGCAGCATCTAATCAAGTCAGTGCTGCCTAATTTGAAATTATCTCTGAGCAAAATTGCATAATGTTTATCATAAAATGGAAAGAAGAATAACTTTCTTATTCCTGTGAATTTGTAATGAGTGGAGAGAGGACTGAAAGCTGCACATCAGACTTTTCGCCATCAGGAATTCGGAACCTTGTTGAATGCTGCATTAACTGTTAGATTAATAGTCTATCTCCGGAAACTTTCCATATATGTTTGAATGAATGACCAGGGAATGGAGGGCACACATCGCACGTCGACCCAAAACGGAGCTTCTGTGCTTACCACCAGGAGAGAGTAACGGATGAATAGAAGGAATCGCAGAAGGCCTTAGGCCGCAGAGGTTCCTAACGATTTCAAGCTTTGATGGCCAGATCACAGCGGTGGGCTGCTCAGAAAAGGCTTCCCTCAGACGGAAATAGAGGGAACTCCTCCCACCTGAGGCGACCCAGAGAAGGTTGCCATCTGGCAGGAACAAGATGAACTTTTCGTAAAACCATTGGTACATCTGTCCAACACTGACCGACTCTCCATAGCCCCTAAGCCTACCTGAAAGCATGAAAGGGGAAGCGAAATATTAGGAAACGAGTGAAAAGAAATACCTGACAGAAGAGAAATCACCCCAGCATTCGCCTAGCCATGACCTCCTGAATGCGAGCTAGCACGTTACTGCGGAGCCGTCTCGCTCGTTTTCCATATCTATTTTGGTGACTTCATCAAAATATGGCCACCCTGACTTTGGGTTTTCTCGTGGTTTACGCTAATCCTGGGGTGGATTAGTACCATGTATTTTTTCCGATCATTTTTTCTCATTTCGTTTCCTTTCAGGGGTTACAGGACCTGGCACCTGTTTGCTCGTTCTTACGGATAGGAATGGCATCCAAGGGGCGTCTGGGGATGCTCTCTCTGGAAACGTTAGGGACACCGCTGCGCCGCCCTTGTACTGTTTCGACTCGTACCTTCCCGGAGATTTTCGCTTTTTAACCCTAAAATATTCTCCTGTTTGCAATGTGGTAATAAGAATGCAAATTTGTTCACCTTATCTGATTTTAAAATGAATGGGAATTTTATTTTATAAGAATCCTTGAAAACCTGGAAGTACTGCTTGTTTGTGTTACAGGTGCCGAAATTCTTCCTGGTACCAAATTAAACACATCATTAAAGCAAAGAACGCTACTTCCTAGGCTATACACAGATTTCTAGTTTATTTTACTTTTCATAACATTAACTATAAACAATAATTGTCAGAGGCGGCGCCGTGGCCGAGTGGTTAGAGGCGGCCCGAGTTCAATCCCAAGGACATGCATGTGGGATTTGTGGTGGACGAAGCGGCGTCTAGGCGGGTTTTCTCCGGGTTCTCCGGTTTCCCCCGCCATTCATTCCACCAACTGCTCCATCATCACCTTTCCTTTCATCCATTTCACCAACATTTCGTTTCATCTACTTCCTTCATCCCATACCAGGCATCGGGCTGATCACCCATCCTGGATGTTCTGTCTCCTCGACGGGCCTCTGACCCCAGGCATCCGCCTGTAAGTCCTGGGGGGTGTAAGTCCTGCATAAGAGGAGGGTAAACAGATAATGAATGAATGAATGAATAATTGTCATAAAAGTAGGAATCATATCCCATAGTCATAGAAAAACAAAACATAAATCATTTACGTGAAAGGGTTGATTTTACTGTTCACGTTGTCCATTATTGAATGTTCGCGGAAAATTGTGGTTACTAGAGGTCCCTAGTGGTGCAATTAAATTTTAAATCTAAACTTTATACATTTTGTTGTAGCTTAGTGAAAGAGATCATAATTGTGATGAAAGATAAACACACAGATAATCTCTGGCCTAATGTAGGACTGTGTACCTACCAATTAGGCGGTACATTTAGTCTGTAATCTTAAGTTACAGTATAATGCAATTTAATGCTTTATCTGTCCATGTTGAAAATCTGTAACACGAATCTGCCTAAAGCGCCTCCTTTACCTTAAAATCGTAAAAAGACCTCTGTTCCCATACTATGGGCATACCTTAACAATTGGCAAGTATGCCCAAGCTTGTGGATCACTTTATAAAACATCTTATAGACGATGCATGGCGGAACACTGAGCGCTCAATCAGTCGCTCTACAGAAATTATTTTTCAAAGAGTGAAAAACAAGAGAAAGAAAGCGCAAATAAGATTTTATGCAACTGCAAAATATCTCCTTAAGAGCGAAATTTTCAGAATCAAGCCAAGGGTGAGACTGGGATTTTGATACGAGTAAATAAATGGTACTTTCTCAGTAGGTTGGTTAATATACTTTCTTCCACAAAATACCGAAATTATATATCTTTAATTAAGTATTAGAATCTACATATAAAATGTACTAGGTAGACATATCATTCATTACATGTTGTTTATATAAAGCTTCAGTCTGATTCTACTTTTCCAACCTTGTCCTAAACACGGCTTGCGTGAAAGAACAATAATAATTAATTGCAACTGAATACTGTGTTATTTGGTTTTCTGATGCTCGCATAAATATCACCAGTTTATTCATAGAGACACAGCAAGTTTTAAAAAGCGATGTCCGCATCTTGAGGGGGAATCATGAGCATTAACAGAGAAATACACGATCCAGACTACTACAATATTTTTGAAAAACGATACAAACTATGCAAAAAGATGGCACAAAGAAATCTGATGCGTTACATTCAAATGACTTCCCCTACACATTTTTCCACAAAATTCACGTGGCTTTCTTACCCATTCATCCACAAAATGCACATTCTTTCACAAACTATCGTTACAAAACTTAATTTCTTCTATCTACTTCATGTTGAGACAAACGTTAGCATAAATGTTTTCATTGCGGAATTACAGGAGGCTGAAGCGATAGTCAGATGTTTAAAAATTGGGTCGCTATATGTTGACTGTGAAAATCCATACTTTCTCCATTGTAATTTAGAAACAAACACTGGTTTGCTTCAAAAAGTATATGGTATTTGAAAATTCAAACAGGTAACAACAAATTTCTCGGAAACAGTTAATAATAGAAAAAAATTACTTGTGTGTTTTAACGAGAATTTAGTTGTGCAATCAGTGTTTGCCTACCCCTTATGATATCCAATTACAGGAAAGCACGCAAAAGTTATTCAAAATGAAGGGGGCTTCAGAGGCTACTCTCAGAAAAGTCAAGATATACGTAATATTTGTCATGTAAATATCTTAAACATAGGGTATTTTTATAAAACTTCTTTGCCATTCTTAAAAAAATAAAAAGTAATGAAAAAAATTCATTTAAAGGTTAGTTTGGCGTGGAGGATTTTCATAACAATCTTCGAGTCGTATCCTAAGGAAAATGCTGCTACAAGGTGTAGTATTTATCCCAATTTTCATTTTTAGCTAAGTTATTCACATAGACACACACACACACACACACACACACACACACACACACACACAACACATACACACACGGCCTTTTTTCTAAAAATGCTTTTCTTTATTCGGGTGTCAAAACGTGTATTTGTGGTGAAATCTTAATATCAGACTCTTGTGTGGAAGATATTAAAATCTTCCACTAGTTGTAGTTAAGTAATAGAGAAAAATAAAAATAGAGGTATTCTTGAGGAATCAGATATATTCGAGCCAAAGGAAACGGTTGAAGAAAACAAAGAGCCTTGGAAAGAACACTTCAAGAGAATATCATGTACTTGTATCATTATTTATGACAAACCTAAAGGTAACAGACACATTGAATGTCACTCTTAGCGAATGGTAGGAGCAAATTTGAAGACGGAACGGTCTATTAGCGTAAGCCCTGAAATGAAGAGAAAAGAAAAAGAAGTGGGGGAAGTAGGGAGGAGAGATTTAGTCTGCTTTATTGTTACCATTATTGTTGTTATTATTATTATTATTATTATTGCAGTAGTAGTAGTAGTAGTAGTAGTAGTAGTAGTAGTAGTAGTAGTAGTAGTAGTAGTAGTAGTAGTAGTAGTAGTAGTAGTAGTAGTAGTAGTAGTAGTAGTAGTGATGGTGGAGAATTTGGAAATGCCTTATCACGCATGAAATTCCATCTGCATAGGATGTTTTTGAGAACGTTGGGCATTGCTCTTAAGGGGTCCTCTGTTATGTGTGCAGATCTTTACTTGATGAAATGTCATTTTGAAATAAAAAAATGAGGCTAATATGAAGCAAACCCTACGAGGATTCGAACTTGCGGTCCACCAAGGTATTTTCAAGGAAAGGGAAGCTAGAGGGAAAATGCGGCGCGCTCTGTGAGGCCCCTGACCTTGTGACGCGGTTACGTCGGCCGTCCTTGAACCGAACCTCTCCATCTTGTTGATATTCGTGCATATAGAGTGTGCTAGCTGAGATCACGTCAAGCCAGGACGGAAGCAGACGAGGACGGAGAAAACAGCACATAGAAAATAAATTACCTCAAGAGAAGTGCTCATAACATAGCACCAGAGATGACAAATGAAGACAGCAAAACACAAATGGAAGATACGGGGATAATAATATACGATATGCGGAAAAGCGTTAAAAAGTCAAGACTCAGAGAGTTCAGACGTGCGGCAGTGTAGATTTACCAGCAGGGGTTTAGATGTATTGGTATTTGAAACGTTATAGAAGTTCGAAAGAATTGTCAAAGGAGTACAGTATTCCAAAAAGACTGTGGAACATTTTATATCTTACTAAAAGAATAAGGTTATGTTAGCACTTTCATACTACAAGTATTAGGCAATCTTTAAGTCAGTGACATAGGCCTATTGATACACAACTGACTAATGAAAATGTTATTATACTGGCAGTAGAGCACCCTAATAAATAACTATAAATACACATACCGAATCAGGTGGACGAAGACACCAAGACAAGGACTCGTGAATGGCAGGTATGCGGTTCAAATCCTTCTAGGACCGTTCTTCGTAACTGGGATTTTTTCCCCTCAGCTCTCATACTGGCAAATACTTAGGTCTGGGACCTTTCCTTCCCAAAATTCCTTTCTCAAATATCATTTCATTGTGTGTATCATTAGTGTCCACTGCCTGCGGTACCTATGTAGTAGGAGCGGGAATTATACCCTTAAAGCATTGCGCTGAGTACTTTTAACCGCGTGCAACTGTTTTAATGTATAACAGTGCAATCTCCTGAAAGCAAATACTTCAATGTTTAATTTATCTAATTAGTTAATTTACTTTCTTTACAATTTACAATTTACCTATTCATAGAGTAAGTACTGGATTCCACCCAAAATTATATTTTGTGAATCTGAAGAAAAAAACTGAGAATGGTGTACGTGTACCTATAGGTGTGTCCGTTTCTCTGTCTTTCTATTTGTGAACAGCATAACTGCAAAGCGAAAAGCTGGATGCATATCAAATACCATACTTGAATCTCAGAAACCGCTTAGGAATGCCAAGCCATAGTTTTCAATGAAATTCCCATCCCAAACTACGCATTAGATGGGTTTAGATTTGCTTTATTTTTCATTTTCTCAAAAATTGCTTTAATTAAACTGCTTTTATAAAAATTCAATATGCTCGACATATTAACATGAAACTGAAGCGTATATTTTGCATTTTATATATATGATAATCTGTAAAGCCCCCTTCATTGTTAAGCAATTTTACACATCGGTAATTAGGTATAATTAGGAAACCATAAACGACACACAAAACTTACTACATAAAAATGTTAAAACATGCAATTTGTGTCAAATAAGTAGGTCCGTTCTTTTGTTTTCCCTGTGTTCATGCCCAACAGTATGTAAAATGAAGGCAGCAGGTATAAACAAATGACTGTCACAGCAGCCTCCTATATGCTTTGTGTACCTTTACGAAATGGGTATTGAAACAATTTTTTCACTTTTTTGTGCGTGTAGACACTGGTTACTAGGGTTGTTTCTTCATCAGCATATAATTTTCATATTATCATCACCGTCTTCCGATTTTCTGCGATTATTTCTCTTCAGAGCCATCTTCGGTGTTGAAATAGGTATAGGGTAGAACAAGCTATTTCGCTCTTTTTGAGTTTGGGCCGAAATTCGACAATGAAGGAAACGGAAATAGTGCAATATTAAAAACTCAACTTCTTTTATATTTATTATAGAGTGTATTTGGACAACAATTAAATTACATTTTCACAGAAATAAGCCACAGAATAACATTGAACTAAAACATGGATAAAGAAGAAAATCATATAAAATAGTCAGGCTTTTCCTCTCGCTGAAGAGGCTACCTAGTTTAAAGCTTTTTCTGATAAAAGTGATAAACACTTGCCACAGGTAAAACATTTTTTTTCCCCGTTAGCACCAACCCACACTGCATGATACCATATACTATGCTCCACACTTCTAATATTTAACCCAGGCACATGAAACACAAACTTAGGTGATATATATCTTAGGTTTCAAAACCCGTAAGGAATATTTTCTTCCTCGTTTTCCCCTGTAACATGGCGAATGTCCTCTTCATCATTTGTTTAACAAATTTTGTAAACCATTCTTTTCTTGCTATAAGTTCTTATTCATCCCACGGTTGATCAATATTCTTTTTCTGAGCATTCTGATTTGCTCTGGTGTGTAGACAAAACCACGACCAGTTGAATATTTAAGTCTTTCAACCGGATCTTTATCCTCGTTCACGGTAAAAACTGTGGGGTACCTAACTGGTCGAAATGTAGCTATGTCTATCAATGCATTTCTTTCTTATTCTTTTCATCTCTTTTACGTGGTATTTAAGTGTTGAAAAAGTCACATTAAAGATGGCCGCTGCTCCTCTTAAGTTGAGGTCTTCTTGAAGCGCACTAGAGGCAGCGCAATCCATGTTTTCATTCTCTCCATTTTTTACCTGGGCATTTTCTTTTAGAAGTTCGTACCATTCTGAAATACATAAATATGCATGTATTTCTCGTACTGTGTAAAAATATAAACAATTATAGAAATTGATACAAAAATTCTTATGTGTTGCTCTCACATGACTTTCTCTCCTCTTGTACAAAATATTTTTACAAACGCTTATTCTCCATCTACTTCATGTTAATCTATATAAACATGTGCAGTTAATATTGTATGGCTAATTTTATTCTAGGTACAAAGGGAATATGGTAGACTTTAAGCGATAGTCAAATCTTTTAAGAGCTGGTTGCTATGTGGAGCATTCCATTCTCTTTACATGTCCAGAACATAAAAAGCGAATAACGAATTCCCATTTTAGAAAACGTATTATTATTGGAAAATTTAAACAAATAACAAGGAATATCTCGGAAATGGTTCATTCCACAAAAAAGTGGAAGTTTACCAGTTATGCAAAATTCATTCAAAATGAAGAGGTCTTTTGGTGCCATTCCCAGAGAATTTAAAATGTACATTTCATTTGCCATGACAGTATCGTAAACATATGATGTTTTGATCAAAACCGTTAGTGCCATTTTTGAGAAAATCAAAATTTTCCAAACATTTTCCATGTAAAGAGTAGTCTGGGGTGGGGATTTGCTTAAAAATCTTCGTGTCGCATCTTTTAAAGATACTGAACCTAAATATCAAGTTTGATATTTATCCGACTTTTCGTTTTTGAGTTATGCTGTTCACAGACACACAGGCATGGGCCTTTTTCAATTTTTTTTATTCAGGAAGCCTCAAGAAGCCTCCGGTGAAATCTCGATATCGAAATCTTGGTTGGAATGCAATACTTCCCCTACTTACTATATTTAGTAGACAAAGTAATAAGTAAGTGGAATAGCCTCCAAACTATTGAGCGAAATAGCAAATGCAGTGTTTTCAAATTGTGTGCCTTTAATAAAAGGACGATACACAGTCTGCACTTACCGCTAGCAAGGTACAAAGTTACCTCTCCTGTGATGCACGCAAGTTTCCATTATAACAACCTAGCATTGCTTTACGCTCTATCGCTTATGTTCTTAAGAAGAAATATTTATCTTTGCTAAAATGCATTCTGTTTGCTTACCTTAAAATGATTTTCTTCTTAACGATCCAAAATTGTAACAGTAGCCACTAAATTTATGTGCAATTTCCTGCACACTAACTTACAAGACAAGATGTTGACTGCGCTCAATACATGCACAGTAACAAATGTTATTTTGAGTGGAATAGCCCCTTGAGCGAAAAAGCTTCAGCTAAAAACGAATCAAGTGGACAGACGAACTGCGAGAATTACTAAGAATCACTTTCGATTTCTGCTATCAAATGTTCACCATGTACCTTAACACTGATTTGTACACAGGAATTGCAAGATATCTCTTATCGCTGCAACTATTTCAAGTTTTCTCTGAGAGATATCACAGGGCCGTCTGAGCCATCCCGATCGGTTATCTTACTCATACTACAAAACCTAAGAATCCAAAAGCTCGTACTTCCCAAATTATATCATAATTTTAAAATACTTCCCCTTTTGTGTTTTTATTCATACTAATGAATTATTCTAAGTGAATAAAAAATACAAGAATAAACGTTAATATAGAATTGTATCCCTCCCCTTGCTATTTATGCACACTATTCATTATCAGGTCTTGAAACAAATTACTCAGGAAAATTAGGTATACTTAAAAAACGTTTTGCGCTTTGGTACCTTTACTAGTTTTAAGTGGCTCTGATTCGATTTCAAGGAACAAAAAGTTCTTCACCCACAAAACACAATAAGCAACAAACAGCTACTCCGATAAAAACAGTCCCATTTTTAATTTTCAAATTTGCAACCCTAAGCTGATGAATGCTTATCTAATGGCATCACTGCAATCAAATTTGTGTACTGTAACTCTACGGTTCCGTACGCCTATGTTTACTGCCATTCCGATAACAAAAGTGACGCAGTTTCTTCCAAGACGGTGTACGTTTTGTTCGCTTTAGATGGCAAACATACAACTGTCGATAACAAAAGAAGACACTTCCGCGCAGCCAGTCAGATCCGTAGAATCGATTTATGGTAGCGTGTCCAATAGTGCTCAAACTCATTAGATTAAGTCTATTCCTAAATGAGGAATCTGAGGCTTTACCAATTGTGTAAAAGCAGTTCTATTGATGTTGATTGTAAGAGAAAATGCTGTTGATTCCTCTTTGATTGGCACTGTACGCTTTTAGATAGGTTAAAAGTATCCAGAGTACAGCAGGAAATACAAAACGGCATGAGAAAATGCTATACCATTTTGTTATTTGTTTTCTTTGGTTATTTTTATCTCAGTGGTTCGGAAGAAAGCTCGTGCTCTGGGACCTATCCTTCCAAGCAAAACGGAAGTCACGGTTGGAATGTTTTCTCTGTATTGCATTCCTGTTCTATGAAGCAATCTCAGCTATTATGAGCGATGCAATAAAAGATAGTTTTTGAAATGCCTACAATGCCTCAGTAACAGGCATGTAAAGGGCCACGATTTAGGTGTAATGAATTCCACGCCCATTTTCCAACACATGTGTGCCCCCGCAACGTTTTTATGACTTGAGCGTGAGAATACATGCACGGTGAAACGAGCACTTTAATTAGAATGAAAAAAAACATAGTTTACATATTAGGTTGAAAATTCATGTAATATAAGCAGTTATTGGATTAAAAACATAGGATTCAAACTTTCAGCTTTTAGATATTGTAAACTGGGCGCTGGAGTAGCGCAGTGATTTCATTTCCACCTCTCGTACTGAGGGACCGGGGTTTTATTCCCGTCTCTGGGGTGGCTATTTTTAAGTTGGTCCTATCCACACCTTCACCTCTGACTTGCTCATGCGAAGTATCCCCAAGGCGCAACGTGCTTCGGAGTCCACGGTGAAAGCTGTAGATCCTCTTATTCAACCGCCATCCTCATCATCACCCTATCATCGGAGTCAACGGATTCCCATCGCTGGGTGCCTCCACATCAGAAATGGATTGAGTCATCGCTTGGTAGAATGAGGTATACCCGGAAGATCATAAGCCATATGGGGAGAGTTATTTTGTAAATTAAGGAATTTCAAATTTTAATCATAAATTGTATCGCTGATAAGTTACCATACGCTTTGAACTTTTCAAGCGAAATCGCAACCCTTTAGTGGTTTTGATATCATCTTATTCAAATACTCCTTACGTTGCAATTCTTATAGTTTTGAATTTATCCTTTTAGTGCAAGTGTTGCAAAATTCAGAATTGCTCTGAGTTTTCGAGTCTGAATTTATGAATTTAAAGTTTTAAAATTTGCATTTCACCAATTTAATTTACGATGAAAAGTTAACTAACATACAGGATGGACCATTTAAGTTGAGACTGTAGTAACTCCAAAATTAAGCGTGTAGAAAGATATATCTTGAATATAGGTTGCTTGATATTATGAGGGAAAGTAAATCCTATTATTCGTGTTTGATTTGGAGGACGTCGTGATGATCATTTTTGGGATTAACTTAAATAGGCCCTAATTGTAGGTTACCATTTAAAAAAATTATATTGACCCTAAAATGACCATCATACCGTTATCCAAACAAATCACAACTAATGACATTTAATTTTCCCCATAATATCATGCGGCTTTTATTAAAGACATTTCTTTCTACAACGCTTAGTTCTGCAGATATTGTACAGTCTCGGCTTAAAAGGTCCATCCTGTACTTAGCACATAAAACCTCGCAGCAAATCTTGCTGCCTGTATGAACATATCCGTCAGTGACCAAACGCTGTAACAAAACCGTGTTACATTGAACATTAATAAACATGAAAATATCAGGAAAATAATAAACTAAAAAACAAAAGCAGCGGCATTTAATATAATAGATCCCAGAATAGGTATGTGCTTTCACACACTTTCCTTTCCTTCTCCTCTGATATTTTCAGCCACTCTTCTGCTCTGTTTAGTTAGCTGTCCTTTTATACCAAATATATGTCAGGAGGAAAAGCGGCTTGCATATACTCCACAATGTACGAGGGCTGTCCTGAAAGTAACCTCCATTTTGAAATAAACATGAAATCGGTATACATAGAGAAGTTTTATTATATACATCTGAAAGCTTCAGCTTTTCTCTATTTTTTCTACATAGTCTCCAAACAGATTCAAGCACTTGTCATACCTTTCCACAGTCTTTGAAATACACTCTGTGTAAAATTCTGCCGCCTGTGAACTAAGCCAATCTGTCACGGCGTTTTGAAGCTCTTCGTCATTGCCAAAGCGCTGAGCTGCAAGCCACTTTTTCATGTACAGGAACAGAAGGAAGTCAATAGGGGCCAAGTTCCGGCTGTACGGGGGGGTGGTGGAAAAGTCCCATTTGAACATGGCCAAAAGTTCATTTGTTTGTTTGTTTTCTGTGTGAGGGCGTGAGTTGTCATGCAAAAGCACAACACTAGATGTCAGAAGACCAAGACGTTTGTTTTGGATTGCTCTTCTTAGCCTTTTCACACCTCACATTTGGCGGGATTTGTTATTTCGGTGCTCATATTGTTAGGTTATAACTAGCAGATACGCGACAGAAGCGTACTGAGCCACTGCGCACGCTGATGTCGAAATGACGGCGCTACTCCCACTGTTCCTCGTGCAAAGCATGAACGGAGGTTACTTTCTGGACAGTCCTCGTAATATCATCTATGGTGCTGTGGATTTACACCTAACCTTGGGGCGGGGCAAAATAGAACTCTAAGAAAGGTATAGGATATTCTTAGCATGAAATTAAAAAATTGGAATTGTTGACCAAAATTGGGAAATTTCAGTGAATAACTGAATGAATATATCCAGTGCAAACCACACACTTTCAGGTCGGTCGTGTTATTAAACATAGACAATTTTATTCGCATAAATATTATTACCTACCTTCTTTACTACTTATATACACTACGTAGAGGAAGTATTGCATTCCATCCAAAATTTTTATACCGAGATTTCGCCGGAAATACACGTTCTGAGGCTCCCTTAAAAACAAATAAAAAACAAGCACTTTTAGAAAAAGGTCCGTGTGTGTATGTGTTTATGAAAGTATTAAACTTGGTGTTTAAATTCAGCACTTTCCTAGGATGCAATATGAAGATTTTTAAGAAAATTTTCCCATCCCAAACTACGATTGACATGAAAGGTCTTCGAAAATTTTGATTTTATCAAAATTACTCCAACGATTTTAATTACAGTACCACGTGCTTAAGATATTCGAACCACAAATAAAATGTATATTTTGAAATTTCTGTAAATAGCCTGTGGACTCCTCTTCATTCTGAATCAGTTTTTTATAATTAGAAATCGTAGAAATAGACAAAATCTTAGTAAACAAAAAGCATAGATCTCGTTAAAATACACAATCTATGTAAAATAATTTTTTTTTCGCGTTAACCATTTCCGAGATATTACTTGTTTTCAGATTCAATATTCGTTTTTACTTTCTCTAACCACGTACATAGTAGGTAAAAAAGAAGTTACTCAAACATTCGATATCGAGATTTCACCGGAAATAAGTGTTTTGGCGTCTCCTGAATCCAAAAGAAAGGCATTTTTAGAAAAAGATCCGCATGTGTGTGTGTGTGTGTGTCTGTAGAAAACATAACTCAACAACAAAAAGTTGGATAAATACCACACTTGATATTTAGGTTCAGTACCTTCCAAAGATGCGACACGAATATTTTTAAGAAAATCCTGCCAACCCCAACCATCTTTTTTTGGTTTTTTAAAATATTATTTTAACGATTTTGACGAACACAGCATATATTAAAGATACTTACATGACAAATAAAATGTATATCTTGAATTTTCTGGGAATAGCCTGTGAAGTCCTCTTCATTTGGAAGGAGTTTTGTACAATCTTGTATAACCGGTAAACGTTAAGCGATAGACGAAAACGTACTACACAAAAAGATATAGATCTCTTTAAAACACACCATTTACTTCATATAAGCTTCTCTGTGGCATAAGCCATTTCTGAGATATCCGTTATTAAAGGTTCGAATTGTTCAATGCCTTCATTCTTTAAAAGTCTCGTCGATTTTCAGTTGTTTTTCGCAATTACATGGAATTTTATTCATAGAATTGAGTGAAATTAAGGCCAACATATAGCGTCCAGTTCTTAAACATATGACTATCGGTGTTCTCTTTGTATCTATAACGTGTAATATAGCTATTTTTGCAAAGGTTTATTTGGACTAAAATTAAAATAGAAAGAAAAATAAGTTTAGTAACAACAGTCTGTATACCCACTAATAAAGATAGAGAGGGTAGGAAAGTCAAGTGAATGTATCACATCAGCTGTTTCTCATGGTTATACAAAGAGTATGGAATTTCAAAGACATCACATGGCGAAACGCTATTTAAAAATCTGTCATTTTAGCTTATCGTTTTTATACGTATAACGAAATGCGTAAATGCGTAATGAAAGTTCATCTCGATATACAAGAAGTAGATATAAAAATAACTTTTGTAACAATACAGAGTAAGCAGAGAAAGTTTATAAGTGCAAACATCAGGTTTTTCAGTATGTCCTATGGACTTTGAAAATTTAACACGGACTTAGAAGTATTTAGGCTCAAAAGCTCCTAATTTAAAATCTTCTCTGCTTTGAACCTGAGCTCCTGATATGCATAAAAAGTGCATGATGGCTATTTGAGGAATACATTAGTTACAATTTCATAATATTTATTTCCCTCTAATGTGAAGATTAGAACGTTGTTATAGCACAAAAAGAGAGGTTTGCGCATTCAAGGCAAACAATACATGCCAACTTGCACACGATGCATCTACTATGCAATAGGGCGAAATGTCTGCTGTTGTATCAGACACAGCCTTATTCTCTTGCTCTGTCACTGACGGATCCCAATTAGTAACAGTTTTTATTTCGAAAACTGTTTATTAGTGGACCAATACTGGAGCGTTTTTAACTAGTTTTAGCTCGTGTTTTCCATTTTTACTTTCTCTACTACGTACAGTAAGTAGGGGAAGTATTGTATTCCACCAAAAATTCGATACCGATACTTCACCGGAAATATATGAATTCAGACTCCCTGAATAAAAAAAAACATTTTTAGAAAAAGGTCCGTATGTCCGCGTGTGTGTGTGTATCTGAGAACAGCATAACTCAAAAACAAAAAGTCTAAAAATACAAACTTGGTATTTAGGTTCAGTATCTTTCAAAGATGCGACACCAAGATTTTCAAGAAAAACTCCCCACCACAGACTACCCTGTACATGGAACTTTTTTCGAACATTATGACTTTCTCAAAAATGGCTCTAACGATTTTGATTAAAATATATATTTAAGATATTTTCATGACAAATAAAATGTATATCTTGAATTTTCCGGAATGTGTCCAAAAGCTCTCTTCTTTCTGAATGGCTTTTGCATAAGTGATAAACCGTAAGAGATAGACAGTAGTAGAAAACTGGGGAGACTAAATCACACAAAATACGGATTTAGCAGCCCCAACAATGTTAGTATATCCTATAAACCTGATATAGAAACCCCTACAATGTTAAAAGCTGTTTGTGCTACAATCCTTATGTTCCAATAGGTTATATGTGTATGTGAAGGAGATTTCCTTTGGTGCTCATCGTTTCTCCTCCCCTCTCTCTCTCCCTCTCCCTCTCTCTCTCTCTGTCCTATGGTAAAGAGTTGTGTGTGTGTGTGATTACATATGCTAGAATGCTATGATAGTTTGTATGTGAATGAGATTTCTTTGTCCTCATCGCTTCTCCTTCTCCTTCTCTCTCTCTCCTGTGGTAAAGAGTTGTGTGTTGCAATAATGCAATTACATGTGCTACAATACCCTGTAAGTGCGTGTGCGAGTTTTCATGTGCATCAGTATCCAAGAAAATAGTCATACGCCTGTGGTTAAATAAGAAGGCAATGAACGAAAAGAACTGTTTTCACAACGCATCAATGTACCGCCCTCTGGTAAGTACGTGTACGTGTTTTTATGTACGTCAGTATTCAAGAAAAAAACATACACCTATGGTTAAATGAGAAGACAATGAACGAAAAAATTAACTATCACAATGTGTCGATTCAGAGAAAAAATGTAAACTTCTCAGGCGTCTTACGAAATTTCTATGGTTATCCCACCACATCAAAGTACGATAGAAAAGCAATATAATGCATGGCCGATGCGTTTAAATTACGCTATGTCAGTTATCTGATCACACACTAAGTATAATACAAAAACAATCTACAATTAAGGCACTGGCAATGGATGACTTTGAAGCATAAAAATAAAAAAAATTAATAATGCAGTTTAAGTTCAACTGCCCGCTTAGAAACAACGTCTATAAGCGAACAGTTCTCTCTACGGACCGTAATCATACGTTTCAGACGAGAAACTTATGCTAGGGAATATGACGAACGGTATTTCTCCTGCACTATAATTATCGGCAGGCCTGACACGTGTGGCAAGGTAAAAAATCAAATTCTAAAAACCAGCGAAGTTACCGTCTACGTACCGTAAGTATACGTCTGAGACTATTAAGGAGCAAGACGACTGGGTGAATATGCTCCCAGATTATAATTAGCTATGAACAAATGCATGTACGTGTATACTTTGTTCACGTACACCCGACGAAAAAATAAAATAACGGATATAATTCATGCAGCTGTGTACACGTGTGTATTAATACTTCAACTAAAATGTACAAAAATAGTTATATATATATATATAGATATATATAAGACATAATATGTGAGCCATTGGAGAGGGCTGGAGGTGGAGGTTTGACAACTTTAAAGTGAAATGAGGTCAAAACAACTTCTACTTAAGGATATGAAAATCACTCCAGTGGCATCAGTGTACGAGAGAGGAGAGCAAAAATGGATGGTAAGTGAACTTTTTTTCTGCTATAAAACATTCAGTATATGATAGTTCTGTTCTCGTGTTTCTTTTGCTAGTTAAGATTATATACTCGCGCAAGTCTATCGAGATTGATATTTCCGTTGATAGTGCTTGTACTAAACTCTTGTCGAAACACGTTTGAAACTGTTACAGATGACATAGAAAATCAAGTAAATAAACTGGGAGATGGTAGGACTATTCTACCTACGAAAAAACTTGCAGATTTGGAGATCAACATCCCATTAAAAATAAATGGACTTAAGACAGTATGTACAAGATACAGAGAGTTATAAATCTGGAGGAGTATCAAATCCTTCTCCAGGAACGATTTAAAAACATGTCAGCAGAATAGAAAGCTGCAATCAATTATGGAAGATACCATCTTGTATATATGGCTCAGAAAAGCCTGCCGAGTGGATACAAGCGTCATGACATATCTTTTTTGTAAACCAAAGGTACCTAAGCTATTATATAAACTTGCAAATCTGTTATAATAACGTTTAATAGGAAAAAATCATAGATGTATTTAATACCTTTTTTGTTTTAAAACAGAAAAAAATTCTTTGCATGTGTTAAAGGTAAAAAACTCAGCTTTGAAGGATAATTTGCATAAATTTTAAAAATGAATGTGTATCATATACTGCATCACTTTTTAAAGAAATATACAATGAATATGTGGCATATATACATATATATGTGTGTGTGTGTGTTAGAGAAATATTACAAAATGATTTTCCTTCCTCAGATTATGAAACAACCGATACTGTATAAAAACATGCTGATACAATATAGAATTGTCCCATTTCAGATAACAGCGAATACATCTCCCACACATGGGCAGAATCTGGAAGGAAGCAAAGTGTGTAATTCAGTTTTTCGAAAGTATGCTGGAAAAAATTATAGACTTACAAGAATAATATAAGTTTTAAGTAAAATGCTGTAATCTTTTATTTTATCAGCTTTCTAAAATAGTCATATTGACACAATTATAATTATAAAACCATATTCCATCTACGAAAAGTGTAAAATCTGTTTCAAAATAATGTGTTTTACTTTCGTAAGAAACCAAAACGGAACATGAGCCTAGAACATTATCATGAATGTGTGAATAACAAACATATATATATATATATATGGGTTACCTTTTTTACAGATGTTTGATTGCAACTGAAAAAACAAGTATATTTACAGTTTGTTGTATCATTTTTTCAGACAAGACAGTAAAACAAGAAAATATACCCAGAAAGATAAACACTACAGAAAACTACGAGCCAAAAAGGTAAGATTTAAATTATTCATTAAAAATCGTTATTTCCAGATAGATTTAAGTTTAAAATAAAAGAAGTATCAGACATACTTGTGTATAAGAGATAATCACAGTGGAAGAATAGATTTCAGCTTTGTCAAGTATAGGAATAAACTATTGCAGCTTAATCAAAGACGTATGTAGCAGCATTTATTCGGCATAAACAAAACATTTAAGCATATAAAAATGTTTGTTTTCTCGCTATTTTTGCTAGAATGATTGTTTTCTTCAGCATTTAAAAAAATCAGATGTGAGCTTAAGATGTCATTTGCTTCGAAAAAATAATTTCAAATATGTGAATAGAGGTTTTCCAGCTTAATCAAACATATGTGCATGTTTAAAAACAAATCAATTATTGTTGTGTGTTTTCACGCACTGCACAAAATACAATTTGTGCTAAAATATTTTCCTTTCTACTTTAAAAAATCCGATGTCAGCTTAATACATCAAACATATCAAATATGTGAATAGATTTTTCCAGATTAATCACACATTTGTGCATGTTAAAAAAATTTACTTGTTACTTTTTTGAGGAAAAGTACTAAATAGGCCGAAACCAGGACAAAGGGATGCCGACAACTGATAAGATGTATTGCTATATCCCTTTGTTGCACGCCGCCGACCACGTTCTCCTCCTTTGTGGCCTGGTCTGTGCCGCCTGATGGAGAAGTAGGGCAAACAAGGACAATGGGTATTGTTTCCATATGCCGGCTACGCCCAATCTTTGTAACGTGGTCAGAATGCCGCCCGGCGGAGAATTGGAACAACGGGCTACAGTATTAGTACGAGGTCAATAGGATATTGTCCCGTACACTGGCCACGATCCCTCTTTGCGACATGGTCTGAATGCCACCCGGTGGAGAAGTGAGACAATGGGTTATTGTCCTTGTACAAGGACAATGGGGTATTGTGCTCATTCTAATGAAGGTACTTTGTGCGCTACTGATACCGGCAGCCGGGGTCCGCCGAACAATGGGCTATTGTTCAAAAGGTAAGGTGTGAAACACTTAACATTCCGGGCCTCAAATAGATGCCGCAGTTCCGAGAGCTGGGACAGTGGGATATTGTTCTCGTAGCGTGCCGCCACCGACCCCGCAAATCGATGGAAGAGATAAGTTCTAAATATCTATGTCAATCAATCAGGCAATGTTCGTCCTTACATAAAATCAGCTAACGTTATTGAAAAAAATCAGGGGTTTATACAGCTAACAAAGACTGTATTACGTTCTAACGTTTCAGTATCGCACCTCTGAAAGGTTAGACGCTGGTCGTCGATCGGTGAGTACAATTATTCCAATTAAGGATTTCTCTATTGTTACAGTATAAAGAGTACCCTGCTCACCCGAAAATATTTTTTCTAATACTTAACTAGGCGATTATTACACGCGTATAATTATTACGACTAATAACACTTGTTTAATTCTGCTTTTAAGGGGGGTATTTTTGGGGGTTATAAGAATATAACAGCATTTAGGTGAATGAAAAAGAAAATCCATGGATAAAAGGACAGAGTTAGGGTCAATAGCTAACGCGAGACGCTAACGAGTGATTCTTTCCCGGAAAACCCGAGCGCACGGTTCCTCTCTAGCCAGCGCTCTTGCGCGAAAGAAGTGTTTCCTGACTGCCTGTCTGATTCAACTGGCATTCCCCACCACGCGCACTGGCGGGAAGAGGGGGAGGTTCACTCTACTAGTCTCCTTCCGGCCCTCTAATGTAAAAGGCGGAAACCCGCCATATTGGGTTTTTTAAAACGCGAAGGCGGTCATGATAGCTCTATATTTATCCAAGAAAAATAACTAGCACAAATCATTTGAAAGGGCGATAAGGAACTTAGCGTTTCAATATTTTTCTAAGGCTTTGAAAAATAAATAAATAATGAAATACGGATTAACGTTATAGTTAAATAATACATGCAATGCGTTACTTATAAATAAATAATGAAATATGGAGAGTACCCTAATCAGTAGGACAACAGAATATTCCCTTTGTTGTTCTTTTAATTATCGCTGGTTAAAGAGCGAACGTAAATAAAACTCATTCTTTTTATTCGTGCAACAAAATGAAAAGACGCCTTTGACAGACCCGTGATTGTTTAGACATACGATGTCTAAAAAGTAGCTTCATGATTTTTTCTAAGGTTTGTTTACACGTGAGATTGACTCAGAAAAATAAATAAATAATGAAATACGGACTAGAATTGTAATTAAATGATACATGCAATGCGCTATTTATAAATAATAAATAATGAAATATGGAGAGTTCGTGTTTTCCATTTTTACTTTCTCTACTGCGTATAGTAAGTAGGGGAAGTATTGTATTCCACCCAAAAAAATCGAAAATATATGAATTCAGACTCCTTGAATAAAACCACATTTTTAGAAAAAGGTCCGTATGTCGTGTTGTATGTGTGTGTGTGTGTCTGAGAACAGCATAACTCAAAAACGAAGGACAACAAAACATTACCTTTGTTGTTCTATTAATTATCACCGGTTAAAGAATGAACGTAAATAAAACGCATTCTTTTTATTCGTGCAATAAAATGAGAAGACGCCTGTTAACAGACCCGTGATTGCTTAGACACACAATGCCTAAAACTTTGCATCGTGATTTTTTTCTAAGGTTTGTTTATACGTCAGGTTGACTCTGAAAAATAAATAAATAATGAAATACGGACTAGAATTATAATTAAATAATACATGTAACGTGCTATTTATAAATAAATTATGAAATTTGGAGAGCTCGTGTTTTCCATTTTTACTTTCTCTACTACGTACAGTAAGTAGGGGAAGTATTGTATTCCATCCAAAAATTCAATACCGCTATTTCACCGGAAATATATGAAATCAGACTCCCTGAATAAAAAAACATTCTTAGAAAGAGGTCCGTATGTCTGAGAACAGATATTTATAAATAAATAATGAAATATGGAGAGCATCCTAAACATATTCCCGTAACACAATGAGTGAAGAGTCTCCTGTAACAGATCCGTGATTGTTTAGACGTGCAATGTCTAAAGCGGTATTGAATACCAGAGGGAAATCGAACTCTGAACTCAATCTACAAATATACACAGGCTTTCAAAACATACACTCCACTCTTAGTATATATATGTATATATATAAGCATCGCGAAAAGGTGTAAATAACATAGGCAGGGGACTTCAAAACATTCTCCATCGAAGGATATGTTGAGTAATCTAACAGAGCGCTCGAACCATTGGGAAGGCTTCAAATATAAATTTGATATCCGTTTTAAAATCCTTTTCCAAAGGCGCACACCAGTGGTCTTCGGAAAATTCGACAATGAGTTATATAGTTGTACAGCTCTTGAAAAATACGTTGTATATCCCTGAAGAAAGGTAATCCAGGGTTCGTTCTGGAATTCCCAGTTTCGAGACCATTTGCACGTCTGTACAGCTTAATGGATGGGTTCCCAATAGCATTCTTGAGTACAGATAACATCTACCATATACAAGTGAATGCTTTAAATATAACCCTTTGAGTGGGTTTTTAGAAATATACTCATTTAAAACAATAGCCCAGACTTATACACGCAGGAGGATTTTCTCTCAGACCTGGGAGTTCCTAAGGTCTAAAAGTTACAAGGATCCCTACATCGCTCCAAGAAAATTATATCCAGAGAAGCAATACTTCCTTTTTCGTTATTTTCACTCTAAAATTGTAGTTACATAATACATGCAATGCGTTATTTATAAATCAATAAATAATGGAGTATGGAGAGCATCATAAACAGAAAGGACGACAAAACATTCCCTTTGTTGTTCTTTTAATTAACTCTAGTTAAAGAGCGACAATAAATAAAACTCAATAGAAAATATATAAAGACACTCGAGGTAAAATACAGGGGGCCTTTATGCATGCAGTCTTCGAGAAGTAGAATAACATGGGCAGGGACTTTAATGCAGATGATAATGCAGTATAAAGACTTGTTCTCGATAAAGAACCCGACAATCCATGCTAGCACGTTCTCTCTCTCTCCTTCGCGTTAACAAATCACTGCAGTAATATAATTACCGATTCATTGATAGGTTATGCCGGAGACGCCAACGATTTATATGGTGGTTTATACATCACTTGCAAAATATGTTGCATACTCCTGAAGAGGGGTAAACCAGGTCTCGGAAAATTCCGCTTTAAAAGAATATTCTCTCCCGAGGAGATAACATCTCCAGTATACAAGTGAATGCTTAAAATTTAACACTTGATTGGGTTTTTAGCAATACATGCATTCAAACAATAGCCTGTGTGTTATATAGGTAGGAGGATTTCCCCTAAAGACATATTAGATTCATGACTCTGGGAATTCCGCATGTCTGGAAATTGCAGGATCCCTACGTCGCTCGAAGAGAATTATATCAAGGGAAACAATACTTTCTTTTTCGTTATTTTCGCGCTAAATTATAGTTAAATGATACATGCAATGGGTTATTTATAAATAAATAGATAAATAAATAATAAAATATCAGCCTTTTTAAACTAACAGGGGCAAAAAACCAGAAGTTTAAAACGTGGTGTATTTTTGTCTATAATACCTAATGGAACCGGAGTGTACATGTTTAGACAGGAACATTTGACATACAAGGGCTTTCTTCATATCTAAAAATTATATGATCACCCATCGCTCCAAAGTGATAATAAATAAATAGCAACATTCTCTGCGAGATAGCGTGTCTACTTCACATTCTGGAGGTCCTGATAGCGAATCCCGATTTGCTGTGTTACCGAATAAGGGTAAGCACTCCCATTAACAGTCTATATAAGCGCAGGTGCAATATATTTCCTGGACTTATGGTGTATAGATCCTATATATAGAACACTGTACTTAAACATTTGTAACTATCGCAATTATTTCCAGGTGTTATTTCCTTCCTCATTGCGGCAATCAAGTTTATTATTATTAGTATTAGTATTAATATCGTCAAGAAAACTTATTTCTTTATTCCATTTAAACAAAATGGTGTTTCAGCCTCAATGTCTAAAACTTATACGATCCCACATAGCTGCAAGGTGATAATAAATAAATAGCAAGCTTCTCTGAGAGGTACCGTGTCTACTTCACATTCGAGCGGTCCCAAGTTCGAATTTCGTTTAGGTAAGTTACCGGACAAGGGCAAATCCTGTCATTAAGTGTCTTTATAAGCGCAAGCGTAATATATTTCCTAGTGGGCATGGTGTACAGGTCCTGTATAATATTGTACTTAAACATCCGTAAACGGAAGCCCATTCGAGTGTATCACATCAAGCATTTTCTTTATGGTAATGTGTAGAGATTGTAAGTATTACTTTTTAAGAAATTAACTGTCGCAATTATTTCAAAGTATTATTTCCTTCTTTAATGCAGCAATGAAGTTTATTATTATTAATTTCTTCAAAAAAGCTTATTTGTTTATTCCATTGAAACAGACTGATGTTTCAGTCCCCAATGTCTAAAAAACTATAAGATCCCTACATTGCTCCAGGAAAAAGGGGCAACATTCCATTAGCCTCTGATTTTGACTTTCGAGCGATGTTTGCACGTGCTGCCTAAGAATAGTTTCAAATTCACCCATATGCTGATATGAAGGCTTTTCGGTGAACGTCTGCATTCGATGCTCGACGATAGTCGTTGCATCATAGTCTTCCTCAGGATCCTGAATGTTGTATAATCGCTTTTTCTTGAATTCATAGTTTCCCGTGTCATCTCAATTTATGATATAACAATTAAGCACACCCTGGAGGGGATGATCCTGCGCGATCCGAATTTGTTGATACTCATAGCTGTAATGAGCGATATTCTCTACTTATTCACTCTGATAAATACATCGAAACCGTTTCTGTATCGTCCTTCATTCAGCGGGAATTCAGGTACTATGACAACAAAGGGTCTCGAGTTTGATACGTCATTACTCTCCCATACTTGCCTACTCACCTTTCAGAATTCCGTATACGACATGTCAGTATTTACGTAATCGGCGTATATGTGTTTTAAGTTGAGATTACCTTGTCAGAAGAGCATGATTATATTTGCATTGTCTCAAATTAGATGTTTGGGTACCTTTGTATATGATTGTGCTAGGTATACAGCATCGACATTGCGGTGTCTGCCCATGCTATTTTACCCTGTTTCTGTTTTATGACGTCATCGAATACGAATATGGAATTTTCTCTGGTTGGGAGGTTTCCAGTACTTTTTCACCGTCCTCGAATGTGTACACTCCTATATCGGGTATGGTTTTCAGCACTTTGAGCAGGTACTGATATTTCGGTTGATGCAGAGGTTTCGAGAGAATGTAAAGATTCTCGAAACTTAGTCCGTTTTCGTGGATTAGCGGGTTGAGTAAGATATTCGCCTTTTCCGCATTTGAGCTACCCAGAATGAGCCCTTTGCTCGTTGCTCGGGAAGAGAGAGCCGTGGCTTTCCTCGCGAAAGTCATTGTCGAAGTCTAAAATTTGTATGGGTAACGAGCACTTCTGCTTTACTACTTCCATCGTGCGACTAAGATTATAAGTTATATACTTCGCTTCGTATTTTGCAAGTGTATCATGAACTCTGGACGCGTTCAGAAGGGTTCCGGAATACTTAATTCTTTGATTAATTCTCTACCGTTTGAGCCTCATTTGTCCGGCTACAGGTACTGCGGGCCTGGAATTAAGCTATATAAACATTTGCAGCGAGGGGATCCGCCTATAAACGGATTGGATGTCGCGTGTCGAGAACACGATATCGCCTACGCTACGCATTGGGACACGGAATTGAGGCATTTGGCTGACAAGGAGGCACTTGTGGAAAAGGCCTGGACTCGGACGCAGTCTGCCGACGCTACTTTTGGCGAAAAGTTTGTCACTAGACTTGTGACCACGATCATGAAGGGAAAGCTGGGCATGCTGGATTGTACAATCGGCGGAAGAGAATAATACCACGAGGCGGGATCTTACCTTTGATACCGCTTATGGCGGTATTGGGTGCTGCGGGTAGCTTGGCAGGGGGAGCCGAATAGATAGCAACCTCGATGAATAAGAAACGTGCTGCGGAGAAGCAACTGAACGAGCTGGTTCGTCACAATCAGCACATGGAAGCCTTAGCCACGGGCAAGGGCAGCGGTCTTAAGAACGGAGGTGCATGACGCAGGAAGGGAAGGGGCTTCTATCTAAGTCCAAAGAACTCGGGGCGAGGTCTGTACATATCCCAGAAATAGCCTTAAGCGTTGCGGAGATTGAAGCTTATGCTAAACGACTACGCATTCCTAACTTTAGAGGCGTATACATCCTAGATAAACTACCTATAAGATCTAGAGGTGTATAGCGTCAACTTAGACAGCTCGCAGAATCTGTGTACACATTGGGTTGCTATACACAAGGGTGGAAATTTAGCGTTTTATTTTGACAGTTTCGGCAATCCGAAACCTCCAAAAGAGATCGAATCCTATCTCGACGGTGTTAAGGTCATGTATAACTGACGCAGATATCAGACTTTCGATTCTGACATTTGTGGTCATCTATGCTTACAGTTTCTGTTATAAAACACTTATGACAGGATGTTTAAATGGTCAAAATGACTTACACTATCATTGAGAGCGGATCTCATTCTAGTTTCTCTACCCATCTGAATCCAACCCTCCATCTGGATCCAAATGGAGTTTATGAGATTGCGCTACTGAATTTCGAGACATTTTACTCGATACCAAATGTTGATCCTAGAAATAACCTTTTCCATTACGTGCTGGATGGAAAACTTGAAACCATTGAAATTTCACCTGGAACTTATGAAATAGAAGATATAAACACCTTCCTCAAGGATAGACTCAAAGCCGGCGATGACTTTTTCTCCGTCCCAATAATAACACGATGAAGGCTGAGGTTCAAGCCCCTAACTTATCGATTTCACTCGAGAGAGATCGGTGGGCTCTCTTCTCGGTTTCACCGGCAAGCGTCCGGTGGAGCCGTGGTGTACTGAGCGAATCTGACGAACTGGTGAACATCTTTAAAGTCAGCATCATACTCATCGAGTGCAGCCTTGCCACTGGATCCTTCATAAACGTTAAAAGCGGACATTCTCGCTACGATTTTTTCCCAGGCTACCACATCTCGCAAGAACCGCACAATCCTATATATCTACCCATCATCGACACGAATCTCATTGATCATTTCAGCATTCGAGTGGTAGACGAGGATACGCTCCACTTCAGAAACGAAACCATTACAGTAATAGTATTCATATACGGAATGGGAATAAATTTCAAAAGGCATTACTATAATAAAAAGCTTCTCTCGAGATTGATACCTACTCAGTCATCGACGCGCAAACTGCTAACACCATCCAACCGAGAGTTCCTCGAGCGACAGGGCTTTAAGGTTCTGCAATGGATGTTTTAGATGTGACCAAAGTTCCGACGTTTGACGATAAGATTAGTAAGGAGGAGGAACATGTCTCCCTACCCTACAATATATCTGCTCTGGATGTGAATGATGAAATTAGAATACCATGCCAGGCCGAGGATTTGTACACGTTTCCTAGCAGAAGTTATCTCTACATAGAAGGATCTATGACAAAACCTACTGGTGAAACTTCATCTGCAAAACTGACCAACAATGTCATGGCGTTTCTGTTTGATGAAGTTCGCTTATATATGAATGGTACTACTATAGACAGAACGAGAAGTCCCGGAATTTCTACGACTATGCGCAACTATGCAGCTCTCAGAACTTTGGACTCCAATCGCTTTTAGAACGCCGGCTGGAACTATCCCGGAGAAGCTGTAGACATTACGAACGCATCGAATGGTGTATTCAACGCTATCGTTCCTCTTTCGATGCTTCTGGGTTTCGCATACGATCACAAGAAGCTCATACTTAATAGGAAGTTTGAACTCGTCCACATTAGATCTAAAAATCCTAATAATTGTCTGATGGGCAACGATCCGACTATCATTAAACTAAACCGCATCGAATGGAAGATGCCCGTACTTAGACTCCCCGATGCCGAGAGGGTGGAGAAACTTAAACTGGTCAAGTCAGATGGCCCGCTGAACGTTACCTTTCGAACCCTGGACCTTCACACTCAACCTGCAGTACCGCAGACTAAAGCGTTCACGTGGAACGTTGCAACGACATCGAAGTTTGAGAAACCGCGTTTTGTCATAGTGAGTGCACAGACCGACAGACTGAACTACCTTGCTAAAGATAGCTCTATCTTTGATCACTGCAATATCACCAATCCGAAGCTTTATCTCAACAGGGAATGTTTTCCATATCATGACATGAATTCGGATTTCGCAAATTCAAAGTTTGCATCTCTATATGACCAGTATTCTAAATTTCAATACTGTTATTATGGCAAAGAAAATTACCCTCTTTTCATAAGAAGCGATTTTCTGAAATATGCACCATTATTCATCATCGACTGTTCTCATCAACCGGAGGAGACTGTGACTGGAGCCATTAACATCAAACTGGAAGTTCAAGCATCGGCGAATTTTCCTGCACAAACATCTTTGTTTTGTTTAATTATTCATAATAAATTGTTGACTTATAAACCCCTAACTCATGTTTTTCAATCTATCATATAAGAAATGAAATGTATTTTGTTTATATAAATAAAGAATAGAATAAAAATTTTATATTATATTTTTTATTGATTTTAGCATACATCTCCTTTAAACTTTTTCTGACACCCCTACCTCTAACATCGTATGAACATATTGATTTATGAACGTCAGGCAATTGGAATAAATATATTTCAATGTATGGAATTAGTCTCTTTAGTTCTTTTATTGCAACAATGTCCAGGTTTATGACATTTTCGTTTAGACACGTATTCACATATGCTATTTCATTAACTTTATTCATATGCACTGTTATATTATATGCATAAATTATATTCTCGCTGTATGATAAGCCAGGAAGCTTACCGTCTTTCGCATGCGTTTCAATCACAACTATATTTTGAACTATTATCTGACAGTCCTCTTTTGTTATGTATACAAAAGTTTCGTCACCGGGTTTGAAAAGGGATGCGAATTCGTAATGCAGTCCTATAATCACACAATGCTTGGAGCTGATGGAGATGTCGTCGAGTATAAACACTATTTGGATTCATCTTTCTCTGAATTTTCTGCAATGGGGTCAAAGATGAGTGCTATAACGTTCTCTCGAGAGGCTTCCAACATATTCTTCTTGTTAACGACCTTTGACTAGTTCCTCTTCTTGTCAGGCTTCTTTTCGAACCTGTAGACATATACACAAGATCTCTGTTTTAACACGCGAGTTATCATTAAACATGTTTCTTTTTTATTTACAATGATTCCGATTAACTTTCTTTTGTCTTCTTCTTCTTCTACACGTTCTTTCTCCTCCACGGGCTCGGACGTCGACACCGACCGATCCACGTCGCGGTGCGTTGACACATCTTCTCATTAGGGCATTCTGTAAGGATACACATTTTTTTGCTTAGCTATCTTTTTTCTCCCCTACAACATCTATTCCATCACATATTCTTTACTTACTTACCCTTTTGCTTTGAGATACACGTCACAGCACTCTCCACAACGGAAGAACGACGACATTTGTTGATGCTGTGATGGTTCCTTACAGATGATGGCATGCGTACCGCCATCGCATATTTCCTCATGCTTATCGAGACAGTGCTGCTTCATTTGTTCGTACTCATTGAGGTTTACCCAGCAACAATTGTCGCTATCACTCGCGATTCTGATATTTTCACTACTCATCGTGCTGGCTCACAGTCGACTGTGATCTCAGATCCGTTCTGGTTTCACATAATGTGCTTTGTGAGGGGGAGTTTGAAAATGCTCGTTCTTGCATTAGAGAGGTGTTTTCGCTAGCCTTCCGCTGACCACCTTTTTTTGGAATACTTATGTAGCCGACTACCTAATTATCATACACGTTTCTTATTTGTTATTCCATATTGACCGTCATTCTCCAACCTAGACTTATCATCCTCTTACGATCAATATCATCTTTTCCATTATTTACACATTTCATTCGTAAACAATAACGTACTGAGAAACACGCACACACACATTGAATTTTCAGGGGAGGCGGTACATTGATGCGATGAGAAAATCTGTTTTTTTTTCGTTCATTGCCTTCTCATTTAACCACAGGCGTATGTTTTTTCTTTTCTTGGATACTGATGCACATGAAAACACGTACATGCAATTACAGTGGATTGTAGCACATGTAATTGCATTATTGCAACACAAAACTCTTTACCACAGGAGAGAGAGTGAAGGTGAAGCGATGAGGACAAAGAAATCTCATTCACAATCAACCAATCATAACATAATGGGATTGTAGCACATGTAATTACACACATGCACACAACTCTCTACCACAGAACAGAGAGAGAGAGAGAGAGAGAGAGAGAGGGGAGGAGAAACGATGAGCTCCAAAGGAAACATAAGGGGATTGTAGCACAAACAGCTTTTAACATTGTAGGGGTTCCTATATCAGGTTTATAGGATATACTAACATTGTTGCGGCTACTAAATTAGTATTTAGTGTGATCTAGTTCCCGAGTTTTTACTACTATACACAAAAAATGCAGAGCTCGTTCAAACATACAATTTATATCATATACTTTTTTTTTGAGGGAATCCCTTCCGGGATATTCCTTCTTATTTGTTTGAATTTTCTAATATTTATACTTCTCAAATACTTTTTCTCAAATGGTAATTCGTATTTGTTTCTTTATGTCTTATGCAAAGAGAATGAAATGCCCCACATAGCAACCAGCTCTTAAAAGATTTGACTATCGCTTAAAGCCTACCATATTCCCCTTGCACCTACAAGAAAATTAGCAATAAGAGCTAATGGACCTACAAGCAAGTTGTTATATCGATTAACATGAAGTAGATGGGGAGTAAGCGTTTGTAAAAATAGCTTGTACAAGAGCATTGAATAATTGGCCATTAAGTTTTAATTAACCCTTAAGTCTCAGAAAAAGGAACATAGAAATGACGAATAAAAGGACCAGTGCTCATTGTTGTATGTCAAGTTGCTTTAGCCTTGATTTTTATCAGCTTCGTTTGTAAACAGAGGAAAGAACCGCCAGATTTGAAGGTGAATGTTAGCAACGCAGCCTTTCACAGCAGAAAACGTAACATATTTCTGTTCAGATGATCTGTATAACTTCATACACTCAGCGTAAAGCAACAACAAACTCTAGATCGGCGCATGCGCGGTAATTACTGGCCGATTGCCTAAAAAACCAACATTGTAAATCTCCTCGGGCAAGTCGTTTGGCCACTACCAGCTAAAAACGGACTGTGGAAATAAGAGTAACACGTATATGCATATACAGCCACAACAGCAGGCGATGGAGGAAGTAAACGCAAATGCAAAAACGTATAAAATACATTAACACAGACTTACTTTGCAAATATTTGACAAGTGTCCCACCTTCCTGCTAGCTACAAATGCATCTTAATTGTATTACCGCCTAATTTCTTAACATCTATTAAATTCAATGGTGAGTTAACAGAAGTGGACCGAAGTATAGGGTGAATAAAAGCTATAGAATATTGACTATAGCTTTATAATATTTCCTTTAACAGCCTGATGTGTCACACTGCCACCATTGTTTCTAGGCGTTACAACTTTACTTTATTTTATAGTATTCACACAAGAAGTAACTCTCCTACTCCCATAAAGTTGCTCACCATGTAGTTCTATTAAAATGTAAGCAATATAATTTGACTTGCTTACATGTCGATAAGGGGATGCAAACGATAATAGGATGTTCACGGAAAATTCAACATATATACTATTTTATTCCTGATACAAATTTCTTAAGTTTGATATTTTAATCAAATCGTTAAATCCATTTTAGAAAAACATAAAAATATAAACTAACGAAAAATTATCTACATAAAGAATAATTTAAGGTAGCGGTGAATTTTATAAAGATCTTCCTATGCATATGCTGGGTTTAAATACCAAATTAGATAGAGAGGGCTGGCTTAGGTGGCAACGTCTGTGGCCTGCATTCGAGAGGTCGTGGGTTCGATTCCCGCGGCCCACCTTCCTGACCCATGGTCGGGTCGCTAGGCGAATGTTGGGAAGGTTAATTCATCCCCCGAATTTCCTGTCCCTTCATTTCAGCTTTATTCTCATTTCACTTCACCCTTCATCTGCTTGTTTCAGGGTTGCAAGTGTCAGCGGGAGTCTCGGCGTTGTAAGACAGGGGAAAAGGATTCTTTATGTAACACCGTACCCCGGAACAGGGGTGGTCTCTGAGTCTCCCCAGTGGGATGTGCAAGCCTGCAAGGGGGAGGGAAGACGGTTGTACTAGCTGCTATCCGGAGAGGGACCCTGCCCTCTGCCCTGTCGTGCTTCCTGGACCGGCCACCCTATGTCTCCTCTCACCTTAACCTCCCTTCCGGGGGCATCCCCTCAATGGCTTAGGCACAAAATATCTTCCAAGTTGGAGGTATTAAGTCCCCCTCCGCTCCTAGTCCTAGTCTTAAGTACTAAGTTTGGTACTTATTGATCTTTCATTGACCACAAACATTCAACACGCGCGCATATACACACACACACACCTTCTAAAATTCCTTTTGATTTTCAGAGGATCTCTACACACGTATTTCCGGGGAAACATCGATATTGAATTTTTGGATGGGACGCAATGCTCTCTGTCTCTCTCTCTCTCTCTCTCTCTCTCTCTCTCTCTCTACCTAGCTATCTGCCATACATAAGCGGTAGAGAAACTAAAAATTATGTTATGCTTCTTTGTTATAAATACATCACAATAACAGGAAAAATTTGCATCCTGAGATGTCCAGGATGTGTTAAAAATTATGTTTTACTTGAATGCAGGCTGTGTTATTTTTTGCTTCTTTGAACTACAGGTTGCAATTTTTAATTTTTTTTGTAATGCATATCTGCTGTTTTTACAGAAATCTAAGCTTTATTATTTCAACAAAGCTGTAGTTTTTTTTTCATACCAACACTATAGCTCTGTGCAGACTGTTATTACTGTAACTTACCGCTAGAAAAAATTGAAAATAAATAAAGTAATACTTCATAAAATAATACATTCGTAAACAGCATTGTTAGAACAGTTCAGGAACGTAAAAGTAAGTATTACAAAATATGCTTTTGTTCGATGCGGATAAAAGTCCTACACATTAAGGGCCACATCAAGAAAATGGAGCACTTAGCAGTTTGTAAAATTTATAAGCTATGTTCCATACCTTTTGTATGTGTATAACAATCTCTGGAATCCACGAAATTATAACTGAGACAAATTTCATGACTTTTAAAATGAAAACACACGTTTTTATTAGTCTCTTACCGATTTAAGATAAACTTTATATTTACGGGTTCTTTCCGAGCGAAATGGCTCCGAATATTGGTTCGCATTCGGGAGGTCCCGGGTTTAATTTCCGTCAGGTCGGCCACTCTGATCACGAGTTTTTTTTCCGTGGTTTCCCCGGGTTGGTAGGCAATGCTGGGGGTGATTGCTTTTCTACCACGAATTTGCTTTTCCCTCATTCCCTCTCATGTCATTTTACCTTTCAGGCGGGCTTCGAAGCTGTGCAGTGTCATTCGATGTCGCACATACTTGCTCGTTTGAAAGTTCTTCTGGGCCCTGCCAGATGATAGCCTATTTTCAACCGCCTAAGGTGAGTCGAGGTCTTCTCGACTACACCAGAGGGAAGCCTTTACTGAGCAGCTCGACGGTGTGATGGGTCTTCAAGATTGGAACTGTTAGAGATCTCTGTGCGCGTCTCTGTAACTTGGTCTAGAGCCTCCTCATTTCATCCTTTCCTCCTGGGGACAGAAGCCACAATTATCCGCTTGGGTCGAGGTGAGCGAGATGTCGATCTCTGCTACCTGCCATAGTCATAATTACAAATTCTTACAGACAGGGCATTTGGTCAGCATCATTGAAGCATCATTTTTTTAGTTCTAGAAAGTTTGCAGTGAAATTCCTCTCTTATCTCACCAAGGTTTTACAGACAGTTTTTTGTAGAGGGTACAAGGAAACAAATTTAAATGATTTGTACATCTCTAAAATAACTCATTGTCCTCCGTTTTGTGCACCCCTGGCAGCTCAACGAACTCGGTGCGTGAGTCACGAGGACACTTCCTTCCGTAGCATTCATTGTTCCTGCCCACCAAGGTCGCACAACCCTTCTGTACCTTCAGAACTTCATTCCGGCAATCAACATAATGCAGTTGTATTACAGCAATATGTTTTATCCTGGCCTGGCTCTTCAGTGTCCCTTACTGAAAAGCAGTGATAGTGATGGTGAACATAAGATACTGTAGCATGTCAGTGCCACTGCTATTAGGATTCATTGTATTCCACCTCACGCTAAATACTTCTCACGAATAAGAATGCAACAAACAAATACTACATTTTCAAGGAGCAGACGAGCACTTTGTGATCACTTTTATTATGGTAGTAACAGAACCCACAGCTGTTGTTGCGTTATCACGTAATCTATTGTGATCGCTTTCCCTCTCACCGTATTTCTGCCTTTCCCTGTTTTGCATTCTTTCTGTTAAACTCATATATCAGAAAACGACATATTTTTGGGGATAACATTAAATTTGCAGCATAACATTTAAATACATATATGTTTTAATGCTCAGTAAGCTAAGGGCGAAAGACAAATGTTATGATTAAAAAAATCTGGCGTGGTACACCCACATACCTTCTCTACTCTTGTACAAACTATTTTTACAAACACATATTTTCCGTCTACTTCAGTTAATCGAGATTTGTACAAACTAAAAACAAAAAATCAATAATAATAATAATAATAATAATAATAATAATAATTATAACGAATTCTCATTTGAGAAAAGGTATAAGTAATAAAAAAATCAAACAAATAACAAGAAATATCTCGGAAGTGGTTCACTCGACAAAAACATATATATGACATAAATTGTGTGTTTTAACGAGATCTACATTTTTTGTGTACTAAAATTTTGTATATCTCTTACGGTTCACCAGTTTTGCAAAAGTCATTCAGAATGATAAGGACTTTTGGGAACATTTATGGAAAATTCAAGATATGCATTAGTTTTTCTTAAAAATATCTTAAATATATGATAATTTAATCAAAATCGTTAGAGCCATTTTTGAGAAAATCAAAATTTTCGAAAAATGTTCCATATAAAGGGTAGTCTGGGGTAAGGGGATTTTCTTAAAAATCTTTGTATCGCATCTTTGAAAGATGCTGAAACTAAATACCAAGTTTGTTGTTTATAAGACTTTTCGTTTTTGAGTTATGCTGCTTACAGACACACAGACATATATCTACACACTCACAGGGCTTTTTCTAAAGGATTTTTTTTGGGCTTCAGGGGGTCTTAAAACATTTATTTCTGCTGAAATACCGGTATCAAGTTTTGGGGTGGAATGCAACAGTTCCCCTACTTCTATACGTAGTAGAGAAAGTAAAAATAATCCATTTAGTTTGGAAGGGATGTGCAAATGTTCGATACGTAATAGCTTTTCCAAAACTAAGGTCTTTATTATACGGCACAAACATGTGCATATTCCTTGCAATTATTATTATTGTTATTATTATATATTTGCGAATGAACCCATGTAGGACTATGCAAAGCACTTAGATACGTTTCTTTGTTTTCTTTTGAATTCATAGTTCTCTCATTGTTTGGCTGTGGACTTTTTTTTTCTCCTCTGTCCATGTTGTTCCTGTTGTTTTCTTCGACTCGTCCTCTTGATCAACTTGCCACTTATGCACTTTGATTCTAAAGATATCTCTTTTAGAATATCTTCTTGCGTAATTCTTGCCAATTATAAGTTATTTTTTACTTCAGTTCCTTTATAGTATCTACTTGTGCTTTACTTTTATTTTCGTTGAATTACATTATTTGTTTTGTGAGCCTGTTTGAGATCATTCGTTTAATATGTCCATAAAATTTTAACCTTCATTTTCTAATGCCATTGTAAATGTATGTATAAATTTTTGTTTCATTTTTACTTCTCAGTATATATTAGTCACCTATGACTTCTGGACCTAAAATTGTTCTTATAATTTTGCGTTATTTTTTCACAACATTTTCGATATCTGCTTTTCTGTTCTTAGTTAATGCTTCTGCTTCATAGAATCATTATGATTTAGTTACAGTGTTATAATGTCTTAATTTTATAATATTAACCTATGCATGGAATCTAAAGCGCTAAAGCATCTGATTCATCTTAAGGAAGGAGGAGAAACTTCGAATAAAACCCTCAGCCGAAGTTCAACGGAAATCCGAACTCGGGCTGGGATTTGAGCTTTGGAGACTACACCGTTTAATAATAGCCGTAAACAGCAGAGATTGTCAAACAACTGATTTATTTAAATGCACATGTAATTCCTTAAACATTCATCTTAGTGAAATATCATAAATGACGAAACTTGTTGGAAAAGTCATTCTTATAAGCTTTTGTGAAGAACTTTTTCGCATATAGTCTTTCGTTTAAAGGTCTTAGAGTTGTTGAGAATTAATTAAAGTGCATTAGGCCTTTTGTCTAAATGGAGGAACCCAAGTCATATTACATACTATGTAACTTTCACAATAATCGGTTCAGCCGTTCTAGATTGGAAAGTTGAAACAATATGTGCGCCGCTCAACGTTCTAAAAATGCGTACGTTGTTAGCAATAGTTTATTGGCTGAGTTGGTAGAGCAACTACCTGCTGTGCGAGGGGTCCCGGGTTGGATTCCCGGCTGGGGTGAGAGCCAAAATTAATCCCTAGCGTCTGGCAGTTAGAATGACAATGTGAATGTATGTATGATCTAATGATTAAGAAATCAAAAGTGCAAGAAACCCAACGACAAAAAGTTACACGAAGTAATAAGCCCCAAAGAAAAGGTGGCCGATAAGACCAATGTAGTTAAAGGCGGCGTGTGGAACTAAAAAAATTGTTTATTTAAAGTTTAAAATTATCACAGTTGCAGTTTTGTTGCAGGCAGCGAAACTTGGTATCCAATAAAATAGATTAGCTAGCCGTTATATGACTTTAGGTACGGATTTTTTTACTACGTATAAGTAATCATGGTGGTCAGCAGTGGAGAGGAAGAGGCATGTAAACATGCCATCCCTTTCTTTTACACATGAGGCGAAGTTGTAAACAACTGTACTCGTCCACTGCAACACAAAAGTAAACAATTACTATGTCGATCTCTTAGAAACTATGGAAAAACATTAGTTCAACGCGCAACGACCCACGTCTTGTATTACACACAGTGCACGCTACAGGTACTTTAAAACATAGTTTATCATTTGTCTCTCTTCCATCGTGTACTAAGTTTCACTGCCAGATTATGTATAATTTACTGGGAATATTAGCAGTACAGATATTGCTAATGGAGTAATAACAACAACAGCGAAAAACTCCAATGAAGACACACCCACATATTAACACCTTACAAACACTAAGAAGTGTTGTATTAACATTATTAAAATACAGTTTTAGTAAAAACTGTTAGTAGAAAGTATATAGCGATACATATAAGAAAATATATAAGAAGACTTTTGTTACAAAATAAACGTACATAAATGAAAACACTATAGGTACTACCTTATTATTACTATTTCTATTATTCATGGTGTACCTTTAATACAAACCACAAACAAAATTAATAAATCACACAATACTTAAAATATACTGCAGAAAATTCAGATACAAATTTAAACAAAAATACAACAGAGTTATCGAAAATCGGCCATCCAATTCTGGGTTAAGTGGTAAGCTGTCAATAAAACAAGTAACAATCATATGACTTTATCTACACCCATTATTTATTTCCCTAGCTTCACACAAAAACTATTTTTTCTAACTCCTTCCTTTTAAACATGATAAATATTCGCCAGGAAAGGTTTCAATATAATTTTGTTTCAGGAACAATAATAATCATAAGCAAGATTGAAATAATATTCAACTGTTTGGTATACGCAGCCTTGATTTTACAAAATATTTGGATGAGCTCATGAAAAAAAAAGAATGAAACACAACCTTTAAAAACTTATGGCTTAAAAATGAAAAATTCAAACAACAGGGGGAAACACATTGCCAAAATGTTAATTTACAAATCCGTTTATTTTGCATTAATTGTATGTATTAAAGAGATCCCCCATTTTCTTCTTAGCAGTTTTTGTCTCTCCCGTATGGTTTCCCATTTATATAAAATTCATTAAGAATGAAAGGAACTTCGCCAATTTATTTTATTTATTTATTTAATTTATATCTCATGATTATAATATATTAATCAATATTGTTAAAAGAATGTTAGAAAATTAAAAATTAACGAAAGCTTGCTCGATGTAATGCTATTCCATGTAAAGGTTATATTATGAGGTAGGGAAGTTTCCTGAAACGGTTCGCCTGACATCCTTCTTTAACGGTATTGGACTCAAATATGAAATGTAATGCTTATCCAACATTCCGTTTTGAGTTTGGTGTTTATAAGCAGACTGACACAGACTCATGGACCTTTCCCCGATTTTTTTTTATCAGTGCTTCATAAAGCGTGTATTTCCATGAAAACCAGATGCGCAGTGATTTTGGATAGAAATCAATACCAAATGTATGAAGATGTGTTTGAAGATTCCTAAGAAAATAAGTGAAACATTAACCATTATAAGAGCACTTCAATAAATGTATAGGCTTTCTCCAGAAACAAGCTCTTCACAAAATGATATTCCAGATGAAGATCTTCTACTCCTAAGTGAACCTATGAAGGGGACTCTCAACTGACGAATCTGATGAATAATGTACAGAATAGTCGAAGTAGTCGTTGATTTATAACGGACATAATTGAATTTCAGATTCTACAGTTGGAGGGCAGACAAAATGCAATTTAATGGAATTGGCAGAGGAACGTGAAAATGAATACAACGCAAGAAATGTAACAATAGCATACCAAGATGAAGATTTTCACTGCCTCGCTGAAAGAGCAAGTGGCTAGAGCAGCAAAAATATGCAGTCTGTTTCTTCAACTTAAAATGCTTTATCCTGGGATTTGCTCAAAGCTGCCTATTCTTTTCAAGAGTGTCGTATCACGGAAATTAAGCTTTCAAAACAAAGTTTTATTATGCAGTAAAATGCAGTTCACAGAAAGCCAAATGTTTCATTAATACGTGAGGAAATCACTTAAAAATTGAAAAGGTATGATTTCAGAAATGTACTGGTGAGCTTTTGCAGAGCTTATGCTTTGGGAAAGAAGATAAGTACATCACGCATGTATCAATCTCCGTGACCAGTATCACTTATACCACTTTTGATCCACAGTATGCCAAATTCATATCAAATTGCCATTGTGAACGGTTTCTAATTGTAGCTTTGAAACCAAAAGTGTTGAACCGGATGGGTAGAATGAGTAAGATGGCAGTCCAATAATAAGACAGACGAAATTAATCCTTAGGCAAGGAATGGAACGGAAGCAAATTCAAAAGTGCACATTTATCAATCCGTACTTTAATCTGAGAGTTTGGAAGTGAGAAATATGCAGGTAGTTTCCATACTTTAAATTAAGAGACATCTTTGTTGCTTGTAAGAGACAGTAAACATTATTTACTAAGTATCAGGATCCTGTCAGCATGAGTTGACATAATCCAGAAAAGAATTGTGTTGGTATAGCAGATGATCTTAATATATTCAGGTACATACAGTCGAAGTCTGGCGATAAACAGACTAAGGTGATATAACTGGTTTTACAAATTAAGTTTTAGGAAGTTGTCACCTGTCAATTTTGATAAAAATCCGGTAAAGAGGAAGGTGTGTCCTAGGATAACGGAGCCTTTGACTACAATGGGTACTGTGATCAGTTAATCTTGTCCCACTACAATAACAGCTACTTTACACAGTAATTGGATGTTTTCTTGGTGAGGATTAGATCTGAATGGGGCTTGGAAATTTCATCTCACATCCTGTTACAACGGTTCCTGACCATCTGTTCATGAAACTTGCAGTACTCTTTTAATATTTTTTCTAATCGCTTCCTCTGGGTATGGAAATCGCTATTTGGCGAACTGGATACCCTATTAGGAACATGAATCTTCATGCAACGTGCAAGAAGTCCATACGTTCACAGTCTATCAAGGATTCGGAACCAAGGTTTCCCTAAAAACCGATAACACCAATATTTCTATTTTAGCCAGCTCTTCAAGCTAACATCTTTTGTTGGAACTTCCAAGTTTCTTATCTACAACGTGCTACAACCACGAAAAAGTTCCTTTAGATACCCATTAAATTTGACAATATTAGGATGTCACATTTAAGTGCAATTAAAAATGCCATCGCTCTGGGCAAGGTTCGAATCTGCAATTTGCAGATACTCACATAAGTATTTGGTCACATATAATGCAGAGTTACTCGGAATTCTGAATTGGAACTAAAAAGGTTTATATCGAATGTTAACCATAAACAAAATATTAAATAAGTCCGATCACTCGGGCGTTTTGCTTCAAAGATTGTAATAGTAATTCCTAGGTACCATTTGACTACAAAGCAAGATATACATGCACTACTTTAATTTCGACGACTCTTATCTGTGCTTGCATATATCCGCTTAGAAGGATATAAAATGGGAGGCTCACACTCCCATTACCATCAGTGACCAACCTGTGCTTCTTTGCTGTCGTAGTGTACCGAAAGGTCAAATGGTACGCAGAGAAGCCAACACAACAGCGACAACATCTGATCTTTCACCATGCTAAGGGTCTTATACATAGAGATATTGTTGCCAAGGTGAATATACCATTGAGCACTATTGAAGATAATATCTGACGATATAAGAACAAGACAGCATTGAATCCTTGCCACCAATAGGACGACCACAGAAGTTGCCGAGACTGCTTATGAGAAAGATAATCATTAATCCTAAATAAATGCTCCAAAATTAGTGCTCCGACTGAACTGCCTTTCATGGCTGAAAAAGATGTGCAGCCAGAAACAGAAGGGTTATTCGAAAACAAGGCTACATTGGAAGGGCAGCCAGAAACAAAAAAACCGTTGTAAATAAAACTAACAAAGCAAAGAGATTGCAGTTCGCTAAAGAATACTGTAATAGAGATCAAGTGAAATGATGTAATGTTTGTTGATGAAAGTCTCATTTATGTATCTGATACATAAGGGAGGTTCGTGTTTGGCGCAAGCCAATAAAGAGTTGGACAGAAAGAATTTACACACCACAGTAGAATATAATGTGATGGTGTGGGGTGCATATCAGAAGGTGGAGTGGGAAATTTGGTTTACATTGAAAGCACCATAGACAAACACCACCACCTCAACATTCCCAGAAAAAACCTTCACCAATGTGCAGAGAATCAGAGATAAATTCTATTCTAATGACCCAAAGTACCGGGTATATATTGTCAGGGGATGATTGTTATGTGTAGATATAGCTGCCCAAAGTTATACACTGACCCGCACAAAGCCCTGATCTTAACCCAAAAGAGAATTTATGGAATGAGCTGAATAAAAAAATCAGAGCCTCTCCAATCTCCTCTAAAGATCATCTCTAGAAAAGGTAGCACAATGGGTAAAGGAAAATACTACGAAGTATTAAACTCGACCAGTGCGAGGGAATACATTTTGTTGAGCAAATATTTAAGTGACTTTGAAATTCCAGCAATTATACTAAAATATTTTAGACAACAGCTATTATAGCTTGGAAGAATTTCATTGCATTTATTTCTGTTATCACCTATAACAATTTAGATTTCACTCTGTCTCCATCTTCATCATTCCAAATTTAATTGGCGTCTCCGGCTTCTCCATTCGAGCTTTCGTGGTATTCTCAGTTAATAATTATTGAAGTATATCCTCCCTCTTCTGACATTAGTGTGACTATCCAACTTTTCTCTAGACACTTTTCACTTTCTCCTTGCAGGTAGCGTGGCAATAAACCACGCGAAGCAGCCTTTTCCTCCTTCCTATCACTCACTAGAGGTGGAACACAGAACTCCTCTCTCTTTCTTCTTCCGCGATCGCTCAATTCAGTGCGAAACCAGGACTACTCCCCCTCTCTCTTCCGACCACTCACTGTAGTGACCAACATAGGACTACTCTTCTCTCACTCTATCGGTAGATGATGCTCCCAGACCCTTCTCTTTATACCCGCAAGAGCCTTCTGGAAGCTTCGTACGCCGCCGAGAGGAGGTCAGGCCAGGAAGTTTCGCCTCCCTTCTACACTGCCGTTTGTGAAAATTGCAACACCAAGAAGGAAACATATGAATTCAATGAATTTAATACCACAGGTTAGGTGCATGGCAAGTAACAAATGAGAAACATTTCAAATCTATACATAACCTTTGAGTCCTAATATTCAGTATTTGGTGTGGCCTCCATGCGCTGCAATTAGAGCTGTTATACGCCGTGGCATTGCATCAAACAGGTTCTGTATAAGTTCCTGAGGGATTTCCATCCACACAGTTTGTATTCGAGCCCACACATCCGTGACACTGGTTACTGGAGGACCGTGACGCACCAGGTACCGACCAACCATATCCCAGACATATTCGAGGGGCGGCATGTCAGGCGAACGTGCAGGCCAGGGAAACGATGGTACCCGTCGCTCTTCGAAGAAAGCTTGTACACTCCTCGCAATATGTGGCCGGGCATTGTCCTGTTGAAATGTGCCCTGTGGAGATGTCTGAAGCAGGGGGAAGTACCTCAGGTTCTGCAACCACCGTTAGGTACCGGTTGCTGTTCAAAGTGCCCTCAATTCGTAGGAGGCGAGATCGGTTGTTGTAACCAATGGCGTCCCAAACCACCACACTTGGTGTTTGTCCGCTATGCCGCTCAACAATGCAGCCCTCCAGGTAGAGCTCACCATGGTACCGCCGGACACGTATGCGGCCATCACTCTAGGACACGCTGAAGCGGAACTCGTCCGAAAAGACTACGTTTTGCCACTCAGCACCCCAGTGACGGTGTTCACGTGCCCATTGCAGTCGGAGGAGCTTGTGGTTTCTGGAAAATGGAAGCCACCATGCAACCATCCAACCTACAGCAGACGGCACGAACCGTTGATGCAGACAAGTTCACACCTGTTGCAGTGCTCCCACATCCAGCCAACACTGTGGATGAAGCTGTATGGTCCGTTATGGCCATGCCGACAAGATGACGGGCATCCAGTGCTGTGGTCATGTTCCGTGGTCCAGTACCCGCTCTTCGCTGCGTACGACCTTCATCTATCCACTGCTTCCACACACGCATCAATGTCGTAGCAGCATGCTCAGTACGAGCAGAAATGTCACGGTATGACGCTTCCCGCAGACCGATCATTCTGCCCCGTTCAAACTCACTCACATGCCGATATGGCTCCCTTTGACGTCGGCGAGGCATACTGGCTCTCCTTTTGTTGTTTCCATCTTGTTTGACAGCTCTGCACTGACTACACTGGGCACAACACTGACCTTGTCAGACCGACACGAGAGGAATCTGCTCGGCCTACGTGTACCCCATCTCTCTGAAAACCTAATCATTTATTTCTTGCACACTCTTCTACACTTCCATCAAGTTTGGAGTTATTCGGGAAATTCTTTCTTGGTGCTGCAGCTTTCACAAACAGCAGTGTAGATTAGTCTTCTAGGTGATTCCTTTTTGCCTGCCTCCTCTCTCCTTCTCTCTCTCTCATCCTCTCTGTCCCTCTTTTCAGACAATCATGCACCGATTAGCGTCTAAAGGCATAGCCACTATCCACGAAGCTGAAGCCCGCCTTCGTCACGTTGTATTACATAACACAAAAAACATTTTCAGATGAATACCAACTCTCATGCTGCCTTTAAGAACACACCGTGCCCAAGAGGCCGTTTTACATGTAAAGGTGTTGGGTTCATTTTTATTTTTGAAAGCTTATTTATTTATCTTACCTTCTCAAAATGACTGACGTTTTTCATTAAGATGCCATGTGTTGGAGATATTGGGATGATGAATTAAATGTACCTATACCATAAATTGAAACTGCAATTGTTGCAAGTGGACTCTGAAGCTCTTCCCATTGTTATTTAATTTTATATATTTTGAAACCCTAAGAGAGAGCAAGTGAGAGAGAGAGAGAAATCTTGCATAAAAGATTCTCTCTTTTGAGAACATGCAAGTATTAAGCCTATACCTAGTGTATAAATATATCTCTGATTTTTAAACGGCGGAGAGTTGCCTCAGCCTAGAAAAAGTAATATTACTGTATTATTACTTAACTGAATTAATTTTCGGTTATAATAGTTAACAGCAAGTATGTCTTTATATGAATGCTCTTCAGAATATGCAAGAAAACAAATTTAGATGAGTAGATAGAACTGTGTCACGCTTTTTTGTTTGTTCTTTTTAGATAGAAATCACTATTATTACGGGCAAAGCTGAAAGTAGAAACAATTGTTTTAATAGCACCGTTTGTTCAATTATGTCATTGAATTTTCTAAGTGAAAATGACATTTCAGAGACAAAGACAGAGACGAACCTCTGGGGTTTAATGCTTAGCTCTACTCAGTTCAAGAAGTTTCTCAGCAAGTGCAAGGATAATATCAGGGTACCTCAATTTCAAATACATAAGCGTACGTTGACACAAAATTTAGGTTCAAAATGTATTGGAGTATTTTGTAAGTGTTTCTCTTTCATTCTTGACGTTCCGTAATAGAATTACTAAACCACTTGGATACACCTGTATATTTTTATACCTCTAAACAAGGCGCTAAAATAACTTAGAGAATAACTGACTGAAACCGACGAATGCAATAAACCTAATTATACAGGGTGCTCCGAAACTACTGATTCTAAATAATAGTGGCAGAGAACATCAAAATAAATATATTTCGATAAGGAACATATGGTCTCTGAAGTCAACATGAAGTCAACTGTTTGTGAGTGCTGCTGACGTAAGTTGTTGTGTCGGTGTCGCTGACTGAGAAGTGGGGATGTGTACTTACCTTCAAACCTGCTCTGTGTACGAACGGTTGGCTCTGACGTCTGCTTGGAAACATGGCATTCTTGGTCATAGGTTGACTGGACCATACATTCTTCCATTCCGCCTCAACGGACGGAGCTATCGCGTCTTCGTGGGACATGTGTTGCCAGAACTGCTGGAGGATGTACCTCTGAATGTTAGACAAAGGTTGTACTTTCAGCACGATGCGGCGTGAGGAATCATCTGAGAGCCACCTTCGGGAATCGATGGATCGGCCGAGGTGGCTCTGTGGCCTGGCCACCCAGGTCACCTAACTTCACGTGTCTGGACTTTTTCCTCTGGGGGCATATGAAACAGCTAGTGTATGAAACCGATGTGGAAACAGAAGAAGAACTCGTCGCTAAAATTGCCGTCGCTACTGATACCATTGTGAGCATGCCAGGATCTTCGAACAGACATGACAATCAATGGTCCGACGACGTACTGCATGCATGCAGGCCAATGGTCGTGCATTCGAGCAGTTGCTTGTGAATGCCACTGCTGTAATTAGCATGCTAAACTACCTTCTGTGTAAATCGTTCTTAGCATCAAAAGTTGCCGTCAGCGACCATATGTCCCTTATCGAAATATATTTGTTTTGATATTCTCTATCAACTGTATTAATTTGAATGAGTAGTTTCGAGCACCTGTATGTATCTATTATTACCACGACTGACCTTATAGTAGTTTCACTAGCACATAGCGAAACAGTCAAAGATATTAAAACTATTCATGGCATTTGCTAACACGATTTCGTAAATTCGAGTGTTAATGCCTACAAGTCGTATTTTATTTAATTTACTTACACACCTATTTTTATACACAGCTTCATTTCAGCTCATCAGCAAGAACAGTGGTTCCCAGACTTTTCGAAATGGCGTTCTCCTTTATAAGCTTTGTTATTCGTATGCCTCCCTTTCGTTTATTACCAATCTTTGTTGTAAGAAACGCTTATATCTGAGATATTTGAAATAATTCAAAAGATTTCAGTATTACCAATAATACAATAAATAATTTTAAAACAGACTATAGGATGCATCGTCGGAAAGAGAATGTAAATTGAAATTTATAGCAACAATTAAATGCCATCTTCTTTGTTAGTTTCCTTTGTAATTTGAAAGTTTTTTAAACGAGTACACCATATCAATGTTGCAGGAATGCATATAGGTGCTCAAATGTGCACAGAATATATAGAGCTTGAGATTACTCGGTATTTATCTTCTAGCGACAAGGGCAACCCTCCAAATAAACCCTAATTAGATAAACCAGCTAAATAAAATTCTACCTCGAGAGCTTCGGATTAAACGAGAGACACGCATTCCCCACACATCAAAGTGGACATCATCAAATTGTCAGCCTGAAGCTGCTGTTGCTTCAAATTTCAAGTGTTGGCCAGAAGAGAAATGTATATGGCTGTATAACAAAATTAATAAATTCCGCTCAGATTAATTTACTTAAACAAATTTAAAACGGAGTAAATTCAAATGCTTTCTTCTTAAGATACGGAATTATCAAGTACAGGCAATGAATAGTAAACAAAACGTGTAAGCTGCTTTCAGAAATATAAATCATGTCCTCCCCATGCATTGAACTCACTCAGGTTCTAGCTTTAAGCAGCAGTTATCTGCTGTGATTAAAATAAATTGAGTTTTTAGTTATGGACGCTTTTTAACTACTATGGTCCTTAGCGTCCCATTTTATAGTGGGCGTAATTTTGCTCAGAGCCCTCTTTATTAGACTTGAGTTTCTTTTACGTGCCGTAAATCTACGGGACCACCGGCTTTACTTCCCTTCCGAAGGAAGCCATGCTAAGGATTTTTACGCCCGAAAAAAATTCATCGCCCTCCGCCGGGTTTGAACCCGCGACCTTGGGAACTAGAGGCTAGCACGGTACCACTAGTCCACGGAGGACGACATCTGCTGTGATTATGCTCCTAACCAGGTATATGCCATGTTGAGAAATTAATTATTACTGTAGCTAAAGATATAATGCTCAAAATCTATCATCATCACTAAATTTACGTTTCAGTTCGGTGGATTTCAAAATGCCTGAAAGTGTCTTTTCTCGTCTTTTTCATCGCCCCAGGTATTGATTTTTATATCAGACTCTCTTTTAGGTGAAACCTTCTGTATAAGAAGCTCTCCTTTTAGCTTAAATGACATTTAATTTTTCTCGGTTATTCATATTCTTTACTTGGAATTTTAGTCTAGTTACATTAATTTTCTTAAACACCTTCATTGCTACTATCTGGATAGTTCTTTTAACTCACCATTTTGGCTGTTCAGTTTTCACAGCCGCATGTAAGTTCAATAACACTATCTCCTATACAACCCTTCCAGGAGATACTTGAACGCTAAATTATAATAGCATTCCCAAAACATGTAAATAAATAATTGGAAAATCCATCACAACAGCTATGCAGACAAGCAGCCATCGAGGAGCAAACTTGCTATATTCTGTCCAGAATTATTAACCTATGGATGTAAACATAACATTAAATATGCGTCCGTGTCTTTTGATTGGTCGTTGAAATACCATGCCTACTTTCTTCTGTATCATGGCAACCGAAACCTTGTTTAACTTTGAAACACGTGTTCTGAGCCCCAATCTTTACACGCTGATAATCTTAATGTGCATTTATAAAATAAAACAATTTCGCACATTGCGGCGTTTAAATGTATAACATGCATATAACAGAAACAATTCGATTTACTCACATTTAATCCAAAGTACTGTCAAATAATGGTGGCGGAGGATTAATCTACATTATGATAGGACGCGTTGTCCATTGCAATGACGCTTGTAGAATTCAGTCCCGCAAAATTTTCTCAAACTATTCCCAGAATAGGTCGCCCGTAATTTGTTCAAGATTAACATAACTTTTCTTTGATTCAAAAATAAGAGAGCCATTATCTAAAATCACGATCACTACCTATGTGAAACACTGTATGTTTCTTTCCTTTACCTTTTCATGTACACAAAATCTATTTTTAAGATCAGCTTGTGAAATATGGATCTACGAGTATTTAAAGTCCGGCAAATCTGGATCTTTATTGGTGCATTTAAAACTTTGTCTTTTGTTGGTGGTTCGTTATCAAAAAGAAAGCATAGACTTTAGAACGGTTAGCACACTTTACAAAATCTTCCGCTTTGTCCAACACAGTTCTGGGTTTATTTCAGCATCCTGTTTCTTTTAATTATTTGGGATGTCTATCACAGATCACTGAGACATCCTGTAAACTCGGTCGTGAGTTGCACTGTATCATTCGCTGGCATTGTGGGATTACTCTGCATTAGAGAACTGAACACATTTAGCGCTATTTGCTTTTCGTCACTTCTTAATAGTTTATCCTTTGAGTGTTTTTTAACATCAGACATTTTCGCGTTATTGGCAGTGCTTACCAGTAGCTCCTTATCCGCACTTACTCTTGACTGAATCGTACTAACTAGCTGTAGAACTGAAAATGACGTCGAAAGCGGTAAATAAGAGCTGTGGAAGACGAACATGTTAATTGTTTACTTCTCGTAAGCAAACATGCTCAAAAATACTTACACTCTGTAATAATGGTGCCTTTATGATTACACGACAATTGTGTAATAATATGGGGACTATTTCATGCTTAGCGTTCAATAGTGCAAGGCTGCAGTGGTATCTGTAAAAGACATAAAGAATACGGACGAACGCGGCAGTCGTCCTCCGTGGTCTATGGGTACCATGCTAGCCTCCAGTTCCTGAGGTCGTGGCGGAGAGAGATGGACTTTTTAGGACGTAAAAATTCCTAGCATGGCGTCCTCCGGAAGGAAAGTCCCGTGTCGTAAATTTACGGCTCGTAAAAGAACCTCAAGCTTCATAAAGAGACCTCTGAGCAAAATTTCCAGTGTTTCACGCCCAATATTGAATAGGACGCTAAGGACCATATTGGTTATAGAGCGTCCATAAATAAAACGCAATTACATTTTGCAACGGGGCAGAGCACCGCAAGTATGCCACAACGGCCTTTTTGCTTCCACCGTGATCCCTGGGAGGGAGGGATGAGGGGAGAGACCCCGAAGGGCGACCAGATGCGGATGACGATGGACGTAAGTATGGACGGAATCCCTAACGTTTCCAGACCGAACGCATCCGACGCCGCCACAAGCCTCCTAACCCCCAGCGGTGCCCCTTAGTGGGGCCCAATCGGAGTTGGGCTCTAACTGAGTAGTGCTGCAACGACGCAACCCCTACAAAGAGCACATCCACCGCCCAGCCGCAACCCGCCGAACAGCGCCGCAACGTCCTACAACCTGAAACGGATGACAAGGGAGATGATGGGGAAATGAGGGGCAGGAAAGTTACGATAGTAGATGAACCACCCGAGCATTCACCTGCTGGCCCGGGAAACCGCGAAAAACCATGTGTCAAAGTTATCGGTCGCCGGAGATCGACCCAGGATCCACCCGAATGCGAGTCGCAAATGTTGCCGCAGCACCACCTCGCTCGGTGGCGGTAGCTGTACTCCGGTCAACGGCAATCACACTCTCTCTGTGCCATGTGTATTTATTTACGTCCAATAGGCTAATTATAATGGATATAGAATACCTCCTTTCACTCCCTCTTCCTGTCCAACAAGCGATTAAACCCATCATGGGCAGATACGCTCACTCGGGCTGGTCCTCAAGCCTTACAACTTTACTGTTGCTTTAATGCTGTTTCTTTTCTTACTCAATTCTTCATATTCTTTTGATGCTTCATGTATCTGCTCTATTATGCTATTATTAACTATAGCTTTAGCAACTGATAGGGTGTTTGTCACAGCACAATCATCACTAACATCTTCATGGTTTGGCCGCTTCCGACTCTCCAAGTCTTACCACAACCACATTTTTCTAGCTCTTCCAACCGTTCTGTTACCTTTTGGGTTACACATTGTTATTCTTTTTGCATGCTTATTTTTGGACATGCGCATCGCACGTTTTCTCCATTTATTCCTATATTTTTTAATTATGCTGTCAATTTTCACAATTTTTTTTTAGTTCCATTTATACCCCGCCTTTTAACTACATTGATCTTATCAGCGGCCTTTCCTTTGTAACTTATTGTCTAAGGAATGGTGTTAACTCGTATTCGCTTGGGTTTCTTGCACTTTGGGTTTTAATCATTAGATTCACACATACATTCATACTTGCAGACTCTGGAGAGGATAGAGAAAAATTCTCACCCCACAGCCGGGAATCGAACCCGGGACCCCTCGCACAGCAGGCAGGTGCTCTACTGACTGATTTAGGGGCCAGCCACATTATCTGTTGTTATTGAATTTCTTTTACGATGTAGTAACATACAGATCATAATTGCTTTCTTTTTTTCCCGGAAATCCAGGGATTATATTTATTTACTTTTCGTTTAATTCATTAACCGCTCCCTGTAATTTATACGCTGAGTTAGTCAATGTATTCATTAGCAGGTCGGATGAATCTGTATAATTTTCTTAAATGTAATACGAAATCTCCCTCTTGAATAGCTTACCCGTCTATTACAGGGTTATAATGGTAAACCAGAAACTAATTTAATGCCTGAACCAGAAAATTCAGAAAGTAAGGCAACAACAGATTCTTAAATCTTGAAACGTGATGAAATTTCTTTGAGAACACCCTGTTGATGTGTGACTCACAAGATCGGCTCGCGTGTCTAGGTAGTTCCTCCCGAAACGCATTCCGCCGTGACGTTCTTCCAGGGCATCCCTGGGAACTTGGTGGCACACATTCCTTCTCTAGTTGACTCAGGTTGTCTTATATGCATGCACTTAGCCGTTAACGTGCCGGGATTTTTAGAACGCTCAAGTCGTGAGTAATTCGCACTAAATGAGTACGATGACCAGAAATGCCTAGAGCTAATTCATGCTCTTGCATTGGTTGAGGAAAATTCCTGCATAACAGCGTCAGACTTTAGAAATCGTGGAACTTGACGTCCTCTAGGGCTTTTGTTTATTGCTGCTCTCAAATATGGCTCAATCAACGGCAACATTGCAGAGGGCTTGACGTTTGTACACTTTTAAGATTTGTGGAATAGATGCATTTAATAAATAGAAAAAGAAGCTTTAGAAATCGCTAAGTTTATACAGATTTAGTGCAGGCTATACAGCAGCAACTTAGAACTTCGACGATGAATCCTTCATTCACATCCTCGAGTTATCTTCTTATAGAAATTGGTGTATGTTAAAGAATATTTAAAATATCCGTAATTCAAATCCCATGACATTGAATTTTTCAGTCGTCTGATTCTACCTTTAGATGTCATATTCGTAACTATCAAAGCTAAATGTTAGTACACCAAATACGGCTTGTCTCGCATGCGGTGACAGTATTAGCATTAATAGAACGCTTTTAAATAAAATAACTGGAACACATATAAGTAGTCTCAGTAATGTAATAATAACCAATGGAGATATATTACCATCCTATTAAAAAAAAATCTGATGTGCTACACTGACATGACTCCCTACTCTTGTACAAACTATTTTTACAAACGTTTATTCTCCCTATGCTTCATGTTAATCGAGATATCGAAATGTCAATCTTATTGCTTATGTTCTTGTAGATGCAAGGGGAATATGGTAGGTTATAAGCGATAGTCAAATCTTTTAAGCGTTGGTTGCTATGTGGCGCATTCCAATTTCTTTGCATGTCCAGGACATAAAAAAATCTGATGTGTTTCACTCAATGACTTTCTCTACTCTTGTACAAACTATTTTTACAAACGCTTATTCCTCATCTACTTCATGTTAATCAAGATAAACATTTGCAGATAAACATTTCTTATTGCTAAGTTTCTTGTAGATGTAAGGGGAATATATATTTACAAGGACAATATAGAAATACAGTAGCCTTTATATACATATCTCTTAATAGCTGGTTGCTAGGTGCAGCACCATTCCCTTTGCCACAGATTAATACTCTTTGCATATACAACATAAAAAAATGAATAACGAATTTTGGAGACATTCCCAGAAAATTCGAGATATACATTTCATTTGTCATGAAAAGATCTTAAACATATGATATTTTAATCAAAATCGTTAGATCCGTGTTTGAGAAAATTAAAATTTTCGAAAAATCTTCCAGGTAAAGGGTAATTTGGGGTGGGGGGATCTTCTTGAAAACCTTCGTGTCGCATCCTTGAAAGATACTGAACCTAAATACCAAGTTTGGTGTTTATCCGACTGTTCGTTTCTGAGTTATGCTGTTCACAGACAGACAAGACACACACACACACACACACACACACACACACACACACACACACACACGGACATGTTTCCAAAAATGCTTTTTTTGGATTCAGGGGGTCTCAAAACATATATTTCCGGTGAAATCTCGGTATCGAATTTTTGGGTGGAATACAATACTTCCCCTACCTATTATACGTAGTAGAGAAAGTAAAAAGTGGATGGTAATTCTAAACATCGTGTATAATAAATTGGCGAATCAAAGTTAACGCGGGATTCAAACAACTTCTATTGCTTTACAGCACCATTAAGCACTTCTACGTCTGGTTCTGGATATATCATCATTAGAGCTAGCACAAATTGACTGGCCCCATAGCTCAGTCGGTAGAGCAACCTTACGTGCGAAGGTCCCGGGTTCGATTCCCGGCTGGGGGTGGGAAATTTTCTATAGCCAAGATTTATCTCTATCCTCCCCAGAGTCTGCAAGTATGAACAAGACTGTCAATGTGTGTGTGAATCTAATGATTATAAAAAAGGTGAAGAAACCCAACGACAAGAGTTACACGAGATAATACCATTGCCAATAGGCAACAAGTTCCAAAGGAAAGGCCGCCGATAAGAATTAAAGGCGGGGTATAAAAGGAACTAATTTATATATATATATACCGTGGTTCCATGTATTCAGTGTAATATTTAGAATGATAGTTACGTTGATTCCTCACTCAACGGATATATATCACGGTTGCACAGTCGACAGTATTTCGCTTGCGTTACTGGTTTGATAGAGTTGCTCTCAGAGAGCTCTGTGTTTCTGTTCTGTTCTATCGCTGACGCTTCTGTTTACAGTTCCAGGTTACCAGGTTTGTAAACCAAAGTATATTTGTCCTAGCTCTGCTCATCATACATCCTACTTTAATTTGATGAAATAAAGAGTTAAAAGGTTTGTAAAATATTTGTAGGTTCCAGTTTACAATCGGGTAGATTTTTCTTTAAAAGAGGATCCAGGATAAAGTAGAGGATTCCGTTTTCTGAAATATGTGCGGTATTATTAAATATTATTAGCCAAAGAAATTGTAGAATCATTTTACCGAATGTTGGTTGTAAATGGAAGAAGTGTGGTTATCCATATCTCCATAATTCCACCAAGTGAAATTGTCATGAGGGTAGGGATATTTTGAAAGTTATATTGATAAAAAATTGAGTTTTTGGTTATGGTCACTCTTTAACTAGTGGTTCTTACCGTCCCATTGTATAATGGACGTGAAGGAACGGAAATTTTGCTCAGAGGTCTCTTTATAAGAATTGAGGTTCTTTTTCGTGTCATAAATCTACGACACGGGACCGCCAGCTTTATTTCCCTTCCAAAGGAAGCCGTGCTAAGGATTTTTACGTCCAAAAAAATCCATCGCTCTCCGCCGGGTTTGAACCCACGACCTCGCATAGTACCTACCTCTACTCCAGTGAGGACAAGTTATGTTAAGGTATAGGATACACAACGTAGGGGGACTCTTCGCGCGCTGCGACCTACGGATATCTATTGCTGCTACCAATACCCTGGAGGAAGGAATGAAGTGAAGGAACCACAGCATGCCACAGACTTTAGGCAGACAGGCGTGGAAGTCTCTAACAGTTCCAGGCTCGAGGACCCATCCCACTGCTGAGCTACCCAGAGAGCACGATCAACGACCCGTGAACCAAGCAGGTCTCTAGTGCCCACGGAGAATACTGGTTCCTTTGAGCAAGCATCTGCACCTCTGTCCGGCACCGCCAGACACCATGAAATCTAGAAACATGCCTGAAATGTGAGAAGGAAACGGAATGAAACGGAGATTATGAGAACAAAATCATGGTAGATGAGAAACCACCCAGCATTCGCCTACCGACCAGGGAAAACACCGATAAACGCAAGGACAGAGTGGGCGGTCGACGGGAATCGAACTCGGGACATCCCGAATGCGAGCCTTCCATGTTGCCGTGAGACATATCGTTCAGTAGAAAGCTACATCGCTATCATGGCAGACGCTGGAAATACTTTGTTTCGAATTCTAAGTGAAAATATTTCACTAAGAGTAGAAAGATGACCAATAAATGTAGCAGGTTGCATTGCAAAGGATAGTGTAACAAAGACACAAAGTAATTGTCTAATAATATACTAGTTTCTTTCTTCTACAAAACTAGTCAGTTGTATTAGTGAATTCTCAATTATTGCACTGGCGCACTATCAACTAAATGCAATACTCCACTAGAGAAAGGAGAGAGAGAATTAGTTTATTATGTCAAGACTCTTCCTGAGGATAGGCGGTAGCGTTGCTGGGAACGAATGACCCGGGTGGATGATCGTTACGGAAATTGTTCTCATGCTGGGGGTACGAAACCGGGTGCACTCAGCTTAGTGGGGATTTTATTCAACAATTGAGAAACTGTTCGTGTGAGAAGCAGACATTCTCGTTCTCGGAAATTGCACATAAGCGACCGGGGAACTTTGGCATGTTGACCACCTGCCGTCTATCCATGATGTCCTATGTGGTCGAAGGTAGAGGTCTTGCGGTCGACCTTAGTCTGTATGGGTTGTCGGCCTTGAGAGAAAGAGAGAGGGAGAGAGTATTATGCCGAAGCATACTGCATTAAGAAAGTTCCCAAGATATGACCAAGGAATTCATCCCAACGCTTACCATTTCAGTAAACTATGCAACTTTACTTCAAAAGAATCTGGTTTATCCGGCCCTCATTAATCCGGATTGATTTTTGCTTACTTGTTCATCACGAAAATAGGTGGTCCTTTGATAAATGCACATGAATGCGTACCGCTGTAATACTGGCACCACAGACAGAGTGCGCCGTTGATCTCACGTTTTAAGCTACATAGAAAACTAAAGTGTGTGAGACTACGTTTCATTAACTTTCATCACAGTCCTGATAGCGATCTAGCCTTCTCATCTTCACGTCTTTCAATTATTTTGTCTTCTGCTTTTGCAGTGATCCAAATTTGACTATCGCACTTGAAGGTTTGTGTTCCTTTAATAGTTTGTTTCCGAATTATTTGGATTTTCGTTAATCGGGATTACCTCCGATCCCAGCTATTTCGGATAAACAACGTTCTTCTGTAGCACTACCTAACCACTAAAAGTCCACAGTAAGAAACCGTTTCGTCCTTTGCACAATTTCTCAGCCTGTTGCTTCACGTGGCAAACATTCATGAAGAATTTGATAATGCCCGGTAGATTAAGCATGGCAATCTGTTTTTGCATGTAATACGGAATGGGATGTTTCTCACAGGAAAATGGCGGCTGGAAGATAAAGGATTCGCTCACCGAGCGGAATGGCTTGGGTGACATCTGTGGCCCACATTCGGGAGGTCCCTATTTCGATTTCTGGTGGCCACCCGCTCCGACCATAGGCTTTTCTTGGTTTTCCTCTGGTTTCCTAAGCGAATTCTGGAGGGTGGATTCTACTACGATCTCTCCTTTCCCTCATTTCCTGTCATTTAATCTTTCTCCTTTCATCTTTCAGACAGTGTCTACGGTTCCATAGTGCGTCTGGTGAAGGACAGATGGCGTGGTTGTTGCGCCTTGGAAGGATTTCCCCCACCAATGCAAGGGCGAGCTGGCCTGCCTGAAAGGACCGCTTCGTCGTCCTCTTGCAGGGCTCTTCGCCTCTACTAGCGAGAGCGGGTGTTTCGTGCTGGAAATGACAAGGACTTCCGTGCGTCTCTACGAACCTGCGAACTCCTGCGGCTCCTTCACTTCATCCCTGCCTCCCGGGGCGTGTAGCCACCACAGATCTAGTTGGTCACAGTGGCGGGTGTCCCCTCCAATAATTATATACAACATCCTAACGGATTCGCTCTTTAATGTTCGTACCGCTTCTAATATCCTCTAGTTAACTTTTTCCAGAAACTATGAATAGCAATAGACGCAGCTGTATCACATTTTATGGATTAAGATTCTTCTTTGCTCATTTCAGACTCTTCTTATATTGATTTGAATTATATACATCCCTTATTCTCTAACATGTGTCTAATGGTTATCATTTTCGCCACATGATATTTCAGGAACACGACGTAACTTGGAGGTTCCTTATATGTAGAGAAAAAATATGAGTTTTTGCTTTATGTATATATATATATGCATGTGTGTGTGTTCTTTAATTATACCCCAAGTGGTCAATGACCTTCGGGAATTCCTGGACCCATTTATTAGCCTATGGAACCCAGGAGGTGATGTCCGTCACCTCCGGTGGTAGGGAAATAACCAAATTGGCGATGGAACGAGAGGACCTACAGCTTTTTCCGTAATCTCCGAAGCACGCTTGGGCTTAAGGATACTTCATATGAACTAGTCAAGGTGAAGGCTGGGATAGTGCCGACTTAAAATTGCCACCCAACAACCGGGTAGATCATATATGTGATCTAGTAATAAAAATCATTAGAGTCACTTCTTATAAAACAAAATAACTTGTTTTTTCATGTAAAGCATCTTGTTTAGGAGGAGGAGTTTATGAAAACCTTTGGTCTACATGCTTAAAAGTTGCATAACGGAAGTTGATATTTAACCAATTTTTCCTTTAAGGCCTAATGCTCTTACGAATTGCAAGATCGCATTTCCGAAGTCAGGTTGTCTCAAAGTAGTCATAAGTAGCCTGTTCCGTCTTTTTCTCCAGGCATCTCTTTCTGAGTCTGCCCAAAGATTTTCTTCCTGTTGGACTGTATCTCCATATTTGTTTCGGTAGTCTTGTATTTAGTATTACTTCTACTGTTCCTTCTATTATTTCTAAGATCTACAGTTGTCATTTATATTAAAAATTCCCAAAAAGTGGTTTTATCTGGAAATTATTCCTTTATATTTTGGATTTATATTATTTACGACGTCCTACAGACGATGGATCCAGTTCTGAATCAGGATTAGATGCATGATATATTTGCTATGGCTAACTAAAATAAATGTACCTAAAAGTTAGGAAGCTCTCATAAGCGATGCTAAAATCTAACGATCACAAATATAAATAAGAATAATTTTACAAGTCAGAGTACGTTCCACTCGTCCGAACCTGGGATTTTGTTCCGGTTGCAAAACTGTTTACTGAGGATACAGAAATCGAAATAAATGTGGCCTAAAGTGATATTTAACCGTTTTCAAGCATTGAAGTTTAGGGCGGTCAGTTCACCTCATTACTGTATTGAGGTGAGGCGTAGTTATCCATATTCACTGGATTTAAACCCCTTTAACTTCTGCATTGACAAGTTCGTTGATGAATGCGAATTTCGTGTGTAATAAGCATTCCGGAAGTGGAGTGTGGATCTTTTAAAAAAACGTGTACAACAACGTCTCTATTGTACACGGAAGGTGATGCAGTAATTTGTATCACAAATTACTTAAATGTAAATAATGATTGTAGTATGAATATGCATTATTATGTGACATTGATTTGAGATGTTTATTGATTGTAATTATTGTTGAGAAGTAAGTTTATACTGCCTTACTGAAACTGACAATAATAGCGTGCAATAATGCAGCGAGTGGGTGAGCTGTTTATCATTATTGGAAACGAGGAAGTTACGTAATATTGGCGCGTTTTTCCTTGAGAATCTTCTGGAACGTTTCCCTAGAGCATATGTATTCATAATTTTCATTGGATACAAAAATAGACGCTAATGTTGGCGCGTTTTATTAGCCAATTGCAGTTCAGTTATAATCTTTAGGCATATCTGGATGAAGGAGTATAAAAGGTAGGTTAGAGGTAAAGACCCCGCCAGTTCATCGAAAATCTTAGTACATTACACGTCGTCTTCAGTCCAGCAGAAATATTACACGTCGGCTACCAATTCACAAGTTACGCGTAGCAGAATTATGAAAAATCTAAAGTGTTGTAAAGTTAATTATACAAAAAGTTGAAGTACGCGAATTAAGAGTGATCAGTAAGAAGTTATTATAACAGTTTCAGTTTGGCGAGTGTTAAGATCAATCTGTAAATGTGATAGTTAACGTGTTCGACAATAAAAGTATAAAACAAATTTCTTCATCAGTGTTCTCTTTGGATAAAAGATTCCGTTTACACACCCTGTTTAAGAGATATGTTCGACCCAAAAGATCAGAGCTAGCCGGAGGACAAAGAACCAAAATTAAATAAAATAACTAGCAATTTTTAGTTTTTTTAGACAAAAAAACTAATACTGCCGCAAATTGCTAACACCAGATGGAGCTAACAAACCTAACAAATGAATGACGTCACAAGATGGCTTCAACACGTTGAGAAAAACACACATACACAAACAACATTATAAATTTACCATCGCAAATTGGCTACCACAACGTGGGGCCACAATAATGTTAAATAAATAACATTAAAACCGTTACAAAGGGAAGTATATCTGAATGTTCTAAGCATTCTATGTAAGCCCGGCTAGCTGTAAATCTACTTGGATTTTCATTTGGTATCAAAGGTTACCCCGTGATTACTTATAGATCTCTAACAAAGTGGCTCATGTAAGTTAGGAGCAGTCGTATAAAGGCACTGTCTTAAAACTTTTGCAGCAGTATTTATTTATATACTTTTGTGCTTTAGATAGTCAAAGCAACCACGACTATGTTGTTCTCAGGGTTACTATAACTCCTCCATTTAAGCGATAATGTTTTGCATACATTCAAAGTAATAATTGTTATTGCCAACCAAGAATGGAACCAACCACGGTTCACGAATTGAGGTTACAGATACCACAAGGATTTTGATGCAATAACGCTTGAGTCGGAGAGGCTTTCTTTAGTTCTAAATTATGTAAATGCTGGATGGATTATGCCTAAATTTAAAGTATCAGTTTCCCACAAACACGCGTCAATATATTACTTTCTGTGGGCGAAGCATCAAATCGCTGGTTTATCAGACTCCGCTAAACACACAAGCAAGGCTGGTAACCTGGCAGCTAGTGCGAAAATCACGGAGCAGCTAGAAACTGTAATTCAAGTTCATCAGTTCATGGTTATCCGTGGAATTGTGTGACGCAGTCAATGACACGCATTTCCAACAACTGAAATATTAAAACACTGTCACCCTTGATATTTTTCACAAATAATTAAAAACTTGCACTAAGTAGTTGCGTTAAATTTCCTGTTCAGTAAAGCACTTCTGACACTCCTATGGACGTCTCCTAGTTTCAGCATCTGATGTGATACATTCACATGACTTTCTATGCCCTTTAGCTTTATTAATGGGTATATAAACTATTCTTGCCAAAGCTTATTTTTCTATATACAAATTTTAATCCAAATAAACCTTTGTAGAAATAGCTTCATTACACATTTGGTTATAGGTATAAAGGAACAGTGATAGTCAGAGAACAGTTTTAGAACTTGATGCTAGCCTCAAAATTCCATACTATTTTTATACAATCGCGAGAAACAGATGAATGTTGGCAGGAATTTAAGGAAATGTGCAACAAATGAACCATTCGTACCATTAATAACGGATATCTCAGAAATGGTTTATGCCACGAAAAATCTTCTTCGAAATACATTGTGTGTTTTAAAGAGATCTACATTTTTTGTATAGTACATTTTCGTCTGTCGCTTATCGTCTACCAGTTATACAAGATTATACAAAATTTCTTCTAAATAAAGTGGACTTCAAGGCTATTCCCAGAAAATTCAAGATATGCATTTTATTTTTCATGTAAATATCTTTAATATATCGTACTTTAATCAAAATCGTTAAAGCCAATTTTAGAAACTTAAATTTTCGAAAAAGCTTCCATGTAAAGGGTAGTCTGGGGTAGGGGTATTTTCTTGAAAATCTTCGTGTCGCATCTTTGGAAAGTACTGAACTTAAATACCAAGTTTGGTGTTGATACGACTTTCCGTTTTTGAGTTATGCTGTTCACACACACGCAGCGGACGTATTTCTAAGAATGCTTTTTTCGGATTCAGGGCGCCTCAAAACACGTGTTTCCGATGAAATCTCGTTATCGAATTTTTGGGTGGAACACCAATACTTCCCCTACTTATTATACATAGTAGAGAATGTAAAAATGTGCTTGTTTCATGGACGATCTGTATAGTTGCTCTACGATTATGAACTGTTGAAAATCGTTTCAGCCGGATATTCGTTTTAATCTTGCAACATTTCTCTGATATAAAGCCGCCATGCATGACTTATTCTAAAAGTATTCTCTACTAGATGAATTACATTTCTCCATATTACAGCTTATGCTTCCTAAGGTCGCCCAAGACAGTCATTCATGAAACAGCATATGGTTTATCTACCGAGAGTGTGGTCTCACTGCACTGAACTTTGATTTTACTTGAGAGATAAGCGCATTCCTTGTTCCCACGCAATGAAAAGATGGACTGTGCCTAGAAATCTATGAAAGTGTCGACAGCACCATATTTTTTAGCTCAATGGAGGCTAATGTGCATTAACCATTCACATATGGATATCAGCAGTTATTCAAATAGTACATTACGGTTCATTAAAAGGCGCTGAATCTTTCAATGGTAGTTTTTACTTTCTCTACTATGTACATAGTATAAGTAACCAGAGAAAGTAATACATTCCACCCAAATATTCGATACCGAAATTTCACCGGAAATACATGTTTTGAGGTCCCTTGAATTAAAAAAGTTTTTATAAAACGTTCCACGTATATGTGTGTGTGTGTATGTGTGTGTGTGAACAACATAGCTCAAAAACAAAACTTCGGATAAATACTAAACAGGATACTTAGGTTCAGTACCTTTCAAAGAAGCGACACGAAGATTTTCAAGAAAATCCCCCACCTCAAACTACCCTTTACGTGGAACATTTTTCGAAGTTTTTAATGTTCTAAAAATGGCTATAAAGATTTTGATTAATATACCATATATTGAAGATATTTGCATGACAAATAAAATGTATATCTCGAATTTTCTGGGAATAGCCTGTGAAGGCCTCCTTATTCAGAAGGAGTTTTGTATAATCTTGTATAAATGGTAAACGTTAAGCGATAGGCAAAAACGACCGCAGAAAAAATATAGATCTCTTTAAAACACACAATTTATTCCACATAATGATTTTTGTGGCATAAACTATTTCCGAGATAACCCTTATTAACGCCCGATTTATTCAACACTTTTGGCATTCTTCTTAAGTCGTATTACGACTCTCAGTTGCTTCTGTCGATTGCATGGAAACAGTATGGAATTTTAAGGCCAGCATATACTGTCCAGTTCTTAAACATATGACTATATGTAATGTAGCTATTTCTGCAAAGGTTTATCTGGATTAAAATTAAGTAGATATATCTATAAATAAACTTTAGTAAAAATAATTTGTGTACTCACAAACGATAGAAGGCAGAGAAAGTCATGTGAATGTAGTACATTTGAAATTTTTTTTACCTTAGTTTAAACTACAGTAACAAAAATAATCGATATCCTGGTAATTAAAATATTTTTTCCCAAAACGTATGCTAATCTGGGAGTAATATCTCTCTTGCGTAATAATGTCCAGCGGCAATGTAATCTTACTATTTTTAAACTGAGACAGGAACCATACTGCGAGTTTAGAAGAAAGCCATACCTACCTCAAAAAGGATATTAACATTAGTTTCTCCAACCGTTGGTATAACTTTGATGTTCTTTAAGAAGATTATACATTCTGCAACTTGAGTCAAGGTGTCTCAACTGAAACGACAGTGTTTGCCTTGGAAGAGAAACATTGACATTTCAAACCTTGCCGAACGTTTCCTTAAGCTAGGATATTTTTAAGATTAAGTGTTTTTTTGTGGGTTTCTCATCACAACTTCATAACCGCTTGTGAAACTACTTTTCACAGCACAACCTAATCAGGGATTCATTCAGCTGACTCTCCAGAATACGAAATTTCACCAAAGTCGAAGAGGAGCAGGTGAGTAATCTTTCTCCAGACGTCATTGTGAAGATTCTGCTTCTTTCTTTAACACTGACTGAGTTTCAGACTCCGTTGGTTAAGTAAGAATCCTTTTACAAAGCCTTAATTCCTTGAGATCAGATTTTTCATCATTACAATGATCAAGTCCAAATAACGATTAAGACTAAATCTACAGAATATAGGGCGGTATTCATTATCGATCTTGGTTCCGGACCAACTTGCTTCTTCCGGTGGATTTACAGCGGACCATCGATTTTCTTATTCATAGGCCGGGACTTGCTTTGGTCTGAGGATCAAACGCCTTGGTCCGGATCAAATTTTGGTCTACCTCAGAGGGGTAGACTAAAGCAGATCATCTTTACAAAATGGATGACTATGGGAATGAAGAATTGTGTGGAAGAACAATAAATTCCAGGGAGTAACAGTGGTTAGTTTCCTACTCTATGGAAGTTGCGCATGCACAGAACGTGCATTTCTTCGTCGTGTAACATTTTCTCCTTGTTGAACTGCCTTTCTTGGTCCGAAGCTTTTTATCATCTATGGATGTCATAAGCTTGTTCGGTCTTTGGTCCGGACCAAATGAGTCTGGAGATAATTCAGACCAACGTGAAATCTATGAATACGGCCCATAATGCCTTTGCTGTTTACAAATATAAACCCAAATCACTGAGTGAACTAAGAGTAACTCACAAAGATTAAGACAAAATACTTTACTGTAATCACAAGTTATACTTTAGTTTATATGTAATTAGTTGTAAATAAACGCATGAAAGAGATGTGTATATCTTTAATGGGGACATAAATATATTACTTCCCTGTTGAAAGAGGAGGCGTGTGCAAATTTTGGTAGCTCAGGGGATTCACAACAGCAAACATTTTGGAAATTCCTGATTTATATCCTTTTCTTGCTTCGTATATAGCTAACAAAGTTCAATTATGTACGCATATATTTTGAAACTTCTCTAACTAAACACTGGTAAAGTTTAATGAAACACAGCATGACATTAGTCAAGCTACATCCTGTAGGTCGAGCACTCGGTGAGACAAATCTCCCGTTGGAATTTGCAACAGGCAGAACTTGAGGAAGAGTTACGGCTATTAAACAGTTAATGGCGGAAATGCGATAAACTGCAAGCTCATTAGCTGTGCTCTGAACTTGACCTCACCAAGGCACTTTGGCATTCACTGCTTGACGTAACCAGCAAGTGGAACATTACTGTATACCATGTGAAAGCATATTTTATTATCTTTAACATGTGAAATCAATTTTGATACTGAGGTATTTAAGCATTTTTGTTATCCTAGACACACACAAGTTGACCGTTTCCTCATAGCACAAACAGGGAAAGGCTGACCCCGTAGCTCAGTTGATAGAGCACTTGCCTGTTGTGCGAGGGGTCCAGGGTTCGATTCCCGGCTGGGGGTGAGAATTTTTCTCTAGCCAAGATTAATGTCGTGCCGGCATATTGCCCTGGTAGCTCAGTGGTTAGAGCAACCGGGCGGAGACCGGGAGATCGGTGGTTCAAATTCCGACTATGGCCGGCTATTGAACTTTTCAGTCATCTGATTCCACCTCTCCAACCTTGTCCAACTCACGGCTTGTGTTGAAGAACAATTAATGCTATTAATTGACCTAATAGTGGTTCACACCATGAAGTCCGGGATTAAAGTACTTACAACACTTAAGTCACCATTAGGGTACGTCATCTCAATACAATTTGAGATCTCCTTGCGGTTTACCGGGAAAAATGCGAGTTGGAGAATTTAATGTCAACCCGGCATGTTTCCATGGTAGCTCAGTGGCTAGAGCAACCGGAGGGAGACCGGGAGATCCGTGGTTCAAATCCTGGCTATGGCATTGAATTTTTCAGTTATCTGCTTCTACCTTTCCAAGACTGTCCAACACAGGCTTGTGTGGAAGAACAATTAATTCCAAGATTATTCCCTATCCTCTCCTAGGTCTGGAAGTATAAACGAGACTGTGAATGTGTGTATGATCTAATGATTAAAAACCATAAGTGCAAGAAACCCAACGACAAGAGTACACGAGTTAACACAATTGCCAATAGGCAATAAGTTCCAAAGGAAAGGCCGCCGATAAGACCAATGTAGTTAAAGGCAGAGTATAAATGGAACTAAAAGTAGTAGTAGTAGTAGTAGTAGTAGTAGTAGTAGCAGTAGTAGTGGTGGTGGTGGTGATAATATCATTAGATACACTTTGCTGTCTTTTACGGGTACAGATTTCGTTACAAATGGCTAACAGCTAATCGATAACCCAGGCGCGATAAGAACAAACGATTTAGTATCATGGACAGACTAAAAATTGCTACATGAAAAGTGAGGGAATTAGGAAACAATAATAAATTAAAACAGAGAAATACGATAGAGGTAGTGATAAGTGAAACTAAGAAGTTGAAAGGTATATAGGAAGTGAAAGATTTTATAATGATTTATAGTAGTGTTCCCCAGGATAAACGTGGCAGAGAATAGAAAGAGACAGAAATAGTGATCCATTTTCCGGAACTCAAGGGAGTTGGTAAAATAGAAAAGGAAGCATGCACTTAAAAGAAGTACAGGAACATTGGGCTTTGCCGGATAAGTCAGCAGGACGCGTGATTTCAGAAACTTGGTACATTTTATTGAGAAACATGCCATGTAACGCTACTCAAGAACCAATGGAAATTGTTGTAACAAATAAAGGCGTGAATTCTGGAGTCACAGGAAAGAAGATAAATAGGTAGGGAAGCCCCGAGGTTACACGATCTCTCAGATACTCTCTCGGCGTTAGTTTGCATGCTATTACCGTAACAACCAATATTGGAACCAGTGATGTAATTAAATTGTGCATCCAGGTGGTAGATATTGCGTATATGGGCGAGAAGATCGTGTGATGAATTAGCTAGGTCCAGAGAATAACATAAAATGATAACGGAAAGGTTTATACCATAAGATTTAGAAAGCATTTCACAAGGGAAAATTGCTAGCCGCCTGAATATAGGTACACAATTCTTCAATAAATCAAGCTTATGGGAAAATCAGTTACCATTTTGCCTTCACCCACAAAATCCCAGAGGTATTATCCCACTAGATAGGATAGGAACTCTTTCCTCAGCTCTTCGGCTGGCAGCCCGTAAAAGCGTCTAGAAAACAGCGGAGATGCAGGTGGAACGGGAGCCTACGAGTACACCCGCCACACTGTTCATTACTTAGTTGTAGGAACCATCATTGTCGAGGTAGAAAAGAAATAACCAAAAATAACAAGAGGCCCAGAAGAGGTATTCAAGGTTTATCTAATTAAACAGGAAGGTATTAAAAGTCGGAGAACTTAAAGGATTGCATGAAAGCAGAAAATGAAGAAATAGGAAAGAAAAAGAAAATAAGGAAGAGAAAATGATAAGAATATGGAATAGTCAAATAGATACGCAGTAAACGAGAAAAATATAGTACATATAAAGTCCCTACGCAACAGAACAAAAGAAAATGAATATATGTATAAACAAAAGCGAAACTTGCCAAAGCAATTTGTGAACTAAAACCATCAAGATTTTTGGAAGCAACTCCTAAATAATACAGAGCATGATGTACATGGGCCACAATCCTTTGCCTATAAACTGATGCGACATCTTAATCAATCTGAAAAGGACACCGCAAAAATAAATGTAGAACAATGGAAACTATATTATGAAGGTTTATTGAATAATGATGTAGTAACAATATATACTGAGGCTATGTTACCCAGTAGCTTAGACGAATTACAAGTCGCTCTGAAAAATATAAAAAAACAGAAAGGCTTGTGGGCCAAATGGTATAAACATAGAATTACTTAAATAGTCAGGTTTAATGTGCCAACTAAGACTATTACATTTATAGAATGAGTATTGAGGAAATGATAAAATACTTGAATCTTGGACGGTTGCCGTGATAATTAAAATATTTAAAAAATGTCAGAAAATCGATCCAAATAATTATAGAGTCCTTCTAATTCCGCTTATATACAGTAAGAGAAGAACTAATATTTATAAATTATGTGATAAAATTGAAGAAAATAAACATAACTGGAAGGAGCATATGAACTGCATGACTGAAGAAGGAATACCACTTTTAATTAACAAATATAAACCTTTAGGAAAAAGAGACATTGGACGCCAGAAAAATGGGAGTAAAGCGAATAATGCAAATACAGAACAGGTGGAATGTCTAATCCTTGAAGTAAAGAAGAAGAAGAGGTCGCTAACACAAATAAGACACAATAATAATATTAATAATAATAATAATAATAATAATAATAATAATAATAATAATAATAAAAATAAAAATAATAATAACAGAAATACCGCAAAGGTGATTGAAGAAGATATGCAACTACTAAATTACTGCTGAGCCGGTTTGTGCAACAATGAATTGTCTTGAGAACGTGATCCCTAAATTTTCATAAATGTTTCATCGAATCCTTTTTTATAACAAAATGAAGTAGGTTGACTACCAGCCTACAAGCTGCCTTTGTCCCGTGAGCAACACAAAATTTAGAATTGCACTTCACACAGCAAACATCGTATTCTGAAGACACACACTTCCTTTTGCACATTTTTATTACCCAATTTTATATAACTAAAAGTTACCGCGCGGAATACGGTGCTCGAGATCTTAGAGCAAAGTGACTGATGAACGGCGTCCATACCTACGGATATGCACAGTGCTGCGGGCAGATTTTCAGTGAATTTCATTAGGCTAAGTGCAAAAACGGGATACTTACTAGCGAAAATATTGCAATAATGTTATATTTTAATATTATGCGCCACGAGTTTCACTGATTAATGATTCAAAGTTGTAGTTTCTAAATTCGGGACATTCACGGGACATATTTAATAAAATCTGATGTGTTGCACTCACGTGGCCTTCTCTGCTCTTGTACAAACTAGTTTTATAAACGCTTATTCTCCATCTACTTCATGGTAATCGAGATAAATATTTGCAGAAACTATCTTATTGCTAATTTTCTTGTAGGTACAAGGGGAAATGGTAGGCTTTAAGCGATAGTCAAATCTTTTAAGAGCTGGTTGTTATGTGAAGCATTCCATTATCTTTGCATGTCCAGGGCATAGAAAAACGAATTAGAATTCCCACTTGAGAAAAAGTATATGTATTGGAAAATTCAAACAAATAACAAGTAATATCTCGGAAACGGTTCACTGGTCAAAAAAGGTATATGACATAAATTGTGTGTTTTAACGAGATATACATTTCATGTACCATGAAAATGCCTTAAACATACTCATTAGAGCTATTTTTGAGAAAATAAAATTTTTCGAAAAATGTTCCATGTAAAGGTTGGTCTGGGGTGGGGATTTTTCGGAAATCTTCCTGTAGCATCTTTAGAAGATATTAAACTCAAATACTAAGTTTGGTATTTAACCGACTTTTCGTTCTTGAGTTATGCTGTGACATACCGACAGACAGACACACACACGAACATGTTTCCAAAAATGCTTTATTTGGATTAAGGGCACCTCGAAACATATATTTCCGGTGAAGTTTTTGGGTGGAATACAAGACTTCCCCTGCTTACTATACGTAGTAGAGAAAGAGAGAGAGAGAGAGAGAGAGAGAGAACAAAAAGGAATATATAATACATTTTCTGATCTGCTAATAAAAAGGACTCTATAGACTCAAATACAGAACTCTCCCGTAAAAGACTGGTGGTCTCATTAGGTATACAAACTAAGATTAAGTGACTATTCCCACCTATTTTTGTTTGACCAACTGTTTTCGCAAACAAGGCATATACAACCTAACTACAGATCACGCTAGCAAGAACAAAATTAATTTCTCAATAAAGAAAGAGCTGATGTGTTACATTCACATGATTTTCTCCTTTATTTTTATACAGGTTCTGCAAATTATTCTTACGAAAACTTACTTTACTATCTACTTCATGTTAATCGAGATAACCTTTGCAAATATATTTCATTATTGGTACAAGAAGAATACAGGAAAACGAATCGATAGGTGCTTAAAAGCGAGTCGGTATATACTGGACCTTACATTCCATACGCTTTCCATGACATCACGAGAAACAGCGAATGAAGGGAACTCTGCAGGCAGTTCCCAGAACATTCAAGATATACATTTTATTTGTCATGTAAATATCTTAAATATATGGTATTTTAATCAAATTTGTAAGAGCCGTTCTTGAGGAAATCAAAATTAAATGTTTTCCTGTTTTTTGAGGCAGGGATATTTTCTTCAAATCTTCTTGTCGCATCCCTTAACATGTTGAATTTAAATACTAGGTTTAGTGCTTATCCAACAGTCGTTTTTGACACACATGCGCGCGGACCTTATTCTAAAAGTGATTTTTATTCATTTTTTTTATTTATTCAGGGGACCTCAACTCAAAACATATATTTCCGGTGATATATCCATATCGAACCTTTCGATGGGATACAATACCTTCGCTACAGTAGAGCAAGTAAAAGTATTTTTTCTGTATTCAAAGGGCCCCCTAATCATTTATTTTCAATGAAATCTCGACATTGAGTTTTTGGGTAGAGTACAATACTTCAGCTTATACACTACTGATAGGTGGCAGAGAAACAACAATGTGGAATTGTGTATGCATTGTCGTTTGTCGTATTTAGCTATTAAACAATTTATTAAAGCAAAAACTTTTTACTTTCCCTACCACGTACATAGTAGGTAGAGAAGGCATTGCATTCCAATCAAAAAATCGATACCGAGATTTCAGCGGAAATACATGTTTTGAGGCCCAGAATAAAAAAATTCATTTTTAGAAAAGGTCTGTGTGTGGTCTGGGTCTGTGCCTGTGCTTGTGTGTGTGCGTGTGTCTGTGAACAGCATAACTCAAAAAAGAAAAGTCGGATAAGTACCACATTTGGTATTTAGGGCCAGTACCTTTCAAAGATGAGACACGAGGATTTTCAAGAAAATTCTCCCACCACCAACCACCCTTTACATGGAATATTTTTCGAAAATTTTGATTCTTCAAAAACTGGCTAACGATTTTGATTAAAATATCATATATTAAAGATATTACATGACAAATAAAGTGTTTACTTTGAATTTCCTGGTAATGGCCTGTGAAGTTCCCTTCATCCAAAAGGAATTTTGTATAATGTTGTGTAACTGGTAAAATTAAATCATAGACGAAAACGTACCATACGAAAAATGTAGATCTCCTTAAAACACAAAATTTACTTCAGGTAAGTTTTTCTGCGGCATAAGCCCTTTCTGAGATATCCGTTATTAAAAGTTCGAAATGTTCAACACTTGTCAATCTTTTACAGTCTCTTCGATTTTCAGTTGTTTCTCGCGATTGCATGGAAACAGTATGGAATTTAAGGCCGGAATATAGCGTTCAGTTGTTAAACATTTGACTGACGCTGTTCTGTTTGACTCTATAACGAAATGTGTAATGTAGTCATTTTTGCAAAGGTTTATTCGGATTAAAATGTAGTACATATAAAAATAAGAGCAGTTTGTATACCCACTAATAAAGATAGAGGGGGGAGAAAGTCATGTGAAAGTATCACATTAGATTTTTTTCTTTCTACTTCTTGTTAATATACTTCAAAAGGATTCCATGTACATAGTACTATACACGAAAAAAAAACATCTTAAATGGCAATACTCAGCTGTTTAGAAAACTGAGGATAATTATAAGCTATTATATTATACTCTTTACCTGGTACAAGAAACAAGAGAATGTGCACTTGGTATTTCGAGGTTGCTAAACGGTGTATATTTCGGGAACTGTTAATGCTATAACAAGTTTTAATTGATAAATATTTTTCTTATCGAGGCTTATAATTCAGACAAATTTCTCTTTCTTCTAGACGTGTATAAACTTCAAAAATCTGATGTGTTGCACACATATGACTTTCTCTAATCTTGAACAAACAATTTTTACAAGCACTTATTCTCCATCTACTTCATATCGATATGTTAATCTTATTGCTATTTTTCTTGTAGGTGCAAAGGGGATATGACAGGCTTTAAGCGATAATCAAATCTTTTAAGAGATGTTACTACGTGGAACATTCCATTCTCTTTGCATGTGCAAGACAAAAAAAAAAAAAAAACAACGAATTTCCATTTGAAAAAAGTATAAGCATTGGAAAATTGAAATAAATAATAAGGAATATCTCGGAAATGGTTCACTCCACAAACAAAAATGTAGGACATAAATTGTGTGTTTTAACGAGATCTACATTATTTGTGTACAAAAATGTTATTCATCTCTTACGGTTTACCAGTTATGCAAAAGCCAATTACAATGAAGAGGACTTTTGGGGACATTCCCCAAAAAATTCAAATTATACATTTCATTTATCATGAAAACATCTTAAATATGTGATATTTTAATCAAAATCGTTAGAGCCATTTTTGCGAACATCAAAATTTTCGAAAAATTTTCCATGTAAAGGGTATTCTGGGGTGGCGGGATTTTCCTGAAAATCTTGTCGCATCTTTGAAAGATACTGAATCTAAACATCAAGTTTGGTATTTATCCAACTTTTCGTTTTTGAGCTAAGTGTTCACAGTCCCACACACGGATCGTTTTCTAAAAATGTTTTTTTTATTTATGGGGCCTCAAAACATGTATTTCCGGTGGAATCTCGGTATAGAATTTTTGGGTGGAATATACTACTTACTATAGGTAGTAGAGAAAGTAAAAAGAATAAAGAAGACTTCTAAGGTTATTCAAAAAAGTGTCAAAGGTATACATTTTATTTAACATGCTAAAATATCATAAGATATTTTAATCGAAACCGTTATCGCTGTTTTTAGAAACCAAAATACAATACAAATATTTCCATTCAGATGTTTATTTAGGATGGAGAAAATGATTGAAAACCTTGCCTTGCAGCATTAGTGACTTACATAAGTCTGAAATTTGGTATGTATTTGACTTTAGTTTCTGAGCTATGCTGTTCACAGATAGACTGACATGCAGATCATGCGGATGTTTGAACAGGTGTTGTATCATGTATACATGCAAAGTAATAATGCTGGTATTAGAGTTGCCATATCATCATTATGCATTTTCCGCTTACAATTCTATTTATAGATTAGCCTGCTTTCTATTTTTTCGCAATGCATAGATGAAATATAGCAAAAATATTTCAGTTTTAACGCTTTAAATCTTAGGAAATATCAGGCAAATAAAATAATGTCTTCAGAGCCCATTAAATGTGCGAAAATTCGCTTTGTGCCAGTACAGCAGTCAATAATAGTATTTTTAACAACTTTGGAGGAAATTTGCAGGGCTTAGTAATTTCATCTATTCCTCACAGAATGGTTTTGCAGTATGTTCCTCAAATGTTTGCTGAAACAAACGTGCCGCCGGCCTATATGTTATGCACCCACTTTGGTCTTATTTTTACTTTCTCTACTACGTATAGTTGTGTAGGGCAGGTATTGCATTCCGCCCAAAAATTCGATACCGAGATTTCACCGGAAATACATGTTGGGGCCCCCTGAATAAAAAAAAGCATTTTTTAGAAAAAGGTCCGTGTATGTGTGTATTTGTGTGGCTGTGGACGGCATTACTCAAAAACGAAAAGTAGGATAAATACCAAACTTAGTACTTAGGTTCAATATATTTCAAAGATGCGACACGAAGATTTTCAAGAAAATCCTCCCAACCCAAACTACCCTCTACATGGAACATTTTTCGAAAATTTTGATTTTCTCAAACATAGCTCTAACGATTTTGATTAAAATATCATATATTTAAGACATTTTCATGAGAAATGAAATGTGTATCTTGAATTTTCTAAGAATGTCCCCAAAAGTCCACTTTATTCCGAATAACTTTGGCATAACTGGTAAACCGTAAAGGCTGGTTCACAACCAACGAGAACGGTAACCAGAACGAGAACGAGAAAGCTGAAATACATGTATTCAAATGGGAGCGTTCACAATCGACGGGAAGTCTTCCCGGGGCCTGGGAACGGGAAAGAAGAGCTGCCCAACTTTTAACTTTCTCGTTCTCGTTCCCGGGTACGGCATATTAGATCCATATTTTGCATAGTAGAGTCTTCACTCTAGAGGTTATTCTAGGCGGCCGTGACATGAAACAGCTGCTAGTGCTCTCTATAGTCGCAAGTTGGAAACATGAACTGGAAGGAATTAGTAGTAAATGTGCTTGCTAACCTCGTTCCGACACCCACAAGAGCGGTTCCTCTGGTGAAAGGGTTATTTGTGGTTTGTTTATATGCAACTCAAAACTGGCTATTACCTAAAAAAATGATGGCAAAAGCTACAAAGAACAGGTAAAGCCAGTAGAAATTAAAAAATAACAATGAACAACTTCAATGTACGCCATTAAATACAGGAATGGAAGCTTGGTACAAGTGGCGGGATCGGAAATGTAATGGATATGCATTTAGATAATGTTTACTCTTTCGAATTTTGACGTTGGCTTGTCTAAATTGGAAGTAGGTGAAAAAATATCATTGATCAGTTAAAAACAAATGAAATCCCAATGCGCAAAATCGACTTTCACTTTGTGATCGATATGCATTCCCGTTCTCGTTACCGGCCTGTTGTGAACCAATATCTTGTATGGTGCATTGCTTCCCGTTCTCGTTTCCGTTCTGGTTACCGTTCTCGGGTAGTTGTGAGCCAGCCTTAAGAGATAGACAAATTTTTAATACACAGAAAATGTTGATCTTGTTGAAATACATAATTTATGTCATACACAATTGTTTTGTGAAGTAAACCATTTAGGAGACATTCCTTGTTATTTATTTGTATCTTCTAATACTTATACTTTTTCTCAAATGGGAATTCGTTTTTTTTTTTAATGTCCTGGGCCTGCAAAGAGAATGGAATGCTCCACATAGCAACCAGCTCTTAAAAGATTTGATTATCGCTTAAAGCCTTACCATATTCCTCTTGCACCTTCTAGAAAATTAGTAATAACATTGACATCTCAATATCTCGATTAATATGAAGTAGATGGAGAATAAGCGTTTGTAAAAAATAGTTTGTACAAGAGTAGAGAAAGTCATGTGAGTGCAACACATCGGATTTTTTATTTCTATATTTTTACTGTCGAGGCTGCAGCGTCCCTTAAGGTTTTGGCGCCAGGATGTGACATAAGATTATCAGCTTCCTACATTAGGTAGCATGATTGTGATTGTGGGAAACGCCGCTCCCTTTAAGGAGTTCCCAAGGTGTATTGGAACCGAATGTAAATGACTTGTTAGTGCCTTCCATATAAGAGAGTTCAGTGGCTGATGTGGAACTCCTTTTCGAATAAAGAAAACAAACAGGGCGAGCACGTGTGTAGAAAAACACTTAGCAACGCAGAGTGAGTCAGCAGGGCTAGTCCTGCCCAGGGGGGCTCGGCCAACACATTGTCCTCCATGAGAAACTGTTTATACACTTAGTTCTGCGCAGAGTTAGCAAGTTATGTTTTGTTTTATTTTTCTTGTTTTTTTTGGGGTTCGAAAAAATTCAATCCTAATTGATTCAAACAGAACTTTCTTCACAAAATCTGATCCCACACGAGGCTCATTCGAGTATCCATTTCGCCTATTTCATTCGTCCAATATAACTTGCCGGATTAAAGGATGTTATAATTTTAAAATATCTTATGTGATACATTCACATGACTTTTTCTACCCTCTATCGTTTATTAGTGAGCATATAAATTATTTACTCTTACTAAAACATATTTTTATATCTACTACATTTTAATCCAAATAAACCTTTGCAGAAATAGCTACGTTACATGTTTGGTTATAGATACAAAGAGAACAACGACAGTCAAATGTTTAAGAACTAGACGCTATATGCTGGCCTTAAAATTCCATACCGCTTTAATGCAATCGCGAGAAACAGCTGAATGTTGACAGGACTTTAAGATAATGACCAAAAAATGAAAAATTCAAACCATTAATAACAAATGTCTCAGAAACTGCTTGTACCACAAAAAAACTTATTTGAAATAAATTATGTGATTAAAACAGATCTACTATATGATATTTTAATAAAAATCGTTACAGCCATTTCTTAGAAAATCAAAATTATCCAAAATGTTCGACTTTTCTTGAAAGTCTTCACGTCGCATTCTTGGAAGATACTGAACATAAATACCAAATTTGGTACTTAACTGACTTTTCGTTTTTGAGTTATGGTGTTCACAGACGGTTGTCATCCTCCGTGGACTAGTGGTACCGTGCTAGCCTCTAGTTCCCAAGTTCGCGGGTTCAAACATGGGCTTAACATGGCGTCCTTCGGAAGAGAAGTAAAGCCGGTGGTCCCGTGTCGTATATTTACGGCACGTAAAAGAACCTCAACCCTGATAAAGAGGCCTCTGAGCAAAATTACCGGTCTTTCACGCCCAATATGGAATTGGACGCTAAGAACCATAGAAGTTAAAGAGCATCCATAAATAAAACTTAATTTAATTTAAAAGACTGTTCACACACGTAGACTGACAGACTGACAAACACGCGCGTGCGGACCTTTTTCTATAAATGCTTTATTTTTGGATTCGGGGGCCTCAAAACATATTTTCGGTGAAATCTCGACATCGAATTTTTGGGTGGAATACAATACTTCTCCTACTTACTATACGCAGTGGGGAAAGTAAGAATACCTACATATATAGCAAGTGTTACGGCCATAACAACTTTCTTTTCCCCAATACGAATTTGCATATATGCCTTATACATGTTAAATCTGTTGATCCATATAGCATTCTCCCTCCGTCTCTATCGCTCTTTATATGTAGCTTCTAGAAAATGTTGTCACAAAATCTTATTTTCTATCTGCTTCATGTTAATCGAGATAAACGTTTGCACAAATATTTTCATTACAGATAATGCAATTGTATGTGCAAAGGGAATACACGGACTGAGGCGATAATAAAATGCTTAATAATGGTCGCTATGTGCTAGCTTTGAAATTTCAATACTGCTTCTATTATATCCCGAGAGTGATTGGCAACGACACTTCAAAAAACCCGATGTGCACAGCTAGGACATTAATGCTTTGACTTACCTATAATGTATGCCGCTGCGAGTTTGTATCGACAATGTGGCGAGGGGAAGGGATTGCCATAGGTAACCTGGAACTGTAAACAGAAGCGTCAGTGGTAGAACAGACATGAACACAGAGCTCACAGAGAGCAACTCTGCCATACCAGTAACACAAGTGAACTGTTGACAGTGCAGTCCTGGGTCCGCGTATTCGTCGAGTGTACTTAGAAGGGTGGTAGTATTGGATATTTGTCCTAGCTTTAGTGATGTGATACAGTAACACGATTTTCTCCATCACTGACGAAGTCACATACATGGTTGTATTTTATACGATTCATATAAAAAGTGATCCTTCTATTAACGCTACATTACTCCTGAAATACACATTGCTTAATTACAAGCTTAGAGCACCCGGAAATAGCGCGCTAATGTTTATTCATGGTGACAATGATGGCGATGGAAAGAAAGAAATGAAGAAAGGGGGGAAATGCATAGTAACTTTTAAGCATATCTTCCATAAGATGCACACATGGGTGGCCGAGTTCGTTAAGTTATGGACTCCTGAAAGGGATGTCCGCGGTTAGAATCCCACCAGGGCATTCTCCCTGACAGATTTTTCTCTGGGTTTTCTCATTCTGCTAGCTACGTGGTAGAAAAGTATAAGTATTTGAAAATTCACACCAATAACAAAGCATATCTCGGAAATAGTTAACGCCGCAAAAAATGTATGTATATAAGTGTGCTTTAAACAAATTTTCATTTTATTGTGTAGCATTTTCTCAACGGTTTACCAATTATACAAAACTATTCAGAACAAAAAGAACTTGTACAGGCTATTCGCAGAAAATTCAAATATGCATTGTGTTTATTAGTAAATATCTTAAACATGACGTATTTTAATCAAAGTCGTTAGAGTGATATTTCATAAAATATAAAATAAAAAGCGTTTTATTTGTAAAGGATAGTCTGGAGTAGTGAAATTGTCTTTAAAATTCTCGTGTGGTATCCTTGAAATATGCTAAACTTAAATACCAAGTTTGATACTAATCCGACATATTGTTTTTGAATTATCTGTCTACAGACTACAAAAATTCACACGGATATTTTTCTGAAAATGCATTTCTTTTCTTTTCTTTCCTTTTACTTTCTCTACTACGTATAATAAGTAGGGGAAGCACTGCATTCCACCCAAAATTCGAACCGGGATTTCACCGGGAATACGTGTTTTGAGATCCCTGAATAAAAAAAGCACTTTTAGAAAAAATTTCGTGTGTGGGTGGGTGTGTCTGTGTGTATGTGTTTGTGTCTGTGACTGTGAAGAGCATAGTTCAAGCTTGGTATTTAGTTGCAGTATGTTTCAAGGATGACACACGAGCATTTTCAAGAAAATCCCCCACCCAGGCTACTCTTTACATGGTACATTTTTTCGAAAATATTGATTTTTACTTTCTCTACTACGTATAGTAAGTAGGGGAAGTATTGCATTCCACCCAAAAATTCGATACCGAGATTTCACCGGAAATACATGTTTTGAGACCTCCTGAATCCAAAAAAAGCATTTTTGGAAACATGTCCGTGTGTGTGTCTGTGTGTCTGTGTGTGTGTGTCTGTGAACAGCATAACTCAAAAACAAACAGTCGGATAAGCACCAAACTTGGTATTTAGGTTCAGTATCTTCCAGAGATGTGACACGAAGGTTTTCAAGAAAATCCCCCCACCCCAGACTACCTTTTACATGGAAGATTTTTCGAAAATTTTAATTTTCTCAAAAATGGCTCTAACGATTTTGATGAAAATATCATATGTTTAAGATAATGTCATGAGAAATGAAATGTATATCTCGAATTTTCTGGGAATGTCTCCAAAAGTATTCTTCATTGTGAACGACTTTTGCATAACTGGTAAACCATAAGAGATAGACAAAATTTTACTACACAAAAAATGTAGATCGCGTTAAAATACACAACTTATGTCATATACATTTCTTTTGTTGAGTGAACCGTTTTCGAGATATTGTTGTTATTTCGTTAAATTTTACAATACTTATACTTTTTCTCAAATTCATTATTCATTTTTTTATGTCCTGGACATGCAAAGAGAATGGAATGCGCCACATAGCAACCGCGTTAAAATATTTGACTATCGCTTAAAAGCTATCATATATTACCAATAAGATTGACATCTCGATATCTCGATTAACATGAAGCATATGGAGAATAAGCGTTTGTAAAATTAGATTGTACAGTAGAGAAAGTCATGTGAGTGTAACACATCAGATTTTTTAAAAACTGCCTGTAACGATTGATTAAAATATCACATATTTAAGATATGTTCATGATAAACAAAATGTATATCTTGAATTTTCTGGGCATGTCCCCAAAAGCCTTCTTCTCCCTGAATGACTTTTGCATAACTGGTAAACCGTAAAACGTAGACAACAATGTAGAGCTCGTTTAAAACACACAATTTATGTCATTCACTTTTTTGTGGAGTGAACATTTCTGATGTATTCCTTGTTATTCTTTGGAATTTTCCAATACTTTACTTTTTCTCAAATGGAAATTCGTTATTCGTGTTTTTATGTCCTGGACATGCAAAGAGAATGGAATGCTCCACATAGCAACCATCTCTTAAAAGATCTGACTAACGCTTAAAGCCTACCATATTCCCCTTGCATCTAAGAAAATTAGCAATAAGATAGTTTCTGAAAATGTTTATCTCGACTAACATGAAGTAGGTGGAGAATAAGCGTTTGTAAAAATAATTTGTACAAGAGTAGAGAAAGTCATGTGAATGTAACACATCAGATTTCTTTTATTCAGAACAAAACATATGTTCGATAAAATTTCCATATCCATTTTTTTGGTAGGATGCTAGGTACGTGGTAGAGAAAGAAACTTCTAATGCAGAAGTTACGGTGCAAGTACAAAGCTAAATATGTGTACCAAATATGGCAGTCCTATAGCTGCTATATTGAGAAACAAAAAAACAATATATGTGTGTGTGTGTGCGTGTGTGTGTGTGTGTGTGTGTGTGTGTGTGTGTAAGGAAGAAAAGTGTATATGAAAATAAGGTGGACATTGTTTTATTGAAAGCTGCCGTGACAAAGCGGTTCTAGAAGTTATTCGGTCATAATATTTACGTGAAGGTATTCGAAGATTATATATTGAATCATAGTGCATTACTTTTTATTATCCTTACAGGCTTCACTCCGTTTTTAAATATACAAATGAGAATAACAAAAAATTTCAGTTTTGGAGGGTGGATTTTTCTCCAAAACGCTCTAACGACTTCGATTAAAATCTCATATATGTTAAACATTTACAGGACAAATAAAATGTATGACTTGAATTCTTTGGGGAATAGCCTGTGAAGTTCTCTTCATTCGGAAGGAATTTTGTGGAATGTTAATAGAGTATCTCATAGAGAACTGTCTTGGGTTATTTGTGTTTCACTCTCACGCTCTCTCTCTCTCTCTCTCTCTCTCTCTCTCTCTCTCTCTCTCTCTCTTCTGTATAATAGAAATTAACTTGCAAAATTTAGCGCCAACCTATATTTATATGACATGATACATTTGTTCTTTTTACGGGTAGCACTCCAAAGCGTATTTTGCTACTATAATTCATTTAATGGCAGCCATCTGATTAAAAATGGCCTGATACCAGATAACTTATGATTGTCAGAACCTAAATGTATTACTGTTGTGCCTTTTAATCACAGTAGCAGTTTTTGTCAAAATTTTTACAATTTAATAGTTACATTTTCAAATATCCGCTAATGTTTCTTATTTTAGAAATTCAATATATCTAAACAATATTAATGCTAGTGTTAAATGCGTTCTTTTATTTCTACTTTATTTTTTAAGTTGATTTATACTCTTAACTACGTATTCCAAAGCTGATCAACAAAAAACTATTTTATTTTATATTTAATTTTATATTTCAAACTAGACAACCAAATTTCTTTAACACATTTGATCCCACTGGTCCATTATTGGATCTGGCATTTTTCTGTCGGTAGGAATTTTATTTACATTTGTAGTTTTTTATTTTTATTTTTAAATTTGTGACGCTGTATGCTTTCTAGAGCAACGTAGTTGTTTGAAAAATAAGAGCACTTTTCTAAGAAATCACTTCGAGGAAAAGATAAGCATAATTTTAACAATTCACTACAAAATCTTATGTTTGTGCATCGTATTATATAGTAAAGACATGTAACATGTAGACTGTATACATATTTGTTGCTAATCACTTCTCAATGGTGAACAATAGTGTGATGCTTTTGAATGATCCGTTTTGGAACAGTAGGATTGAATAGGGGTGTCGAAATACATGTATAAAGTATATTTTTGGCTAATTGTAACGGAAGTATTGCTTTTGTGAAGAAGATACCTAATTTTCTGAGTCATATCTTTACTTATATCCCCCTGATTATCCACGGCAGTAAAATGATGACTGGGGTGATCTAAATAAAAACCAACCGAGGTCTCTTGCAGAGCCAAGATTTATAAAATAACCACATTAATGGAGAAATAATGTTACTCAGGAAGTAAATAAATAAGTTTTAGACCCGAAGGTTTTGATTACATTGTAATAATTATTTTTCTGAAACTAAGTCACTATTTTTCTCCTACTAATATTAGGTATTCTTATGTCCTGCACCGTGGCGTAGTGGGCTGGAGTGTGATGCTCTGGTTCCTGGCCATGGAATGCGCCCGGGTTCGCTTCCATCCATGAGGGTGCGGATTTTAGTTCCCGAGTATAAGACCGGTGCCCACTCAGCATTGGTCCTGACTTCGTGAGCCAACTTTCCGGCTGGGGAATGTGCTATGCTAGCCACATCACCTCTCCGTATCGGGTGGATGATCGCCCACTTAATCAAGGATGGGCGTGAGACCGGCAGTTAGGTTGGCAGGCCCAGACCCTTCGCGGGCAATGATGTCATAAGATTCTTAATTTAATTTCGTTGTTATATTTTCATACTTAGCTATCATGTTCAAATTGTAGCATATCTCAGCACTCTCTCAGTTATGTACTATTCCCGTAATGAAAGCATACAGGTGAAAAAGATAGAAGACCGAGGGAATCTGGAACAAGCAATTATATAAAAGAACGAGGAATAAAAACTTGACAGGTGCTACATCTTTTTAGGAAGAATTGCCACCCTTTCAACTATTTGACATGTGTTAGGATGAGTGGTGTCAGATATGCTGCTAATATTTACAAACTGGATGAAAACGTAAGCAAGTACAGAAATAACTTCAGAACAAAAAGAAAGTGGTACTATAAGCCACTGGCTTTGCCTCGTAGTGCATTAGTGAGCAAAGCCCGATTATTCTACAGACAAACACTATACGAGGGGCACTATTTATATTTTGAGCCTAATAATTAAAACAAAGTAATTTCTGATTGAAAACCGCTTTATTGTTTTTCAAAATATTCTCCGTTATCATCAATATACCTTTGCACCCGTTTGAACCATTTGTCAAAGCATTTATTCAGTCTTCTTGAGACACCTCCAAAATATGGTTTTTGAAGGCATCAACGGCTTCTTCTGCCAACGAAAATCGTTGTCCACGCAATTTATTCTTGATGTTCGGGAACAAAAAGAAGTCATTGGGTGCCAAGCCAGGACTGTATGGCGGATGACCCATCAATTCGATTTTTTGAGCCTTCAAATACTCTGTTGTTAGACAAGATGTGTGTGCGCTCGCATTGTCTTGATAAAAAACGATCCTACGGTTCTTGTTGGTTTTCCTTACTTCACCGAAGACTTCCGGCAAACAAATGGTTGTGTACCATTCGGCATTGACCGGTTTACGTTCCTCTAAAGGCACTGTTGCCACATGGCCAGTTTTGCTGAAAAAGCAAGCGATCATTTGCTTCGAAGTGCTTCGAGTGCGAACAACTTTTGTTGGATTTGCTTCATCTTGAAACATCCATACAGTCGACTGCTGTTTACGTTCCGGCTCATACGCATATATCCATGATTCGTCACTTGTTACAATCTTATATACGGCTTTTGAGGCACCGCCATTGTATTTCTTGAGCATTTTTGTACACCAATCGACACACGCATCTTTTTGAGATTGCGTCAAATTATGTGGGATCCAACGAGAGCAAACCTTTTTCACGGTTAAATAATCATGCAATATTTTATATATGCTGGTGGAACTAATGCCTAAGGTTGCCTCAATCTCACAATATGTCGCATGACGAACTTTCATTATTAGTTTTTGCACAGCATCAATATTTTCTGGCACAACAACTGATTTTGGACGACCTTCACGAACTTCATCATTGAGCGAACGGCGGCACGATTAAATTCCTTATACCAGCGTTTCACAGTGACAAAGGATGGAGCTTCGTCGCCAAATGTGGACGTTAGTTGATCGATGCATTCTTGTCTTGATAATCCACGTCGAAAGTTGTAATAAATCACTGCACGAACATTTTCACGAGTGAATTCCATGTTTTTGTTGACACACAATTTTCAAGTTAGTGTAAATAAAACAAAAGACGCTCTATTGACAAAATGTTTGAAGTAGATTATGGTCAAAAATGTCCAAATTTCCATTGGAAACGTCAGATGGTACCTACAACATGCAGGGTTGCCAAGGCTCAAAATATAAATAGTACCCCTCGTATTATAAGGAAAATCCACTGGTATTATTAAGCTTTACACAATACTTTGTGAACCATTTTAATTCCGCGCAGTTCACCTGGACTTCCAATGTGGAACCCAAAAGCAGTACACAAAATCGTAGTGAATAACATGCGCTTTGGCCAAGCCTGATTATATCACCACTTAGACAACTAATAGGTACTATTGCAGGAAAAATAGCAATAAACAATGTAAAAAATGTAAAATGCTTTTACACGCAAACCTTTCCTTTTTTTTCCATTTCCGTATTAGATGAAAAACAAATTTAAAGAATCTGATATGTCACATGACTTTTTCTACTCTTGTACAATCTATGTTTACAAACCTTATTCTGTACCTTCTTTATGTTAATCGATATAAAAATTTAGAGAAACTATCGTATTATGGAATTAATTGTTCTTTCACACAAGCCGTGTGTTGGACAGGGTTGGAAATGTAGAATCAGATGACTGAAAAATTCAATGCCATAGCCGGGATTTGAACCACGGATCTCCCGGTCTCCGTCCGGTTGCTCTAACCACTGAGCTACCGTGGCAACATGCCGACAAGCCATTAAATTCTTCAGCTGACTCGCATTTTTCTCGGTAAACCACAAGGAGATCTCAGACCCCAATGGCGACTTACATTCTTTGTAAGTACTTTAAGTCCCGGGCTATCGTGTTATTAATTTTCTTACAGGTGCAAGGAGAATATGGTAGGCTTTAAGCGATAGTCAAATCTTTTAAGAGTTGGTTGCTTTGTGGAGCATTTCATTCTCTTTGCATTTCCAGAACATAAAAAAACGAATAACAAATTCCCATTTGAGAAAAAGTATAAGTATTGGAATATTCAAACAAATAGCAAGGAATATCTCGGAAATGGTTCACTGGAAAACAAATTGTATATGACATAAATTGTGTGTTTTAATGAGATCTACATTTTTTGTGTAGTAAAATTTATCTATCTCTTATGGTTTACCAGTTATGTAAAATTCATTCAGAATGAAGAGGACTTTTGGGGACATTCCCAGAAAATTCAAGATATCTTAAACATATGACATTTTAATCAAAATCGTTAGAGCCATTTTTGAGAAAATCAAAATTTTTGAAAAGTGTTCCATGTAAAGGGTAGTCTGGAGTGGGGGAATTTCTTGAAAAACTTCGTGTTGCAGCTTTGAAAGATACTGAACTCAAATACCAAGTTTGGTATTTTCCGACTTTTCGTTTTTGAGTTATGCTGTTCACAGACATACAGACACACATACGGACCTTTTTCTAAAAATCCTTTTTTTTTTTTTGGATTCAGGAGGTGAACTTTCGGTGAGCTTTTGATATCAAATTTTTGGGTGGAATGCAATAATTTCCCTACTTACTATACGTAGTAGAGAAAGTAAAAATTTATAATTGTGCCTTTCCGTAATTTTAAAAAATATTTGACCATAAAATACAAAAGCTAGCCGTGTGGTGTCCAGCTTATAACAGTACCATAGGATCTCCCCTTGTAGTCAGAGGCAACTAACAGAAGAGCTGACCGCTGTCCATACTCCCTTGTTGTTTCCCTTCTTGCTTATAATATCTCCCTCACTATCGAAGCCGAAGGGTGGACTAAGTAGCCCCAAAACCTTGCATTACTCACTTCTCTTTCCTAAATTGATCTCTCTCGGATATATCGAAAGAGGGGATAAAGGCGAAGACCTCAACAGCAACATTAGTGCAGATCAAGTCGGTATGACTGGCGAACGCAGCAACCTTCCTTGAAGGAAAATTTGAAAACTCATCTCTGGGGAAACAAGGAGAAGATCCTCAATGGTCAAAGATTGGATCGGATGAGGCAATCCTCCTCATGGGGATACCACACGGACAGGTTAGGACGATTAGTCTAAATCCTACAGTCCACGCATGATCTAATCCTGCAGAACGCTAGTAACGTACTCAAGGGACATTTCATTACTAAATTCTCATGAAAGAGAAAAGTCGCACTGGTTCAAACTACAACCATAACTACTAATAGAAACACGCAGTTGCGAAGAGCGAAAGTAATAACAATTAGTGTACGGAATCCTAGAGGTATCACAAATAAAGAAACAACGAAGAAATCTAAGGGTTCTTTTGAATTAGACGAACGCCATTCTCTTCCAATGTGTACCCCAAGAAAAAAAGCAGCAGCTGGAATAACGATAATTATAAAAGGAATTGGAAGAAGAAAATCCATAATTATGAATACATTGATTAAAGAATCATTGAGGTAAGGTTTGAAATACAAAGAGGATACATGACAGTAATAGGAGTTTACAGCCCAGAAGAAGGTTGAGTAGAGACAGAAAAATATGTATAAGAATCTTCTAAATTTAATTGACAAAACTAACATAAATTAATAAATTATCATCTAATCTGTACAAGCTATTACTTTACGAATCCATGTAAAGCTTCTGAGATGATAATTTAAAAACATGGTGAACATAACATACCAACAGGGGTTTAAGATTTTGAAAAAACTTTGGCAAGATCACTAAAATTAAATTACGACATGTTATAGTACGTAAATGTATACCGAAATATTTAATAGAAATAATGAGAAGTATATAGTGTATGGAAAATCAAATAATGACATAGAAACAGGTTATGCAGACCAGGTTCTAATATGTAAATCAGAGGACAATTTACAAAAAGACATATACGATATAATTTATATAAAAAGTACCAGCGCACTAAATGTTTCTACTATTGTAACAAAAATTTTCGCATTTCAAGGATATCATACAATTTGAGCAGAAATCATTTTAGAAGGGAAAATGATATAAAAAGTAAATAATTTCAACTATGTCATAAAATTTCAAATTGTCAACTAATTTTGCAATGTTTCGATGTTGAAAGAGAAGATGTAACAGATAAGATCTGCAAATTCAATTATATGTGCGATACATAAAAATAAACCCTAAAACTACCAGGAAAGAAACAAAACTACAATTTTCTAAAGTAACGGCAGTGCACAAGTTATATGGTTCCGAAAGTTGGACACTTCTAAAAATGAACAAAGCAGAAAAAAAAGCCGCAGAAATGAGATTCCTAAGGAGCGTTACATACTATACTTTGTGAGACAAAAGGAGAAATGATAAGATCAGAAAGGAACTCAGCATCCTCAATTGGGAAGATATTCCAATATAGTACTACCTGGAAAGAAAATGTGGATGGAGTGGTAGATTACTGCATCCCAAAATTGCTAACAAGTTATAAACACATAGGCAACAGAAACATTGGCAGACCGAAAAAGGATGGTCACAGCAACATTGAATTCATGAGAACGGAACAAGCCTTTCAAGACTTTATCCCTGAAGATGATGATGATGATATGCAAGAAATGAATGCATTATAATACAAATTCATACGCGGAAACATTAATAAAGCGCTTAAATTACCATTATATCCGACCATCGTATAACATCATAATTAAATTCGACATAACTGTGCCTTTATGAGATACATTAAAACACGGTATTTTTACTTTTTCTACTACGTATAGTAAGTAGGGGAAGTATTGCATTCCACCCAAAAATTCGATACCGAGATTTCAACGGAAATACATGTTTTGAGACCTCCTGAATCCAAAAAAAGCATTTTTGGAAACATGTCCGTGTGTGTGTGTGTGTCTGTGTGTGTATGTGTGTGTGTGTGTGTGTGTGTGTGTGTGTGTCTCTGTGTGTCTGTGAACAGCATAACTCAAAAACGAACAGTCGGATAAGCACCAAACTTGGTATTTAGGTTCAGTATCTTCCAGCGATGCGACATGAAGGTTTTCAAGAAAATCCCCCCACCCCAGACTACACTTTACATGGAAGATTTTTCGAAAATTTTAATTTTTTCAAAAATGGCTCTAACGATTTTGATGAAAATATCATATGTTTAGGATAATGTCATGAGAAATGAAATTTATATCTCGAATTTTCTGGGAATGTCTCCAAAAGTATTCTTCATTGTGAACGACTTTTGCATAACTGGTAAACCATAACAGATAGACAAAATTTTACTATACAAAAAATGTAGATCGCGTTAAAATACACAATTTATGTCATATACATTTCTTTTATTGAGTGAACCGTTTTCGAGATATTGCTTGTTATTTCCTTAAATTTTCCAATACTTATACTTTTTCTCAAATTCGTTATTCATTTCTTTCATATCCTGGACATGCAAAGAAAATGGAATGCGCCACATAGCAACCAGCGTTAAAATATTTGACTATCGCTTAAAAGTTACCATATATCCCTTGCATCTACAAGCAAATTACCAATAAGATTGACATCTCGATATCTCGATTAACATGAAGCATATGGAGAATAGGAGCATATGATTGTACAAGAGTAGAGAAAGTCATGTGAGTGTAACACATCAGATTTTTTAAGGTACGGTTCTATCGATTTTCAACTAAACACACGAGATAACAAATTAATCTCTTACGAGATTGTATGCGTAACAATCAGCAAATCTTGAAAGCAGTAGTACAGAATGGCAGGCGCGGGTTTTGAAAGTGACATTGATTTCGAATCACTAAAACCCCCGGAAGTTGCTGCAGAAGCACTGAAGTGTTACAGTTTATTGCTGAAAAAGTTAAGCAAGATGCGTGAAAAGCTGTATGGGCAGATTATGGACTGGAGAGAAGTCTAAAGACATAACATCGTTAAAAAATCTTATTTGTTACATTCACATGACTTTCTCTACTCTTGTACAAACTATTTTTACAAGCGTTTATTCTCCATCTACTTCATGTAAATCGATATAAAAATTTGCAGAAACTATCGTACTGCTAATTTTCTTATAGGTGCAAGGGGAATACGGTAGGTTTTAAGCGACAGTCAAATCTTTTAAGAGCTGGTTGTTATGTGGAACATTCCGTTCTCTTTGCACGTGCAGGACAAAAAAAATCCCATTTGAGAAAAAAGTATATGTACTGGAATATTCAAACAAATAAGGAACATCTCGAAAATGGTTCACTCGGCAAAAAAAAAAAAATGTATATGGCATAAATTGTGTGTTTTAACGAGATCTATATTTTTTGGTGTGTGTGTGTGTGTGTGTGTTTGTATAGTAAAACTTTGTCTATCTCTTACGGTTTACCAGTTATGCAAAATTCATTCAGAATGAAGAGGACTTTTGGGGACATTCCCGGAAAATTCAACATATACATTTCGTTTGCCATGAAAGTATCTTAAACATGATATATTAATCATAATCTTTAGAGCCATTTTGGAGAAAATCAAAATTTTCGAAAATTGCTACATGTAAAGGGTAATCTGTGGTGGGGGATTTTCTTGAAAATCTTCGTATCGCATCTTTGAAAGATACTGAACATAAATACCAAGTTTGGTATTTAACGGGCTTTTCGTTTTTGAACTATGCTGTTCATAGACACACAGACACACACACTGACGTTTTTCTAAAAATGCTTCTTTTGGATTCAGGGGGCCTCAAAACAGTATTTCCGGTGAAATTTCGATATCCAATTTTTGGGTGGATTGCAATACTTCCCCTACTTACTATACGTAGTAGAGAAAGTAAAAAAGAGTAACGCTAGCCTATTTTGAGCAGTGTCCTTGAAAATGAAACTACTTTGTGGCCTCCTACTCAATAGTGAAATCAAAAACTTAATATTAACAAAGGAATTGGCATATATCCAAGTACTCAAAACTGAATGCCCTACTAATACGAAAATTGAAAAGATATAAAATTAAGAAAGCAAAAAGTTGTTTGCCGCATGGCGCTAGTAGAAAACTTGTGTTTGCGTCGTAATTACTTCCCTTATAGAACGTGTATGTAATCAACTATTACTATATGATAATTAGGCCGAAACCCACATAAGTGCTGTAGCGTTGTATCCATTTGTTTCCGATTTCATTACTGTAACCTCCAAAATAAAGTGTTATCACCAGGCATAAGAATTCTTAAGAAATTCTTCAAGTTATCACTCAAATCATTATACCACAAAGAATTCTGTAATGATAATCCTTTGAGTGTAGATAACAGAGGTCAAGGATCACTTACAGAGAGGTAAAAACCGGCCCGAGTGCTGTCTGCAAACGCCAAAAGATTGCGAGGTGTGGAGGAAGGTTTGTTATCTCCCCCCTGCCTTCCAGTGACAGTTCAACTTTATTTTCTTCCGTCCTGACTTTAATGTTTTGAAATTCCTATGCATGGTTATCACAATGAAAACCTTTATAATGAGGGCCCGGATTCTGATGACATGGCATCTTTAATTGGAAAGGTAGAATCAGAAGGGAGTAAAATTCGATGTCATAGCCGGGTTTTGAACCACGAATCTTCGGTTTCCGCTCGATTGCTCTAACCAGCTGAGCTACCATGGCAACATGCCAGTACGACACTAAATTCCCCAACTGACACATTTTTTTCCCGGTAAACCACAAGGAGATCTCCAATTGCTTTGAGATGACATACCTCAATGGCGACTTATTATGTTTTAAGTACAGGAAAGGAACATACAGTAAAGGAATATACTTTAAATATTTATTTCTAATGAACGGCAATAAATAGTGACCCCTACGACACATCATTGAATAGAGGAATGTTCAAAGTTTTAAGCCCCACCTATTAGTTCCATTCAGTGCCTACAGCGACGCTGTGTTTGTTTACGAGAAAATGGAGACGCCATAGGAAAAGTCGCTTTGTGTGCTGCATTATGCAAAAAGTGAAACCATTGTTTCATCGCAGCGTGCATTTCGTTGTAAGTTCAACAACGAGTCGCCTCGTCATAAAAAGTTTACAATTGATACAATAAATTCGTAGGAAATTGTTGCGTATGCAAACGGAAAAGCACTGGTGTCCTCGCATACCAAACGGTGCTTATTTTGAACACATAAAATAACATTTTGAACTTTTCTCTATTCAGTGATGTATCGCATGTGTCGCCATATATTGCCGTTCTTTAGGAATAAATATTTAAATTCTGTTCCTTCTTTTTGAATAGCCCTGTAACTCATTGTCACCATTGGGGTATGTCATCTCAAAATAATTTGAAATCTCCTTTGGTTTTACCTAAAAAAAATGCGAGTCAGCTGAGGAATTGAGTGTCGTACTGGTATTTTGCCATAGCTAAGTTGGTTAGAGCAACGGACGGAGACGGAAGATCCTGGTTCTAAACCCGGTGGTGGTATGGAATTTTTCAGTCTTCTATTTCTACCTTTCCAACCTTGTCCTACACACGGCATATGTGGAACAACAATTAATTTCCTCTTGTAATTGTTGTATTATAGACATTGATAACCTGTACATAAACGCTTATCGTGGGTCCCAGATTATTAAATTGCTTATGCATTAGGTCATTTATTTTCGTTTTATGTCATTTTCTGTTTTAGAGCACATTTTGTTTTTATTTTACGTCTTTATTGGGTCAGTTTTTTGTATTTACCTCCATTTTAAGAACATTTTATATTATTAACACTTTACAAGTTTTCAAACATCAGAAATCTCACTATTCAACTGAAAAATAAGAGTAACTTTATATATCATTTACTCATATTCTTAGAAAATAAATCGTTCCTATTTAATAGATATAGGTTATCAAACCTGGGGGACACCTCACGTACTGCGACCTACATACATCTATTTTGGCTACAACCCCCCAGAAGGAAGGGATGGTGTAAAAGAAACCCATACCGCAGACAGGCAGGCCACGTGCTGAAGTCCCAAACAGTACCAAGCTCGAAGACCCTTCCACTACTGGAGCTGCGTAGAGAGGGCGATGAATGACTCTTTGACCAAGCAGCCCTCTAGTGCCCACGGGGAGTACTCTTACTTTTGAGCAAGCATCCACGCCATCTGTTCGGGATTGCCATATGCCACGAAACCTAGAAGCACACCTAAAAGATGAGAAGAAAGTGGATTGAAAGGGAAACGATGGAAAGGGGAATGTGGTAAATGGGAAACCACCCCAGAATTCGCCTACTGACTAGAGAAAACCAAGGTCAGAGTGGGCAGCCGACTGGTATTGAACCCGAGACCTTCCGAATACGCTCCTCACGCGCTACCGCAGACATCTCGCTCGATTACTTAATGGTAAGTTTGGAAAGGGTTGCTTTAGGGTGGACGAGCGGCTATTATCAGGACAGCAGATACAATTGCTTTTATTAATTCGTGTCTCAAACTGGGAATGAGACAGACAAATTTTCTGTTTTTCGCGTTAATAACTGCATACTGTCAGGTTGCCACTGTCCTTGACCTTGTGTGGTGTCATGTGCTGTGAAGTCCTCTTCATTCGCAATGTATGTTGTATAATCTGAGAACTGAAAAGAGTTGATGTTACAGTTTTGTAGGACAAAAAAATTTGCCTCAAAACAAAAAATTATTGATTTTCTTTTCGGATTCTTCAAACAAGAACATAGAACATATTTTGAATTCATTTTCTAAGTTAGCTTATATTTAGGAACAAAGGTAAGAATTAAAAGTGAATGAAGGCTCTCAGAAAATGACATTGAAATGACATTCAAATCAAGGTGTCCGACAAGGTGTCCACTTTCACCCGCATTATTTAGTATTTATTTAGACATCATTCCTAATTGGCAAAATATTTTAACTACTAATTTTAAAATGGATAGTATAAGTGGACACTTTATCTTTTGCAGATGACCAAGCAGTTAGCGCATTTACTGAAGATAATTTAGAAAGAGTATTTATAATTTTAAGTATAGTGGCTACTTAATATAATTCGGAAATTTCAGCTGAGATAACAACCATAATGGCATTTTATGGGAAATAGTCGGAACGGATCACCAGTGATCTAATCCCTGTTTGTATGATGATGATGATGATGATTTTCTAAATTATCTCATAATTATTTTGATACCTACGTTTTCTATCCATGTAAAATTCATCTATAGCTTTATGTACACTAATTTTAATAAATTAAACAACCCTCAGTAATAGATAATGTGTGTAATTATCATGTCATTTTTACTTCCTCTACTGCTATAGTAAGTAGGGGAAGTATTACACTGCACCCAAAAAATTCGATACCAAGATTTCACCGGAAATACATGTTTTGAGGCCTCCTGAATCCAAAAAGCATTTTTAGATAAAGGTCCGTGTGTGTCTGTGTGTCTATGAATAACATAACTCAAAAGCAAGAAGTCGGATAAATACCAAACGTGGTATTTAGATTCCGTATCTTTCAAAGACGAGATACGAAGATTTTCAAAGGAATCCCCCACCCAAACTACCCTTTAATGAAATATTTTTCGAAAATTTTTATTTTCCCAAAAATGTCTCTAATAATTTTGATTAAAACATCATATGTTTAAGATACTTTAATGGTAAATAATAAGCATATCTTGAATTTTCTGGGAATGTCCCCAAAAGTCGTCTTCATTCTGAATGAATTTTGCATAACTGGTAAACTGTAAAAGATAAATAAACTTTTAATGCAAGAAATGTAGATCTCGTTAAAACACACAATTTATGTCATATACATTTTTTTTCCGGTGAACCATTTCCCATATATTCTTTGTTATTTGTTTGAGTTTTGCAATACTTATACTTTTTCTCAAATGGGAATTCTTATTCGTTTTTTTTTTTTATATCCTGGACATGGAAACAGAATGGAATACTCCACATAGCAAACAGCTCTTAAAGGTAGTCGTAAGCTTTCACGGCCGGAGTCCAGATTATAACTAGAAGAATTTTCCGGGCTGAGAAGCCGTGGTCTGCTGGAGTTTTCAGGTCCATACGTGGCGTGTACTGTCTTCTCGGTGAAGGTTTGGTCGCTCTTAAAGCATTTGACTATCGCTTAAAGCCTACCATATTCCCCTTGCGCCTGCAAGAAAATAAGCAATAAGATGGTTACTTCAAATGTTTATCTCATTAATATGAAGTAAATGGAGAATAAGCGTTTGCAAAAATAGTTTGTATAAGAGTAGAGAAAGTCATGTAAGTGTAACATGTCAAAAATTTTTAAAAATCGTTTAATAGGTAGGTATTATTCAAATGCTTTTAGATCATCAAAACCCGGCCTCTCGTTATGATATATTCTTGGCAAACATACTTGTAAATCATTCGGAAATACTCCATCGATAAGTGATAGGAAATCAAATGGTTATCAATTACTTTTCTTCATGTTACTTTATCATTCTGCAAGGATTTTTTTTTTTTGGTTCAAGCTGTGACAAAAAGCAAATTCTAATCGAAAGAGGAAAATAAAGTAAGGAAACAGAAATTCACGCACCACGTCGAGCGCGGAAGAGAACCAAGGAATGCATGAGTCATCGCTGTATAGTCCCACGCTACGGTTAGCTCGCACCGCCAACCATGAATGGCAATTTGTATCGCCATACCCTGGACCCGCTTGTAGGCACACACTACACAGCGCATATTTAGTCTTAAAACTTCTTACGCCAGAGATAACAAACTTAAAAGCGTGTGTTACATTTACATGAGTTTCTGTAACCACTATCATTCATTTTGATATAGCTTCTATAAACTCTTCTATCGAGATAAACGTTTGCATAAAAGTTTCATTACACATTTCGTTGTGGGTACAAGGGGGATAAAGAAGGCTGAAGCGATAGTCAAACGTTTAATTGCTGGGCTAGAAATTCCTACTCTTTCCATGATTTCGCGAGAAACAACTGAATGGTGACAACCCATCAATAAATGACAAAATACTGAAGAAAATCAATACTAGCGAATATCTGAAAATAGTTCAAAACACAAGAAGTTATTTGAAATAAAGTGTGAGAGTTTTTGTGGCACCAGCTATTTGTGAATACAGGACGGATGGACGTCACTTTTGGAGTGATATAATTTACCTGCATCTGATGTTATCTCGTAGCGTTCCGTTGTCTCGTGCTCTAGCTGTTCCAGTGGTAGAGCTATGCATGTTTTCTCAGGGAAATGCGTGAATGTATTGTGAAAGGACAACACCAGCTTAAAGTGATTGAGAAATTTAATGAGATCTAATACTTGAGCTATTGCAGCGATTTGCCGTTCGTTTGAAAATAAAGAATGAAACTTATTATGAATCGTAGCACTCGAAACTATAATAACTGAATTAGTATTCTTGCTAACTTCTGCAGTATCAATTTTACGGTTTGAAATAACTATTTCCGCAATAAAAGAAACTAGTAGCGTAACTTGCCGTGAGTCGCTAAAATGTTTACCGGCCAGATCCCTCGCGATAGCAGCGAAATCTTACTTAAACAAACGCGTCACCAATCACTTAAAATATCACATGAGCAGTAAGTACCGGTGACGGTACCAGAGTAAGTCTCTGATTTAAATTGCAAGAACATTTATTAATTTTAGCTCCGCCATCTTTATTACTTCCCACCAAATTTATTTCACGCCGGGCCAATACTTAAACTCTTTCATGCGAAACTCTTACCTCGTAACTAGAGGCCTGACTAAATCTCAGAAATACCTTTCACTTGTCTTTATAGAATTGACCTACGTGTTTGTTCACACACATCTTGAACTTCAGCTTAACTGCCTTTCAGGAATTTTTAAAGGCAATGCTTTCTGCATTCGGCGGTCGCGAATAACATGAATTCCTAATTATCCTCTTCTTTCCGGACAAATCTTTCAGCTCAAGATTATTACATTAAGCATTTATTTAATATGCGGAAATTAGTTATTACAATTATTTCTCTAACTTACTATTATTCCTTTATTTAATTATTTGTATATTCCCGTATTTAATTACGGTATCAACATCAAAAAGGTTACCTTAATTTTAATGTTCTAAAAATTGGTGCTAACGATTTTGATTAAAACACCTATATTTAAGATAATAATATGACTAATAAAAATGTACTAATGGCATCTGGCGTAATAGAACAAACAAAGATTTAGCAGAGTTTTATCAGGGCAGAGGCATATTATTATCATATATAAAAATTGGGAGATTGAATCTGTTGGGATACATATGTAGTTAGAATGGAGGAAAATAGAATATCTAAATTAGTCATAATGTGAAACTGGACACAAAGAGTGGAATAGGAAAACCGAAACTAAGATAGATGTATGGCGTTCAAAAAATGTTAGGGTAATAGGTGGGAAATAATCGAAGAGGAAAGCGGAGCACCAATTGGAATGAGCAATATCGTTCAGGAGACTGTGGTCAAACTACAAGGAGTGAGCGCCACAGAAGAAGACGAAGTAGAAGATAGCGAGGTGTATCTTGAATTCCCTACGAAGTCCTCTTCATTCTGAATGAATTTTGTGCAATGTGTATAGCTGATAAACCATAAGTACAGACAGTACAGTATAGGTTATAGGTTGTTCAACGGAGGGGGACACCTCGGTAGTACAGAGATTTATTGTGCCTACCAGTCCCCAGGCGGAAGGGATGTAGTGAAGGAACCACAAAGGATGCTACACGCCGTAGGCAGTCAGACTACACAGACGCGCGGATCCCTAACAGTTCCAAGCTCGCAGATGTGTGTCACCACCGGAGCCGCCGAGAGAGGGCGATGAACGACTCACCAGTCGAACAACCCTCTGATGTTCACGGGGAGTATTCTTTCCAGTGAGCATGCATCCATGCCATCTGTCCGGCACCACCATACATTGTGAGATTTAGAAGCACATCTGAAAGATGAGAAGGAAACTAAATGAAAGGGAATTGACGTCTGCCGTCTCCGAGGAAAGCACAAAACACCCATGGGTCAGAGAGAGAGAGAGAGAGAGAGAGAGAGAGGGAGAGAACGGTCGCTGGGGATCGAACTCGGGACCTCCCGAAAGCGGATCACAAACGTTGCCGCCTGAACCATTCCGCTCGGTAAGCACAGACAATAACTTACTACACGAAAAGTATAAAATCCCCTGAAAACACAGAGTTTATCTCAATAACTTTTTAATGGCACTAGCCATTTCTGATATATTAATTGTTCTTATTGGCTTGAATTTTTCAATACATACTTTGCTATTTTTGAAGTGCTGTCTCTGTTCAGTTGTGTCTCGTGATGTGCAATGAAACAATTTCTTTGGACGTTTCTTTCGATTAACAAGAAGCTTTTTCAAATAAGCTTTTGCAAGATCACTCTTGAGTTCTAGGTCTCACTTGTCCCAGCATGGATGAAACTGCTTGCCGATTACACAATAGGCAGAGATTTCATCCTCTACCCTGAGGAGTGACAGGATATTTATTGGACTGATGGATACTCTGCTTTCTTTTTACTTTCTCTACTACGTATAGTAAGTAGGGGAAGTATTGCATTCCACTCAAAAATTCAATAGCGAGATTTCACCGGAAAGACATGTTTTGAGATCCCCTGAATCCAAAAAAAAAGCATTTTTGGAAACATGTCCGTGTGTGTGTCTGTGTGTCTGTCTATGTGTGTGTCTGTCTGTCTGTGTGTCTGTCTGTGAACTGCATAACTCAGAAACGAACAGTCGGATAAACACCAAACTTGGTATTTAGGTTCAGTATCTTCCAAAGATGCGACACGAAGGTTTTCAAAAAATCCCCCAACCCCAGAGTACCCTTTACATGGAAGATTTTTCGAAAATTTAAGTTTTTTCAAAAACGGCTCTAACGATTTTGATTAAAATATCATATGTTTAAGATATTTTCATGACAAATAAAACGTATATCTTGAATTTTCTGGGAATGTCTCCAAAAGTGCTCTTCATTGTGAACGACTTTTGCATAACTGGTAAACCATAAGAGATAGACAAAATTTTACTACACAAAAAATGTACATCGCGTTAAAATACACAATTTATGTCATATATTTTTTTTTTGTTGAGTGAACCATTTTCGAGATATTGCTTGTTATTCTCTTAAATTTTTCAATACTTATTTTCTTAAAAGGGAATTCGTTATTCATTTTTTTGTCTTTGATATGCAAAGAGTATTAATATGTGGCAAAGGGAACGGTGCTGCACCTAGCAACCAGCTATTAAGAGATATGTATATGCTTAAAGGCTACTGTATTTCTATATTGCCCTTGTAAATATATATTCCCTTTACATCTACAAGAAAATTAGCAATAAGATAGAGTCTGCAAATATTTATCTCGATTAACATGAAGTAGATGGAGAATAAGCGTTTGTAAAAATAGTCTGTACAAGAGTAGAAAACGTCATGTGAGTGTAACACATCAGATTCTTTTTATCAGTCCTCGCAACTGCTAGGACAGAAAACTACTCCGGGCAGAACATGACGCTGAGACTTGCAGGTATCTACTTTATCTTTGCACAAAACATCATCTAATTCTCCGGAACACCACTGTTATTTATTAACTGCATCAAAAACCGGAGCAATCAATATATCCAAACGCAGAACTAAAACGGAAGTGATATAATTAGTATTTACAACAGAAAAGAGAAGGGAGGTGGTTCTGGGGTTGAGAGAACAATAGCGTCACGAAAGACAAATAACTTTTCCCGCAGGCATTTCCTGTTTCCATGGAAACTGTCTACTGTTGCATTAATATTAATTATTTTCTGAAAAAGACCATTTCCGCACTTAGGTGGCCATACACAGCATTGATCAGTTTAGAAATTCCTCAGTATGAAGCTCTGTTGCGTGAATAAACTATAATAGGTACACAAACTATACCGTGAATATTCCTGGCTATATAGCGAGTGCTATGCACCTCGAATTGAAGTGCTATGATAAACAAAATAGCTGCAAGAAAGGCTTAAGTTTTAAATATCTTGACAATGTACGAAAATATCTGCCTTAAGTAGCATTCTATATGTTGGTAATCCCCACCTTAAAATCAAATCAATGGCTTGTGTTGTGGGTTACATGATATTTGAGATGATTATGTGTGTGTGTGTGTGTCTGTGTGTGTGTGTGTATACATAGGAGCTTTCTCTTCAACTTAAAATTTGTAAAGGGGCATAAACAAAAATAGAGCTGCTCTGATTGTCCTATATAAATGCCTTTAGAAACTAACTAAATTTGTAAGATGTGGAAAGAAGTAATTCAGTTTGCTTACTGAGCTAAAAACGGATTCGACATGTCTTTCTGTGTTGAGAGTCGTCCAAGATTTTGTAAGTATGTAACGTAAGGTCAACAAGGGTATTAAAATCTGTGAGAGAATGAATTTACCGGAACCAACTCCTTAAACAAAAACTAATGGCTCGTGAGCTAAATGAAGCCTTTTTTGGAATAGAAAAGACCTTAATATAAGAACTCGACGAATCATAGGATAACTGTTTACATCCGACTGGCCCCGTAGCTCATTCGGTAGAGCAACTGCCTGCTTTACGATGGTCCTGGGTTCGATTCCCGGCTAAGGCGTGGGAATTTCTCTAGTCAAGATTATTTCTAATCCTTCCCAGAGTCTGCAAATATGAATGAGATTGTGAATGTTTGTGATCTAATGATTAAAAAGTGCAAAAAATCCAACAATACAATACGAGTTAACACCATTGCCAATAGACCATAATTCCAAAGGAAAGGCCGCCAATAAGACCAATGTGGTTAAAGCTGGTGTACAAATGGAACTAAAAAACCTCTATTCAGTCAAGAAAGATCAAAGAAGCTGTCGCAATGGATTGCTCAAAATTAAATATTTTTCTTTCTTTCTTTCTTTCTTTCTTTCTTCTTTTGTATGGATGAGAAATACAACAAACAAATTACAATTTTCTCATGTCAATTAAACACAGTTTCACCTACTCTGAGATGGCCAATTCGGCCTCACTGTTTATTTAGCGGGGATGAGACGGTGATGTAATCAGATATCCTTTAAGGGGGCTATATTCAATCATGGAAGTAGCTTAGTTTCGTCTATGTTTAATATGCTCTTAACGCAGTGATTATTCACCAATAAATTAGCGACTGATTTCAACAGCGCTTTAATTAAAAATGATCTTGCTCATGAAGAGCTTTCGTATTCTATATTTACTTATTTTAACCCCATAATATGTCATCTAGTAATGGCTTGCAACTAACATAGTTCAATATAACATAATATGGAATTGGAAACTTTCAACTATATGGCTAAATGAAACATTGGAATTTTTAAATTATGGTCCTTAAGAAATTACATTCTTATACCAGCCTAATGGACAGTTCTAGGCGGCTTTACTAGTTTACCAATACTTCATCGGTTGTGGCGTTTATCTGACGATATGTGATGATATACCAGTCTATTTAGCCGAACTTTTCCTACACTGTCGGAGTAAAAACTGGCTCTCACACATGCAAATGGTCATTGGAAGAGTGGCTAGTGGTTTTAAGAGCATTGTGATTGCTTAAAATTTAACGTTGTCACGTTTAGATTATTATTAACTATTCTTAATGAAGCCCTTCCAATCTTTTCCATTCAATTTTAATAGGGTTTAGAAAGCAACGGGAGTATTCTAAACCCAACGTCCCCTAGCTGTGCTCCTAGGGGAATACTGCTTTTGGGAGTAAACTCTCTCCATTTCTGCCAACAAGAAAGCTAAAATTTAGTTACTACCAATAGGATGTTGTAGATGGTATTATAAACCGTAACGTAAGCTCCGAGTCTTCGAGTGAAACTCAGACCAGCTCAAAAGCCACGAATAACTCAAGCACACCTCAGCAGCATGAAGCAGGACGATGGTCATCACTTTTTGAAACCGTGCTTCAATATCTGCTATTGATTGTGCTGCCGGCTGCTGCAGTGGTTTGCTATAGGATCTTTCTCTCAGGCATGCGTGGGCATAGTGAAATGATAACAGCAATTTAAATTGTCTAAGAAGTTTAATGTAATCTAATTATTGAGTTATTCACGGGAGTTGCCGACCGTTTGAAAATAAAGAATGAACCTAATTATGAACAGTAGCATCCGAAGCTATAACCTGCTAAGTTCTGCAGTATCAATTTTATGTTTTGAATTAACTGTTTCCACAATAAAAAATCTAGAAGTTTAACTTGCCATGAGTCGCTAAAATGTTTACCGGCGAAACCCCTCGTCGCTACCGCTAATCTTACTCACACAAGCACTGAGCACCTAAAATAACACAGGAGTCGTCTCAAGTATCCATAGTGGCGAATGTGTGCACGAAAATATCGCGCGCGAACGAATGAGTACGAGCGAATGTGTCTCTGATTAGAATTGCAGGCCTATTTCTTAACTCAAGCTCCGCCTACTTTAGAACTACCCCACCAACGTTCCTTCTTGCACTGGCCAATACTTAACCAAAACCTACGTGTGTGTCCGTTACCCTGTTGCTATGGAGTACCTCTTTGACTCTAGGAATTCTCTTTTCCAGAATTCTGGTATATGTGACTATTGAAACGTAGTGAATTCACCCCTTAACTGCATTCCAAGAAGTTTTATACTAACGCGTTCCCTATTTCGGCTGTCACTAATTACTTTGCTTAACATGAGTCGCTAATGGCCTTTTCCTTGGACACATCTTTTTAAGTCAAGCTTACTACATTATATTAGTTTAATATAGGAAATCATTTATTGCAATTATTTCTTTATCTTACTATCATTTCTTTATTTAATTATTTATATCTTCCGTCAATAATTACGGTAATAAATTGTGCCGTTACGTTCGTTTATTATTCTCAATAATAAAAGAAGTACATGTTTGCCCCCCAAAATTTTGAACTTAAAATTTATCTGATCTCCTGTCGGCAACTCTTTCAATTTTCATACATTATTTTACAAATTCTTCGTTCTTTACAACTCATTGTTACGTACAAGTATTTCAAGAACAATTGATAACTCTTCACAAATTGAATATATTACTTCCTATGCTAAATTTTCTATGCTATTTTACATTATATTGTTAATCTCTCTTCTGAATTTACATAAATGTCTAAGAGTCTTTTTCTTAGTGTTTGGTTTTCTTTTTGTCTTTGAGTATCTTGGTCGTAGGAGTCTGATTTTGTTGATTTCACTGCACTTCACTTTCACTATTTTCTGCTTAAGACTAATTTTTACACCTTTGTGCTTATTATCTATACCACTTGTTTTCTTTCTTTTGCTTTGGACCTACGCTTTTCTGCCTTTGTCTTAACTTCTAGTCCTACCTTCCTCACTTAACTGAATTTTATTGTGGTTTCTATTTCTATGAGACTGTGCCCCTTGCCCGAAGAAACCTGCACCTTCTTTCTCATTTCTTCCTTGATTTCTGTTCTTTCTCATTTTTTCCTTGATTTCTGTTCTTTCTCATTTCTTCCTTGATTTCTGTTATTTTCTTCGACTTCACTTCTAACATTACTTATTTCCACTTTAATTTCTTCCTTGAATGTTCGTAATGCATGCTGTTGATTTTCTAACTTCTTTTCTAGCTCCTTTTACCCCTCTTTCAGCTCCTTCTGACCCTTTTCAATCTTCTGCCCTAGACCTTTTTTTCTGTTTTCTGTTGCCACTTTTGTATTTCATTTTCTAACTCTATCCTAGTTATTTCCCTAACCTGTTGCATTTCTTTGTTTGCTATTTCCCCTTCTGATTCAAATTTCTTTATTACTCTCTCCCTTAGTTTCCTACCCTCTAACTCTGATTTTTCACTAACCTGTTTGCAATTTCCTTTTCGGATTTTTCTATTTCTTGACTAATTTCTTTTCTAACATTTCCTATTTCTTTCCTAACCTATTCTCTGCTTTTTTATTTTATTTCTAACATTGTTTATTTCCCCCCTAATTTCATCCTTGAATGTTTCTAATGCATGCTATTGATTTTCTAGCTTCTTTCCTAATTACTATCTAGTACTCTCCATCTTTTGCCCTAATTTCTGTTGAGCATTTTCTAAAGTCTTTTCTAGCTTTGTTGATTGTGTTCTAATTTCTCCCCTATATTTTCTACTAATCTCTGTTACTTTTCTGACTCTCCACCCTCATACTTCTTAACATTTCCATCATCGCCATGAAATCACCTCCTTCCATTTCTGAATTATATACTCTTTCTCCCGAAATTCTATTGCTTCCTGTTTCTGAGCTACCCGCATCTGTTGACCAATTTCCTCTGTTTCTGTTTCCTTAATTTGTACAATTTCTTGTCTGTTACTACCTTCTCCTTCCTGAATTTCCATTGTCTACAAAATTATTTTTACCCAACATTCTTCCACTCCTTAACCACATCTACAGGGATAAAATTGAAATAAATAAATAAATAAATAAATTTACGCTCAGTACTGATTAGCTGATTGGTTTCCCAATGCGACCTCCTCAAATTCTGGTGATCCTCAATTTGAAGTGCCGAGGTGGCACCATTTTATAGCCGGGTTGCCGAGCGATTGAAGATAAAGAATGCAACTGTATGAATCGTAGCACTCGAAACGATAACAACTGAATTACTATTATACTTTCTAATTTCTGCAGTATCACTTTTACGCTTTTAAATAACTGTTTCCGCGAATAAAACATATTAGAAGCGTAATTTGCCGTGAGTCGCTAAAATGCTTAGCGGCAAAACCCCTCGAGGCTACCGATAAATTTTACTCACACAAGCGCGTGACTGAGCGCTTAAAATAACACACCAGTCATCACAAGTATCCGAGTAAGGAATGTATGCACGAATGTGTGCACAAAAAGAGTGTGCACAAACGAATGTGCAAGAGCGATTGTGTCTCTGATTAGAATTGCACGCCTGTTTCTTAACTCAAGCTCCGCCTACTTTAGAACTACCCCACCAACGTCCATTCTTGTGTTTCGTCGGTTTGCGTCTGTTACCTTGTTACTATGGGGTACCTATCTGACTCTAAGAATTGTCTTCCCTTTCTCTTTTCCAGACTGTTCAAACGTACTGAATTCACCCCTTAACTGCATTCCAAGAGCATTTATGCTAAGCGTTCGCTACTTCGGCTGTCACTAATGATTTTGCTTAACATGACCCGCTAATGACCTTTTCCTTGGGCAAATCTTTTCAAAACTTTTACATTGGTTTAATACATGAAAATTATTTATTGCAATTATGTCTTTATCTAGCTACGATTTCTTTATTTAATTAGTTATATATTTCCGTCATAATTACGGTATCAAGCAAAAATCCAAAATTCACTGAGCGGCATACTGGCTCGCTGATAAACCCTACTTGAGAAAGTTAGACTACATATTGGTGAATAATTACGTGATAAAAGCATATTAAACATTGACAAAGCTAAGCGACTTCCATTATTGAATATAATCCCCTTAAAGGATACCTGATTACCCCACCGTCCTAACCTCACTAAATAAACATTGAGGCTGAATCATGCCTTCTCTGGAACCGTGGAATTGTGTTTAATATCCTCTGATTTTTATGAGGAAACTTTAATTCTGTTTGTTGTATTCCTCATCCATAAAAAGAAAAAAGAAAAAAAAAAGAGATTACATTTATGGTCAGAATCTTTCCATGACCATTTTTGGGCAATCCATCGCAAATAACTTCTTTGATCTTTCTTATCTGAATCCTTAGAGTTGGATGTAAACAATATGATCCGTTGAGATCTTATATTGAGAACTTTTCCAACCGACAAAGGATTCTAGCGGGAACATTTAGCTCTCGAGCCATTAGTTTTTATTTAGGGAGTAGGTTTCGACGAATTCACTCTCCCACAAATTTTAACACGCTTGTTGCCCTTGCGTTACACAGCCTACAAAATCTTGGCCGAGTCTCAAGAGAAAATTTGCCGAATTCGTTATTTTAGCTCAGTATACAAATGTCAGTGACGTACTTCTTTTCACACCTTACAAATTTAGTTTTGGATTCTAAACACATTTGTATAGGGCAATCACAGCAGCGATGTTTTTGTTTATGTCCTTTACCAATTTTAAGTTGAAAAGAAAGCTCATATGTGCACACACACAAGTATCTCAAATTCCATAGTAGCTCATAACAGAAGCCAGTGATTGGTTTTTAAGGTAGGGATTATCAACATACAGAATACTACCTAAGACACATATTCTTTACAGATATTTCATTCGTCTGTTAATAAGCATACTTTGCTTCGTGATGTTGTATACAGCATGATTTGTTATTAGTAGTGAATAGAAAAAGGTAACTCTTAGAGAATAGTCCTAAACTATTCCGTTTTTCAATTCTATGATATGAGAACAGTTTCATTAGCTTTGATTGTGTCTAATGTTCCTTTAAGGAAATTTGTCGTATTTCCATCTATTTTCTCCATATTGCGTCGTAAGCTTTCTGTCTATACATGTACGTATACTTACGAACGTGCAATTTGTGATTTATTGAAAGTGTCTGTAATTTCAGTATTTGTTGTTATTAGTACACTGGGGAATATTGTCAAGACCCATGTTAGATAGGGCTGAAAAATACCGTCAGTTCTATCGTCTATGGTAGTCTTTTGTCGAAGGTTTTTTCTAATGTTTGTTCGTTGTGCAGCTGAGGGTTATAAGTCGATAGTTTTCAGGCATGGAGAGACTACATATTTGATTTAGAAACTGGAATCGCAAGTGTTTTTTTATTTTAAAGTAAATACTTGTTTTATCCTTATACCTATAAAGTTTATGAAGGTACAAAAATCCATATTATTAAGAATGCTGTTTCAACAAAACATAATTAATCAAATCTGGCCCAGAACTTTCAGAAATGCATTGCTAAAGAGCGGCAGAGAGCTCTATAAGTGTAATCTTTTATTATTGAGCTCAGCTTTAGAACATCCTGTTTGATTTGCTTATCGGCGGTTTTTAAGCATATAATATCCTGACGATAGAAAATTCGGCGAATGTGTTACACAGGATAACAGATATTCGTTTGGAGTCAATTTCGTTTGTAGCTTCGTCCCGTAGTTAAACTACACAATGTCGTATGTTTTCGTAATTTTGACATTCACTTTTCTTATTTTGCCCCATACATTATTTAGGTGTGTTTGATGGTTAATTGAACAAAAAACATTAATCTAAGAACGGCGGTGTTTTATTTACTTACTCGACTTGCTGTATCTCTGAACTTTTGGAACTGTTTCTGAATTGGGATGTTTCTTATGCTTGAAGTATGCATAATTTTTGTTTGAATGGGGAACGTTGTTCTAGGATGCGTGTACTTTAGTTCTGGGGATACTAATATCTGCACGTTTAAAAATTATAACAAAGAAAACAGAATATATTACATTTTCGAAAAAGAAAAACATCAATGATCCTGAGCTTTATTAAACTCATAAGATCGAAGTGGCAAACTCCATCAAACTACTAGACATAACATTTGAGAAGAAACTAATAGGGGTTCCTCGCCTCAATAATTAATGTGAACGCAACAGGAACTTAGCTGTTATAAGATCTTTGGTTGAATACAGACTGGGGCACTGATCAAAAGTTTAACTACAGAAGAATTGTACGATCAAAATGCTCAATAGTTTACAGTTGAACAGCTTAGATATACATCTCAAAATGTAGACGTAATATAACCAACAAATCTAAGAATGTCATTAGGTGAATTTCGCACAAGTCCTTCTGTTAGCCTGTAAATGGAAGCAGATGAACTATCGCTAGAAAAGAGAACACTCCCCAGTGTTCTCTTATTCAGGTACACTTCCTAGTTGAATTCAGCTGGACCCTTCACAAATATCTGTTAAGAAACATGCCTTAGAATAATTCTAATAATAACAATAATTCAATGCTTCCTGAAAGCTCTCTTCTCTGTAGAGGCCTACATAGATAATTTTACACGTAGTAAAGCCTAAACCAGCAAAGAAAAGTATCAAATAAGCAAATAAAAACGCAATCGTTACTGTGGAACGTTTCCGAGAATATGTGAAACCTTGGAAGCGTCCCTACTTTAGTGCTTCCAAGTTTCAATAGTAACTACCATCAGAAATCTTCTGGGCAATCTGATTTAATCTATTGAGCTGTTACAATATACATGTTATTAGGAATTTTCTAAAATTAAATTGAGTTCTATTCATGGACGCTCTTTAATTGCTGTGGTCCTTAGCGTCTCATTCTATATTGGGCGTGAAAGACCGGTAATTTTGCTCAGAGGCATCTTTATCAGGTTTGAGGTTCTTTTAATGCCGTAAATCTACGACGCGGGACCACCGGCTTTACTTCCCTTCCGAAGGAAGCCATGCTAAGGATTTTAACGCCCGAAAAAGTCCATCCCCTTCGTCGAGAACTAGAGGCTAGCATGATAACCACTACACCACGGAGGACGACTGGGATGCGTTTTGGAACATATTACATTATCATTACCATCAGCATGGAAACTGATACTAACGTGAGTTAAGTGAGGCAGACATTGAAATAAGTATTTATGTAGAAGCACGCACATGTATTGTTAACAGTACATTACGGTTTTGTGCGGGCAAGGCTGAATCGGGGGAGAGAAGGGAGGGGAAGTACCGTCTCATCTTTGAATCGAACGAAGAATCACGACTTGATGTAAACAAGTAAAACAGTGGACCAGGAGTATATTGCTGTTACGGTTATATGCACTTTTATCAGTTTTTCGTTAAGGAAAGTATTAAAATGTCTATTTCTTTTTTAATGTGCTCACCTTAATACTGATATAATAGACGGTTGGTCATAATCAGGCTGAACCGTTAATTAAATCTCTGCTTGTTTGCTTTCCTTCTTCTTTTTCTTTCTTTCTCTCGACTGAGTGTTTCAAATTTTAAGAAAGTGAGAACACTTGTACACCAGGCACAAAGTTTCATAAAACGGATGTTGAACGAGAACGTTATTGAATCTTATGAAATGAAGGTTGGAAAACACGCCAGTCAGCGCAAATGAAGTGGCGCGATAGTTTCAATCCGTTATGAAACAAGACAGGTGACTAAGAATGACTGCAGGCAAATTGTTGCGTCAAGAGACACAAATACGTCAGCAAAGAGATGTCCTTCCTGTCCTCATTCCTATTGAAGAATGTAACGGGGTTTTCCAGCAGAAGAACAACAATAAACACTTAGCTGGCAATTGTTTGTCTCCACGTCACTGGATCAGTGCCCCTCTATAATGATGTTCCGGAAACGTAGTTACCGTTTCCAAGGCCGTTATCGCTCTTCAACGTGCGAAAGCGAAGCAACGTTATAGAAGGCAGTGCAATTCAGAAAAGAATGCAAATGCAATTTTAAAATGGGGAATATTTTAAAGCAACATTAATAATAATAATAATAATAAAAGTAATAATAAATATAAATAATAATAAATAATAATAAACTATTTTACAATAGATTAGACTAAGTAAAGAAGTAACACAAAGAAATTTAAAGCTTTTTCTTTTAAAATAACTTTTGTGTACAATCACAGGAATTTCTCTACCCACTGGCAATTCACAAGCAAGCCTTATGTGACGTCCTATTGATACAAAATGATTCTTTCAGACACTTACGTTAATAACGATTGTTTGACCAGAAATGGTGAGATATCAGAAAGTACATAACTGGTTACATGTAAGATGCGATGGCATTTATAATGTCCGAATTATTATCTAATGTTAATACAGATAAACATTTTGATTATACGTTCTCAGTTCTAATTAATTTGAGATCCTACAGCTCCGCACTAGTAATTGCATTAAGTGTGAGATCCATCGCTCTCTATCTCTCTCTTCCTCTCTATTCCTCCTTTCTCTTCCACTCTCTTTGTGTAACATAGATATCGTACGATACTTTGAAAACAAGTAATAGACCTCTTTTGCTTGGTTGATACATTTTTAAACTCTAAATAGTTTATTCTTTGTTTCTTAGGCTTTCTTATGCTCAGAGCTACACTGTTTTTCGTTTTATTTATTTTTTATTTCCTTTTGTATTTCATTTTTTAATTCTTACTTTTACTTATTTGTTATTTTATTAATTGATTTATTTGTTTGTTTTGCCATTTGTAAGCTTTATTGTACTTATTAGATTGAGTTTTATTTATGGACGCTCTTTAACTGCTGTGGTCCTTAGTGTCCCATTCTATATTGGGCGTGAAAGACCGATAATTTTGCTCAGAGGCCTCCTTATCAGGCTTGAGGTTCTTTTACGAGCCGTAAATCTACGACACGGGACCACCGGCTTTACTTCCCTTCCGAAGAAACCCATGCTAAGGATTTTTGCGCCCGAAAACTCCCAACGCCCTCTGCCGGGTATGAACCCACGACCTCGAGAACTAGAGACTAGCATGGTAATTTATTGTGTTCAATGGTGCTATACATTTCTCTAAACATGACTATACAAAATCACATAGAATGTGTATATGGATACTAACCAACGATACACCCAAGATTGGTTTACATAACCTACATGCATATTTTGGCTAATTCAAGTGTTATTTGTACCTAAGTAAACAGCTTTTCTTGGTAACCAAAAAGCTAAATAAAGGAGCGAGAAACATAAAATGTCATACTAACAATATTAATTACGAAAAAACTTATGGGAGTTCTTAAATATTCGACTTATCAAAATTCTGAAAATACCAAAACTTATTAAAAGCGTTATGACTTATAATTAGAATTTTTCTGTGACTTTGCATAAAACTCAAAGACAAGCGAGGTATTTTATTTGCTTATCCCAAATCAAGAGCTGACTGTTGAAAAATGTTGGTGATAGTTTTATTGTACCCATAGATTTTCCACCAAAGCTGCGGTGATAAAGCGAATCAGAAATCCTTCCGCGTGAATATCTCAAGTGGCAACGGAAACGGAACTTTCAGCACATCTGGTGAACGGTAAACATGCAGCTCTCCCTGATTTTAAGAGCAGAGGCATGTCGCATTCTTTTTACTACACGCACGTCTCTTATTTGCAAACAACTAACCTCATCGCGCATGCGTACCATGCTGATGGCTATGCAAACAGAATCTTTAAGTTCTTCGTTTGTTTTTTACTGTCAGCAGTGATTTGGCATTCATTTACAAAAAGAAGCTGCAAATGTGTTCATGATTAGATATTTAAATGTCATTGGCATTCTTGAATGTGGTCAATACACAATGCATGCAAAACATCTCATGGGGTAACCCGCGAAGTACTATTTTCAATATTGTTTCACATGCGTCCCTTCTTCATTTATATCCGCTTTACGTTAACACCATAAAAATGTTTGTCAATGAGCTATTTCATCAATGCGGACTTAATTACGTGCATGAAGTGGAAACAAGTTTCAGTTGTTTTATAGTGAGTTCATTCGAAAACATTTGATGTGATACATTCACATGACTTTCTCTATCCTCTATCGATTATTAGTGGGTACCAAAACTAGTCTTACTAAAGTTTATTTTTATATTTGCTTCATTTTAATCCCAATAAACTTTTGCAGAAATAGCTACATTCAAATTTCGTTTTAGACACGAATTGAACAGCGATAGGTAAATGTTTAAGAACTGGACGCTGTATGCTGGCGTTAAAATTCCATACTGCTTGCATGCAATTGCTAGAAATAAAATGGCTAACTATTGAACATGTAATAACGGATATCTCGGAAATGGCAGATGCCACAAAAAAGATATCTGAAATAAGTTATATGTTTTAAAGAGATCTACGTTTCTTGTGGAATACGTTTTCGTCTATCGCTTAACGTTTACCAGTTACACAAGACATTACAAAATTCCTTCCGAATGAAGAGGACTTCAAAGGCTATTTCTAGAAAATGCAAGATGTATATTTTATTTTTCATTTAAGTACCTTTAATCTTTAGAGTCATTTTTTTAGAAAATAGAACATTTAAAAAAGGTTTCATGTAAAGGTAGCTTGGAGTAGGGAGATTTTCTTGAAAATCTTCGTGTCACATCTTTAGAAGGTAGGTACTGAACTCAAATGCAATGTTTGGTGTCGATCCGTCTTTTGTTTTTGAGTGTGTTGCTCACAGACACACGGACACATACACACACACACATACGTTTTTCTGAAAATGCCTTTTTTGTATTCAGGGGGCCTCAAAACATGTATTTCCGGTGACATCTCGGTAACGAATTTCTGGTGGAACGCTATATCTTCTCTCCGTACTGGGTACGTGATAGAGGAAGTAAACAGGATAATTTTCAAACGCTACCAAGGCGTTCAGTCAACGTATATTTCAGAAACGGGAAATGGTAGAAAATGATGATTGTGGTAATAATAATATTAATAATAATAACAATAATACTATTAATAGTAAAACTACTACTTCTACAACAACTACTACTACTACCACTACTACTACTACTACTACTACTACTACTACTACTACTACTACTACTAATAATAATAATAATAATAATAATAATAATTCTGCATTAACTGTATTTTTGTGCTACAATTTTTCTGGAGTTTGTTTTTGTCTATGTGTGTGGTTTTCCAGTTATACAAATTTCAATAAGAGTCAAGAGTAATTTATAGAATATTTCAGATATATACCTTATTTCCTATAGTAGCATTCTGAAATGCATCGTATTTTAATCAAAATTGTCTGAGTCATTTTTACAAAATAAAAGCAAATGAAAACGGTAGTTTTCCTTGGGGGGGGGGAGAATTCCAGGAAAAGTTTTGCCTAGTATCTCCAGAAGGTGCTTTTCGACATTTGCAATTTATCGGACTTTTCAATTTTGAGTTACGCGATTTACAGACAGATATTCTCTCTCTCTCTCTCTCTCTCTCTCTCTCTCTCTCTCTCTTCACACACACACACACCCACACACACAGTCGCCCTCCGAGGTGTAGTGATTACCATGTTCCCTAGTCTAGTTCCCTAGGTCACGGGTTCAAATCCGGCGGAGGGCGATGGATTTTTTTCGGGTGTAAAAATCCTTAGCATGGCTTCCTTCGGAAGGGAAGGGTGGTCCCGTATTGTAGACTTACGGCACGTAAAAAAACGTCAAACCCGATTAAGAGACCTCTAAGCAGAATTACCGGTCTTTCACGCCCAATATAGAATGGGACGCTAAGGACCACAGCAGTTAAACATCGTCCATAAATAAAACTCAGTTTAACACACAGAGCTTCTTTTCGTATGCACACTTCATGATGAATGAAAGATTTCTTTTTCAGGCACTGCTTAATATCACCTTGCAAAGTGAGATGTGCAACATAGTAAAGTCAACAACACTAGCTCTTACGAATAATTAAATACGGATGTGACAAAAACACATAGGTTTTAAACAAAAGATCCCGGATTTATATACGAAATGTATCTTATTTTACATCCACATACTTAAAGAAATGCGGAAATGATATATTCTGCAAGTCACACTTTCACAGACAATTTGAGAAATGTTTGATAATGCATATAAATGAATATTTCAGCGAAAATGCACAACTTAAATTTTAATGCACAAATGCATGATTTACTCTTAAATGCGGCAGTTAATTATAACTTTGCCCTCTAGTTAATCCTAATTACGAGTACTTAATTAACTCTCTGTAATCAATATATAATATAAAATGTATGCATGTATGTGTGTATGCATGTGTTCCAGAGCAATTTCAACCAAACTCAGTACACATATGACTTACTGAAGGAGCTGGCGCTGCGGTAAGGTGTGCGACTTGCATTCGCAAGGTGGCGGTTTCGACCCATTGGTTTTTTTCTGGTTTCCCCGGATCGGGAAGCGAATGCTGGGGTGGTTCATCTTCTACCACGACTCTGCTGCTTTTCACTTCCTGTACTCATTATCTTTCTTGTCATCTGTTTCAGGGACGTAGGATCAGGCGACGGTATTTTGCGTGTTGCGGCTGGGCGGTGGTTTTGCGCTCTGTAGAGATTTCTTCTCTGGCGTAGTTGCGGGACTGCTTAGTTAAGTCTCGCCTTCGAGTAGGCCCCGCCCCAGGAGACCGCCAGGGGTTCGGTGGCTTGTCGATGGGCCCGACTTCTCGGATGTGTTCAATATGGAAATGTTAGTGATGCCGTCCTTGCTTGCGCCCGTGGTCATCCGGATCTGGTCGCCCTTCGGGTCTCTCCCCTCATCCCTTTCACTTAGGGGTTACGTTCGCGGCCTACTTGCGGTGCTCTTGCTCCGTTACGGGGGCCCTCCGTTCGTCCGTACCTTTACCTTTTACATACATGACTTATAATCTGGAAAACATGCTGTGGGGGGAAGGGGTGGCTTGTAGAAATAACTTTATTTAAAAAATAGTGCGATATAATGTTGAATACATAGTTTTCCGGGTCGTTGAAATAAATAATGACACTCCCGATTCCCATTAATTTCAAGCCCAGCCCTCATCAGGCATGGGGTGAGTAGGGATGAAAAAATGTACAAAAAGATCAACATAAGTTTCGAATCCATATTTTCAGGATCGCTGAGATGAAAATATTCTCGTAACCAGCTTGAATCCAGTTCACGCTCACACTAGCCTAAACTTGGGTTAAACCCCGAAACCAGCGGACGGCGGACCTTGTGGTTTCACTGAGATCCGCTAGGGCGTGACGACAATGCAACAATGGTGGCGAAGTACATAAACCGCTACTCATATTGCTAATATATTATCTCCCCCCAAAAAGCAAATAGTTTATTCGATTTTTGTTGGTTTGTTTTTGCACATTATAGTGCATATTTTTAGATTTATTGTACATATTTACATGCATACTTTACTGTTTGATTATGCACAAAAATCCAGGCTCTAATTATTACAATAGATTAACATTATTTTGTATCTGGTTTATGCATTAACCCGGAATAGCTAGAAGAAATTTAAGACGTAACTTGGAACACTTTGGCGACTATATTTCAGGAAACGAAACAATAGATGTCACTCGAACGCTATAACTGTGCCGTAAAACAGGGAATGCTTTCTACCATGCACTAAGTTGTAAAGGAAGTAATAAAAGCTGCTCAACAACCGTTAAAAATTCAGGAAAATTCGTGGGCGGGTTGGCAGTTAGAGGAGTATTTTAGGTCTATAATTTTTTTTTCTGCGCTCCATGATCTCTATAAAACTCGTTGAGAAATACAAGAAGTTTTGTTCGCTTGAGATAAAATACGCCGCCCAGCAATGTTTTGAGTTTTCATTCTGGCTGTACAATGCTGGTAACAGAAACAGCTGCGTTTTCCTATGCTGGTGTTATAAAAATAGCTTATAATCACCTCCGAAAATGCATGTGTTCTTTGTGTTGCATACGATCTAGCACTGTGCTGTAGTCTCGCCAATTAAGCAGATTGTGAATTAAAAACCTTCAAGATTAGTACATAGAATTTTAAAGTTTAAACATTTAGGAAAGCGTAGCAAACTTTTCATTGGGAAATACATTTAATAGGCTCACTTTACAACATGTGACGCCAGATTTCTACTACGTACAACGTCTGTGGCATATTTATTTGAAGTACAGCTTCACATTCTTTGGTGTAATATGTATTTAGAATTACTTGTTTGGCTGATCTCTTGTTGGAAAACGTTTTATTAACATAACTTAAGCCTTATAATTATTTATTTATTTACTGTGCATGTGGCCATATAGAAGAATGCAGGACAGCCAAATTCTTCATCTTACATCACTCAAAGTAATGCAGCCACCACTCTTTTTTCTCTCTAAATTACACTAACTATATAATTATATACATTGTTCCTAAATGATGCTGACTAGCTATGTATACTAATCACTAACTCGTTACTCTAACTACGCATAGCCTAAACTTTAACTTAATCTAATTACTATATCACAGGTTAAACCTGTCTAATGTCTTCCATTAGTTCCTGGAAAGGGTCTGCTGAACGGTTGGGTCAGGATGCCACAAATACTGACAAATGTAGCATCTAGGGGCGGTAGTCATAGTCGATTTTGGTCCGGCCCAACTTGCTAATTCCGGTGGATTTACAGCGGACCATCGATTTTCTTATTCATAGGCCGGGATTTGCGTTGGTCCGGGGATCAAACGCCTTGGTCGGGACCAAATTTTGGTCTACCTCAAAGGGGTAGATTAAAGGCAGACCATCTTTACAAAATGGATGACTTTGGAGTAATGGACGTGGCTGCGTGCGTAGAATTCGCGAAATGAGACGGTGGAGTAATATCTACTAAACTTAGACATAATTGGAAAGTATGGCGACCTAAATTTTAAAACAAATACAGGTTTAGTAAAGCAAAAGTTAAAAGACTGATAAAACGGATTCATCCTAACCTATATGACAGACGACGATAACCGAGGCTTGAGAATCTCAATTGATACGATGCTAATAGCACTTCCACATTGTGCAAGAGAAGGGTATCAAGAAAACACTACTGACCTTAGTAAGTCGCATTATAACTAATGACTCATATGCCTTTGCTAGATTTACCTTCGTTAAACCGGGATTACTATGTACTTTGCGTAACATGACGGAATGTAACGCGAAGTTAAGAAATTCTACTACAGTAAAGCTTTAATTAGGATGCACTTAACGTAACGGAAATGAATCTTGTTTGATTGTTCTTCTATTACTTCATGCTACTGCCTCACGCCGATTGGTTCTAATTGCCATGTCACATTAAACTTGACGTAACGGGAAGGAAAAATTCTTAAGTTACGTCGTTAAAGTAAGCCACGTTAAGACAACCCTAAATAGCTCCATTTAATACAATGTATAAGAGGACATTATTCCGTATGCGGGCAGGAGGTATGAAATGTTAAGAAACTTACGGAATCTGGAGTTTCAACATTGTAACATCGAGAGCCCTAAGCCGCAAGGCGTAGCCACGGGATTGAGGACCCTCAGCCTAAAAGCGTAGCCGAGGGATGCTTTTAGGAGGAGAGGAGTGTAGCAGTTGCAACTGCGAAGCGACGACAGGGCGTAGCCGAGGGATCTGCGCGTCTAAACTCGAACGAGAACCTAGGATACTACACAATCAACACTACGTATTAAAAAACCCTCATTTCGTATGTTTCTTAACATTTCATACCTCCTACCCGATACGGAATAATGTCCCACTTGGGTTAAGTGAAATAATTCAGGCGTTGCTTACGTTTTCCCTCGAGGAGAGAAGGATTACAACTCCCGGCAGGTTTATGATGTATTAGAATTTCCTCAGGTAATTATTTCTGTATAATTACTATCCCACAATGTTTATTTGGTTAAGATCCAGGGTGAGATTTTAATAACAGCAAATGTTCCTTCCTATTTAAATACAACTTGATTCTGAAATTTTAAGGTTAAAGGTTAATATTCCAGCAAGGCAAATTCTTATTGAAATGATTAACAATGCCATGAAACTGTGTGGATAAGAACGTTTCCAAAAAGGGAGGTGTGGCAATAGGTTAGAAGTATGCACAAAACTGCGTACATATGTATTATCTCCCTCCATAACTCCTCTTTTTTTTCGTTTGCATTTGTCGAAACCGATTGGTTTTCAATAATATCCATCATTTTTTGTATTAGGAAAAACAGGCATTTGTTTCCTCCGACCATTTTAATGCACAATTCTAGGTTATCTCCATTTTTTTTTTTTTTTTTTTTTTTTTGCGAGGAGTGTGCACTGAACCGATGAAAAAATAGCTGTTAAACGACCATAGAAAGTTAAAAACTAACAGTGGTTAGTTTACTACTCTATGGAATTCGCGCGAAATACATTTAATAGGCTCACTTTACAACATGTGACGCCAGATTTCATTTCTCCTTGCTGATCCACGGTCTTTCTTGGTCCGAGACTTTTTATCGTCTATGAATACCAAAAACTTGCTCGGCCTTTGTTCCGGACCAAATGAGTCTGGAGATAGACAGGCCAATGTGAAATCTATGAATACGGCCCTAGGTGTTCTTTGTATCATTGAGGTAAATGACAGTCCGTCTTATTAATCGGATAAGCCATTTCTAAAAGTTTTATTGTTTGTAAGAATATCTCTAAAAAAACACACAAGCTTTGCTTCTCATGATACAGTAAACTCTACTTCACTGCATGACCATGATTGTAAAGCTATAAAACTCAAGAGTCAGGAGTTTTCAAAAGTGACCGGTTGCTTATCTCTTCCAGATTGTTGTGCACATGTATGGGAATTTTTTGCAGAGGTTGGCTACGGATGTTACAAATGAAGCATATATTGGGTGCTATGCAGAAGCAATAAAACTAATAGTCATCGGTCGTTTCAGTCACCTTACGCATGCGCATTGAGAACCTTCGGTCTTAGAAAATTTCTCGCGTCTCTCGTGTCACATGTTCGAAAGTATCTCCCATTTAATATTTTCATTTTAAAATTTACTTAGAATAGATAACCAGAGCTAGAGCAAATATCCATTTAAAGCGGAATCACCGTAACTACCATTCTACCTACGAGACGTGACATCGTGGTACTGAATACACGGACCCAAGGCTACACAGGATAACCTGTATCTGTGAGCCTGTTTATGTTGTGTTCTATCCCTGACACTTCCGTTTACAGTTCTAGGTTATCTGTGGCACCCCTACCCCTCACCGCACTGTCGGTATAAACTCGCTGCATGCACACATTGAAAGCCTAAGGAAATTTCTGCTAACTCTGCTAATAACACATTATTTATAATTTACCGATAGAAAGTTTCTTTATTTCTTTTAGTGTTAGGTCGTTATACGGTGTAAATGCGTCCAGTAAAGTAAAAAGATTGTATGCGATGCCAAAGTGTGTGCTATATATCCCTAAATGCGCTACCCGGTTTTACTGCTCGTTACAAAAAATTGTTTTCAATTTGTTTTAAATTAGCTCGGTGGTTTTGTACACGGCTCTCATACTCATAGTCTGTGTTTCATGAAGTATTCCAACGTGGTTAGAGGTTCATGGTAAATGCTGTAGGTTCCCTCGTTCCATCACCATTCCCGTTGCCATACCATCGAGGTAACGGATACCTTCCAATAGGTACTTCCACCCAGCGTTTGGAGAGATGCGCTTCCCCAAAGGTCGCTGACTATATGGGGTGTTCGAAACAACAACTTGTTTTATGTTATCACATCAGCTGTTACTAATCGCTATAGGTATTCAGATTGGATTCTCTTTTAAAAATATTTAGTTTATTATTGTTTTGAAAATAACCTAGTTACGGTTATACATAATACCGATCCAGTTCGAATTCGCTGATCAAAAGATTTAATGTGTTCATTTTACTTACTGCAATCTCTGCGATTCTTCTCTGCAATTATAACCTCCATTAATGTTGTTAAATAGAAGATTTTAAAACACCGATTATTTTCAGTTATATCGCTTAGCTATACTTTATTGTTTAAATTGGCTGGTAATGTGAACTATTTAGAAAGCATAATAAATAAATCCTGTGGCGCTACAGCTCGCGAAGAACCTGGGACTGCCAACCCGACTGTCGGCCCCACGTACGCACGGCAGAGTCGGTGATCATCCAACCGATACGGGGAGGTGAGGTGGCCAGCATCACGCATCCCCCAGCCGGAAAGTTTGCTCACGAGGCCAGGACCGCTGCCTATTTTAGCTCCTCAATTTCCTCACGATGCTGAGTGGGCACCGGCCCTATCACGGGATGTAAAATCCGCGCCTCCATGGGTGGAAACGAACCCGGACGCATTCGTGGGCGGGAACCAGAGCAGAAAGCTACAGCCCACTGCGCCACAGCATAGGACATTTAAGAAGCATACAGAAGCGAAATAGGTATATTGTAATTCAGGGCACAATCCTAATTCACGTACGATTAATAACCGTTGGTTTACGTTCCTTAAAACCGAGCATAATTCCTCCTTTGCTGGTCTACATTATTTCGCTCAATAGAAACAACTTATTGTTTCTGAAACAAAACAGGAGTTTAAAACTTAATGCTGAAGTGTACATTCACCCATCTCACTCATAACCAAGCATGTAAGTACTGTCCAGTAATGGAGAATGTCTAGCCTGCCTATTGAAATTCCCTAATAAATATGCACACCTGCATAGCAAATCCTGCAATTCTACAGAATACTAACTATGACGTCACAAGCAGAACAAAAATAATTTTACACCATGAGTAGAATAAGAATACCGGTTTGAGCGCAGGGAGAGATGCCGAAAAACTGATAAGCTTCTTTGATCTATGCCGCTAGCCCCGCCCCCTCCCTTTGTGCGCTACTATTTGCCGCCCGGTCGCGTGGCGCTAGCTCCGCCCCCTCTCGCTTTGTGTGCTCACCTAATGCCGGCAGTATCTGTGCTAACAGGTTCTACCCCCTCCCCCATGCGTTCTACTGTGGCGTCATGACTTGATGGAATTGTTTTCTCGAGTCCTGCCGCCCCTCGGCAAATTAATTAGGTAATGTTCGTCAAACATTTTTTTTATGATTACTAAGGTCTGCAGATTGCATCCTCGAGCAATTAAGTTTTTTGATTAATGAATTGTTGACTGGAGCTTGAGTATAAGTAGTCTGCTCACGGTAACAGTCTGTCATGTAATGAAACACTGCAGCCTTCTTGTATCTGGGGAAATCGCTTGTCCATTAGCTGAACATGTTAGACGCTTTCAACACATTAATAGGCTTTTAAGTTTACATTCCGGATCTGTTTACATACATTAGCGATCAACGACATACTTCCGTCTGGAGGTAACGGTGACTACATTCCCGCCCCTCATTGTGACTTGTCTAAATCCCTGCCGTGTGATTGGCTTGGGTAGGGGATGTGCCGCTCGGGGTGAGGGGTTATATGTGAGGGTTCTCGGTGCGTGACATTGGCGGTGTGGGAATGCGATTCTCGATGCCTGCCGCACATCGGCAAATCGTTTGAGTACATAATTGTGTCAATCAATTAGGTAATGTGTGTTATTGAAAAAAGAATCAATGTTTATATACCGCTATTGCAATTAAACGCTGTTCGTCGAGCAGTTAAGTATTTTTGATTGATTAATTGACTCGCTCGCATCTGACAGCCGTCGTATTTGTATAACTACGCTCACGGTCTTAACCTCTCTCTGGCAACAGCCCGACATGTAATGGAAAGCCCGCCAGCCGACATCGGCCTGGTAATAACCAGTTTCACTCCCACTCCGCGACTGCGTGCGTGACGTCACTAACAAGCTTCAACGTGTAGACTAGCCCGGCTCCACTCTGTCGGCGTCGGTAAATCATGTTAAAACACGCTCGCCAAGGACTTTCCTCGGTATTCAAAAACAGACGGGTGGCTTCTGCCTGGAGGGTGAATAACAGGTCTCAACATGCATTCCACCCCTCCACCGCTGCGTGACGTCACCGTCTACAGTATATAAGGAACGTAGGCAGCCGGAGCGATCATTTATTGTTTTTTCAGTGTTCGTTCAGTGATAATCGAAATGGTTGGTGATCATCGTGCATCTGATGTGAATGATTACTGGAGCGAGTGCGGGGAAGATTATTTTCACTACGTATACTTCCATACCGAAACATGCAATGGTTTAATGCATTCAGTGTTGTGTACTCAACCGTCGCATCATGATCAGATGACTACACTGGAAGTGTGTACAGAGAGCTGTCCTGTTTATCGAGGAGCGAACATGTAAGTAATATACATATTTCTATAACTCGGTAATATATTGTACGCATGTTAAATGAAATCTAACTTGAAATTATTTCATTCTTTCAGTGAAAATCACAGGGGTGTTGATGTGGAGGATCTTAGCGATGTCGATGAAGTTGACAATGTCTTCGTCTCGAAACATCTAGCTAAATGTGATACAGAGTCGTGCACCGGATACATGCATTCTGTACTTTGTACTAACCCGGCCCAGCATGAACGCATAACATCCTTCTTCCTATGTAACGACAACTGCGAGGTCTACCAGCGGAGGAAGAGAAAACTCGAGTAAGTAGAAGAAATGTTAAATTACATATTCATTTACTGCTTCTAATGCTACTCTGTGTCTAACCTAAAAATTAAATTATTACAGACTGCGAATGACTGCGCCTAAGGTACCCGTACCAATAGAGGAGCTGGATCCTGAGAGACGCGATGTCGATATAGTGGAATATCCAATCGCAGAGCGCCATACACAGCCTATGGAGGAGGATGCCGCTCCACTACCCGACATTACTACTACCCCTGATGATAAAGCAACGAGGATGCAGGAGTGGATAAATCAGACGACTCCAGATTGCTCGCCCGAGATACACACAGAATCGTGCAAGACCGTGAAGTGAGTATGACACTCTTTGATAATACTTTTTGTGTGACAAGGGGAGAGGATTTTTCTAATATATGTATTTTCTCTTTCAGACGTATGAAATCATTAACTAAACCTATTTCTAACATTGTTTTGAATATATGTTGCAGGGGTGTGAGGAGGGAGCGGAGGAAGAGGCGGAACGAGAGCGGTGAGAAAAAGCAGAAGAGACGGTGTAAGAGGAGAATCCTCAACGATGCTCCTATGGTCTTCTTATTCATTGAAGATACCCCGGAGGAGCATGGAGAATCGATCACATGCGCTTGATGACGTCAGCATCTCCCCCTCCCATTCCGTGAATATTGGACTATACTATGACATCCCCTCCCTCTACATAAACTGCGAAAGTGATAAATCATTTGTTTATATTACAAAATCAGACTGGGATATAATATCCAAAAACATTCCAATGATTGAAGATTACCTACGCCAAGAAAAAAAGTTTGCGTGTGATGAATATTGTGACAATGTAATTTATGCATACAATATTATTGTATTTTTTGACCATTCAATTCATTTCATAAATACTTGTTTAAATAATAATGTAATATCTTTAGACATTGAGGGTGTAAGGAACCTAAAACGACTATTGCCTTATATTGAAAGACATTTGAATATTTTAAATGATTTCTGCAAGTCAGGAGCAACTAGTTTTTCAGGGAGTAGGAGGGGGAGAAGGAAAATGCTTGAAATGTATGCTAAAGTCAATAAAAGAGTGTTTTAGTATATGAATTCAATTTATTATTCATAAACTTATCCTAGTACATTCCTTTACAAAACCATTCACCCAAACATATACATAATTATATAAGTGCTTGCATCAAGTGAGAAAGAGGTTTGTAGGTAAATACTTTGTCATGTAGAACCAGACAGTACAGTGACGTCTGGGCTGGTATATTTGCAGATGCTTGAATCTCGATTCTGATGTTCACAGCTCCATTTATAACCTCCTCGGGTTGGTGAGAACAGTCTATTACGAATAATGGTGCACGGTGAAGAAAATCCTTTCTCTTCAAGAGGGGGTAATTATCTCTTTCATAATAGGAACTTTGAAATTTACAGTACATTTCATATAGTGAAGCAAACTTTGAATTTTTAAAGTCCAAGTTCAAATCATGGTGGGGGTAGCATTCACTGTTGAGGAATAGTCTCAAATTAGTAATGTTGCAGTGATCAAACTCGGAACTGTTCTTGCTATAATCACCCAATCTTCCAGTCTGCGCGCACACTATGATGAAGCGAGGTTTCTCGAGCTTAGATGTTGTTGCTACATTCCAAGTGAAAGATCTTGTCTGGGGTACAGCAGGCTGGGTATGAAGATCCATAGATCGAAAGGCAAGGTGTAGAGGTTTATCAGACTTGACAATTTTTAGAATGTGAACTCTTTCAGCATCAGAAAGACGAATTACAGGCATCCTCCATTCGATTCTAGTTAACTTTACATTAGCTTCCTCTCCATTCGAACTCAGGACACAGTTTCTAGAATCTTTGGATCTTATGAGAATCAATTCAAACTTGCTGTTGAGTATAAGCTCCTTGTGGTCATCAGCAAATCCTAGGAGCATCGAGAGAGGGACTACAGCATTGAAAGCTCCATTCGTTGCGTGTACTATATCAACTTCTTCACCAGGATATGCCCATCCAGCATTCAGCAGCCGATTCGACTCCATAGGGTTGAGAGTCACATAATTTCGTATAGTTGTAGTAATTCCAGGATTCCTTGTTCTGTCTATAGTTGTAGCATTCATATCTAGACGTATCTCATCAAACATGAAGGCTATAGCATTATTAGCGAGCTTCGCTGTAGTAGGCGATCCATCTACCTTGGTGAGAGCACCTTCGATGTAAAGATAACTCTTGTTAGGTAGCGTATACAAATCTTCAGCTTGGCATGGTATTCTAATTTCATCGTTTACATCCAGAGCGGACGTGTTGTATGGAAGAAAAATATGCTCCTCCTCCTTGGTGATCTTGTCGTCAAAGGCTGGAACTTCTGTCACGTTTAAGATATCCATTATAGCGTTCTGTAACCTAAACCCTCGAGGAACTTGCGGTTAGCACGTGTTAACTCCTCGGAAGCTGGAGAGGTAGTATGCTTCGAACGTGGTGTACGTCGTCTATTATAGTATTTGCGATGTCTTTTAAAATGTATTGCCATTACGTCTTATGTGGAGTCTTGTAGTGATAACTTCGTTCCTGAAGTTGATAGCCTTCCCGTGTTGATCTACCACTCGAATAGTGATCTGGTCTATATAGTTTGTATCTATGACTGGTAAATATATTGGGTTCGAAGGTTCTTGAGAGATATGATAGCCTGGCGGAACAGAAGGGAAAAACTCGTAGAGCGAATGTCCGCTTTTACCGTCAATGAAAGAGCCTGTTGCAATACTGCACTCCACACGTATGATACTCACTTTAAATATATTCACAAGATCGTCAGATTCGAGCGCTTCTCCAGCAGGAATTATTTTAGTGTCTGTGAATCCTAGAATCGAACCAATAGATCTTTCCTTAGAAAAGTCTATTGTATAAGGACATTTAATTTCAGCCTTCATTGTATTATTGTTAGGCCTTATGAAGAAGACTTCATCATTCAATTCTAGTTTATCCTTTAGAAATGTATTGATATCGGCAATCTCGTAGGTTCCATGCGGGATGACAACGGTTTCAGGTTTACCATTATGAATATAATGAAATCTATTATTACTTCCATCGACATTTGGTATTGAATAGAATGTTTCAAAATTCAAGAGAGCAATCTCATAATGACCTGGAGGATCTAGCTGTAGAGGAGGGTTTAGATACGTTGAAATAACAGTGTCTGGCCCACTCACTGTAACTGTATAACTCATCTTGACGATGAAGCAGCTTCTAGGATAAAAGAAATTGCAAGCACAAGTGTCCGCAGATGACTGAATCGAAATTCTGGTATCTCTGTGTATTATAGTAGATTTTAACGTCTTGTAGATATTTCTCAATCTCAGGAGGCGGCTTCAAATTACCGAAACTATCAAAGTAGTATGCGACATCACCTTCTTTCCTTATAGCAACCCAGTGTGTTCCTTCATTATCTGATGTATCGAGATTGGTAATAAGTCTCTCTTTGCAGTGTGGTTTTAAAGGAAGTTTGTCAATCATATAAACCCTCTAAAATAAGGAATTTTTAAACGTTTAGCATAATATTCGAGGGCTACGTTACTTAGGGCTTCCTCTGGTATATGTACAATCCTCTTCCTCCGTTTTTTGCCTTCTTCTTTAAACCCTCGCCTTTAGATCCCCTTTTTTTCAAAGACCTTGCTATTTTAGATGCAGCGGCTAAAGACGACATCAGCGGCATTGCAGGTAAGAATCCTCCTTTATTCCTCTTCTTACACCTACCCTTCCGGAGCCCCTTTCCTTGGGTCTCCATCGCCTTGTTATGCCTCGCAACTTCTGCCAAGTGTCTATCAGCAGCCTTTTTTTTATTGACTGCAGAGGCTATCTGAGCAGCGCCACCTGCTGCAGCGCCTAAAGCAGCAATGATGGGAATCAACGGTAAAAACCCTCCTCTCTTCTTCTTCCTCTTTCCGGCTCCCACTGCAACCTTTCCCTTCATGATTGCAGTTACTAGCCTTGCAGCTAACCTTTCACCAAAAGTTGAATCTGATGACTGCACACGTTTCCAAGCCTTCTCTGCAAGAATCTTATCCGCTATTTGTCTTGAAGCGGTGTCCTTATTCTCAGCGTACGCGAGGTCGTGCTGTTTGCAAACTGTGTCTAATTGGTTAATTCCTGGGTCTCCTCTTTTTAGACGTTTTTCCAATTTAGTACCAGGCCCGCAATATCTATATCCAGGTAAGTGAGCTTCAAAGGGGAGCGAATTAATTATGGAATTAATAATTCCAGAGCCGCGCTTATACTGCAACGACCTTCCTCTCTTAGCTCTCATGATATACTAAACGAGTAATTGAATGCATTAGCCCTTTTATATCATTGCAGTCAATCATTAACTACTTTTACAAACGGTAATATATATAAACAATGCACATACATGTTATAAGTTAGTTGTTAACATGGAGCTTGTTAAGCAGCACTGCTCTCTACCTATTCAGGTATTAGACTTTGAAAGTGACTTTAGAAGTGATCGTCATGGCAAGTTATTTCCATCTAATGTCAGAGCTCTTATTTTAGGGAGCTCCAATGCAGGGAAAACAAACGTATTACTCAATATGCTACTCCATGAGAATGGACTACGTTTTGAAAATTTGTATATTTATTCAAAGTCTCTCTATCAACCAAAGTACCAATATCTAATTAAAGTGCTCGGAAACATCGAAGGTATAGAAGTGAACACCTTCGACAACGGGGATGATGTTTTGCATCCTTCTGAAGTCGAAGAAAATTCAATCTTTATATTTGATGACGTCATCACTGAAAATCAGGAAAAGATAGCATCCTTTTACAGTATGGGTAGACATCGAAATGTCGACTCTGTATATCTAGCACAGTCCTATGCCAAAGTTCCAAAACATTTAATTCGCGATAATACAAACATGATAATACTCTTCAGGCAAGACAATTTAAACTTAAAGCACATTTACGAAGATTATGTATATACCGACATGACCTACAATGAATTTAAAGATCTATGTAAGAACGTTTGGGAGAGCTCTACAGAAGGAAGACCCTTTGTTGTGATAGTTCCTGAATTTCACATGAATGAGGGACGATATAGGAATGGTTTTGATGTATATATTAAGCTCGACAAAAAAGAAAATGATCATTCGTAGTTAACCATGAGCATCGATAGGTTCGGTTCTCAGAGAACTGGTCCAGTTAGAAGAGTGTTTGATCGTTTTATCATACATAGAGATGTCAAAGGAAATTATCAATTCAAGAATAAGAGATTGTGTAACGTTCACGATCCTGAAGATAATCATGATGCCTCCAATAAGAATTATGTGGATACACTCGAAATTAGGATGCAAGATTTCTCGCAGCAAGCTGCTAACAATGTTGAGGTTATGGCTAAGACCCTGATCGATGAAATGATTTCAAGATATATCCTCAAGAGAGATAAGGAAAATAACATTGTGATTGATAAAGTTAGATTGAAGGTATTGCTAGATCCTGTTCACGATAACGATGTTGTGAATAAACGTTCATCACTGGATATGTCAATTCACGCACGCAGACGAGAGATGGTAATGGTAACATTATATTCGACAATAAGAGAATCACTGATATAGCAGATCCTCTCGGAGATACAGATGCTGTAAATAAAAGATATGCTAGAGCTATGATCATTAGGAAATCGAACGAGACGCGACAGCAGTTAAATAGGTACTTACCAAAGGAAATCGAGATGCAAATAGGTAAGAAGCTGCTAGACATCACAGCAAATCTGAATAAAACTACGAGTAAAGTGGATACTCTAACAACCTCTACAAAAGACAGAGTGGATTCTGTAATGGACTCCATTAAACAAGTTACCGCTGAGCTTGATAGAGAAAAAACAAATCTTCAGAATCTTTGCAATCAGAAAATTAGCAATTTAGAAAAGTTAGCGATGAAGCGAGTTTCAGATTTAGAGGCTACAGTCGGTCAGTTAAAGACAGAGGTTTTGAATACTCTCAAAACTGATTCATGCAATGATAAACTTAAGAAAGTGGAGGAAAATGTAAATATGATGATGGACGCTTACAAAACTAATGTGCAGCAAATGACGAGTCTAGAAGAATCAACCAGAAGCCTGTACGCTAATACGGCAATCTTTGCTGAAGCGTTCAAGACACATACGCAGGAACATAAGAAAGAAACCGAGCAACTGAGAACTTCGATAGAGATGTTAGCTAAGGCTATCGATACGATGAGAACTCAAGGTGGACGAAGACTATAAATTGAATGTAATCGTCTATTTTCATGTCATTTGTAAGATGGATAGTGAAAGCATAAGACTTAAAGAGTCTGTAGCCGAGCATACCAGGGCTGTAAAAGAAAAACTGAGAGCTCTAAAAGGTCTCAGGTTTGAGACTCAGCATATCATGTCCGAAGCTTTGAAGCCTGTAACCGCTCCCCTCAAGGATATTTTGGACAGTCAACGAGGGTTGGCTGTGGAGACAGTCAAGAATGAAGATGATGATTCTACAAGTATTTCTACTTTCCTTCAACACGTTCGCTCAAAAGACAAGGACCGCATTGATACATTGTACGGGGTGAGATATCAGGATGGAAGTTATATGCTTGGAAATAAAGATATTCATTTTATAAATAATCAAATATTGATAGGTGATGAAACGTATGAGTCTACAGACGGTTTGACGGAGCTCATCTTTAAGCGAACGCCTCAGATTTCTGCATACACCAGTGAAGACTTGGAGACGTACGCTAAGATTATGAAAAGTACTTTTCTTCATAGATCTGGTTACACCAGACACGGTCGTTTGAAATCTGGTAAATCGTATAAATACAAGAATATAATACGCCCCTTGCTCAATACACATTCAGGTCTAGGACTGACATGGAAGGAGCATAAGTCTGATAAGGAGGTTGACTACGTTTTTTGGAGAAACCCTAACACATTAGTGAATAGGCTGAGGTTACTTATTGCTTCGAGGGACGCTGGTAATAATAGTCACACTCAAGAGATTGAGGAAATTATCAGGGAGTTGAAAGCATCTAAAGTTATAGCATGACAGCCAAACAGAATATCGCCAGAGAGCTTCACGGGTCGGCGAGGAGGAACTATTTACGACGCAAAATTATCAGCAAAGTTATGAACGATTTAGTACAAATTGATTTGATTGAAATGATACCATATGCAAGAGTGAACAAAAATTTCAAATACATTCTGATCGCGGTCAACTTTTACTCTAAAATGGCATATGCAAAACCCTTAAAGGATAAGAGCGGAGTTAATGTTGCAAAGGCAATGGAGGATATATTACAAGAAATGGATGTCCCTCCCCGGAATATTCAAAGTGACAACGGGAAAGAATTTTATAACAAATTCTTTAAACGGCTAATGTTTAAGTATAATATTAACCACTACAGCACCTATACCAATGTGAAGGCTGCGGCTGTTGAACGTTTAATTCGAACCTTGAAGAATATGATGTACCGAGAGTTTTTAGTCCAAGGCTCATACAAGTGGCTAGATCTTTTACCTAGAATCCTTGTAAAGTACAATGATACTTTTCATTCAACTATCCGCATGAAACCTAATGAAGTGAAAAACAACGATCTTCTTCTGACTGTGTATAATTATAATCAAGAACGAAGAGAGAAGAAGGCTTCAAGGAAGTTTAGTGTTGGTGATTATGTCAGGATATCTAAACATAAAGGACATTTTGAAAAGGGTTATGAATCTAACTGGAGCGTTGAAATCTTCAAAGTATTTCGTGTGAACCGTACCAAGCCTACAACATACATACTAAAGGATAGGAATGGTGAAATCATAAAAGGTGGCTTTTATGGACATGAACTAAAAAAGACTAACTATCCTAACACATATTTAGTAGAAAAGGTTATACGTAAACGTGGAAACAAAGTTCTTGTAAAGTGGTATGGTTTTCCAGATACTCAATGGATTGATATAAAGGACATGGTGTAATATGTGAAGAATTAATAAAGACTAAAGTTTTATGATTGTAAAATCATGAGTATTTTTATTTTAAAAAAGCATTCATATTTTTCTTTCTTTTTTGAGGGAAAAGTGTTACACAAAAAACCCTCACACATTTGATATCTATTTTACACAATATTTACATATTTACAAGTTTAGGCACTAGCAATCACCAGGTCTAAGGGAATAATGGCCCCACGCTAGAGTCTTATAACTTCCCTCCATCAACTTCCTCTTATCGTCACCTCCCTTCAAAGCCAATTTATTTGTCTCAATTGTTGTAATTTTGTGGTGTTTACTCCGAAATGTTTTTTGTATCGAATAAATTTTTAGGCTATGGTCTTTTAAACATTCAAAATAATGGCCGAAATCTATTTTATCCATGCCTGTCCTGGTGATGCCCTTAGCTTTCTTAATTGTCTGCCCTCCATATCTGTAGGCGTATAGCTTCGCTCTAATACCGACATACTCCTCCATAATCAAGCCACCCAATTCGTCCTTGAACAACCCAATCTTTTTCCTATTGGCTTGCTTAATGCCATATACATTATCCTTTTCGAAGTTTGAAGTGTCGAAATATTGAGGATTCTCCCTGATGAACTCATAGATATCAGAACTCGTTTCAAAAATAAACGAGTCTGTATCCATGTAGTTCAGCAGCAAGTCTTTTAAATTCGGTTTCATGATATTGTAAAAGAAGTCATACATGATAAATTTTGAAATGTCCAAAATTGCGTGTCCTATGTAAATTGGTTTGTTCATATGTACTTCCTCTCTGCCCAGTTCGATCCCAACAAGATTTTCCTCAAAAATTATGGTGCGTAGGTAAGTGTTGCGTGCTATTAACTTCTTTGCCTGTTCCCATGTTCCAACTATTTTGAAATCCGTGTACTTTCTAACATTCTCTATAAATTTTCCATATACGGCGTTATTCATCTTTTTCCACAGGTTTTGGCCGAATTTTGACTTTTCTTGTGCTCTCTTCTCGGTGTTGACGTCGATATATGTCTTCAACCAGTTAGACTGGTCGTAGGACACCACTCTGTGAATATGTCTCACAGTTAGACCTTGCTCGATACACTGCTGCATCACCCTGTAGTGCAAGACATATTTGCTTTTCTGTTCTAATGTTGCAAGCAGTTTCTTGTATTGGCCGTTCGGTGGTATTGCGCTCTGTGGGCAGAAAGGAAGTTCGTTATGGGCGTCGTGGATATGGTCGGGGTATTCGATATCAACCTCTAGCACGTATCCAGTCTCTGAATCTTCTTTGACTTCTGCGAAGTTTATGCCTTCAATTTCTTCTCTCGTGAGCCATTTCAGATTTTTGTATGGTAGGGCAGACACCATAGAAGCTCCATATAAGTTGTTTATGTCCCAATAGGACAGGTGTTTAACAGGAGCATGCTGGTCAAAGTTGGACATGTATCTGTGGTTAGCTTTGGTGTAGCCCTTCACCACTGTGCACAGTCCGCCTCTAATTCCCGACTCGAAAAATTCCAGCATGCTCTTGTCGGATATTAAGGAAAGTTTCGCCTTTGTTATCTTCAACATAGCGTCAAAGGCGAGTCCTGGTAATGTATAAAACCATGCTGGGTCAAGTTTATACATTCCCAGGATGAGATCTCGAAACTTTTCGAAAATATCCGCCAAGAGCAGTATATCTGTTTTCAGGTATAGATCGCTGTATTCTCCGAGATTCCGGATATTAAAGACCTCCCAGACTTTTACAGCATGCCTGTATTCCTCTTCGGTAATGTGGCTGTCAGTGAGAGTACTGTAGAAGGCCTCCTTCGGTGGTAGAGAAGTTTCTTCGAGAACGTCAAGGCTTGAAACATAATCATATGGGAATATGCCCTTGTTATTTTAAAATCACTCTCCTCCAGCATGTCAGCCAGGCTGGACAGCTTGTCGTCAAGAAACTTAAAGCTGTCCAGAAACCTGAAGCTGATGTTCCTGTACCGTTTGCTAAACGGTATATACCTCTCACCACTTTGAGCGATGCACGATACGGGCTTATTATCATATGCCAGGCGTCTTATCAGGAAGTGACTGTCATAATTAGATAGACAATGAAAAAAGATCGGTATGAAATCAGGGACCTTTCTATTCAAATTGCATCTATTATGAGCAGCACCCAGATATTCCCCTGTCACATGATCGTGATCCCTCACGCGCAAATCGTCCACAGTGAAAGCAGCAAGGCATATATGACACTCAGAGGCATTGTCAAAATTCTGTTGCTCTTCAAGGGTTAAATCCATAGGTTTAGGATTGGAATACACGTCGATGACGTCATCAGCAATTGATTTCAATTGTTTGATAAAGTCATCGACGGCATTCGGGCCTCTAAAGAGAAAGAATTTTGACATTGACTCGTCATGCCTACATATCACCTTCAAGGCAATAGACATTGCTTCATGCTCTTGAACGGCTCGGGTCCAGCTCGAACTGCTTGAGGGCTCGCATGAGTGAACCTTCGCCAGAACAGATTCAATGTCTGCGTATATAACAAATGGTACAGGAACGCTCTTGGAGAATGCTTTAAATTCAAGGTATTCATCCTGTTGAGGCATTTTAAGCAGTTGGCATTTTCCACATCTTAATCGGTGCGTTTCCAAGGTCTTTTCATTGGTGCATCTCTTGAGGCAGGCCTCACATGTCCATATTCTATGATGATATTTAGTAACTTGACTGCTTACAAGTCTGGACAAGTCTTTAATGAGGCAGTAGTGGGACTTTTCCCCCTGCTCAATATATAACAGATTGGTATGGTGCTGCTTCTTTTCAGCTGTTTGGTATAGGGGAATAATGTTCTCATTCTCCTCCTCTATACCAAACACTGAAATGGATACTCCATTGTTCTGCTTTTCAAAACATTCAATTTGATGGAGAGGTACCGGAAATTCGATACCCTCATAATTGAATGTCTCGAAAAGCAGTTCCTGGGGGTATTTTGTAGTTCTCTGGCCGTCGCGTTTAACAGGGTATTTAGAGGCTAGCATACACCATGCGAAGCAGAAGTTGTCTTCATTCTTTATGTTTATAACAGCGTACTTATTCCTGATTTTCAGTGGCAATTCGATGTATGAACCCGCGTGTAAAGGGTCGTAGTGTGTAAAGCCCATCACCAGGCTGAGTATCTTTGACAAGGACTTCGATGATGCTCCCCCCTCAAATTTAGAAATGTTTTCCAAAATATCCCCCGCAATTGAAGAGAAGATCTGATTGAGATCGCTTGACGGAAGAATCAATACAGGCTTAGAATTAAAGCCGGTGGAAAGACTCTTCTCTTCATAAGGTTTGCGGATTAAATATTCAAGTTCCAGGGAACAATGCATCTTTAATCCGCAAACGCTTCTCTGCAAGACGCTTTCCACTTCTTTAATAATAAGCTCTTTGCACTCATCTAAAAAGACTCTAGGGTCCAGTATTTCTAATGTATTTACTATTCTACTATTAAAAATACGTCCCTTGAATGCCGATTGGATGGTATTGCATTCCAGCCCCTGGCAATTACTAGCACTAACCTTGGCCTTTTTAATTGTAAGCTGCTCGCTCCCGTCCGATGCCGGCCCTCTCTTTCCATTCAAAGTTGTCGCATTACTGGATGATGATGAGGAGGAGGTTGACGGTGCAGCGGCTTCATTGTTTGCACCTGAGGAGGTCGATGGTGCAGCGGTTTCATCGTCTGCGTCTGAGGAGATCGAAGGCGCAGACGGTACAACTTCCTCCAGAATGTTGAATGATGAGGAGGCGGATGGTGCAGCGGACGAGTCTTCACCAATCTCTGGTGATGTCGACTCCTGTGTTGCTAGATCCATAGGCTGGCTTCCAAGGTCGCCCAGATCATTTCCTGGAATAATAATAATATTAATAATAATAACAATAATAATATAGATTGTGTAAAAGAAGTTCATAAAATGTGGAAAAAAATTCTTACCATTCAGTGGTTGCTGTATGTATGGGGCAGGGCCCCTCCACTGCTGATTTGATGCAGGGAATGGTGTGGTGCAGATGGCGCGCAATGAACAATACCGCCTCCGAAATAAAGCCCATTTCCTGAAAATAATAATATTAATAATAATAATATAGAATGTGTAAAAGAACTTCGTAAAATGATGATAAATTCTTACCGGTCAGTGGTTGCTGCATGTATGGGGCAGGGACCCAACCATGCTGATTTGGTGCCAGGTAGGTCTGGAAGCCTGGAGGTGGCGGTGCAGCGGTAGCGAAGCCTACTGGTGCAACGGTCGCGAAGCCTGGAGGTACCGGTGCAGCGCTCGCATGTTGACCGATGCAGCCTCCGAAATAAAGTCCGCTTCCTGTAAATAATAGTAACAATATTAATAATAATATATAATGTGTAAAAGAAGTTCGTAAAATGCTGATAAATTCTTACCATTCGATGCTTGCTGCATGTATGGGGCAGGGACCCAACCATGCTGATTTGGAGCCAGGTAGGTCTGGAAGCCTGGAGGCGGCGGTGCAGCGGTCGCGAAGCCTACTGGTGCAACGGTCGCGAAGCCTGGAGGTACCGGTGCAGCGGTCGCCTGTTGAGCGATACCGCCTCCGAAATAAAGTCCATTTCCTGGAAAAAATAAATAATAATAATAGTATAGCATGTTTAAGTACAGAGTTCTAAAGAATCTACACTCTTTACGTGAAAAAAAATACATGTTTTAAACACCCGTGTGAAAAATACATAGCATTCTGGGAGATCGGTAGAGTTATGTGACTGCATATGGGTGAGAAACTCCCCTTAAATATATCCTTTTCTCCTTATACAATCCAGAACTCTATGCTGTCGGAGGCATGCTTTTGTGTGCCAGAATCGACATTGTATGTCTACTATCATGTAATTTTTTTTAGTTACAAATGCTCGAATACCAGTCTGTAAATTCTTACCGTACGATTGTTGCTGTATGTACGGGCCAGAGCCAGCTCCATAATGATTTGGAACCAGGAAGGTTTGGAAGCCTGGCGGTGCCTGTGCACCGGTCGATGGATGGTCGATACCAAAATAAAGTCCATTTCCTGAAATAATAATATAGGATGTGTAAAAGAAGTTAATATGAATTGTTACATTACTTTTTAAAACACTGAAGAATGCTTACCATTCGACTGTTCGGATGCCTGAATCATTACGGCATTTGATGAGCGATCCTGCAGCCGGCGTTGGGTATCCTGCTGGAGCTGGATGTATGCTTCAGACATGTTAGCAGAACTGATTGCTGAAAACGCAATTAATTTACGCGTTAGATTTTTATTTATTAAAGAAACGATATATTATTAAGTTAATTTACTTTACTGCGAATACCTTATACAGGGAAAATGTCGATGTATTTTAAACACCTGAGAAATTTCTATTACAGATATAAATCACGTGTATTTCTCGACACAATCATGGAAAATATCTCTTTAACATGATGGAAACAGGCTGAAAGTTTTTACTAAATAAATGCGAGAGAGGAATGAAACATTCACAGTGAATGTTCGACCAGTGCATGCAAGCATGAAGTCTTCGGATCGATTACCGTCGGTTACCCCGGAAGAAATTTTTATACAGATCATTTTTTATTCGAATCGCAGGGTTTTCAAGTAATTGTATTTCTCTAGAAAGGAATATAATTCACCCGGTGAAAACACGTATTTAAATATCCGGAATAATAATTACTCAACAATGTGAATACTTAACTAAACTGATCACATTTTTTTTGAGAATTCGCGCAGTTAGCTATTAAATGCAGAATAAGCTTGCCTAAAATGAATACTTAACTATTCACATTTCAGAAAATTCACTTGTCTAGCTATTAACTTTTTAGAATGCTCAGCTATTCGCATATAAATGCCATGCATTAAAAACAAGAACGCGAATATAAGTTAAATGTAGAGAGAAATAATTTAACTTTTAAAAGTAAATGAAGTGTTTTGTTACAACTTACCAGACATGATGTTCGTTGAACTTTCACTTTGAATGAGAAAAGTTTGCAGAGACCTTAACTCGTTGATTTCAGCGGAGAAACTGTGAAAATCATTGGAGAAGATGCTGCTTTTATATAATTCCCCCACTAAAGCTGAAGTGGTGAGAGATTGTAGAGCACTTAGGAAAACAATTACTGGCATTGTTCGCTAATGAGGTGAAAGCGTCTAAAGATGTTAGCTAATAGAGGTCACCGTTACCATCAGACAGAAGTAGGTTACGGGTTTTTTCATTACATGCCGGGCTCTTGTTCGCTAATGGAGTGAAAGCCTCTAACGGGTCAGCTAATGTGTGTCACCGTTACCTCCAGACGGAAGTATGTCGTTGATCGCTAATGTATGTAAACAGATCCGGAATGTAAACTTAAAAGCCTATTAATGTGTTGAAAGCGTCTAACATGTTCAGCTAATGGACAAGCGATTTCCCCAGATACAAGAAGGCTGCAGTGTTTCATTACATGACAGACTGTTACCGTGAGCAGACTACTTATACTCAAGCTCCAGTCAACAATTCATTAATCAAAAAACTTAATTGCTCGAGGATGCAATCTGCAGACCTTAGTAATCATAAAAAAAATGTTTGACGAACATTACCTAATTAATTTGCCGAGGGGCGGCAGGACTCGAGAAAACAATTCCATCAAGTCATGACGCCACAGTAGAACGCATGGGGGAGGGGGTAGAACCTGTTAGCACAGATACTGCCGGCATTAGGTGAGCACACAAAGCGAGAGGGGGCGGAGCTAGCGCCACGCGACCGGGCGGCAAATAGTAGCGCACAAAGGGAGGGGGCGGGGCTAGCGGCATAGATCAAAGAAGCTTATCAGTTTTTCGGCATCTCTCCCTGCGCTCAAACCGGTATTCTTATTCTACTCCCATGCCTTCTTCCTGCTAAGTAACCGTGTACATAGATCCCAATGGCATAATTATATAGCATTCAAAAGAAATTAATATAAATTCCAGGAGGCAAAAGTAATGCGTGGACAAGACGTCCACAAGACGTCCATTAGCAGAAAACTATAAAGAAAGACAATACTACCGGTTCCCACAATACAAGAAGTTATTTTTCGTAATTATATTCTGATTCTCTATGAAAATTATTATAATGTATTGTTTGTTTGTTTTTGTGTCCATACTCCTACCTATTTTTGATACATGTAGAAGACGTAAAAGTGACGAAATAGTTCTTTGATGTGCAAAAAGAATTTAGTACCTTTTGTCTTATTTTACTGCAATTTAATAAACAAAACTGGCCATACCCTAATATATATATACATATATATAATTTTTATTATTTCTCTACTGCGTATAGTAAGTAGGAGAAGTATTGCATTCCACCCAAAAATTTGATACAGAAATCTCATTGGAAATACATGCTTTAAGGTGCCCTGAATCCAAATAAAGCATTTTTGGAAACATATCCGTGTGTGTGTCTGTGTAACTATGAACAGCACAACTCAAACGAAAATCGATAAATACAAACTTGGTATTTGAGTTTAGTATCTTCCAAGGAAGTGACACGTTGATTTTCAAGAAAATTCACCTACCCCCTAGGTATCCTTTACATGGGACATTTTTCGAAAATTTTGATTTTATAAAAAATGGCTCTGACGATTTTGATTAAAATGCCGTATATGAAAAATATTTACATGACAAATAAAAGGAATATCTTTAATTTTCTGGGAATAGCCCAGGAGTTTCTCTTCATTCGGAAGGAATTTTGTATAACTTGTAAACGTTAAGTGGTAGACGAAAACGCACCACACCATCTAATTTAGATCTCTTTAAAACACACAATTGACTTAAAACAATCTGAGATATCCGTTATTAAAGGTTCGAACTGTTCAATACTTATTCTTTTAAAGACCCATGAATTTTCAGTTGTTTCTCGCGATGGTATGAAAACCGTATGGACTTTTAAAGCTGGCAAATGGCGTCCAATTCTTAAACATTTGACTATCGCTTGTATTTATAACGAAATTCGTAATGTAGCTATTTTTGCAAAGATTTATTTGGATTAAATGTAGTAGACAGAAAGATAAGCTTTAGTAAGAATAATTTATATACCCACTAATAAAGATAGAGGGCAGAAAAACTCATGTAAATGTATCACATCAAAAGTTTTTTAATTGCGAGGCTATTACACTACACCTGTCTTCTGTCTTTCTTTGTAACCTTTTCCGTAAAAAAAATAAAAACAGACCAAGAATGGGAGTAAAGTGTAAAGTGCCTCATATCAGAGATGGGCAGGTAGTGGGAGCGGGATTGGTGCTCTGTTGGCCTGGTGATACTTCGTCAGTTCTATTCCTGGATCTAGAGGTTTAGACGGTAGAAGCTTTTGGAGTTGAACAAGAACCACCGGAACAAGTTTGTATTTCCCATGGAACGGTCAGGGTTCAATTCCCGGAAAAGAACCTCCAAACTATGTGACCGTTGAGAGCGGGATGCCTTTGATGCAGTGTGTGGCAGCGCGGAATCCATCCGAATTCCGAGCTCATCACGTGAGGAAGCGCAAGGAATGCGGAACGTGGACATGCCACCCGGGTGTGTCCTTCAGGAGATGGTTTAACCTGGGAGACACTTCTCCTTACATGTGAATTCTATGTAGTTTTATACAGGCTTGATAAGTTTCATAACTACTTCCCATAAAAGTACTGTTCGAATATATTTGAGCAGACATTTCAGGATGAAATTGGTGAAAGACTTTACTTGGACCCGGAAAAAATAAATTAGCTATGGTTCAAAACACATTAAATTGAAAATGAAAACGAAAATGAAGATTTTGGTGGGGAAGAACAATCCTGAAGAAATAAGTACCTAATGAACCATTGAAGCGATTCCCGCCCCTCCCCGAGGTTCCATGAAGCATTTCACAAATGTAGTCTATTTGTACGGTCATAAGTTTTTAAAATATGACAAATTTACATATTAGAACAAGCCCTGTTTCAAGGAAACAGCTGGGTGACGCATGCGATCGTCACGATGGCATTGGTAGCTAACTTAAATTGAAATCCAGAATACAGAGAATAGAGTGATTTTATTTACCAAGCATGACATGCGATATAATGGATATTACAGCATTGTTATGTAGCTGGTAGCCTTTGGTTTACCATACGATTTGTACGGGATCCGATCCACGTTTCGCCACCACTGTTGGCAGTAACACGCTTTAACGAGGATTACACACTAAAGTTTTTAAGACCTGTATTACAAGTGCACTATCCTTGTTAAGTAGTAGCTCACAGGATGAGGTAACGTAATCTGAGTGAAGAAATGTCCTTTCCTTTGGGACCTGTCTCTGTCTCAATCTTTAGCAGCACTGTCCACTCAGTAAACACACGGTACATATCTCAGCTCCGTGTGAGGTAATGCTTTTCGCTGAGATATTTTGGTATCGTTGCAGCTAACAAAGCATTAAATTGTAACTCACAGGAAAAGTGTCATTCCTTAGAATCTAGATTAGAGTTGGCTTATTTTTTTTTTATTTTATTTATTTTTTTTTTATTTTTTTGCAGTTGGTTGAGGATGCATCGGCTGAGATTATTGGTGCTACACAACATAAAAGAATGGATCGCAGGTTTAGATATTTTATTTTACGTTCATCTAAACAGCTATATGAGAGTGTGCTATGGGGTGCAACAGGATTTATTTATACCCCAATCCCTACACTCATTCCAGTAAATTTAATCAAGTGCAACGCTACCTGCAATGCCGATTTGTACAGCAGGTCTTATTACACAGTCTATGAATCAAAAGATTCTGGTGCTTTCTTCAATAATTTCTTTTCGGATGTGCTTCTCCGCCAGAAATATTCATTTTTACTTTCTCCATCACGTACATAGTAGGCAGAGAACTTATTGTATTCCACCCAAAAATTCGATACCGAGATTTCAATGGAAATACATGTTTTATGACCCCTGAACCCCCCAAAAAGTCATTTTTAGAACAAAGTCCCAGTGTGTGAGTGAACCTCATAACTCAAAAACGAAAAGTCGGATCAATACTAAGCTTGGTGTTTAGCTTCACTGCCTTCCAAAGATGCGACACGATTTTCAAGAAAATCTCCCATCCCAGACGACCCTTTACATAGACGATTTTTCGAAATTTTTGATTTGTTAAAAAATGGCTCTATGTGATAGATGAAAACGTACTACACAAAAATGTAGATTCTTTAAAATACACAATTTATTTCCAAAAAGTTTTTTGTGGCATCAGCTATTTCCGAGATATCCGTTATTCGATTTGTTCAATTTGTTTCGTCGATTTTCATTTGTTTCTCGCAATTGCATGGAAAACGTATGGAATTTTAAGGCCAGCATATACATCCAGTTCTTAAACATTTAAATGTCGCTATTGCTTTTTCAAGTATAACGAAGCAGTAATGTAGCTATTTCTGCAAAGGTTTATCTCCATTAAAATAAACTTTCGTAAGGATAATTTCTATTCCCATTAATAACCGATAGAGGGTAGAGAAAGAAACATGTGAATGTAACACAGAATTTCTTACTTCATTTACTTTACCTACTATGTAAGTAGAGAAAGTATTGTATTCCACCCAAAAATTCGTTCAGAAATTTCATCAGAAATACGTCTTTTGAGGCCCCTAAACAAAACATAATAAAAAATCTCTGTGTGTGTGTGTAAGTGTGTGTGTGTGTGTGTGTGAACAGCATAGAAAGTTATGCAAATGTAACACATTTTTACTTTCTCTACCACGTACATAGTAGTTAGAGCAGCTATCACATTCCACCCAAAAATTCGATATCGCGATTTCACCGGAAATACATGTTTTGAGGCTCCCTGATTAAAAAAAAACATTTTTAAAAAAAGGTCCGTCTGTGTGTCTCTGTCCGTGTATCTAGGAAGAACATATTCCCCCAAAACGAAAAGTCGGATAAGTACCAAACTTGGTATTTAGGTTCAATATTTTCCAAGGATGCGATACGAAGATTTTCAAGAAAAGCCCCACACTTCAACTACGCTTTACATGGAACATTTTCCAAAGTTTTTCTTTTCTAAAATATGAGCTAACCATTTTGATTGAAATACCGTCTGAAGCAGTCAAGTGCAAAACTCGCCCTATCCAAAATTTAAACAAAATTTGATGTGTTACACTCACATGACCTTCTATACTCTTGTACAGAATATTTTTGCAAACGCTTACTCTCCATCTACTTCATGTTAATCGAGATGTTAATCTTATTGCTACTTTTCTTGTAGGTGCAAGGGAATATGGTAGACTTTAAGCGATAGTCAAATATTTTAAGAGCTGGTTGCTATGTGGAGCATTCCATTCTCTTTGCATGTCCAGGACATGAAAAAAACCAATAACGAATTCCCATTTGAGAAAAAGTGTATTGGAAAACTCCGACAAATAACAAGGAATATCTGGCAAATGGTTCATTCGACGAAAAAGTGTATATGACATAAACTGTATGTTTTAACCAGATCTACATGTTTGTGTGTAGTAACATTTTGTCTATCTCTTACAGTTTACAAGTTATGGAAAAGCCATTCAAAAAGAAGGGGGCTTTTGGGGCCATTCCCAGAAACCTCAAGATATGCATTTTATTTGTCATGAAAATGTCTTAAACATATGATATTTTAATCAAAATCGTTAGAGGAATTTTTGAGAAAACAAACTTTTCGAAAAATGTTCCATGTAAAGACTAGTCTGCAATGGGGGAATTTCCTTGAAAATTTTTATATATATATATATATTCTTTGAGAGATACTGAAACTAAATACCAGGTTTGGTATTTATCCGACTTTTCCTTTTTAAGTTATGCTGTTTACAGTTACACAGACACACGCACCGACCTTTTTCTAAGAATGCTTCTTTTTTGGATTCAGGGAGCCTCAAAACATGTATTTCCGGTGAAATATCGATATCGAATTTTTGGTTGAAATGCAACACTTCCCGTACTTACTAAACATAGTAGACAAAGTAAAAAGGTTGAGTTAGACATGGGATTCAATACTTATTTCAGTTCTCTGTTTGAACAAAATTCATCTAATACACCTTCAACACAGCCCAGAAAACTGCTATTCAAAGCAAAAGTCTTCAAATCTATGGTGGCAGTTGATGCAGAGCTTGTCTAATCCATCTTACAATTCACAGAAAAACTAACCTTATCCAATACTTGTTTCACTACAATTTTGCTGTGTTAAGAGAAAAAGTCGCCTTATCCAACAATAAGAAATATAGCAGTTTCGTTTCTGTGTTTTCATACATTGGCAGTACTGCGTGATTCCAATTGTTTTTAGTTTAGCTTTGACTAGTCTAAGGTGTAGAGTGTTATTATGAAGTCCTCTGATATCCCGAAATTGGTGGAAAGGGGTAGAACTAGGAAACGGGCTTCCCTTGAATCGAAGGGTGAAAGAAAGAAGAGGGAAAGGTATATATGATCGAATTTACAAGTAAACAGTGTTCTATTTTTGACAGATATGACTCATAAAGGAATAAACAGATAAGTTAAACAACCCAGTCTCTATTGTTGAAGGCATTCAGCAAACCTCGCCCCACGTATGCCTGCCTGCAATTACAACAGCTAGTCATTCCAGTGCAGTAACCTGACACAGAAGGATATAAACAAATTCCAGGAAGCCTTCTACAGCTGCAGTTCTGTAACTAAACAAGACTGCGTTATACTGACTTACTGTTCAACTGATATACCTACCTAAACGGCAGCGTGCAGTCAAAGGCGGTTCTCGGAAGGTTTTTACATGAAACGTGTACAAGGTCCGCTAGCTCAGGCGTGTCAGAATACTTTTCTGGACATTTTGCAAATATAAAAAGACAGAGTGCAGCGCTTCTGCAAAAGACATCTTGAAACTGGAGTGACGCTAAAGGAACTCCGAGATGGGGACACCGTGTCACAAAAAAAATAGTACAGAGAAATTTTACAGAGAATCTGTAATTCAATTCATACAGAAGTTTAAAGTACTTGCTGTCCTTTATTGTAGGAGCAAAACATCAACGCGGCAATACTTTCCAGGTGAATTAAGCATTAATAAGGTGAGACGTGTGTAGAATTTGTTTCGCAATATTTTTAATATAAAATTTAATATAGGCTTTAAAAGCACTGTTACTGATGTATGCTCGCTTGTCTTTCTTATAACGAGAAAATAAAATTGGAAACAATAAAACTGATTTGCTGATAGCTAAACGAATACATAAACTTAGAGCTAAGGCTTATTTTGATTTCCAGAAAGATGGTGATAAATTAGCAATATTTTCGTTTGACTGCCAGGAAAACATGGTACTAACAAAAGTACAGGATCAAGCAGCATACTTGCAGCAGACAGGAAAATATGGTACTAACAAAAGTACAGGATCTAGCAGCATACTTGCAGCAGACAGGAAAATATGGTACTAGCAAAAGTACAGGATCAAGCAGCATACTTGCAGCAGACAGGAAAATATGGTACTAGCAAAAGTACAGGATCAAGCAGCATACTTACAGCAGACAGTTATGCATGTATAACTTCTCCTTTGTGTAGGGTTTATCCAAGACAACACTGACAAAACAGAATGTTTAGACAGAAAATGACGCCCTAAAGATACAAATGAAATTGTGTCAGCAGTGTACAGCCATCTGTGCAAATCCGATTTTTCTGGAGTTTAAGAATACTAGGCTATTTGCAGATGGCTGCTGTCGACAAAATAAAAGCACTACTATGATAGATGTGTGTAATAAACGGCTTGCTATTCAAGCACCGCAGAACGTGTAGGTGATAGAAATGATCTCTCCTATTCACAGCTAATAGAAATCTTGTTAGTAGCCTTGAAGAATATTTTGAAAACTATAAAAATCATGGTAGGCTAGGGACAGATGTATCTATCTACCTGTACAAGGTTGGAAGTATGATGTAAAGGAAACATTAAAGTCTCGGGGATCCTGGCATTTTAACTTAAAGGTTTCTAAACATATTATTTTACAACGTTCTACCTCACACCGAGTTCTAGTACGAGGTGAGACAGATTATCGTCCGATGAATGTGTAGGCAAGAGCATTCTGAAGCAAGGCAAAACCTTAGAAATTCTTATTGCAAGGTATTTAGATGTAAGTGTAAAACTCAAGGAGGAAAGAGTTAAAGATGTCAAAAATGTATTAAAAACATTTTGGTGATAACTGGGAGGAAAACAAAAAATTTTACAAGAATTTAACATCTAAAATCAATATTATGAATAACAATGAAGAAGTAGATGCTGTTGGTGAGAGCTTCTTGGACAGTGAGGAAGGACAACTTAGAATTTGATGTTTGTTTTTGAACATTAGTTATTAGTATTACATTTTAGACATAATATGTAAATATTACAAGTCATAAGGTGTATGTGATATGAAAACTGGTCAATTTTAGTGAGCAAAATATGAAAGGAGTGATTCATCGATATTCTTATGTAAAAATGGTGATAAAAACTGTGAAAACTTAATTTTTCAACCAATGAAATCAGAAATGGTTAAAATTATACAAATACTGCAAGAAGTCATTTATTAACATTGTCAGACAAATATTGTGAAGTAAGTGTGAAAATGTTTGCACTTAATTGAATTTAGTATTGTGTTTCCATCAAATCTCGCCAAATCCACTACCGTTGTGTGTAAATCTCGCCTTATTTAAATTAAATTTTGATTTACCACCATATTTTTTACGCTGATTTTCAAGACAATATATGCATCCTTAAGGGTCTAGTAGATACATTATAACATTAAGAGAATTTACAAATGTTCTACTGTTTGCTTAATTCTAGCTTTTCGCTTTTCTGAATGTTTTTTTACCTGGATAAGGCGAGTTTTGCGTTTGAGGGACTCATATATTAAAGATGTTTACATGAGAAATAAAATCTTGAAATGAAATCCTCCTCATTTGAAAGGTATTTTGTATAATCTTGTATAATTGGTAAACGTGAAGTGATAGACAAAAAAGTACTCCACAAAAAAATCTCTTTGAAACACGCAAATTATTTCCAATAAACTCTTTTGTGGCGTAAGCCTTTCTGAGGTATCCATTAATAATGGTTCGAAATGCTCATTACTTATCCATTCTCTTACAGTCTTTTCAACATTCAGTCGTTTATCGCAATTGCATGGAAAGAATGTGGAATTTTAAGGCCGGTATATAGCGTCCAATTCCTACACATTTGACCACACCTGTTCTCTAATAACGAAATGTGTAATGTAGCTGTTTCAGCAATGGTTTATCTGCATTACAATGAAATAGATAACAAAAATACTGATGTATTTCAACCACGACGATCACTATCATCTATCGCTTATTAGTAGGTATAAAATTGCTCTTACCATCTTGGCATGGTAGCTCAGTGGTTAGAGCAACCGAAAAGTAACTGGCAGATCGGTGGCTCAAATTCCGACGATGGCATTGAATTTCTCAGTCGTCTGATTCTACCTTACCTATTCTTACCAAAGCGTTTTTCCTGTGTACTTCATTTTAATCGAAATAAATATTTTCAGAAATAGCTGCATTACACATTTCGTTATTGATACAAAGGGATTGTTTTAGAACCGGACGCTATGCGCTGGCTTTAAAATTCTATACTCTTTTCATGACATCACGAACAATTGAAAATCGATAGCACCTTAATGGCTAAGTATTGAACAATTCGTACCATTAGTAAGGATATTTCGAAAACGGCTGATGCCACACAAAAATTATTTAAAGTAAATTGAGTGTTTTAAACAAATCTACATCTTCTGAGAGAAGTAGTTTCGTTTATCGTTTAACGTTTACCAGTTATATAAGATTATAAGAAATTCGTTCTGAGTGAAGAGGGGTTCATAGGCTATTTCTAGAGGATTCAAGATATACATTTTGTCATGTAAATATCTTTCATATATGGTATTTTAATCAAAATCATTAGAGCCATTTTAATAAAATAAAAAATTAAGAACAATTTTCCATTTAAAGGGTAGTTTGGGGTGGGGGAGTTTCTTTAAAATCTTCGGGTCGCATCTTTGGAACGTACTGAACATAAATACCAAGTTTGGTGCTAATAGGACTTTTCGTTTCTGAGTGATGCTATTCTCAGACACACACACACAGAGAGAGAGAGAGAGAGAGAGAGAGACTTTTTCCTAAAAATGTTTCTTTTTTTGGTTTCAGGGGGCTTCAAAACATATATGGCCGGTAAAATCTCGGTATCGCATTCTCGAGTGGAATGCAATACCTTCACTACCTACTATGTACGTGGTAGATAAAGTAAGAATGTTCTTTTTTATTCAGAGGGCCTCAAAACATGTATTTCCGGTAAACTCTCGGCATAGAATTTTTGGGTGAAATACAATACCCTCTCTACCTACTATGTATGTGTTAGACCAAGTAATAAGCTTTAGTAGGAATAGCTTTTATACCCACTAATAAAGATAGAGGACAGAGAAAGTCATGTGAATGTTTCACATAAGATTTTTTTTCTTTTATTGTAAGCACTTGCTTATAGTAAGTGTATAGAAATAATTGTATTTCACCCTAAAATTGGATAACAAAACTTTACTGGAAATACGTTTTTTCAGGTTCTCTGAATAAATAAATAAAAAATCTAATTTGTTACATTCACATTACTTTCTCTACTCTTGTACAAACTATTTTTGCAAACGCTTATTCTCCATATGCTTCATGTTAATAGAGATATCGAAATGTTAATCTTATTGCTAAATTTCCTGTAGATGCAAGGGGAATTGGTAGGCTTTAAGCGATAGTCAAATATTTTAAGAGCTGGTTGCTATGTGAAGTATTCCATTCTCTTTGCATTACCAGGACAAAAAAAATGAATAATGAATTCCCATTTGAGAAAAAGTATAAGTATTGGAAAATTTAAGGGAATAACAAACAATATCTCGAAAATGGTTCACTAAACAAAAAAAAATGTATATGACATAAATTGTGTATTTTAATGCTCTCTATATGTTTTGTCCAGTAAAATTTTGTCTATCTCTTATGGTTTCCTAATTATGCAAAAGTCGTTCACAATGAAGAATACTTTTGGAGACATTCCCAGAAAATTCAAGATATACATTTTATTTGTCATGAAATATCTTAAATATATGACATTTTAATCAGAATTCTTAGAGCCATTTTTGAGGAAATTAAAATTTTCTAAAAATGTTCCATGTAAAGGGTAATCTGGTTTGGGGTATTTCTTGAAAACCTTCGTGTCGCATCTCTGGAAGATACTGAACCTAAATACCAAGTTTGGTGTTTATCCGACTGTTCGTTTCTGAGTTATGCTGTTCACAGACAGACACACAGACACACACACGGACATGTTTCCAAAAATACTTTTTTTGGGATTCAGGAGACCTCAAAACATGCATTTCTGTTGAAATCTCGGTATCGAATTTTTGGGTGGAATGTAATACTTCCCCTGCTTTCTATACGTAATAGAGAAAGTAAAAATTACTTTTTTTTTTAAACGCGTATGTGTGTGCATGTCTATATGACTGCGAGTGTCTGTTAACAGCATATCTTAAAAACGAGAAGTCGATAAATATCTAGCTTGTTATTTAAATTCAACATCTTCTAAAGATGCGACACGAAGATTTTGAAGAAAAATCTCTCCACCCCAATCTACCCAACATGTGGGAAAAAAATTATTTCTGATTTTCTCAAAAATGGCTCAGTAGGATCAAAACACGGGTTTCAACAGAGGCATTTCTATGCTTCAGCACCCGGGATTGAAATAAACGGAGTTAGAATCCGTGTATGTAAGTATCGTGTGGGATTACGTGATGTTGAGAGTGTAAGGGGAAGTCAGTATGAAGCCCATCCCACTCCGACACCCCGCTACAGGTTCCCGTGAAGCTGTTGATTCACTTTTTGTGTGTGTTTAGTCAATGAATTATAAAAATATTAAAACAAAAAAAAATCTGATGTGTTACACTCACATGACTTTCTCTACTCTTGTACAAACTATTTTTACAAACGCTTATTCTCCATATGCTTCATGTTAATGGAGATATCGAGATGTCAATCGTATTGATAATTTTCTTGTAGATGCAAGGGGAATATGGTAGGTTTTAAGCGATAGTCAAATATTTTAACGCTGGTTGCTATGTGGCGCATTTCATTCTCTTTGCATGTCCAGAACATAAAAAAATGAATAACGAATTTGAGAAAAAGTATAAGTATTGGAAAATTTAAGGGAATAACAAGCAATATCTCGAAAACGGTTCACTCAACAAAAAAAATGTATATGATATAAGTTGTGTATTTTAACGCGATCTACACTTTTTGTGTAGTAAAATTTTGTCTATCTCTTATGGTTTACCAGTTATGCAAAAGTCGTTCACAATGAAGAATACTTTTGGAGACATTCCCAGAACTTTCGAGATATACATTTCATTTCTCATGACATTATCTTAAACATATGATATTTTCATCAAAATCGTTAGAGCCATTTTTGAGAAAATTAAAATTTTCGAAAAATGTTCCATGTAAAGGGTAGTCTGGGGTGGGGGGATTTTCTTGAAAATCTTCGTGTCGCATCTCTGGAAGATACTGAACGTAAATACCAAGTTTGGTGTTTATCCGACTGTTAGTTTTTGAGTTATGCTGTTCACAGGCACACACACACACAGACACACACACGGACATGTTTCTAAAAATGCTTTTTTTGGATTCAGGAGGTCTCAAAACATGTATTTCCGGTGAAATCTCGGTATCGAATTTTTGGGTGGAATGCAATACTTCCCCTACTTACTATACGTAGTAGAGAAAGTAAAAATGTGAAGTACTCAGTGCGTGCCTGCGTGCGTGCGCTCACGTGCCGCGACCGAAAATCTTTCGGGGTGTATGCTAATGAGAAGGAAATGAACTATAAAAATATTAAAACAAAACAAAAAATGTGAAGTCCTCAGTGCGTGCCTGCGTGCGTGCGCTCACGTGCCGCGACCGAAAATCTTTCGGGGTGTATGCTAATGAGAAGGCAATGAACTATAAAATTAAATGTTATTTTTTGAACGATGCGTGCTTCGAAGAGAAGAAAAGACCTATGACCTAATAATAATCGAGTTATGTGTACGGTTATCTCTCATGTCAAAGTATGTTTTTCCACAGCTAAAACTAATGTATGACTGAAAAGCATGCGTAATACAACAAGAAACCCCATTCAGCCGTGTCAGTAACAGAAAAAGCGAAGGGCAAGAAAGCAATGAACTATAAATTACTAAAATTAAATGCTTTTTAAAACAAAATCAGAAAATCGATGTGTGTTTCGTCAGTACTCAAGAGAAGAAAACCATGTGAACAATTCCTACGGGCTAAATTATACTAATAATATTCGAATTAGGTGTACGTTTATCTCGTCATATCAAAGTATGTTTCGAATCCACAGCTAAACTTGGAATCTCTCATCAAGAAGGGAATGAACTATAAATTACTAAAATTAAATGCTGTTAAAAATCAGAAAACCGATGCGTGCTTCGTCAGTACTCAAGAGAAGAAAACCATATGAATGATTCCTACGGTTATCTCGTCATATCAAAGTATCTTTCGAGTTCACAGCTAAAACTAATGTATGTCTCTGAAGCATGCGTAATGCATCAAGAAAATGTTCATGTCTGTGAAGGCACAGCTTCTCGTCTCGGTAACCTCAAGGCAGAGAGAAACCAGAACCTCCTTCGGTACGTCAGAATTTATAAATTGGAGTAATGATAGGTTAAGGAAAACTCGGAGGAAAGTTGTGTAAAAATTTCCAGAGCAAAAGTAACAAACATCATGGATCCCACCTGTGTTATAATTATCGTAACTACAGGGGTCAGCTCGAATATGTGATTGGTGGACAAGGAGTATCGCCGAGGTACATCGAACTGGTTTACGGTAATTTTTTTTAAAAAAACGTATGTATGAATATAGTCAAAGAATTGCGCATGCATATGTGATCTAAGAAGCGGAAATCCTAGATCCAGAGCCTCTCATGAAAGTATAAAACGATGGAGATAGTTCTTAAGAAATTAGTATTTATTCCAGTAGACATGTGACTGTAGCATAGAACAAGTGTGTGGAGGGAGGGGGGTTAACATACTTTACAAACCGCCGGGGACATATAAAATGCGTAAGTGAATACAAAATACCATTGCAAGAAGAGCACCGCTCGATACAACACAAGAAAAACATTATTTTATGTGTTACATTTCAGAAAAACAATCGATTCAATATTTGTCATTCTGTGTCTTTTAATTGCGTGTTTTTTTTGTGATTTGTATATATACTTCTGTGACCTAAACAATCGATTCAATGTGTCTTATTTTTTCGTGACCTAAATATCAAATCTTGTTGAAACACGTCTGTAGTTTCAGATCAAATCGTAAGTCAGCTCAATGAACTTGGAGAGGGTACTACAATATTACCAATAAAGAAACTTGCAGATCTGGAGATAAACGTGCTGTTCAAAATAAACTAGGTAAAGACAAGATATGGGGAACGCGTCGTAGTAACATTGGATCAGCATCAGAGCTTTCTTCCCGAACGGTTTAAGACTATAACTACAGAACAGAAAACCGCTATAAACGAATGCGGTTATCAGCTTGTGTATATGTGTCAAGAGACGCTAGCTAGCGGGTATCGACGCCACAAGAGAATTTTTTTACAAAAGAAATATATAAAAACATTACAATAAAATCAGTTCAGAAACAATAATGCATCTCAGAAAGACAAAAAAACTCATTAATTCTAAAAAAAATTCTTAATGTCATTTTTTGCATGTGTTAAATGGAATTGTTCTAACTTCGGTATTTTAAGAATAATTTGTAACAATTTGATATTAAGAATTGTAAATGTGTCAAATTGAATATCTCGAAATTTTAGATTAGAATGATGTTTGGCATTAACAATTTTAAATTAAATTGCAAAATGTTTTAAAAAATTGCATTTCTAGCCAGTCGATAAATGTAAAAATGGACATATAGCGTATGTTATTTACAACTTACTATTTTCCCTTCTCAGATCGGTACAACAATGAATTGTATAATTTTCAGGCAGTAACAGCCAGTTCAAACATGCCGAAGAATCCGCAAGTGAAGGAAACACATCTGAAAAAGGTGAGTACATAACTAAGCGGATAAGCAGAAAAAACGTGTGCTTGAAAAAACTGTGAATGCTTAAATAGTGTGATGAATGTGTGAATACTTCCCTTTCAGGCATATAAAGTAACAGTTTTTCGAGTTATATCTGTTTATCATTTACATGTGGTTCTTTTCTATATATCTTTTTTATTTTTAAACGTTTTCTAAAGTATTAAATGCAATGTTTTTTCTGTAATATCAGCTCAGAATCTTGTTCAAAAACTACTCTATTTACAGCCTTTTTGTATCATTTTTCAGACACTGCAGTAAAACAACAAGAACTCCACAGAAAAATCAACAATACAGGCTCCATGACAAGAAAAGGTAAGATATAAAATTCAGTTATTGTTTTTGTGAACAATTATTTTTATTGTTGTTAAAAATGTTGAAAAAAACATTCCTTTGAAAATAAAGTATTCACATAAGAGAATAAATTTTTCAGCTTAAAAGATATCAAACATCCAACAAAAATATAATTGATACTTTTTTCTTTTTCAGCTATAAAGAAAATTCTATTTTTTTTAAATATACAACATGAAACATTATTTTGAAATAAAATGAACAGTTCTTATATCTGTGCATAGATATTTTCAGCCTAAAATATATCAAACATCTTTTCGTTTGAAACAATTGCTATTTTAACTTTAATGGCAGTAGTAAAAATAATTAATAAGTTTTATCTTTTTCAGCCTTAAAGAAAATTAGATTTTAGTTTCAAAAGTATATAGCATCAAACATTATTTTTAAATAAAATGAACCATTTGTTATATAAGTGTATAACTTTTTTAGCTTTCATGCATACTTAAAAAAGTGGATATTTTTTTCTCTTTCAGCTTTAAAGAAAATTAGATATTAATTTTTAAACTTCACTTTGAAAAGAAAATCAACATTTTTTACATACGTACATTGATATTTTCAGGTTAAAAGATATCAAACGCGTTTTTATTTGAAACAACTACTATTTTAATTGCTTCTCATCTATTTTAATTCTAATGGCATTATTAAAAATAATCAATAAGTTTTATCTTTTTCAGCATTAAAGAAACTTAGATTTTTGTTTTTAAAAAATATATACCATGAAACATTTACATTTAAATAAAAATGAACAATTTGTTATAGATTTTTCAGTTTTCATGCATGATTCAAAGAGTAACAAATTAATATCGCGATAAAAGCAAATTAGACTTCAGTTTTTAAACTTTACTTTGAAATAAAATCAATATTTCTTACATATGTGTATAGATTTTTCAGCTTAAAAGTTCTCACATCGAGCAAAATAGATATTTTGATATATATATATATATATATATATGTGTGTGTGTGTGTGTGTGTGTGTGTGTAGATTTTTTCAGTGTTTCTGCATGTAAATACTTAAAATTAGATTTTATTATTTAAAAATATATAGCATCAAACATTACTTTGAAATAAAATGAACTATTTGTTATAGATTTTTTAGCTTTCATGCCTGCTTCAAAAAGTAACAAATTAATATCGCGAAAAAGAAAATTAGATTCCAGTTTTTAAGCTTTACTTTGAAATAAAATCAACATTTTTTTTACATATGTGTATAGATTTTTCAGCTTAAAAGATATCAAATATGTATTACTAATGGCACCTCATTTATTAAATTTTGGAGGAACACGTGCACGCGATTCCAAATAAGACCGGAGCCGAAATCACCCCGAACAACAGAACAACGAGCACCTCGAAAGATGACAGCGCGTCTCCATCAAAGAAACAAAGAACAGATTCGGTGAGTGAACAGAGGCAAAAGGATCTTGCATGCATAAGAATTGAATCCGCATTTAAAAATCGGATCTATACGAATCAAATACAAAACTCGCTGGGGATGATAGATCCTGAAACATTTCTAGATGAATGTGAACCGCTCTTTAGCAGCGAAATCCGGAGCAATCTCGCTCGTTATTTGTCAGGAATAAAGTTATGTGCTACATTAGTATGCAAATATGTCATCCAAACACCCGAAAATGAAAAGATCGAGACATTTAATTTCAATAGTAAACTGGAAGCTATCCTACAAGGTACAAGCATTATCGAGTAGTTTGGGAATAAACTTAAACATCCCATATTATTGAACATTGATACATTCGAATCGAAAAGCAGTTCGAAATCACCATACCAAATATATTTTCGTTAATTCTAAATTTCTGTCACTACGATCCGTAAAATGCAGTTTGTAACATAAAAGTGCCTGATTTCATAAAACGCAAGAGAGCAGTGACCAATATTAGGAACACTAATAACAAACGTTTCGGATATTGTCTACTGGCATCCAAATTTTCAGTAAAGCGTAACAGCTATAGAGTGAGTTTGTACTCCAAATACAATATGTTTAAAGAATTTAATTTCACAGGAATAAAGTTTCCAGTATCTTTAGATGACATACAAAAATTTGAATAACAAAATGATAATATATCTATTACGGTATATGGTATAGATGAATGTTCAGTTATTCCGCTTTATCAAACCTCAGAACCTAAAGACAATCATTTGAACCTTTTAAGAATTGCTAATGAAGCAAGATCACAGTATTGCTTAATAAATTATCTATCTTGCCTGTTGTCGTCGCAGCTAACTAAACGGAAGTGTAAAAAGTGTAAATGCGAAGTATGCATGAAATACTTCTCGAACGAAAGCAACCTAGCTAAACATAAAAGGAGATGCATGAAAGTTGTTAGTATGCCTGAAATAGGGGTAAATGACACTATTCAATTCAATTAATATTTGAAGTGCTCTCCGGTGTCATTTGTCATATATGCAGATATTGAATCAAAACTTAAAAAAGTGCATTCATGTCAGCCCTCCGCAGATAGCAGTTGGACGAGTTTGCTACAGAGACACGAAGCAGTATCAATAGCTTTAAATCTTGTATGTAATTATGAGATTCCTTGTCAAAATTCAAAATCTTTAGAGGTCCTAATGCGATTCAAGATTTTTTCAGCAAATTAACTGTAATTGTAGACGATGCAATCGATGTTTACTCGAAAAACAAAGAGTTAACGATGTCCGATGCAGATAAAACAAAACAGAAATACTAATTTCTGTCATCTGTGTGAACATAAATTTCAGTCCGAATCTGCCAAACTATTAGACCATTGTCCCCTTACTGGTAAATTCATAGGACCGGCCTATAATTCGTGTAATCTGAACAGAAAATTACCAAATTACATACAAATTATTAATAAAACTACAATTCACATTATCTCGTGAAAAACTTGCTTACCATAGAGAACACATATCGTGTATTTCACAAATATCTGAAAATTATCTATCATTCAGAAGAGATATACTTCCAATGGAAAAAGTATATATTTCAGATTTCTTGACAATTATACATTCCTCGATGATAAATTGAGCAATTTAGATGACATGCTAAATCCCGAGGACTTTAAAAGTACAGAGCATACGAAAATCCTGCACTTCGGCAGCTAATGAGACGCAAAGGCGTATTTCCATACACATATCTGGATTGCGTAGAGAAATTAAAGGACACCGCATTACCAGATATATCCCAATTTGATGATATAACAACAAAAGATTACTTGCAGGCTCAAACAGTATGGAGAGAGTTAAATATCAGAAACTTAGGCGAATACAGTGATCTATATCTTAAGACCGCCACAACACCGTGCAAAGCCCTCCCCTGATTCCTGACTCGAAAAACTCAAAGCCAATAACAAGTACATGCATGAATACAACGAATGACTACCAGCTAATGAATCCCTAATTAGCACTTTTCGATTGTACCAACTTATACGGGTACGCGATGGCAAGGCATGCTATCCCTTGCGGCGAACTCAGATGGTTAAATAGAGATGAAATTAATGGAATAGAATTCTTACTGGCGGTACGCCAGTTTTGGAAACGGGTTATGTGTTCGAAGTCTATCTCGAATATCCTAAAGCCATTCCGATGAACACAACGATCTTCCACTGTGTCCAAAGAGCGAAATACCTCCAAAGGATAAATATAATAAGCTCCTTGCAACAAGTATGTCTTGCATTACCGTAATCTACAGCAATGTTAGAATTAGGAATGAGGTTGAAATACGTGCATAGAGCAGTGGCTTACAAACAATCCTTCTGGTTAAAATCCTACATTGACTTGAACGCTGCAAAACGTGCTGAGGAGAAATCTAAATTATGCCAGAATCTATGGAAAAAATTATAATTGCGTTTATGGAAAATTTATGGAAAATGTACGCAAGTATAACGATTTTCGTCTTGTTACCAGTTGGAAACGAGCGAAAAAGCTGATATCACGTCAAACGTTTTTGCGTTACATTATATTTGACGAGAACCTTGTGGGTATCGAACTGTCAAGGGAAGAAATTCACATGTGTAAGCCCATATACATAGGACAGGCAATACTTGACATTTCTAAATATGTGATGTACCGCTTTTATTATAACGTTCTGAAAAAGAACCTAAATGATTTGTCTTAAAATTACATGGATACCGATTTATTTTTTTTTTGAAGCTAGTACCGATGTTTATGATTTTATCAAAACCAAAGTTCAGCATTTTGATACAACCAATTACCCGCCCGATAACATATATTCGATACCTCTTGTAAACAGGAAAGTAATGGGCTTATTTAAAGACGAATTATCGGGTAAAGTAATGACAGAATACGCAGAATTAAGATCTAGATAGTATGCGTAACGTTTTGACGGTCATAATTGTTAAAAAGTCAAAAGATGTTTCAAAGACAGCAATGCGTTCAATAACCTTTGATGATTACCTATCTTGTCTCAATGACATGAATGTAGCTCATTATGCTAAACAAACAATATTCCGAAGTTATAAGCATGACGTTCACACAGTAGAAATGAACAAACTTGCATTGAGAGGGCTTGATATCAAACGTTATATGATTGAAAACACACATAAAACTATGGCATGGGGACATTTTCTATTCCAAGAGATCCTGCTATCTCTGAGCACAGCTGACATTGTCATGTGTTTTTGTTATTAATTATGTTTCTCGTTAGAGAGTCTGTGTTTTGCCTTATTAACGTGTGCCATTTCATGTAATTTTGCTTAATGAGAGAAAGAGAGAGAGATTGAATGTGTTCCATTTCATGTAATTCCGCAAAGAGTTTTCTACTTGAAGAGAGACTGTGTGTTTTACCCTATTGAATGTGTTCCATTTCATGTAATTCTGCTTAACAGTAAAATGATTCAAGATTTCTTTTTAATTGCATTTTTATACTTTAAAGCTTATGTAAACCATATGCTTTTAGTTCACAAGTCTTGTTTATAAATGCAATCACATGTCCTCCAGAATAAGTACTCATTTTTCAAAGGGAGAGAGAGAGATTGTTGTGCATTATTGAATGCGTTCCATTTCATGTAATTCTGCTTAATGGGAGATTGTTGTGCATTACAGAATGTGCTGCATTTCATGTAGTTCTGCTCGGTGTTCAAGATGTCTTTCTAATTGCATTTTTTATACTTTTAAGTTCACAAGTCTTGTTTTATGAACGCAATCACATGTCCACCTGAATAAGTTCTCATTTTCTTTTTAAATACATGTTTATACTTTTTTGGATAAGCGGGAATAAGTAGGGATATTTTTTCAAAGTAGATAAACTCAATTACTTTTGGAATCTGCCGCTTTATTTCTTAAGAAGAAAAAAAATACAACACATATATGTCACATCCTGAATCCTGTTTATTTTACAGGTTGTTAAAAATTGTCTTAGTTTGCATCTTCTACACTACAGCATTCCTTTCTATCCATTCACTTCCTGGAAAGCCTAGCCTAAACTATTCCCCCGTCGACGTAGTACTTTTTCTACGAGATATGTGTCAGGGTACCTGGTTCTTAATAATTCATGACCGTAGAATCAACCTTGTATTTCCTTTCCCTCGCCATCTTCCAGGTGGCTGGGACTGTGTGTCTTGCCCTGACAATGCGAAAAAATTCAGTGCTCCAATTAGGTGTGTAACCTTTCCCGAGTAGATCCTTATGCCTAGAGATCCTCATATTGTCTCCAACATTGGACTTCCTGACGTTCATCTTTTCGTACCCCATAACATCACGACGATACACCGTGAGGAGGAGATCGTTGTTCCTGACGTCGCGAGGCTTCATCTGAATCATCAAATGGTAAGTATTGTTATAGGTGTTAATAATCCTTGGCAAGAGATCCAGCCATTTATATAAACCTTTGGCCAAAATTCCTTATGCATCATAGTTTTAAGCATTCTTATTAAACGTTCGACAGCAGCAACCTTTGACACTGAATGTACTATAGTGATTAATTCCATACCTGGTCATTAATTGTCTGAAATGCTTATTATAACATTCCTTGCCATTATCGGATTGAATATTCTTAGGCGCTGTATCCAGGTCCTCCAGTATATCTCACATAGCTTTTGTAATATTCACTCCGCTCTTGTCTTTTGCAGGTCTTGCATAGGCCATTTTTGGTATAAAATTAACAGCAATAAGAATGTACTTATAGTTACTGTTTTGTTTTGTATATGATATAATTTCAATAAGGTCTATGTGTAATAGGTCACTAAGACCTTTACTAACTCTTTTCCTACGTAGCAATTTCCTTCTGGAGGGGAATGTAATTCATTAACGATGTTTCATCTGATCATGCTATTATTTTTTAGTTTCTCAATTCTGTAACGATCTCTTGAATTTCCGTTGTATGATTCGAATTGCCAGCCTCCCTCGATGCAATTAGCAATCTGAGTCTACTTATCAGACTATTAGGGCCAGTATACGTAGTGTAACTTCCTTCCTGGAATGTGCTTCTTCCATTCGAGACCGGAAACGGTCGTAGTGTCGATTAGCCTGCGTATCATATTCTTATATTTATACCCCTTGTTCGATCCCAGACGACCGCTCTTGCTGTAGCCGTGTCTTGAACTAAAATTTGCTTCAAAATCTAAGAATAAATATCCAGATTGTCTTCCGTATACGATGAGGTCTGAGGTACGCGCTTGAATAATAGTTCGTACAGCCCCGGGCTAGCCGCATAAGTCTCATCTCCTATCTGAACACTGTTATCTGCGTATGTAATTAATATATTTCCTATCTTATAATCTCCTTCTTCGTACTGTACTCCAAAGGTAACGTCCATATCCTTGCCACTAACTGTTCGAACCTTCTTCAGATAATTCGCAAGGGTATCGGCTTCTTCTTCGGGGCGAGAGAAAGAGTGGTTTTGCTCTTTTCTTGAATCTTTATTATATCCTTCATAGGAACGGTGACGGGCTGAAGAACCTCGGACATCACACGTTGGGTTTCGAACATGAGACTCCTCAGGGAACGTAAATTTTCCCTTATCACTTTACTGTGTCGAGCGATGGACTGCTTGAGTCTGATGTCTTCTACATCCATCTTAAAATGAATGTACAATTAAGATACTTCTGTCAATATATTGGAGATGAAAATACTTTAGCATATTTCCATCTTTAGCACCATTAACTGGAGCTGAGGTCAACATATGGTCTATCATGACGGGTGCAGGTTAACTTTCAACTAGCTGATCGTTTATTGCAAACATTGCATCCATTCTCGTATTGGGAAGCGGTGATGAAATCATAGAGCAGCCAATCACCTCCTCGCTAACCGAGGACTTGTAGTATTCGATTCCCGAAGATAGCATGTATCTCTGTGAGTTACCTCTGTACGGTTTCGTTTGCAATGTAATGATGAGCTGTCCTCTCATTTGTCTTAAAATAGCATTTATTATACCCACTAGCAATTTAAGAATATCAGTATTATTCATAGTTGAGGTTAGGTACTTTCCACATTGTTTTCTACTGCTGCAACAATTTCTTGAGGCATATAAGTTAGAGTTCGGTTTAAAACTGTCTCTTTTTCGGCATTTTTCTTTACAACTAAATGTCTAACATTTCTTAGTTGTGGTATCGTTATCGTCTACGGAATCGGTTATCTCCCTTATCCGTTTCTTTCGAAAGGAAACGTTACCGATCGAATCGGGAAGCGGTGTGAGTGCATTTATGTAATGTAAAATATGTTTTTTATTTGGAACATCATGATCGTAACTGGAGGCATTAGTACCTTCATTCTTATCTTATCCAGAATGACATTATTTTCTGCATCGCGTTTGAAAGCATATTTACTGAGGTGTTCCATTAAGCTCTGATGTCCTTCGAGCGAAGTTTGAACGTGCTGCCTAAGCATAGCTTCAAATTCGCCCATACGCTTATATGAAGTCTTTTCGGTGAACATCTGCATTCGGTGCTCAACGATAGTCGTAAACGTATCCAAATAGTGTTTAGTCGTTGCATCATAGTCTTCTTCAGGGTCCTGAATGTTACATAATCACTTTTTCTTGAATCGATAGTTTCCCGTGTCATCTCGATTTATGATATAACGATTAAGCACACCCCTGGACGGGATGATCCTGCGCGACCGTATCTGTCGATACTCATAGCTGTAATGAGCGATACTCTCTATTTATTCACTCTGATAAATACATCGTAAACGTTTGTGTATCGTCCTTCATTCAGCGGGAATACAGGTACTATGACAACAAAGTGTCTCGAGTTCGATCTGTCATTACACTCCCATACTTGCTTACACAGCTCTCTGAATTCCGTATACGGCATGTCAGTATTTATGTAATCGTCGTATATGTGCTTTAAGTTGTGATGATCCTGACGGAATAGCACGATTATATTTGCATTCTCTCTAATTAGATGTTTGGGTACCTTTGCATAAGATTGTGCTAGGTATACAGCATCGACATTGCGGTGTCTGCCCATGCTGTAATACCAAGCTATTTTACCCTGTTTCTCGTTGATGACGTCATCGAATACGAATATGGAATTTTCTCTGGCTTCGGAGGTTTCCAGTACTTTTTCACCGACCTCGAACGTGTACACTCCTATATCTGGTATGCTTTTCATCACTTTGAGCAGTACTGATATTTCGATTGATGCAGTGATTTCGAGTGAATGTAAAGATTATCGAACCTTAGTCCGTTCTCGTGGATTAGAAGGTTGAGTAAGATATTCGTCTTTCCCGCATTTGAGCTTCCCAGAATGAGCGCACTGACGTTGCTCGAGAAGAGAGAGCCGTGCCTTCCTTATCGAATGTCATTGTCGAAGTCTAACACTTACATGGGTAACGAGCACGTTTGGTTCACTACTTCCATCGTGCGACTATATATTTCGTTTTTTATTTTCATAGTGTATCATGTGCTCTGGACGCGTTCGGAAGGGTTCCGAAATACTTAATTCTTTGCTTAATTCTCTAAAGTTTGAGCCTCATTTGCGCGGCTACAGGTACTGCGGTCCCGGAACTAAGCTACATAAGCGCTTGCAGCGAGGGAATCCGCCTATAAATGAATTGGACGTCGCGTGTCGAGAACACGATATCGCCTACGCCGCGCATGAGGATACTGTTCCGAGGCATTTGGCTGATAAGGTTCTTGTGGAAAAAGCCTGGAGTCGACTGCAGTCTGCCGACGCTACTTTTGGGGAGAAGCTTTCCGCTAGACTAGTGACCGCGATCATGAAGGGAAAGCTGGCCTGGGCGCTGGATTGCGCAAACGTCGGAAGAGAATACTACCGCCACCCGTTAGTGGCGGGATCTTACTTTTGCTACCTCTTTTGGCGGCATTGGGTGCTGCAGGTAGCTTGGCAGCGGGAGCCCCACAGATCGCTACCTTGGGGAATAAGAAACGTGCTGCGGAGAAGCAACTGAACGAGCAGGTTCGTCACAATCAGCACATGGAAATCTTAGCCACGGGCAAGGGCAGACGTCTTAGGAAGGGAGATGGACGACGCAGGAAGGGAAGGGGCTTGTATCTACGTCCAAAACCTCGGGGCGAGGTGTGTACATATCCCGGAAAAAGTCTTAAGCGGTGCGGAGATTGAAACTTATGTTGAGCGTCAACGCATTCCTAATTTTAGAGTATACATGATAGATGAACTACGTCTAAGACCTAGACGTTCAGAGGGGATCGTCGTCAATTTGGACAGCTCGCAGAATCCGGGTACCCATTGGGTTGCTATACACAATGATGGAAATTTAGCGTTTTATTTCGAGAGTTTCGGCAATCTGAAACCTCCAAAAAGATCGAATCGTATCCTGATGATGTTAAGATCATGTATAACAGATACAGGTATCATAATTTCGATTCTGTCATTTGTGGTCATCTATCCTTACAGCTTCTGATATAAAACGGTTTCGATAGGATGTTTGAATGGTCAAAATGAGTTACACTATCACTTTGAGCGGATCTGATTCTAGTTTCTCTACTCATCTGGTTCCAGATGGAGTTTACGAGATTGCTCTACTCAATTTCGAGACATTTTATTCGATACCAAATGTTGATCCTAGCAATAACCTTTTCCATTACGTGCGGGTTGGAAAACTTGAAACCATCCAAATTCCACCTGGACCTTATGAAATAAAAGATATAAACACTTTCCTCGATGATAGACTCAAAGCCGGCAATGACTTTTTTCTCCGTCCCAATAATAACACCATGAAGGCTGAGGTTCGGTGCCCCTACGTTATCGATTTCACTCGAGAGAGATCGGTGAAGCCGGGTGTACTGACCAAGTCTGAGGAACTGGTGAACATCTTTAAGGTCAGCATCATACACGTCGAGTGCAGCCTTGCCACTGGATCCTTCATCAACGGTAAAAGTGTGCATTCTCTCCACGAATTTTATCCGTCGGTTCCACCGGGCTACCATATCTCGCAGGAACCGCCCAGTCCTATGTATCTACCCATCATCGACACGAATCTCATTGATCATCTCAGCATTCGAGTGGTAGACTAGAACGGGGATACGCTGGACTTTAGAAATGAAACAATTACAGTGAGACTACAAATAAGACGGAATGGGAATACATTTTAAAACGCAATGCTATAATAAAAAGTTTCTCTCGAGATTGATACCTACTCAGTCTGCGACGCGCAGACTGCTAACATCATCCAACCGAGAGTTCCTCGAGCGACTGGGCTTCAAGATTCTGTAATGGATGTTCTAGATATGACCGGAGTTCTGACGTTTGACGATAAGATTAGTAAGGAGGAGGAACATATCTTTCTACCTTACAATACGTCTGCTCTGGATGTGAAGGATTAAATTGGAATACCATGCCAAGCCGAGGATTTGCACACGCTTCCTAGCAGAAGTTACCTCTACGTAGAAGGATCTATGACAAAACCTACTGGTGAAGCTTCTTCTGCAAAGCTGACCAACAATGCCATGGCGTTTCTGTTCGATGAAGTTCGCTTAGATATGAATGGTACTACCATAGATAGAACGAGAAATCCGGAATTTATATGACTATGCGCAACTATACAGCTCTCAACACTTTGGACTCCAATCGCCTGCAGAACGTCGACTGGACCTATCCTGGAGAAACTGTAGACATCGTGAACGCATCAAATGGTGTATTCAATGCTATCGTTCCTCTTTCGATGCTTTTGGGTTTCGCAGATGATCATAAGGAGCTCATACTTAATAGGAAGTTTGAACTCGTTCTCATTAGATCTAAAAATTCTAATAATTGTCTGATGGGCAACGATTCGACTATCATTAAACTAAACCGCATCGAATGAAGGATGCTCGTACTTAGACTCTCCAATGCCGAGAGAGCGGAGAAACTTAAACTCTTCAAGTTTGATCGCCCGCTGCACGTTTCCTTTCGAAACCTGGACCTTCACACTCAACGTGCTGTACCGCAGACTAAAGCGTTCACGTGGAACGTTGCAACGACATCGAAGCTTGAGAAACCGCGTTTTGTCATAGTGTGTGCACAGACAGACAGATTGAACTATCTTGCTAGAGATAGCTCTATCTTTGATCACTGCAATATCACCAATCTGAAGCTTTATCTCAACAGCGAATGTTATCCGTATCATGACATGAATTTGGATTTTGCAAATTCAAAGTTTGCCTCTCTGTATGACCAGTATTCTAAATTTCAATACTCTTATTGTGGCAAAGAAAAGTTACCCTCTTTTGAAGAGAAGCAATTTTCTGAAATATGCACAGTTCGTCATCGACTATTCTCATCAACCGGAGGAGACTGTGACTGGAGCCGTTAACATCAGATTGCTTAGCTATCTTTCTTTCTCCCCTACAACATCTATTCTATCACATGCTCTTTACTTACTTACCCTTTTGCTTTGAGATACACGTCACAGCACTCTCCACAACGGAAGATTGACGAAATTTGTTGATGCTATGATGGTTCCTTACAGATGATGGTATGCGTATCGCCATCACATATTTCCTCATGCTTATCGAGACAGTGCTGTTTCATTTACTCGTACTCCTCGAGGTTTACCCAGCAATAATTGTCACTATCGCTCGGATTCTGATATTTTCACTACTCATCGTGCTGGCTCACAGTCAACTGTGAACACCGATCCATTCTCGTTTCACATTTAATGGATAGGATGGGGGTGTTTGAACATGCTCGTTCTTTCACTGACCTCGTTTATACCGCTACGCACCTGGCTCTTGCTCATATACACACTTCTGACATCCTTTTTAACATTCTCATGCAGCCTACCTTTCATTACGTACTGGATAACTGTAGTACGCTTAGAGGAAAGATTCCAAGTTTAGCTGCGGTGAATCGAAACATACTTTGATATGACAAAATAACCGTACACCTATCTCGAATATTATTGGTATAATTTAGCCCGTTTACAGCTCGCGTGGAGGAGCTGATTCAGGATAACAGGAGGATTACGTTACGGCATATGTCGGTAGAATTGCGAATATTGTTCGGAAGCGTTCGTCACATTGTTCACGATATTCTGCAGTACCGAATATTTGTTTCCGATGGTTTCCACGAAATCTGTCCAACCAACACAGGGAGAAGCACATGAGGTCAAGTCTGCAACTTTGAAACGGTTTGCCACGGAAGGGAAATTTTCTTCACCACATTGTCGGTAACGAAGCATGTTCCACCACTACACCCACAGCAGTAAGCGGTCGTCAGTGGAGTGGAAACACCTCTCCTCTCCAAAGACAAAGAAGTTAAAGGTGATGCCATGTGCTGGGAAGTTGATGGCCACGTGTTTTGGGACAGTGCGTATGTCACATTTGCGGAGTGTTTGGAAAGAGGGCACACAGTGACCGCTGACTGATACTGCGAGACCTTGACACGACTGCACAAAGCCAACAGGAGGAAACGGCCAGGACTTCTCATTGAGGGCGGCATCTTCCTTCACAATAACGCGTGACCTGATACGGCTCAGAAGACTTTTCGTAGTCATTCAAACAACACGGAACTTAAAATCATCACATAGCGACACGCACTTTAAAAATCTGACTATCGCTTTACCTATTGTATCCTGCAACGAAATGTGTAAACGTGAATTGACATTTTATGTGGATTAACTATAAGTAGGTGGAATAATAAGCTTCTGTAAAAATAGTTTATAGAAGACTGAGTAGAGAAGGGCATGCGAATGTAACACATGATAAATTTCTTTTTAATTTGCAATTTCCGAAAAATTGACGATTTTCATATACGAGTACTTATTCATTTTCTCAGGAACTTCTCAAGAGTTGAAATATTTTATATATTAGTTACATTTGACCAATTATATGGTCCTACAAAAGGATGAGGCAATATTTCGTTAATTATGTTTCATTTAATCTCCCCTCAAACAAGTTGTAAGTTTTATGCAATGTCATTAAGGGCCGGTTTCACCTGCAGCTGCTAAATTTTAACACAATGTTAAACTGATTTAACACTGACGTTAACACAGATTCTGTTTCGTCAAGCAATAATGTGTTAAAGTCGGTGTTAAGTTAACATCGCCATACCCCTGTGTTAAGGCGTATAACAAATGTTAGAAGTTGGAAAATGGCTCCCGCAAAACCAGCTGTTGAGCGAGTTTAATACAATTGGCATTTTCGAATGCCATTCCTAATAGAAGAGCAGTCGTTCGTCATAATAAATTTGAAACCCTGTAAAAGGAGGAATTTTTAAAGCCATGCAGAATGTCCAAGAGATCATGAGCATGGTTTTATGGGCAACACGAGAAGTTAGAATACTACCAACATAAGCATGCATCTTTCCCCTATGCTACAAGTGTTAAATTAGGCACTTAGACTTTATGCTACTAACATTTTTCATTTACTTGATGGGTGATAATGTTCGTATTTCCAAAACTACAAGCAATTGCTTCAAGAAGCAAACAGTATTTTTCTCAGGCCTGCTTGATTAATCAGCAATAACGCGTTTTTGTCCACTTTAGTTTCAATGCAGTGTCCGCCACCAATTTTAAACCGCCTTACACCTCTTCGCATCTAACGTTTCTGGTACTGCATTTTATGTTAGCATAAAATTACCGCAATTGCTTACTGGACTTTAGGAGAAACGCGTTCATTCCAATTAAATTAATTGCGGATTTTGTCCCAGGCTGCAATCTTATCCCTTAATGTAAGACCGTCGACTTTTTCGCATTTAATAATACGTCTATACTTACATTAACTAGATGTTAATTAACGCGATGAAACATTTATTTCAGTTGACATCACTATTCTAACCTCAAACAATCGGGAACTTCAAATCGGATTGTCATGAATGTAAATAGTTGTCTGCTACTGATACAGAGAGCGCAGCGATACGTAGACAAAAGTGCATCGGAACACATTCAGAAGCAGTGTACTTCGGCTACCGCCTTCTCAAAGCTATCGTTCGCAGTTGTCTTTAACAAAACGTTCACTAACAATTTGCTGCAAAAGCTTGACGAAACGCAAAAGTTTTAACATTATGTTAAATTTGAACACCTTGTTAACAAACACAATGTTAGAGTATTTTTAACATCGGTTGGTAAAACTGGCCTTAAATGTGTTTGATCAAGTTTGTTAAATTTATCAGTGATATTACAGTATGACAGGATTAAAATCGTTTAGGTATTTGAATTCAATAAATTTAACTTGTACGGCATATTGAAAGGAATGTAAATACTTTTGCTATTTCATGTAAGTGGAGCTTCTAATAATTATTGCTGAGTATCCAGAAAATACTACATGTTGTTATAAATCTTGGAAATATAAAACATTTTAGTTTCCCTTCTGTTTTATGACGTATTTAATTTATTGCTTTTGGCTTTGATTTATTTCTCCGCTTCGAATGACCCTCTCAAAGTGTTTTATCGGCTATTAACCTGCCAGAAGTCCTGAGCATATCCAGATACACTAAAGCCAGGCTAGTGTACAAGCTTGCCAAAGAAACATTCCTAATTGAGGACCTGAGGACTAAATTTCAACTGTCATTTACAGAGGAATGGAAAACTGCGCAATAGAAAGGGAAAACAAAAGAACAGAAATCCCAACGGAGTTCTATGCTAAACAGATCCTTGACGAAAACCAATCAAGATCTTGACATTTCTTCACGACTATGACCACGGCGTGTAAAACAAAAGACTACCACGATCCTGACAAGTGTGACCAAATTTGTGAACAAGACCATGCACTCTATTGTAAGAAATCTGTTTTACATTCACATAAATTTCTCTATCCTTTATAGAGTATACAAATTATTCGAGTGCACATAAAGTTAATTTTCCTATCTATTTCATTTTAATCGAGATACACCTTTCCGTATGTAGCTTATTTCGTTATAATACAAAGGGAACAGCGATGATCAAATGTTAAGGAACTGGACGCTATGTGCTGGCCTTCAAGCTTCCTACTCTTTCCATGACATCGCGAGAAACAGCTGAAAATCAATAGCAGTTGAAAAGAGTGACCAAGCATTGAACAATTTGACGCAGAATTTAAATGAGTCAAAAGAGACATGAGAAGTTAAATTGACATAAAAGTAAGCAAGAAGTGTAATTCATAGAAATGACAATGCTTGACACATTTATAATGTTATGTTATTGTGTTAAAATTTTTTAGTTAAGAGTTATTAGAAAATAATATGTTAACAGATTTAAATTACTTGCAAAGAAAGCTTGTTATAAATTAATTTGTTTTGTATAAAAAGGAAAAAGGAGAAGACAATTGAATAACCATATAAAAGAAAATACGTTATTCTAAAGGAACGAAAACATGCATTTACCAAAAGAGATGCAAATGTGCATTTGAAAGGGAAAATTAAATTATAATTATGTAAAATAAAAAATCAGATTGTAAATTTTTCTATTTTTATTTGCATGTAAATTGTTTAATGCAATTAACTTCTTTACAGCGTGGACCATTTAAGTTAGACTGTACAATATCTCCAAAACTAAGCGTCGTAGAAAGAAATGTCTTGGATAAAAGTTGCTTGATATTATGGGTGAAAGTAAATGTCATTAGTCGTGTTTTATTTGGAGGACGATGTGATGGTCATTTTAGGGTCAAATAAATCTGTTTAAAGGGGAACCTACCTTTCTTATGTTGTTTTCACACTCCTCATAAAAACTAAACAACACTTGTATAAAGCGTCGTATACCAACGTAAATAACAATGAAAATTCTGAATGGCTGTGTACGAAGAGCGCAATGAATGGTTGAACCATCCATGGATGGTCATTTGAGGATCAAGTTACGTTTCGTAATTGGGAACCAGCACAAAATAAGCAGCTTTTTATAAACCATTTTTCTAATGAGAAAACAACATACAAAATGTAGTTTCCCATTTAAAAAAATTAAGTTGACTATAAAATGACTATCACAACGTTCCCAAACAAAACACGACTAATGACATTTAGTTTCCCACATAATACCAACCTTTATTAAAGACATTTCTTTCTACAACCTTAATTTTGGAGATATTATACAGTGTCATCTCAAATGGTCCACCCGGTATATGTAAAAATTTATTTCGCTAAACATAGCAACAACGGTAAAAGTGAGCAACGTTCAATTTTTTTATACTCTTGATAAAAAGTTTTAAGAATACGGCATCTTGAGCCCAGCTTAAGAGAATTAGTTTCAAATATATCATAGTATATTGTCAAATATATTGAAAAAAAATAATATCATCAACATTGATGAATTAAGTGAACAATTGAGTTAAATAAATGAAACGAGTAAGTAAAATAGGAATCAGAAAAAGGTAATTATTATATTAAGTTAGAATTCACATTTCTTCAAAAGAAATAAACAGTTTTATGTGCAGTTAATCATCATTGGGAGTTTAATTAAGTGCCTTACCTTAATAAAACACGTTATAAAATCCCTTGAGATTAAAGAAGACTCTCGCTCATTGCTGAGTAGATATGCATTTTAAAATCATATAAATAGCCTGACAAATATCACTAATTAGAGTAAAACCTCCACTAAATTCTTATAACGTAATGACGGTTAGAAAGAACCAACAATCACTCAACTAAGTTATATACAGCCACATCTACACGTCTGCTACAGTAGGCGGCCATATTACCAACACATTTACCGGAACGGGAATTTAAAATAAAGTAACCACGAGTTACAGAGTACAAGGCGACGAGCTCCTGAGCCTGAGCAGAGCGGAACCCAGAACCCAGGACAAAGAAGGAGAGGTAACTGCTTCATAATATGCCACTTCAACTAGGGGCTGCAGCTGCATAAAGGCTTCCTCCAGATTCACACCTCAAATTCGAGCCGTTAATAACGGATAACTCGGAAATGGCGCATGCCACAAAGAAGTTATTTGAAACAAATTGTGTGCTTTAAAGAGAATTACATTTTTTAGTAATTGTTCATTTATCGCTTAACGTTTACCACTTATGCAAGATTGTGAAAATTCCTTTTAGAATGAAGAGGACTTCACAAGCTATTCCCAGAAAATTCAAAGTATAAATTTTATTTGTCAGTAAATATCTTTTAATGTATGGTGTTTTAATCAAAATCGCTAGAGCCATTTTTCAGTAAATAAAAGGAAATCGAAAAATATTTCAAGTAAAGGGTAATTTGGGGTGAGGGGATTTTCTTGAAAATCTTCGCGTCGCTCTCTTTGAAAGGTGTTGAAGTTAAATACCACGTTTGCTATTTATGAACATTTCGTTTTTCAGTTATGTTGTTCACAGACACACACATACATATTTCTAAACATGCTTTTTTATATAGAAGGCCTCAAAACATATATTTCCGGTGAAATTTCGGTATCGAATATTTTGGTGTAATGTAATAGCTTTTCTACCTCCTATGGACGTGGTGGAGAAAGTAAAAACAAATAAAATAAACGAATAATAGAGTTCTGTACAAAAGTGAACTAATGAATAAATGGAACACCCCATATAATCTCTGCACATCTTGAGCGTATTCCTCTCTTATATTAACAGCCGTATCTAACCAACTGTAAGCCCGAAATACACGGGTTTAGCAGTTCTGGAGTACACATGCGCCTGCCTACGAGACACAAGGACAGTCATTTTGCTTAGTGCGGGACAGGCTGTGCCATTCATAACTTTTATATTACGTTTTTGTGCCTCTGTCTGTCCTTCAGGAAACAGGAAGCTTGACTGTGTGGGTGTCGTCAGGCTGCTGCCACCTTCCTCCTGTCTTCCTTTCCTTTATTGTTCTTTTCCTGTTATTCATGTCTCTGCTTCTCGTGTTCTCAGTTCTTCTTATTTCTCTCTCTCTTTCCCTTATATTTCACTCATTTCTCTATTTTTTTCTTTTTTTTAATGTTTTCTTCCTCTGTGTCCTCGAAATTTACATTTCTTCTAATATGTAAATGATGGAGAACAGTGATTTTGTATGTTAATATCATAATTTAAGCAACGATAGCCCTGTTAAGTGTTAGATTTTTGTATAGTTTTATAAATTAGACTTTCCTCGTTATATGTGTGTGTGTGTGTGTGTGTGTGTGTGTGTGTGTGTGTGTGTGTGTCCGTGCGTGTCTCTGAACAGCATAACGCAGAAACCAAATGTCCGATAAATACAAAACTTTATGTTTGGGTTAAGTATCATGTTTTGAGAATTTCTGAATCCCCCCAAAAACATTTTTAGAAAAAGGTTCCTGTATGGGTGAACAGCATAACTAAGTTCAGAATCTTCCAAGGAAGCGAATAGGTTCAATAACCCCCCTTACATGGAAAAGCTTTGAAATATTAGATTGTTTCAAAAATGGCTCTAACGATTGTTATTAAAGCATGGTAAGTTTAAGTTTGTTTACATGACAAATAAAAGCATATCTTGAATTGTCTGGAAACAGCATGTGAAGTCTTCTTCATTCTGAATGATATTTGTATTACTTATAAACCGTAAGAGATAGGCAAAATCTTACTACACAAAAAATTTAGATCTCCTTAAAGCACACAGTTTATGCTAAATAAAATTTGTTGTACATTTAACTATTTCCGAGATATACCTGATTATTGGTATGTTTTTAAATATGTATACTTTACTCAACTAGTTAGTTGCTATTTGTATTGTTTTGTATTCCTCCTGGTCATGCAAAGAGTGAAATTTCAAAGCCAGCACATAGCGATACGCTATTTAAAAATTTGACTTACGGTTTCCCTACTGTAGGTATGCTAGAACGAAATAACGAAATTGTAAATTTAATGTAAACTTTATCTGTATTTACAAGAAGTATATTAGAATAATAAACATCTGAAAGAATAGCTTGTAGAGCACGAGTGGAAAAAGTTGTGTGAGTGCAACACATGAGAGTTATTGAAGTGCTTCACTTTTCAGTTCTTTCTCGCAATTTCGTGCAAAGAGTATGGTATATTTAGGACAGCATATAGAGACCCGGTTTTTAAATATCTGACTATCGATTCGCTTTCCTCTATTCCCCTTGTACCTTCAACGTAATGTTAATGAATTCATTTCTGCAAAGGTTTATCTGGATTAATGTGATGTAGATAGAAAAATGAGCTTTCGTATGATTAGTTGTACCACTATATCAAAATAAACGATAGTAAGTAGAAAAGGTAATATGAAAGTAACAAATAAGAATTTTTTTTCTCACGATCATGAAAAGAGAACTGAATTTCATAGCGATTGATTTGACTTTTACGTAAAACAAAATGTGTAATAAAACATTTCTACAAATGTTTAGCCCTATTAAATTACTTGTAGAAGAATGGGTGAGAAAGTCATGTGAAAATAAGAGAGTTTACTTGTGTCCAATAAACCTTTGTTGTTTTAACAGCTCAGGCCTGTAGTGGCAGTGAATGAAATGTTTTCAATGGTGCTGAAATGATCCCGGGGTCCACTGAGCTGAGATTTTCCCCGCATTTTTTGTTAAGGAATTATCAGTTTTCAGGCAACGCGCCTCAACCAAGAATCCAACTCAGATCCTCTGAGTTTAAAGGATGTAAACTACTTCAACTCTGTGGCTGTTGGTACTGATGCGGTCAGAATCCTTGCCTAAACCACTAGAAATTCTGAGCAATCCCGCCCCATAAGTAATAAACTAAAATGTCTAACCAAGTTCTCTGGCGAAATAGAGTGTAGAGATAGAGAAAGGGTGGATCTAAATAGATATTCATCGTGATGCGAGTGAAAGCGCAAACGTAACCTTCAAGGCCTACAGACCGCAACCTCTGTTTTCGCCACATAGAACACCACGGGGGAGTGCAGTAATGGGGGTGGCAATTGGCATGTGGTTACTCCTGGGTCTTCGGTATAAAACGTGACCGCACGCACGGTGGTGTGCGTCTGAATCAATGCCGGCTGGTCTACCCATTCCGCACACCCCGCACTCACGACAGACTTTCTGTCCTTCAGTCACCACGTAGTCATTAGCGTCACTACTTTCATTTCCGAAGATGGGAAATGCATAGAACAATGCATATTTATATGTTAATGTTATTTTAAATACGAATCGACTCGTCGTGTTCGTGAAGAATTCATCCTGAAGATTCCTGCACAATTGCCTCCTTCTAGAACTTCATTCACGATGTTGTGAATAAATTTGAGACTACTGTTCAGTGCAAAACAAGAAACACGTGCAGCGTTAACGGAAGAAATATTCGACAAAATTGGCGAAAATCTAAACTTTTGCCACGAAAACCGCTATCGAAGTTAGCATAACAAGTTGGGGCTTCAGTTACTCTGCACATTTTAGTTATATTTTATGTGCAGCTTTACAGAAATACAGATTTAAAAAGCGAAGACAGAGTGCTGGCACGGCCGGCTATCGTATGTCGTGCTATCCAGACGCAAAACCTCGTGAGAGCTGTATGTTTTTGCCCCTGTATTTTGCTTGCCTCCGGACATTTTAGCACATTTTTCAGACAAGTATCTCCTCATTTGGTCGCCATGGAGTGCATCCCGTACCAGGCCTCTATAGAAGGGAAAATAACCCCACACCGTTGTTGGGAGTTGAACCCTGGCCCCTCTAGAGGTAGCGACGCTACAAGGCCCGTGAGTTGAGTACATCACGGTATGACAATATAACAAATGTTTGAACGACCAGTTTTCCTTTACTCCGTCTTCTAGCAAATCATCTGAAGGTTGCTAAATGTCAGGATGTGGTGAATACAACGGGCATTTAAACTTGCTGTGAAATGATTCATGTGCGTTCGTTATATTTGAGGTTTCAAAAGATTGCTCAACCAAAAGGGTTGGAGGATAGTCACAATCCATTAATGTAGCACTCATTAAATAAAGCACAATTACTACAGTTTCGTCGCTGTCTCCGACCCTGACATTTCGTGAAGCGTTGCCAACCTACAATATGAGTATCATTTTGAAATTCTACAGTAAATAAATGCATTATGCTATTTTACCCATAAATACTCAAATTATGCACCCATGTTCGGTTTTTAGCATGTTTTAAGCAATATTAGAGCTCTGCTAAACGCAGAGGAATTTAGACATGCTTTGCAGTACTTGTACATCAAGGGTGAAAATTGTCTACTAGCACCAAATTATCTTTCCTCACGTTTGTCTTCCGTTTCCTGCTCTGTTGCCAACATACAAGGCATGTATGTTTTCGATTTTGAAATTATATCATGAAAATAATCTATAGACACTTGTGAATCATTTTGGCCAAACATTTTTCACTTACTGCCATTTTTAAAAGCCCAGCGACATGTTTAAATCACCCTGCGCTCCCTTAAAACTCCACTGGACCAGCCCTCTTCCAAGTTCTATAAGGGTCATTCAAATGAAACCCGGTCACTTGTATAAAGTAACGGTAACGATTTTATTACTCAAAAATAGTCGCCAAAACTGTTGGCACATTTATCCCGTTGCGACACTAGCCGGTTGATTCCATCCTTGAAGAAGCTAGTAGGCTGCTGTCGGATCCAGGCCTGGATACATTCACACACTTAGTCGTCCGTTGTGAATCGATGTCCGCGAATAGCTTGTTTTAGAGGCCCATAAACATTAAAGTCACACGGTGAAAGGTCTGGACTGTACGGTGGATGTTCGGGCGTTTCCCATCGAAATTGCTGCAATGTCGTCTTCACCGCATTGGCAGTGTGTGGGCGGGCATTATCATGCAGGAGAATAACGCCATTGGACAACATTCCTGGGCGGTTCGACTTGATGGCTCGTCTAAGATTCTGTAAAGTGGCTTGATAACGCTGGGCATTGATGGTGGTTCCCCGTTCCGGGAACTCGACAAGCATTGGGCCCTTGTGGTCAAAAAAAGGACATCATGACCTTACCAGAACTGGTGCGCACGGCCTTTGACTTCTTTGGAGGTGGTGAAGTCGCATGTTTCCACTGCTTGCTCTGACTCACTCCTCGTTGTTCCTGCTTACTCGCCTTCATGTTCAGTAGTGGACGATAACTTGTGTGCCCACCTTCTCTTCGGCGTGAAACCACACTGTCGCTGTGCAACGTGAACACACGCTGTAGTCGCTCTACCAATAGATGGTGCCACCATACACGCAGTTACGTAGTGCCACCTTACGTGTAGTGCAAAGTTAGACGCCCTGACCAGGTTTCATTTGAATGCCCCTCATATATGTAAAGCATCATAATTTTCTAATTTCTGCATATTTTTCGATTTATTTGGCCGCATCTTATTTTACAGCAATTTTCACTTATTTTAATATACGTTATTGGTTGTTTAAGGCTTTGTTTATATATCTATCTTATAGTTCTTTTGATACACTTTGTTGTTTATGTACCATATGCAGTATTGAAAGCAAATGTGTGTTCAAATGTGACTACAAATTAGAGAAAGACATGGCTTTGCTAAAACATTATGTGTGAAAGTGCAACAATTGTGGTTTTAGCCCTACCCAGAAATATTCAAGTCCTCGTGTCATTAAAGACAAAAAATCTAGAAGTTTCCATTTGAAATAAACAGAAAATGTGTAATGCCATTTTTAGTAAATTAGCTTTTTTACCGATAGAAATGCTATAGCAGAAAATATTTCTGATAAATGTGGTATGAAAAGGCTATTTATGTCATCGTCAGTCATAATTTGCAGTGTATCAGATGTGATTATGAAGAGATGCGACAACAGTAGGAAATATGAGTGTGATCGATCTTCAATTGAGAAGGAGAAAACAGCTCGCAGGAAGAGTAAATTTAAAAATAAAAAAGTGGAAGCCAAATAGAAACAGGATGAGACAACATATGCTTAAGGGCAGTTATAAGTACCTGATAAGCTGTAAATTTAAAAAGAATGTGCATGGCTTAGAAATATGTAAGTTTTTCTCAGTTTTTAATTTTGCACATGAAATTGATTTCTTGCGTTTCAGTTTTGCTAAGATTTGTATGTAAATTTGCATAAATATTCTCAAATGTAGTATATAAAGATTTATGGATGCATTTTTATGATTGCTTTACTAATTGGCTCACAAAAAATTAATTTATACTAAAAATCAAGGAAAATGTTGACATCGACTTCATAAAAAGAAAATTTTATTCCTATACTATACTAACATTAACTTTAATCAAATGCTTAGATTTCTTTTCATTGTACTGAAGTATAGGAAAATGTCATTATCATACTTCTCTGACAAATGTAAATGTACATGGTAGTTTGAAAAGTTTTTGTTTGCTAATGAAAAATATTCAATTGCATTATCTGAGAAACTGAGCTAGAGCTTTGAACGTTTGCACAGTCATTTCTCTATTTACCCATTAATTAAATGAACCAATTTTCAGTAAATAGCTTTCAAACAAGTTACAAAACTCAGTCCCAGTGTCCCTTAAAGATCAGTCACACCTTGATACAACTCGACTCTACAAGAGGAGGAGGTTTGGTGCTACGGACAGGAAAGGATCTGCAGGTGGCAAAAAGGGCACAAAAGTACAGAAAAAGGACACAAAGGAACTATAAACACACAGGATTATAAATCAGCAGAGTTATGATTTGCAAAGCATACAATTCACTGTTTCCCAGCATAATATTTTATAAATCAGTGTTTTTCTCAAAGCTTCATTTTCACACATTTAAAATGAACTGCGCGCATGAGGTTTTGTTTAAACACAGCTAATTTCTCAGAATCTGCAGAAGTATCCATTGTGATATTCTATGGGACAAAAGTATGCCTAACACTAGCAATATTTTGTTAAAAATACATGTTTTATGAAAAATGGAGAATTTTAGAGATTCAAATTTCTAAAGTTAAAAAAAAATATCATAATTCACTCATCAAAATTTATTGAACTTTCAAATCCCACTTTTTGTAACTGATTCAAAGCTTCAATTCCAAAAATGTCAAACAATTTTCTGAACTTTTGATGCACTTTTAATTTTGATTATTTGCGATACATTTACATAATAAAATTTATGAAATAATTAATAACTCCCAAAGTATTTATCCAACTTGAATGACATTTGGTGTTCACATTAATCTAACAGCACTAGACTTACAGTAAAATTTTCAGAAATATCCATACAATAATATGGAAATTTGAAAATTCAGTCCCGGTGTGAGTACGTGAGTACTGTTATTTTTATGGTTAATTGTATAGTAAAATTATCGTTATTTATACAATAATATATGCATTAACAAACGATGCATACCTCCCAGACGTTAAATGTTTCACACACTTTCGCATAAGCAGTAACTACAGATTGGTAACACTCTGGCTCTCAATCACGAGAAATATCACAGCCGGAGAGAAAACGACAGTACATATTATCGTTATTAGTTGTTATTTATTACTATTGCTTTAGCTCTTTTTTCCCAACACTGCTCCAAATATGTACAAATTTCTCAAAATTTTCTTCCCCTGAACCTTTTTTCTTAGTTTCAGATAGAACTGTAATATATATTTTGCAATTCAACATCTGTCTAGGGATTATATTCATTTTAGTAGATAGGATAGGGATTTATCGAGAAATAAAATAATGAATGGGCTGTAGGAAGACTACTGTATAGTTTAGATAATTGCTAAATAAAATATTATTATCATTATTATTAATATTGTTTCAGCTTAGTCTAAATTTCTTGAATTTAATATAATTTGCAGCCAAGACATATCAAAATTATTTTAAGCCACATACCTTGAATATATAGAGGAACACCTATCCTATAATTAATATGCAAAAGTTGACATAAAGATTATGATCACACATACGTAAATAAACGATAGGAAGAGTAATAACACAGAAAATACATTAACAGGAAAGTAAGTGAAAAAGACGAACAGATGCAAATAGCAGAGATATTGTAAATAGAATGTAATATAAAATATTATAATTTTATGCATGTAAGAAACAACAAACATGCAAACAGGCGTTGTACAGAAAAGCGCGTTGGCCAGCTGAAACAATTAGTAAGTTGGACCTTAGTAGCACAGGTAGCTGGAAAAATTAGCTGCTTGTATGGGAGAGAGGATCGATGGGAAAAAGAAATATAAATACATGAGAATTCCCAGATATGTCATTAGCAGCACAGAGAGTTGGAAATAGTGACAGATTGTGTGTGTGAGAGAGAGAGCACCGATTAAAGAGACAGATATATAGGAATTCCCAGATATGTCTTTAGAAACGCGACAGCCGAAATATGAACGATTGAGTTGTCACACAATGCTACGTAAAGCACCAGTAAGAATTATTGCAATTATTGACACGAATGTACGCGTCATGGCATTTACATATAAAGGGGAAACTTTTTCTTAGCAACTCACACTGGTTTCTTGGCAACCAGATGTTGAATCCATACTAAGTTGCACGTGACGACTAGCTCCCCACTAACATTACTTCAAAGAGCGGGGTACGGGAAAAGAATTAGGAATATGGAGAAATAGTGCAAAACATACAATTAAGAGAAATAACTTGGTGAGCTACTTTCATACTTTTTCAACTAGAATAAATCTAGCTAGTAATCGAACACGTGGTTGTATTATTGCCCTTGCCTACTCCTGAGAAAAGATGCGTTAGGGATGTTTGATTTACAGCATATTCAAGTATGAGAAGCAGCCGACAGAACTTCAAACCTGAGACTTCAGATGACAAGACAAGCACATACTCTATACCAGTGGTCCCCAAACTTCTTGCCCCTTCCATTCACTTCGCTGCTTAAGAATCATTACTTTGCAAGTTATCGCGCACAGTTCAACACTGTGACAGTTTATACAATAATTTATTTAGTCAGTCACACTACCCATTGTTGTGTTGCTGGATAACTGGTGAAAATAATTATAATGCAACAGTTATTTGTACATTCTTAATAAGAACGGATGTGATAACGGATAAGTTCTTAAAGAAAAATCTGATGTGTTACACTCACATGACTTTCTCTACTCTTGTACAAACCATTTTTACAAACGCTTATTCTCCATCTACTTCATGTTAATCGAGATGAACATTTGCAGACTCTATCTTATTGCTAAGTTTCTTGTAGATGTAAGGGGAATATATATTTACAAGGGTAATATAGAAATACAGTAGCCTTTAAGCACATACATATCTCTTAATAGCTGGTTGCTAGGTGCAGCACCGTTCCCTTTGCCACAGATTAATACTCTTTGCATATCCAAGACAAAAAATGAATAACGAATTCCCATTTGAGAAAATAAGTATTGAAAAATTTAAGGGAATAACAAGCAATATCTCAAAAATGGTTCACTCAACAACAAAAATGTATATGACATAAATTGTGTATTTTAACGCGATATACATTTTTTGTGTAGTAAAATTTTGTCCATCTCTTATGGTTTACCAGTTATGCAAAAGTCGTTCACAATGAAGAACACTTTTGAAGACATTCCCAGAAAGTTCAAGACATACATTTTATTTGACATAAAAATATCGTAAACATATGATATTTTAATCAAAATCGTTATAGCCATTTTTAAGAAAATTAAAATTTTCGAAAAATCTTCCATGTAAAGGGTTATCTGGGGTGGGGGGATTTTTTTGAAAACCTTCGTGTCGTGTCTCAGGAAGATACTGAACCTAAATATCAAGTTTGGTGTTTATCCGACTGTTCGTTTCTGAGTTATGCTGTTCACCGACAGACACACAGACACACGGACATGTTTCCAAAAATGCTTTTTTTGCATTCAGGGGGTCTCAAAATATGTATTTCCGGTGAAATCTCGGTATCGAATTTTTGGGTGGAATACAATACTTCCCCTATACGTAGTAGAGAAAGTAAAAATGCTGATGCTGCCTGAAACAGTTCCTCTAAAGATGCAAAGAAAGCGAAATGTCGCGTATATTTTGAAACCTATTTACAATTTGGTTTTATATGATGGTGATCGCCCACATGTTGTGAAGTATTATCAGTAGAGAGTATGAAACCTTCTAAGATCATCACGCATATTACTATAAATTATCCTTCTCTGAAGGATAATCCTGTAGATCACTTTCGGAGGAAGACGAACATTATCTGCAGTCAGAAAACAATTGCACCGGCATGTAATGTTAACCAGAAATCCCTCCACGCTTATCTTGTTTAATTAAGAATAATCGAAATATGTAAGCCACACACTATTGCTGAAGCATTACTACTTCCCTCAGCAATTGATGTGGTGTCAATACCATTATCAAATATTATAGTCTTCAGAAGGATCAATGAAATGGTTTGAAGTTTACATGAACAGTTATTAGAAAAATAACAAAAAGTGAATTTATATGAATTCAATTTGACGAGTCTAATAATGTGAGGTACAGTGCACAGTTTCTGTTTTGGAAAGGTATGAATCAGAAGGGTCAATAAAAGAGGATATTCGGTTTTGCAAATCTTTAGCTGGCTTCATTACTGGCAAGTGTTTATAATATGACACTTTTATTGATGCTACAACATTTTGAAATTTACTGGAAAAGCTGTATCGCTATGATGGGGCAAAATCCTAAGAGGTAAACTAGTGGTCTTGTTAAACAACTCCAATCTAACATTATGCCAAACACTAATTGTTTCCTCCATCGAAATGCTTTGGGCGTAAAAAATTGTCACATCTCAAAAAGTTGTTAGCATTACTATTAAAATTGTTGATTTCATTAAAAGTCGGCCACTACAAACCCGACTGCTTGCTTCACTCTGTGAAGAAATGGGAGTATTACACAAATCACTCCTCTTGCAATCCGAGGTCCGTTGTTTCGCGCGGCAAAGTGTTGACCAGATTGTTTGAGCTGAGATTTGAAGCCCTCTTTGAATCAGCTATTCCTGAGTTTGCCGAACTTTTAAGAAATCCATCTTGGTTGCCGCGACTAGCCTACTTGGCCGACATATTTACTCATCTTAATAAGTTAAATTCTGGTTTGCAAGGGAGTAACAAAAACATTCTGTATGCAGAAGAAAAAGTCAATGCCTTCAATAGAAGAGTTAAATATGAATTAAACGTACTGAAAATAGAGAATTTGTTAATTTCCGTCTCCATCTGAATTTATTGATTCAAGTCAGAATTTGGTGACGAAACAGTTAATTTAAAATTACCACGCTTATTTATAATGCACTTGCAAGAATTTATGAATCAACTGCAAGGCTACATTCCCTCAACTAATAATATACTTGCAATGGATAGATCAACCAGTTAATGGAACAGCAGTTGAATCTTAAGGTTTAGTTCGAAGTTACAGGATAAATCAATTGAGCTTTCTTCACGACCAAAGTTTAAAGCTGACTTTTCAGAAAGAAGGTGTGGATCAATTCTGGCTAGCAGAAGAACAGAATACACCCTAATCTAGTGTCCCTAAAAGTGTTTTCGTAATGGTGAACATCAAAGACTAAATCAAGGAATACTTTGAAGTTAAAAAGTGACTTAATAATTTGTGTAACAAACATACAGCTAGACAATGAACGATTAATTAATAGCAAATTGGCTATACTTCTCACTAATCAGTCTGATTTAGGTACAGTGTAATAATTAATAGTCTACATAAAATGTGTACATATACATTTACTGTAATATTGTAGTATAAATATGTTTCTTAAATATAAAACATGATTCTGTTTAAATGTATTATGTAATAGGTGACTGAATTACACTTTTCTCAAAGTTATAATAACAGTAATAATAATATTAACATAATAATAACAATAATAATTTATTAATAATTCCAAAAATTCACCGCGAGCCCCCCCCCCAGATGGAATCACGCGGCCAACTTTGGGGCCGCGGCCCACAGTTTGGGAACCGCTGCTCTATACCTAGCATAACTCAGAGCGGCAGTCCGGCCACGATTATATTTAAGTATTCTCAATATAGCCAAGGGCTCAAGCTGAATGATTAAATTTTCCTTCTGAAGCCTTCTTTCAGGCGAAATGGGCAACAGACACTGTTAAGATAGACACCTAAGGTGCAATTTCAAAGTCATCCACTGTACTTCTTAGTTCAAAGGTTTCGTATTAGCAACCTAACACATTTCACTACAAATGTTTTTTTCGCACTGATGCCAAAGCACTACATTCAAAACGCTTACCTAATTTTGCTTGCCGTAAAAATAATTAAAAGTTTACAAATGCTGTTTGGTGTATGCATAGCTAAGTTCAAACAGCCAGCATTTTATTTATGGGATGTAGCGGTTATTGGAAATGCTGTTCATTTATTCACAACTCTCCTATCCTTAAAAGCGTTCTTAAAATATTCCTTGAAAATACTTTCCGATCCACTTTCTTATGGTACTTGACGAAGAATTATAATCCATCATAGGCAATTAAACCCTGCCATTTTCATATGTCGAATAGTAGGATTCCATAATATATTCCATAAGGGCAGAGGGAAACGTTCAATTACTAAACAGAAACAAAGAGTAGAAGTATAATACAAAAAAACATGTTCTGTTTCAGCAGATACGAAAATAACTGATACAGTAACATTACAATGTGAGTTTATGTATTATGTTAAGCGTCCTCTTATTACAAACGCAAAGGTTTACTTAGTGAAAAGTGGACGTCAATTGTTTCTCAGTTATTTCTTACCAAAGAAGTCACAATAGAATAGATTTTGCTGTTTCATGATGGAAACATTTGTATATATATATATATATATATATATATATATATATAAAATGAAGGTCTTATATATATCATAAGACCTTCATTTTAAGGCTCAGGGTTTATGTGATTTTTCTTCTTCTATTGCTAACTGCCTCCTCTAGAAATATTGGAACATTTCCTTTCTTTCAGATCATCCTGTAGAATATCTGTATTTAGGACTCCTGTTCTTTACCACCCGTTTGTTCACAACTACCATCTTACGAAGGGGTATTAGGAAATACACTTTTTGTTGCAAATTCGCTGTATCACGAGGTTCAATAAAGCTATCACAAAATTAAACTGCGGAACTAATTCCACAAACCGAAACGTGCACGAAGCTGCCAGCAACCAAGCTTTCAGAAGGGAAGGAGTAACTGAAAATAGATTACCAAATAGCAAGTACAGCAGATCTGCCGGAATTACATTTAACATGGGATATCCGGATTACCGTAGAAACAGAATCATGTTTAATGCGTCTAAATTACGTCCTATGTTAGATAAGTTGGCACGAGGTAAGAGTTTGCCAATTGGTGATATCGCTCGGAGGTAGGACGCCGACAATGGGAAAGGTGACCGGCCGGTCATGCATGCGATGACCTTCCCCGTCGTGACGCCTCGCCAATTCATCTCTAGTCATGGCCCGCACTTTGAAGACTGTTGACCCCTGGGCAAGCCGGACACCGTACCACCTCAACACAAACTCCATAAACAACTAAATCACCCTTAAGTGGTTTCTGCACCACGGAACCCAGCAGTTGTTCGTTTAATAAAAACTTACCCATTCGCATACGTTGTGGATGCGAACACAAAATATAGTAATGTGGTGATAATGAAAACGTCTTGACAGCAAATGGAGGTACCATTATTTTTATCTGTGCTAAACCCCATTCTTGTTGATGATTCTGAGGTAATGCTGGCAATTGATGACTCTTATGCAAAGTCTGGCAATCTGCTGTATAATCGCCACGAATTTATCCCCAGATATTTAAGTAATCAATTTCGAAATTTCCATAGTCACGTTAAAGGACACTGCATATTACTTACTTATAGTTGCTTATAGTTTACTGGAGTCAAGCGCATCAAGCAAGCCGATAGCATTCCAACTTCCTTCGTTTGACCTGTTCATGAAATTCAAATAAAACACTAAAACACCTAGAAAACTAGCCTTGAATTGCTGAACCGTCGACTTTTGTGTTCTTCTTCCCGCTAGATAATGCGTATGAATACAAGTTTATTAAATATGCAAGCCAAGAAGAGCATTTTCTTTAACTCTGAACAATGAGCAGCTCTAAATAGAAATGCAATGAAGTTTTGAAGGTTCTTTTGTTTTAACTTATGGGAAATATTCCATTTGGAATGTAGGTACGTCACGGGAAATGTGTTTTGAGAAAATACTGGTTGAAACTTAGGAGTTTTTTATAAACATTCATTATGACTTCGAGCAAAAGAAAATGCATTAAGTGGAACTCTTCTGTAATTTCACCTTTTTAGTACATTACCTTTTCGTTTAAAAATGAACAAGATTAAGAAATTTGCTTGCTGGCTCAAAAATTCAGTGAAATTGCTTCCAGTATGTTTTGAGTTAAGTTCATCCAATATTTCAAATTTGATACATTATTTTCATTGTTACTGCAGTTACTTTGACCTGTAAAACAGAACAAGATGACATGTATATGATATAAGTTTGAATGGTTTCCTTACATTTAATTATTGCGCCAAATCACATGGATTAGAAAGCGAATCGTATAATAGTACATGATAAATAGTACTAAATACGTTACCACAAGAAGAGGATTAATTAGTTCTAACATTGCGTACTCATGCAAAAGAAAACCTGGAAGACCAGAACGTTGGAAACAGGATAATTGTTTCAGATAAAGGTAAGCTTACTGCAGTGGTGAACTACAGCAAAAATTAGTGAACATTTTCAAGTGTTATTGCATGTGAACACTGAAGTTCCAGTACGTGAACCAGAAAGAGAATGACCGAAGAAAAGCCTAGTTCATATCAGAAGACCAAAGTGGCGGGTGACAGGTTCTTAACGTTAGATCTCAGAAGACATTAGCAGTTGCAGTTCAACTATCTCACGATCTTCATGATGCTAAGGTGTCATTTTGAGTCTTGATACTGTCAGGAAGCAATCGATATGTGTTCCTGATATACTATGAGATGTTATGCCATGACAGCTTCTTAGGACAGAGAGAAATTTTATTGGACAGTTGGTTGGCGTGCATGACAACACCCATGGCTAATCTCTCTTCACCAGATAAGGGCCGCTTTCTGATTGCAAATACTGAGATAGAATACTCTGACATGTCCAGGTAACTCAGCGGTAACATTGCATCGAACCGAGCGAGATGGCTCTGCGTTACGTTAATGCGAGTCGCATTAGGGAGGTCCCGAGTTCGATTCCCATCCTGTTAAAATTTGTTTTACTGTGATCATTAAAGTTTTTTGAGTTATTCTCTTAGTAGTATATTTATGATGATTTCGGTTTAGTATTTATGAATTGAAGTAATGTTTGATTAGTTTTTCCTTTTTTTTCACTTTGAAACGTTTGGAGATATTTTGTGTTATTAGTTGATAAGAATTGTGTAATAAGAAAATACTTTAGTGTTTGATTTTTTATTATGTTCGTTATTTGGTGAAAACTGATGGTTAATAGTTATGGATTTCATTGAATAAAGCCAGTGAAAGTTATCTTTTGAATTATATCACTGTTTATATTGGGACATATTTCCTGGGCCGTTCCATTCCTATCCTCGTTTCGGAGTTTCGGTTTGAATCTTAGCATTCCTGTCCCCTACGGCATTCGTAAGCGCTTCCCTTTGCGTCTGGCCGGGGTTCCCTGCTGCAGACAAGACTGCGTAAGCGGCTGCTTGCCTTCGGTGGCCTCCTCACTCTTATTCGTTTTTGGGTGAGGCCAGTACAGCCACTGCACTACTGGTTTTAAATGAAAACATTTTGAATCATTATTTCGATTATTTTGCCTTAGTGTGTAAGAAAATTTTGAATTTCAATCAACCGTAGCTGTCTATTTCTATCCTTTTTTCATATTTTAACGGGCTTTAACCTAAGACATCACATCAGACGAGGAGTACATTTATGAAATGAATGCTAAAATGAGCCGGTGACCATAGAGCTGAAAATTATCTGATACTTCTCTTCTCAAAATGAGGGAAAACCCAGTAAGCTCAACTCAATCGAGGTATAGACTTAGAGTATCTGAATTATATGTCCCCTCCCTCGTTTCCATGAGGAATCAAAATCGATTTGCGTACACATTCCTTACTGAATATTGCATGGAAACGCGGACTTGGATCAAACTAAATCTTAGATCAGATTCCAGGAAGTAAAATCGGATCGAATTTTTATTCCATGGAAACACCTACCGTATTGAAATCATAGTGAATACGCCAAAGAGCACTAACGTCTACTGTACTCACTGTAATATGCTGATCAACGTGCTTTTCTTTCTCTACAGACCTTGAGATTTGTAAAAATCTTTGCTGTGCTACGAATATTGTTCAAGCTGCTGGAATATGAATTTCCGGCATATTCGGTAATTTTCGAGCCAATCTTCCTCTTTAAAATGTAAGGCAACTGTACGTTCCTGCACACAAATATTGGCTTCTTTCTTTAAGCAACATGCAGACCTACTTTTCGCCCTTTTCTTCTGAAGCAATGTTATGATGTACAAGTTTTGGGTCTTTAATTTTTTCCAAGAGAATTACCGTTTCCTTTTGTTGTGCCTGTCGTCTATGTTACAACTTTTCATGAAGGAACAATAAAACTGTCGGAAACTGGTGCAATAGTAGACACAACAGACTGCTTTTACCATTTTCATATTAACGTCGCATATCCTTTAAAAAACTATAGTTACGCTAACCTCGAAGCCTCAAGCATTTATGTTTAAACAGGCTCGCCCTTCGGCAAAGTAAATGCGTGTACAAATCACTCTCAATGCGTATTGATTGAATTTAATATGCAGACGCGGATCATATTCAGTACGGAGTGTGTACTAAAATCGATTTCAATCCCCGTGGAAAACGTAGTGTCGGTTATTGCCATTTCCCTAATTTTTATTTCAATGGTATATTCAACGTCTATATGGCTAGCTATAGTTTTGCTTAGAGGTTAGATTTTAGTTTTATTAACTATTTATTAGCTGTGTTATATGATTTGTTTCATTTTATTTGCGAAATAGATTAATTAAATTCCACTCAGCTTTAATTTCCTCTAGATAATTTACGAGATAAAGTAAAAACGATAATACTATCCAGTGACCTCTCACAGACCGAATGGGATGACTCAGGCGGTAACATAATTGGTCCGCATTCGGGAGGTCCCGGGTTCGACCCCCGGCGACCGCCCACTCTGACCCATGGGTCTTTCGGGTGTTTCCGGGGTTGTCAGGCGAATGCTGGAGTGGTTTCTTCATCCCCCGAATTTCCTGTACCTCCATTTCGTTCCATCAATCATTTCATTCATTCTTCACCCCGTTTGATCTATTTCAGGGTTGGAAGTGTTGGTGATGGTGTTTCCGTGTAGCGTGGCAGGGAAAAATGATGCTCTCTGTGAACTTTTTCTGTCCCTCGGCCTTCGACTGGTTATCAGGGAATAAGGATCATCTCTTGGGGTAGGGCGGGGCACCGGTCTGTCTGTCCGACTGCCGGGGCGTCTCATTCTGGGAACTATAGGGATGCTGTCATTGTTGTGCCGTCACTCCTGGTTCCGGCTACCCGCTATCTCCCTTCACCTCTTCCCCTCCTGGCGTCGGTACAATATTCTCATTCCTGGATCGATCCCGATTCCCCTCCGCTTCACAATCCAATCCAATCCAATCTCTCAGTTAAGAAATCCTTCTAATGACAATTGACAAATGAAAATCGTACTATACGGATAGTAGCGTATTTTTTGAAATCCAGTAAGTCTCCTTACCAACGAATATGTCCCATATTCTGGAAGGCCTAAGCCAAAATCTCGGTTGGTGTGAGTTAAATGTGAAAGTTTATTTTCACGAGGCTTTTTCTTATTCTGAATAGGTAATTGTCGCGTAACGCTATGCTCAGTGGACACCGTAAATTACAGTTATGCCCTAAAAAGAGTTTTTTATGAGTGGTTGAGTGTTATGCATCCGTTTTTCGTGATATTATCAAGCCGAATACCGCGCTTTTTCTCAGTATTTAAAATTCGCTTTAAAATTAATACTTTTTCGCCATCTGATAGCTAAAGAATATCTCGATATTAGCTCTCTAAATAATTATCAAGCAGTAATCAAATTAATAGTAGTAAAACTGTCAACACAGCTTTATTACTGCTGATAGGTTCAAATTTACATCTGAAAATGTGTTGTACCATGTTCCAAAGTTTTATGAGATAAGAAAATCAATATAGCTCTGCACCTGTACAAATTTAATTAAACAAAAGTGATCAAATGGTGAAGTGTGAGCCATTCTTGACCACGGATTATAATGCTGTAATATTTTAGCGTTAATAATTTACTAAAAGCAGCAGCCATCCAAACCGCAAGAAAATTTAGACATTCTTGCAGAGAGGTGTATCAACCAAACAAGCATAAAGTGGTAAGCATACATGCTTTGGTGTTTACGATAAAAGAATTACCACACTCGACTCTAAAAAGGTTGATGTCGATTATTTCACCGCGAATATACATTTTGAAATTTTTAGAATAAAACCATATAATGTTTAGGAAAATGTACGTGCACGCGCGCGTTTGTCTGTGCTCTGAGTGATAACACTAGAAAACGAAAAATCCACAAAATACAAATTTTCATATTTAATTCAGGCAGCACTTAATTACGCAATATGAAAAAATTTCAGCAAATTCTTCAGTCGAATAAAGAGAATGAAAGATATTCACTTCTTTCTTATCTTCTCCACAACGGACCTAACAATTTTATCTCGGCTTAAGTTATTTGAAGTATCAAATGCATATCTGTAGAAACTTAAATGCATTTAGTTTCTGTAAATATCTTTTGAATTCTCATCATCGTTAATTTTACATGGCTCCAAAACCATATACCTCATTACAAGAAAAACGCAGATCTTATCGTAATAAGCAATTTATGTAATAGCTTTCCATGGCATTAAAGCCTCTAAACATTCGATGTTATCTATAGGATCTGTGTTTTCAAATTTTAAGCAACATATTTTAAAGTGTTAAGAAACCATCTTGTTATTTCTCATGAACTTATGCGAAGAATGCATAATGTTATGCTATAATATAGCTATTTCTGCTTTTCAACAGTTTAGGCTGTCTCAGCATATAAAGTACATATTGCCCTAGAACTACATAATTGAAATAATTTCCGTCCCACATTTATCGTGATTAAGTAGATTAGAAAGAAGCTTGTATATGAATTTGTAGAATAGCAATGAATATACATGGTTTTGGGTAAATAACATCATATAAATGTTACATATCTGAACTTTTAATATTCCTGCTATTACATTATCCGCTTACTAAAACCTGCTATGGCTAATCTCAAATGCGACAAATTAGCCTGGCATTGTATTGTATGCCAATTTTTTATCGTGTCAGGCAATGAAAAAACAGTCCATTATATTTATGTACACTTGAGATGCGCCACGTTTGGGGTAAAATACTGGGCAGATATTGAAAGCGACATCTTGGCCGCTGTAAAACACACCTGGGGAAAATGGGATTAGGTGTGCCACTTATTACTTTCTCTACTACGTATAGTAAGTAGGGGAAGTATTGTATTCCACCCAAAAATTCGGTACCGAGATTTCACCGGAAATACATGTTTTCAGACTCCCTGAATCCAAAAAAAAAGCATTTTTGGAAACATGTCCGTGTGTGTGTCTGTGTGTGTGTGTGTGTGTGTGTGTGTGTGTGTGTGTGTGTGTGTGGTCTGTGAACAGCATAACTCAGAAACGAACAGTCGGATAAACACCAAACTTGGTATTTAGGTTCAGTATCTTCCAAGGATGCGACACGAAGGTTTTCAAGAAAATCTCCCACCCCAGATTACCCTTTACGTGGAAGATTTTACGAAAATTTCAATTTTCTCAAAAATGGCTCTAACGATTTTGATTAAAATATCATATGTTTAAGATATTTTCATGACAAATAAAATGTATATCTTGAATTTCCTGGGAATTCCTCCAAAAGTATTCTTCATTGTGAACGACTTTTGCATAACTGGTAAACCATAAGAGATAGACAAAATTTTACTGCACAAAAAATGTAGATCGTGTTAAAATACACAAATTATGTCATATACATTTGTTTTGTTGAGTGAACCATTTTCGAGATATTGCTTGTTATTCCCTTAAATTTTTCAATACTTATTTTCTCAAATGGGAATTCGTTATTCATTATTTTGTCTTGGATATGCAAATAGCATTAATCTGTGGCAAAGGGAATGGTGCTGCTCCTAGCAACCAGCTATTAAGAGATATGTATGTGCTTAAAGGCTACTGTATTTCCAAATTGCCCTTGTAAATATATATTCCCCTTACATCTACAAGAAACTTAGCAATAAGATAGAGTCTGCAAATGTTTATCTCGATTAACATGAAGTAGATGGAGAGTAAGCGTTTGTAAAAATATTTTGTACAAGAGTAGAGAAAGTCATGTGAGTGTAACACATCAGATTTTTTTTACTTCCATTTATACCCCGCCTTTAACTACGTTGGTCTTATCGGCGGCCTTTCCTTTGGAACGTATTGCCTATTGGCAATGGTGTTAACTCGTGTAACCCTTGTTGTTGGATTTCTTGCACTTTTGGTTTTTTAATCATTAGATCATACTCACATTCACACTTCCAGACTCTGCAGAGTATAGGGATTAATCTTGGTTAGAGAAAAGTTCCCACACCCAGCCGGGAATCGAACCCCGGCACAACAGGCAGGTGCTCTAGGCCAGCTTTTTCTGGGGCGTCCGACGTACCTTTTCCCTTAATGTTATTAATTAAAAGTAGTATTGTTTCTTCACTCATGCGGTTCATGTGCACTTTAAAATTATGTTTATTTTCTTCAATTTTATCATATAGTACATACATATTCGTTCTTATTAAGTCTAGTCTAGTGCATTCTATAGTTGTCCGTAAAAATCTCGTTTCTACTATTTGAATTTTACTTTTGTCCTTTCCTTTTATTATCCATGACGCGCTGCTACACATGAGCACAGGACCGTCATGGTCTTGAAGAACTTCAGTTTTGTTTCCTTCCTTGTTTTACTTTGTAGAGTTCTTGTTATGGTTCCACATATTTGTTGAAATTTATTTATCTTATTTTCTATATTTCTATCGACATAGAAACTTGCGTCACAACCCAAGTAATTTCAATTTACGATTTGTTCCAGGACAAGTGTGTAGCTTTCGGGCGTTTCTCAAGTAGTATTAGTAATAGTAGTGGTAACAACAACACGGTGATGAAAACGGTGAGTGGAAAGAGGCGCTTGGGCAAATATATCTCAATTTATCATCAGGGGATAAAGACCACAACATTAACATGACTAGTGTATGGTATTACTGCTCCCCTTGTATCCATGGTAACTGCTATTCTGATCCCCACATCCTGTCTATCGACTTTTCTGCTGCCCGTCTTAATCATAGCTCTCCCGTCATAAGCCACGCGTGCATCTCGGCTGATAAGAAAGTAACAGTCGCGTTAAATTTCTCTTAGAAATTAAAACTAAAAATCTGATGTGTTACACTCACATGACTTTCTCTACTCTTGTACAAACTATTTATACAAACGCTTATTCTCCATCTACTTCATGTTAATCGAGATAAACATTTGCAGAGTCTATCTTATTGCTAATTTTCTTGTAGATGTAAGGGGAATATATATTTACAAGGGCAATATAAAAATACAATAGCCTTTAAGCACATACATATCTCTTAATAGCTGGCTGCTAGGTGCAGCACCATTCCCTTTGCCACAGCTTATAACTCTTTGCATATCCAACACAAAAAATGAATAACGAATTCGCATTTTAGAAAATAAGTATTGAAACATTTAAGGGAATAACAAGCAATATCTCGAAAATGGTTCACTCAACAAAAAAAATGTATATGACATAAATTGTGTATTTTAACGCGATCTACATTTTTTGTGTAGTAAAATTTTATGTATCTCTTATGGTTTACCAGTTATGCAAAAGTCGTTCACAATGGAGAATACTTTTGGAGACATTCCCAGAAAATTCAACATATATATTTTATTTGTCATGAAAATATCTTAAACATATGATATTTTAATCAAAATCGTTAGAGCCATTTTTGAGAAAATTAAACTTTTCGAAAAATCTTCCATGTAAAGGGTAATCTGGGGTGGGGGGATTTTATTGAAAACATTCATGTCGCATCTCTGGAAGATACTGAACCTAAATACCAAGTTTGGTGTCTATCCGACTGTTCGTTTCTGAGTTATGCTGTTCACAGACAGACACACGCACAGAAAGACACACAGACACGCAGACAGACAGACAGACACACAGACACACACACGGAGGACATGTTTTCAAAAATGCTTTTTTTGGATTCAGGGTGTCTCAAAACATGTATTTCCGGTGAAATCTCGGTATCGAATTTTTGGATGGAATACAATACTTCACCTACTTACTGTACGTAGTAGAGAAAGTAAAAAGGTGGGAAAACAAGGGTAAAGAAATTAAATGAAACTGGAAATGCATATTGTATATCCCAAACATGTAAAACTTAATACTATTTAAAGCAAGCTTTGTTATATATATTTGCAGATAATAAAATTGCTTTAATAAAAGCTTGAATTTAGGTAAAATTTTTAATAGTACACAAAATTGTGGCTCCTGATATTTAAGTTTAGTGTCTTTCAAGGATGTAACACGAAGATTGCCAAGAAAATTCTACCACACAAAGTTATCTTTTACATAGAAAATGTTTGGTTGTTTTTGATTTTCTGAAATATGGCTTTTCATTAAAATACCATATGTTTAAGATAACAAATAAAATGTATAATTTGAATTTTCTGGGAGTAACCTGTGGAATCTTAATTGTGATTTTTTTTGTATAGGTAAACCCTATGAGAGAAAATTTTAGCTCACAAGAACTGCAGATCTCGTTAAAGCACACAATTTATAAAAAAACAACTTTTTTGTAGCATTAACCACATCCGATATATTCTTTGTTATTGGTTTGAGTTTTCAAATACTTTTAGTTTTTTTAAGTGGTACGTCGCTATTGGTTTTTTTTCCCCCGTAGTCATGAAAGGGCTATGGGATTTCAGAGAAATCATATAGAGAACCATGTTTCGAAAAAGCTGACTAACGCTTTAGCCTACTCTAGCCTTCTTATACCTATTACGAAATGTATAAATGTATAATAAAAGTTAATCTCGATTAACAAGAAACAGAATAAGCATTTGTAAGGATAGTTTGTAGAAGTGCAAGTAGAAAAAGTTATGCGAATCCAACACAGGATATTTTTAGGAGCATTTAACGCACTTACATACTACATACGGCACTACAGATGGTGGACACGGATCATACATGAAATAAAATGTTCAAATGAGATGGAGAATAAAGTTTGGGGAGGCAAAATCCCAGTTTAGGATGCCTATCCTGTATCTGCCAGTTATGAGGACTGAAGAAAACATGGATAAAACGTCAAGGTCCTGACGAGATTTGAAACGCGGACCTCCCGTTCACGAGTCCATGCTTAAAGCAGCAGGGTCGGTAAAAGCATTTATGCACCTTTACTGTGTGACATTTTACAAAAGAAGTCAATAATAAACGACATATTTCAAATTTTTGACGTGTTCTCATTAAAGGCATAGGAATTGCCAAGCATTAAATCTAGCACGGAAGTAAATAAAGTTCAAGTGTTACTAGACTATAGGCAGCGAGGTCAGAGATAACAACAAACCATCCTCCCCATCCCTCGTAGTCTTTTGGCGTTTGCAAAGAGCACTCGGACCGGTTGTATGCATGAATATGACTTGTCCATACAAAATAGAAAATTACCAGAAAAACATTTTACATTCTCTACCATCTACCTGGTAGGTAGAGAAACTATTGCATCTCACCTAAAAGTTCAATATGGAGATTTCAACGGATTACGCGCGCGCGCACAGTGTAACTCAAAAACGAAATGTCAGATAAATACCAAACTCGGTGTTAGGTTTTGCAAAGATTAGACACGAACCCTTTAGATAGAAAATTGTTCGAAATGTTTAATTTTCTCAAAAATGGTTCTTCACGATTTTGATTAAATGCCATATACTTAAGATATTTACGTGACAAATAAAATGTATACCCGAATCTTGAATTTTCTTGGAATAATTTTAGTCAGTAAATAGCGACTCGCGTTTAAACATATGACTATGGTTCTGTCGGTTCCTTCTACCCTCCTTGTACCCACAACGAAATGTGTAATGAAGCTATTTATAGAAACATTTATCTCGATTAACATGAAGTAGATGGAAAAATAAGCTTTCTTAACAATAGTTTACAGATACTACATAAAAATAGTGATAGTGGGTAGAAAAAGTCATACGAATGTAACATCAGATTTGTTTTTCATTTGTAAAAACTTCTATGGGTACTTCGGGACTTTGACTTGAGAAATAACTGATGGTGTTATATATCGAACATGAAATACACTGAGATTCACTCCCGCAAACGTACTTCCGTAATCTATGGAGAGAGTAATTGTTTAAAAATTCACCGTCCCAGCCAGTAATTGAACCCGGGACCTACGGGCTGAGAAGCCAGAATGCTGACCCTCGACCACACAGCCAACTCGAATGTAATTTTATTAAGTGCAAACACGCAGCACGCGCTCTCTCTCGTCTTTCTCTCATATAAACAGAATTTAAAAATTCATGTGTAGAGAGCGTCTTTATGCCTATTTTATTGTCAGTGATTGTACACGGATAAAGGTAACCTTGAAGCTAAATTACCATAGTTAATTACAGTCTCTCCTAGTAGAAAATGTATGATACCCATGAATTGTAGCTGCCAAATATAAAAGTAGAGTACTAAATATGCAAAAGAAAAACTGAGCAGGTTTGGATCCCTTCTGGATACGTCAGTTCTAGAGGTTTTATATTGATAGTTAATTGCATTAGGTACACCAGCAACAAAGTACTACGTTGTCTAAGCATTTAAATTTGAGAGTTATGCGAGGTGGGAGGAGTATGGGTGTCCATAACTTAACTAGCGACTCTGCGTGTTACACTAAATGAAATATTTATTGCAATTGTTTCTCATTCGAGCACTGGATAAGCAGTAAACAAATTGGTTTGAATGAGACATTTACCACGATAGTACACTGTGATGAGTTTTAGTATAAAACCGCGTTTAAGCTTATGGACAGTTCGGAACTAACTGAATGGATTTTTAATTTTTTACTTTGTTTTTCGCCAACACATTTCGCATAATTTGCCATTGAAGTTTTCTCACAATCGTAATTTTCATACTGTAGTACAGCTGACAGTATCGAAGAGAGGTAGGCGCGACGCCATCTGACCTGCGTCACATTTGTGTTTAGAGTTCCAGCAAATTAATAGCTTGCAACGAGGTAAAACTATAGTGCGACATAGAATTGAAAACTAAAGCCTTTCCCATATCGATAATACTTGGATATTATCTTGTAGAGCTGAACGCGGTTATAAGAATTTATCAATTTATATTATCTATCACAACGTTCTCCAGGATGACGCAAGAATGATGGTCGGCACTTTTGAAGCCTGCTTCGTTGTTGATTCTGTTGCCGTGATCTCGCAGTTCATTCTGTTGCCTCTTGCGCCAACTGCTCCAGTGGTAAGCCATGAGACCTTTCTCTCAGAGTATGCGTGGGCGTATTGTTAAAGGACAACACGAGTTTAAATTGAATTAGAAATTTAATGTGATCTAATTACTTGGGTTTTTCAAGTGAGTTGCCGACCGTTTGAGATGAAAAAATAGACTGGCTCTGAATTACAGAGAAATTGTAATAACTGTTTCCGCAATAAAGGAAACTTGCGTGAGTAACTTGCGGCGTAACCTGCCGTGAGTCACTAAAATGTTCATCGGCGAAAGAGCCGCGAAATCTAACTCTCACAAACGCGTCACTAAGCGTTTAAAATATCACATAAATAGTACGTACCGAAGACGGTACCAGAGAGAGTGTGTATGCACGACTGTGTGCACGAAGGTATGCACGAACGAATGTAAGTACCAGTACCGGTACCAGAGTGAGTATTCTCTGATTTAAAATTTCACGCCTTTATTACTTTTAGCTCCGCCTACTTATTATTCTCCCTTCCAACTTTTAAATCTTGCCCGGGCCATTACTTAAGTCCTCTTAATGCACGTCTTTCACTTTATTGCTAACTAAGCAGCAACTTTCACGCTTCTTAGAATTTCTTTTGCCTCTCCAATTTATAGAATTGGCCTGCGTGCCCGCAAACGTACTGAAATCAACTTCTAACTGGTTTATCAGAAGCATTTGTAGCGGGAAATGGTTGGTCGCCATTTGTAGCGGGAAATGGCGGTCGACTCTTGCAGCGTGCTGTTGTAGTATTTTTCTTCCTCGGCTAGTGATGCTCGTCGGTAGTTGAGTACTCCATTCCTACCTAATTGCTAAGTTTCATTATTCTCAGGTTCTAGTGGGTGAGGCAAGTTAAAAAATATACTGCAAATTTTACCTTTATAATTTATGTTTATTCCATTATTTAAATAAATATGGGCGGCTAGCTTTTCCCATTTACTTTATCCCATCACTTGAATATTTATCAGGAGCCTATCTATCTTCACACGCATCCCACCCTTATATGCACCCACGTGCATCTATAGCACCTTGCGTTGGCGTACCTTCTTGTTGCGCTGACCTGGTAATAAGTAAGAGTGCCCGCTCGGCAAAATCTGGTCTTATATAGGGTGGCTTACCCACGCTGTCTTCTACGTTTGAAAATGTAACGATGCTTCCCATTGGCCCTCAGGCCGCGTTACCCAAGCATGTATGAAAATATTAGGTTTCAGAACCTTGCGCTTCAGCGCCATCATGTAGCGTCGTACCACTCTCCGCCAGGCACGGTCGTTATGAGTTCCAGGAATTCCCATTCAATTAGCTAGCGCCCGTTACTTACAAATACCTCTGTACAAAGTTACATGTTGAGTGTTTTAACATTCAGTGAATTAAACTATTGCTATACAATTCTTATGTGTCTGGTTCCCCTTTCATATGTACAATGTATAATATGTATGATATATCCCCTTTCAAATGTACAATGTACAATATGTATGATGTATCCCCTTTCACATTAAACTAATGTGGCCCCTATTCGGCTGCTATGTGGCTTTCTTTTATGATGTTAATGACCCTCTCTTGATGAATCTTTCAACCTAAGATTATTACATTATGCATATGGAAATTATTTGTTGGAATCATTTCTCCATTTTACTATCATGTCTTTATTTAATTATTTATATATTCCCGTCAATAATTGAAGTATCAAGTAGAACGCTTTGTGTTCAACCACAATATGATGCATTAAAAAACAAAAAAATTAAAGACAAAACCCTTCTGTTGCTGAGAGAGAACAAAATCTGGATACGAATTCTTTGAAAGTTTTAAGTCCATTGCTGAGCCGTTTTAAGGCCATGTCATAAACGTAAAAAACAAATGTACTTAAGAAATGTACCATATCTCGATGGTAGAGATTCTGAACTGCAGATACGATTTGTTATTATTAGAGACAAGGCAGATATGTAGACAATTTTGTCAATTTTGCTTGTTTGTTTGTTTTTTGCTAAACTATGAAGGAAAAGTTCCCAAAATATTATGAACTATATATATTTTAAAACCAAAACCGCTTATACTTTAAGGGTTTGAATCAGGTTTACTTCGTTTGTTTAAGAAAAATACGCTTTGTGATTTTCAGCCATATATAGAATAAAATATCAAATGAAATACAACAAATTAAATTGAATTTATAGATCCTAATCCTTAGTAAAAAACAAGTCCCTGGTTGCTTTTCCCTTGCTCAATACTAATTAAAATACGCCAGTAAAAACACCGATTCGCGAAAATAAAAACCCTTCAAGAATAGTGGGAGTTTAATTTTGCACGTGACACCACATAGTGGAAATGCTACATTTTGTTGAATTGCTGGAAAGATTGTGCGAGTTTTTCAAGCCGCGTTTACTGGAAAGAGTGGCTTAGGTTTATAAATGTGTTTTACGGAAAACTGGCCGTATACAACATCCAGAAATCCCAGTTCATTACTAACGGAAATTGTTAGCAAAATATTCCCCATCTTAGAAAATATAGACAATTTATAAATTATGAAGGTTTTACCAAAATGTTATGAAATATGAAATGCTTTGTCAGGCGAACTAAGTTGTACATATTGCAAAACATAAAAATGTTTGTTCTCATTCCCATAATGACAGCAACCATGGTTTGGAATATTGAGGCAGTATTTTATATCACAACACTGTAAATGCCAAAGTGATTGTAGTGTAAATTAGCATTATTGTATGACAATGATTTGAGATGTTTGTTAATTATAAGCATTGTTAGGAAATAAGCTTACACGGCCTCACTGAAACTGACAATAGGAGCGGGTAACAATGAAACGAGGGGGTGAGTTGTTTATCAATTAGAAGAGGCAAACAAATGACGTCAGAGTAGCGTGCCTTTCTTAAGAAGTGGAGGGAATATCTTCCCTAGAGCATATGTGTTCGTAGTTTTGATTGGATATAAAAATAGACGCTAATGTTGGCGCGCTTTATTAACCAATAGCATATCTGTTATAATGTTTAGGCATACCGGGGTGAGGGAGTATAAATTATGAAGCCAGAGACAGGTGACGCGCAGTTTAACAGAATCATTCACGGGTTACACGCGCGCAGTTTAACAGAATCACTCACGAGTTACACGTCGCGCAGTTCAACAGAAGCATTCACGAAGTACACGTTACGCAATTCTACAGAATTTCTCTCATCGTAAAGTTAGTTACAAAATGTGAAATACTCGAATTAATAATGTGCGGCAAATAAGTGATTATAGTTACATTCGAAAATATAACAGTTTCAGTCGGGCGTGTATCAAGAGTAAATATGTGAAATTAATGAAGTGTGACGGCAATAAAAAAGTAAAAACAAATTCTTTTATCAGTGTTATCTTTTAGTAACAACTCCTTTCCGTTTACACACCCTGTTCAAGAGATTTGCTCGACTGAGTAATAATAGTTAGCCGGATGACAAAGAACCCAAAATTCAAAAATAGTAAAACAATAACAGGCGCTCAACAAATAAGATAACACGAACGATACCGCGACAAATTGGGGCCCAACGTGGGGCGAATTAACCAGGAAGGAACATAACGTGGAGTGAATGGAGCAGTGCGATTAACTACAAGACGCAGATCCCAGAAACAACCACCAGAACGACCGACGACGCGGATGAATGGACATCAATAACTACGAGAATAGAAGGCAACAGGGGAATTCGACTACAGGACACCCAAGACAGCAAGACGACGCAGAGGCGACATATACATCTAGGAGAGAGGGGCAGGAAGCTGGACATCAAAGCAACATAATCAGATGGCACCATAAACTTTAGAAAATTGTAAATTTTTTGTGTATCCTAAAAGGAAACAAAAAAAATTGTGAGAAATTAAATGCTGTTGAGAAGTGGTAGGATTAAGAAAACAATGTCCACTAATAATACTGAAGAAACAATTATGGAAGGGGATAATGTAACAGTTAGCTGTAATTCAATACAGGTTACAGAAAATAGCTCAGTGTAGGATTTGAGGGAGGAAATATTAGTGAAGAAAGTGAGAATAGAATAGCAGGAAATGTTAATTTTGATGCTGGCATGATGATGGAAATTCTGAGAAATTTTGGTGAAACATTAATTAAGAATAATAGGGAATTAAGGGAAGATATTGGTAAGAATAATGAGAAATTAGACCAAAAATTAAATCAAAACAGGGAAGCTATTAATAGGAGTTTAGAACAAAAACTAACTCAAGAGTATTGGTAAATTAGAGCAAAAATTAAATAAAAATATGGAAGATATTGTTAAGAATAATGAGAAATTAGAAAAGAAAATAGATCAAAACAGGAAGATATGGAAAAGAAATTTATGGAGCTAGATAGTATGATAAGAATGAGAAATGAAAATCAGGAAATAATAGCAAGTGAGATAGGAAAATTTTCAAAGAAAATGTCAGACAAGAGCAGGGAAATATCTAACCAAAAAAGTGAGGTTAGTAATAAAATTGAACATATTGATGTAAAATGTACAGAGTTAGGTAGCCGAATGAATAGCATTTCAAGTGAGCTAAGAGAGATGAATGAGGCTACGAATGCGGATTTAATTCAGGTGCAAGTTAATTTCAGAGGTGAGATGTCTGAAATTCAGAAGGAGTCGGAAACACAAAGAAATAAGTTGTCTGAAGAAGTTAAAGTTTTGTCTATAAATTTGAATCAAAAACTAACTTCTGAAATTAACAAGCACCAAGCTGTTCAAAATGAAGACTCCAATCCAGTACAGTTTATTGCAGACTTGTCAGAGTATTTTCAAGTTAAAAAGATACCGGAAGAATTGAAAATGATAGTTGTTAAAAGATGTGTTGTTCAGAAAACTTTAGATTAGTTTCAAATGGTATCATGGGGTGAAATTTCATATGAATCCTTTAAGAGGCTATTCATGAACAGTTTTTGGAAGGTTACGATACAGCTACGAGTAATGCTTAGCCATAGACAATTTGATCCAGGAGAGGGAATAGCAATGACCGCTAAAAAAAAGACAGAAAAAAGAGATGAAAAGCAAATTCAGGATAAGTAAAGCTGAACTGCAGAACAAAGTATTGGAATGTAAGAGGGTTAACTATGTATAGATGTCATAAGAAGGAGAAATAAATTCAGAACAAAAATAAATGTTTAAAGGGGAAAAAGAACATTTTCTAAGTAAACTGTAACCACATTTGAAATGAAGCATGTAATAATGAAAATTTAATGTCATATTTAAGTAAAAGTATGTTGATATAATTCAAAGAGTATTGTGAATATGTAGTACAAAACGATAAGAAAGGTAAAGATAATTAAAGCAAAACACTTATGTAGCACACATATAATGTGAAATTATGTCTAGAATTAACAGATGTAAATATATTTGTGTAGAGGATGAATAGTTTGTTAAATATGTTCAATAATTACAAAATGAACCAGAGTAAAAATCTTGATTGTATAAAATTTTATGTCAATAACCTAAGGAATTATAACCATTTTGTAACAGTGACCTAAATAGTTCAGGGTATAGTATTTGCTATAAAAAATTGTAATGTCAGATGTATGTATATAAACACTTTGGACTCGAGCCAGTGAATAGTGGCGAGAAAAAGGGCAAGATGTATAACGTGTGTAAAATGCGTGTGCAGTGTTACGTGCAGGTGATAAATACCGTGTGTTACAAGATTCAGGAGACAAAAAACCCAATTATAAAATTTCCAAAAAAAGTTGTAAATATTTATAATTCTGTTTCCAGTGGGGCATATGAGGCAGTTTTTATATCACAACACTGTAAATGCCAGAGTGATTGTAGTGTAAATTAGCATTACTGTATGACAATGATTTGAGATGTTTGTTAATTATAAGCATTGGTAGGAAATAAGTTTACACGGCCTCACTGAACCTGACAATAGGAGCGGGTAACAATGAAACGAGGGGGTGAGTTGTTTATCAATTAGAAGAGGCAAACAAATGACGTCAGAGTAGCGTGCCTTTCTTAAGAAGTGGAGGGAATATCTTCCCTAGAGCATATGTGTTCGTAGTTTTGATTGGATATAAAAATAGACGCTAATGTTGGCGCGCTTTATTAACCAATAGCAGCTCTGTTATAATGTTTAGGCATATCGGGGTGAGGGAGTATAAATTATGAAGCCAGAGACAGGTGTCGCGCAGTTTAAGAGAATCATTCACGGGTTACACGTCGCGCAGTTTAACAGAATCATTCACGAGTTACACGTCGCGCAGTTCAACAGAAGCATTCACGAAGTACACGTTACGCATTTCTACAGAATTTCTCGCATCGTAAAGTTAGTTACAAAATGTGAAATACTCGAATTAATAATGTGCGGCAAATAAGTGATTATAGTTACATTCGAAAATATAACAGTTTCAGTCGGGCGTGTATCAAGAGTAAATATGTGAAATTAATGAAGTGTGACGGCAATAAAAGTGTAAAAACAAATTCTTTTATCAGTGTTATCTTTCAGTAACAACTCCTTTCCGTTTACACACCCTGTTCAAGAGATTTGCTCGACTGAGTAATAATAGCTAGCCGGATGACAAAGAACCCAAAATTCAAAAATAGTAAAACAATAACAGGCACTCAGCAAATAAGATAATACGAACGATACCGCGACAATATGAAACATCATATTTTGCTTGTCTCTAGATATTAATACATGAGAACTGAGATTTCACCAGCAAAATATGGTGTTCTCAATTTTCACAATAATCCTATTTGCGCAGATGAGAATACGCGTGCCTACAGACAAATGCATTTTCAGAATGATTTGCCAACAGTTGATGTCAATGTTTTGTTTCCCCGCTAAAAATGCTAATGTCTAACAATCATTTTGCTATAAAGCAGGCGTTTGGCGACAATTCTTTACGTCGTTTGTGATTCAATATCAGAAGATAATTACAACCACATCCACTTTTCCACTTGTTGATTACTTCATACAAGTATGAGGCAGGCACTGTTCTTGTGCTTCGGTGGCGTCTATACCCCTTCCATTCTGTAAATTATACTGAAAGAAATGATGAAAAACGCACATTGTCAAAGAATCCATCATACAGCCATTTCAGAGTTGTTTAAAGCATATAATCCAACTGCATCAGTAATAACAAGTGAAAAGTAAATAAAGCTATAATGGCGAACTAAATACTGTAATCCAAGTGTAAGGATAAACAAAAATGAAACCAAATCAAGACTATTATAGAACAGTACCAGTTTAGGAGATTTGTGAGATGGCTGGAGGATAGTGACTTTGAAGTGAGTGAGAAAATTTATTACTTGGGAGGTGAAAATACGGTGTAGAATGTACTCGAAAATAAAAGGTTCGCTTGTCTCTGAAAAGAACATAACAAAGTATGACGGTAAGCTGGCTTGAGAAAATGAAATGAAATGAAAATGATGTATGCTTAGGCCTTTGGAGAGGAGGGAGATTGAGGGTGAAAAATTATTCAGCTTCACAGAAAAATATGCAAATTGGGTTACCTAGAACAAATCCTAAGAGATCTTTGCTGAAATGCGAAGAACGCATGTTGTATTGAAGTGTTGTAATATATTACAATCAAAGACAGTTTAATGGATCAAGAGAATGTAAGTGAGGAGGTAGGGTAGGTTCAAACAGAGTAACGAAACGAGAATGAGTAACATGGATCCAATTTCAGCTGAAGACAGATACTGGGATCGAGGATGAATCGCTACGAAATAATAATATAATTACACAATATTTCAGACATCAACTTTTTCAATATTTTAAATCTTGAGCTTAAAGCAAAAATAGGAATCCCCTATGCTGTTCCCGTACATATCAATCACGTTGAGTATAATCTCTCCTTCCTGCTCTGTGTTTCCAAAGACTGGGCAGCATGCAATGGCATTCAGTATCCATTTCTGTTGAGAATTTAAAGGAAATGCTACATCAAACATTTTAACCCTTAAAAAGGGGCACCAAAAGTAGGTGCAGTATATGAATCCCAACAAGTGAGGTGGCGCCGCGGTAACGTGTTCGACTTGCATTCAGGAGGTCCCGGGTTCCATCCCCGGCGAACGCTACTCTGACCACGGGTTTTTCGTGGTTTTCCCGGGGTTGGCAGGCCAATGCTGGAGAGATTTCTTCTCTACCATGATTTCCTTTTCATCATTTCCTTCTCATCTTACAGGTGTGCTTCTAGGTTGCGTAATGTATAGCGGTGCCGGACAGATCGCGCGGATGCATGCTTAATGGAAAGAGTACTCCACGTGGATACCACAGGGCGCTTGATTGATAGGTAGTTCATTGCCCTTTCTCGGCGGTTCCAGCAGTGAGACGGGTCTGCGAACTTGGAAAAGTTAAGGACTTTCGTGCGTCTCTTCCTCCTAAGGGGTGGTAGCACAATAGATCTGTGCAGGTCGCAGCGAGTGAATATATCTTGAATTTTCTGCGAACTCTTCTTCATTCGGAAGGAATTTTGTATAATCATAGACGAAAACGTACTACACATCTCTTTAAAAAACACTTTGTTTCAAATAAGTTTCTTGTGGTATAAGCCATTTCCGAGATATCGGTTATTAATAGCTCGATTTTTTTAGTTCCATCTTCAACCCCGTATTTAACCACAATGGTCTTATTGGCGGTCTTTCCTTTGGAACTTGTTGCCTATTGGCAAAGGTTTTAACTCGTGTAACTCTTGTCGTTGGGTTTCTTGCACTTTGGTTTTTTAATCATTAGATCGTACACACATTTACACTCTCATTCATACTCCCAGGCTCTGGGGAGGATAGGGATTAATCTTGGCTAGAGAAAAACTCCCACCCCGAGGGAATCGAACCCGGGACCTCTCGCACAGTAGGCAGTTGCTCTGCCGACTGAGCTACGGAGCCAGCCAGTTCGAGTTGTTCATTACTTGACCATTCTTTAAAGTCTTTTCGTATTCAGTTGTTTCTGGCGATTGCATTGAAACAGTATGGAATTTGAATATAACATTGTGTAATGTAGCTATTTTTGCAAAGGTTTGTGTGGATTAAAATGTAGTAGATGGAAAACTAAGCTTTGGTAATAGAGGGTAGAGAAATGCATGTTAATGTATCACATTAGAATTTTGTTTATTCAGGCAGTCTCAAAATGTGTATTTCCGATGAAATCTCGGTAACAATGTTTTGGGTGGAATGCAATATTTCTTCTAAGTACTATAAGTAAGTAGATAATAGTAAAAATAAACCTTATGGAAATTGTCAACATTACACGCCATACAAGTTATTTACACTGTCTTGTTCTAAGGATAACCTGGGCACAATTATTGTTGTCACTTTTATTCCTATGTAGAAATTCCTCTTCATCGTATTCAGCACTGTATTTGATTTTTCTATCATAAAGACCAGATAATTGTGTTTGAGAATTCCTGCAGAAAACTGGGATTTTTTACGCTTATATTCTGTTTGAAAGGAGCTGTATTTTTATTAGTCACCTACTTATAAGAAAATAACTTTATAGAAGGGGAATGCCTTAATTTCACAAGATAGTTTACAAGAAGAAGTTTCATTCTATTTAGGTGAAGTGAAAATATACCTCACATGGGTGAATGATTAAAATTCTGAGCATATTACTAAAACAATAGAATAATACTGTAGAAATTACTATTGTTTGAAATTTATCTGACACTTTTCACTGTTACCACATGTTAAAAGTTGAACATGCAGTACTTTTACCATAACGTCATCAATTAAGGAAAAGTTTGAATGGGCAAAAATATCTAAGCATTTAGTATTAGCAAATCCCGGTTACCACCTTAGAGGAAACCTCACTGGTGATTGAATAATCTGCATGTAATCGTAGAAAACTTTCATAGAGTAGTCAGACTAAATATTTACACCGTTAAATAACAAAGATAAGAATACTTTTAAGTGGTATGGAAACTTTAAGAAGCAATACTTTAGGGAAAAATAAACGGAAGTTTCTATAAAATTTGAAGAAAAGTCTTTGCGTCGGTGAGAAAAAGAACCATGTGTTTAACTGAAATAAAAGTTACACTGAGCCCATTGAGAAATGTAAATAGAAATAACCAAAATATGGAAAGGAGTGTGCCACAAAGTGTGAGGTAATTTAGAGGCAGAAAGATTTGCTTAAAAGCTTTTGGTTAGTTTAGGAAAGTTTCTGAAACGGACTGGATTATTATGAGTGAATGACTGGTGAACGGAGGGCATGCTTTGCTCCTCGACCTAACGCAGATGTGATGTGCTCACTACCCCAAGGAGAAACGGATGAGGTAAAGAAACCGCAGGAAGCTACAGGCCGCAGACTGACCGGCCGATAGAGACGCACCAAGTCGATTCCAAGATTGATGACCCATCTCACAGACGGACTTCCCAGAGAAGGCTTACCTCTGGCAGAACCAGAAAGAAATTGACCCACCTATGGCGGCTCTTAGAAGGCTGCCTTCTGGCAGGACCGAGAAGAACATTCCAACTAGCAAGCATCTGTCCGACACCGACTGACACTGCACAGCTCCTAAGCCTACCTGAAACATGAAAGCAGAAGCGAAATGATTGGAAATAAGAAAAAGAAATTCATGGTAGAAGCAAAACTACACAGCATTCGCCATGTCAACCAAGAAAACGAAAAACCCACGGTAAAATGGTCTGGCCCCAGTAATCGAACCGACCTATGGAACTTATCCGCGAACCCATATCTCTCGGTGACTGGACTACTAAATGGGAAATACAAAAGAAACCTGGTGGAAGAAGCTTTTTAAGACAACGAAAGAATTCAGCCTAACAAGCGATCATTAACACTGGATAAGAATAGAATAAAACGAAGATAAAAGTTTAAAATTATTTATAACAAGGAATATACGATAGGAACTTAAATGGTATAAGTACGCGCAGAAAGATAAAAATCATATCAGTTAAACAAACAAGATGTTAGATTATATCAGGAATCTCCAATAACAGTTGAATGCAGAGTTAAATGTAATGGAACATTTGGAAAAATTTCTGATGTGATACATTCGCATGACTTCCTCTACCCTCTATCGTTTATTATTGAGTATACAATCTATTCTTATTAAAGCTTATTTTTCTATCTACTTCATTTTAGTCTAAATAAACCTTTGGAGAGATAGCTACATTACACATTTCTTTACAGATAAAAAGAGAACAGCGATAGTCAGCGCTATATGCTATATTCCATACTTTCCATGCAGTCCTGAGAAACAACTAAAAATACTTCCCCTACTTACTATACGTAGTAGAGAAAGTAATAAATGGGACTTAAAAAGAATAGAACCATTAGTAATAGCTGAGGCTACAATAAAAATTATTTGAAATAAGCTATGTGTTTTAAAGAGATCTACATTTTGTGTGTAATAAGTTTTCGCCTATCGCTTAACGGTTACCAATTATAGAAAATTATACATAATTTCTTCCAAATGAAGTGGACTTCACAGGCTATTCATATAATTCAAGATATACATTTTATTTCCAATGTAAATATCTTTAATGTATGGTATTTTAATTAAATTCGTTGAAATAATTTTTTAGAAAATCAAAATTTTCGAAAAGTTTGTCATGTAAAGGGTAGTCTGGGGTGGGGGATCTTCTTGAAAATCTTCGTGTCGTATCTTTGGAAGGTACTGAACTTTAATACCAGGCTTGGTATTTAAACGACTTTCTTTTTAGTTATGCTGTTCACAGACACACAAACACACAGGCACAGGCGCGCGCGCGGACCTTATTCTAAAAGTGTTTTTTTTTTTGATTCAGAGGGACATATCTGGTGAATTTTTGGGTGGAATGCCATACCCTCTCTACCTACTATGCATGTGGTAGAGAAAGTAAAAGCTATGAACTTTCGTAAAAATGCAAATAAGTACAATGTTAATTCCTTTGCAATAATAATACGCCTTTGGCGGATTTTCTTATTTTATGTGAGCTTTTGCAGTAAGTTCCAACATATCGTCGTCGTCATTTCTAACGCTCCCCATATGGTCTATGACCATCGGTGGTTACCTCATTCCACCAAGCGGTGACCGGACTAAGTTCTGAGATGGAGACACCCAACGGGCGGAATCCGTTGTTGCCACCGATGGTAGGGTAATGAGGATGGCGGTGAATGGAACCTACAACTTTTACCGTGGACTTCGAACCACTTTGGGCCTTGGGAATACTTCATATGAGCAAGTCAGAGGTGAAGGCATGGATAGGGCTGACTTAAAACCGCCACCCCAGAGCGGGGAATCCAAACCCGGACCCTCAGCATGAGAGCCGAAAACGAAACCACTGCCGGTGCCCTAGTCTCAATGTGTTATTTTCATGAACTGCAACCTTTATTTTGTATATTGTTATCATTTTAACCCTGATAAAATGCCTGTTTTGCATTCCGATGTGCTACTTTCACATGACTTTCTCTACCTTCCATCTCTTATTGGTGGGCACACAAACTATTCTTAGGAAACATTATGTTCCTATATACATCATTTTTTATCCAGATAAATTCATTCATTATCTGTTTACCCTCCTCTTATGTAGAAATTATACCCCCCAGGACTTACAAGCGGGTGCATGGGGTCAGAGGTCCGAGGTCCGTCGAGGAGCAGACACTCATGGATCAGACAGAGCAGCCAGGATGGGTTATCAGCCCGATGCCTGATATGGGATGAAGGAAGTAGATGAAACGAAATGTTGGTGAAATGGGTGAAAGGAAAGGTGATGATGGAGCAGTTGGTGGAATGAATGGCGGGGGAAACCGGAGAACCCGGAGAAAACCCGCCCAGACGCCGCTTCGTCCACCACAAATCCCATATGCAGGTCCCTGGGATTGAACTCGGGCCGCCTCGGTGGGAGGCGAGCGGTCTAACCACTCGGCCACAGCGCCGCCCCTTATCCAGATAAACACTTCCGGAAATAGCTGGTTTGCACATTTTGTTACAGATACAAATGGAACAGCGATCGTAAATGATTTAGAATTTCACGCTATACCTTGGCCTTAAAATTTCATACTATTTCCATAATATTGCGAGAAAATCGAAGAAAGTTCAAAAGAATGGCTAAGTATTGAACAATTCGAACCATTAATAACGAGTATCTGGGAAATGGCTGCGCCATAGAAAAACTACCTCGAAACAAAGTGTGTGCTTTAAAGAGATCCACATGTTTCGTGTAGTACGTTTTCGTCTTCCGCTTAATGTTTACCAGTTATACAACATTATACAAAGTTCCTTCCGAATGAAGAAGACTTCTCGGGCTATTCCCAGAAAATTCAAGATAATATGCATTTTATTTGTCATGCAAATATCTTTAATATGTGATAGATATTTTAATCAAATTCGTTAGAGCGATTTTTAAAAAATAAGAAGTATCTACATTTTTCTTGTAAAGGGTAGTTGGGTTATCCGACTTTTCGTTTTTGAGTTAAGGTGTTCACAGACACACACACACACACACACACACATACACACACAGGATAGTTTTCTAAAAAAATATTGTGTTCAAGGTGCCTCAAAACGTGTATTACCGATGAAATCTCGGTACCGAATTTTTGGGTGGAATGTAATATCTTCTCTACCTACTAGGTGCGTGGCAGAGAAAGTAAAAATTATGCAATCATTCACACGGCTTTCTCCACCCGTGTGTGTGTGTGTGTGTGTGTGTGTGTGTGTGTGTGTGTGTGTGTGTGTGTGTGTGTGTGTGTCAGTCCCGTTGCTTACTAGATATTATAAGCTGCCGCATCGGCGTGAGATTTGACAGAAAAACAACGCTAATTTTTGCCGATATAGGCGCTCAATTACTCTCTAAAACTTCTAGCATGCTGCTATAACGACAATGAAATCTGGCGGCTTATTTTTCAAATGTTGTTTGATATTTATGTTCATTATGCTATATAGAACTTAGATGGACCTTTATTATCGATTCGAGTTATACAACAATAAATAAATAGTTGACACTTGTTATAAAATATATGCAAGCATACATACGGAAATTCATCCCCATGTAACCTTCCCTTTCTCCCTCCTATACCGATCCAAGTATATCCAAATCACTGAACCGGCGGAAAATAAATGCTATGATTTGAGTTTTCCAATGAGCATATATTTCATTACATACAACATCTTTCAGTTATGTAATAGCTTCTGCGGCGTGCATGTCTGGGTGTATTATGTATGTGTGTTAAGCTTTCTAAACTCAAATGAGTAACATTTGCTTTTAGCCGATAATTGAATAAAAATGGTTTACTGCTGTGTACCTTACTGTAAATCAAGGCAAGAGAAAGAATATGACTTGTCATTCCATGTATTCCCAAAAGCCAATGAAATAAAGAAAGAAGAGTGCATAGTAATTTCTCGCCAAGGAGACAAGCTGGGCTCTCTTTGGACACCAGGGCCAAAGTCTGTGGCCTGTAGCAGGCATTTCAAACAATCAGATTACAGCATCAGCACATCTACAATGTGCCTACTTCCTAAAGTTGTGCCATCAATATTTGAAGGCTTAACACCACGTAAAGAAAATGTTCAATCATCAAGATGCGGAAACTAAAGAAAACAAAAATAGGGCTTTTTTACATTACTTTGGTCTTCATTGAAAACGTTAATAAAAGCTAACGGGAAGCGTATAAATAACCTTGGACAGGGCTTTAGGAGTAATTGTCTGTTCTGTAGCTGGTGCCCACCTGCCCACCAATTTTAGGAGTTTTACATTTATAGAAAAATTACGGAGTGAAGACAACGTGTCCATCTTGTCGCTATTGCACATACGCAATGAGAACTGCCAACCTAAATGAGAAGTGAAATCCGCGGAATAAACAATGTGTTCTTCATTTTCTTTTGCCGCTGATTCATATCAGCATGCCATGCATTGTTATTGTCGTCCTCCGTGGTGTAGTGGTTACCATGTTAGCCTCTAGTTTCCGAGGTTGCGGGTTCAAACCCGGCAAGGGCGATGGAGTTTTTGGGGTAAAAGTCCTTAGCATGCCTTCCTTCGGAAGGGAAGTAAAGTCGGTGGTCCAGTGTCGTAGATTTTCGGTACGTAAAAGAACCTCAAGCCTGATCAGGAGTCCTCTGAGCAAAATTACCGGTGTTTCACGCCCAATATAAATGGTACGCAAAGTACCACAGCAGTTAGAGAGCACCCATAAATAAAAAAAAACTAATGTGTTACACTCACATGACTTTCTCTACTCTTGTACAAACTATTTTTACAAACGCTTATTCTCCATATGCTTCATGTTAATCTAGATATGGAACTGTTAATCTTATTGCTAATTTTCTTGTAGATGCAAGGGGAATTGGTAGGTTTTAAGCGATAATCAAATATTTTAAGCGCTGGTTGCTATGTGGAGTATTCCATTCTCTTTGCATTACCAGACAAAAAGAAAATGTATAACGAATTCCCATTTGAGAAAAAGTATAAGTATTGGAGAATTTAAGGGAATAACAAGCAATATCTCGAAAATGGTTCACTTAACAAAAAAAATGTACATGACATAAATTGTGTATTTTAACGCGATCTACATTTTGTGTGTAGTAAACGTTTGTCCATCTCTTATGGTTTACCAGTTATGCAAAAGTCGTTCACAATGAAGAATACTTTTGGAGACATTCCCAGAAAATTCAAGATATGCATTTTATTTGTCATAAAAGTATCTTAAATATATGATATTTTAATCAAAATCGTTAGAGCCATTATGAGAAAATTAAAATTTCCGAAAAATGTTCCATGTAAAAGTTAATCTGGGGTGGGGGGATTTTCTTGAAAACCTTCGTGTGGCATCTCTTGAAGATATTGAACCTAAATACAAAGTTTGGTGCTTATCCGACTGTGCGTTTCTGAGTTACGCTGTTCACAGACACAAACACGGTTATGTTTCCAAACATACTTTTTTTGGATTCAGAAGGCCTCAAAACATGTATTTCCGGTGAAATCTCGATATAGAATTGTTGGATGAAATGCAATACTTCCCCTACTTACTACACGTAGTAGAGAAAGTAAAAAAAAAAAAAAAAACTTAACCTAACCTCCCATGAATCAGTAACCTTAGCTTATATTAAAAAAACGAAACCTAATCTAACCTAACCTACCGCGAATCAGGAACCTAAGCTTATATTTTAAAAAAACGAAACCAAATCTAACCTCCCGTAAATCATAAACGTAAAAAACTAATAAACGTAAAATAAGAAGTAATTAGGAACGCATGCTGCGAGCGTTGTCGGTATCTTACTGGCTCTGGCGGTATTTGCTATTTATATGTTGCCAGCATTGTGTTGGAACTAGAGTATGGCATAGAGTGACATCTGTAGGAAATTTTCATCGCTTTTGAAGACCGACGTAACGCAGGTTACCCAAACAATGAAACAGGAAATGCATTTGCATTTTCTTTCTCTTCTAAATCATCCTTTGTAAAATTGTCCTCCATCATGTCAAATTTACGATTAATGATCTGGACTAGAGGTGGGATAAGTATCGTTGCTTATTAGATAATATAGATGTGTTAACTCTTCTGTCAGTGCATAGGTAACACGATTTTTGTATGCATATTTTATTGCTGTATATGGTGTTAAAATTAGGTGTTGTAAGTAAAGTTTACAAACTTTAATATCTAAATGTCATTTACATAGAATCATTATACATCACTAACTCCTTAAAATAAAACCGATATAACCTGATTTCTTCATAATTTTTATGTTCTGCATGTAATTCATTAGCAAAGTTTACAATTTGCTTTAACCTCAAAATATGTTACTTAATGCTGGGTCCATTATACTTCACAGCACAGAGAACCTACGAAGGTATTTTGTCTTAACTCGATTGGTAATCCAAGAAAAATACAAATATATTCTCGATTTCAGTTTAAGTTTCACAACGTAGCTACACTTCGTAATGAATCACTCACTTTGGCAATCTCATAATATATAGCAATGACGGTTTTCCCGACTTTAGAGTGTGCTCGAGCGATCCTAGCGGCAGTAAGTGTAAATACGACCAGGGACCCAGGACCCTCCAGAAACAACGGACCAGACACTGGGTTCGAGATTGAGAAAAATGGCGGCAGTAGTTGGTGGTGATCCCTGAGGTGTTTACACTCGCCAACTGCTGTGCTGTGTTTCCGATGCCTGTGATTTAGAGTATTTTAGTAACTGCGGCAGTTTGTAATCACACTAGCGAAGCAACAGTGTTTGAAAACCTTTATTTGAGCAATTTCGAAAACAGGAATAATCCCAGTCATGCGTTTTCAGTGCCGTGTGCTTTCCAAGTGTTACTTATGTTTACTAATATATTACATGTAGATTATGGCTACATTAAATGAAAAGTATAATTAATTATACATTTTTTAATTTATCTACGTGAGAGTATAGTTTGTGTCACGGTTACTGTGGTGAAATAAAGAAATTGTTACAATTTGGACGTTATAGTTGTAAATATACTTAACCTAAAATATTACAACGACAGGCTAATATTATCTTATAGTGTGCCCGTAGAAAATGCTTATAAAATCAGAAGGAAAGCGAATAAATTACCTTAAGAGTGAGCTTAGAACACGATGTGGTCTCGTCTATAGCTGGTGCCCACCTACCCGCCCGTTTAAGGTATTTTAGTTATATAGGAAAATCGCGTCAGGAAGTAAACAAACGTAGCCATTTTGCAAAAAATTACATGCAAATTGGTAACTGCCAAAGTAAATAAAAATGTGAAATCGGCTAAAAATGCGATGCGCCGTTGTTACCGCTATTTGTTGTTGTTGTTGTTGTTGTTCTGTGATTTTGTTGAAACGCAACGCGTGCAAATTAACAGTGCGTATTTAATATAAAGCAAAATGGTTTGCACGGGATGTGAGAATACTGTCTTTAGCATTCTAACTCAACACGTGCTATGGTTATATAAAAAAACTAACCTAAACCTAACTTTTCGTGAATTGAGAAACGTAAGCTTATATAAAAAAACTAACCTAAATCTAACCTTTCGTGAATTCAGAAACGTAAGCTTATATAAAAAAAACTAACCTAAACCTAACCTTCCGTGAATCCATAAATGTAAGCTTATATAAAAAAAACTAACCTAAACCTAACCTTTCATGAATTCAGAAACGTAAGCTTATATAAAAAACCAACCTTTAGTGAATTCAAACGTAAGCTTATATAAAACAACCTAACCTAAACCTAACCTTCCGTGAATCCATAAACGTAAGCTTATATAAAAAAACTAAACCTAACCTCCCGTGAATTAGAAACGTAAGCTTAGGAACGCACGCTCGCTTCGCTCGCGTGCTTTGATGTAATCAATGGTAACAAATTAAAACAAGGATATATATATATAAAGGTGATTCAGAAACCTATGCTTATATAAAAATCTGATGTGCTACACTCACATGACTTTCTCTACTCTTGTACGAACTATTTTTACAAACGTTTATTCTCCACATGCTTCATGTTAATCGAGATATCGAGATGTCAAACTTATTGCTAATTTTCTTGTAGATGCAAGGGGAACATGGTAGGTTATAAGCGATAGTCAAATCTTTTAAGCGCTGGTTGCTATGTGGCGCATTCTATTCTGTTTGCATATCCAGGACATAAAAAATTGAATAACGAATTTGAGAAAAAGTATAAGTATTGGAAAATTTAAGGAAATAACAAGCAATATCTCGAAAATGGTTCACTCAACTAAAAAAATGTATATGACATAAATTGTGTATTTTAACGCGATCTACATTTGTTGTGCAGTAAAATTTTGTCTATCTCTTATAGTTTACCAGTTATGCAAAAGTCGTTCACAATAAAGAATACTTTTGGAGACATTCCCAGGAAATTCAAGATATACATTTTATTTGACATAAAAATATCTTAAACATATGTTATTTTAATCACAATCGTTAGAGCCATTTTTGAGAAAATTAAAATTTTCGAAAAATGTTCCATGTAAAGGGTACTCTGGGGTGGGGGGATTTTCTTGAAAACCTTCGTGTCGCATCCTTGGAAGATACTGAACCCAAATACCAAGTTTGGTGTTTATCCGACTGTTCGTTTCTGAGTTATGCTGTTCACAGACACACACACAGACACACAGACACACAGACAGACACACAGATACACACACGGACATGTTTCCAAAAATGCTTTTTTTGGATTCAGGGGGTCTCAAAACATGTATTTCCGGTGAAACCTCGATATCGAAATTTTGGGTGGAATACAATACTTCCCCTACTTACTATACGTAGTAGAGAAAGTAAAAATGAATAACGAATTTAAGAATAAGTATTGGAAAATTTAAGGAAATAACAAGCAATATCTCGAAAACGGTTCACTCAACAAAAGAAATGTATATGACATAAGTTGTGTATTTTAACGCGATCTACATTTTTTGTGTGGTAACATTTTGTCTATCTCTTATGGTTTACCAGTTATGCAAAAGTCGTTCACAATGAAGAATACTTTTGGAGACATTCCCAGGAAATTCGAGATATACATTTCATTTCTCATGGCATTATCTTAAACATATGATATTTTCATCAAAATCGTTAGAGCCATTTTTGAGAAAATTAAAATTTTCGAAAAATGGTCCATGTAAAGGGTAGTCTGGGGTGGGGGGATTTTCTTGAAAACCTTCGTGTCGCATCTCTGAAAGATACTGAACCTAAATACCAAGTTTGGTGCTTATCCGACTGTTCGTTTTTGAGTTATGCTGTTCACAGACACACAGACACACACACATACAGACACACACACACACACACACACAGACACACACACACAGACACACACACGGACATGTTTCCAAAAATGCTTTTTTTTGGATTCAGGAGGTCTCAAAACATGTATTTCCGGTGAAATCTCGGTATCGAATTTTTGGGTGGAATGCAATACTTCCCCTACTTACTATACGTAGTAGAGAAAGTAAAAAAACTAACCTAAACCTAACCTTTCGTGAATTCAGAAACGTAAGCTTATATAAAAAAAACTAACCTAAACCTAACCTTTCCTGAATTCAGAAACGTAAGTTTATATAAAAAAACTAAACCTAACCTAACCTCCCGTGAATCAGAAACGTAAGTTTAGGAACGCACGCTCGCTTCGCTCGCGTGCTTTGATGTAAACAGTGGTAACAAATTAAAACAAGGATATATATAAAAGTAATTCAGAAACCTATGGTTATATAAAAAAAACTAACCTAAACCTAACCTTTCGTGAATTCAGAAACGTAAGCTTATATAAAAAAACTAACCTAAACCTAACCTTTCGTGAATTCAGAAACGTAAGCTTATATAAAAAACTAACCTAAACCTAACCTTTCGTGAATTCAGAAACGTAAGCTTATATAAAAAAACTAACCTAAACCTAACCTTTCGTGAATTCAGAAACGTAAGCTTATATAAAAAAAACTAACCTAAACCTAACCTTTCGTGAATTCAGAAACGTAAGCTTATATAAAAATAACTAACCTAAACCTAACCTTTCGAAAGCTTACATAAATAAAAAATCTAACGTAAGCGTAACCTTCCGTTAATTCATAAAGCACAGGTTGTCTAAGATCCCTAGGCTACACTCTGTGGTCGTTTCCGCATTCGCGGCATTAATTTTCGTTTTGGCGGCATTAATTTGTTATATGTTGGCAGCATAAACATATGACATACGTGACATGTGTTGAGCTAGTGCATGGCATAGTGTGACATCTGTTGGACAATATAACACATCATATTCATCGCCGTGGGGCACACTGTAAGATGATATTGTCCTTCTCTTATACCGGAGTATTGCCATTCATATTTTCAAAATATAAAGATTTAAAAGAAAACGGTTAATATTCATAAATCGTAAACACTTTACGCCTTCGAAGGATTCACCTGTATGCATACATCGTTGTTTCCGACTTAGTTATAAGAAAGGATAAATTCCGTTACAGTGGTTCTTTTATAACGGTTCCAAGAAAGTGGTTAAACTGCAGAATGGTGCATTTCTGACAGTTTGTTTTAATTCAGCCATCGTATTTATGCTGTTACGTTGTTGTATGCAATACTGTAGACTGCATGGATGTTGTTTTGCAATGCTGTTTAAGGTTATGCATTTCATATATTTCGCTTGCAGTGCTGATTTAAGACTACGTATTTGTTATATTTCAGTCTGTCAGTGTGGACTCTCTGCAAAAACTAGTAAAGAATGCTATAAGTCGCTAAGTGGTATAGTCTTGAATAATTATTGCAAACTTATAAATGAAAAGCGTTCAGTGAAAGCAAAAGTAACCCTAAAGCTTCTAAATTTAATAGCTAATTACTGTAAACAACGCAATTTCGTCCCATCCAGTGTATATTTTGTGCATATAATATTGTGTACAGTGTGATAAACAGTGTAAATAGTGACACGTAATTTTGAGTGAACTCAATCGGTGTCAACCTCAATATCAACAGTTCTGTTTCATGCAAGTATTACAGAGTTTGCAGTATATAAAACTATGTCCTTTGTAATTTAAATAAGTAGTTGTAGTTTAGAAATGCTGTTAAGTTATAGCATGCAAAACTGTAGACTGCATGAATGTTGTTTGAGGTTACATATTTCATTTAATGTTAAAATGCACTTAGTTTACTTTAAAGACAGCGTTTTTGTGCACAGCAGCATATATCTACACAAAAGACATGTCACTGCACCACATTAATTGTATTTTACTGTGGAGAATTCATAACTTGTAGACAAGAACTGATTAAGGCATTTCCCAAATTTTCACCACATAGGCCGCCATTTTGAATGCCAGTGTCAGGTCCGTTATCCAGAGGGTCCTGAGGGACCCGATCAGGGATGAGAATATGCCAGCTTATAATATCTAGTAAGCAATGGTCAGTCCAGTATTGTTGGGGGGATCAGCCTTCTTAGTAGGAAAGAGAGATAGAGAACAGGAAGTGCGACGATATAAATTGTGTGGTCAGGATCAAACCGCAGGAGTGGAGATAACGAGAGTAATATAATTTGAATGAAGTTGTTTAGCCATAAACGGTATCTTTATGGAACATCGGAACACCACAACCTGAGATAAGAAATCCATCATTCCGAGATTCGAACTCGGGGTCTCTTGAATGTGAGGCAAAAATCGCTGCCCCATACGACAGAAACGGGTTGCTTAGCGCTGTTAGGTGGCATTTTCTTCTAATTATAATTTCGATTCTAGCTGTCGCGATCTTTTAAGACGTTTTACAGTTACGAACTTTTTTGTGCGTCACTTCTATGTCAGTTCTGTAGATATGCTGTACTCATATTGTCCACTAGGGTCTGCATGGGCTCGGGGCTGGGGTTGGATTTGGGCTTAATCTTAAAAACGTTTATCGGACTCAGGTTTTAAAATAAACACGAAAAATAATTTGTCATATTAAGCATAGGTGCGCAGTTTATTTGCCATGTTAATATTCCAAACATATGTTATTTTAATCAAAATCTTAAGAGACATTTTTGAGAAAAAAAAATAAGGAGAGCTTTTCTATGTAAAGGGAAAACTAATTTATCACATCTTTTTGATCCGCGATGTTGAGTTGCCCGGAATAACACAACTTTTGCAGCATAGGGACACACATTCATCCCAGTAATAATAGTAGTAATACTAAATAAATGCTCACTTGGGCCAATTACTGATAAGGTTAGAACAACATGGTAGCTGCAAATTCCGCCACCCTCCATGCACCCACAATCAGGACTTCCTGGGCAGTATGTCGTCAACTTGCAGCTTACGTCATCCTTATTCCAGGACCTCAAACACCACTATTTTATAAAACATTCCTTCCAGGTTCCCCCAGAAGGGGAAAAAATTCCTAATGCGGTACCGAAATCGAACCCTTCGCACCGCAGGCGGCAGTTCTTCTGGGTTGATGAAGATGATGATGATAATGATGATAATAATAATTTTATATTAAACAAAATTCTACAATCGGACTCAGGTCGGACGGTAGAGTATAAACTATTCTTGGGCTCGGTTCAGATCGGCCCGGGCGTTTGAACCAAAGAATTTCGTTCCTTGAAGACCTCTATTACACACGCACATTCCTGCTTGTTAACAACGTTTCGTAGCCTGTCTCTTATTGGTTGCTATGTTAGAGGATAAACAAATTTTACATTGTGCCCAAATGGCATATTATAATACATAGAACAATATTAATAGTAGACTTATGTATAATTATACAAATAAATGGATGCTTTGTTTAGTGGATGTTACCTGGCTTTAAGAACTATCCTGCTTAGTAAACAATCCAGGCACTGTATGTAGGTATGTGTGTATGTATGTAGTATTTATGTATGTATGTGAAACTTCTTGAAAAGCTGGTCGATGAATGAATGAAATGGATCAATTGATGCCCAAATGAGCCCGGAATCCATAGAGCTCAAGATTATCCGACATTTGTCTTCTCAGGATAAGGGAAAACCCCGGAAAAACCTTATCCACATAACTCGCCCTAACCGAGATTCGAACTCGACATATCCGCAGAGGCGGACCTACTTCAGCTTTTATCACATATTAACAAATAACGTTAAATTAATATATTTACAAATATTTTTCATGCTATCCCACGCTCTCTGAATAGCTATTAATGTCGTGCAACATATAATATTAATAAAAATAATTTTAAAACTTTTAGACGCGTTATGACTTTACTGTTTAAGTGACTATAAACAATCAAATAAATATAATAACAATGTTGCTTGCATTGTTTTTTACAAATTATGTAATTATAGTAGCCATAATAGTTACACACAAAATCAATGTTGAGTCATGTTTTAGTGCTTTACACAAACAAATTAAAATAGCTAATAAATAACTGTTTCATTATTTAAAATGCAATGTATCAGACTTTCAGTGGGAGTTACTGTAAGTATGCAAACTCAACTCGTTATTTCTAGCATTTCATGGACCAAAGCTACAGTACTTTATCTTAGTATTAATAGTTTTGGTTGTTCTGTGTTCTATTCATTCATGCCATAAAAGAAGCATTTGAAATAAATTCTGTAATTTAAAGGGACCTAAGTTTTTTGTGTAGCACATTATCCTCTGTTGCTTAACGTTTACAAGTTACACAAGATCTGAGGCGGTATTTAACCGTATCTCAGTAGTAAGCAAATGTTAATTTAATAATTATAATAACAATTGTCATATTCTACCATATCTATAATTATCATTTTTATTTAACGTTATTTTAGATTTCTATAACTCTCATGTAAAATCTACAGGAAAGCTTCCACTATTAGATTTTTAACAACGCAAAGATAAAAAGAGAAAGTCTGTTAGGGTCCTCACCAAAGACTCTTTGTTTATGTTACGAGTAAGAAAGTTTCCAAGAATCCCAGAGTCAGAGAGAAGCAGGAGATTTTTCTATTTTATATAACCATGTGACTAAATAGAAGAGTGAGGAGAACGCTTCTGATTTCTATAAATTTCGAAGAGTCCGGTTATGAGTAGCCAATGGGAAAATTCGAAATAATTCTAAAAGTGTCAAGGTGTTTTCATATATAAGTAGGATGTAGAAAGACTCAACCGCCATTAGCATGTCTTAAGCTGTTAGACAAAATGCACGTTCGTCGAGTAAGCAATTCCACTCCAAAAGCAAAATGTGGTCTTTGCTAGCTATTTTAAAATATGCGAGTGAATTTCCTGTGTTTATAGAAGTCGCATAATTAGTGATGGGCATAAGAAAAATAATTCACTATCAACTTACGCCTAAAAAAAATTCACGGGGAACGTAATGTTCTTTTTCTTCATTACCAATATATCAGTGTCAGTGCTACAGAGATTAACTAAAGGAAATAAATAGTGAATCAATTGTTCCTCCACACTAGCGACGTGTGTAGAACAATGTCATAACCGTGGCTCAAATCCCAGGTAAGGCACTGAATTTTTAAGTCGTCTGATTCTACACTTCCGAAATAAATAGTGTTATTGCAATTGACTTCTCGTGTCTTACATATGTATAATTATTTTCTCACGTATCTCAACTATCGACCGGTCTCATCATTGAGCCCGATGACAGCCGAGGCAACCCAAAGACGACAACGACGACTACAACATCTACAAGAGAATCTTCCGCCACGCCGTAGATAGCTGAGATACAGGAGAAGACACTATCATCCATTTAAAGTGGCAATTAATTATTCTACGGTGACAATAATGGAGGTTTAATCACCTCTATGTGCTATTGTGACTTGGAAACCACGGCAGATCATACGAATTCCTTCCGAATAAAGAGGACTTAACAAGCTATTCCCAGAAAATTCAGCATATACATTTTACTTGTCATGTAAATATCGTTAATACATGGTATTTAATCAAAATAGTTAGAGCCATTTTTCAAAAATTAAAAATTGTTTAAACATCTTCCATGTAAAGGGTAGTTTGGGTTTGAAGGATTTCCTTGAAAATCTTCGTGTCCCATCTTTGGAAGGTACTGAACCTAAATACTGAGTTGGATATTTATCCAACTTTCGTCGTTGAGTTATGCTGCTCACAGACACACACGCGAACGCGGATCTTTTCTAAAAATGTTTTTTTATGGATTCAGGGAGCCTCAAAACATGTATGTATTTCCGGTGAAATCTCGGTATTGAATTTTTGGGTGGAATGCAATACCTTCTCTACCTACTGTCTATGTACATGATAGAGAAAGTAATATTATGATTTCTGCAATGTCTCAAAAGATAAGCCTGTTATATTTCTTTCTCTTTTTAATTAAACAGCGAAAGAGCTTAAGAAATCAAGAATTTTACATCTCCATTTTGAAGTTTTCAGCAGTTTAAACATACTCATATTCAAGTAAGTAAATATGTTCAGGTGTAGAAGACAACACTTTTGCAAACAAATAGTTTTTTTTTAAATTTATGGACGCTCTTTAATTGCTGTGGTCCTTAGCGCTTCTATATTCGGCGTGAAAGACCGGACATTTAGCTCAGAGGCCTCTTTATCAGGCTTGAGGTGCTTTTACGTGCCGTAAATCTACGACACGGGACCACCGGCTTTACTTTCTTTCCGAAGGAAACCATGCTAAGGATTTTTACGCCCGAAAAAAATTCATCGCCTTCCGCCGGGTTTGAACCCGCGACCTCGGGAACAAGAACAAATGGTAACTACAACAAATAGATTTAATGAGTCATTGTCAGTGATGAATCGAAAAAATCTGATGTGTTACACTCACATGACTTTCTCTACTCTTGTACAAACTATTTTTACAAACGCTTATTCTCCATCTACTTCATGTTAATCGAGATAAACATTTGCAGACTCTATCTTATTACTAATTTTCTTGTAGGTGTAAGGGGAATATATACTTACAAGGTCAATATAGAAATACAGTAGCCTTTAAGCATATACATATCTCTTAATAGATGGTTGCTAGGTGCAGCACCATTCCCCTTTCCACAGATTAATACTCTTTGCATATCAAAGACAAAAAATGAATAACGAATTCCCATTTAAGAAAAGTATTGAACATTTTAAGAGAAAAACAAGCAATATCTCGAAAATGGTTCATTCAACAAAAACAATGTATATGATATAAATTGTGTATTTTAACGCGATCTACATTTTTTGTGTAGTAAAATTTTCTCTATCTCTTATGGTTTACCAGTTATGCAAAAGTCGTTCACAATGAAGAACACTTTTGGCGACATTCGCAGAAAATTCAACATATACATTTTATTTGTCATAAAAATATCTTAAACATATGATATTTTAATCAAAATCGTTAGAGCCGTTTTTGAGAAAATTAAAATTTTCGAAAAATCTTCGATGTAAAGGGTATCCTGGGGTGGGGGGATTTTCTTGAAAACCTTCGTGTCGTATCCCTGAAAGATACTGAACTTAAATACCAAGTTTGGTGTTTATCTGACTGTTCGTTTCTGAGTTATGCTGTTCACAGACAGACACACAGACACACACACTGACATGTTTCCAAAAATGCTTTTTTTGGATTCAGAGGGTCCCAAAACATGTATTTCCGGTGAATTCTCGATATCGAATTTTTGGGTGGAATACAATACTTCCCCTACTTACTATACGTAGTAGAGAAAGTAAAAATGCACCGTTTAATCAAATATCGAGAACCATGTAAAGATATGCATTATAGCTCGTGTCTATTTGCAGAAATTAGCTCCAGCCTCTCTTCAATGCGCTACTAAGTTACTCTTAACTCGGAAGTAAACTAAAGTTAATGAAAATAAAGCATTCAGTTCCTAAGAATCATTAATACTTTGTACATTCTCATACCGTAAGCCACCACGGACGGACTGGCGCCTTCACCTCAAAACGGCAATGATTCATGACAAGCTATTAACTTCCTGAAAGATTAGCAGCCGAATGGGAAAGGATGTCTGCATAGATGCTAAATTAGTTAATTACGGTTGACTCGTTAACCTTTGAAATGAAGCCTAAAATGAAAACCTTGCTCAAGATATTAAACAGCCTGAATATTTCTGTTGCCAATGTACAGCTGAAGCTGGGTTAAATTGTTTAACAAATATTGTGTTGGATTCACTATACTTTCACTAGGAATTATCGGTTTATTTTTATATATTAACTACAAAGTATGCTTAGTTCATTACTTTCTCTAGTACGTATAGTAAGTAGAGGAGGTATTGTATTCCACCCAAAAATTCGATGTCCGGATTTCACCGGAAATATATTTTTTGAGGCCCCCTGAATAAAAAAAACATTTTTAGAAAAGGTCCGTGTGTATGTGTGTGTCTGTCTATCAGTCTGTGCATCTGTGAACAGAATAACTCATAAATGAAAAATCGGATAAATACAAAACTTAGTTTTCTAAAAAATGGCTCTAAGATTTTGCTTAAAAGACCATATCCGAAAGATTTTACATGTCATATAAAACGTCCTCTTCATTCGGAAGGAATTTTGTATAATGTTGTTTAACTTGTAAATGTCAGGCGATAGAAAAAAGCGTACCACACATAAAATGTAGATCACACAATTTACTTAATATAAGTTTTTGTGGTATAAGCCGCTTCTAAGATATAGTTATTAAAGGTATGAATTGTTCATTTCTTGATCATTCTCTTAAAAGTTGTTTCAACATTCAGTTGTTTCTCGGATTGCATGGAAACAGTATGGAATGTTAGGCCAGCGTATAGCCTCCAGTTCTTAAACATATGTATCACATACGATTGTTTTCTAACTGCTTCATCTTAATTGAGATAAATTTGTGCTGAAATACTTTCATTAATAATTTTGTTCTGGGTACAGAAGGCTTGAAGTGAAAGTCAGAACTTCATGTGCTGGCTGTTTCTATGACATCATGAGTAACAACTGAATAACGACCACTTCAAAAATAACATAGTACGTATTGAAAAGTATAACCAAATAACAAAAATATCTCGAAAATGGCTTATACCACAAAAAATATTTGAAATAAATTGTTTACTTTAAAGATACCTGAAATTTTTTGGTAACCTTTGTCTCTGTGTTATCGTTTATCATTTGTACAAAACAGCAAATTCCACGCCGAAAGAAGAAGACTTCGCTGCTATTCTCAGAAAATTCAAGACATTAATTTTATTAGTCGCATAAATGTCTTAAATATATGCCATTTTAATCAAAATCGTTAGAGCCACTTTTACAAAACAAACAATTTTCCATGTAAAGTGTAGTTGGGAATGGTAGGATTTTCTTGAAAATCTTCCTATCGCATTCTTTGAAAATGCTGAATTTAAATACTAAGTTCGGTAATAATCCGATATTTAGTTTATGATTTATTCTGTACACAGACACACATTCACACACACTCACAGATCCTTTTATAGAATTTGTTTTTTTAATTCAGGGAGCTTAAAACATGTATTCCCGATGAAACATCAATAGGGATTTTTTGGGGTGTAGTGCAATGCTTCCTCTACCTACTACGTATATGGTAGAGAAAGTAAAAAGTATAGTGCGATAGAAGTCATGTAAGTCGGTTTTGCAAAATCAAGGAAAAGTTTGAAAAGAAGAGGGTGAAGGCGGAAAAATACCATGGTAAAAAAATTCAATTGAAGGGAATATACAATGAAAATTTATGAAATCCTCGGAAAAACACGGAATATTTGGATTACGAGACCTTCAAATTATAACTCCATAGTTTCAAAATCCACTTTTATTATTTTTATTATTCTGAGCATTTAAAACACAATATCGTGATATCCAGTGTTCGAAAGATACTTCTCGATCCCGGTAGTGCTTTGAGATTAGTAAGAAGTAAAATGCCTTCCTATGACGTCAGTAGTGTGAGGGGTGGACGATGCCGACAAGCGCGAAGTTGTAAAGGGAGGGGTAGACGGAAATTAAGCTACCCTACCGATAACGGCGATAATCCTACAAATTGTGTCTACTCCAGTGACAGCTACAGGCCTGCAGTTAGTTCGCATAAAAATACGAAGTGCCAAAATGAAAGGGACATAAGATACCGGCATTTATAGATGAATTTGATCGGGATTATCTCTCTTCGAATTGTGACAGAATTAGCTGCAAAGTATGTAAAATAGCAATACAGGGAAATAGAAGACGATTTATAGAACAAGAAAGAAATATTTAAATATGTATTCCAAGAATAAACAGCAAGAATTGCCAGCTTCATCTAATACATTACCAGTAAGCAGTCAGATTTTATTAATTTTTTTATTTGTTTCTGATGCTAACATTGCATTCAACAAAGTCGATAATTATCTTTTCAAGACATTTATGGGGAAATACACACACCGTGTCCTTCCATCCGAGTCTACTCTTCGGTGTTTGTCAATAAGCTACAAGAGAGTATTAAATAATGCAAGAAAACAGGTAACAAATAACAAAATATGGGTGTCGGTCGATGAAATGATTGATATTGCGGCCACATACATACGTGGCGAACATTATTGTTGGCATTCCTACTCCCGATGGTCAAGGCATGGCGTTTTTAATGCATAGTGGAATGCTTCCAAAAGTAAAATCATGAAACAATTGTTGATATCTTTAACAGCACAAAGTCGTTATTGTGACCTTCTGGTATCCAGCAGGACGTGTTACTGCTTGTGACCGACGCAGCTGTATATATCTATGGTTAAAGCGGCCAAAATACTTAAAATACGTATACGAAAATGATACAACTGACGTGCCTAGCACATGGTTGCCACAGGAGAGGAAATACGAACATCTTTTAGTGATGTCGACAGATTCATAGCAAGTATGAAAAAATCTCATATGTTGCACTCACATGAGTTTCTCTACTCTTGTGCAAACTATTTTTACAAACGCTTATTCTCTACCTACTTCATGTTATTCGAGACAAACCTTTGCAGAAACTTATTGCTTATTCTTATTGCTAATTTTCTTGCAGGTGCAAGGGGAATATGCTAGGCTTTAAGCGATAGTCAAATCCATTAAGAGCCGGTTGCTGTGTGGAGCATGTCTCTTTGCATGTCCAGGACATTAAAAACAAAACAAAAACACAATCAATAACGAATTCCATTTGAGGAAAAGTATAAATATTGGAAAATTCAAACAAATAACAAGGAATATCTCGGAAATGGTTCACTCGGTAAAAGATATATATGACATAAATTTTGTGTTTTAACGAGTCTTCATTTTTGTGTAGCAAAAGTTTGTCTATCTCTTAGGGTTTACCAGTTATGCAAAATTCACTCAGAATGAAGAGAACTTTTGGGGAAATTTCCAGAAAAATCATGATATACATTTCATTTGACAAAAATATAAAACATATGATATTTTAATCAAAATCGTTAGAGCCATTTTTCAGAAAAACAATTTCTTTTAAATGTTCCATGAGAAGGGTAGTCTTTGGTGGGGATTTTCTTGAAAACTTCGTTTCGCATCATTGAAAGACACTGAACCTAAATACTAAGTTTGGTGTTTATCCGACTTTTCGTTTTTGAATTATGCTGTTCACAGGCACACAGGCAACACATACACACACACGGACCTTTTTCTAAAAATACTTCTCTTTTATTTATTCAGGGGCCTCAAAACATGTATTTCCGGTGAAATCTCGTTTTGCGTGGAATGCAATACTTCCCCTACTTACTATATGTAATAGATAAAGTAAAAACTATTTCTAAGAGATCCTGCAGCGGATAGAAAAATTCAAAGAATTGGGCCTGGGATTCCTTTGTCCCCGCAGCCTGTTGTTACAAGATGGCGTACGTGTACGCTGCGGCTTGCTATGCAAAATATTTCCCAAAGTTGTTGAAATTATTAGCACGTTTGATTCCAACGATTCTGCAACAGTCAAGGTCGTACACGCCTTAGTTTCAGACTACTTGTTAGAGAATCTGAAGCTCATTCAACAGAACTTTGAACCTTGTCACCAAACATCATCCTTAGTGGGTCTGGAGTAGCCTGAAGCTCTTAAATTAATCGATAACTTAACGAAAACGACTAATAAATCGCAAGACAGCTGTCATTGAAGGTGAGATGAAAAAGTGGAATTTAGCTTTAAATATAAACAATTGATGTTCTGATTTATGTGCGACAAGGTGTGGCGGTTACATGTTATCATATTGCTGGGCGCCTTTTATTGTTTTATTATTTTGCATTTTGGGTTCATTGTGCTCCGGCTAGCTATTATTACTACTCAGTCGAGCAAATCTCTTAAACAGGGTGTGTAAACGGAAAGGATTTATTACTGAAAGATAACACTGATAAAAGAATTTGTTTTTATACTTTTATTACCGTCACATTTTATTCATTTCACATAATTATTCTTGATACACGCCCGACTGAAACTGTTATTACTTTCTCTACTACGTATAGTAAGTAGGGGAAGTATTGCATTCCACCCAAAAATTCGATACCGAGATTTCACCGGAAATACATGTTTTGAGACCTCCTGAATCCAAAAAAAGCATTTTTGGAAACATGTCCGTGTGTGTGTCTGTGTGTGTGTCTGTGTGTCTGTGTGTGTGTGTGTCTGTGTGTGTGTGTCTGTGTGTGTGTGTCTGTGAACAGCATAACTCAAAAACGAACAGTCGGATAAACACCAAACTTGGTATTTAGGTTCAGTATCTTCCAGAGATGCGACACGAAGGTTTTCAAGAAAATCCCCCCACCCCAGACTACCCTTTACATGGAACATTTTTCGAAAATTTTAATTTTCTCAAAAATGGCTCTAACGATTTTGTTTAAAATATCATATGTTTAAGATAATGTCATGAGAAATGAAATGTATATCTCGAATTTTCTGGGAATGTCTCCAAAAGTATTCTTCATTGTGAACGACTTTTGCATAACTGGTAAACCATAAGAGATAGACAAAATTTTACTACACAAAAAATGTAGATCTCGTTAAAATACGCAACTTATGTTATATACATTTCTTTTGTTGAGTGAACCGTTTTCGAGATATTGCTTGTTATTCCCTTAAATTTTCCAATACTTATACTTTTTCTCAAATTCGTTATTCATTTTTTTATGTCCTGGACATGCAAAGCGAATGGAATGCGCCACATAGCAACCAGCGATAAAATATTTGACTATCGCTTAAAAGCTACCACCATATTCCCCTTGCATCTACAAGAAAATTGCAATAAGATTGACATCTCGATATCTCGATTAATATGAAGCATATGGAGAATAGGTGTTTGTAAAAATAGATTGTACAAGAGTAGAGAAAGTCATGTGAGTGTAACACATCAGATTTTTTTTATATTTTTTTATGTTACTATAATCACTTATTTGCTGCACATTATTAATTCGCGTATTTCACATTTATAACTAACTTTACGACGCGAGAGATTCTGTTAAACTGTGCGACTTGTAACCCGCGAATGATTCTGACGAACTGAGCGACGTATAACCTTTGTATGATTCTGTTGGACTGCACTACGTATTACCCGCGAATAATTCTGTTGGACTGAGCGACGTGTAATGCGTGGATGATTCTGTTGAACTGGGCAATACTTGCCTCTGGCTTTAGCTTTTTATACTCCCTCACCCGATATGCCTAAAGATTACAACCGAGCTGCTATTGGTTAATAAAACGCGCCAACATTAGCGTCTATTATTTTATCCAATCAAATTTATGAACACATATACTCTAGGGAAGATATTCCCTCCATTTCTAAGAAAGGCACGCTACTCTGATGTCATTTGTTTGTCTCTTCTAATTAATAATCAACTCACCCCCTCGCTCATTGTTGCCCGCTCTTATTGTCAGTTTCAGTAAGGCCGTGTAAACTTATTTCCTAACAATGCTTATAATTAACAAACATCACAAATCATTGTCATACAATAATGCTAATTTACACTACAATCAATCTGGCATTTACAGTGTTGTGATATAAAATACTGCGTCAAAGGGACATGTTGCATTGTACGAGTACAGAAAAATCGGGTTGTGTACCTCAGTTGCAGTACATGGACATAAATTATTTTCGTTTGCACCTACTACGTCTTGAGAAGTAGAGAGGAGTTTCTCACAATACAACCTTTGTTTAACTGGCCATCACTGCAGGAATTTTAAATTTGAAAATCTAAATATGTATACATAATAGTGCATTACAACGCCAGTAACACGTCGTTGTAATTCAATATATAAGTGGAAGGACGTTGTTTATTGGTAGTTTCCTGCATCCCTTTATGTGTTGTTCAAGTTTCATTTGATATCCAATAAAGTGCTAACTTAGAAATTCTTTTTCTCAGCATTTTCAGATTCCAGAAAGTCACATGATTGCAGCCGCCAAATAGTTCTTTTGTACTCCAAAGATTTTCAGTTATTCATTATAGTAAATGAATGATAGTAAGCAACATCATTTGTTGTTTGTACAATGTCTTTTAAGCCAGTAGAGAGGGAAAGGTAACAACCGCTGGCACGGTGTCATTTCGACTTCGTGTGGCTGTGCCAACCGCGCGAATCTCCTATCTCCACCTTCCACTGGCTCAAAAGACTCTGAACAGACAATAAGTATAACGTTACCTAACATTATCATTCGTTCATTGACCAAGACTAATCATAAAAAGTTATCTGTGTGACATTTTTGTGCCCTGTCATGATCTAAATGAAAAATACATTGAAATCAAACCGTCATGTAAAATAATTTCCCTTTATGGTATATTTTAGGTGGGAGCATAATATTTATTTTTATTTGAGATGAATTTTTAAGCACTTCAATATTTACGTGTTGCAAACTTATCATTAAATGTTCAGTTAAGTTGACAGAAAGATTTTGAAAATAGGATTTTCAATGCTGCATAGCAATGATCTTTCACTTATTTTATTTTAAACGGAAGTTTTATACGGTTCTTCGTGCTGGCAGTTACTTTTTTACCAACCACACTATCCGGTTATTTTTCTCTGGCACAGGACGCAGCTTATTTCCCCCCTCACACATCTACGACCCACAGGCGAGAACCGTCAAGTTGGGCGCCGTGTGGATCTCACTTCACGATTAAATCAGAGGGGGACAAAGGGCTGGAGTGTGTAAAGTGGGAATAAATTGATTTCATTTCACAGACCTTGACGTGGGAGTAGCGATCCAAACAAGACAAATATGCCCGCTGTACTGCTGTTCTCAGCTTTTGACATGCACATTTCAGTACACAGATTAGAAAAGCTTGCAATGGAGAAACAAATATAGTTTACTTATGGCGCATGCTGGCTTGAGGATCTAGATGTGTAGAGTAATAATAATAATAATAATAATAATAATAATAATAATATGCCTTTCTGTATATAAAATATATCAGTTAACTTCAATCCAAGTTGTTGAACTCAAGAGCTAAAGAACTATTCCAAGTTTTGGATTGGTTTGGATTGGATTGGCTACGGAGGGGACTCGGCACTGATCCACTTTGGGAATTTTGCACGTACGCCCCACAAGGGGGCGTCCCGGGGAGGAAGGATGAGCTTAAAGGAGACACCGGGCGTCCAGAACCAGGAGTGACTGCACAGGAATGGCAGGGACCCCAAGTTTCCAGATAGAAATTTTTTAAAATATTCCCCGGCAGACGGACAGACAAACCGGGACTCCACCCCCTTAAGGGGGTTCGGATACCCCCGGCAGCCAGGCGAAAGCCGAGGGACTGGGAACATCCTTTTCCCTGCCACACTGCACCGAAACACCATCGCCGACACTTCCAACCCTGAAAGAGGCCAACGGATAAAAGATGGAGTGAAATGAGATTGGAGATAAAATGGAGGGAGAGGAAATTCGGGGGATCTGAGAATCCTTCCCAGCATTCGCCTGGCAACTCGGGAAAACCCCCGAAAAAACCCATGGGTTAGGAAGGTCGGCCATGGTCGGAGTCGAACCCACAACCTCCCGAATGAGGACCACAGACGAAACCGTCTGAGGCATCCCGCTCGGTACTCTTCCAAGTTTGTGCAATTCTGCAGAAAATTTCAGTTAAAAATGCCTTTATTAAAAAAGTGACTAAAGTGTGCGTGATTAAAGGGTCACCTCTCATATTAAACAATCATTTGTACCATATTAAATCTCTCAATGTTTTAAAGAATTTCATGTTTATTTCTAGTAATTAATGTTGTAATTTTAGATCTGAAATTAATGAATTCAATTACAGCTCTGAGAAATTATATAACTATAGGATGTATATGAATCTATTTTACTAGAAATCGTTTATTTCTATTCATTATTTTAATACTTTACGTTTTAATAATCTTTGTGTACACTAGTCTTCAGTTGCAGGAAAGAAAGTTTTACAATAAATTCTTTCATCATTCCCTTTATAGCACTTTCTTCTCTCTGCTTCCTGGCACTAAATGTTTGCCAGAAATTGTTTTTGTTTTTTATTAGTTCCATTTATACGCCGCCTTTAACTACATTGGTCTTATCGGCGGCCTTTCCCTTGGAACTTATTGCAATGGTGTTAACTCGTGTAACTTTTGTCGTTGGGTTTCTTGCACACGTCTAAACCAGCTTTTCTGGACATGGAACAACTTTTGAAAAATCATCAGTTAGCCGTTCCGCACAACACGTCGCCACTATTTTTCAAATCATTCTGTACATTCTGGACAGTTATCCGTTCCGCACAACACGTCGCCACTATTTTTCAAATCATTCTGTACATTCTGGGCAGTTATCCGTTCCGCACAACACGTCGCCACTATTTTTCAAATCATTCTGTACATTCTGGGCAGTTATCCGTTCCGCACAACACGTCGCCACTATTTTTCAAATCATTCTGTACATTCTGGGCAGTTATCCGTTCCGCACAACACGTCGCCACTATTTTTCAAATCATTCTGTACATTCTGGGCAGTTATCCGTTCCGCACAACACGTCGCCACTATTTTTCAAATCATTCTGTACATTCTGGGCAGTTATCCCTTCCGCATAACATGTCGCCACTATTTTTCAAATCATTCTGTACATTCTGGGCAGTTATCCGTTCCGCACAACACGTCGCCACTATTTTTCAAATCATTCTGTACATTCTGGGCAGTTATCCGTTCCGCATAACATGTCGCCACTATTTTTCTGATCATTCTGTACATTCTGGGCAGCTATCCGTTCCGCATAACATGTCGCCACTATTTTTCAAATCATTCTGTACATTCTGGGCAGTTATCCTTTCCGCACAACACGTCGCCACTATTTTTCAAATCAATCTGTACATTCTGGGCAGTTATCCGTTCCGCACAACACGTCGCCACTATTTTTCAAATCAATCTGTACATTCTGGGCAGTTATCCGTTCCGCACAACACGTCGCCACTATTTTTCAAATCAATCTGTACATTCTGGGCAGCTATCCGTTCCGCACAACACGTCGCCACTATTTTTCAAATCAATCTGTACCTTCTGGGCAGTTATCCGTTCCGCAGAACACGTCGCCACTATTTTTCAAATCAATCTGTACATTCTGGGCAGTAATCCGTTCCGCACAACACGTCGCCACTATTTTTCAAATCAATCTGTACATTCTGGGCAGTTATCCGTTCCGCACAACACGTCGCCACTATTTTTCAAATCAATCTGTACATTCTGGGCAGTTATCCGTTCCGCACAACACGTCGCCACTATTTTTCAAATCATTCTGTACATTCTGGGCAGTTATCCGTTCCGCACAACACGTCGCCACTATTTTTCAAATCAATCTGTACATTCTGGGCAGCTATCCGTTCCGCACAGCACGTCGCCACTATTTTTCAAATCAATCTGTACATTCTGGGCAGCTATCCGTTCCGCATAACACGTCGCCACTATTTTTCAAATCAATCTGTACATTCTGGGCAGTAATCCGTTCCGCACAACACGTCGCCACTATTTTTCAAATCAATCTGTACCTTCTGGGCAGTTATCCGTTCCGCACAACACGTCGCCACTATTTTTCAAATCAATCTGTACATTCTGGGCAGTAATCCGTTCCGCACAACACGTCGCCACTATTTTTCAAATCAATCTGTACATTCTGGGCAGTTATCCGTTCCGCACAACACGTCGCCACTATTTTTCAAATCAATCTGTACATTCTGGGCAGTTATCCGTTTCGCACAACACGTCGCCACTATTTTTCAAATCATTCTGTACATTCTGGGCAGTTATCCGTTCCGCACAAGACGTCGCCACTATTTTTCAAATCAATCTGTACATTCTGGGCAGTTATCCGTTCCGCACAACACGTCGCCACTATTTTTCAAATCAATCTGTACATTCTGGGCAGCTATCCGTTCCGCATAACACGTCGCCACTATTTTTCAAATCAATCTGTACATTCTGGGCAGTAATCCGTTCCGCACAACACGTCGCCACTATTTTTCAAATCAATCTGTACATTCTGGGCAGCTATCCGTTCCGCATAACACGTCGCCACTATTTTTCAAATCAATCTGTACATTCTGGGCAGTAATCCGTTCCGCACAACACGTCGCCACTATTTTTCAAATCCTTCTGTACATTCTGGGCAGTTATCCGTTCCGCACAACTCGTCGCCACTATTTTTCAAATCAATCTGTACATTCTGGGCAGTTACCGTTCCGCACAACACGTCGCCACTATTTTTCAAATCAATCTGAACATTCTGGGCAGTTATCCGTTCCGCACAACACGTCGCCACTATTTTTTAAATCCTTCTGTACATACTGGGCAGTTATCCGTTCCGCACAACACGTCGCCACTATTTTTCAAATCATTCTGTACATTCTGGGCAGCTATCCGTTCCGCATAACACGTCGCCACTATTTTTCAAATCAATCTGTACATTCTGGGCAGTAATCCGTCCCGCACAACACGTCGCCACTATTTTTCAAATCAATCTGTACATTCTGGGCAGCTATCCGTTCCGCATAACACGTCGCCACTATTTTTCAAATCAATCTGTACATTCTGGGCAGTAATCCGTTCCGCACAACACGTCGCCACTATTTTTCAAATCCTTCTGTACATTCTGGGCAGTTATCCGTTCCGCACAACTCGTCGCCACTATTTTTCAAATCAATCTGTACATTCTGGGCAGTTACCGTTCCGCACAACACGTCGCCACTATTTTTCAAATCAATCTGAACATTCTGGGCAGTTATCCGTTCCGCACAACACGTCGCCACTATTTTTTAAATCCTTCTGTACATTCTGGGCAGTTATCCGTTCCGCACAACACGTCGCCAGTATTTTTCAAATCAATCTGTACATTCTGGGCAGTTATCCGTTCCGCACAACACGTCGCCACTATTTTTCAAATCAATCTGTACATTCTGGGCAGTTATCCGTTCCGCACAACACGTCGTCACTATTTTTCAAATCCTTCTGTACATTCTGGGCAGTTATCCGTTCCGCACAACACGTCGCCACTAATTTTCAAATTAATCTGTACATTCTGGGCAGTTATCCGTTCCGCACAACACGTCGCCACTATTTTTCAAATCCTTCTGTACATTCTGGGCAGTTATCCGTTCCGCGCAACAAGTCGCCACTATTTTTCAAATCAATCTGGACTTCTGGGCAGTTATCCGTTCCGCACAACACGTCGCCACTATTTTTCAAATAATCTGGACTTCTGGGCTTGCTCCCATGAAACAGATTGTCCTTGACAGCATTGGCATTCAAACTTGTTAAATCTCGCCTCAGAACAGAGCGGGCGGATGCAGAGAGATTGTGAAAAGAAAGTCACTAGACGAGGATATAGAGCTAGCAAAAGGAAGTTCTGCTTATCATTGCTATACAATCAGGAGGCACAAAAACACAATTCATTGCATTTATACATACGCATGTATACTGCTGCAAACGTAACGCTTCCCCTTGATACTTAACCTGATTTCACAGTTATCAAAACAGGTTAACACATAGCTGCCGAACTGAACTTGGAACTTGTTTTATACTAGGTTGGGATAGGACTAATTAACTGATGGGACATCTAGCACTTCAATCCCCATTGGATCTTTTGTGCATACACCCCCGGGAGGAACGGATGAGGTTGAGAGAACCGCAGGAGACGTATGGGTTATAGAACGAGGCCGGTGCAAGTCGACAGAAACGCGCAGAGTTCCCTAACATTTCCAGGCTTGACCACCCGGCACGGGAGGGTCCCTCGGAAAAGTCCCTCTAGTGAGACAGGAAAACACGACCCAGCAGTGGAGGCTCGACAGGTTTCCCTCTACTCTAGCTGGGCCGAGAAGAAGTTCTAAATCACAAGTTTCTGCGCCATCTGCCCGACGCCGACCGAACTGCAGCCCCGGAGTCAACCTGAAACATGAAAGGGGAATGCAATGAGAGGAAATGGGGGAGAGAGGAAATCCATGGTAGAATACACCACTCCAACATTCGCCTTTGTCAACCAGGGAAAACCACGAAAAATCCATCCAGCAGCTACCAGGAATCGAACCCGGGACCTCCCGAATGCGAGCCTCACACGTACACAAATTTGTTGGCGTTCTGAATGATATTCAATCATACGTATGTTAGCATAGATTCACTTTTACGTGCAAGTTGAACGAAAAGTGAAAAAATCTGTGATACATTCATATGACTTTCTCTACCCCCTATCATTTATTAGTGGGTATACAAACTAGTTTTGCTAAAGCTTACTTTATGTGAGTCTATGTACTACCTACATTTTAATCCAAACAAACCTTTGCAGAAATAGCTACATTACACGTTTCATTACAGATTCAAAGGGAACAGCGATAATCAGATGTTTAAGAACTGGACGCTATACACTGACCTTAAAAGTTCATACCTTCCATGCAATTGCGAGAAACAACTGAATGCTGAAAGGACTTTAAAGAATGACCAAGTAATGAACAATTGAACGTTTAACAACGGGTATCTCAGAAATGGCTAATGCCACAAAAAAGCTTATTTGAAGTAAATTGTGTGCTTTTAAGACATCTACATTTTTTGTAGTACGTTTTCGTCTATCGCTTAACGTTTAGCAGTTGTACAAGATTATACAAAATTTCTTCCAACTGAAGTGGACTTCACAGGCTATTGCTGGGAAATTCAAGATATACATTTTATTTGCAATCTAAATACCTTTAATATATTACAGTTTAATCAAAATCGTTAAAGCAATTTTGTAGAAAATCAGAAATTTTGAAAAAGTTCCATGTAAAGGATAGTATGGGGTGAGGCATTTTCTTGAAAATCTTCGTGTTGCAAACTTGGAAGGTACTGAATCTAAATACCAAGTTTGGTATTTATCCGACTTTTCATTTTTGAGTTATGCTGTTCACAGACACACACACACACGCGCGCGCGCACACACGGACCTTTTTTCTAAAAAGCCCTTCCTTTTTTGGATTCGGGGGGCTCAAAACATGTATTTCGCTGAAATCTCGGCAACAAATTTTTGAGTAGAATACAATACTTCCCCTACTTACTATAGTAATAGAGAAGATAAAACGAATGGCAAAACAATATCAAATTGTTCACATGCACAATATTCCCCTGCCAAACCTCATGTGGTGTCTTATGCTCCCGGATGCAAGCAAGACTCGATTTATCTTTTAACTAAATTGGGATTGGACTCAGTTTACCCAGAAGTGTAAACTGCTTGCGTTACACTTGGTGTATGTCATTTGCATCCTACTTACATTTATAATGAATTCGACCGTGAGAGGCTGTCACTTCTTTTAGCACATAAGTTGAGGGTCTTGGTTCATGTCTTCTCAGGTTAAACTATAATCAATAAACTAGTGGAGCTACCTGGCATCTGGTTCCATTGCCCTCGCATACCGTTAGGATCGTGACTGCACGACCATGTAATTGCTTGGGAACTTGTCATCGCCTGACATTGGTTCGATACCAGTTCGAGCCATGTTGTATTAGAGTTATCTCTGTAAGTAACCGAACAGCGTTATCTCAAAGACAAATAGGGTAACCTGCGCACCCTCCAGCCCAAAAATGTACGTGTTCAATCTCTTTGAGTATGCTGGTAAGAGTTTGTTGCGTCCTGAAAAGGGAAGTGATGATTTCCTGTGCACTCGAAAGTTTAAAACAATATATTGAAATATTTTTATATTTATAGCTATGCATACAGAAATCGCTACTATAGCTCAAAGAATCATTGAATGGTAAATGGTCCATGCCAATTGGAAAGGAAAGTTACTCAAGGTTGAGGCAGTATTTTATATCACAACACTGTGAATGCTAGAGTGATTGTAGTGTAAATTAACATTATTGTATGACAATGATTTTAGATGTTTGTTAGCTATAAGCATTGTTAGGAAATAAGTTTACACGGCCTCACTGAAACTGACAATAGGAGTGGGTAACAATGAAGCGAGGGGATGAGTTGTTTATCACTTTGAAGAGACAAACAAATGACGTCAGGGTAGCGTGCCTTTCTTTAGAAATGGAGGGAATATCTTCCCTAGTGCGTATGTTTTAGTAATTATGATTGGTTGACAAAACAGACGCTAATGTTGGCGCGATTTAGTAACCAATAGCAGCTCTATTATAATGTTTAGGCATATCGGGGTGAGGGAGTATAAATTTTTGAGCCAAAAGCAAGTATCACGCAGTTCTACAGAATCATTCACGAGGTAAACGTCGCGCAGTTCTACAGGATCATTCATGAGGTACACATCACGCAGTTCTACAGAAACTTTCACGAGATACACGTCGCGCAGTTCTAAAGAATCAATCACAAGGTGAATACCATACAGTTTGGATTAATCTCTCGCGTCGTAAAGTTAGTTACATAATATGAAGTATGCGACAACTATTACGACAGTAATTAATTACATTGGGAAATATAGCAGTTTCAGTCAGGCGTGTAGAAATATTAAAGATGTGAACTATTAATTAAGTGTGACGGCAATAAAAGTGTGAAAATAAAATGTTTTATCAGTGTTATCTTTTAGTAACAACTCCGTTCCGTTTACATGCCCTGCTTTGAGATATTTGCTCGACTGAGTAATAGTAGCTAGCCGGAGGACAAAAAACCCAAAATTCAAAATAGTTAAACAATAACAGGCACTGAGCAAATAAGATAACACGAACAGATTACTGCGACAATTAATCGCGATAACACATTTTCGTCCACTTTAGTTTCAATGCAGTATCCACCACTAGTTTTAAACCATCTTAAACGCTCTTCAAACTTAACATTTCTGATGCTGCACTTTATGTTAGCATAAAATAACCGCAATTGCTTACTGGACTTAGGAGAAAGGAGTTCATTCCAATTAAATTACTCGCGGATTTTGTCCCAGGCTGCAATGTTATCCTTTAATGTAAAACCGTCGGTTTTTTTGCAATTGATAATACGTCTATGCTTATTAACCAGACGTTAAAACGTTTCAAACGGCGAAACATTTATTTCAGTTGACACAACGATTCTAACCTCAAACAATCGGTAACATCACATGGCAACTGCGATGAATGTAAATAGTTGTCGGCCACTGACACAGAGAGCGCAGGGATACGCAGACAAAAGTACATCGGAGCACTTCAGAAGCAATGTAATTCGGCCACCGCCTTCTCAAAAGCTAGCGTTCGCAGTTGTCTTTGAGTTAACAAAATGTTAGCTAACAATTTTCTGTAAAAGCTTGATGAAACCCAAAATTTTTAGCTTTATGCTAAACTTTGAACATCTTGTTAACAAGCAAGATGTTAGAGTATTTTTAAGATCGCTTAGTGAAACCGGGCCTTAGTATAACAAACGGTATCGCAATAAAATATATGGGTGCATTTTCCGGAGATCTCCCAGTATTCCGATTGGACTCGGTTTAATTCAGTGCTTATCTTCAAACCACAAATTATGTTATGCGTTCTTCAAGGCACATGTAGAGAAAAGAAAGAGAGAGACAAAGAAAGAGAGAAAGAGAGAGAGAGATAGAAAGGGAGAGAAAAAGACAGAAAGAGAGAGAAAGTAAGTTTAGTTAGTTTGAAGATTCGCAAATAATAGCTATTATATTCTAAATAACGTTTCGGTGTGCAATATATATCGTTATTATTATTATTATTATTATTATTATTATTATTATTATTATTATTATTAGTGTTGTTAATCTGGTTTTCCTCTATGAATGTATGGCGATTTATATAGTTTATAATATTTCAGTTGCGCTTCCAACCCACTACCAATGCTATTTTAACTGTGTTTTTCCCTTAGAAATTGTCAAGTGCCCTTGTTATCCGTACAGTGTAACCCTTGAATCAAGTAGTGGTAGCCACTCGTAAGATTACTGCACTTCTGCGTGAAGTAATTTATAGTTCATGTATCTGCACATCTCAAGTACTTTTCGTACATCATCATCGGCATTACCATTACCATCAAGTTATGCTGTCTGACTAAAACTAAACTGGTTTTACATATCACACCGGATGTCATTCCTCTATTGGTGATCACGAAAGAAGTAACAAAAAATAAAATTCGTGTACTAATAAATGTTTCGAAAAAATATTCCATTTTAACAGATCTACATCGTCGTGCATAAAAAGTGACCCATTCCTCTAGATAGCCGTAGTGTTTTTCCCTCCGTAAGGTTTCCATCTTCAGATAGCCAACTCTATGTGACTGGCCTGAAAAACAATGCATGAGCATACAAACTAACCAATGAACGTATTTATAATCTATGTGGAATGAAGGCGTGGTTCGGACACAGGCTAAACCAATTACAATATAATTCGCCCTTCTAAGCCACGTTTCTTATAACCTTGTCCCGCAGACATGTATTCTACGTTTCCTTGCTCTTTCCTCTGGTTGGCTAATATACTCCTTCCAATAGTAACAAACAAGCCACGCATATAGGTGATAAAAGCGATATAAACACACTGTCGTGACGGACGTGCTTTCTTCATACTGAGAGGCGGGTTTAAACCGAAGGAACCTCCCATCTATTTGTTGATAAGAATTTACATGCATTCCACATGCATTAACTCTGCTATATAATACACTTAATTCATAAGTTTATGAAAATGCAAATTTGACAATTATCCTCGAGTATATTAAGGTAAATGATCAGGTTAAGGAACTGTTTGTTATCGCCTATTCCACATCAGCAGGCAATGAGAGGTGACTAGTGCATGTGACCGTTAAGAGATACAGTATAAGTATAAAGTTATATGGAACAGAGCTTGGAAAAAGAGGTGAAGCATTATTTCTATGTGTGGCTAAGCTGTGACATTTACATATATCAGAGCTTTCATCGGCGACGTGGTGAAATCTGTTGCCGCTGCTAAAAAGCAATAAGAAAATCGGCATTAAAAACAGTAGTGTAGTATGAAAATATAAGGTTTAAATTGTAATGTTATCCTTCTGCAGTTCGGCCACACTTTGGGGGAGGTAAAGTACCATGCCAATCCGGTGGTTAAAATTATGTTCGAAAAACAGAGGTGGTCACGCTAGTAGGGGATGTGGCTGGATTTTACCAGTACCAACTTAAACAGCTTCGTTCCATTATCGGCCACATTTTATGCTCGTCAGTATACAACGTCATAATACTTTTTTTTTATTTTCTCTGCAGTGAAAATAATTAGATACAAAAGCAAAGTGGCACGTGAGGGAATTGGAGTTAAATGCAGTATACCTTAAGCGTATATTGTAAAGTTTTTTGTTCAAAAATGTCTAAATTAACAAAAATGGATTACTGCACTTAAAAATAAATAAGAGCTGAGATAACGTTAACTATTCACAACACACTCCGCCACTATATCATGGCGAAAAAAGAAACACTTCAAGTACGTTACTTTGATTTACCAAATCGGAGTTCAATCTGGGAGAAACCCTTGGATGCATGAGTGGTCGGACTAACATTAATGCACAATTGGAACCTCACAAGCCTGCTTTAATTTATTTAAATTAATTTAAACATTAAAGAAAAGCTTTAAAAATTAATTTAAGTTTAACAAATCTCTGTTAAAGTTTTACACTTTTGTTCACATAATAATTTGTATTATCTTTTATTTAAAGCTAGGAATTGCACATTAATTAGATAAAACGAAAATCAGTTTACATAACACATATATCCAAATATTAAAAATGTTGTTAAGTTGCACATTACTTTTACACAACAAAAATCAAGATATACAGCATTTTATCCAAATAAAGATTGGACTATCTGCCACAATGTTCTAGAAGTTATTGGAAACAGTCTTCGCAAATAAGCACATTATGCCCATTATACATATTGTTAGAATATTTTGAAGAACCTTGAGTAATTTTCCTTTCCAATTGGCATGGACACAAAAAGCATCTTCTTTTCGGGGTTTTCTTTAGGTGAATGGTATCCAATTCCCGACATCTTTTGACACCACACCTGGCTTTTTTTTTGTAGGATATTTCGTTGCAAATTTGGACTGTTGACTCTGGACTCCATATATGGACGAATTCTTTCAAGCAAATCCTCTTTTTGTGATTTTCCATACATATATTGTTAATACTGATTTTTCAATAAACAGATAACATTTATGGCGGAAACGTCCACTACATTAGCCCATAAAACAAACAGCTGTCTCCTTGTCTGTCTTTTACAAGCGTAAGTACATCTTTTCTGGTCAAGAGAATCCATGCCTAAGTTTGCATTGTTGTAAAATAAAATCATCTCTGGATTTGTGAGTCTCATCATTTGCGGCATCATGATGCATACAAATTATAACAATCTTACTCTTCTTTGGTACGTATCTCACAACAGTCGAATCATCTCGGAATCCAAATTTTGAAGATAGAGCCTCTCGCGTCTTACATGGCTTGCACTTTTTTTATCGTGCTTTGAATCTTTACTAAGTGTGCTTCAAAGATATTTGCGTGCTGGGCCCAATAGATTATTTAGTTATCGAAACACGTACTCTAGCATTGAAAGTACCATAATCATAATAGCGGATGCATCTGCAAGGAAAGACAAAGATTTAACACATATATAGAAATGAAAGCTTAAATTCATTGCGGTTGAAAAATCATTATAAATATTCTGAATTCTTCACTTAATCTTTACAGATGAGTTAACAACCACTAAATTAAATAAGGTCTGTTCTCATTTTTCTTGCACGAATGAAATACTTTACTACATTGAAAAAACAAATTCTGGTATTATGAACTCGCCGTAAACCGACCCATACTAAAGGCGCGCCACACGACTAAGTTAAAAAATATATGTTCTATGTTAAATATAGAAATTACTTAAAAATCAAATGCTTAGAATGTTGTACAAAACCGAAATGCGTGTGGACAGCGCCGCTTCCCAGACACCCGAGCTAAAGCTGGCTTCTCCGGTATGATGGATCCTCGACTGATCTGTCCTCGTGGTGCCGATAACTGCCTGGCCCCAAACCTGCTGAGTGTACCACTTGGTCCCACGTCACCTTCGCGAACTCCATCTGGCGAACCACCAGCACGGCAGAAGACTGCTTCCAGGTGGCTCGGCCGATGGTCTCTGCGGGTTGCATGTTCTGATGCTGAGTCGAATAGCAGTTTGATGTCGTTTATAAAGTCGATGTATGGCTTTTGTCGTCGCCAGTTATGGAGACGATGATGATGATGATGATGATGATGATGACATAGGAGGGGAACTCAATATGGCTCAGGCTTCATTTCAGTTGGAATATAATGATAACTTACATTTGAGAGCTATGAGAGCAGCATCTTTCACTTATGAAGTCATGATGAATAGAGTCTAGCACATGCAACAACTGCCATTCGTAGATTGCAGTAAAATGCATTGCTAAAGAAGTCTATTACAATACATACATTATATTCTTATAGCATTAAGAAAACTTTATCTTCATACAATCTTTGGTACATTAAGTAAAATTTTATAATGTTTCATATTCCTAGATACATATTTAGGGATAACATAAATATGCTCTAATTATTATATAAGACTTTAATATAAGTAAAGGTGATGTTTAATTTACTCTCTGGCCTAAAAGGCCCCAACATGCATCCAAGAGTTAATGAGCAAATATTTTGTAAAGCGTTAATGTTACGAAGAAACTATTTGGCATAAATTAAGTGTTTTTAACTTAATATGAATTAAGAATACAGGTGTCATTGCTCTGCTCTTACGAGTGCATGTTTTGTGACTTTCAAGAAGTTGGTCTTAACTGATTTTGTGGCTCGTGATTGCCACTGTGACCACAGCTGCTTATCGGGTGACACAAACAGGTCTTATGGAGAATATTCGATATCGACCTAACCTTTCACGAGTAAAGATCACGAAAACGTAATGCCCTATGTTGTCGGTACCACAACAAACTTGCAGTGCACCTTGACATTTCCAGTACTTGGCCCATCGGTCTTTCGTCTGGAACGCCTTTGGGGTAGACTATTTTCCAGTTTCAACAAACTGAAAGAAGAAATGGTTCGATGTACAAGACGTCACCATCGGGGAAATCAGAACCTCGTTGTACGCCATGATAAACTCTTGAAAATCTTTGGAAATCTGTCAAAATGTAAATAAAACAGCACTGTTTGTGCTCAAGTATCTTTTTGCGTTAACCTTTAAAACATTGGGTGAAACGAAAAGGTAAAGGTACGTATCACGGAGGGGCCCCCGAAACCGGGGCAGAGCACGCACTCAGGCCAGTCGGCCCATTGTGCTTCCAACGTGAACCCCTGGAAGGGAAGGATGAGGGGAGAGACCCGAAGAGCGACCAGATCCGCATGTGATGGCGCAAGCATGGACGGGGTCATTAACGTTTCCGCATCTGACGCCGCCCGGTCCCTGCCCACAAGCCACCAACCTCCAGGGTCCTCCGGAGCGGAGCCCCGCGCTGAGGAGAGACCTAACTGGGCGGTACCGCAGCGACGCCAAGGAAGAAACCTTTACAGAGCGCAAACCACCGTCCGGGCGCAACCCGCCAACACCGTCACCTGGTCCTTCAACCCTGAAACAGATGACAAGCAAGATGATAGGTACAGGAAATAAGAGCAAGGAGAGCCGTGGTAAAAGATGAAACCACCCCGACATTCGCCTAGTGACCCGGGGAAACCACAAAAAAAAACCTAGGGCCAGATTCGGTGGTCGAAAGTAGACGACCCCGGGACCTCCCGAATGCGGGCCACAGTTGCAACCGCCTGAGCCATGCCGCTCGGTATTGGTGAAATATACCTTCTAACTACTACCCTCGCATTCAACTGCAGCCTTGAGATATGTTTATGACAACAAAATGTAAGTACAAGTTGTGTAGAAAAATGATACCAATAACAATTTCCGAAATATCCGCTGTTGTTTCCGTTTAAACCTTCTCATATTTTTATGTAGTACACTTTGGAAAGTAAAAGTGGTCGTTCCTTTGTCGCTTGTGCAGAGTTTGTGATGTCGTTGTTAACAAAACAACTTGTTTGTTTTTTATTTAGTGGGCTTTTGTTGCAGCACCCACACAAAAAAGTAAAGATGCAAAATTGAAGGCATCTAAAGCTAAGTTTATGCCTTTTTTGAGCAATTCTTTCCTGAGCGATGGTTCTGATGACGACTCGAGCCTCTTTAAGGGCAAGCGGTACTAACCGTCTCGCTGTAGTACCGTTCGACTGTGTTAAGGCATAATTATAAAGGCTTTGTTTTCCGTCATTTAGGGCGGTATACACAGTCGTTACCTTGAGGATTCCTAAAGGAAAGGAAAAGAATAGACAAATGTGATTCGTATGCAGAGACAAGTTTTAAAGACTCCTTAGCTCGAGGATTCCATAAGTGACTCCTTCGGAAATACTCGGAAAATGCTCGAGAAATTATTTGAGCGTTCATAATTCTCATACGAATACGTCACTTTTAGCCAATAGTAAATATTCATAAACAATAAACACATCAATCGGAATGGTGAAAGAAACGTCTCACAAAACATTTTCTCCTGAGTAAAAGTCCATTTTAATCGACTTAATTAAAGAGAAGCAAATCATGGAAGATAAAAGGACAGATGTAAGCGTTTCGAAGAAGGAAGCTTGGGAGTAAATCGAACGCCGATTTAATAGCAATAATGCCGTGACCAAGGTAAGGAAATAAACCTTTGGTAAAGTCTATATTACAACTACAAACATCAAACCGCATTTGTAGTTTGAATGAATGATTTGTTGTCTATTTAGAACTTACATGCCATTTATGCAATGTTTATACAATGGAGTAATTGCTTATTATTTCTCTTCCCCTTATATTTAACATTCTGTTGCATATATAATGGAGAAGTATAATTTTCCACTATTTACTTTTTTGCCTTGTAATACTTTTTCCGTATTTTCTCCAATTTGCTTCACGTCTCTTTTAACTACTTCTACCTAATGTTTCCTAAATATTTCCCTGCTTTCTCCATATATTCATTTGATCTTGTATTAAAAATCCTTCTACTTTTAGCTCTATTGGTACATTTTTCCATTTCTCTAGTATTAAATTCTCTCTTCCTTTATTTCTGTCCTGGCATTCCAGAATATAATGCCAATTGTCATGCAATCCATTACATTTAGTACATCTCTCCCTCCTTCTTCTCCCTGTTAGACCACTTAAATTCATTACACCTGTCCTCGTCCATGCAAACTCCATTCTGGCCTCTTTGTTGCATACTTCGATGTATTTTTCTTTTCCCCATTCTGTTTTTAAATATCTATAATCCATTAATGGCCTTTTTCCTTGAAACTACTTACAATTTTTTGTTTTCCAATATCCTCCACTCTTGTTCTAATTTCTTTCCAGAAACTCTTACTTTGGCATTTGTAGTATAATTTGCTCAGATGTAACTAACTACTCCTGTTTCGTGGAGCATTCACATTTTTACTTTCTCTGCTACGTATAGTAAGTAGGGGAAGTATTGCATTTCACCCAAAAATTCGATACCGAGATTTCACCGGAAATACATATTTTGAGACCCCTTGAATCCAAAAAAAGGATTTTTGGAAACATGTCCGTGTGTGTCTGTGTGTGTCTGTGTGTGTGTGTGTGTGTGTCTGTGTGTCTGTGAACAGCATAACTCAAAAACGAACAGTCGGATAAATACCAAACTTGGTATTTAGGTTCAGTATCTTCCAGGGATGCGACACGAAGGTTTTTAAGAAATTCCCCCACCCCAGGATACCCTTCACATGGAAGATGTTTCGAAAATTTTAATTTTCTCAAAAACGGCTCTAACGATTTTGATTAAAATATCATATGTTTAAGATATTTTCATGACAAATAAAACGTATATCTTGAATTTTCTGGGAATGTCTCCAAAAGTGTTCATTGTGAACGACTTTTGCATAACCGGTAAACCATAAGAGATAGAGAAAATTTTACTACACAAAAAATGTACATCGCGTTTAAATACACAATTTATGTCATATACATTTTTTTTTTGTTGAGCGAACCATTTTCGAGATATTGCTTGTTATTCTCTTAAATTTTTCAATACTTATTTTCTTAAAACGGAATTCGTTATTCATGTTTTTTTTTGTCTTTGATATGCAAAGAGTATTAATCTGTGGCAAAGGGAATGGTGCTGCATCTAGCAACCAGCTATTAAGATATATGTATATGCTTAAAGGCTACTGTATTTCCATATTGCCCTTGTAAATATATATTCCCCTTATATCTACAAGAAAATTAGCAATAAGACAGAGTGTGCAAATGTTTATCTCGATTAACATGAAGTAGATGGAGAATAAGCGTTTGTATAAATAGTTTGTACAAGAGTAGATAAAGTCATGTGTGTGTAACACATCAGATTTTTTTAAATGTACTCATGCTATTGAAATCTTCATAAAAAGGAGGCTCAACACCATTTGTCACTCAAGGTCAATGTACCTGATATTCAATACGAATAGGTTTTATAAAATGTGCATCGTATTAAAAACGATTTCAATACGCCAAGCAATTGTATGTTGGCCAACAATAAGTAATTAGAAACCTTAACTTCCGTATTCAACGCTTTTCAATATGTGTCGAATCCACCTTACTAGAACATTGATAGCGTGTATGTCTTGTAATGCGGAGAGCCCAAGTTCGCATCTCTCATGAAAACACACATCAAAGGTATGATACTGAATGTGGGAAATCTACTCATTTGAATTTAAATACTCCATGAAAACACGGGAAATTCATATTCATTCTTTTAAAGAGACCTACTTAAATTAATTTTGCTTTACAGTATTGCAATATTTATATTTGCAATACTTGCAATACAGACTTGGTCTGTAACAGTAGTGAACGAACAATGTTATTTACACAAGAGGATTATAGAAAATATTTTCATGTATGCATTTTAGTGTATGAAGAATTTTAGCACAAATTTAACGTTAAAGCTGTAAAAATAGCAATAACCTCTAATAATGAAATATAAATTTTGTCTGTTTTTAAAATGAGTCGTGATGTGATGCCACTGAGACGAAAACTATTTAGATAAACATCAAATAGTAATCCTAGACTGTAATAGGTGAGATTTTTACTATAGTGTTCCAAGATTGGAATTTTTTAATTTGTAGCCATTATCTGTAAATGGTTTCCCCCCTTTCGGCTACGTTTTACTCTTGTTGTACAGCCGAAGATAATGCAGCTGATTACGAAGAACGTTTAAAGCTCGAGCAGACCGATGTAATGTAGATGGCGGTGCAGAAATGCGATAATTTGGGAAGTGCCGCAGGCCATGCCCGTTGTTTCTGTTGAGAGAGCGCGGCGTGACCGCACGAGGTTCAGTGTCTTTGACCCGAAGGAACCCGCTTTGTCCTCTGCTACACGGCGGGCAGGAGCAGCACAGTATGACGCCAGTCTCTGTCCTGCACCCCTCATTCAATGTCGGGACTATTAAACATTCTTGAAGGATCTCAGCAACTGCGCGCGGAATCTAAATACAGACACCATTTAGGAAAACACAAAACGTTGCAATGTGCCATTCCCTTATTAATAAACAGCACGAGAAAATTCAAGAAATGCATTTTGTTTTTATAAGTATCTTTAATAAAAATCGTTAGAACCGTTTTTTTTCCAGATAAACGGCTAGATAGTTTGAGATGGGGAAATTTCATGAAAATCTTCATGTTGCGTCCTTGGTAGAAGCCGGACTCACACGAAGTTTATATTCACCCGACCTTTTGTTTTCGAGTTGTGCTGTTCACAGACAGACAAGCAAACACTCACACTCACACACCCAGAATTTTTTTCCAAATAGGTTTTTTTCAGGTACCTAGGTACCTCAAAACTATATTTCTAGTGAAATATGGATATCGAATTTTTGCATGGAAACAACGTTTCATCTAACTTACTTATAATATGCAAGTATAATACTTATAATACTGCCTCCGTGGTATGGTAGTTAGAATGCTAACTTCCAAATCCGGAGGTCCCGAGTTCGATTTCCGGCTAGAGGGTGGGAATTTTTCTTTAGTGTGTGTGTATGTATGTGTGAATTTAGTGTATTAACCTAATAACCAAAACCAATCAAACCCATAAATTAGCACCACTGTAAAGCGAGTGAACATCTTTGATAATGAACAATAGCTCCTAAGCCGCCGATATGATCCGAGATGTTACAGGTAGCTGAGAAACGGAACAACAAACTCTGTTGCGTTACATTCTTCTCTGTCCCTATCGTTTATTAGTGGATATACAAACTATTCCTGCTAAAGCTTATTTTTCTACCTACTACATTTTAATCCAAATAAACCTTTGCAGAAATAGCTACATTACACATTTCGTCATAGACACAAAGGGAACAGCGACGGTCAAAGGTTTTAGAACTGGACGCTATATGCTGGTCTTAAAATTCCATACTGTTTATATACAATCGCGGGAAATAACAATGTTGAAAGGACTTGGAAGAATGACAAGTAATGTACAATTCGAACCATTAATAACAGATAACTCGGAAATGGCTTATGCCATAAAAAAGTAAATTTGGAATAAATTGTGTGTCTATCGCTTGACGTTTACCAGTTATACAAGATTAAACAAAATTCCTTCCGAATGAAGAGCACTTCAAAGACTATTGCCAGAAAATTCAAGATATACATTTTATTAGTCGTGTAAATATCTTTAATATATGGTATTTTAATTCAAATTTGTCAGAGCCATTTTTAGAAAATCCAAAATTTTCGAAATATGTTCGATGTAAAGGGTAGTATGGGATGAAGGATTCTCACAAATCTTCGTGTCGCATCTTTAGAAGATATTGAACCTAAATACCAACTTCGGTGTTTATCAGACTTTTCGTATTTAAGTTATGCTGTTTACAGACACTCGCACAGGGCTTTTTAAAAATGCTTTTATTCAGCGGCCTCAAAACATGTATTTCCGGTGAAATCTCGGTTAGAATTTTTGTGTGGAATGCAGTACTTTCTCTAACTACTATGTACGTGGTAGAGAGAGTAATAAATGAATAAAAAGGATAAATGGCAGTTTTTTCGTGATTTAACACTGAATTTCCCATCTAAAACAATCGTCACTGATATTCCTTACCCCGCCCCCACAATAGCAACGTCCCGTGCAACATCTCAATTGTTTCCATTGGTGGAATTGAATGTCCGATAGTAGGAGGAGGAATAACTTGCATAACATTTGCTGTTGATATGATGCTGCTAGGAGTGAAAGAAGGCATGCCAAAAATAATACTAATACAATTAAATACCAGAAATGAGGAGCACGGGATGAAGAAAAACAAAAACACATTGTGCAACAATCACATCACCTTCTTCATCCATTGTCATACAGGATGAACCATTTAGGCTGAGACTGTAAAATATCTCTAAAACTAAGTGTTGTAGAAAGAAATGTCTTTAATGAAGGTTACTTAACATAATGGGGGTAAGTAAATACCATTAGTCATATTTTATTTGGAGGACATTGTGATGGTCATTTTAGGGTCAATTTAATTTTTTAAAATGGGAACCTAACCTTTTATGTTGTTTTCTCACTCATAAAAATCTGAACAACATTTGTGAAAAGCAGTTTGCAATTGTTCGATCACCAAAGTAAATGACAACGAAAAATTTGATTGGCTGTATACGAAGAACGCAATGAATGGTTAGACCATCCAGGATGGTCATTTGAGAGTCAAGTTACGTAATTGGGAATCAACATAAAAGGGGTAGGTTCCCATTTTAAAAATTTAAGTGTCCTAAACTGTCCTCCAAATAAAACACGACTAATGGCATTTACTTCCCCCATAATATCAAGTAACTTTTATTACACACATTTCTTTCTAAAACGCTTAGTTTTGTAGATATTGTACAGTCTCAACTTAAATGGTCCACCCTGTATATGTACATGGTTTGTTAGTTTAAACCTATTCGCACAAAATACTAATTTTCTACCTACTTCCAGTTGGTTATGTATGTGTAGGTACACGGAGCGTACAGAAGACTTAAAAGGCAGTCAACTAAAATATAGAATGATATTTGCTAGACTTGATATTAAATATTCTGTGGACGATCTCGTTATAAATATCCTTTCAAAGTACACCACTCAGAATAATCAAAATATCAAATCAACAAAGTTGATATTTCACAATATCACCAATATTGTTTTGGACTTAAATAAAATTGTGGATTTAAACTAGATACAAATTTTTAATTCAGTGACCTTTTGCCTATTTCTTAATTCTCTCGGATATATAAATTTGTATAAGAATGAAGAGAAATTTACAGACAATTACAGATAAGCGTTTTATTTGTCTTAGCACATCTCTCATTTTGGTATTTTAATCAGGATCAGAATAAAGCTGTAAAGCTGTATTTGAGAAACTGAATGGTAGTTCGGGATAAAATGAAAGGTTTGTGTCCTTAAAAGATTCTTGACTTATGTACTGAATTTGTTATTTGTCCAATTTAGATATACAGCTCCCTCCCTCCTCTCTCTCTCTCTCTCTCTCTCTCTCATACGTACATACATAAATAGATACATACATACATACATACATACATACATACATACATACATACATACACGCAAATACACCAACACCACACACCACACACACACACACACAAACACACACACACACTCTCTCTCTCTCTCTCTCTCTCTCTCTTTTGAACTGTTTCTAAAAATCGGTTTTATTATTACTCAATGGACATTAAAACGATACTGAAATAGTGATGTCGGATTTTTTAATTGAATACACTGCATGTTCCACAGGTAAGCGAAAGAGCAAGTAAAAAAAATCAAGTGTGTCATATTCACAAGGGTTTCCCTGCCAACTATTGTTTATTTTCATATACCTTCACAAAACCGTCTTACAAAAGTTTATTTTTGTCTATTTACTTCATATTAATCAAGATAAGCCCTTGCAGTTACCTTAAACATTTCGTTGTAGACACAAGGGGAATAGAGGAAACCAAATAGTCGGATGTTTGCATGCAGATCACTATATGTTGACTTCAAAATGCTATTACATAGTCTTTTCATGACATCGCGAGAAACAACAACTTAGCGACATCACATTAAAAAACCAAAATTAGTGAAAATCTTAAAACATTAATAAAGAATATCTCGAAAACGACTGATGCTACAAAAAAGGCTATTTTAAATAAATTGTCTGCTTTAAATACATTTACATTTTTTGTGTAGTGCTTTTTCGACTATTTTTATGATTTACCAGTTATTCAAAATTCCTTTCTAGTGAAAAGGACTTGACGGCTATTTCCAGAAAATTCAAGGCATACGTTTTATTTCTCATATAAATATCTCAAACGTGATATCGTAATCTACATTAATCAAAATCGTTACACAATTTTCTATAAAATAAATGAAATTTGAAATGTTCAACGGGTAATTTGAGGTAGGGGGGTTTTCTTTAAAATCGTAGTGTCGAATTTTTGGAACATACTAAATTTAAATCGCAAGTTTGGTATTTAACCGACATTTCATTTTTACATGCATTTCCAGTAAAATCTCGATATCAATGTTTTGGGAAACACAATACTTCTCTCCTACTAGTACGTGGTAGAGAAGGCAAAACTGTTATTATTGTTATTATTATTATTTTCTATTCAGGGAACCTCAAAATATGTTTCATTGAAATTTCGATGTCGAATTTTTGGTCATAATGTAAACCTTATTTACTTGTATATGGTTGAGAAATTAAACATGAAAAAATCTGATGCTTTGCACTCACATCACTTTCTCCGCTCACTCTTCTACAAACTATTCTTACGAAAGCTTGTTTTTCTACCTAGTTCTTGTTAATACAACTCTTCATCACACTTTTCGGTAGGTGTAAGAAGAATGCAGTGACCTAAAGAGATAGTCGAATTTAAAAAAAAAGCGGATTGCTAAGTGAGGTTTTGAAATTCCGTTCTATTCGTATGACCACGAAAGATAAATACATACATGAATAACGATATAATCAGCTGTGCTACATTCATATGACTTTCTTCACCCACTATCTACAGTCTATTCGTATTCTTATTCTTCTATCGGTCTCTTGTTGAAATAAACATTTGCAGAAATTGTTTTATTAGATATTGCACATTTCATTGTAGCTACAAGGGGAATACAGTAGGCTTAAGGGAGCCAAATGTTATAAAAGTGAGTGGCTTTATGGTGCCATTGAGATTCCGTTCTCTTTGAGTGACCATAAGAAAAAGAAATAACGACTTCAAGTTGAAAAAAATATGTGCTGCACTCACATGACTTTCTCTACTGCTTTTACAAACCCTTATTCTCCAATTACTTCATGTTAATCGAGATAAACATATTTTCTTATTGCTAATGTTCTTGAAGGTGCAAGGGAGTATGGGAGGCTTTGAACGATAGTTAAAACTTTAAGAGCTGGTTTCTATGTGGAGCATTCCATTCCAGGACATAGAAAAAAATGACGAATTCTCATTTGAGATAAAGAATTTTTCAATATAAGTATTGGAAAATTCAAACAAATTAAAAGGAATATCTCGGAAATGGTTCACTCCACAAAAAAAGTATATGACATAAATTGTGTGTTTTAACGAGATCTACATTTTTTGTATGGTTAAACTATCTATCTCTTACGGTTTACCTATTATGCGAAAGTCATTCAGAATGAAGAGGACTCTTGGGGACATTCCCAGAAAATTCAAGATATACATTTCATTTGCCATGAAAATATCTTAAACATATGATATTTTAATAAAAAATGTTTGAGCCATTTTTGAGAAAATCAAAATTTTCTATGTAAAGGGTAGACTGGCGTGAGAGTATTTTCTTCAAAACCTTCGTGTCGCCTACTTGGAAGATAATAAACTTAAATACCAAGTTTGGTATTTATCCGATTTTTCGTTTTTGAGTTCTACTGTTCGCAGATAGACAAACACACGGACATGTTTCCAAAAGTGCTTTATTTAGATCCAGGGCACCTCAAAACATGTATTTCCGGTGAAATCTCGGTGTCGAATTTTTGGGTCGAATGCAATACTTTCTGTACTTACTATACGTAATAGATAAACTAAACAATGAGTCAACATAAACTGTGTGTTTTAACGAGATATACATTTTGTCTGCAGTAGGTTTTTGCCTATCTCTTAGGTTTGCAAGTTATACTAAATCCATTCAGAACGTAAAGGATTTCTAGGATATTCGCAGATAATTTAAGATATACATTTTATTTGCAATGCAATTATAGGGTATACGTTAATCAAAGTCGTTAGAAACATTTTTGAGAAAGTCCAAAATAATGAATAAATTTCCATGTAAGGTTTTGGGGAGATTTTCTTGAAAATCGTCGTGCCATATCCTGGGAATTTGCTGAACTTAAATACCAAGTTTGGTATGTAGCTTGTTATTGAGTTGTGGAAAAATAAAAGAAGATTTTTTTTATTCGGAGAGGCGTAAAACATGTATTACATTCACATGACCTTCTCCATCCATCTTTACAAATTATTCTTTAAAAAAGCTTATTCTATCTGCTATTAGCCGAAATAAACATTTGCAGAAATTGTGTTATTACGCATTTCATAGCAGATACAAGAGGGATACAGTGCGCTCAGCCGAAAATCAAATCTTTAAAAGGCGGGCCGCTATGTCATGGCTTTGAAATTCCGCTTCTCTGTGCATGACTAAGAGAAACATTTCTGTATGTTTTACAATCACATGACTTTCTGTACCCACTATAGTTTATTTTTATAAAGCTTCTAGGTACAAACTATTCTTACGAAAGCTTATTATTCCGTATACTCCACGTTAATCGAGATACACCTTTGCAGAAATAGTTTTATTACGCATTTTGTTCAAGGTACAAGGGGGATGGAGGAATGCATAGTCAAGATGTTTAAAAACTGGATCGCAATATGCCGGCCTTAAAATCCCATACTATTTTCATGATATTGCAAGAAACAATTGAATAGCGGCAGTGCTTTAAAAGTATGTTATACTTATTCTTCTATCAACTTCTTGTTAATGGAGATAAACTTTGATTACAAATTTACACAATTTGTAATCAAAGTTGTAGTTATAAGAAGGATACAGTAGGATCAATCGATAGTCAGATTTTTATAAAGCGGATCGCTTTGAAATTCCATACTCATGGCATGAACACGAGAGGAAAGTACTGGATGCTGATTTCATAGCTTATTTATAATAATTGCACCTTAAGCAAACAACTGCTTTTAATTTGTTCCTTTGTCGGTAGAATAGTAGCAACAGGATTGCCATTTTTACTTTCTCTACTACGTATAGTAAGTAGGGGAAGTATTGTATTCCACCCAAAAATTCGATACCGAGATTTCACTGGAAATACATGTTTTGAGACCCCCTGAATCCAAAAAAAAACATTTTTGGAAACATGTCCGTGTGTGTGTCTGTGTGTCTGTGAACAGCATAACTTAGAAACGAACAGTCGAATAAACACCAAACTTGGTATTTAGGTTCAGTATCTTCCAGAGATGCGACACGAAGGTTTTCAAGAAAATCCCCCCACCCCAGACTACCCTTTACATGGAACATTTTTCGAAAATTTTAATTTTCTCAAAAATGGCTCTAACGATTTTGATATTGCCATGAGAAATTAAATGCATATCTCGAATTTTCTGGGAATGTCTCCAAAAGTATTCTTCCTTGCGAACGACTTTTGCATAACTGGTAAACCATAAGAGATAGACAAAATTTTACTACACAAAAATGTAGACCGCGTTAAAATACACAATTTATGTCATATACATTTTTTTGTTGAGTGAACCATTTTCGAGATATTGCTTGTTATTCCCTTAAATTTTCCAATACTTATAGTTTTTCTCAAATTCGTTATTCATTGTTTTTATGTCCTGGACTTGCAAAGAGAATTTAATGCGCCACATAGCAACCAGCAGTTAAAAGATTTGACTATCGCTTAAAACCTACCATATTCCCCTTGCATCTACAAGAAAATTAGCAATAAGATTAACATCTCGATTAACATGAACCATATGGAAAATAAGCGTTTGTAAAAATAGTTTGTACAAGAGTAGAGAAAGTTATGTGAGTGTAACACATCAGATTTTTTATTTAATGTTTGAATATATTCCGGACAATTAAGGACTCCGCTGCGCCACACATTCTTCTAACCAACGCCGGAAGCTTTCCATTACGCGTCTAACATTCGTTAGAAATATTGGCCACAACAGCTCTGATGCGGTCTTTTGATTTCTGTGTGGTAGACAAAGTGTATGGAAACTTCCTGTTTGAGGAAACCCCATAAAAAAAGATCAGGGCACGTTAGACCAGAGGACCGAGCTGGCCATATTCCGGTGTGTGCGCGGTAGTCTTGTTCGAACCATAACGCCTTGCGGAAGAAGAAAATATTGCAGCATCGTCAGATAACATTCACCGCATCCGTTTTCACGGCGTTCTAAATTGAAGTATCGCCTGAATATTATTGCAGCTATACTAACTACACTATCATTAATCTTGAAACAAGTTTCAGCGCCACAAGCACATGTTCAGCAGTGCACATCACCATGTTCACCACACAAACAAAATGGCAGCTCATTAGAAGACCATGTAATGCGTGTATTGTTTGTTGATGTATTCATGCACTACGTGAGTCAAAATAAGCTGTAAACGCTGCCGCACCCTATATAAATATTTGAAATTTCAAACAAAATAACGAAGAGTACCTCGGAAATTGTTAATGCCACAAAATGTATATAATTGCGTGTTTTAATGAGATATATGTTCTTTCAGTAGTAAGATTTTCTCTATCTCTTATGTACGATTTACCAATTATACAAAAATAATTCTGAATAAGAAGGACTTCACAGGTTATTTGCAGAGAATTTAATATACCTATTTTATTTGTTATGTAAGTATCTTAAACTTGTGGTACTTTAATCAAAGTCCTTGGAGCCAAATTTGAAAAAATCAAAAGTAACGAAACTGTTTTCATGTAAACGACAGTTTGCACTGGTGCGATTTTTTGAAAACCTTTGTGTCGCATCCTTGGAAGTTGTTGAACTTAATTGCCAAGTTGGTGTTTAAACGACTTTTAGTTTGCGAGTTACTTCACAGACACAAACACACACACACGCACACACACACACACACACACACACACACACACACACACTGATCCTTTTATTTTTGTTTAAATTCATTTATCCTCATTTCATTGTCCTCATTTCTGGTGAAATCTCGGTACCAAATATTTGGGTGGAATGCAATACTTTCTCTACTTAATGTAACTAAGAATAGAGAAACTAAAAATACTTTTTTTATTTAATCTGATATAGAATTTTGTAGGAATACAACATTTCCTGTGCCAGAGAAAGTAAACACGTATTATTGGAATATTCAAACGAATAACAAGGAATACCTGGGAAGCGCTAATTCCACAGAAGCATTTATATGACAATGGTGTGCTTTAAGGAGATACACGTGTATTATTATCTTTTGTCCATCGCTTATATGATACCTTGCCAATTCTACAAAACTGAACAAAATTCATTCAGAACGAAGAGGACTTCGCAGTCTATTTGCATAAAATTGAAATATACATTTTATTAGTCATGTAAACATCTTAAATATAGGATATTGTAATCCAAAACTTTAGAGATATTTGGAGAAAATAAAAAATGACAAAATATTTTGCATGAAAATAGTAACTCGGGTAATTTTCTTGAATCCTTGGAAGAACGTTTGGTATTTAGCGCAGTTTTCGTTTTTGAGTGATACTGGTACAGACACATATGGACGTCTTTCTAAAAATTGTATTTTGTTGTTCGATTCAGAGTTTCCAAAATGTTTATTTCCGATAAAATCACAATATCGAATTTTTTAGTGAAGTGCAATGTTTCATGTTATTTACTAGATACACATAGATGGTAGAGAGAGCAAAAATGAAAATTTTGGGAGATACAGAAGATGCTCTATTTGTGGCTGGGCTTTTATGAATGCCCTCTATTCCTGGGATTTTGTTAAAACCATATTTTTCAACAATTTCGCTTGGTAATTGAAAGCTCAGGGAGAGAAAATACGTCCCTTAATTTTGGGGTTTTACAATTCAATTCTTTTCCTCATTTCCTACAGAGATTTTTGTCCCCGGAGCTTAACAAACGAGTGGTTTGAATGTCAAGAAGCAATGAAGCAACGGAAAAACAAAGGCAAGCCGATGTTTCCCCCTGTCTGTCGTTTCTTGGATGTTGAGGGTGCTCGGTCTCTAATGAGGAAAGGCAAGGGATTGCGTGATCCCTCAGGGATATCGGACCCCATTTTGTATTGCGGAAGTTCCAAGTACTCTCCTGAGATTACATTTGTTTTAACGAGGCCTAAGGCAGAGCATACGAAATTGCAAAGTTTTAGATTAGTTATATTAAACCCTAGGTACTTCGTAGCTTTTACAACGTATAGTTTGAACTCTAATACTCTCTACAGTGAATACATTGTAACAGGGGCAGCAGAAAATGTACTTCGTGTTACGTTTGGATTCCTTCGCCACTTTCCATCTACTCGACAATTCGCCTGATTTCCGCTTGTATTTTAGGTGCTGTTTGGTGGTATCATTGTTGATACATACTCAGGGAAGGAAGGCATTTTCAACATGCCTGCGAGATGATACAAATTAATTTAAAACGTTTTATGCCCCAATGACCCAAAAATCGTGATGTGAATTTAAAGGCGTGTCATTGTGCATATGGCGATAGAATGGTGTCACACTGGAGAACCCATGGCTCTCTGAACGCCATATGAAGTGACTATTCTTAAACGAAGCGACTATTTAAAAACTATAAAAGTTGACGTTGTGCCTGTAGGGTGAAATTATTATAATAGATAAATCAACGTAACTAGTAAAATACATAAATTCCCTCCCGCCCAAAAAAATGACTTGGCTACTACATAGGGTAGTGAAGGAACAATACTAATTTAAATAAAAGCAAGTAAACTCTTCATTTGTTTTCAAATAATCGCAGTTTCCTCTACTGGAACTCGGAAGCGACCGTAGGATGGTTCTTTACTCACTTTCAAGGGAGTTTCAGCAATATTTATTTGTTTATGACATAGATGGCTACACTATGACAAATGCGCTCATATGCTAAACAGCTATACTCCTCCCGAAATAAGAAACGCGTCTGAGATAAACAAAGGTGAAAAGCAGTTCCAAACACGTGGCCGTAGTGAATGCTCTCATTGGACCCCGACCACAACACTCAACCTAAGAGTACAAAATAGATCTCGTCTTTTTTTTACACTATTTATTTTAAAATGCGCTAATGGATACGTTTGTTGATTTCATTGCAATAGCCTAGATTTTCACTGAAATTTGAAAATAGAAACCAACCTGTTTACTGCAACTGAGTAAGTATCGCATATCGATTGCACATACCTACTATGGACATGTTGCGCGGAGTAATACAAAAGTATGTTTCTTAGAGTGGATCCAATATATCCTACTAGTTTGAACTAAGAAGCCGTATAAATCGGTTTTATTTTACACTTGAAAAAGTTTTTTCAGGGACTGGTGCAACATTTTAACATTATTATAATAACTTCAGTAATACCACGAGTGCTAATAGTTTTTCGGTAATTTAAATGAGGTTAATGAATGCTTGTTGTCCTGATAATTATTTCTAGTTTGTAAGTTCAATTTAATTACCTAGAAAAATTATAAGCACGAGGGCGGTTCGGAAATATAATTACAATCGAGAAAGATATTTTTTGTACTTTTATTATAATCACTGAAGTGGCTTATTTGTTTCATCTCTTATTATGCGGTGTTAGAGCTTGTACTTCTTCTTTTGTACTTTGAACTCATAGATCACCAAATATCGCCATTTTTTTATTTATTTATTTATTTATTTTTTTTTTTACAATTTGTACCTACCGCCAATAATGAATAGGAGAATGCATAAAAATAGGTTTTCTAGATCCCTAGTCGTATGGAAGTCAAATCGATTATAGAAATAAAAATTATTGTAGGAGAAAAAATTATCATTTATTAGCACCTGCTTTAAAACTATGGATTAAATTCGATTGTGATCAATGAGAGCATACATTGGCTGAAAGACGATCGCGTATAATTGTCAACGCATTAGTATTATCTATTGCTGCTCCAAATTTTAAGAAATAAGAAAATTAATATAGCTCTGCGTATGTATCAATCTGATTTGACAATAGTGATTCACAGTGAAACGTGAGCCATTCTTGACCATGGGTTATAATACTGTACTTATTTTTACATTAATAATTTACTAAAAGCAGCAGGCATCTAAACTGCAAGAAAAGTTAAACATTCTTCTGTAGGAAGATACAGTGTATCAACCAAAGGAGCATAAAGTGACAACCATAATGCAGTTTTTACTTTATTGTTTTGTTATTTACGAGAAAGCAGCTACCGCATTCGACCCTAAAAATGTTTACCTCGATACGCCAAAGCAAAAACACATTTTGAGATCTTCAGAATAAAATCATATAATGTTTAGAAAAATGAACGTGAGCGCGTCAGTCTATTTTGATATTGCTTGAAGTTTAACGCCCCTCAGACGTGAATGAACGAAATGGCCGAACGGATGCTCAAATGGGCCCGAGGTCCCTAGAGCTTAGAGTTATATAACATTCGTCTTTACACGATAAAGGAAAACTCCGTAAGAAACCTTATCCAGCTACCACCCTAACCGAGATTCGAACTCGTTTTATCTCTTGAATGCGAGGCAAAATCTCCAACCCCACACCACGGTGTTCTTCCAGACAAAGTGTATTAAAATTAGGACTGCTAAAATGATTAACAGAAACGTGTTTTGAACGGACAATTAGTTTTTCTCTAGTGTTTCCTTTAAGTTTTATTTTAATTTCATTCCATCTTTATTTAAAGTCCGATTGATATTGATTATCACTTCACCTGATATGTGCAAGTAATTCCATGTGCTCCTTCCAAGACTGTTGGATGTAAGCAGGTACTATTGTTTGTTCTAGTATAGGTAAAATACGCAACTGCTATACCGTATTAATTTTATTAGCTTAAAAATTAATAATGGGACGATACTACTTCTCGATACTCGACACTCGATACCAATACTGATTTTTGAGCACCAATACTCGATACTCGATACTCACTTTGCAAAAAACTGTAAAGGCGATAGCTTGTTCAGTAAGTTATGTTCTTATTAGTAGTTTTGTGTCCATAAACACATGTAAACAATGTTATATTGTACGGTAATTCCGAAATTCTACCTGCTTGATATTCTCCAGTTGGCCGCAATGTTTACTTTCTCTACTACGTATAGTAAGTAGGGGAAGTATTGTATTCCACCCAAAAATTCGGTACCGAGATTTCACCGGAAATATATGTTTTGAAACCCCCTGAATCCAAAAAAAAAACATTTTTGGAAACATGTCCGTGTGTGTGTCTGTGTGTCTGTCTGTCTGTGAACAGCATAACTCAGAAACGAACAGTCGGATAAACACCAAACTTGGTATTTAGGTTCAGTATCTTCCAGAGATGCAACACGAAGGTTTTCAAGAAAATCCCCCCACCCAAGATTACCCTTTACATGGAAGATTTTTCGAAAATTTTAATTTTCTCAAAAATGGCTCTAACGATTTTGATTAAAATATCATATGTTTACGATATTTTCATGACAAACAAAATGTATATCTTGAATTTTCTGGGAATGTCTCCAAAAGTATTCTTCATTGTGAACGACTTTTGCATAACTGGTAAACCATAAGGGATAGACAAAATTTTACTACACAAAAAAATGTAGATCGCGTCAAAATACGCAATTTATGTCATATACATTTTTTTGTTGAGTGGACCATTTTCGAGATATTGCTTGTTATTCCCTTAATTTTTCAATACTTATTTTCTCAAATGGGAATTCGTTATTCATTTTTTTTTTGTCTTTGATATGCAAAGAGTATTAATCTGTGGCAAAGGGAATGGTGCTGCACCTAGCAACCAGCTATTAAGAGATATGTATGTGCTTAAAGGCTACTGTATTTCTATATTGCCCTTGTAAATATATACTCCCCTTACATCTACAAGAAACTTAGCAATAAGATAGAGCTGCAAATGTTTATCTCGATTAACATGAAGTAGATGGAGAATAAGCGTTTGTAAAAATAGTTTATAAGAGTAGAGAAAGTCATGTGAGTGTAACACATCAGATTTTTTTATCTTGATAATGCCACAGAGTATGTATATATCCCCTATTGTTAGTCAAGTCTAATAATAATAATAATAATAATAATAATAATAATAATAATAATAATAATATCCAAGCTTCCCTTTTTATGTAACTATATTTTGTACTGAAAACTTTCTTTTAAGAAATACATACGGGCAATTCTTCTTTATTCTGCAGTCTTGGAAATATAAGCTATGTAATATGTATTTTACATGAAACGCAATCAACTAAAATAATGTGTGTGTTATAACATTCTACCATTATTCAACTATCATATAAGTAACATATGTATTTTTTCATTCCGGTAATAAGAAATTGCCATATAGCACTCGGATAAGCCTCTCTACTACCCACCCACATACATTAGCATATACATGCTTAATACGACGGCATATTAAACGCAATTGAAGCTTTGAGGAAAAAATCAAGGAAGAAAGAATATGAAACACAGATATAAAGGAAACAAGGTTTTGTTTAAGAGCACGAGCATTCTTGAGAGAACAAATATTTCCTTACGCTGTATTGTCTCACGTCTTAAGTTTCTGCTGAATTCACAGATTTTGGTCACCGGAGTAGGTAAATATAATAAGATTGAGTTACCAAGCCAGGCTACTGCAGAAACGTGATTTAGTGAGTCAATTAAATCAGCTTCATTGGCAACTAAATTAACGCTGCATGTTACGCGAGTATCTCTACACTTTCCCCCGTCGTTTTACGTTTTCATTTTAGACTCACGAGTCTATGGAATGCTGCGTTCATTCATCCACAGGAAACGCAGTCAAGGTCTATCAAGAACTGCAGTTCAGCAACTCTTGGGGACACGTACGAGACAATAACGTGAAATCTCAATTCCTTTTATTTCTTATCTAGCATAAAGTTAAACGCAAAAACTTTCAGTAATGCCAAACTTAAAAATCTTAAAGTATGGAAGGTTCATCTCAAAGTATTAGACACACTTCGATACCACCGAGTATCGAGGTCTCACCTCTGTTAACAATTATTTATATAGGGTTTCTTTATCAGATTGTTCTACGCGGTAGCGCAGTAAGCCGGAGCGTGGGGTTCTGGTTCCTGGCCACGAAATACGCCCGGGTTCGAACCCACACTTGGAGTTGCGGATTTTAAGTCCCAGATATAGGACTGGTGTCCACTCAGCTTCTTCAGGAGCTACGAAGGCAGCGATCCCGGCCATGAAAGCTAACGTTCCGACTGGGGAAAGCGTGGTGCTGGCCCCATCACTTCTCCATATCGGATGGATGATCATCCAACTCTGCTGTACGTAAATGGACATGAGACCGGCAATCGGGTTGGCGAGGCTCGGATTCGACCCCGAACTGTTACGCCATAGTAGAGCCTTAACTAATTTGTGTTGTTTTAATATCCCGCCGAGTGATTTCCACGGTGTGATCCGAGAGGTGGCGTGCTAATCCTTTTCGGGTAGCTGCCTTCCTATGTTCGGGACTTCTGAATGGAAGAATTATCCTTTGCAGATGCTTAGTGCTTCGGTTTGGAAAACTTGGCTCTCTTTTCCTTTGATAATGCAGCTTAGACGCTATGTATTTTGCCCCTACTCGCGTGTATTTTTGTGTGCCTGTTTCTTGCTAAAATTTGCTGTTATAGTTTTCTGTAGGTACGAGCAGGGAACACCTTATAGCACCCTATATTGGGAATTCTCACTCAACTTTAGTCCATTGTGTAAATGGGCGTTTTATGGGAGCTGTTGTCTGGCTGTGACTCCTAAAGATGAAATGTTCGTTAAGTTTAAATTTTGTTACGCTGGTTTCTACAGCTTTTGTCCTATTTTTGCAACTTTACGTCCTATAACACATTTATATGTAGTTATATTGTCATTTCAATCAGTGAAAACAGTGTGTAAATCCATAAAGATACATTTGTAAGCATGTGGAATTAATGGATTTGTACATTCTTCAACAGTTAATTTCGTAACTTAGTAGTTTCAAATAGGCCTCTTCAATCCACTATATAAAGGACTTATCAATTTATGAACTATTACTTGCAAGTTCAAGCTAATCAAAGCAATTTTGTATAAATTCCAATTCTTTTTGCTAACGGCATAATCCAAGTGATGGCAAGCCTTAATTAATAGGTTCGACACAATTGAGAGGATTTAAGAAGAAACACTGTCTGTGCTAAACACCCTCAAAGAACATGACCTCGAGGATGCATTTGGAAAATGGCAGAATCACTGAGACGGGTGTATACATGTGGAAGGGAACTTACTTGGAGGATGACAGCGGTCAATAGTCTCAAAGTAAGTATTTGACAGATGGCAGCACCAGTCCCGAATATTTTGGATACCACCTCGTGGTAATGGATGTTATTTTGTGGGATATTTCGCTGTTGAACGTTTATGTTAACGGTCTGGGCTTCCTCACAATTTTAATTGGGTTGAACTAGTAACTTTTTTGCATAATTGGACTGCAAAGAATAATTTATTATTTAACACAGTCAATTAGCCAATTATGTTTTTCAAACCAAAGGCAGGTGCTTCACTATAAATCAGCCTTCTATAATATTTTTTCCGCATATCAAGCATTTATCTTAATACTGTCTATTATCTGCTAACCTCTTTTTCCGTGAAGTATTTCAAGCTAACTATATTTGCCAATGCTTCTCTATGTAAGTAGTTTATTGGTAATCAATGCCTTATTTATTTTCCTTTCTTTTCTTTTCACCAACGCGTCAGCATTGTTCCTCCTTAGTTCAACCTTTGAAAAACAGCTTCATTGCTGTTTGTTATTACACAGGATCCAATCATCTTTATACGTTAATTTCAAATGCTTGCAATATTCTCTGCCTTACTTTGAAGGAACACTGGTGGGTAGCCTGAGATTTTAAAGCTTTTAGATTTTAAGCCTATAATAGTATTTTCTAGACTGACCACTAGCGCTAGTGTGCGGTGGAAGAACTGAAACCTCTCGCCCTTGTCGATCTGGAATGAAATATCTACATATGTGCTTGCTAGTGTTCTGTTGGTTTTGAGTAACTTACGTGCTAGAGTGTGCTTCGGGTGTGAACGGGATTTAGTGGAGACTAGTTATCGTACAAGCATGTACGTCCTAAAAAAGTTTGTAAACAGGTTTTAGTGATTTTAAGTCCCCAGGACCTGTAGAGGAGCAGACGAACATTGAATCAGAGAATGAAGAACTTGAATGGGGAATCGGCCCATAGCCAAGTATGAGAGTGAGGGTTAAAATGATATGAAATGATGGCAAAATGGATGACACGAAATCGGTTGAATGAAAAACTTCCTTTCACATTAGCACTGCTAATGACTGCTCTTTTATAAGCTTTGTTATGTTAACACTCATATGACTTTCTCTACCAAAACAAATTCTCATATATCCTATATGTTTGTTTCTCTCGCAATAGCTCGTTATCACAACTTAACATTTGACTTCTGTCCCTAGTGTACTTTTTCCATTGTTTTTTAAACGGTTTTAAATGTGTATATGCGACATTCAATTTAGCCGACCATATTACTTTTATTTTATTGAACTGTGGAATCAAATTCCACCTTGATTAAAGATGGATTTTAATGCACTTGGAACAGGCATTCAGAGTCTAATCTTGTCGTCCTCTGTGGTGTAGTGGTTACCATGCTACCCTCTAGTTACCGAGGTCACGGGTTCAAACCCGGTGGAGGGGGATAGATTTTTTCGGGCGTAAAAATCCTTAGTATGGCTTCCTTCGGAAGGGAAGTAAAGCCGGTGGTCCCGTGTCGTAGATTTACGGCACGTAAAAGAACCTCAAGCCTGATAAAGAGGCCTCTGAGCAAAATTACCGGTCTTTCACGCCTAATATAGAATAGAACGCTAAGGACCATAGTAGTTAAAGAGCGTCCATAAATAAAAAAGGAAGAGCCTAATCTTTAAGCAGATGTGTTGATGATCGTAGAGATAATGACTGCCACATTGCTTTCAATTCAGACTTGATTGTCAGCATTTCGGGTGGGGGGATCCACTGTTAATATTGTTTTTTCATCTGCCGTGGTCTCGCTACCCTCCAGTTGCTGGCAAACTGTACTATAAGCTCCTAATCGTTTGTACAGGGTGATTTATGAAGAACTGGCACATTTATTTCTTTAATTGTTTCAAAACGAGTTATGCTTGCGACAAATGCACAGGAATTTTGGGAGATTATTTACCTCTATAGCGAATACTGAAAATGTCCTCCATCCTGCATAAGGCACAACTCAACACGTCGCTCCATGTTACTGGCCACTCGTTGGAGGACTCTGTTGTCAATAGCTTTAATCTCCTGTGTAATGTTGTGCTTCAGATCGTCCAATGTCTGAGGACGTGTGGCACAAACCCTGTCTTTTAAGTAACCCCATAGAAAGAAATCGGCAATGTCAAATCCAGAGATCTCGGTGGCCACAGGTTTTTGGAAATTATCCGGTCGTCGAAGAAACTTGCAATTAGTGCCATGGATTCATTTGATGTATGGCATGTAGCGCCGTCCTGCTGAAAATATCCTTGACTCAGTTCTACATCGTCTAAGTGCTCAGCAAACTCCATGAAAATCCGTCGGTATTCTGCAGTGTTCACATTGTTTAAAAAAATTGGTCCTACTATTCTCTGTGCGGATATTGCGCACCAAACTCCGATTTTAATTTTAATTAAGTTATTTGAGTTCACTTAGCCGGATAAATGGGACCATGCTTCATCTGTGAACCATGTGATGGAAAATATGGCAGGATTTTGCACAATGAACGCCTGAAACCAACGACAATAATTCAGTCGTCTATCCTTATCTGGTTCCTGTAACTGATGGACAACCATAATCCTATACGGCTTTAGGCCTGCACTTTTCACAGCTCTCTGACACATTGAGTAACTGTACCCTGTCTCCTGCGACAAACGTCGTAATGATTTTTAGGGTGACTGATCCAGTCGTGCTCTTACGTCAACAACAACCGTGGGAAGCCTAGATGAACGAGTTTTGCCTTTTTCATTTACCGGAGATCCAGTTGTTTCCAATTTGTTTACCAGTCCCAGCATTGTGTTTCTTTGGGGGGGGATCCGAAATTCTCTCTGGTATGCCCTGTGAGTAGCTGTAATTAAATTCGTAATCAAGTATTGCTTTACAAGGTAGAGTCGTTCATTTAATGCGCAATCCATTTTCACATTGACTAGAACAAAATCCCAAAAACAGTTGCCGACATAAAGCTAACAATTAGGAATAAAACATGAACATCTGCGCATCTAGTGACAGGCAATCGAAACTCCAGAACATTCTGCTTAATTTGGTGCTAAAATTGGGGCATTGAGTGAATTTCGTACAGAATAATTAAAGAAAGAAGTGTGCCAGTTCTTCATAAATCACACTGTGCTTCGCAGACGTAGGTGAGAAGACTTTCCTGATAATATGATAAATAAGGTTAGTATAAAACAAGAGGGAGCGTTCCATCACATAAAACGTAAATCGTAATCCAACGGTATAGCTTCTTCATTTTATATTATGTGGTACATGTGATGTATTTTTCCAGTCTGTAATGCTGCTTCGTGCCGTTCCGAGCATCGAGTTATTTCAGAGAAATAAAACAGAGAAAATGCGTGTGCGTCGCGGAATTTCTGAGTGTAGCATACCAGACCACTTCCTCGTAGTGTAGAGGTCCGCCTGGTCACGAAGTCGCGTCCCTCCAGGCAGTTGTTGGACCGAAACTCACCACACACCTACGTGCCTGTCTAGCTCGAAAACTTGAGTTCCAGTGCAGCTTCAATGTGTTTTTCTCTGTTATTACTAACGCTATTTGCTGAGAAACCTTATATTACCTACACAATTGCATAAATTTCTAGTCTAGTTAATTACTGCTATTAAATGTACTACTACAGCGTGAAGAATGGCAAAATAAGTACACACTGGCATGAACTGCCTTTAAAGTTTTATAAACATACCCACCAACGTTTGAATTAGCGTATTTCAATGACTGTCAAAAAACATGAGAAGACAAACGATTGTAACGCAATGCCACTCATGTAAGTAAACTTCCTAATATGAACACATCGTAAATATATATGTAGCGTTAAATTTTAGGTACGTTCGGTTAGTTAGTCTGTTTTTCTTTTCGAAATTAATGCTGTGACATTGGTTATTATTCTGTATTTATTATTATTAATATTATGGGAAATAACATTAAAAATTGTAAATTTATGAATACTTCCCATAAAAATGTCCTTGAATGCGTACCAATTTAAATTGAATTAACGTATCCACAAAATGTAAAAACATAAAATTTAAATATAAAAGCGTTCTTGAAACGCTTATATACAGTTTTTCATTTCAAAATGCCCGAGTCTGAATTTTAATTTTAATTTTAGCTTGATTTAACTAAAACTGAGTCAATGTTAACACTGTGGGGTAAGTTTGAAACCACAGTTAATCTCCTAGATACACTTCTTTGAAATTTAAAAGACACCCTTGTATTTTGACGATTTTTGAAAATCGCTCCTTTATTAGTACATTTCATTAATTTGTTTTCACATATTTTGCCTATTGGCGTTTTTAACAACCTGGAAGCATATGAGTTTGAACTTAGAATGAGTGTGTTGAAGGAAAAGATGGTTTATTTTGGGAAATTTCCAGCATGTAACTAATTCAGTTTACTAAATTACATTCAAAACGTGTTTGTTGTTTCTTATACAAGGCATTTCGGAACTCTTTGATAACTTTTCGGAGTGTGTTTGACAATAGTCTTGTGATTTTATTCAGCTCCGATAAACAATAGCAATGCTAAGACGGCGGAAAAAATATGTCCAAAAATCTGATGTGTTGCACTCACATGACTTTCTCAACTCTTGTACAATTTATTCTTACAAACGCTTATTCTCCATCTACTTCATGTTAATCAAGATATTGAGATATTATTCTTATTACTAATTTTCTTGTAGGTGCAAGGGGCAATGTGGTAGGCTTTAAGCGACAGTCAAATCTTTTAAGAGCTGGTTGTTAAGTGGAGCATTTAACTTTCTTTCCATGTCCAGGACATAAAAAAACGAATAATGAATTCTCATTTGAGAAAAAGTTTAAAGTATTGCAAAATTCAAATAACAAGGACTATCTCAGAAATGCTTCACTCGACAAAGAAAGTGTATAAGACACAAATTGTGTGTTTTAAGATAACTGCATTTTTTGTGTAAAAATTTTTTTCTATCTCTTACGGCTTACCAGTTGTGCAAAACCCATTCAGAATGAAGAGGACTTTTGGGGACATTTCCAGAGAATTCAAGATACACATTTCATTTGTCATAAAAATAACTTGTACATATGATATTTTAATCAAAATCGTAGAAGCCATTTTTAAGAAAATCAAAATTTTTGAAAAGTGTTCCATGTTAACTGTAGTCTGGATTGGAGGGATTTTCTTAAAAATCTTCCTGTTGCATCTTTGAAAGATACTGAACCTAAATACCAAGTTTGGTACTTGTCCAACTTTTCGTTTTTGAATTATGCTGTTCACAGACACATACACACACACACACGCGCGCGCGCGCGAGTCTTTTTCTAAAAGTGCTTTTTTTGGACATACATTTTCGGTGAAATTTCGGTATCGAATTTTTGGGTGGAACGCATTATTTTCCCTACTTACTAGACGTAGTAGAGAAAGTAAATATTAATTTAATGTAAGTATACATGACTGCTCTTTCAAGACTATCAGCTTTTAACACTACTCATGTGAGTTTCTCATAGATATATGCTCCGTATGTTACAGCTTTCATCTAAAAGGTGATTTTTCTATGCATGTCATGATATGCATGAAATATTTTCCCCAGGAATAATACCAAACTAGGCAATAAGCTTTTAGTGACATAAAATTTGCAGCGTGTCTACTGCCCTGAAGGTTTAAAATTTCAGTACATTTCCACTACAAGTTTTGACAAAATTTCAGTACTGCATTGAGTCATACTGCAGTAAAAATGCAACAGTATTCAGATGCGTGTTGTGACTAGCTTAACATCTTTACTAATTTTATTATTTCCTGAGCCACAATATGAAGCTGTCTTTATTACTAGCTGCCATTTGACGTTACACAGGTGACTTTTTAAATCTCGAATGAGAATTTAATTAAATTTACTCTCAGTACTCTTTATGATCTAGAATATTTTTATGCTGAATTCTCACCCTTTACCCCGTAGAACTGTAATTTCATAAAATTCCATCCCACGTTTTTATAATAATGAATCAAAAATTCACTCATATTCACAGAAATAGGAATAACATATCAGCAGTTTTGTATTTCTAATCTTAGCCTCCCCCACAACTATCTCAAACATTTGTATAGACCAAAAATATTTAGGTGTGAAAGATTATCCAAATGTTTGAGTCATTTGTATATAAGATAAAAATTGAAATTTTATAAATTAAGGAAAGAAGCCATCATGCAAAGCAAAAACATTCAAGAAATATTTATTTAACAAAATTTGCCAGGAACCCAACACGTGAAAAAAATAATCTGAAATAAATTAATGTTATATGGATATTTTATACAACTTTTAGTACATAATCACTAATTCCAGTATACTTCCAGTGTGTAAAACAATTTCAAGTATAATTCCAGTATTTCCAGGATCAGTAGACACCCTAAATGGCGGAAATAGCATTCAAAAATTTGCTGTGATAACCAAGATAAATAAAGAGAAAAAATTGTGATATGATACATTCACATGACCCTCACTACCCTCTCTCGTTTATTAGAGGGTATACAAACTTAATCTTACTAAAGCATATTTTTATATCTACTTCATTTTAATTCAAATAAGCCTTTGTACAAATAGCTACATTATACATTTCGTTATAGATACAAAGAGAAAAGCGATAGTCAAATGTTTAAGAACTGAACGCCATAGCTGGTCTTAAAATTCCTTACTGTTTCCATGCAATCCCGAGAAACAACTGAATGCTGACAGGGCTTTTAAGAGAATGAGCATTAAATGAACAATTCTAACATTTAATAACAGATATCTCAAATATGGCTTATGCCACAAAAACAAACAGCCTTATTTTAAATAAATTGTGTGTTTTAAGGTGATCTACATGTTTTGTGTAGTAGTAGCTTAACGTTTACCAGTTATACAAGATTATAGTACAAAATGTCTTCCAAATGAAGTGGACTTCACAGGCTATTCCCATAAAATTCAAGATACGCATTTTATTTCTAATGTAAATATCATTAATATATGAGATTTAAATAAAAATCGTTAAAGGGATGTTTTAGAAAATCAAAAATTTCTAGAAATCTTCCATGTGAAGGGTAGTCTGAGTTGGTGATTATCTTAAAAATCTTCGTGTCACATCTTTGAAAGGTACTGATCCTAAATCCAAGTTTTGTATTTATCCAACTTTTGGTTTTTGAGTTATGCTATTCACAGACAAAAATTAAATTGAGTTCCTATTTATGGACACTTTTTAACTACTATGGTTCTTAGCGTCCCATTCTATGTTGGGTGTGGAAGATCGGACGTACAGAGACAGGGCAGATAGACAAGCACGGACCTTTTTCTAAAACTGTTTTCTTTTTATTCAGGGGATCTCAAAACTCGTATTTCCGGTGAAATCTCGGTATCGAATTTTTGGGTGGAATACAATACTTCACCTACTTGCTATATGTAGTGGAGAAAGCAAAATTAAGAAACCTAATTTTCAAGTGTGTACTCTGACGTCAGACGGAGGGGCCTCCACTAACTGGAGCATAGCACAGCTCGTAGATTATAGTGGGCTCTTTTGCTTCCGTGACCCCTGGAAGGAAAGGATGGAGAACCGAAAGGCGACGAGATCCAGACGACGATGTGCGCTAGCAAGGACAGGTTCCCTAACGATTCCAACGTTACACCTATCATGACACCAGCTAGCCCCGCCTTAGCCGCCCACATCTGATGATCCCGGGAATAGACGAGACACTCCCAGGAAAGAAAGGGGCTTCAGCAGTCCCGTCAAGTGCCAGACATAAATCTTTCCATATCGTATATTCCACTGTCCTAACACATCGACCGCCGTCGCCTGGCCTTACAATCCGAAACAGATAAGGTGAAACAAATGAATTCGTGGTAGAAGGAGAACAACCCAAGCATTTATCTACAGACCCGGAGAAACCACGAAAAAAACTATGGCCAGAGTGGCCGACCCGACGGGAATCGAACTCCAGATCTCCCGAATGCGATTCTCATATGTTACCAAGGAGCTATCTTACTCCATCAATTAAAAGGTTTAATACTACACAAACTTGTCTCTGTTCTTTGTAGTCGGAACTTCACCGTGTCCTCCTTCGGAAGGGAAGTAAAGCCGGTGGTCCGGTGTCGTAGAGTTACGGCACGTAAAAGAACCTCAAGCCTGATAAAGAGACCTCTGAGCAAATGTCCGGCCTTTCGCGCCCAATATAGAATGGGACGCGAAGGATTATAGTAGTTAAACAGAGTCCATAAATAAAACAATTAAATTAAGTTTCGCCGTTTCCCGTGGTAGCTGGTATTTGTACACCAATGTTGATAGCAAAAATTCACATAAGTACCTATTTAAATATTCAGTGTATGAAATGTAGTATAGAAATGTTATTCTTATGATCTTTTGGTAGATTAAACAAATTGCTTCACATTCCATCTTTGGGCAAAGTATCTAATTATATATGTTAAGGGCTAACATCTAAGTGGGCTCTAAGATTAAATTTCATGAAAATCTGTTGTCCCATTCTTGAAAGAAAATTAAAACACACACACACACACACACACACACACACACACACACACACACACACACACACTTATACAAATAAAGCATTTAAAAGTGAGACATCTAGCTTCGGGAATGGCTACTATATATCTTAGCATCGGTTATTCACCTAAACTCCTGTGGCTCAGAAAATAAATCCCTGAGGAGAGGGGTTCCAGTTCACTGTAAACTCCATGTGTGTGTGTGTGTGTGTGTGTGTGTGTGTGTGTGTGTGTGTGTGTGTGTGTGTTCATCAACCGGCTGTCAAAGCCCCAATTAGTTTTATTTTCTTGCAGACTAACCTTGAAAGTCGAGTTAATTGAGGTGCAGTTATCACATATGAGGGTCCTGGCGTGACTTAATCTGAACTCTAGCCTTGTTCATTAAGCCATCGTTCACACCTTATTATCCCAAGTGGCTTTCTCTCTTCTAAAGCTCATGAAGTGCAAAATTCGAACTTTCAATACAGACTGCTGATTCATTTCTAGGATATCAGCTAAAGAATCTGAGCTATTCATTTACACGACTTTCTGGATAAAGGTGCCTTTTAGCCAATCAACTAACTCATCGCTACTCGAATGACAAATGACTGACTATTCCACCCATATATTGGTCATCTCATACAGACCACTCATGTGCTAGAAGGTATCACATATCAACCAACCAGACTCTTTGCATCGATAAATGAGGACCATACTCTATTATTGCTGTAAATTATTCTATGTTCCTTTACAATCCAGTATAACAAACCAGTGCAGTGAAAAACAAGTGCTAAATTCACTCAACAAAATGTCCTCTGAAAGATGTGGCCAAGCTATGAAACAAATGAGGTAAAAGCTTATCAACCCGAAAAACAAATACCAACATAGCAGATCACAAATACTTCAATAGATGCTACTAACATGAGAAAGCTAGATGAATGTGTTGTCATGCATTAGGTCATAGCAGCAATGATCACAGTTTGAGGTTTGTCAGTTTTAAAGCATTTGAAATGTATCTTATTTTATAGGTTTTGTTTGTTCATTTTATTAATTGTCCTAGCAAATGCAACTCGTGTTTTTCAAATTCTCTAGGCATATTCTCGAATCACTTTGTGTCTTGAGGATTTATCAATAGCATGTGCTTAAAAATTAATATGATATACTTTTTTATGGAACGTTTATTTGGATCATTCTCATTCGTCTCATTTTTTTAATTCATGGACGATCTTTAACTGCTGTGGTCCTTAAGCGCCCCATTCTATATTGGGCGTGAAAGACCGGCAATTTTGCTCAGAGGCTTCTTTATCAGGCTTGAGGTTCTTTTTACGTAAATCTAAGATACGGGACCACCAGCTTTACTTCCATTTCCGAAGGATGCCATGCTAAGAATTTTTACGGCTGTAAAAATCTATCGCCCTCTGCCGGACTTGAACTCGCGACCTCGGGAACTAGCCTCTACCATAGTAATCACTACACCACGGAAGACGACATTTATGAGCTCAAATATTATGTTGCTATTAACTAGTTCAATTAAATAGCCGGATATGTATCCCCACACGTTGCATTGCTGAAGAGAGTATACTAACAATAGGTGAGAGTATAGGGCATACTGAACTTAAATGTCAGTGTTAACTCCTTTCTCTCCACGAAATTCATGGCATTTTCGGTTTTAGCAAGTCCGCTACTTTAAAAATATAAGGCATTTACATGTGCTATTGTACCTTCTGGTGAAAAGTGTATTACTGATATTCTGTTTTTATTACTTTGACCGCTGAAAGGAAACGAGACTTTAAACTTCTATCGCAAGTAGTTAAGGCATCATTTTGTGATGAGTCCTCCCATAGGTCTTTGTCTGTAGAAGAGCAATATTAGCGAAATATCACATAACCTGTAACGTTCTTAATAATTTTAATTTACTGCGGATAATAATATAATTCATTTTAGCAATAAGTGACCGCACTATCTCCAGACTCATTTGGTCCGGCCAAAGGCCGACCAAGTTTTTGACATTCATAGAAGATAAAAAATCTGGGACCAAGAAAGGCCGTGGATCAGTAAGGATTCCAAGTTACACGACGAAGAAAGGTAGTTCTGCGCATTCGCGACTTCCATAGAATAGTAAACTAACCACTGTTATACCCTAGTTTTTAACTTTCTATGGCCGTTTCACAGCTGTTTATTCGTCGGTTCAGTGCTCACTCCTCACCCTCAGCAAAAAATGGAGATCATCAAGAAGCGTGCATTAAAATGGCCGGAGGAGGAAAATGTCCGTTTTCCTTAATACAAAATATGATGGATATTATTGAAAACAAATCGGTTTTGACAAATGCAAACGCAAAACAAATAAACAAAAAACAAAACTAAAAACGACGAAGCATGGAGGAAGGCAGTTCTATGCATGATTCTAACCTACTGCCACCCCTCCCTTTTTTGGAAACATTCTTATACACTAGATACACAGTTTCATGGCACTGTTAATCATTTCAATAAGAATTTAACTTGCTGGAATATTAACTTTTAACCTTAAAATTACAGAATGAAAACGAAATTAATTAGCAAGCAATATTTGCTATTATTAAAATGTATCTCACCCTAGATCTTAACCAAATAAATACTGTGTGATAGTAATTATACAGAAATAATTACCTGAGGAAATTCTGATTTATCATAAACCTTCCGGCGGTTCTAATCCTCTCCTCGCCGGGAAAACTAAAGCTGAATTACTTTGGATTTAACCTAAGTGATTTAACTCAACGTGACGTAACGTGCAGGTCTTACACATTGTATTAAATAGAGCTATTTGGGGTTGTCTTAACGTGGCTTAATTTAACGCGACGTAACTTTAGAATTTGGTAGTGTCAAACTTTTTCTTCCCGTTACGTCAAGTTTAATGTCGCATGGTAATTAGAACCAATCAATGTAAAGCAGTAGCATGAAGTAATAAAATAACAATCAATCAAGATTCATTTTGGGTGTGGGACCGAAGCCTCCCGTGGTCAGAAAAATAGCACCGAAGACTCCCGGGCCCTTAAAGGCCCCTAATTATATAGCCCCCAAGCCTCCCTAAAACAGGTAGCAGTTCCAGTCCCTAATTACATAGGCCCAAAGCCTCCCGCGTCGAAACAGGTAACAGTTCCAGTTTGGTGTTTATAATATTTGATGAAGCATTACATACGGGTGGAAGATGTTATATTTTTTGCGTTTATGATTAATAATAAAGAAACAGGCTCAAGTACCAAAAGAAAGTGAACCTCTAATGCTTAAATTTGAATTAGTGGTTGTTGCTCCAGTTCGTTTAGCGTTACCCAGGGTGCACCACGAGGAGGTGAACTGGCTCGCACCCCAAAAGATTACACATTTATTAGCTTCGTCATTATTTCTTTATTTTCTGTAAGTTACTCACAATGGATCCGCATATACATACTTTGTTATTTTGACATTATAAACCTATATCATACAGTAATATGTATTTTTATCTTTAAATAAGCGGTATTTTTCCTTTTAGATTTTATTTGCATGTATTTCCAGGTTTGGCTGTATAAGAAATCGACTTCACGTATTCCATTCTTGAAATTTTCTGCTTGCTGCATCATAAGTTTCAAGGGTGGATAAGACCTTTCCTTTTTTTTTCCATTTGTTGATGAATTAATTGCAATTTTGGTATCCAGCTGAATTTGCTTCAGTACTTCAAGAGTCTATACAGATCTGGGCTGCAGGAGTAAAACTGATTGTTGTATTTGTTGTGGAAACTTTCGCGAGCGTTGGTAGTTCTCTGTCTATTGCAACTTAGTTCTGCCCACATGGAAGGAGAAAAGAGTGCATTTTCGTCGATGTAAGTTTCCACTAAATAGTCGCAAAACATGTGCAGTTTTTCCGAGACAGGCATCACTGCCATGAAGTCTTCAGCAGAACAGTCACCAACCTTATCAGGATCCAGCATTGGCAAACCAAATATGTAGTTCAGAAAATTTCCTATTTCATTTCTGGAATAGTAGTCATGTGCAAGTCCTAAGTTTTGTATCTTTTGCCACCAGCTTTGTGTTAGATGAAATTTACATCCTTGGATTTTAACATCAATCCACACTTCTCTTCCAGCATTCATGATGCTTTCTTCAAAGTCAGAAACATTGTTGATGGAGAGAATTTCAGACCTAGCTTATTACATTTATCAACAAAAGTTGAAAATACCTGCTGATATGATGAAGTTTTCTTGTCCTTCAACAAAGAAAATACCATTGGAATGTAATGTCCATTAACGAATCTATTGATTGTAAATAGCTGGCAAAAAACCTTGTGGAATACTTGAAAGTTCCATCAACATATATTGTGTCACACTGACTGAGTACTCTGAGGTTTCCGGATTCACAAAATATTACAACGTTCTTCGCAGCATCGTTGTGTAGCAACAACTCGGCTCCATCTACAGTTTTCACATTTAATGTGTTCAGAACATCATGAACCTCCTCTATACTTGTGGGTAATTTTGGCAGAATTTTTCGCTTAGCTTTGTATATGGACTTACGTAAACTGTGGACAGCTCCAGTGGTTACTTCTTCCGCGTTTCCTCTCTTCAGTTGCTGGTATATTAGTTTTGATGGGCTTTCACATATATCTTCCGCAGCTTTTCTCTTCAGATGACAAAGTACTTTCTGTCTCTGAATTTTGTCACTAGGTGGTGCCGCATGGTTATGGTCCTCTTGAATATCCAGGACATCTATTTCTTCAATGGAAATGGTTTTAATAAAACTTTTAACATTGCACGTCCATCGCGCTACCCCACTTTTTAAACACTTCTGGAATCCGAAAGTGTAACCGTTCCGAAGTAGACTTTTCCTTCCTGTCCTACTCACCGTAATTTCAGTCTCGTCTGAAAACATGTTAATTGTGAACTAATTTGCCGTACACTGAAAGAAATCAAGGAAAAATTAGGCATACCCATTCCACCCCACCTGCTGGTTAATTTCACCGGTTTCACGGGAGGCTTGGGGGTTGTTACCTGCTAAGCTTACCTGGCTACGTTAAGTGCATCCTAATTAGACCTTTTGTTTAGCAGAATTTCTTCGCGTTACATCTCATGTTACGTAAAGTTCATCGTAATCGCGGTTTAACGAAGGGAAGTCTAGCAATGGCACACGAGACATTAGTTATAACGCGGCTTGCTGATACCTTACCAACGTCAGTAGTGTTTTCTTGATACCCTCCTCTTGCATAATACGGAAGTGCTATTAGCATTTGCGTATCAGTTGAGATACTCAAACTTCGGTTATCGTCCCTGTCATACAGGTTAAGATGAACCAGTTTTATCGGCCTTCTGACTTTTTCTTTACTAAACCTGTATTTGTTTTCAAGTTTAGGTCGTCATACTTTCCAATTTTGTCTAATCTTGGTAGATAGTTTTACTCCGCCGTCTCATTTCGCGAATTCTACGCACAGCAGCCACGACCATCATTTCAAAGTCATCCATTTTGTAAAGATGATCTACCTTTAATCTACCCCACTGAGGTAGACCAAAATTTGGTTCGGACCAAAGAGTTTGATCCTCGGACCAACGCAAGCTCAGTCTATGAATAAGAAAATTGATAATCTGCTGTAAATCCACCGGAAGTAGCAAGTTGGTACGGACCAAAATCGACTGTGAATACCGCTCAAAAAGACTTTCGAATTCTTTCCATAATGTTCATATTTATGTACATTAATGGGCTACTCTGAAGCCAGTAATAGGATTTTAAAATTTTCTTTGTGCTATGTGTGTACCCGCACACTTAGGAGCAGAAAAATATGTCATATTTAAGTTGAAACTGTATCGTTAGTTCCGCCTTACCCAAGTGTCACCTTTCTTCCTTCTCTCACGCATAATCGTAGCCACTTGACTGGCAAGTTGCCTAATTCATTCTAAAAATGGGCGGAGCCTAACACTGCCAATGTCTAGTTCTTTCTAATTGAGTATCGATAGACTACCAATAGTCATGATAATGCTAATAAAGCTGGCAGTAATAGTTCATTTGTTTGACTGTTGATACATTAATGCTGATATAATCATTATCCTCACCATCGTCTGATGTCCAAATGCCCATGAAGTCAGGTAATTTTTGGCTTAAATTTGGCTTCAATTAATTGGGAGAATTTTTCCGCACTTAGCTTCCATGTCTACTTTAGAAGAAACTTTGACATAACATCACTACAGCTACTGTCATTTCACCGCTGCAGGTAGCTTATTTCTCATCCACATCTCTACAAGGTCGAGTCACTAATCGCACTATATTTGGCTAGTTGTTGGCACGAAACAGAATAGAAAACAGAGGTTTTTTCTGACCCCCCACCCTCCGTTTTAAACCGAGTTTAACATCGCGCATTGGTACATGTTTGTTTCTTAGGATTTGTTTCAAACAAGTCATAGAGACACGTGATACGGGCTGGATGGAATCTAGTGTTGTTAGATAAATGTGGAAACTTTACGGAAGAAAGAAAAAAAGAAACAAACAACACTAAGGGAAGTTGGCCAGTTGTCTGCTCTCAGATGTGTGTATGTGTGCGTGTCTGTTCAGCGACGTTTTAGCTAGGAGGGGGTGGAGTCAAAGAACATTTTTGATAACATTATAAGTGTGTAAAAATAGAATAATTAGCATGTTTTCTCTACCGTAAAGAAGAAAAACCGCAAAGCCCAAATCATTTCCGGGCACTCATACGTGAAGAATGCAAGCAGATTATACCGGGCATATTACAAATGCAAGGAGGTCTTTCCGGCAACGTACATAAATGTGCATTGATGAAGGTGGTCGTCACTTTGAACATTTACTTCGTTGATGAAATCCATGCTCTTTAACAATTTATTATTCTGTTTCCATGAACTTAGCACATTTACAAATCCTTTGTCAGTAGAAGAAGGGAAACATAAGGTTTAAACATGAAACAAAAGCTGTTAGATTTAATATCGTCGATATGTGCCCAAAAGAATAAAAGCTAACTACGTGATACGGTTTACAACACCAGATAGGTACAGATTATTATCGTAAGCATGATACACAATTATCTGATTGTAATCACAGGAGAACCAATAACAAAAATAAATGGATTAGCATACTAAAATACAGAAAATATACGCAAGGAGAAAGGAAAAAAAGTAACCAAAACAACTTGGTGTTTGTATTAGATTCGAACTTCAGAAGCTAACCGTTGTTCTACCACATCCCGGCAGCTAATCCACTCGGCCAATACGCACGTATTGTCTCCCGCTCTTCGGAAAAACATACCTCTATCTCCTTGTAAGCATTATATCCATTAAAAGCCGTCTTTTTAGAGCCTTTCGCGGCTCCTTGGCTCATTCAGGCCTTTAATCCTTAATGGTGGTTTGCGTATAGTATCGAATAGAAGGACAGAGCTACAATAACAGTTTGTTTGATAAAAGGGTCAATGTTTTCACATTAGTCTGAAAAATGCGGTTTGCATAGATACGAATACCTAGGGGCAGCCGACTCACCTGGTATATATATATATATATATATATATATATATATATATATATATATATATATATATTGTGGCATGTGCACAGATTATATTAATGGTAATACGACCTCTGGTTACCGGGTCGGAGGTGGCAGTTTATCTGAGAGTAGGGGCGATTCAGGGGAAGCAGTGTGTCATTTGGTGGGGATATGGCGTTACTGACGCTAAGCCTTAGCGTGGGCTTCTTAGCATTCTGTGACTAGGCTTCGCGTGAGTTGGACGGATAACTGCCTGAGATATGGCGTCCTCGCCCGGCAGACAATGGGGTAAGAAATTGTTATAATAAATCTACAAGCTATCCTTTCTTTTGCAGTTGTTAATCATGGTAGAATAGAATCCTTGCCTCTCCCTTAAACCAGAAATTATGTTGGTGTAATTATTTTGTGAATCTAACTTTAGCTGCGTCCCTTGTCGATGCCTCGAGTTTAAGGTTCTTTGTCTGTTCAACGATCCCTCTCATAAGCGAGTTGCTCTCCTCTGAAGTTAAATAATAAATAAATGTGAGGTATACGACAAATTGGCGGAGGCGCCGAGTAATTGGTTTGATTTGTTTTGAGATTTTAAGTGCAAAATTTTTTTTCCCTCCAAATTTAACGGTTTGTGCTCCACGTGGTCGTGAAAAATGTAAAGTTCTTTCTGGCTAAAGGGTAAGGATTTTTATACTTTAATTTGTGATTCTCTTCTTCTAAATTTTGTTTCCATCATATCTGAAAGTCTGGTTTCGAAATTTTAATTTTGAGCTCATTTTTGTATTTTCCCATTGTCTGCCGGGTGACGCTAAAACTTCTACTCCATTTTCCCCTTGTTTTGGCTTCATTTCTTTTTAAATTATATCTCTGTGTTCCGTTCTTCGTGCTGGTTATTTTCAAAAAAATGTTTTTGTGAAAGTTGAGTTGTGAAACGAGCGAGATAGTTGTAGTTTCAAAATGTGCTCGTCACGTGTTGGCTATCTGTTTGCAAATCTTGTTTTCTGTGCTTATTAGCAGTGGTTTGGAAACGTATAATTTTATATTCCAGTGATTGTGATTTCTAGCTATTTACTGCACTTTTCTGGGTCATTTTTCGTGTAACTTTTATGTACGCACGTGTGTTATGTAATTCCCGCGTGGTCGTGCATTTCAGCAATAATTTTAGCTTGTGAAACCAGTCTTCCTCAGGACGTGTTTTGGCGCGTTTATTTGCGTGTGCATATCAGATTATATACATTTGATTTAAGAAAAAAAAAGAAGAGAAGTTTAGTGTGCTAGTATAAATTACAAGTCTGTATTCTGCTCCTTTTGAGAATCTTAGCGGTGGTCACAGTAGGTGTGACGTGGTTTTTTTTTAACTTCCAGTTCGATGTTTCTCACTGAAGCTATCATTTTGTTTTCTTCCATGTGTTCATTCTGATTAAAAATCTTGGTATTGTGTCCAAGTGGCTTGTGTAGACGCGTGTTGGTATAATATTCTGATATTTCGCCGCGGGCGCTTAATTGTATTCTTTCTGCAACTGTTTTATTTGGCTATGTCCTGATCTTGCTACTTACATTCATGTGATGCTATAAGTGTTTAGTTTGGTGTAATCTGTATTGTTTGGTCCTACTGTTTGTTTATTGGTTGCGTTATCTTTTGTGCTGCAATCATGCCTAAGCGACGTACTGCACAGAAAGTTGATATAGCAATTGCTCCAGTTAGCGAGCACAGTGAAGTAGAATCTATGTCCAGTGTTGGTACGCCTGTTGTTGCTCAGTTATCGGCGATGTCTAATCCGCCTGGCATGGCCGGTGCAAAACAATCAGCTGTCTGCCGCCCGGTCATTGACCCCTCTCACGTGGAGAATTCCAGCGAGTTGTCGGCGTATGAGTTACTTTAGAATTTTGAAATGTTCGCTACTACTGCTAATGGCCGCTCTGAGAAAATCATAATGATGATAATTTTGCTTTACCGTTGCCAAGTTTGGTTTATTTAATTCCGCAATGCATATTTTTAGGGGAAAATCTTTCGCAGTTACTCATGTAAGTAAAAGTTTCAGGAGCTACCAACCTTGCCAGTATCTGCACCTAATTAGGTTTGATGTGCTTCTAATATGGACCAGTACGATGTGGATGTTGATGAACCAGCTGTACGTGTGTTACCAGATTTTGGAAAATTGCACGGGAATTTTGTGGTAAAACGAGTAAGAGAGAAAAAAATCACCTGTAAGTATGTAATCATTGTGAGTGCTAAAGTTTGGATGAATGAAACAGTTTTACGACTCACACAGGTATGCTAAATGTTTATTGTTTCACTGACTGATGCTTAATTAAGCTTTGTTTTTCAGGAATATGTGATATGAATGTCTCTGCTAAATTACAAGTATATTATTATTTTGGGTGTAACTTAAATTTTGAATTATGTTTTGGGAATTGCTAATCATTTGTTTGTTGTATTATGCTGCAGGAATGTGTTTCAGGTGTACTATGTGCTCAATTGAGCTTTCATTTTCAGGAATGTTATGTGACAATATTGTTTTGAGTAATGATGTGATGTTGTTTTGTTGCATTCGATTTGATATGATATGATTTGATTTAACTCGATTTGACTTTGGGTTTCATAATGATGCTGTGATTTTTATTTGCAGAAAATTGTTGCATGAATAGTGTGTGTATGTATGTGTGTATTTGAGGTTATGTGATATATGTGAGATTTGCCTCGGTGGGAGTGCCAAAGTGTAACCCCGATTGCGTAGTGTGAGGTTATGTGAGAAATGAGAGTTGAGATTTGCCTCGGTGGAAGTGCCAAAGAGTAACCCCGACGGTGTTGATGAGGAGAGATGAAAAGAGACGAGATGATGTCAGCTTCGGTGGAAGTGCCACAGTGTAACCCCGACAGTTGTTGTATGTTTACAGAGATTTTGCTTATTGGTGTTGCTGTAACGTGCCCAGTATAGCGTGTGTGATGAATTCACACGAGAGATTAAATGGATGGAAGTGAATGTGATGAAAATAATTTTTTTTTCTCTGTTTATGCAACAAGTTTATTACCATCTTAGATAGCAAATTTTAATACCACCTGTTTTCCAGCTTAATTTTCATTTGGAGGATGTCGATGCAACAGTATAGTGTCATGTTATTTGTGTCATTCCTGAATTGTTAATGTGATTTCTTGAAGGTTATGCCTATGTTAGATGTTTTGAATTTGCAGCATGCTAAATGAGACACGTAAGTGCAGATGTTTTGTTTTGAAGAGAAAATTGAAAGATGATGATGCTTGAAGTAATGATCGAGATTGCACTATTACTGCTGATGATGTTGATGATGATTATGATTGAGATGATGATCATAATGAGATGAGAACGATAGTGATGTGGACGAGAAGTTGTGTTGGTGACAAGAGTAGGACAATAGTAGTTGAAAGCATGTCACGTGGCGTAGTTTAGAGATGTATTGTGGATGTAGTTTGTAGTGATGCATACACTAGTTTGAGTAGATAGTTAAGTGAGTGTTGTGTGTAATTTGGGCCATGGTCAGTGTGAATGAGTTCATTTCATTGTCATGTGTGATTGTCTTGTAAGTGCACTTACTTTCTTTTGTTAGTGATACTAGCTGGTTATTAAGATGTAATATTGGGATCCCAAAATAAGGTTATGTTTCATTTCTGTCATGTTCATTTATTTTGAGTCTGTTTTACTGTTATTTGGATTGTGAAGCATTGTACGTTACACTTTGGATGGCAACTCTATAAAATTTAGTTCTTATGCCAATTTATACTAATTTTTTTTCTCTTTCTTTGCCCCATGTCATAAGAATTTTTAGTGCAAACTTTTCAAACTTTAAAATCTTTAATTGTACATGACATACCATTCTTTTATGTGTGATTGTTTCTGGGAGCACCCTGTTTATTGTGTGGTGGTTTTGTTTTAGTATTTCGCTGTGGCGGAGAGCGAGAAAATTCAAGAGCATCCCCAGGGCACACCAGAAGTCAAGAAACAGCACAGGGAAGCTGTCGGGCAGCCACTACACTGCCGTGGCATAAGGAGCCACCATGTCGGGGGGCAGTCCAAGCCAGCGACTGCCCACCCTGTTGTCATCACCAGAGACCTGCGGTGATAATTCTACACCAGGACAAATCGTCGTTGTGGGCACTGTCTAAATTCACCCACAAACAGTTACGGCAGACCAGCGATATTTTGTGCAGTGTAGTGTGCCTGTGAACTGAGGCAGCCTGGTGTGTGCGTGTGCGGGATGCTAAAGATAAGTGCATTAACAATACTAGTCACATCACTTACGTCTCTCGTCTCTCGTTATCGCCCAGCACCATTGTATCGTCGGCTGGGTGCTTACCACACACATGTCTATTGTTGTTATATTTTAGTTCATCACACATTTGTATGTCATTTTTGGTATGTCTTTGTTTTGTTTTTTCATGTTTATTGTATTTATTTTCCTTCTGTCGCCGAGGACATCGACTTTGGTGGCCAGGGGGAGATGTGGCATGTGCACAGATTATATTAATGGTAATACGCCCTCTGGTTACCGGGTCGGAGGTGGCAGTTTATCTGAGAGTAGGGGCGATTCAGGGGAAGCAGTGTGTCATTTGGTGGGGATATGGCGTTACTGACGCTAAGCCTTAGCGTGGGCTTCTTAGCATTCTGTGACTAGGCTTCGCGTGAGTTAGACGGATAACTGCGACTTGGCGTCCTCGCCCGGCAGACAATGGGGTAAGAAATTGTTATAATAAATCTACAAGCTATCCTTTCTTTTGCAGTTGTTAATCATGGTAGAATAGAATCCTTGCCTCTCCCTTAAACCAGAAATTATGTTGGTGTAATTATTTTGTGAATCTAACTTTAGCTGCGTCCCTTGTCGATGCCTCGAGTTTAAAGTTCTTTGTCTGTTCAACGATCCCTCTCATAAGCGAGTTGCTCTCCTCTGAAGTTAAATAATAAATAAATGTGAGGTATACGACAATATATATATGTTTAATTAAAATTCATTTCATATTCACTAGAAATTCAATTTATAGACAATAAACAAATGTAAGATTTTTAAAAAGGATCTTATTTCTGCCCTAGTTCCTTTTGGTAGCTCACAATAGGTTTTAAAAGCTCAGAAGCTTCATAGTCTGGCGACCACTGGTTTAAGAGGACGTCCAAGGTGGCGTGGTGTAGTGCTAAGGGATTCTTCAAGAGCAAGGGCCAGGAATCGAATGTGGGTACTAAATACTGTGAAAGAGATTAAGTCGATTAGGCCGTAACACTATTCTAAATAAGAATTCTATTGCAGAGCGGAAATTTACTCACAATATTGTGTTTTAAGTTGCGTGGAATTAAGTATATGGACGTTCTTGATAAATATATTTCCGCTTTCACAATTGCAGTTTTTAATTCGCAAGTAAAGCTGCGATTATGCACTAGTTGTATGAAACATTCTGAGACCTGTAGTCATTATTCCTAAACCAATAAGCTCACGACCGCCAGATGTACGCTTTTTATTGAAAATAAGGAAGAAGTATTTTTGGAGAGAGGTCCTGTGTGTGTGTGTGTGTGTGTGTGTGTGTGTGTGTGTGTGTGTGTGTGTGTGTGCCTTTCTGTTTATCTGTCTGTCTGTGAAGAGCATAACTAAAATTTGTTATATTGGACTCACATGACCTTCTCTAATCTTGTATAATCTATTTTCACAAGTGCTTATTCTCCATCCACTTCATGTTAATCGAGATAAACATTTGCAGAATACTGCCAAAGCACTTGTAGGTACAAAGGTCGCGGGTTCAAACAAGGCGAAGGGCGATGGATTTTTTCGGGCGTAAAAATACTTAGCATGGCTTCCTTTGGGAGTGAACTAAAGCCGGTAGTCACACCCAATACAGAATGGGACGCTAAGGACCATATCAGTTAAAGAGGGCCCATAAATGAAACTAAATTTAATTTCTTTTTTTTATGTGTAAAGGGAATATGCTAGGCTTTAAGGATAGTCAAATCTTTTAAGAGCTGGTTCCTACGTGGAGCATTCATTTCACTTTGTATTTCTAGGTCATAAAAAAACCAATAACAAACCCCCATTTGAAAAAATGTTGGAAAATTCAAACAAATAACAAGGAACAGCTCGGAAATGGTTCACTCCACAATAAAAAAATCTGATGTGTTACACTCACATGACTTTCTCTACTCTTGTACAAACTATTTTTACAAACGCCTTTTCTCCATCTACTTCATGTTAATCGAGATAAACATTTGCACACTCTATCTTATTGCTAATTTTCTTGTAGATCTAAGAGGAACATATATTTACAAGGGCAGTATCGAAATACAGTGGCCTTTAAGTACATACATATCTCTTAATAGCTGGTTGCTAGGTGCAGCACTACTCCCTTTTCCACAGATTAATACTCTTTGCATGTCCAAGACAAAAAAATGAATAACGAATTCCCATTTGAGAAAATAAGTATTGAAAAATTTAAGGGAATAACAAGCAATATCTCGGAAATGGTTCACTCATCAACAAAAATGTGTATGACATAAATTGTGTATTTTAACGCGATCTACATCTTTTGTGTAGTAAAATTTTGTCTATCTCTTATGGTTTACCAGTTTACCAAAAGTCGTTCACAATGAAGAATACTTTTGGAGACATTCCCAGAAAATTCAAGATATACATTTCATTTGTCATGAAAATATCTTAAACATATGATATTTTAATCAAAATCGTTAGAGCCATTATTGAGAAAATTAAAATTTTCTAAAAATGTTCCATGTAAAGGGTACTCTGGGGTGGGGGGATTTTCTTGAAAACCTTCGTGTCGCATCTCTGGAAGATACTGAACGTAAATACAAAGTTTGGTGTTTATCCGACTATTCGTTTCTGAGTTCTGCTGTACACAGACACACACACGGACATGTTTCCAAAAATGTTTTTTTTTTTTTTTTTTTTTTTTTTTTTTTTTTTTTTTTTTTTTTTTTTTTTTTTTTTTTTTTTCTCCCCTCCTTTCAGGGCATCTCAAAACATATATTTCCGGTGAAATCTCGGTATCGAATTTTTGGGTGGAATACAATACTTCCCCTACTTACTATACGTAGTAGAGAAAGTAAAAAGGATATGACATAAATTTTGTATTTTAACAAGTTCTACAGTTTTACTTTCTCTACTACGTATAGGGGCGGCGCCGTGGCCGAGTGGTTAGACCGCTCGCCTCCCACCGATGCGGCCCGGGTTCAATCCCAGGGACCTGCATGTGGGATTTGTGGTGGACGAAGCGGCGTCTGGGTGGGTTTTCTCCGGGTTCTCCGGTTTCCCCCGCCATTCATTCCACCAACTGCTCCATCATCACCTTTCCTTTCATCCCTTTCACCATCATTTCGTTTCATCTACTTCCTTCATCCCATACCAGGCATCGGGCTGATCACCCATCCTGGATGTTCTGTCTGATCCATGAGTGTCTGCTCCTCGACGGGCCTCTGACCCCAGGCACCCGCTTGTAAGTCCTGGGGGGTGTAAGTCCTACATAAGAGGAGGGTAAACAGATAATGAATGAATGAATACTACGTATAGTAAGTAGGGGAAGTATTGTATTCCACCCAAAATTTCGATACCGAGATTTCACCGGAAATACATGTTTTGAGACTCACTGGATCCAAAAAAGCATTTTTGAAAACATGTCCGTGTGTGTGTCTGTCTGTGTGTCTGTGAACAGCATAACTCAAAAACGAAGAGTCGGATAAACACCAAACTTGGTATTTAGGTTCAGTATCTTTGAGAGATGCGACACGAAGGTTTTCAAGAAAATCCCCCCACCCCAGACTACCCTTTACATGGAACATTTTTCGAAAATTTTAATTTTCTCAAAATCGGCTCTAACGATTTTGATTAAAATATTATATGTTTAAGATATTGGCATGACAAATAAAATGTATATCTCGAATTTTCTGGGAATGTCTCCAAAAGTATTCTTCGTTATGAACGACTTTTTCATAACTGGTAAACCATAAGAGATAGACAAAATTTTACTACAGGCAAAATGTAGATCGCGTTAAAATACACAATTTATGTCTTATACATTTCTTTTGTTGAGTGAACCGTTTGCGAGATATTGCTTGTTATTCCCTTAAATTTTCCAATACTTATACTTTTTCTCAAATTCGTCATTCATTTTTTTATGTCCTGGATATGCAAACAGAATGGAATGCGCCACATAGCAACCAGCGCTTAAAGGATTTAACTATCGCTTATAACCTACCGTATTCCCCTTGCATCTACAAGAAAATTAGCAATAAGATTGACATCTTGATTATCTTGAAGCATATGGAGAATAAGCGTTTGTAAAAATAGTTTTTACAAGAGTAGGGTAGAGAAAGTCATGTGAGTGTAACACATCAGATTTTTTGTGTAGTAAAGCTTTGTCTATCTCTTACGGTTTACCAGTTATGCAAAAACCATTCAGAATGAAGCTGACTTTTGGTGACATTCCCAGAACATTCAAGATATTAATTCGGTTTGCAATAAAAATATCTTAAATATATGATATTTTAATCAAAATCGTTAGAGCCATTTTTGAGAAAATCAAAATTTTCGAAAAATGCTCCATATAAGGGGTAATCTCGGTTGCGGGATTTTCTTGAAAATCATGTGTTGCATCTTTGAAAAATACTGGACTTAATACCAAGTTTGGTATTAATCCGAATTTTCGTTTTTGAGTTATGCTGTTCATAGACACAGGGACACATCCACAAATACCTTTTTCTAATTTTTACTTTCTCTACTACGTATAGTAAGTAGGGGAAGTATTGCATTCCACCAAAAATTCGATACCGAGATTTCATCGGAAATACATGTTTTGAGATCTCCTGAATCCAAAAAAAAGCATTTTTGGAAACATGTCTGTGTGTGTCTGTGTGTGTGTGTGTGTGTGTGTGTGTCTGTGTGTCTGTGTGTATGTGAACAGCATAACTCAAAAACGAACAGTCGGATAAACACCAAACTTGGTATTTAGGTTCAGTATCTTCCAGAGATGCGACACGAAGGTTTTCAAGAAAATCCCCCCACCCTAGACTACCGTTTACATGAAACATTTTTCGAAAATTTTAATTTTCTCAAAAATGGCTCTAACGATTTTGATGAAAATATCATATGTTTAAGATAATGTCATGAGAAATGAAATGTATATCTTGAATTTTCTGGGAATGTCTCCAAAAGTATTCTTCACTGTGAACGACTTTTGCATAAATGGTAAACCATAAGAGATAGATAAAATGTTAGTACACAAACAATGTAGATTGCGTTAAAATACACAACTTATGTCATATACATTTCTTTTGTTGGGTGAACCGTTTTCGAGGTATTGCTTGTTATTTTCTTAAAGTTTCCAATACTTATACTTTTTCTCAAATTCATTATTCATTTTTACCTTCTCTACTATGTATAGTAAGTAGGGAAAGTATTGTATTCCACCCAAAAATTCGATACCGAGATTTCACCGGAAATATATGTTTTGAGACACCCTGAATCCAAAGAAGCATTTTTGGAAACATGTCCGTGTGTGTGACTGTCTGTGTGTCTGTGTGTTTTTCTGTCTGTGTGTATGTGTGTCTGTCTGTGTGTCTGTCTGTGAACAGCATAACTCAGAAACGAACAGTCAGATAAACATCAAACTTGGTATTTAGGTTCAGTATCTTCCAAGGATGCGACACGAAGGTTTTCAAGAAAATTCCCCCACCCCAGAGTACCCTTTACATGGAAGATTTTTCGAAAATTTTAATTTTCTCAAAAATGGCTCTAACGATTTTGATTAAAATATCATATGTTTAAGACATTTGTATGACAAATAAAATGTATATCTCGAATTTTATGGGAATGTCTCCAAAAGTATTCTTCATTGTGAACGACTTTTGCATAACTGGTAAACCATAAGAGATAGACGAAATTTTACTACACAAAAATGTAGATCGCGTTAAAATACACAATTTATGTCATATATATATTTTTTTTGTTGAGTGAACCATTTTCGAGATATTACTTGTTATTCCCTTAAATTTTCCAATACTTATACTTTTTCTCAAATTCGTTATTCATTTTTACTTTCTCTACTACGTATAGTAAGTAGGGGAAGTATTGCATTCCACCCAAAAATTCGATACCGAGATTTCACCGGAAATACATGTTTTGAGAATCACTGAATCCAAAAAAAGCATTTTTGGAAACATGTCCGTGTGTGTGTCTGTCTGTGTGTCTGTGTGTCTGTGTGTCTGTGTGTCTGTGTGTCTGTGTGTCTGTCTGTCTGTGTGTCTGTGTGTCTGTGTGTCTGTGAACAGCATAACTCAAAAACGAACAGTCGGATAAACACCAAACTTGGTATTTAGGTTCAGTATCTTCCAGAGATGCGACACGAAGGTTTTTAAGAAAATCCCCCCACCCCAGACTACCCTTTACATGGAACATTTTTCGAAAATTTTAATTTTCTCAAAAACGGCTCTAACGATTTTGATTAAAATATCATATGTTTAAGATATTGTCATGACAAATAAAATGTATATCTCGAATTTTCTGGGAATGTCTCCAAAAATATTCTTCATTGTGAACGACTTTTGCATAACTGGTAAACCATAAGAGATAGACAAAATTTTACTACACAAAAAATGTAGATCGCGTTAAAATACACAACTTATGTCATATACGTTTCTTTTGTTGAGTGAACCGTTTTCGAGATATTGCTTGTTATTTCCTTAAATTTTCCAATACTTATACTTTTTCTCAAATTCGTTATTCATTTTTTTTATGTCCTGAACATGCAAAGAGAATGGAATTCGCCACATAGCAACCAGCGTTAAAATATTTGACTATCGCTTAAAAGCTACCATATTCCCCTTGCATCTACAAGAAAATTACCAATAAGATTGACATCTCGATATCTCCATTAACATGAAGCATATGGAGAATAGGCGTTTGTAAAATTAGATTGTACAAGAGTAGAGAAAGTCATGTGAGTGTAACACATCTGATTTTTTTTATGTCCTGGACCTGCAAAGAGAATGGAATGCGCCACATAGCAACCAGCGCTTAAAAGATTTGACTATCGCTTAAAACCTACCATATTCCCCTTGCATCTACAAGAAAATTAGCAGTAAGATTAACATCTCGATTAACATGAAGCATATGGAGAATAAGCGTTTGTAGAAATAGTTTGTACAAGAGTAGAGAAAGTCATGTGAGTGTAACACATCAGATTTTTTTATTCAGGGGGCCTCAAAAAATGTTCCGTTAAAATCTCGGTATTTCATTGTTGGGTGGTATACAATACTTCCGCTACTTAGCAGAGGAAGTAAAATCTGATAGGCTACATTCACAGAGCCTTCTCTATCCACCATCGCTTGCTTTTATGTACCTAGAGTCTACAAATTATTCTTACGAAACGTAGAATTAGACGACTGAAAAATTCAATGCCAATGCCGGGATTTGAACCACGAATTTCCATCTCTAACCACTGAGATGGAAACCCGGAGATCCGTGGTTCAAATCTTGGCGATGGCATTGAATTTTTTAGTCGTCTGATTACACCTTTTCAAACTTGTCCAATATACAGTTTGCGTGGAAGAACAATTTGTTCCATATTCTTACGAAAATTTATTTTTCTATCTATTGCACGTTAATCGAGGTAGGGATTTCTGGTCTTTCACGCCCATTATAGAATGGGACGCTAAGAACCACAGTAGTTAAAGAGCGTCCATAAATAAATGAAAAAAACTGCTCGTTTTTGAGTTATGCTGTTTACACATGCACACACCTTTAGGAGGCCTCATGTATTTCCTGTGAAATTTGGGAATCGAATATTTGGATGGAATGCAACACTTACTCTACCTACTAGGTACATGGTCGGAAAATTAATAAGCTAGTTATTGTAGGTGCAGATAAATATTTCCCTTTATAAATTCTAAATTCAATTCATATGTTACACAATCTCACAGCTTAAACTTTAAGATCGATTTAAATAAGAAGATCTTTCATAATTGATTATGTTAATCTAAATGGTTTATTATAAAATGTAATATCTTTTTTGGCTAAAAAATTATGTATATTATTAATTTTAAAATGCTCAACTGAGAAGCGGAACAGTTGCCTACCTCAATGGCCTCTATGAGTGAAGGTTGGATTGTCTACGTTTTACAACTAGACTGGACTGGACTGGATTAGCGAACCGAGGGGACACCTACCACTGCGACCCTGAAGGAGTATATTGTGCATGCACCCCGGGAGGAACGGATGATGCGAAGAAACGCGGGTTGCAAAGTGAAGTCATCACAGACACGCAGAGTTCCCTAACAGTTACAGACTTGACCACCCGGCCACGAAAGGGCCGCCTAGAGACCTCCCTTAGTGGAACCGGGCAAACATTTCCAAAGCGTAAACCTCTGCGCCATCTGCCCGACATCGACCGAACCACAGGCGCGGAGACAATCTGAAACATGAAAGGGAAATTAAATGAGAGATGGGGGAGAGAGTAGTGGTTGAATACACCACTCCAGCATTCGCTTTTGTTAACCAGGGAAAACCACAAAAAAAACACATGGTCAGAGTATGCGGCCGGTCACTGGGAATCGAAACCGGGACCTTACACGATACCGTGGAGCCATCTCGCGCGGTACGTTTTAAACTCAACTGGCTAATTAGCATTAATGTTAATACCAAGCCGTTACAAAATTGTCATGAATGGCGCAAGGAAATACGTGCTTGCTACGTTTTCGATTTCATGGATTCCTAACAAATCAGCTCTCTGGGGATAGCTTTGGAGTTTTTAAGCAGACAATCACGAAACTGATAAATTAGAAAGGAAACGCAATTTCTCTTATTTTGTGCAAGCATAACAGGCTTAGTTGTCGTCCCATGTGCAGGTTGTGCGAAAAGTCCCCGTACCCCGTACCCCTGGGAGTATCAAATGTTATTATGCTATGTAGCTATGTTACTTCTTATCAATTGTTGGAATTCATGGTTACATGTTTTCGCAGTCGAGTTTTAATTTGTAGCCATGGCAGATGTGAGCGGTCATAGTTACACTATTAAGGAGCGCTTTGTGACAAGTGTGCGGGTCCCATGAACGACAACACACAGGACAGACAATGAGACAGATCACGGGAGCATTCCAAGAAATATTTAATAAGGCTCCACCGCGAAAAGCAACACTTCTGGATTGGGAAAGACGTGCGTTTGCTTTTGACAGTGTTAAAGACAGGCCGCGGAGTGGAAGGAAGAAGCCAAGAAGAAACGTGCGGGAATCTCTGCTTCGATTGAACAATCTCCTATGAAGTCGACCCGTAAACGTTCTTCGGAACTCGGTATACCGAGGACAACAATGCGAGATCACATGAAAAAAGACCTTCAGTTCAGACCTTTTCGACCGACGTTCGTAAACGAGTTATCGCATAAAGAATGGAATGAGCGATTTATCGCAACTCACGTGCTACAAATATTGTCTTTTGGGCCAAAGAGAATCCTCGAGTTAGAAAGGAACCCACCTCAAGTAATGATGATATGGGCAGGCGATGATATCACAGCATCTGCTTGAACTGTACCTTTTTTAAAGGACTGTGAATGGCGCAAATTATTTATACACGTTACAAACATGGTCAATATCTCAGCTTGAGGAAAAAGGCTTCACAGAACGCGCATAAGGTTGCAGCGAGATGAGCACCTCCTCACTACGCTCTTGCAGTGCTCGAGTTCCTGAATGAACAGTTTCCAGGACGGTAGATAGGTCGAGGTTCATCAGCAACACCAGTTCCCTTGAAATGGCCAACAAGAAGTCCTGACCTTAGCACACCTGACAACCCGTTATGGGGAGTCATTAAAGCGCATGTATCTGCACGTCGTTATGCTACAAACGAACAACTGCACAATGCTGTTGAGGATTCATTGCGCACTATAACACCGGACATGCTCAAGAATATGTCAAGAAGAACATGGATATGGAAATGTGTTTACAGCATGATGGGGAATATACAAATATACTGGACACTTAATACGTAAGAACTTGCGCTAAAATAAATCAATTAGCATTCGATACTAGGGGATACGGTGACTTCTTACTTACCAGCTAAAATCTTGTTTCACATTACATGAATCTAAGACATCTGATCCAGACTTCATATATTCGAGTAAAAGGCGTATGAAGGGAGGTTTATTCTCGTGAGTTTTCTTATCACTAATAAGGAGTCTGTCATCTAGAGTTCAGCTTGATTTATTTATCAAACTTCTTTTCACTACAGCTCCACAGCTCCACAATCACACGACTTTCTGTAGTTTCTGTGCCCACTATTTTCGCCTATTCCAGAAATTGTTCAAGCAAAGTTTCTTTTTCTATCTACTTCCTGTTAATCATAATGAACTTCGGCTGCAATGGTCCAAATACACTATTTGTAGCATTTACACAAGAACAAACTGCAATAATCAGCTGTTTTGCATGTACCTGCTTTTATTACATATTCTTTGTATGGGTTCAGGAAAACAAAAGAAGAAAGCTTGCAAGGTACATTGCAAAGTTCAAGCGAACAATAGCGAATATTTTAGAGATCGCTAATGCTACGAAAAAGAATTTAGTTGGCATAAACTATATATTTTATTTCCTTTGTCTACCTCTAAGATTTTCCCATTGATTTAAGTTGTATAAATTTCAATAAATTAAGAAAGCTTTTCTCGGAACATTTAAGACGTACATTTAATTTATCATCTTAATATCTCAAACTTTTAATCAAAACTTTACAAACATTTTGAAAAATAAAAAATTAGGAAAAAATTTTCGAATTAAGAACATTTTGGGGTAGGTGTATTTTTATAAAATTTGCATTTGCCATTTTAAACCGTGTAATACTTGACTCAAGTATGAAATGCAATATTTATTCTGTGTTTCCTTTTTGAGCTTTGGTGTTCACAAGCAGACGGACTGAAAACTATAACACACACCCGTCCACCCACCGACCCACCCACCCACCCACACACACACACACACACACACACACACACACACACACACGCACGCACAATGTGGACCTATTTCTGAAAATGCATTTCCTGCGTTCGGTGAACCCCAAAACATGCATTTCCGGTAAAATATCAATATCAAATTTTGGGTGGTATCTACCACAGCTATGTCTTATAAAAATGAAATATTATACATTTTTTACAACACTAATCTGTCAAAATGCTTCTTTGAGCAACGGTTTTAAGCCTTATGCCCTCTTCATTTATTCTGTTAAATGTGTATAGAAACCGCATTAGATGGTCCCCAGCTTTTATATTTACTTTTAATTTTTGGCATTTATTATATTAATAGACAGCCAATAATAAAACACATGGTTTTACAATTCATACTTTCTCGTTGTGTGCTGTATCCGATCTCAAATTTGACTGCGTTAGGTTAGGACTGTGTGGTTCGTAACTCTACATGTATTTAAGTACTCAGGGCATTCTACATTGAAAGTGACGAGGTTATTTAGTAAAATTCCCTCATCATCTCAGTAATTCCTCAAATACCTTCCCATTATCCACACATGCAGCTGGGACCGCCATATTATAACACAGTATTAAACAGCAATTATTAACAGGAAGCTATAAATAATTAAATAAAGAAATCATAGTAGGATAAAGAAATAATTACAACAAATAACTTCCGTATATTAAACCAATTTATAATATAATAAGCTTGAGTAGAAAGATTTGTCCAAAGAAAAAGGTGGGTAATTTGCCAATCATGTTGTAACAGCGTGAGGAACAAAAGCATTAGCTTAAAGATTATTGGAATGCGGTTAGATTATAACTTCAGTATGTTTGAACAGAAATTCTGAAAAAGAGAAAGATAATGAAATTCTGAGAGTGGGGGAGGCACCGCCTAGTAACTGTCACATATGCATACGTAGGAGTTTTGAGATTGGAGCGCTTATGAAAGGGTGTTGATAGTGGAGTAAAGTGTTGGTGGACCTTGAGTTAATATAAGGACGTGTATTCTAATCAGGGACACATTCGTTCGTGCACACATTCGTGCATACATTCGTGACACTCTTTCTTGAGAATTAGTCACTTAATCTGGTGTGTTATTTTAGGCGCTCAGGGTGGCGCTTGTGAGAATAAGATGTAGCGGCCATCGCGAGGAGTTTAACCGGTAAGCATTTTAGCGACTTACGGCAATTTACGCCTCTAGTTTCTTGTACTGAGGAAGCATTTATTTCAAACCATAAAATTGATACTGCAGAAGTTAGCAGGTATAAATAAGTCAAGTGTTACAATTTCGAGTGCTAACATTCATAATCAGTTTTATTCTTTATCTTCAAGCCATCGGCAACTCGCTTCAGTAGTTCTAAGTATTAGATCACAAATTTTAGAGTCAATTTAAACTGGCGTTATCTTTTCACTACGTCCACGCATACCCTGATAGAACGATCTCATAGCCAACCAGTGTAGCAGCTGGCAGCAGAATCAACAGCAGATATTGAAGCAAAGGGTACTGCTTCAAATGTAACGACCAAAGACCGGCTTAACGGAGGTGAGTTCCGATTAAATTAAACTGAAGTTCCACTGAAGTTTAAAGTTTATAATACGCAGTAGAACTAAAGACTATAGCTTAAACCTAACCGGGGGTTTAAGCCTCGTTTATAATGCCGTCCCTATAGGCATATTAAGATTCTGTACCGATATTATGCTGTTCTTTTCATAATATTATATTCAAGTTTAACCCAACTTTCTTTGTTACCGACTACACACGGCTAAGTGCGGTGAAATAATAATATCAGAAACACAAATTAACCCTTCTAGCGGATAACTATTCAAAGCATGTACCTACAATATTGCAAGTCGCCTTTCAGAAAGGTAAGGTCAGGTAAGGTAGGTTGATATAATATTTGAGATCGCCTTGAAGGTTTACCGGGTCGCTTCAATCATATGAGAAGGTTTAATGCACCTACGGGTATGTCGACATGGTAGCTCAAGCGATAAGAGCATCGTCATGGAGAGCCAAAGATCTGTGATGCGAGTCCCACCATGGAATTGAGTTTTTCATGTCTGATTCAACTCTCCAGTTTTCAGCCGCCGCTTTCACGCTTACAAATGCAATTTCACCTTGATTTTGTTATGCCGAAGGAACTTTCAAATAGTGATAGAATTCTACAAACCAATTGTATTGTTTTAATGTTAACACATTCAAAAAGTTGTTTTAACCTTCCTACTGCTATGCTTATTAACCTCCTTAAAGTACTGTGCGGGGTCTATGTGGACCCCATACATAAATGTTAATAACACCTCCTTTACTACTCTGTTTACTTTGAACTTCGAACTTTATTTAGAACTTGTGACACAATTTTAAAGCAACAATTGAAAATCTACAAGTTTCAATTTTTGTATAAATATAATACTTTCTCTGTTTAGCCTTCAAGGATCCCATGGTGAAGACTGCCTAAACAGGCATACATTTCAACAATATTTGTTGCATGCCATTCTTTTTTTATTTGGATTTTTTTGCATTCCATTCATTAGAAATTTCTTCATTGTTACTATTATCTTCTGCAGATATTTATGCATCATACTTGGATTTTCACATTCCTGTACATCAGGAATTCCCTCTTCTACTTTTACAGCATCCTCAGTCTCTGAATTCGAATCATATTCAAAGTTTATTTAAGTTTCATTTTCACTATCACTATCATATATAATACTCACCGCTTTATCTAAATCTTTAGGATTATTCAAATCATATATTTCGCCTTTCCGCTTTGACATGTCCTCACTTCACACTAGCAACCAAAAACTATGGCTCGAGTTCCCAATGGCTTCAACAATGTATTTTCATAAAACAACGTTTTAAGCTAGAACAACCAGAAAGTACAAGGCAATCAACATAAAACATAAAAAGTCTTTGACGTAAAAGCAAGACAAACTGCTGTGCGGGGTCCAAGTATATATTTTTTTACAGTTAAGTGTAACGAAATGTTTCAGGAAAATTGACGTGATACTAAAGAGTATTAAATTTGGTGCACATTGCAAAAAATCCTGAATTTCTAGCTTAATTACTAATCATTTTAAATCAAAATAATAACACCGGAGTCCAGCTGGACCCCGCTTAGCAGTAGGAGGGTTAAACGTAGCTTGAAATGTAATTTCTTAAATCCTGATTACATTGTGCCGCTGCTTGACACTGCCTTTAGTACATAATGATAATCCGGTTAGCATTAGTGTACAATGTGCATCAAGGTTATACAGGAGATATGAAGCAAAGACTGCTCACCTATGTGTTCCATGACGCGAAACGTGAGTGTGTGTTCAGACCAGCAGCGGCCACAAGCACGTCTACAGTAAACTGTAATAAAAGTATCAGTTATGCTTTTCAGACTAGTAATTAAACAGCTGTGTTCGACCACAAACATCGCAACGAAACGAGTAAAATATAGACATTCATAAACATAGAGTGCTGTAATGAGTTAGATTTAACCGTCCTAATTGTGAAATTAGAAACGAGCACTTCTCTGCGGAAAAAGAGGCTAAGGCTAAGGCAAATCTGAAAGCAAAAGGGACCACTTGTCGCCAAGGATAACGCATCAGAAATAGCGTTCACGCTAGGTTTAGGGCTAATGCAAACGCTGGACAGTATGTTAACCATCCAATAAGGAGAGCAGTTGAATTGAAGTCTTTAGATTTTTTTGCAGGAAGTGGGTGATTTGCTGATAATTCAAACGGTTGGTGACAAAAGAATGAGATTATTTGAGAAAATACCCGAGAAAATAAATGTTAAGCTTCATTATTAATGCTGCAATAATATTACACAAAATAATTAAAATTAATGTGCGTTTAACAATATTGGATATTTATAGCATTTGGTACTAATCAATTTAAGACACAGCAATCCATTACTAAAATGATAAGTTAGCACATATATTTCTTTCTAAGGGGGTTTCAGGCATCAATAATTACTTTTACCGTTGTCTTGGATATCGTTCCGTAAATTTTTATTTCACTTCCCCTCAGAATGAGCGCTTTTACGATATCATATCATGTCACCAAGATTTATATTTTCGACTACAGTCCTGCAAAGAATTAAACAGGAGATTTTTTTTTACTGCGATTTTTATTCATTTTACAGTTGAAGTTATACCTATACTCTGACACTTCTGGGGCAACTTTCCAAATTACCGCATTCTAGCTCAGTGCAGTCGCACCCGCATTGCCCTTAGTGAGGCTGCTAGTGCTGATGTTTCGTGGCGGAAGGGAGTTGGGTTCGAGTCCCTCCTCAGGCAGGTGCCAGGAAAATGGAAAAACTTCATGGAAAAGACAAAACATCGTTAAACATTTACAAATATCAATGTATGAACTAAATAAATCAATAAGAATTTACAGTTTAAGAATGTCAGAAATAAAAAATAAAATAAACCTTACCGTACGTTCGAAAATAATAAAAGAAAATAAAGTGTTTGATTAGATATCTAATTTTAATTATTAAATTGCAATTTAACCTTTGACATGCGTAAAGCCGTGGAAGATAAAACGAACAAATACCGGTTCATATGTGGAAACATTATTAATAGGCTTCAAAATATGAAGATGAAGATCTACAAGATAAGGCCATGGCAGTACCTATGTTTGAGCACGAATCGTGTACACATAATGCGCAAAAAATGAAACCGAGAGAGAGAGAGAGAGAGAGAGAGATGACATTTCTTTGGTTGCAAAAGGTTGTACCGAGATAAGATAAGAAGTGTTGATATACGATAATAACTATAAATACATACTATGGATAAAAAATTAGAAGGAAAGAGAAAACCAAAACAATACTTTAGATGGTAAGTACACATTATCACTCTAAGGGTATAAAAACGCGGTACGCTTTAGAAAACAATGAAAATTGTTATTATTATTATTATTATTATTATTATTATTATTATTATTATTATTATTATTACACTGAATCAGAATGGGCATTATCGTCTTATCCGTGTAGTAAAATTAAGAAGAAGAAGAAGAAGAAGAAGAAGAAGTGTTAAAAAGTGAGTGTATTTGCTTTAGTAGCAAAGTCAGTTAAATTGAGTTCTATTTACGGACGCTCTTTAATTACTGTGATCCTTAGCCTCCCATTCTATATTGGGCGTGAAAGACCGGAAATTTTGCCCAGAGGTCTCTTTATCAGGCTTGAGGTTCTTTTACGTGCCGTAAATCACGGGACCAGTGGCTCTACTTCCCGTCCGAGGGAAGCCATTCCAACGATTTTTACGCCCGAAACAATCCATCGTCCCCTGGAACTAGAGGCTAGCATGGTAACCACTACGTAGCCAAGAGAATATGAAGCATGTTAGTGAAGGGGAGCAAATTGGAAGGCCGAGCCTATCTGTTCTTATAAAGCTCTGAGCGTATTAGTCTAACATGGTTTTATAAACCTTGTTTTTTACTATTCCTTACTTTCAGTTCATAGGCTTTTGTAGTATTTTCAATTAATGGATAGTAACTTAAGTGAGTGTCCTGAAAACATGGAATTTAGCTTTTAGAGAAGGAATTAAAATATCAAGCTAACCCCAATACAGCGTGATTCCGGAATCTATCTCAAGCCTTAGTGTGCGTTTCATTTGGGTTTGTATATCGTAAATGTCCTAAACATCCTATACAACCTTGTCTCTCCTGCTATTATGGAACCACTTTCGGCCTTGTAGCGCTTGGCATTAAGTGGCTACCACGACGGGTATTTCAAATTAACGACCTCCAAGTAAAATACACGTGTTATTTCATGTTAATATTTACAAGTTGCGAGTGCCCCGATTTTCACTCTCTTTACCACCTACCTTAAGTTGGAGGAGAAAGTAGGTATGGTATTCCACCTAAGTTCAATATCGAGATTTCACCGAAAATACATGTTCTGGGGGCCTCTGAAAGAAGTAAAAAGCATTTTAGGGACAGGCCCGCTCGTATATGACTATGCGTGAACCCATACCTTTAAAAAGTATGAAACTTTGTATTTAAATTCAGCATTTTTCAAGGATGGGAAACTAACGCTTTAAAGAAAATACTCCTACCCGACACTAACCTTAGCATGGAAAAGCTTTCGTTATTTTTTATATTCTTAAAATGGCTTCGACGATTAAAATACTTGCACAAAATACATTGAACTGTGTGCGAGTAACCAGTGAAATTCACTTCATTACGAATAAACTTTATATAATTTTGTATGACTGTAAATCATAAGACAGAGGCAAAAACTCTGATGTGATTCATTCACACGAATTTCTGTATAAATGTCAAATTCACGTATATTAATTATATACTATTCGTTTTAAAACTGATTGTTCTATTCAGTTACGTATCTCACGGTATACTTTTACCTATATCGTTTTACTTTCTCTACTACATATCGCAAGTAAGGGAGGTATTGCAATCCACCCAAAATCTTGATACCGATATTTCACCGTAAATACATGTTTTGAGATGCCCTGAAGCAAATAACGCATGTTTGGAAACATGTCCGTGTGTGTGTGTGTGTGTGTCTGTCTCTGTCTGTGAACAGCATAACTCAAAACGGAAAGTCGGATAAACACCAAACCTGGTATTTGAGTTTGGTATTTTCCAAGGATGCGACACAAATATTTCCAAGGAAATCCTCCCACACCAGACTACCTTTTACATGGAACATTTTTCGAAAATTTTGATTTTCTCAAAAATGGCTCTAACGATTTTGATTAAAATAGCATATGTTTAAGATATTTTTATGGCAAATGAAACGTATACTTTGAATTTTCTGAGAATGTCCCCAACAGTCCTCTTCAATCTGAATGACTTTCGTATAACTGGCAAACCGTAAGAGAGACAAAATGTTACTACACAAAAAATGTAGATCTCGTTAAAGCACACAATTTATGCCATATACATTTTGTTTTGTTGAATGAACCATTTCTAACACATTCCTTGTTATTTGTTTTAATTTTTCCATATTTGTGTTTTTTCTCAAATGGGAACACGTTGTTCGTTTTTTGTTTCTTTCTTTTTTTTTATGTCCTGGGCATGCAAAGAGAATGGAATCCTCTACATAACAACCAGCTCTTATAAGATTTGACTATCTTTCAAAGCCTACATATTGCCTTTGCACCTATAAGAAAATTATCAATAAGATTCTACAAACGTTTATCTCGATTAACATGAAGTAGATGGAGATAAAGCTTTTGTAAAAATAGTTTGTACAACAGTAGAAAAAGTCATGTGAGTATAACATATCAATTTTTTAAATATTGAGCTTTAGACAACCCATGTGCATTAAAAAATAAAATTCCACCTTAGTATTCTCCACATTTGTCAAAATTAACATGTAGGCCAGAGCGAGCATCGGTTCTGGTCTACCTGTTTCTATAAGTTCCTGTAACTTCCTGATCGTGTAAGACAGACCTTGCGTGTCTTCCGCCAAAAATATAACGTGCATATCTAACCATTTTGCGCTGGAATTTCCCTGTTCCTACAGCTCTTGTGCCAATTGTGTAATATATGTTATGCACAACTTAAATAGTGTTGGCGATAATCCACATCCTTGTTGCAATCCTTTATTAACCAAGCAATCTTCTGTGTATTTGTTCTCAGGCTTCGCTCTTGCTCTGGTACTTCGACATATTTTAATTACTGCGTTAAATAATCTTACAAGGGAAGTATGAAATTTTTCATGACGAAACCTATGTTGAAATTTTTGCTGACAGAAACAGTAAGCGAGTGAAGATCCATGTGACAAGGCAACTTCTCTACCCTTTAACCAGGGATGTACACATCCCACAAGAAATAACCTACATCCAATTTCTGATCGTCTGTAAAGGCGTTAATAGGGCGTGTCTTATGATATCCGCTTGGCACCTCCTTCACCCTTAGTGTGTTGAAGGAGGAAGGCGGCTAGAGCTTTCTTGTTTAAGAACATGTAAACGGCTAGGAAACGATGATGTTTGAGGACTAAAATGCTAACATCTTGAGAATTTACTCAAATTCAAGAGCATTTCCAAACAGACATTTGCTGTATACTAGCAATTAACCTCGGTCTCCATTCCTCACCTATAACTGGCATATTATAGAGAGAGCTGTGTAAGAACGTAGGTTTTCACGGCCGGTGTCACAATTATTACTAATATAATTTTCCGGGCTGTTATGCCGTGGTCTGCTGAAGAAAGATTTCCCAGACGTTTCGTCCACAACTGCGGTGGACATCTTCAGTGGTGCGGACGAAGTCTTCAACTGCGAGCCAATCAGAAAAGCGCAACAACACAGCCGGCGCCAGCCCCCTCATACCAGCGGGCCAATCAGCAGAGAGCGTCCACACTATAAAGAGAGCGGCACTAACGGCCAACGCATCAGACGCTGCGATACTTTCACCGAGAAGACTTCGTCCGCGCCACTGAAGATGTCCACCGCAGTTGTGGACGAAACGTCTGGGAAATCTTTCTTCAGCAGACCACGGCATAACAGCCCGGAAAATTATATTAGTAATAATAGAGAGAGCTGGTTCACGTTTTTGCGTTTATATGGGAAAGAATAGGGAAAACGAGGGTAGATGCGACGGTTGAAGGAGGAAAATGCGTTTATATGGGAGAGATAAGGAATACGAGGGTCGATGCTAGGCTAGACAAGACTGGAGGTGTGGAGTATGCGTTTATATGCGAAAGATAGGAAAAACGTGGACAGATGATAGGCTAGACACATGCTGAAGGAGGGGAATATAGGCTTATACGGGAGAGATAGGGAATGCGAGGAGAGGTGCTGGACTATACAGGGCTTAAAGAGTAGAATATGGGTTTTATATGGGAGAGCTAGCAAATCGAGAAGCGGTATTAGACTAGGAGGGTTAGAATAGTAGAGTATGCGTTTATATGAAGATACGAGGAAAAGGAGGGTAGATGCTAGGTTGAGAGAGACTTCAAGGAGAAAACTGCGTTTATATGGGGGAGATAGGGATAACGAGGTGAGATCCGAGGTAGAGCAGGTGCTGAAAAGTGGGGGAACGCCCTTTATATAATAGAGGTAAGGAATACGAGGAGAGATAATAGGTTAGACAGAGGTCGAGGAGTACGGTATTGATTATGTGTGGAAGATATGGAAAACGGAGAGACATCCTATGCTAGGAGATAGTCGAAGGAGAGGGAAATGCGCTTTATATGAGAGAGGTAAGGAATACCAGGAGAGATGCTAGTCTAGACAGGGATTGAGGAGTAGAGTATGCGTTTATATGGGAAAATATAGGGGAAACGGGAAGAGAGATGCTAGGCTAGACCGAGGCTGAAGGAGGGGGAATGTAGGTTTATATCGGTGAGATAGGAAGCCAAGGAGAGATGCTAAACTAGACAGATGCTGAAGGAGGGAGGGATATGGTTTATACGGAAGAGATACGTAATACGAGGAGAGATGCTAGACTAGACAGGACTTGAAGGGTAGAATATGACTTTATGTGGGAGAGATAGCAAACCGAGTAGAGGTATTAGGCTAGGAGGGTTTGAATAACAGAGTATGCGTTTATATGAAGAGACGAGGAAAACCAGGGCAGATGCTAGGTTGAGAGAGCCTTAAAGGAGGAAAATGCGTTTATATGGAAGAGATAGGGAAAACGAGGTGAGATCCGAGGAAGAGCGGGTGCTGAAGGAGGGGGAATATCTAGTGCATACATCTTAGGTCGTAGTACGACAAAGCGATGGATGATCTTACCATTAGCCTCATTCTTAAACTTTCCCAACATCGTTTTGTTCTGAATGGAGTGACATATATGGATGACAGGATAATCAGAAGCATCCTGATGCTCGAGAAAATGTAGCTTGTCCTGGTACACATCTTCATTTGTCACACTATGAATGAACGAATCAGTGTCCATATACATAAGCTTCAGGTTTTCAGCTCCATAATATGGCAGCAACACCTCACAACGATAGTGGTGCATTAATATCTTGGAGATGTCCAACACACTCATTCAAATGTATGTAGGCTTGTTGAACACAATTTGTCGGGATGCCATATGCACAGCAGCTAGGTTGCTAGCATATATTGTTCGATCGATAAACGTAGGCTTGGCAGTTAACTTATCCAAGGTCTTCTCATTTGTCACCAGTCCTATATCCACACGATTACGCAGGTTCTCCCTAGTTTTTCCAAACATAGCGTTGTTAAACAGTTTGTAGAGATCCTTCTCGACTTCATTTGCAGCCTGTTGTCGCAGCCTATTGTTAAATTCCACAAAAGTTTTTAACCACTGCGACTGTCGGAAATGTAGCACATGATGGATTTTTGTTAGCCGTAGTCCATGATTAAGTGCTTGCTTCTAAGCCATGTAATGTAGTACCTACTACTTTCGAGGTCCAATTTGGGTATCAGTTTCTTTATAGTTGAGCCCTTAGGCTTCATACACTAGGGCAGGGAAGGTACATCGTTGTGTAGATCGTGAAGCGCAGCAGGATACTCCATGTCAACTTCTAATATGTATCCATGAGGATCATCTTCTTGTAGTCTTCTTACGACGATTTTTTCAAGTGACATCCACTCAAATCCTCCATAAGGGAGGGCGTGGCACATGACCCAACCATATTGGTTATTGGCACCTTCATATGTAATAAATTGGGTTGGTCTCGACTGATCACACTTCTTCATGTAGGCGTTGTTTGCTTCGGCATACCGGTGGGAAAAATGGCATAAACCTCCTCTTATGTTGGATTCCACCATGAGTAATTAGTCAAAATCGTGTAACAATTCCAGCTGAATTCCAGTATACAGCAAAATGGCGTCCCATGTAAGTTCTGGAGAGGAGAAATAATCGGCAGGGTCGACGTTGTGTGCTTTGAGGGTTTGATCTGTAAATGTCTCAAAGACATCAGCTAGAAGAAGTAAATCAGAGATTAAGTAGAAGTCGCTATGCTCGCCAAGGTTTCTTACATTAAACAGCTCCCATACATTTCTAGCACGAACGCAGTCAGCATCACTAATATCTTCTTCGTTTAATCTATTGAATAAGGAGTCCTTTGGAGGCAGGCTGGTTTCGTTCGAAACATCCTATGAAGTGACGTAATCATAGGGAAATACTCCCTTACGGGTCTTCAACTTCTCTTCTCCGAAGTGTTTCAGTGTTTCAAGGTACGATGTCAGATTTTTCCACAGCTTATCCAAGCTTGTACTGAGAAACGGAAAGCTATCCATAAACCGAAGCTTTATATCTCCTACATACTTGGAGAATGATATATTGCTTTCTTCAGAGCTAGGAATTACTTCCACCCGCTCACTTGTGCATCCCAGCTCCTTAACAATGAAGTGTGAGTCCAAACAACCGAGGTTGTGCATGAAGACTGGAATATATTTAGGTGTTTTGCAGGCTAAATTGCATTCATTATGTAGACTTCCACGATATTCACCGTTGATGTGATCATGGTCACGTACTTTGTAGTTCTCTTCAGTAAAGGTTTTTCCACACAAGTAGCATACTGTAGGGGAGTTGAAATCCATCTGCTGTTGATCTGTAAGATTCAGAGATATGACAGATTTGTATATATTATTAATTTCCTTTGGAATGAACGACAGGTATTCCATAACCTTCTGAGTAGGATCAACACCACGATATACATAGGGATGCTTAGGAAGACCAGTTTCCAGATGTCCAACGTCGGATGACGGTTTCACGTAAACGCAGAAACTCATAGGTACATACTGCTGATAAGGGGTTGTATATGAAGTTTCAGGATTGGATATACATGCATGATATGGGGCGAGAATACTTTCAAAGCCTACGTAGATGACGTAAGCTGGTTTCAACATACTTTCAAAAATTTTAAATTGAACAATTAATTTCTCCGTGGTAGGCATAACTAACCTTGCAACACCATGTAGATTACAGATGGCAGCATGTTTTTGTAGCTTTTCCAGTCCACTTCGTCCACACTGATCATCAAAATGTGTAAAACAACGCTTACAGGTATACACACGTCCACTATGCATAGTTTTCTGACGTCGAATAAGTTTTTCAAAATTCTTTATATAAACGTAGTGATGTTTCCCAATACTGTCACTCAATAGTAGGAGGTCACGGTGTTCAGGTAGTTCAGTCTCAGCGACCGTTATTGGATACACTTCGTGCTTCTCATCCAGGCCAAAGACGTTGATAGACATCCTGTTAAGCTTCTCAAATTTAGATATTGAGGAAAGTGGAGTTGGATAAGAAACACAGCTGAAGTCATATTTATTTTGAAGTTGCTTGTATTTGCTCACCCGTAGTGCATTCTTCTCAACGAATTTGGATAATACATAATACATAAAGCATACCTCATTGGTTAAATTCTGGATGTTAATGCAGGCATTAATTGCTTCAACAGATGGAGGCCGCGGTATGTAACGGATTTTACTATTTAATACGAAAATGAACCCTTCCACAGCCAGCAGAGCCTAGTTGCTATCCTTAAGTTGGGATTGCTCCATTATGTAACCAACTTCTTCATTTTCGTTTCCAAAATAGTGTCCAGATCCGTTTCTAGGAAAACAACTTGATTCCGACTTTTAAATGTTTTGTCCTAGGATTCTCCGATACTATTAACAAATCGACCCTCAGCCAGCAGATTAATGTTAACACTCCTGTGAATACCAAGCCCTTTATGCTCAGCCGGGATTATCCGCTGTTTTGGCTCATGCAGGTACATATTCAGGTCCTTAGTTAATTTACAGCGTCCATTGAATGAAGGTTCTTATTCTTTCATGTCACAGTCATCCATTGTATACAATAACTCTTGTTTATTAGGTTCTAATCTACGGTTCTTCTCAGGTTTGTTTATTTCGCATGCATCTTCGTGTCGCTGGCCGCCCATTAGTGTTTTTGAAGGTTACATTACAGTATTTACATTTGAAGAGCTTCTTACAAACGTAGCTCATGCTTCTTTAATCATAACCGCGGAGGAATTTCTTGCCGCATTTACCACAAGAATATCTTGAGGTTCTAGTAAAGACATCCATATGTGAGGACGTATTCATCTTTACTGTGATGTAATAACGTATTAACCCTTATTCAAGGAAATGTACGCCTCTTCACATTGATAACACTTTAGAAAGTCGTTTATTTTCTGAGATAACAACGATGTTGAGACCTCTAAATTAATTAGCAGAATGAAGTCCAATGCAAGAGTTCGCTCTATTTATAGAGGGGGCACGAACCTCTTTAGATCAATTATATAGCGTATTACTCCTTCTTCAAGGTAATGTACAACTCTTCACCTTGATAACACTTTAGAAAAGCGGATTATTTTCTGAGAGAACAACGATGTTGACACCTCGGAGTTAATTAGCAGAATGAAGTCCAATGCCCGGTGCCGCGGTGTTCCCGCGTATCCGTAAAGGTTCGGATGCTTAGAGTAAAGTGTTTGCGAGTGTTCTTGTATTGTTCGAAGGTCTTCGTACAGATTCAGGTGCTTCACTCGTAAGGGTGATGAACGATCCTTCAACCGAGCAAGGGGCAAGTATCGTTGAGCAAACATTCACCATATGCCGCGAAAGTTAGAAGCACAAAGTTGCGAGTGAAATGAAATATGTAAATGAAATAGAATCAAAGGAAATCGTGATAGCATACTCCACTCAGGCACTCGTCTGCAGACAGCGAAAACCACGAAAAATCCGAGACCAAAGTGAGCGATCGACGGGAATCGAACCAGGAATCCTAGCAGCATACGTGAAAGACGCAAATGAAATAGAATGAAAGGAAATCGTGTTATCATACACCACTCAGGCATTCGCCTGCAGACCAGGGAAAACCACGAAAAATTCCAGGTCAGCGTAAGCGACCGACGATAATCGAACTATGGACCCTAGAAGCACACGCGAAAGATGCAAATGAAATAGAATTAAAGAGAAAGGAAATCATAATCGATGAGAAACTACTAGCGTTCGGATGTCGACCAGCAAAAACCGCGAGAAACCTAAGGTCAGAGTGACCGTCCCTACGGAAATCGAACCCAGGACCTCCGAATGCAAACCATAGACGTTATCGCCTGAATTAATCCATAAAACAGGTTTATCCCATACCACTCATGACAATAATCTCCCCACCAGATGACGTCACACTTTGAGACAGACTGTGTTCGAACAGCCCGACATGTTGATACGCATTTCATTTTCTACCCCTCATACCAAAAGAAAAGTATTCTTGCACGATCATTCAGACACATGTTTCCATTCAATACCTACCACACCCAGCACACCAAAGTTAACATAATTTGTATTATAATACATTAGGAACAGCGAAGAAGCTTTTCTCCCCTCATTTAAATAAATTCATGTATATACCCTAGTGTTTTATGTTTCCATTCTTTAATCAATACTTTCTTTCCATCTAGTCCTCATTCACCCAAAGAAGCAGTACACAATATGACATTTTATACGCTTAATGTCCATTTATCAGAGAATACCACGCTTAATATCCATTTGTCACATAAAACCGCTCTGTAATGTAGTTATCGCAGAAAACCGCTACATTTGACTGCAACCTTTACCATAATCCGTTTTTAAGCCTGTAGAATCGTATTAGGAAATACCTTAATAAATTGGTTGTATTTTTACCTCAGCAAGTCTACACATTTTAAAGTCACTAATCCCTGCTATTTGCATTTATTCTAAAGATTGCCATATTTCATTTTTGAGGTTGCCTTTGTTTCAGATAATGTCTTGCAATCGATTTTAAATTTCTTTATAATCAAGTCAAGCGCGCGTTTAACGCCTATAATGGACGTCTGCATGTGCTAAAACCCTTAAAACGGCCGACTTCCGCCTCCTTCCCCCCAAGTCGGATGCGGACCGGTAGAGTACACCTTTTCTCGGGGCCGCTAGAGAGCGGAGAAGAAGCCAGTGGAAGGCAGTAACAGGTAGTGACAGGGAAGGAGTGGGATGGGGTTGACTCGGTCTACGACCATGCCGCAGATCCAACGTGATTCATTTCATTCGAGAGCACCGTCCAGGGCGGAACTATAGGTCTCACTTTCACTTTAAGGCACGCCAGCATCTTGCGTAATTTTGGAGCTATTTGCGCTAACTTTTCCTTTTAGTCATGCATTCATCTATGGGATGTAATATTCGTTAGGACGACAGGTAGTCAAATATGTATTACAAAGAAACTAGCTTATGATATAAACGTAATAACCTTTATTCGACGTGTTTATCTTAATTACTTTTGATGTTATTCGAAGATGAATTTGTATTCATGTCACTAGATTCAACCCAAGACCACCAGGTCAACTTACGCGCCCCCTCTTTGCGGCCTACTGAAGCCGGCCGGCGCAGAATTGGGAACAATCGGCTATTGTCCTCGTACGAGGACAATGTTCCATTGTTCTCATCGCTAATCTTTAACCGTCCTCCCGAGACGAAAACAATGGTTCATTGTTCTCATCGCTTTTGTCGGCGTTCGGAGTAGGCCACAAAGATTAAATGTTTTCATACCTGTCCTTTGTGTGCTATTCTGTCACTGCCAGCCAGAGACCATGGACAATAGCCCATTGCCTTCGTACGAGAACAATGCTCCATTGTTCTTATCGTTAATGGCGGTGCCGGAAAAGCACATAAAGCACAGGTGTGAAACCACTTGTCCTCTGTTTACACGATCAATAGTCGGTCCTTGTCGCTGCAAATCCCCACCCTTTACCTACTGTGAGATAATTAATTCGATTACAGACATTTTTAATCGGCGGTCTTTTACAAAAAATCTATTCTTACCATTAAATGCTTATATCTCCTGAATGAAAAGAGATAGCGCTGTACCATAAAGGGTAGTTATATCCTTGGAATATGGCGCGGCATTCACTATTATTTTATGTTGACCTGGTGGTCTAGGGTTGAATCTAGTGACATGAATACAAATTCATCTTCGAATAACTTCAAAAGCAATTAAGATAAAGACGTCGAATAAAGGTTATTACGTTTATATCATAAGCTAGTTTCTTTGTAATACATATTTAACTACCGGTAATCCTAACGAGTATTACATCGCTTAGATGGTTGCATGACTAAAAGAAAAAGTTAACGTAAATTACTCGAAAATTACGCAAGACGCTGGCGTGCCTTAAAGTGAATGCGAGACTTATAGTTCCGCCCTGGACGGTGCTCTCGCACGGAATGAATCACGTTGGATCTGAGGCCTGGTCGTAGACCGAGTCATCCACACCCCACACCCGCTCCAACCGCACCACTCCTCCCCTGACCCTGCCTGTTACTGCCTTCCACAGGCTTCTTTGCCGCTCTCTAGCGGCCACGGAGAAAAGGCGTACTCTTCCCGTCCGCATACGACCTGGGTGGAAGGAAGCGGAAGTCGGCCATTTTAAGGGTTTTTTAGCACACGAAGACGTCCATTATAGGTGTTAAACGCGCGTTTGACTTGATTTTAAACGAAATTTAAAAATGGATTGCAAGACATTATCTTAAAAAACGGCGACTTTAAAAAGAAATATGGCAGTCTTTAGACTAAATGTAAATGGCATGGATCAGTGACTTTAAAATATGTAGACATTTTGAGCTAAAACTACAATAAATTTATTAAGGCATTTCGTAATACGATTCTACAAGCTTAAAATCGGAGTAACTCTAGAAAAAATTATTTTGCTCGTGATTGCAGTCAAATGTAGCGGTTTTCTGTGATAACTGCATTATAAGCCCGGTTTTATGTGATAACTGCATTATAATCGCGGTTTTATGTGATAAATGGGTATTAAGCGTGGTATTCACCGATAAATGGACATTAAGCGTATAAAAATGTCATATTGTGTACTGATTCTTTGAGTGAATGAGGGCTAAATGGAAAGAAATTGATAAAGAAATGGAAAATTAAAATAATAGGGTATATACTCGTACATGAATTTAGCTAAATAAGTGGATAAAAACCTCTTCGCTATTTCTAAAGTATTATAATACAAATTATGTTAACTTTGGTGTGGCGGGTGTGGTAGGCATTGAATGGAAACATCTGTCCGAATTATCGTGCAAGAATACTTTTCTTTTGGTATGGGGGGGGGGTAGAAAATGAAACGCGTTTCAACTTGTCGACTGTTCCCAGACAGTTTGTCTCCATCAGGTGGGGGTAGAGTATTGTCATGAATGGTATGGGATAAACCTGTTTTTACGGCTTAGTTCAGGCGATAAAGTCTGTGGTTTGCATTCCGGGGTCCTGGGTTCGATTTCCGTAGAGACGGTCACTCTGACCTTAGGTTCTCGCGGTTATTGCTGGTCGACAGCCGAACGCTAGTAGTTTCTCATCGATTCAGATTTCCTTTCCCCTTAAGGGGACCTAGGACAGATTTTTTAGTCAAAATGGCTAAAATTTTCAATTTTTTGCTTTCTGCAAAAATTAACTCTTTATAATGTTAGTCAAACATTTAAATTCATTTTATGCTGATAAGCACCTTTTTAAAGGGTTTGGTAGCCATTTTTATAAACCACTGCAGGGAAGTTTAAATGCCTGCCACGCCCATTTTTGTTCTCGCTTGCAAAATAGTTATTTTCTTTCCAAAAAATCATTCAAATTTGCACCATAGTTAGTGTGTATTGGTTGTTGCTTCCATCTGGTGTTCATTACTGTAACTACAACAAAACTTCATCTTCATAAGAGTTCAAAATATAGCCGAATTTTTTAGAAACAAAATATACAGCCGTCTCACACCAGTAAAATGTTTATTATAGAATTTAAATATTTTAAGAATTTATTTGTAAGATTTTATCTGTTTTATAAGTTTTAAATAATTATGTGTTATGTTTACATGCAGTTTGGTTTTGTGAGGTTATTACTGTCAGTGTCTTACAAGTTTATTTATTGGTAATTGAAATGCATACACTAAGTGCAAGTTGGAGGAAACCCACAGGTAGGATGAGTAAAAGGAAGCTAAAGACTGAAAAATATTGAAAAAAGATGGAAAGGTGTTCCCAAAGAAACTATAGAATCACAACCTGGCCCATAAACATTACCATGTGATCACAAAAGTATTTATCTGATTCAAATAGTAGCACAGAAATTTCAGATTCTACTTCTGTTGTACATAATACATTACCCACACATACCAGTACACATGAAATAATTTCTGCCAGTGACAAAAAGCTCAGATATTTTGAAACACCACTTACACAACCTAACCTATGTGAAAATAAATACATTTTAATTCACTCACAAGTTCTGAATGAGTTATGTAGTAATATAGTATATGATGAGTGTGGGGAAAAGTCTTTGATTGTTGAAACAGGAGAAAATAAGGGCCTAGCATGTAAGCTTACTGTAAAGTGTAAGAATTGTGACAAGACATTTTCAGATGTTTACTCCAGCCCAAAAGTAAAGACTGATTCCAAAAGTAAAAAGGCTGCTTTTGATGTAAATAGAAGATGTATAGAGTCAGTTTTAAAAATTGGAGGTGGTCACAGAACAATGGAAAGAATTTGCATGAGCATGAATTTGAATATAATGAATTCTAAAACATTCACTAAGCATATGCATGCCTTAGCAGATGAATCAGAGACCATAAAAAATGTTCTTTCCAAATCAAGAGAAGCAGTGCATAAAGCCCATAAGGATCTGAATGCTGCAAACATAAATAACAAAGTAATAGATATAACTGTGTCTTTTGATGGAACCTGGCACAAGAGAGGGTTCAGATCTCTATTTGGGATAGGGATAGTAATTGATATTTTAACTGGATTAGTCATTGACTTTGAAATTTTATCAAAATATTGCCTCATGTGTGTCCTCTCTTAAAATGAACTGGGAGGAAGATACTCCAGAGTATAACATATGGCTTAGAGGACATAAAAGTATACCTGGAGAATGATGTAAGAATTACTATGGTTCATCTGTTACTATGGAAGTTTCTGCAGCAGATATCTTATGGAAGAGGTCTGTAAGTGAGTGTTCCATGCGCTACACAACTCTGTTATCTGACGGTGATGCCAAAACTATCCTTCACCTGACAAAAGAAGCTATATAAGAATCAGATACCACAATTATAAAAGAAGAGTGTGGTAACCATATTGCCAAGAGGATGGGTACAGGATTAAGGAATTTGGTACAGGAATGGAAAGCAAAAGGCACTCAACTTGGTGGGCGAGGACCAGGAACACTAAAAGAAGCTAATATTATCAAGTTAACCAATTATTATAGGAATGCCATTGTCTCTAATTTACCTGATGTTGATAGGATGAAATCTGCCATCTATGCCACTTTGTATCATTGCTCATCTACTGATGAAAGCCCAAAACATAGTAAATGTCCTTCTGGAAAAGATTCATGGTGCTTCTAAAATAGAAGTATTGCAGAAGTAAAAAAGCCAGAAAGCCATAAGGTTATGTCTATACAGTTTTCTTCTGCTACGCTAGTAAAAATACTACCATTGTACCAAAGACTAGCCTGTACTGAACTTTTGTCAAGATGCACCCAAGGTGGAACTCAGAATGCAAATGAAAGTTTGCATTCTTCAATTTGGAGAAAGTGTCCTAAGGAAACCTTTGTTTCCAGGAAAAGGTTAGACATAGGAGTAGTTGATGCCATTTCTGAATATAATATGGCTTTTACTTCACAAGAAGAGAAACTGGAGAAGAAATTACTGAAATAGGAAGAAAATTAGCTCTGAAAAGAGATTCTCGCAGAAAGTATGAAAGTCGCCGCTCCACATTACAACAGCAGAAGTCCACCAGAAAGAAGAAGGTGTTGAAATTGCATGCAGAAGAGGCTAAGAAGACGAAGGAGGGAAAGAGCTATGGCTCTGGACAATTTTAACTCTTTACACCAGGTACATTAGCCTGTATAAATGTTTTCAATATAAAATTTAAGTTTTCTCAGAACGACATTTTTCAATATGTCAAATGTCCCATGCGGGACAATCTTCTTTAGTTTTGCATGAAACTTGGCATAATAGTTCTACTGTTCTATCTAAAGAAGTTGTAGTATCATTTTTGGGCTACTATGTAAAACTTGGACACAGTGGGCTATTAATCCTAAACATGTTTACTTTTTAGGCTGTAATATCTGCATTAATGATTATAATTAATAATTTGTTATTCAAAGCACAAAATAAAAAAGCATACTAGGATAATTTGTAAGGAGTTCAAATATTAATGTAACAACGGGGTACTGATGAAAAATTAAATTTGTCTCTCATGGAGTATTTCATAATTTTCAAATATCGTGATATGAAAAACAGAAAATAACTCATCTCTGAAAAACTACTTCATACATTTTATTGAACTTTACACACAATGCTATTTAGAATGAGGGAAACCAACATATAAAATTTTAATAAGATTGAAAAAAATTGTAGAAAATCATATAATCTGTCCTAGGTCCCCTTAATTCTATCGCATTTGCATCTTTCACGTGTGCTTATAGGGTTCAGGGGTTCGATTTCCGTCGGCCTGTCACTCTGACCTCGCATTTTTCGTGGTTTTCACTGGTATGCAGGCGAATGCCTGAGTGGTGTAGGCTACCACGATTTCCTTTCATTCTATTTTATTTTCATGTTTCACAGGTGCTTCTAGAGTCCCTGGTTCGATTATCGTCGATCGCTCACTTTGACCTTGGATTTTTCGTGGTTTTCCCTAGTCTGCAGGTGAATGCCTGAGTGGTGTATGCTAACACGACTTTCTTTCATTCTATTTCATTTACATCCTTCATGTATGCTTCTAGGGTCCCAGGTTCGATTTCCCGTCGGTCGCCCACTCTGGTCTGGGATTTTTCGTGGTTTTCATTGTCTGCAGACGAGTGCCTGAGCGGTGTATGCTATCACGATTTCCTTTGATCTATTTCATTTACATCTTTCATTTCATTCGCATCTTTGAGCTTCTAGGTTTCGCGGCGTTTGGTGAATACTTGCTCAACGATACTTGCCCCTTGCTCGATTGACGCATGGGAGTGAAGCACCCGAATCTGTACGATGATCTACGAATAATACATGAACCTTCGCAAACACTTAAGTCTAAGCATCCGAACCTGTACGAGACGCGCGAACACCACGGCACAGTACATGCATCCTCGCAATACTTCGTTCACTCGTTCTAAACACCTGAAGCGATACGACGACCTACGAATACAAAGAGACACGCCTTCACTTCAACCAAGTACCCGAACATGCGCGAAGACCTACGGATACACCCGAACATTAGTGTAACACCAATTGAAATATAAGAGCTTAGACGCTTAATTACAGTTTTAGTATTAAAATTCAGTATATAATTGATCTAAAAAGGTTCGTGCCTCCTCTATAAATAGGGTGATCTCGGGCATTGGACTTCATTCTGCTAATTAAGTCCGAGGTGTAAACATCGTTCTTCTTTCCGAAAATAATCCTCTTTTCTAAAGTGTTATCAATGTGAAGAGGTGTACATTTCCTTGAAGAAGGATTAACACGCTATATACTTGATCTAAAAATGTTCGTGCCTCCTCTATAAATAGAGAGCTCTCCGGCATTGGACTTCATTCTGCTAATTATCTTTGAGGTGCCAACATCGTTGTTCTCTCAGAAAATAATCGGCTTTCTAAAGTGTTATCGAGATGAAGAGGCGTACATTTCCTTGAAGAAGGGTTAATATGATATTACATCACAGTAAAGATGAGTAAGTCATTATATAAGGATATCATTCCTAGTGCCTCAGGATATTCTTGTGGTAATTGTGGCAAGAAATTTCTCGTGGTTATGGTAAAAGAAGCATGAACTACGTTGTAAGGACCTCTTCAAATGTAAATATTGTAATGTAACCTTCAAAAACACTAATAACATCGGGGACACGAAGATGCATGCGAAATAAACAGGCCTGAGAAGAAACGTAGATTAGAACCTACTAAACAAGAGTTATTATCTGCAATGGATGACTGTGACATGAAAGAATATGAAACTACATTCATTGGACGCTTGAAATTATATTTTATACGCTGTGAATCAACTAAGGAACTGAATATGTACCTGCAAGAGCCAAAACAGCGGATAGTCCAGCCTGTACACAAAGAGCTTGGTATTCACAGGAGTGAGAAAATTAATCTGCTGGCTGAGGGTCGATTTGTTAACAGTGTCGTAGAAACCTGTGACAAAACATTTAAAACTAGGAATCAAGGTGTTTTCCTAGAAACGGATCTGGATTCTATTTTGGAAACGAAAATGAGGAAGTTAGTTACTGAAATAGAGGAATCCCGACTTAAGGGTAGCAACTGGGTTCTTCTTGCTGTGGAAGGGGTTCGTCTTCGTATTAACAAGTACAATCCTTTACGAAGAAGTAGCTACATACTCCTGCCTCGATCTGTTGAAGTAAGAAAGGCTTGCATTTACATCCAGAATTTAACTGATGAGCTATACTTTATGTATTCTGTGTTAGCCAAATTCGTTGAGAAGAATGCACTACGGGTGAGCAAATACAAGCAACTTCAAAATAAATATGACTTCGGCCGTATTTCTTATCCAACTCCACTTTCTCAAATATGTAAATTTGAAAAGCTTATCAGGATGTCTATCAACGTCTTTGGCCTGGATGAGAAGCATGAAGTGTATCCAATAACGGTCGCTGAGACTGAACTACCTGAACACCGTGACCTCCTACTATTGAGTGACAGTGGTGGGAAGCATCACTACGTTTATATAAAGAATTTTGAAAAACTTATTCGACGTCAGAAAACTATGCATAATGGACGTGTGCATACCTGTAAGCGTTGTTTTACACATTTGGATGATCAGTGCGGACGAAGTGGACTGGAAAAACTACAACAACATGCTGCCATCTGTAATCCGTGGTGTTGCGGTTAGTTATTACTACCACGGAGAAATTAATTGTTCAATTTAAAATGTTTGAAAGGATGTTGAAACCAGCTTACGTCAACTACGTAGACTTTGAAAGCATTCTCATGTCATGCATGTATACCCAATCCTGTAACTTCATATACAACCCCTTATCAGCAGTATGTACCTATGGGTTTCTGCGTTTACGTTAAACCGTCATCCGACGTTGAACATCTGAAAACTGGTCTTCCTAAGCATCCCTATGTATATCGTGGTGTTGATGCTGCTCAGAAGTTTATGGAATTCCTGCGGTTCCTTGCAAAAGAAATTAATAATATATACAAATCTGTCTTACCTCTGAAACTTACAGATCAACAGCAGATGGATTTCAACTCCCTTACAGTATGCTACTTGTGTGGAAAAATCTTTACTGAAGAGAACTACAAAGTACGTGACCATGATCACATCAGCGGTGAATATTGTGGAAGTCTACATAATGAATGTAATTTAGCCTGCAAAACACCTAAATATATTCTAGTCTTCATGAAAAACCTCAGTGGGTATGACTCACACTTCATTGTTAGGGAGCTGGGATGCACAAGTGAAGTAACTCCTAGCTCTGAAGAAAGCAAGATATCATTCTCCAAGTATGTACGAGATATAAGGCTTCAGTTTGTGGATAACTTTCGGTTTCTCAGTACAAGCTTGGATAAGCTGGTGAAATATCTAACATCGTACCGTGAAACACTGAAACACTTCGGAGAAGACAAGTTGAAGTTAATGACTCGTAAGGGAGTATTTCCCTATGATTACGTCACTTCATGGGATGTTTTGAATGAAACCTCGTTTTCCTTACCCTTTCCCATATAAACGCAAAAAAGTGAGCCAGGTCCCTTTATAATATACTACTCCTATACTTATTCGTAATTTGCGAATGAGTTGAAGAACTATCAATAGCATGCTTATTGGTGCGATACATAGCACAAGGCGTTGTAGCACGTACAGGGTAACACCACTACCCAATGAAATAAAGTCATGACACCATGAAGTATCCTTGAAACGGTAACGATTGCGATTTGCCCACGAGCCGTGTTGATTTGTTCTTGTTGTTTCTGTACATCCAATTTGACACTTCCCTTATTGGTCTGTTTCCGTTTCCTGAATTTGTTTCCATAATTGAGGCATAGGGATGTTTCAAATTTCAAAACTGTTAGAGCAATGTGAGTTTGATTCCCAACTTCTGGTATTTTTCATACTGTAAAAGCTTAATAATTCGTTTAATATATTCAATTATAATTATAATTTCTTTGTTTTTATCACCATAATCCAGTGTGCTATCTTTGGAACTCTTACATCAGCACGATTGCCCAACATAAAAAAATCTGATGTGTTACATTCATGTGACATTCTTTATCCTGTAGCATTTATTAATGCCTATAAAATCTTGTCTTTCGTAAGCTTATTTGTCTATCTATTTCATTTTAACGAGACAAACCTTTGCAGAAGTAGTTGCGTTTCACATTTCGTTATAAATACAAAGGGAACAACGAGAGTCAAATGTTTATGAACAAGGCGCTATATGCAGGTCTTAAAATTCCACTTTTTTGTTCATGTAGTTGCGAGAAACAGCTGAATATTGATATGGCTGAAAGGAATAACAAAGTACTGACTATTCGAACCATTAATAAAGGATATCTCGGAAATAGCTCATAGGGAAATACCGGCAAATACTCATCATAAACTGATCCGGAAGCAGTAGGTCTAACTTCGAATATATCCTTTCTCTACAAATGTTGACAACATTCTGCTGTGGATTCATTATTGTTATGTTTTTGTAGTAAACTTTTGATGCTCTGCTTGTAAAAATAGTAGCTTAATCGCTACTTATCCCAATTATTATTTCATTATCACCGGAATTTTGACGTTACCCCAGAAACTTAAGGTTATCAATGCTTATCTGACGAAAGATGTAGGTATTCAAGAAGATAAAATGAAGAAAATGCTTTGTGAATAACTGATTAGTCCAATGAACATTAGTCTATAAATGTTAACCAAATAACAACATGGTATAGAATTATCTCAATTAGAACAGAGAATTCTCAATTGACAAGTGTATTCTATAACGCATATTGTGCCAAACTGACAAGGAAAATTATAACTCACTTCAGACTACCAGCACTGTATAGTATACATATATTACAGATACACGAGATAGTGTTCAAGAATTAATATGTAGGAATTATTTTAAAGACTTCTTTCCCTATGAAAGCAGCTGAGATATAAAAGACATTTTACAGTAAGACAATGAATGTTCATAGATTTCTGGTAATTCAGTTGGGTTTGGTGAATGTATATTTTAATAATTATTATTTCGAAATTAAATTCAGAAGTAATCGTCTTAAAGCAAAAACCATAAATTTAAAAGCGAATCAATTTATCGAAGGGGAAAACCATCAGCTTTAAAGTGCATTCGGAGAAAATTATAAAGGGAAAATTTCAAGTTTTGCTTCGTAGTTTTAATCATTGTCACCATTACATTAATTTATTTATTCAATTTTTCTTAGAAAACGCACAATTGCCAGTTTTTATTCCAAGCGTCTCAGCTTAGAATAAAAATTATGTTTGAGGCTATAAAACGAACTGTCAATTTAGGTAAACGCTTGTTTTTTGCTCCGTAGTCCAATCGAAGTAGGGGCAATGGGAAAACAAATTAATATAGAGCAAATAATTATGATAATTAGTTTTTAATCAGCATGCCATTATATAATTTTATTATTGTTCTTTCACACTAGAAGCAGGTTGGAAAGTTGAATCAGAACTAAAAAATGCAATGTCACAGCCGGGGCTCGAAACAGTGTCCTTCAAATGAGGAGATTTAATGCGGGTACAGATGTGTCATCATGGCAGCTCAGACAATAAGAGCATCGTCACGCTTAGCCGTGATTGAGTCCAGTCTATGGCATTGAATTTCACCAGACTATTGATATAACGAGAGGTTTTATCCAGAGAATTCGAAAATCGTGTTGCACTTGATACAAGTATTTCATGAATAAATGAACTAATAAACATCATATAATAAGATAAAGTTTTACATGTTTACAATAAATGATAACTTAACGCCAAAACACTAATCATTGCAGCTATGATTGTATGCATGTCACCATACTTGAACAGAAAGCTGGTGTTGTATATTGTAATAAATCCGTGTAATCTCCTCCGTTTACTTTCTTGTTTTAGCTGTCCAATCTGCTAAAATATTTATGATCAGGTGTGCTGGTGTTTGCTTACCCGGATCATAAGTTTTACTTGATTTATTTCCTGTTTGGTAGCTTGGTTAAGTCTTTCAGATATTATTTTGTTTGAATTTTGCGCTCGTTTCCACTGCAGGTATGTGCGAGAGTAGAGCAGCATGAGATAATTCTGCACAGATGTATATGGTACTCCATCATCAACACAGACAGTCACTATTGGTTGATATCTCATAACTTCTAGCGCGCGACTGGGCTATATCAGGCGGATGAGTAGAATAGTCTGTATATTCCGACTGTCATTGGTCAGTCAAGTAGCACTGAGCTCCTCATTGCTATCAGAATAACTGGCGAAACTGAGCGCTGTTTTTCACGTAAACATAAATCTGAATACAAAAATTAAAACAAGGGTGTATTTCTTATTTGAAGAAATGATAGAAATGATAACAATAAATGAATTACAACCATCCGGGCTTGTAGGCCGTGGTCTAGAGGACATCGTGAATACCGACGTTATGCCAAATTTCAGGCTCCGACCACCGCAGACACTGAATCACTTCACCCTGAAGATGCCAAGCGCTGGACTTGGCGAAACGTCGGTATCCACGATGCCTTCCAAACCACGGCATACAAGCCCGGATAGTTGTAATTCATTTATTAGTTATGACGCCGGCCGTGAAAGTCTCAGTATGTACGACAGAAATGATGTTAATTAATGTGCTAAAAGTACAGGGTACAGTCTTGCCAAACAACTATGAGACTTAACTTATCCATTAAATTAATTAATTAATGACCAGGGGACGAATGGGACACCTCAGATCCAACACCTCGACCAAACGCAGGTCTTTTATCCTTACCACCTCCAGGAGGAGGGGATGAGGTGAAAGGTCCGCAGGAGGCTATATGCCACAGGCAAGACAACAGAGACGCGCAGAGGTCCCAATTTGATACCCAGTCACATCGGTGACTGCTGAGAAGTCCTCTCTCCAGCGGAACTGAGGTGAGCTCAACCCACCTGAGGCAGCTCAGAGAAGGCTCCGGTCGAGAACTTTTCAAGGAGCAAGAATCTGCGCCATCTGTTCGACATCGACCGACACTGCACAGCTCCTAAGCCTACCTGAAACATGAAATGGGAAGATAAATGCTAGTAAATGAGGGAAACGAAATTCGTGGTAGAAGAGAAACCACCCGATTCGCATTCGCCTTGCCAACCAGGGAAAACCACGAAAAATCTATGGTCTGAATGACCAACCCTAGGAACCGAAATCAGGACCTCCCGAATGCGAGCCTCGCATGTTACTATGGACCCATCTCGTTTGTTAACCTATCCTTTTGGATCAACTAAATCTTCTAAATTTCACACTTTTGTCCATACTCCTCAGACTGCTCTAAGCCACTTCGCTTATTAGCATTAATGCCTGTGCGGAATTAAGCCTTCGCTTTCAGTTAATTTCCATTTTATTATTTGGTGAAATGAAATTTCGTACCCCAGAAAATATTGTCGTAACTATCTGATGAGTATGTTGACTAAAGCGATTTTAAAGATCTGAAACGTGCTAGAGCTTGGAGAGACAAAGAGTTTTGTACAAATAAATAGGTCTCTGGCAATGGAATAACCTTTATCTAAAAATATTGCGTTTTATTTGTGCTTCCTATGCTGTAAAGCTGACTTATTTGAAATACGGCTTTGGAGTTACGACAGTGTGTACAGTGAATAGAAAAATCACAGGTGACTTAAGCATCTTTATTTTTTAGAGATCATTTGCTGTTTATTAGTGAACAAGAACTCGGTAAAATTCAAACCAAATTATATAGAAGAAATTCTTGAAAATCAATACCAAATGTCGTTATAATCTGGTCAATATATAAAACAATGGGTGATTACTTTGTGTGAAAAAGTATGTCATTGTAAGAAAACTGGACAATATATTGTTGGTAGCTCAGTTGATAGAGCAACAGCATAGAAAAAACTGGACAAAACACCCATCACTAGAATCTCTCACAGGAATTAAAAGATCACTCTGACATTTCAAAAAGGATGAAACACAGAAAAGAAATGTTACCATGTTTAAACAAATATAGAAATAAAGTAATAGTAAAACTTTAGTTGCAAAACTCGAAATTTAAGTAGATTCTCCCCTTAATCGTTCCCTCATCGAGGGTTTGGATTGTGCCACTGTTACGATGAATTAGGGGTAATTGATCCCTAAAAGCAACCCTAGGATGACAAAGTCCATATAAAGGTATCATTTCCATCTATTTCGCTTATGTTAGCCAGAATTGAAACAAATATTTCCGCCTTCTTTTCTTTCTTTTCGTCAAGGATCCGAATATCCTGTTTCGAAGCCAATGTGTTTTGTGATTTTGTATCCGTACCTCGTCTAGAATAGTAACAAAGAAAAATTGACGTGGAAGTGGTTTAGATTGGTGGTATGTGTTGGTTTTTCGTGGTTTCCCTGGGTCGCCAGGCGAATGCTGAGGTGGTCCACCTACCACGATTCTCTCTGGTATTTACTGTAGCCATCATCTTCCTTGTCATCTGTTTCAGAATTAAAGGACGAGACGACGGTGTTCGGCGGGTTGTGGCTGGGCGGTGGCTTGCGCTCTGTAAAGGTTTCTTACCTGATGTCGCTGCGGTACCGCTCAGTTAGGTCTCCCCTCAGCGTGAGGCTCCTATCCGGGGGACCCTGAAGGTTGGTTCGCTGTCGACAGGGACCGTGCGGCGTCGGTTGCGTTCTATCTGGAAACGTTAGGGGATCCCGTCCATGTGTGCGCCCAGGTCTGGTCGACCTTCGGGTCTATTCCTTCATCCTTCTCTCCCAGGAGTCAGATTGGAAGCATAAAGCGTCGACTGGCCCGCGTGTGGTGCTCTGCCCCGGTTCCGGGGGGCCCTCCGTGAACGTACCTTTACCTTTTACATCTTTTATGAAGGTGTTTACGTTTAGTTATTTTCTAATCCTTTAATTTCTTATTTGATATCTCAAGTATACTACTAGCAGATATCTCAACGTTGTATTTCTATTTACAATCCACCTTTGTAGTTGATCTCAAAATTCAAGTTTCGCTGCCGTATAGAAGGTCAGGTTTGGACACTATATATAATTAGATTTACCCAAATGTGAATTTATTGACATCCTTTCTCTAAATCTGTGTTCATATTGTAGCTGTAGATTTCACAGCCTAAGTATTTAAAATGCTTCTTTGCTCTAGTATAGTCATCTATAATGGTCCTATTATTGCATTTATCTACGTCAGCCATATCTTAGTTTAATTGGTATTTTAACATTGTACGTTGCTTAATTTTAACTTGTTTGCTTTGAGATCCGTTTCTGTTTTTCTACTAGGAGTAATTGACCACCTGCGAAAATAATTATTGCTATTTCTGTTATTGCCATCTTTGTACCTCTGGATAACCTAGCGTCATTCTTGTATTAGTCTATTGTTTATAGAATACGAGATAAGCCACATGTGTTTTTTCAATGCATTCCTAGTCTATGTTAAGTCAAGAAATTAACTATTCAACTGCCATCTATGCGCATCACATAATACGAAGAAGGAGATCCAAGAAAAAAAAATGGAAATGCCAACGATAATGAGATGACTAAGCGCTTCAGAAACCTTCCGAAAGTTCTACACAATGTCTGAGTCATAGGAACAAAATGTCCCTGTGGTTTCAACTATTTCATACACAATATGTTAAGTAAGCAGATCGAATCAAGTGTGACAAATCCAAGGAGTGGCTCTCCATTTGTACAACAGCTGTGAACTACATATACTGTTGCCCTTCTTATATTTTACTTCTGGAGATTACTGAAAGTGAATAGCTTTTGAACAGAGCACCAGCAGACCTGTGGATCCCGCGTCACCAACTGGGGACACATACGTTTGGACATTCTCTTACTACACGAACTATAAGTGAATGTAGCTAAGAAAACACACTTAACTACTTTTAATGGTAGTTACAGAAAGTACTGCATTCCACCCAAAAGATCAATTTCGAGATTTTACTGGACACACACGTTTTGAGAGTCCCTAAATCTAGAACAAGCACTTTTAGCGAAATGTCCGCTCAAGTACCCTTACGCGCGCGTGTGTTCAGCATTTTTCTTTAAAGGATTACCCCCTCTTTGTAGGAATTACACCCCACCCCAGGACTTATAAGCCAATACCTTGCGTCAGTAGCCTGTCGAGTGACAAGCACACTCTGGATGACACCATATTTCAGCTAGCTGCTATGGTATGGCGGTGAAAAAGGATATATGTAGTGATGAAAGGGTTGACAGGAAAACTCGGGAATCAAATTATCCAACCCAGCATTTACCTAACGACAGAGAAACAACGCGGAAAACTTTCGGTCACGTTGTCAGGTCCCGGGGGTTTGTACTCAGGACCTTGGAATGCTAGTCGCACGCGTTACTGCGGTGCCACCTTGCTCGGTTCCACCTCATTTTCCCACCTCTTATTATGTTTTGCATGTAAAATTGTTCGTTTGTTTCTTTCTTTTTCTATCTTTTAATTGCACTAATTATTTTGAATGAAGTGATATAACTTTGAAGTATTGATATGTATTAGTAATGGGACGACACCACTATTTCTCGATACTGGACACTCGATACCGATACTCGATACTTTTGAGCACCGATACTCGGTACTCGATACTCACTTTATAAAAAAAACTGTAAAGACGATAGCTTCTTCACTTAATTATGTTCTGAATAGTAATTTTCTGTGTATAAACGCATGTAACCAATTTTGTACTGCATGCTAATTCTGAAATTGTTCTTTCTCCAATTGGCAGCAACGATTTCATCGAGATAATTCCACAGGTTATATATCCCCTGTTGAGGACTAATAATAATAATAATAATAATAATAATAATAGTAATAATAATAATAATAAATTTGTTGCTTCCCTTTAACTATATTTTCTGCTGAAAACTTTCCTTTAAAGGATTTTCTATCCATAGAAAAACAAATACTTGCAATTCTTTATTCCGCAATCCTGAAAATATAAACAATATATATTTTTCATGAAATTCAAACAACTAAAAATGGCAAATATTTCCATACCCTGTATTATCTCACATCTTAATTTCTGATTTCTTTCTCTTGTATTCCCAGATTTCGGTCACCGGAGTAGCACAATGTAATGGCTGAGAGAGAGTCACCAAGCCAGGCTATCGCAGAAACGTTATTTAGTGCGTCAGTTGAATCAGCTTCATTCACAACTCAGTTAACGCTGCTGTTACATGAGAACCTCTACTCTTTCCGCCATTATTTTGCATGTTTTAACTTAGACACAGGTGTCTATGGAATTTTGCATTTTTTTCACCCATAGGAAACCTAGTGAAGGTCTATCAAGAGTCCAGCAACTCTTTTGGGGACACGTGCGAGGCAATAACATGAATTCTCGACTTCTTTCATTCCTTATCTAGCATAACGTTAAGCGTAACTACTTTCAGTAATGCAAAACTTAAACATTTAAAGTAACGAAAAACTATCGAATGGTTAGCTCAAAGTAGGTATTAGACATACTTCGAAACCACCGAGTATCGGGCATCGAGGTATCGAAGTTTTTGAGGTCCCATCCCTAATTGATATGAAGACTAAGTTGTTTATCTTAAAGCCTTCCGTATATTGACAACAAAGTCCTCTTCATTGAACATTTTGTAATTATATATAACTGGAAACCATAACAGTTAGACAAACATTTATTTATTCAAGAAAAATTTAAAACATTTCTTTAATGAAGAAACATTCAGAGCCTATTAAAATAAACAATCTGTGCCAAGAAATGTTTTTCGTAGCTTTGCCCTTTTTCGAAATATTTCATGTTAAATGCATATTTTCCCAAATATGGCTAAGCGCGGAACATTTTTGAAAGTTTACATTCTTTTCTTTTCTTGGAGTTAGCTCGTTCCTAGGCTTTAGGTTACATATTTTGTTATTTCCTCATGCTGTAAGTAACTAAGCCCCTGTTTTCAAATCATTTCTAAGCGAAAGTGTACTATGTATGTCACGTGGATAGAAGAAACACGCTTTGCATGAATGATTGTAATATATAAAATGGTAATAGTAGTGGGTGGAAAAAGACAGGTATTTAAATATAATTATTAGACAAGTTTCAAAGGTTTAGGCTGAAATCTATAAGAAAGTAGCTCTAAGACCGTGATTCCCAAAACTTTCACTCCATGTACTCCTTAGTTATAGGTAATATAAATGTTTTCTCAAAAACGTTTATATTTGAAAGCAATGTAGAATAAATTAGAAGGTTTCGAAATTCACAACAATACGGTAAGTAATGTTAAAAAACGTAGTGATGCAGTGCTTAAATAAGAATGATAATTGAAACACATAAAAATAAGCATATGTAAAGAGCATCAAAATGCTACTTCTGATGCTAAGCTGGCCAAAGGGAAGCTTTTATAAATGTATAACTAAATTAATTATTTCCACTAAAAATAATTTAGTTGAAGGCATTCTTAAAAATGGAGTTAAATACACAGGAAAGTCTGTTTTGGAGCCTTAACATCCATTGATTTATTTTTATCATATTCTGTTAATAAAATTACTAACCCAAAACATTAATAGTGAAATTCATATTTATAATCCAGTAATTGTATTTGATATTCACATTGAATCCTTTAAGTTCGAAACCAGTAAACCAGATGTCAGTGGGTCGCATTTATTCAGTAAATTATCAGCGAACATAAATACCAAAAAAGGAATCCTTTCAAAGACATTAAAAGAATATTGATCAACCTTGTGTACTCCATGGATTAAAGTATGTGCAGTTAAAATATGTGTGTCTAATGCAATTTTACAGGATTGAAACCTTGATAATGTCAGAAAATTTCCATAAGAGATCTCACTGACAGTAAATTGTTTTCTTCCTCTTCATCTTCCTCAATGATAAACAGTCTCCTTCGTTTAGTAGGTCTCAGTAGCAGGTAGGTTTGTACCTGCATGTCTCCAGTGGTGTATAGGCATTATTCATAATTAGAGGATAATTCTTTTTACTTTCTCTACTACGTACAGTAAGTAGGGAAAGTATTTCATTCCACCCAAAAATTTGATACCGAGATTTCACTGGAGGCCCCCTGAATAAAAAAAAGCGTTTTTAGAAATAAAGGTCCGTATGTGTGTCTGTGTAGATGTGAATCTGTGAACAGCATAACTCAAAAACGAAGAGTTGGATAAATACCAAACTTGGTATTTAGATTCAGTAGTTTTTAAAGATGCGACACGAAGATTGTCAAGAAAATTCTCCCATCCCAGAATGCCCTTTACATGGAACATTTTTCAAAAATTTTTATTTTCTCAAAAATGGCTCTAACGATTTTGATTAAAATATCATATGTTTAAGATATTTTCATGTCATTGAAATGTATATCTTGCATTTTCTGGAAATGTCCCCAAAATTACTCTTCATTCTGAATGGCTTTTGCATAAATGTAAACCGTAGAGGATAGACAACATTTTGTAAAAATGTAGATCTCGTTAAAACTCACAATTTATATAATAGACATTTTCTGTGGAGTGAACGATTTCCGAGATATTCCCTGTTATTTGTTTGAATTTCCTAATATTTATACTTTGTCTCAAAAGGGAATTCGTTATTGTTTTTTTTTATGCCCTGGTCATGCAAAGAGAATGGAGTTGTCTACATAGCAACCGGCTCTTAAAAGATCTGACTATGGCTTAAAGCCTACCATATTTCCCTTGCACCTATAAGAAAATTAGCAGTAAGATAGTTTCTGCAAATGTTTATCTCGATTAGCATGAAGTAGATGGAGAATAAGCGTATGTAAAAATAGTTTGTACAAGAGTAGAGAAAATCATGTGAGTGCAACACATCAGAATCTTTTTCACCATTTCCGAGATATTCGTTATTATTGGTTTGAATTTTCCAATATTTATACCTTTTTCTCAAATGGGAATTCGTTATTCGTTTTTTTTATGTCCGGTCATGCAAAGAGACTGGAATGCTCCACATAGCGACCAGTTCTTCAAAGATCCGACTATCGCTTAAATCCTACCATATTCCCCTTATATAATGAGCAATAAGATTAACATCTCGATATCTCGATTAACATGAAGTAGATGGAAAATAAGCGTTTGTAAAAATAGTTTGTACAATAGTAGAGAAAGTCATGTGAGTGCAACACATCAGAAAATTTTTTGATCATTTCCGAGATATTCCTTGTTATTTGTTTGAATTTTCCAATACTTATACTTTTTTCTCAAATGGGAATTCGTTATTCGTTTTTTTATGTCCTGGTCATGCAAAGAGAATGGAATGTTCCACATAGCAACCACCTCTTTAAAATATTTGACTATCGCTTAAAGCCTACCATATTCCCCTTGCACTTATAGGAAGGAAAATTAGCAATAAAATAATTTCTGCAAATGTTTATCTCGATTAACACGAATTAGATGGAGAATAAGCGTTTGTAAAAATAGTTTGTACAAGAGTAGAGAAAGTCATGCGAGTGCAACACATGAGATTTTGGGGGCGGGGGTTGAGAGAAAATGCTTTCGTACATCGCCATGTTTGACTTGGTTTAATCTAGAGCAATCTTTCACTATACGTAGATGTTTAATTTTCGCTGCTTGTATATAATTACAAACTTCCTTCTGCACCTCTGCTTTTCCCATACCCAGCGGTGTTAAATATTGTAGAAAGGACTATTGCGTAAGGGCTAGAAATTGGAAAGAATCACCGCCACATAAGTTAACAATTTATTATAAAGTTTTGCATTTGTAATCAATTCCAGCATCAGCTTGCTTTAACATATTAAAGGTTTTGTGATTTACAATAATATGCTCGGAGACAACAATGTAATATACTCTTTCACCTTTTTAGAATTTAAGTTGCCCTACAAATCGAGAATGCTTGTCAAACAAGAAGTAATACGATGCAATGTTACACGAAGTGAAAAATATAAATGTTCCTCCCGTAAATGTAAATTTAGAAACACCAAGAGTAAAAAGGTTACATTTTTCAGCTTACCAAACAATTAAAAATAATTTAGAAAAGCCAAAAGGATACTCTTGGTGGTTTACGCCAAATCTCGCCGTCACAAAACCAGAACACGAGCCTGGGTGCTATCCACTCGGTCCCTGGCCGAAGAGTGCCTCTGTTGCCTGCCCAGGAGTTGCTGAATTTAACTACGAGCGTGATGGCGTTGGCGTCAGTGGCGTGAAGCAAACCAGCCAATGGTAACTCTGCACGACGCTTTGAGTTGTGCAATGATGAATTACGTCATGCATGACGGCATCTTTCTCGAAGCTTCGTATGTTAACTGTTTCTCTCGATGACCCACGTCATCTTTTCGGAAGCATTGGACCGTTCTTGAGCTGGTTGCATAAGCCATGACCAAGGGGCACACTTCTTTATTCTCGAAGTTGCTAAATCACACATTAAACAAGAACCATCGTAATCTTATAGAATTATAACACTACTTAAGCGTTCGTCTTCTTTGTGTGATTGATTTTGCTCCACAAATATGTTTCCTTTTTTACTGATTCCTGTTTGTTACATTATAACACACATTTCCCTCTTTTATGGTATGTTATTGTTCAGAAATATCTTGTTACTTGTTACACTTTTCCCTCAATTGGTTTTTCAATTGAGATGTTCAGAAAGTAAGCTGGGCTAACTTGTAATTCATGCCTACTTATTTATAATTTGCTTTCATTTACCTGAATTAGATTGTCTTCTGCAAACTAATGTTATATAATAACATTTCCATTTGCCGAATCACTTGGTTGTTTTGTCTGCTGACTAAGTCTTCTATAATCGCACCATCCTGATTGAGAACCACGCTTTAAGATAAACCGTTTCTGGGAAAACGTGCCCTACATTCCGATGAGAGCATAGGCTTTCCTTAACAAATATTGGTTTTACTCTGTAATATATCAACTGACTAAATGCAGTTGTTATGCCAACACATGGATTTAATAAATGAACATGTTCCAAGATTCTCCTGCTATGTTATACTAAATGAGGCGTTGCAATACATGGAGTGTTTTTTGTTTTGTTTCTGGTCCGATCAATAGCAAGTGGCCATTAGAGAAACAGGAGTGTGACGTCACACATACATAGGGGGCTTTGTGGGATGTATAAGTGGTGTGTAACACGCAATGGATCTGGAAATTCCGCTCTCAACATTTGCCCAAAGCCACGTTCGTTGTTTGATTTGAGCAGGATATAGCGTGCGTAAAGATGCAGCATTCTTTGCCTTCTGCTGCTTTTGCATGCTTGTATCCTTCCTCAATCTTGTTTTTATGCTTTTAATACAATTTCTCATTCCTTTCCACCAGAAGCATTTTACATTTTTCAGTTTTCTTGCCTTCTTGTCTTCAACTATTGCAGCTCACGTACGTTTTCTCAGTTTTATCCCACCTCCAGTTATTGTACTTTCGTATTCCCTCACTATGCCTGGAGTTCCAACCTGGGTTCCAAAGATGTCCTTGGGCACGGGCTATTGCATTTAAAGATACAAGTAAACATCTATAAAAAAGAAAAGGGGCAATTGTGCAAGGTATAGAAGAATCTCCCTTTTGGTTACAGCATACAAAATATATGCAGCCATACTAAAGAAAAAGTTACAGCCTATAGCAGAAACAATACTAGGCGACGAACAAAACGGTTTCAGGAAGAGTAAATCGTGCATTGATGCAATTTTTACTGTGAAACAGATTTTAGAAAAAAGAACAGAATATAATCTAAAAACATGTCTATCATTTTTAGATTACATAAAAGCATATGATAGGGTTGATCGAATGAAGGTGTGGCAAATATTAGAGGGATATAAGATTCCTGTGAACCTGATCGACGAAATTAAGTCATTATACTGTAATACCAAGATAATAATAAAGGAAAAATTGAATTAAGCGTTAACATGGGATTGAAACAAGGTTGTGACTTGTCACCTATTCTATTCTATTTGTATTTGTATAAAATAATAGAAGAGTCGAGAATGAAATGTAAACCAAAGGGAATCACATTAAATAATACAAATGTGTACACAATCATATTTGCAGATGACCAAATGTTAATGGCAGAGAAAGAGGAAGACATTCAAAAAGCAGTGTTTAATTTCAATGAGATAATAGAAGAATTAATCTGGAAATTTCGGGAGAAAAAACAAAGGCCATGGCCGCGAAAGGTAAAGAAAAAGTTCGAATTAAGATTGTAATCGGAGGAAAAATAATTGAACAGGTGTCCGTCCGCCTTCAAATATTTGGGATCAGAAATATCAGTAATCCTTAGAAAAGCAAGAGATGGAAGAAAACATTAAAACCTATTATAATAAAATCAAAGGATGTATCAAACGACACTTTGTAGAAATATGAGGAAAGATATTAAATTAAGATTATATAGAATAGCATTTAAATATGCGTGGGAGACATGGGTGACAAAACACAAGGAATAATCAAGATTGGAAGCATCTCAGATGAGATTAGGGAAGAAGAAGAAGAAGAAGATACAATTTACTAATAAACCATAAAGCAATTTGCAATAGTTGTAACTAATATGTATTTCATGAAGGTGCAAATGTAAATATGAATTAGAGGAAAATGTTTATACTGCTGAAGTAGGAATCGATTGTGTTTATGACAAGTTTGTAACTTTGGTTAGTTGTAAGAGTATGGCTTATAGGTCCTACACACATCTTGCTGAAGGTAAGCAGCTGAAATGGAGATTATGTTAGCTCAGTGACAAAATGTTATATTTGTCAGGGAAAAGGAACCATTTTCTGCTAACAACTTTGCCTTCAGACTGCAGAGCAACAATCCCAATTATTGATATGCGGGATATTGTTGCATCATACATAAATAACCACAACAAGTGATTTTCGATTTTAGGTGAATAATTAATGCTAACATGTGTAATGGGCTACACTGAAAGCAAATATAACATTTTTTAAAATTTTGTAGTATGCATGTGTATGTGTTTTCACTCAAGAATGGCTGAAATGATTGCTTTGAAAATTGTTATATAACATACCCTAAGACTCATTTATAGAATATGAGTGGGCTATAAGGCATCCTAATTACTTTCCCCAAAGATGGAAAGAGATCTAATGGGGCATGGAGTTAAAAATCGAATTGTATAGCTTATTATTCCACTTTTTGAAAAGATGATACCTAACAACATTTACAAGCATTGTGTTTATTGCAAATGGTTTATAAAATCCCGATAGGCTAATATTTAAGAAGTTATATCAATTTTTCGTTATGTAAACCAGTTACTACGAAAGAAAAACATTCGACCACATTACAAGCATAAGCAACATGCACAAGTATGTGTGCTATTAACCCTTTTATATATGTTTCTATTTTTATTAAAACCTCAGTAAAATTAGTTTTAATGCCGGTTTTCAAAACATCACGACGTATATGTTGCACACAGAAAGATAGGGAAACAGGAGGTGAAGGCGACGGAGTGGCAGGAATTAGAGAGTGACATGAAGAGTAAAGGAGGAAGAGAGAGAGAGGGGGGGAGAGATAATGAAAAAGTGAGAGAGGGAGAGAGAAAGAATTGAAAAAGAGGAAGAACGGAGGAGAAAGCAAGAAACCTAGGGAAATACAAAAGAATTTCTGTATTTACCGCAATAACTTGAGTAGCACAGCTGGTTCTCTAGTTCATAAAAATGAAGTAGCAGCAGGCCTGAAAAACGTAGCTCGTCTTTTTTTTTCTTCTTTCTTTTATTTTTTACCGTTAAATATAGTTGAATTAAAAATGTAAACCACCATAGTGTGAGAATAGCGTATATCCGTTTCAATCCGGAGGACTCGAGTCGAATCGGCTATGTAAGTTGCTTGGATAGGGTCAGTTCCAAAATTCATCGCTTATCCTCACAAGGTACATATACACTACGTGATCAAAAGTATCCGGACACCTGGCTGAAAATACGTACAAGTTCGTGGCGCCCTCCATCAGTAATTCTGGAAGTCAATATGATGTTGGCCCACACTTAGCCTTAATGACAGCGTTCACTCTCGCAGGCATACTTTCAATCAGGTGCTGGAAGGTTTTTGGGGAATGGCAGACCATTCTTCACGGAGTGCGGAACTGGGGAGAGGTATCGATGTAGGTCGGTGAGGCCTGGCACGAAGTCGGCGTTCCAAAACATCCCAAAGATGTTCTATAGGATTCAAGTCAGGACTCTGTGCAGGCCAGTCCATTACAGGGATGTTATTGTCGTGTAACCACTCCGCCACAGCCCGTGCAGTATGAACAGGTGCTCGATCGTGTTGAAAGATGCAATTGCCATCCCCTAATTGCTCTTCAACAGTGGAAAGCAAGAAGGTGCTTAAAATAGCAATGTAGGTCTGCGCTGTGATCGTGAAACGCAAAACAACAAGGGGTGCAAGCCCCCTCTAGGAAAAACTCGACCATACCATAACACCACCACCTCCGAATTTCACTGTTGGCACTACACACGCTGGCAGATGACGTTCACCGTGCATTCGCCATACCCACACCCTGCCATCGGATCGCCACATTGAGTACCGTGATTTCTCACTCCACACAACGTTTTGCCACTGTTCAATCGTGTAATGTTGACGCTCCTTACACCAAGCGAGGCGTCGTTTGGCATTTTCCTGCGTGATTGTGGCTTATGAGCAGCCGCTCGACCATGGAATCCAAGGTTTCTCACCTCACGCCTAACTGTCATAGTACTTGGAGAGGATCCTGATGCAGTTTGGAATTCCTGTGTATGGTCTGGATAGATGTCTGCCTGTTACTCTTTACGACCCTCTTCAAATGTCGGCGGTCTCTGCCAGTCAACAGAAGAGGTCGGCCTGTACGCTTTTGTGCTGTACATGTCCCTTCACGTTTCCACTATCACATCAGAAACAGTGGACCTAAGGATGTTTAGGAGTGTGGAAATCTCGCGTACAGACTTCTGACAAAAGTGACACCCAATCACCTGACCCGTTCCAAGTTCGTGAGCTCCACGGAGCGTCCCATGACTACTAAGGTCGCGGATAATGAGTACCAGTAAATAGGTGGCAGCACAATGCACCTAAGATGAAAAACGTATGTTTGTGGGGTGTCCGGATAGTTTTGATCACATAATGTATTTAGGGTAATACTAAGATCAAAGCTCTCTGCACTTAACCATCATTCCATCTAATTTATTCATGCCTCAACAACCTGAGTTTTTGCAAGAGACGCCGAAAACTTCATAAACAAATAGGGACAAAGGAAAATCAAATAAAAAGGTAATTAACAATGGCATTTTCTTCTATTTTATCGAATGTGTTTACAGCACACATAGAATGCTTCTGGATGGATAAATGTATAATAGAACCTCCCCCTAATCTCACCCTCTCTTTCACATTGCTCTCACTATCAGATTTTCCGAAAAGGTTCTAAATTCTGTGATCTTCTTTCTTTGAATTATCTTAGAATTTCAGGTTTTGTTGCTGTTAAGAACAGTTTTGAAATCCTCTAAATGTTCCTCCACTCGCCAGAGGAAGAGTTTTAAAACACATAATATAGAGAGAATAAAATAAATAGAATATCCACTGGATACGCAACAGCAATTAAACGATATAGCGTATGGATTTGTGCTTTGAGACAGCTAGTGCAGCTGTAACACCTTGTAGTTTGAGAAAGCCATAGAATTCAGGAAAATGCCAAGACTTACCTACCCGCTTTAGTGATAATGCCCGCTCTTGCAACACATGGCACCACAGGCTTTGGATATTTATGATACATCAAATGAAATGATAATTAGGAAGGAAATGTTCCAGGCCTTAGATTAAGGTACCTCTCCGGTATTTTTCAGTTATGAGGACTGAGTAAAACCTAAAAATAAAACCTATTAGGAGGACGTCCTAGCAAAATTTGAATAACCACGACCATTCGCGAATCCATGATTTAACGACCTTGGCCACCCGTGTCAGTAGGAATGAAGTGAGGTGCAACAGACGTTATTTTTCTTCAAACTTTACATTAATGAACAAAGTATTTAATGTTCAGGGAAGTAAAAGCATCTTATCCATACTATGATTAAATACATTTTACTTCTGTAATTGCAGTAAACACATCATGAATATCTGCCTTTATTGCACGTTCCTCTACCCTCAAAATGTACATTAAGTCGGCGACTATGCCCATGCATCTAGCGAATGAGAAATAATCGTCTTCGAGGGTTGAGTATTCCAATGCCGGCCACTATGGTAAAATAATCATTGAATAATAAATGATTTAATTTTGTTCTTCTCTAAATTGTTCCTGAAGGATAGAAATAGTTAAGCAAAACCTATTTTGTGAAACGCTTGTAATCTGCAACTCTTCGTTAGATTTGATTTTTTTTAAGTTCTATTTATAACCAGCCTTTAACTACATTGGTTTTATCGGCGTCTTTTTCCTTTGGAACTATTGCCTACTGGTAGTGGTATTAACTCGAGTTCGCTTTTCGTTAGTTCTCTAGCACTTTGGGCTTTAATCATTAGATCACGTGCACATTCATGCTTCCAGACTCTACGGAGGATAGGGAATAATCTTGGCTAGAGAAAAATTCCCAGCTCCCAGCCGGGAATCGAACCCGGGACCCCTCGTACATAAGGCAGGTGCCTTACCTACTGAGCTACGGATCCAGCACTTAATTATTTGTAAACCTGTAAGCTGTGATTTTATAAAATACCCTTCAGGAATCCGCGGAAGTCAAATAACGATTACATAAGAACTTAATAACGTTAAATTTTTCATTTTTCACGCCTTCCTTAACTTAATATTATTCGGAAGTATAACTAAATTGAATACTAAATTCTCTCGGTATAACAGCTTCTTCCTCGTTTGGGTGTGGAGGAAAGTAGAGGAAAGATGTGGAGAGAAGTTAAAGAAAGTTCAAAAGATTGCAGACATGATAAAATAATCCAGGAGTTAATGGGCTCTATGCAAAACCAGCAATAATGTATAATACGGGAAGGCTGTAATAGCCTCAAAACGATGGATGACATGAGAATATGAGTTGGGGCAAGTCACGAAATAAAAATTGCTGTTATGCAGAAGTGCGAAAATGTGGTATTTTACTGCGATTTTCTTCCAATAGAGTTGGCGGTTCTGGAAGCAGAGGGTCTTTAAGTACCGTATCTCAAGTGCAATGACATTTGTCCCTTGAGACAAACACTTTGAACTTTCTCTTTGAAGCACTTCCATAAACAGACAATGCTGTTTTCACAATATTCAGGAACAAGTATCTTAGAAATAATTATTAAAGCAAAATTTGATTAACTGCACTCCTTTCACAGTGTTAACAAGATAGACGCTCAGGCATATGCACTTTTTTTGAATATTATTTTCAATGTGTAGGTAATTAAAATTTGCTAAGATTTATAATAAAAGTAGTTAACTTTTATTATTTCACTTGAAGTTCCTGCTGAAAAACTTTGTAGAACAAATAATATTATAGAGAATATTTTTAAACGTAAAATACATAAAAGTTTAAAAATATCGATGCGTTACATCACATAACTTTCTCTTTATACTATCGTTTATCTTATATGGCTTCCATTAACTATTCTTACGCAAACTTATTTGTTTATCTGCTTCACGTTGATCAAGTAAACATTTGAAGATATAGTTTCATAATAGATTTCGTTATAGGTACAAGAGGTATAGAGGAAACCGAATCGAAGATGTTCAAGAGCGGCTCGCTCGGATTACTCAGAAATGGTTGATGCCACCCAAAAGTTATTTGATATAAACTTGTGTTTTACGGAGATATAAATTTGTTTGTGCAGCACGTTTTTGCCTAACGCTTAACCGCTAATTATAGGAATATAAATTACACAATACTTCTTCTGGTTTCACAGGATATTCCCAGAAAATTCAAGATTTACATATTATTTCTTATGCAAATATCTTAAATTGTATATAATATTTTAATACAAATTGTTAGAGTCATTTTTCAGAAAATAAAGAATTTCGAAAAATATTCCATGTAAAGGATGGTTTGGGGTGGGGGATTTTCTTGAAAATCTTTGTGCCGCATCTTTGTGTAGCACTATCGCTTAACCTTTACTAATTATACAACATTATACAAAATCCCTACTGATCAAAGTAGGCTTCGTGGGATATTCCCAGAAGATTTAAGATTTACACTATTTGTCATGCAAATATCTTATATATTATTTCAATTAAAATTGTTAGATCAATTTTTTGAGAAAATAAAAAATTTTGAAAAATGTTCCATGTAAAGGATAGTTTGGGGTGGGGAGTTTCTTGAAAATCTTCATGCCGTATCTTTGGAAGATGCTGAACTGAAATACCAACTTGGTATTTAGCCGACTTTTCGTTTTTCAGTACTGTTTACACACACGTATGGACCATTTTCAATAAAAAAAAATTGGACTCAGGGTGCCTCAAAACATACATTTCCTGGGAAATCTCGACATGGAATTTCTGGATAGAATACAACACTTCCTCTTACCTACTATAGGTAGCTGGTAGAGAAAGTGAAAATGAATAAATAGAATTTGTTAGTATTGTAATATTAAAATTTCTCGACGTTTTATATTTTCTAAATTCTAATGCTAAACGTATTTACAAGAGCCATGTAAATCAAATAAACACGCTTGAACTTCAAATTTAAAGATGTAAACGTTATCTAGACAAGATTTTCCTCTGGTTGGTTGATTTACAGTGCTAAGTCAACCATACATTTTAGATAAACTACAAAGCTCAAGCGCGGTACTAAAATTAAAATCGATATCCAATACTTACTATTATTATTCAAATTCTTTGCATAATTAAGTAATGCGTTAAATTTATCCATGACTGCTATAAAATTACCTTCTAGAGCCGTATTTACAGTTGTTACAATGTTACAATTAACATTTTAATACAAGGTAGCCCCGAAGTGCATCACGTCAGAAAATTTGTCGACTAACAATTCCTGAGCTTATATTTATTTTTACATATATTGTAAAACCCATATGCTTAATTCTAAAGTAAAAGCCTATGGTACAAGTATGAAGCTGATAGGGTTGTACAAGGAAATCACATTACTATTCAACCAGTGTCAAATACAAAACATTGCAGAATATTCAATCATGAGTAGGGCAACCCATATTAAGCTTTATTTTTATAATAAATTTCTTTCATACACATAAACTTCAGTATCTCAAATGATTTTTTGTGCAGTAAAGTAATTTTGTCTTACAAAAACAGTATTACCTAAATTATACAAGAACACACAGAACAGTGCTAGAGAATGAAAATCTAGCCATCTCTGTCACTCTGTCTCTGTACCATACTCTTGAAGTTGAATAATTGCACGTTTTAGTTGAGATTCAAGATTTTCTTCTGTCAGACACGACCGTTCAGAATTTAAAATCCAATTGAGCTTAGAAAAGCATCTCCCAACTAAAGCAAATGATGGAGAAACCATAATTGCCTTCATTGCCAACTTAAGCATCTTAGCGGAATGTTTCTGCCAGGAGAATAAAACAGCAACAGTAGACAAATTTTCTCCATGTACCATTGCTGCATATACTGATATTTCTTCCACTGGAACACCAATGTTGAGAAGCGTTTCAGTTCACTTGAAGTGAAGATGACATAAATCTGCTCAGGAATGGCTAAAGTTGATCTTAGTTCTGAAGTTATTTACCTGAAGTTCTGAATACCTGAAGTATTCTAGAAGTTTTTTGCATGATGGCATTCATTCATATATCTTTCAAGCTTTTTTTTACATGCTTAAAAGAATTTTGAAGCATATGAAGAATAGATTATAAGAGAAGCCAGTGTTGCATCAGTATTATCCGATCCCAAAACCTGTATTTGTTTACAAACCATCAGAGATTTGGTATATAGCTCTGAGCTGAAGTTGAAGGATTTCATTTTGAAGGAGTGGTTTTTTTTAATTTGTTACAGCAGCACACCTTCACAATCTTCCAAAGGCATCCAAAGTTCAACTGTAAAAAAAAACGTCGCCTTACGTGATGTAGTGGTTACCATACTAGCTTCCAATTCCGAGATCGCGAGTTCAAACACGGCGGAGGGCGATGAATTTTTTCGGGTGTAAAAATCCTTACCATGGCTTACTTCGGAAGGGAAGTAAAGCCGGTGATCCCGTGTCGTAGATTTACGGCACGTGAAAGAACCTCAATCCTGATAAAGAGGCCTCTGAGCAAACTTACCGGTCTTTCACCCCCAATATAGAATGGGTCGCTAAGGACCCTAGCAGTTAAAGAGCGTCCATAAATAAAACTCAATTTTCAACTGGAATTAATGCGGTGGTATTTTGCTGCCTTCAGCCATGTGCCTCAGCGAGTAATTACAGGAACTGCAGGTAGATAAAATGTTTCTGATTCTTTTAAGCAGTTCAGTAATCTCTATCCCTTCTGACTGTACTTTTCACTAAAGAAGTCTAAACATTGCAATGAATTCATCAGCAATTTTGAGCAAAGCTGTTGAAATTTCTAGTTTGGCAACTGATTTTCCAAGAATTACACTTTATATTACATACTTTATGCTTTATTTTTTAAACCGTGCTTCATTATACTTTTAAAACTTATTTTATCCTGACTCTCAGACCCCCAAAATCATGTTCTGGACACCAACCATGTCTAAAGCCCTATATGGTATTTATTTATTATGCTTCGTGTTGCTCTAATCATGAATTAGTAGGAAGCATCTAGAATATCTATTAATTTATTCCGGACATACATTCATATAAAACATTACTAATGACGCATTTTAGTCAAAGCATTAGTCGCGTTTTGTTCATAATTAGAGTAGAGTTGTTAACCCCCTCCAAAGAATTTTTCTCGCTGAAACGTTAATAAGATCGTAAAGTTCGTTAGAGTAGGGTTGCCATACGTCGCGGATTTCGCGGACAATCCGCGATTTTATGCTAGAAGACGAATGTCCTGGATAAAGAGATAAAAGTCCACGAAAGCAGTGAGTGCTAAAAAACTGTTTTTATTATTAACTTGAGTTTTACCGCCAAACGCCATTCAAATATTTCACCATTACTTACGATAGAATGTTCCAGATGGCAACACCGTGGCTGACAAAGAACATCTATATATCGCCGATCTCGCTCTAACAGTGACAGCGGAGGCAATGCTATAATCGATTCTCTGTGATTTTGCTGTTTCTGGTTCCTTTATTTCTAGTGCCTGCCTAGTGTTTGTACGTTCTGTGGTTTGTATGAGGTTAACATTCACGTGGAGGCAATTCTGAACCTGAACCCGATCCACAGTTACTGGTGACATCATTATTCTTTGAAATTAAGGGTATACTTAAGTAAGATAAGCTTTTTGAACCTGCTCGCGTCTCGGAACCACGAAAAGTGATCTTCAACTGTGTATACTGCAAACATTTACGAAATTATCCTGCAAAGTTTTAGCGCGTATTTCAACATTCATTTAAATAAGCACATACTTGAGGTTAAATGTCAATTAATCCTGAATTATTTCATTACACCTGTGATATTTCAATCACCAATGGATAGAAACTAGCTCTGAACGACCATGTCACAAGCAAGAAACACACAGGAGCTGTGAATTCTACTTGAACTTCCAAACAGTTGACCAGTTTCTTTAGTGGTAATCAAACAGAATCCAATAAGGTTGCTGCAGCAGAAGCCACATTTGCGTTTTATGCTGTGAAATATCATCATTGCTATAATTGCTTAAGCTTGGATTATGTCCTTGATTTTGGTTCTTGGATTATGGCAATCCTACGTTAGAGTCCAGGTGCATCCGTAACATTGAGTATGTGTCTTTATTCCGGTGTTCATTGAGCATTTTAAAAACAATGCAAAAATCGTATATACTTTTTGCAGGTTCCCCATATAAACCATTCTTAAATTTAGATCGATTTAAAAAAAAAGGTCTAATGATTTATTCACATGACCTTCTCTAGCCAATATTGTTTATTTTTATATAGCTTCTACAAACTACTCTAAAAAATACTTATTTTTCTCTGTACCTCATGTTGAAATAAACATTTGCAGAAATAGTATTATTGTATGTTTCGTTATAGGTACCAGAGAAACACAGAAGGCTGGAGTGGTAGTAAGATCCTTAAATGCTACGCTGAAATTCCATACTATACTCACGATATTATGAACTTTAAACTTTAAACCAAGAAAAACTAATATCACAAAAATATACTAATAAGAATAGAATAAAACAAATTCTCATGTGTTACACTCACATGACTTTCAATAGTCTTGTAAAACAATTTTTACAAATGCTTATGCTCCATCGACTTCATGTTAATCCAGATAAATATTTGCAGGTTCTATCTTATTGATAATTTTCTTGTAGGTGTAAGGGGAATATGGTAGGTTTTAAGCAATAGTCAAATCTTTTAAGAGCTGGTTGCTATGCGGAGGATTTGATTCTCTTTCCATTACCAGGACAAACAAATGAATACCGAATTCCCATTTGAGAAAAAGCATAAGTATTGCAAAATTTAAGAGAATAACAAGCAATGTTTCGAAAATGGTTCACTCAACAAAAAAATGTATATGACATAAATTGTGTATTTTAACGCGCTCTACTTGTTTTGTGTAGTAAAATTTTGACTATCACTTATGCTTTAACAGTTATGCAAAAGTCATTCACAATGAAGAATACTTTTGGAGACATCCCCAGAAATTCAAGATATACATTTTATTTGTCATGAAAGTATCTCAAATATATGATATTTTAATCAAAATCTTTAGAGCCATCTTTGATAAAATTTAAATTTTCGAAAAATGTTCCATGTAAAGGGTAATCTGAGGTGAGGGGATTTTCTTGAAAACCTTCGTGTCGCATCCTTGGAAGATACTGAACCTAAATACCAAGTTTGGTGTTTATCCGACTGTTCGTTTCTGAGTTATGCTGTTCACAGACATGCAGACACACACGGACATGTATCCAAAAATACCTTTTTTGGATTCAGGACGCCTCAAAACATGTATTTCCGGTGAAATCTCGGTATCGAATTTTTGGGTGGATTGCAATACTTCCCCTACTTACTATACGTAGTAGAGAAAGTAAAAATAAAGCATTTTTGGAAACATGTCCGTGTGTATGTCTTGTGTGTCTGTGTGTGTGTCTGTCTCTGAACAGCATAACTCAAAAACGAAAAGTCGGATAAACACCAAACTTGGTATTTAGGTCCAAAATGTCCCAGGGATGCGACATGAAAGTTTTCAGGAAAATCTCCCACTCCCCTTACAATGAACATTTTTCGAAAAAGTATCACATATTTAAGATATTTTTATCGCAAATAAAATGTATATCTTGAATTTTCTGGGGATGTCCCCAAAAGTCCTCTTCATTTCTTGATATTTAGGTTCAGTATCTTCCAAGGATGCGACACGACGGTTTTCAAGAAAATCCCCCACCCAGATTACCCTCTACATGGGACATTTTTCGAAAATTTTTATTTTCTTAAAAACGGCTGAAACGATTTTGATTAAAACATCATATATTTAAGATATTTTCATGACAAATAAAACGTATATTTTGAATTTTCTTGGAATGTCTCCAAAAGTATTCTTCATTGTGAACGACTTTTGCATAACTGGTAAACCATAAGAGATAGACAAACTTTTACTACACAAAAAATGTATATCGCATTAAAATACACAATTTATGTCATATACATTTTTTTTGTTGAGTGAACCATTTTCGAGATATTGCTTGTTGTTCCCTTAAATTTTTCAATACTCATTTTCTCAAATGGGAATTCGTTATTCATTTTTTGTCTTGGATATGCAAAGAGTATTAATCTGTGGCAAAGAGAATGGTGCTGCACCTAGCAACCAGCTATTAAGATATATGTCGATGCTTAAAGGCTACTGTATTTCTATATTGCCCTTGCAATTATAAAACAAGGGGAACATAGTACGCCTTAAGCGATAGTCAAATATTTTTAGAACTGGTCGCTATGTGTAAAATGTAATTCTCTTTGCATGTCAAAAGATCGTTTCTGCAAATGTTTATCTCGATTAATATGAAATAGATGGAGAATAAGAGTTTGTGAAAATAGTTTGTACAAGAGTAGAGAAAGTCATGTGAGTGTAACACATCAGATGTTTTGGATTCAGGTGGCCTCAAAACATTTATTTCCGGTGAAATCTCCGTATCGAATTTTTTAGTGGAATGCAATACTTCCCCTACTTACTATACGTAGTAGAGAAATTAATAATTAAAATAAAATATTTTTGTGCAATAATTTTTTCTTTCTCCCTTATGGTTTAACATTTACAAAAATTATACAAAATTAATTCCGAAGAAAGAGTACTTCACAGATTAATCCTAGAAAATTTAAGTTATAAACTTTATGTCATATAAACATCTTAAACAAATGGGCCATCCGCCGTGGTGTAGTGGTTACCGTGCTAGCCTCTAGTTCCTGAGGTCGCGGGCTCAAACCCGGCAGAGGACGATGAACTTTCTCGGGCGTAAAAATCCTTAGCATGGCTTTCTCGGAAGGGAAGTAAAGCCGGTGGTCCCGTGTCGTAGATTTACGACACGTAGAAGAACCTCCAGTCTGATAAGGAGGCCTCTGAGCAAAATTATCGGAATGGAATTTGACGCTAGGGACCACAGCAGTTAAATAGCGTCCATAAATAAGCTTAATTTAATTTAAATAAATGGCATTTTAATAAGAATCGTTAAACTATTTTTTGATAAATCAAAATAAGAACGTATATTTTTTATTTAAAGCTTAGTTAAGAGTGGGCAGATTTTTTTAAAACGTTCGTGTTGCATGTTTTAAAGAGGTTGAATTTAAATATAAAGTTTAGTATTTATTAGATTTTTCGATTTTGAGTTACACTGTTCGCAGACACACACGCGCGTAGCCATTTTGCTAAAAATGCCTTTTGTTATTCCGGGGACCTCAAAAGATGCACTTCAGTCAAATCTCGATATCAAATTTATGGGTGGAATGCAATCTTTTCTCTATCTACCATAATTAAGTGCTGGACAAAGTAAAAATTACATCCAAGAACATTCGTTTAAGATTTTGTTTACGTTGTTGCACCTTCAAATTTGTTTTCTTTCTTTTCTGAAGTTTAACGTCCTTTAACCGGGTAGGCCATATCGGACGGTGAATAAAAAAGAAATGGTTGAAATTGTGCTCAAATGGGCCCGGTGTCCCTAGAGCATAGAGTTAACCAACGTACATCTTCTTAGGATAAGGGAAACCCCTGAAAAGCCCTATCCATGTACTCCCTAACCGAGATTCGAACTCGAGACTTGTATGCGAGGCAGACACGCCATCCCCACACCACAAAGGTGGTCACTTCTTTTGTGATTATGAGTTTAATGTTTTTTATAGATTACAGATTCTAGTTCGGTTAAAACTGGTAGAATGTAATATATGCGAATATCAAATACCATCGCAATATTCAATCCTAAAGAAGACAATTAGGGACAGTTAAATATAGCATTTTGGAATATAACAAAGTTGGAAACGCTTTTGTAATAATGCACTCTCACATCGTCTCTCATAAGAAGATATTATTTTAATTTAAAATATAACATATATTTAATCAAAGAATTTAAAATTATTAATTTTTATGCAAATTTATCTAGAACATTACGACATTACTCAGATTTTGGGGGAAGAAACTGGGTCATTCTGACTGTAAATATACTACGTAATACTTGCATTTTACTTGGCATTTGAGCTAAAACCACATTCACAAGTGTTTATCAAATTAAAATGATACCCACGCGATTTATAAAACATTCACCTTTTCGCAACGGTGTCAGTAACCCAAATGAATACAAATTAAGTAACTTAAGTTTTGCTGTAGAATCGTTTATTTTATAATGGGCAGCTGGTAAATACGAACTGGAAAAATACCAATTTGTCAGACCTGACAGTCAACATGTTTAAGTCTTCGATATTGGGCATGTACTCAATCATTTAAGTTAAATTAATTGCAATTGGTTTACTAATCGATTTAAAACACTGTTTGTAACTCAGTATGTAGAAGTATAACCCAATTGACACTGAAAATTAATGGTTTAGTAATGATCAAAACAGGACGATCTTGAGACTAGCAAAAGAGGTCAGATTGGCCGATAATATGTGGAAACGTTTGCTGTACGATTATGAATACACCGACGAGTTCCATGTAATCGATATGAACCATAATGTCCTGATTTATCTTCTTTCATCCTATTTCAGAGACTTCGCTTTAAAAAGGGTATCGAATACCGAAATTTGTTGATCCTCCAACATTAAAAAGGCATCTCTGCATGAACTGTGTGATCCAAATTTGTTGAAGTTTTAAAAATTCATAGCCACGTTTTGCATTCATTATCATTAACATTATTATTAATATTATTATTATTATTACGTATTATTATTATTATTATTGGTCTCTAGATAATATGGAGAGCTACAAAAGCGCAAATGCCGGTTAAAAACCAGCATGTTTTAGGTGGAAGTTCACCCTCAACCGAGGGTTAACCCTAGTAACATATTTTTGGGTGTGACCTAAGTCTGATGGTTAATTTAGATTTTGGATCTATCATCATCATTAACACCATAATTGTTATCATCACCACCATCATATGCCATTTCATCAGCTTCGTGGTCATAAACATTGTCGTTACTTTAGTCATCATCATCACCATCCCCATCGTGTCGTCCTCCGTGGTGTAGTGGTTACCATGCTAGCCTCTAGACCTCAAGGTTGAGGGTTCAAACCGGCGGAGGACGATGGATTTTTTTCGGTTGTAAAAAATTCTTAACATGGCTTCCTTCGAAAGGGAAGTGAAGCCAGTGGTCCCATGTCGTGATTTACAGCACGTAAAAGGATCTCAAGCCTGTTAAAGAGACCTCTGAGCAAAATTACCAGGCTTTCACGCCCAATATAGAATGGAACGCTAAGGATCACAGCAGTTAAAGAGCGTACATAAATAAAACTCATTTTTTTATTTTAATTTTATCATCACCATCGTCGACATATTCATCACCACCATAATCATTAATGGCATTATCCTCATCATATCTTATTTCCTTCTTCACTTGTAAGTATTTAAACGCTGCAATGTTCACACACCCTCATATGATCCAATTATTTTGTTGGCTGATAGCTCTTTATATTTTTCGTCAAGTAGGCTATTAAAGTTCTATTAAAGTTCTAAATTAGTGGTCTTCTGCAGCATCTACTATTTTAATCTCTCATTGTTCAAGTGTAGCTTTTTCTAGCCCATAAATCAATTTTGCAATTGCCATTACTTACTTTCCACTTTTTCTAGCACATACCCTAGATAGAGGAAGCAATGTATTCCATAAAAATATTCTTTGTTGAGATTTCAGAGGAAATACGTGTTTTAAAATGCCCTGAATAAAAAAGAGTATTTTTAGAAAAATGTCATTGAGGTGTACCTACAAAGAACATAACTAAAAAATTAAATGTGGTATGAATGCCTCACTTGAGATTACGTTTAATATCTTCCAACACTTTCAAGAACATCCCCCCAAGTTACCATTTATGTGGAAATGTTTCGTTATTTCTGATTTTCTGGAAAAATAGTTTAAAGGTTTTAATTTAATTACATATTTTAAAATATTTGTGTAGTAAATAAAATGTATACCTTGAAATTTCTGGGATTGGCCTGTAAAGATTCTGAAAGATTTTTATTATAAAAATTTGATATATATCTTGCTGAGTTTAATGTCATAACTCAATGTCATTTTTTGGCATAACCAATTGTTGTTATGGTTTGAATTTTAAAATAGTTTATACTTTTTCAAATGGAATGTCGCAATTTTCTTACTATAGCCTTACCTATATTAAGTTAAGAAAAGATTGCCTTTAACTCAAAAATTCTATGTAGAGATTTCACTAGAGGTATACGTTTTGAGGTCTCCTGAATTAAAATTGTACTTATCGCGCGCGTCTGTGTGTGTGTCGTGTGTGTGTGTTGTGTGTATGTGTGTGTGTGTTGAGACAGTAACTATGGTTATATATGCCATATATACATTAATGTAAATTATAATGTAAAATAATATTAATAATCAAAATACTGGTTATCGAAATAGAAGTTAAGGGATAAGTTTTATGTATGTGCAAGTGTTGAGCTGGAGCTGTGGAACCCTTGTTAAAAGCCGACAAACATATCTTTGTGTTAGAATTAGGGCCCAGGCAAAAAGGACTTGTACGGGAAAGTCATAAAAGCCAGACATTGAGTCTTTGTGAAATAGAAAAGGCGACAAGCGAACACAACATATTTTTGTAGAGAGGTCACATGTTTGCAAACGTTGAACAATAGCCGGGTAAGTCATCTGGAAGGTTCCAAGCTGAACGAAGACAGGCAATGAAATTTTAAGGAAGAATATGTTTAAAACCTTTAAATGCAGAAATGTTAGTTGTAGCGACCCCATCAGCCAAGGCGGTTGAGTATAAAGTGCTGCGATGTGAATAACATACATGTAAGCTCTCAGAAGCAGGCGTTATTAGTTACTTCTCATAATGTAGTAGGAAAGTTGAAATGTTATCAATTTAAAAGTCCATAGGAACGTGTGATAAAACTACAATTATTTCTAGAGCACGTATACAATACTTGATTGCTCAGCGACCGCAAGTTTGGCGCACGAACGTGGTAGGGCTCGACCGTTCTACAGCTCCAACTAACTTAAGTAACTCTGTAGCTTATTACTAAAACAGTAAATGCGTGTGCTATTAAAGCATAGTGTTCTTCATTAACTTAATCCATTGTTAGAGTTGTTACTTATTACCAGTGGCGAAGCGTGACTTTCAAAGTGAGGGAAGCTCCAAGTAATAACTTTCATTAAAATAGGAGAGAACCATGAATGTTGTATCCATATTTTTTCTTAATCTCGGTAAAAAAGAACTAAAAATAGATTTAAATTTTTACAAGTACTGAATAATATATTTTTTCTTAATATCAGTATAAAAAGAAAAAAAAAATAGATTTAAAATTTTACAAGTAATGAATAATATATTTTTTCTTAATATCAGTATAAAAAGAAATAAAAATAGATTTAAAATTTTACAAGTAAATAATGAATAATATATTTTCATAAATACGAGTAAATTAAATATCGTACCTTAATTTTTGTATACCAAATCGATCCTTCTAGTTTTTCTCCCAAAGATATCAATCACATCATCGTAGAAGGATGGGCTTTGACGCAAATTTGAAAGCAAGGACTTTTCAATGCTGAGAAGAGCTAGTGAAGAAAGTCTCCCCTGACCTTGAGTATTTCTAAGATAGGATTTAATTCTCTTCATTGCTGAGAATGACCTCTCAGCAGACGAACTAGATGCCGGGATGGTTATTGCTAAAAGGACAAGTTTATGTAGTTCTGGAAACACAGACACTAATTCCGCTTCTGTCAAGTACTGATGTAATTTCACGACAGTGTCTTTATGCATTTCAATATCTCTGAATAACACACACAATTCACTTCTCAAAATTGGTAAATCAAAGAATTTGCCAAAGCTCTGCTTTAAGCTAAAGAACCCTTCTTCTGGAAACTGTTTTGCAAAGTCCTTAAAGTTTGCCGAGTCTAAAATACTAAGGAATTTGAGTTTTTCCAAGTCAGCAAATATGGAATTCATATTGATCTTCATTACGTCAATAATTTCCAAGAATAATCTCTTATAAAAAGTTGATACATTTTCCCCTGGTATAGTATCTACTCTAAGTCTTTTATTAGGGTCAGGCATACCACACACATCAGATACTTTATGCCAGATAGATTCAAAATCATCTCTGAGTTTCATAAGATGCATTGAAAATTTGTCAACTTGTTTACGGCAAAACTCAATATCAAAAGCCTTCTTTTGGAGTACTTGGAACAGTATGTCAGCCTGAGGAAATATACAATAGAATACATGAAGAAAAAAGTTGAAATCAAACCCATGTAATGTTGAAAGAAGACCTTGAGCACCATTTACTGTTTCCGGATCCCAACCATCTGCATTTTCGACCACTGAATTTAGCAAGTTTTCTATATCTTGTTTGTACTCGTACACAGTTTGTAATAGCCTGTTACCATAATTCCATCTTGTTGGAGCTAATGTTGGAAATCTCTTGTTTATTTCAGAGTCGAGTGCTGCCATTCGCTTTGTAGATTTAGAAAAGAAAATGCCAAAACCAGAAAGTGAAGTAAAAAAATTTTACACTGCTTAATAAAGCTCACAGCTTGTGACAAAACCAAATTCAGTCTATGTGCATAGCAATGCACAAATACAGCTTGTGGGCATTTTTCTCTTACTCTCATCTGAAGATCACTGTGTTCCCCTGACATTACAGCCGCCCCATCATATGTCTGTGACACCAATTTCTTTTCACAATTAAATTCTTTTAGGATCTCAAACACATGATGTGCTAAAGAACTTGCTGTTCTATCGACACTGACATCTCTGAAACACAGAAATTTTTCTTCAATACTTCCAGTGTTTCTCACATACCTAAGTACAATAGATAGCTGTGATTTCGTTGTAATATCTGTTGCCTCATCCACAATAATTCCAACAAAAGAAGTCTCAGAAATTTCCTTCTTTATTTTGTTTGTCATCAGTTCCGAAACAGAATAAATAATATCATTCTGTATGTCACTAGACAACCCTGAAAAAACCGTCGAATTTGACAAGTGATGAGATAAGTCTATATCAAAACCTCCTAATTCCTTCAACATTTCAATATAATTTCCTCTGTTCAAAGAGCTTTCGGATTCGTCATGACCTCGAAGTGCAAGTTCCTGCTTTCCCAAAAAGCATACTACCTTTATCATTTGCGAAAGAATTTTCCCGTTTCTTTTTACGTCTTCATTGTGCTTCTGTATTGTGAGTCGGAATTGTTCACTTAAACACGATTCAATTCGTGTATTTCCGAACTGCGTAAATTGTTTCAGACAAATAATGTGATTTTGCGATCCTTGATGCCTTTTCTGAGCTTTGTGTAAATGATTCAAGTCGTCAAAACCTGCATAACTCCAAGTGTTTTTTTCTTGGGAAAATAGCAAGCACGGCCAGCAAAACAATTTTCGCAACCTATGACACCCACATAACCATGGAATTGTATCATACATGTTTTCATTAAAGTGGCGCATAAATGTTTTAACACCTTTGCTTTGTATGCCGATATCATTATTAAGAAGTTTTTTCGGCTTGTCACTTTTAATTATATTTAGTTTTTCCTCATAACTGAAAGAACTAAACCTACTCTTCAGTACTTTTTCTATTGTACAGTCACACGTAGACCCTTCTTGCACTGTAAGACTGCTCACACTACAAGCAGACATATCCCCAACCCACTCCACTCAGACGTTCCAATAATTCGTAGAGCTGGCCAACACCGCGTGAAATGTTAACCTAAAATGGAGAAATTATGAAATTCACGCGCTTTTGCTAATAACTTAAAATTTCACAAGAAATACCTATTTATTACTAGCAAATATCAATCTACGTAAAATACACGAATTATTGCTATTAAAATATACTTACTTAATATACTATTTAAAAGCGCCACATAAAATAAAACAACAAACGTTTCTTCGCACAGTACAGAGATTTCACGTGACGATGTCTTTCAACGCTTCCTAAGTCACGACAATTCCCGATTGCTTCCGGAAACCTACGAAGTATGTCGCTAGTGGAGGTTACGATGCGTGAGCACGGAAATGCTCAGTATTGAATGAGCTCGCGGATCTGGTCACTCAAGCTTCGGCAGTTGTCCAGATATCAGCAGCACTGTGGATGTTCACGAATAAATTTTAAAAATGTATCCAGAGCAAATAAAATGTTTATTCGCGTGAATTTTATTTGCCTTGTTCTTTTTAAATTCTTGGGGAAGCGGCGCTTCCACCGCTTCTATGCACGCTTCGCCACTGCTTATTACCTTCCTTCCCGTATCACACCCTGCAAAGTATACAAGCTCTACAAAAAACCTAAATAACAGCAACCGTGGCAAGAAATAAAAAATAACACTTTAAGAGTAACAAATTAAACATAAGATAAATATCAGTATCACCATAGTTCATATATTAATATATCGGATATACTGCGAGTTATGCTCCCCCACCACGAGTATATCGCAGTGTGTGTGTGTGTGTGTGTGTGTGTGTGTGTGTGTGTGTGTGTGTGTGTGTGTGTGTGTTGCCGATCTGCGAACAGCATAACTAGAAAACGAAATGTCCGATAAATACTAAAGTGGGTTCAACATATTCCAAGGATGCACCACGAAGATTTCCAAGAAAGTCCCTTCCCAACTCCTAAAATGCTTTATATGGAAAATTTGCATTAATTGTCCTCAAAATAGTCCTAACCTGTTCATTAAAATGCCATATGCCAACTAAATGTGCATCTTGAATACCTGGGAATAGCCTATGCATTCAGAAGCATTTTGTATACGTTTGTATACTTGTCATATTATGAAGTACTTTCACCATGCAGTTTCTCCTTAGATTTGAATGTGAAGTAGAGGGGATCCAGCACCGATCCAGGAATGAGGATATTGTGGGGCGCTCCCGGGAGGAGGGATGAGATGAAGAGAGACACCAGGTGGCGGGAGCCAGGCGTGACGGCACAGCAGTGGCGGGGTCCCTACAGTTTCCAGATTGAGACACTCCGGCAGTCGGACAGGCAGACCGGGCACCCCTCCCCACATAGGGTCCAGCGCCCCCAAGGGGCGGTCCTTATGCCCCGGCGACAGCCAAAGAATGAGGGACGGAGAATGTTCATAGAGAGAATCCTTTTTCTCTACCACGCTGCACCGAAACACCATCGCCGAAACTTCCAATCCTGAAACAGAACAAAGGGGTGAATGAAGAATGAAATTATTAATAGAACGAAATGGAGGGAACAGGAAATTCGGGAGATGAAAGAAACCACTCCAACATCGCCCAACGACCCGGGAAAACCCCCGAAAGAACACATGGGTCTGAGCGGGCTCTCGCCGGGAATCGAACCCGAGATCCTTCGAATGCGGGCCACAGATTTTATCGCCCGCTCGGTATATTACATACTATCCTCAGTACAACGAAGTTTGCGTAGTCATCAGCAAATAAGATTTTGTTTAAAACTTTTTATTTACTTTAAACTTTGAGCAGCTCTTATTAGGCGTATACTTATTTAGTATGTCATTTTTGTAGTGGTTACTTTGAACTTTCACTTAAACACTTCCAAAGGCGACACGTTAATTTCATATAAGTAGCAGGACAGTAGACAAGCGTGTGATGAACTTTACCCAGCTCGTTACCTCTCCAACCACGGCAAATTTTTGAAATACCTCTTACGACCAGTTCTTCAATCTACTGATAAATTGACGATAAAGCTACTTTCTGGATTTCTTAGCGATTGCGTTCTACAATCTCTTGATGGCATTACTCGGAAGATATCTTTGCCGATACGTTTTTGACTAGTTGGACTAACCATACGTCCATTATCCTACAAATAAAACGTTTTCACATTCAGGACTGACATAATTCATATCTCTAGCCATAGTAATCGTGACAGATTTGTATTTATCGGACGACGACGACAACGAAATGATAATGTTTCTGTATAACGTGAGAAAGCCGAAGGTACAATACTATCTGGCTTATCCGACGATTCATGGATCGTTTTTTAAACTCGAATGACGTTTTAATTAATTTCATATACCTCCCGCCATTCTAAATATATGAAATCATTGTTCAATCATCTGGGGGATTTTATGGTTAATCCTCTCAGTAGGATATATAGGAGAGAGCTGGGCCACTTTTTTGCGTTTATATGGGAAAGGATAGGGAAAACGAGGCTAGATGGGACGGTTCAAGGAGGAAAATGCGTTTATATGGGAGAGATAGGGAATACGAGGACTTACGCTAGGCTAGAGAGGGTTGAAGGAGGGAAATACGTTTATATGGAAGAAATAGTAGAGAGGTGCTAGGCTAGACGGAGGCTGAGGAGTAGAGTATGGTTTATATGAAAGGTATAGGAAAACGAGGAGGGGTGTTAGGCTAGACAGAGTTGAAGGGTAGAGTATGTCTTTTATATGAGAAGTATAGGAAAACGATGAGAGGTGTTAGACTAGACAGGGCTTGAAACGTAGTGCAGGGTTTATATGAGAGATATAGGAACAGGAGGAGGGGTGTTAGGCTAGACAGAGGTTGAGGAGTAGAGTATGGTTTTAGATGAGAGATATAGGAAAACGAGGAGAGGTGTTAGGCTAGGAGGGTTTAAGTATGCGTTTATAAGGAGAGACGAGAAAACGGAGAGAGATCCTATGTTAGTATACACAGGTGTTTAAAGCTAGAATGTGTTTTATATAGGCTAGATAGGAAACCAAAGAGATACTCTGCTAGACAGGGGACAGGAGAGGAATGCGCTTTATGAGAGGTAGGGATACGGGGAATGGTGTTAGGCTAGACAGAGGTTGAGAGTAGAGTATGCGTTTATATGTATGAGAAGTATAGGAACAGGAAGAGGGGTGCTAGGCTAGACAGAGGTTGAGGAGTAGAGTATAGTTTATATGAGAGGTATAGGAAAACGAGGGAAGGTGTTAGGCTAGACAGAGGTTGAAAATAGAGTATGGTTTATATGAGTGGTATAGGAAAACGAGGAGAGGAGTTAGACTAGACAGAGGTCGAGGAGCAGAGTATGGTTTATGTGAGAGTCATAGGTAAACGAGAGAGGCGTTAGGCTAGAAAGAGCTAGAGGAGTAGAGTATGGTTTATATGAGAGGTATAGGAACAGGAGGAGAGGTGTTAGGCTAGACAGGTAGTGTAGCAGTAGGAATATGGACTTATATACAGGAGAGATAGGGAATATGAGGTGCTAGACTTGAAAGCAACTTTAGACGTGAACTTAGTGGAAAACTGTTTCACGTCAATGTTAGAACGCTAATTCTAGACATGCCCATCACGTAACCTATTCAGGGAAAAGGTGACTCGTTCAGGGGTAAAAGGTGACTGCTCAGGGAAAAAGGAGGTCCACAAAGGGAAAAAGTTGACTAGCAACGGGAAAAAGGCGACCAGTAAAGGGAAAAATGTCACCAGCAAAGGGAAAAAGGCGACCACCAAAGGGAAAAAGGTGAGCCATAAAGGGAAAAAGGTGACCTGCAACGGGAAAAGCTAACCCACTAACACTAACAGGTAAGTAATTCAGCTAGTATTGCAAGAGACTGACTGGATCATAGCAGTGTATGATTTCATAGGTAATTCAGCTAGTATCGTATGTATTTAGGCTAATTCATCTAGTATCACTGGAGGATAGATTCCAGAGGCTAACTGCATCATGGCTCTGCATGATTTCACAGGTAATTCAGCTAGTATCGTAGGTATTTAGGCTAATTCAGCTAGTATCACAAGAGGATAGATTTTAGGGTTGGGTATAGCTTAGTGTCGTATTTCACAGGCAATTCAGAGGGTATCGTAGGTATTTAGGATAATTCAAGTAACATAGGTGTTTAGAGTAATTAAGCAAGCATTACAGGAGGGTAGGCTCCAGGGGTTGGTTATAACCTAGCTTCGTATTTCACAGATAGTTCAGGTAATATCGTAAGTATTTGAGGTAATCGACATAGCTTCACAGATATTATTGATAATTTCGATCAGAGATTTGTATCACAGCTATTTAAGGTAAATGCAGGTGATTCAGGTTGTATCAATGGTATTTGAGTCATTTTAACAGGTAATTCATCTAGTATCATTGGTATTTAAGGCAAACCAGATAGTATCACAGGTGCTCGTGCTAATTTAGAGCAGGAATTCGTATCTGAGCTAGTTAAGGTAATTTCACATGATTCGGGTGGTATCACAGGTATTTAAGTCATTTTCACAGGCAATTCAGCTAGTATCTTGAGCATTTAAGCTAATTCAGCTAGTATCACAGGAGGCTAGATTCCAGAGGCTAACTGCATCATAGCTATGCATGATTTCACAGCTAATTCAGCTAGTATCGTAGGTATTTAGGCTAATTCAGCTAGTATCACAGGAGGTTAGATTCCAGGGTTGGGTATAGCATAGTTTCATATTTCACAGGTAATTCAGAGGGTATCGTAGGTATTTAGGATAATTCAAGTAACATAGGTGTTTAGAGTAATTAAGCAAGCATTACAGGAGGGTAGGTTCCAGGGGTTGGTTATAGCCTAGTTTCGTATTTTACAGATAGTTCAGATAATATCGTAAGTATTTGGGTAATCAGCATAGTTTCACAGATGCTCGTGATAATTTTGATCAGAGATTTGTATCACAGCTATTTAAGGTAAGTGCAGGTGATTCAGGTTGTATCAATGGTATTTGTGTCATTTTAACAGGTAATTCAGATAGTGTCTAGGTATTTGGGCGATTCAAGCATCATAGGTGTTTAGAGTAACTCAGCTAGTATCACAGGAGGCTAGATTCAATGATCAGGGTTTCGTATCAGAGCTATTTAATGTAATTTCACTTGATTCGAGTAGTATCACAGGTATTTAAGTCATTTAACGGGCAATTCAACCAGTATCACAGGTACTCATGGTAATATAGAGAGTAATTAAATTATAAAACATTTCTCATCCAACGTTACAACAATTTATATACTTTTTTCTAAATCTTACAAACTTATTATATGTTAAACAATTATTGTACGATGCGGAGAGGGATAAACTGCATATTGGTTCACAAATTGAAAAGCTTTACGTCAACATACCTTTATTTTAGTTAGGTGTAGATGTCTCTCCCCTTTTATCTAGGCTTGAGACTAGCACTAGGATTGCTCCTAATGGCAGGGTTACCACCTTCCCTTCCATCTTCTTCTTTCTTCATCAGGCGTCAGCTATCTGCATATACAGCACACAGATAACCTTCTTTTTTAAGATTGTAGACTCACGATAAAATCTTTATCTTTAACTTACATTCTTTTAAGCACTGTTTGTAATGGCGTAATGTCCATACGCATATGTCGTTATCCCATCCTCAGCAATAATTCTTTTATCATCAAACGGAGTCAATGCAATTTTATTCACTTGCACTGTAGCAAGAGCATGCTTTCGTGATAGGATCAGATTCATAGGTGTTCTGATGATTTCACAGGTTTTAAGACAGTCTGTATAGCTGTCAAACGAAATGTACTGCTTAATAGCGCTACGTTTTATACCTTTAATCTTTTTTATCATTGACCCTTGAATATCTAAGGCATACATCTTAGGACGTAGTCCAACAAAGCGTAGGATGATTTTGCTATTAGCCTCATCTTTAAATTTTCCCAATACCTTTTTGTTCTGAGTAGAGTAACATATATGGTTGGCAGGGTAATCAGCTGTATCGAGATGCTCAAGAAAACGTAGCTTGTCCTGGTACACATCTTCAGTTGTTACACGATGAATGAACGAATCAGTGTCCATATACATAAGCTTCAGGTTTTTAGCTCCATAATAAGGCAACAAAACATCGTAATGATAGTTATACATTAATGTCTTGGAGATGTCCAACACACTCATACCAATGTATATAGGCTTGTTGAATACAATCTGACGAGAGGCCATATGTACAGCAGCTAGATTATCAGCATATATCGTCCTGTCGATAAACGTAGGCTTGGCGATCAGCTTCTCTAGAGTTTTTTCATTGGTCACCAGTCGTATATCCATGCGGTTACGCAGGTTCTCCATAGTTTTTCCAAACATAGCGTTGTTAAAGAGCTTGTAGAGATCCTTCTCGAAATCATTTGCAGCTTGTTGTCGTAGCCTGTTGTTAAATTCCACATAAGGTTTCAACCACTGAGACTGTCGGAATTGTAGCACACGATGGATTTTTGTTAGTCGTAGTCCATGACTAAGAGCTTGCTTCAAAGCCATGTAATGCACTACATACTTCTTTCGAGGTCCAAGATGAGGTATCAGTTTCTTTGTAGATGATTCCAATGGTTTCATACACTCTGGCAGGAAAGGTAGATCGTTGTGTAGATCGTGAAGTTCAGCAGGATACTCGATGTCAACTTCTAATATGTACCCATGAGGATCATCTTCTTGTAGTGTTTCTAAGTTGATTTCTTCAGGTGACACCCACTGAAATCCAGCAAAAGGAAGAGCGTGACACATTGCCCACCCATATTGGTTATTAGCGTCCTCGTATGTGATAAATTGGGTTGGTCTCGACGGATCAAACTTCTCCATATAAGTGTTATTAGCCTCAGCATACCGATGAGAAACTTGGCATAAACCTCCTCTTATACCTGATTCCACCATGAGTAGTTGATCATAATCTTGTAACAGCTCTAACTTAATTCCAGTATACAGTAACATGGCGTCCCATGTAAGACCTGGAGAGGTAAAATAATGGGCAGGATCAACTTTGTGTGTTTTAAGGGTTTGCTCTCTGAACGTCTCAAAGACATCAGCTAGAAGAAGTACATCCGAAGTTAAGTAGAGATCGCTGTACTCTCCCAGGTTTCTCACATTGAACAGCTCCCATACATTTCTAGCATGATCGTAGTCAGTATCAGTAATTTCTTCTTCATTTAATCTATTGTAGAAGGAGTCCTTAGGAGGCAAGCAGGTCTCGTTCAGGACATCCCATTACGTAACAAAATCATATGGAAATACACCCTTACGGGTCATCAACTTCAATTTGTCTTCTCCAAAGTACTTTAGCGTTTCAGGATACGAGGTTAGATTTTTTACCAACTTATCCAAGCTTGTACTGAGGAATCGGAAGCTATCCACAAATCGAAGCTTTATATCTCCTACATACTTGGTGAATGAGATATAGCTTTCTTCAGAGTTAGGAATTACCTCCACACGTTCACTTGTGCACCCCAGCTCCTTTACAATGAAATGCGAGTCATATCCGCTAAGGTTATGCATGAAGACTGGTATATATTTAGGTGTTTTACAGGCTAAATTACATTCATTATGAAGACTTCCACGATATTCACCGCTGATGTGATCATGGTCGCGTACTTTATAGTTCTCTTCTGTAAAGGGTTTTCCACACAAGTAGCATGCTGAAGAAGACTCAAAATCCTTTTGCTGTTGATCCGTAAGTTTCAGAGGCTTAGCAGATTTGTATATATTACCAATCATTTCTGCAAGAGATGTAAGGTACAGCATAAACTTCTGAGCAGCATCAGCACCACGATACACATAGGGTTGCTTAGGAAGACCAGTTTCGAGATGTTCAACACTGGATGTAGGCTTCACGTAAACACAGAAGCTCATTGGTGTGTGCTCTTGATAAGGGGTTGTATAGGAAGTTTCAGGATTGGGTATACACGTTTGGCATGGAGTGAGAATACTCTCAAAATCAGCATAGATGACATAAGGTACTTTCAGCATCCTCTCAACATTTTTAAACTGAACAATTGATTTCTCCTTGGTAGGCATAACTACCCTCGCAACACCATGTTGAATACAGAAGGCTACATGTTCTTGCAGTTTTTCCTGTCCACTTCGTCCATATCGATCATCAAAATGTGTAAAGCAGCGCTTACAAGTATAAACCCGTCCATTATGGTTAGTTTTCTGGCGTCGAACGAGTTTCTCAAAATTCTTTATATACACGTAGTGATGTTTTCCACTGATGTCATTCAATAATAGTCGGTCGCGATGTTCAGATAGTTCAATGTCAGCAACCTTTATTGGATACACTTCATGCTTCTCATCCAGCCCGAAAACGTTAATGGATATCTTGTTAAACTTCTCAAATTTAGGTATTTGAGAAAGTGGAGTAGGGTAGGAAACACAGCTGAAGTCGTACTTATCTTGAAGTTCTTTGTATTTGCTGACGCGTTGAGGCTTGATGCTCACGAATTTGGCCAGTATAGAGTACATGAAACATTTCTCGTCGCTAAAGTTCTGGATGTTTATACATGCTTTCCTTGCTTCAACAGCTGACGGTAGTGGTATGTAGCTACTTCCTCGTAACGGGTTGTACTTGTTGATACGAAGTCGAACTCCTTCCACAGCAAGCAAAGCCCAGCTGCTACCCTTAAGCTGAGACTCCTCCATTTCAGTCACCAATTTCTTGAATTTCACTTCCATCGTTGAGTCCAGATCAGTTTCCAGGAAAACAGCTTGATTCCGTGTTTTAAATGTTTTGTCACAGGTTTCTCCAATACTGTTAACAAATCGACACTCAGCCAGCAGATTAATTTTAACACTCTTATGAATGCTAAGCTCTTTATGCACAGCATGGATTATACGTTGTTTTGCCTCTTGCAGATACATATTTAGGTCCTTAGCTGATTCGCATCGTATAAAATACGATTTAAATCGTCCTTCGAATGAAGTTTCGTATTCTTTCATATCGCAGTCCTCCATTGTTGACAGCAACTGATGTTTAGTTGGCTCCAATCTTCTTTTCTTCTGAGGGCTGCTTATTTCACATATATCTTCGTGTCGCTGTCCCTTATAACAATCTTTGAAGGTTACATTACAATGTTTACATTTGAAGAGCTTCTTGCAGCTCATCTCGTGTCTTCTCTTGTCATAACCTCGGAGGAACTTCTTCCCACATTTTCCGCATGCATATCCAGTAGCGCTTGGAATAATATCCTTATACGCTGAGTTATTCATCTTTATTCTTGATGTAATAACTTATTAATCACTGATCAATGAAATGTAGACCTCTTCACCTTGACACCACTTTAGAAAGCTGATTATTCTTGGAGAGAACACGATGTTAACACCTCAAGACTAATTAGCACAATGAAGTCCAATGCCCTAGATCACCATATTTATAGAGGGAGCACGAACCTTTTAGATCAATCATAAACTCGCTCCATAACCACCTGTATATGATCGCTCAACGTGTACTAACCCCCCACCCATATAACCTCAAGTCTAGAGACAGGATGTTTATGACGTCACACCCAGAGACAGGATGTCTGGCAGCATCAAACACGTTTAAACTCGTCTCATAACTACCTGCTTATGCTGTCACACCAGCAAGAGAAGTATTCCCACACGCTCATTCAGACATATATTTCAAATTCAAGCCCACCACCACCATCACCACCTATTGTACCAAGGTTAATTCAAGTTGTATTATCACAACACTTAAAAGTAAAAGCTTAAAAGGAAACCTAGAAGATTTTCCCCCTCATTTACTTAATTATTTCATGTTTTTATTCCCTTTTCAATTCTTCCTTTCCATCTTCTCACAGAAAGACCATTACATTTCACTACAATCATGAGAAAAGCAATTTTTCCAGAGTTACACAGATTCTAAGCTTCTAAATCGAACCCGGTAATACTTTTAATAAATGTATTTTAGCTCCCCAATATCAGCATCTGCCATTTAATCTTTACTCGAACCTGATATGATCCATAAGCTTGAAGATATATGAAATCACCCTTCGGGATTCGATCTAAGTACTTTAAAGTAATTTTTGTCACGATAACGATATTTAAGGACTAGATACTCTGTTTACGTTTACCTTGACATGTCTATCTAAATTAAATTACGAGTTATTAAATTTTTGCAAGTAAATTTCATTGAATCGGTATTCGAACCCAGAACACCAGGAACAAAATAATTTATAATATTAGTCTGACATGTTAAACAAAGTTGTATGCAGTTACATCATCGATCTAGGTGATATATTCTAGTGTACAGAGGAAAATTAAGGAAGTCATTAAAAGATGGGGAATCGAACCAAGCACAACTGATTAACAATTATATACAGCATTAATCACACAGTACAGAACCTATCAATCATGCTTTGCTGCACTCCTCTACCTCACTTCGTTCCCGAGATAATGAAAATTTAAAAATTAAGGATCGAACCCAGGACGTCATGTATCTAATTACACATTTACAAGATACTACCTAATATCATAAACGCAATAAAGTTTATTTGGCGTCTTTATTTTAAGTCGTTTAACAGTTATTAAATTTATAAGTAAATTCCATCGAATCAGTATTCGAACCCAGAACACCAAGAACAAAATAATTTATAATATGAGTTTGGTATGCTTAAAGGTGCTGTATGTAGTTACAGCATCAATGTAACTGATATTTTCTAGAGTATAGAGTAAAATTAAGGAAGTCATTAAAAAATCGGGATTCGAACTAGAGACAACTGATTAAAAATTATATACAGTATTAATTACACATTATAACAGCTATCAAACATGCTTTGGTCCATTCCTCTAGCTTTCTTAGTTTCCGAGATAATGATGTTTTTAAAATTAAGGATCGAACCCAGGACACCAGGTACCAAAATATACATCCACAAGAAACTAGCTAATGACATTAATGTAATAAAGTTTATTTGGCGTCTTTATCTTAATTAGTCTCTGAGTTATTAGAAGATGAATTTGCATTCACTCCTAGGATTCGAACCCAGGCATCCCGGTCAACTTGGAACAAGGTCCTAATGACGCGGCGCATTCCAATGAATTGATTAGTTTTTATCCCATTGTTCTATCTCTTTTCATTCAGGAGATATAAGCGATTAAACAGTAGAAATATAATGGCGACTCCAGCACACAGAGAGATGCCGACATCTGATAAAGGTTCTTTGATCTATGCCGGCATGCCCCGCCCATTTTTATTTCTACTGTTTAATCGCTTATATCTCCTGAATGAAAAGAGATAGAACAATGGGATAAAAACTAATCAATTCATTGGAATGCGCCGCGTCATTAGGACCTTGTTCCAAGTTGACCGGGATGCCTGGGTTCGAATCCTAGGAGTGAATGCAAATTCATCTTCTAATAACGCAGAGACTAATTAAGATAAAGACGCCAAATAAACTTTATTACATTAATGTCATTAGCTAGTTTCTTGTGGATGTATATTTTGGTACCTGGTGTCCTGGGTTCGATCCTTAATTTTAAAAACATCATTATCTCGGAAACTAAGAAAGCTAGAGGAATGGACCAAAGCATGTTTGATAGCTGTTATAATGTGTAATTAATACTGTATATAATTTTTAATCAGTTGTCTCTAGTTCGAATCCCGATTTTTTAATGACTTCCTTAATTTTACTCTATACTCTAGAAAATATCAGTTACATTGATGCTGTAACTACATACAGCACCTTTAAGCATACCAAACTCATATTATAAATTATTTTGTTCTTGGTGTTCTGGGTTCGAATACTGATTCGATGGAATTTACTTATAAATTTAATAACTGTTAAACGACTTAAAATAAAGACGCCAAATAAACTTTATTGCGTTTATGATATTAGGTAGTATCTTGTAAATGTGTAATTAGATACATGACGTCCTGGGTTCGATCCTTAATTTTTAAATTTTCATTATCTCGGGAACGAAGTGAGGTAGAGGAGTGCAGCAAAGCATGATTGATAGGTTCTGTACTGTGTGATTAATGCTGTATATAATTGTTAATCAGTTGTGCTTGGTTCGATTCCCCATCTTTTAATGACTTCCTTAATTTTCCTCTGTACACTAGAATATATCACCTAGATCGATGATGTAACTGCATACAACTTTGTTTAACATGTCAGACTAATATTATAAATTATTTTGTTCCTGGTGTTCTGGGTTCGAATACCGATTCAATGAAATTTACTTGCAAAAATTTAATAACTCGTAATTTAATTTAGATAGACATGTCAAGGTAAACGTAAACAGAGTATCTAGTCCTTAAATATCGTTATCGTGACAAAAATTACTTTAAAGTACTTAGATCGAATCCCGAAGGGTGATTTCATATATCTTCAAGCTTATGGATCATATCAGGTTCGAGTAAAGATTAAATGGCAGATGCTGATATTGGGGAGCTAAAATACATTTATTAAAAGTATTACCGGGTTCGATTTAGAAGCTTAGAATCTGTGTAACTCTGGAAAAATTGCTTTTCTCATGATTGTAGTGAAATGTAATGGTCTTTCTGTGAGAAGATGGAAAGGAAGAATTGAAAAGGGAATAAAAACATGAAATAATTAAGTAAATGAGGGGGAAAATCTTCTAGGTTTCCTTTTAAGCTTTTACTTTTAAGTGTTGTGATAATACAACTTGAATTAACCTTGGTACAATAGGTGGTGATGGTGGTGGTGGGCTTGAATTTGAAATATATGTCTGAATGAGCGTGTGGGAATACTTCTCTTGCTGGTGTGACAGCATAAGCAGGTAGTTATGAGACGAGTTTAAACGTGTTTGATGCTGCCAGACATCCTGTCTCTGGGTGTGACGTCATAAACATCCTGTCTCTAGACTTGAGGTTATATGGGTGGGGGGTTAGTACACGTTGAGCGATCATATACAGGTGGTTATGGAGCGAGTTTATGATTGATCTAAAAGGTTCGTGCTCCCTCTATAAATATGGTGATCTAGGGCATTGGACTTCATTGTGCTAATTAGTCTTGAGGTGTTAACATCGTGTTCTCTCCAAGAATAATCAGCTTTCTAAAGTGGTGTCAAGGTGAAGAGGTCTACATTTCATTGATCAGTGATTAATACGTTATTACATCAAGAATAAAGATGAATAACTCAGCGTATAAGGATATTATTCCAAGCGCTACTGGATATGCATGCGGAAAATGTGGGAAGAAGTTCCTCCGAGGTTATGACAAGAGAAGACACGAGATGAGCTGCAAGAAGCTCTTCAAATGTAAACATTGTAATGTAACCTTCAAAGATTGTTATAAGGGACAGCGACACGAAGATATATGTGAAATAAGCAGCCCTCAGAAGAAAAGAAGATTGGAGCCAACTAAACATCAGTTGCTGTCAACAATGGAGGACTGCGATATGAAAGAATACGAAACTTCATTCGAAGGACGATTTAAATCGTATTTTATACGATGCGAATCAGCTAAGGACCTAAATATGTATCTGCAAGAGGCAAAACAACGTATAATCCATGCTGTGCATAAAGAGCTTAGCATTCATAAGAGTGTTAAAATTAATCTGCTGGCTGAGTGTCGATTTGTTAACAGTATTGGAGAAACCTGTGACAAAACATTTAAAACACGGAATCAAGCTGTTTTCCTGGAAACTGATCTGGACTCAACGATGGAAGTGAAATTCAAGAAATTGGTGACTGAAATGGAGGAGTCTCAGCTTAAGGGTAGCAGCTGGGCTTTGCTTGCTGTGGAAGGAGTTCGACTTCGTATCAACAAGTACAACCCGTTACGAGGAAGTAGCTACATACCACTACCGTCAGCTGTTGAAGCAAGGAAAGCATGTATAAACATCCAGAACTTTAGCGACGAGAAATGTTTCATGTACTCTATACTGGCCAAATTCGTGAGCATCAAGCCTCAACGCGTCAGCAAATACAAAGAACTTCAAGATAAGTACGACTTCAGCTGTGTTTCCTACCCTACTCCACTTTCTCAAATACCTAAATTTGAGAAGTTTAACAAGATATCCATTAACGTTTTCGGGCTGGATGAGAAGCATGAAGTGTATCCAATAAAGGTTGCTGACATTGAACTATCTGAACATCGCGACCGACTACTATTGAATGACATCAGTGGAAAACATCACTACGTGTATATAAAGAATTTTGAGAAACTCGTTCGACGCCAGAAAACTAACCATAATGGACGGGTTTATACTTGTAAGCGCTGCTTTACACATTTTGATGATCGATATGGACGAAGTGGACAGGAAAAACTGCAAGAACATGTAGCCTTCTGTATTCAACATGGTGTTGCGAGGGTAGTTATGCCTACCAAGGAGAAATCAATTGTTCAGTTTAAAAATGTTGAGAGGATGCTGAAAGTACCTTATGTCATCTATGCTGATTTTGAGAGTATTCTCACTCCATGCCAAACGTGTATACCCAATCCTGAAACTTCCTATACAACCCCTTATCAAGAGCACACACCAATGAGCTTCTGTGTTTACGTGAAGCCTACATCCAGTGTTGAACATCTCGAAACTGGTCTTCCTAAGCAACCCTATGTGTATCGTGGTGCTGATGCTGCTCAGAAGTTTATGCTGTACCTTACATCTCTTGCAGAAATGATTGGTAATATATACAAATCTGCTAAGCCTCTGAAACTTACGGATCAACAGCAAAAGGATTTTGAGTCTTCTTCAGCATGCTACTTGTGTGGAAAACCCTTTACAGAAGAGAACTATAAAGTACGCGACCATGATCACATCAGCGGTAAATATCGTGGAAGTCTTCATAATGAATGTAATTTAGCCTGTAAAACACCTAAATATATACCAGTCTTCATGCATAACCTTAGCGGATATGACTCGCATTTCATTGTAAAGGAGCTGGGGTGCACAAGTGAACGTGTGGAGGTAATTCCTAACTCTGAAGAAAGCTATATCTCATTCACCAAGTATGTAGGAGATATAAAGCTTCGATTTGTGGATAGCTTCCGATTCCTCAGTACAAGCTTGGATAAGTTGGTAAAAAATCTAACCTCGTATCCTGAAACGCTAAAGTACTTTGGAGAAGACAAATTGAAGTTGATGACCCGTAAGGGTGTATTTCCATATGATTTTGTTACGTCATGGGATGTCCTGAACGAGACCTGCTTGCCTCCTAAGGACTCCTTCTACAATAGATTAAATGAAGAAGAAATTACTGATACTGACTACGATCATGCTAGAAATGTATGGGAGCTGTTCAATGTGAGAAACCTGGGAGAGTACAGCGATCTCTACTTAACTTCGGATGTACTTCTTCTAGCTGATGTCTTTGAGACGTTCAGAGAGCAAACCCTTAAAACACACAAAGTTGATCCTGCCCATTATTTTACCTCTCCAGGTCTTACATGGGACGCCATGTTACTGTATACTGGAATTAAGTTAGAGCTGTTACAAGATTATGATCAACTACTCATGGTGGAATCAGGTATAAGAGGAGGTTTATGCCAAGTTTCTCATCGGTATGCTGAGGCTAATAACACTTATATGGAGAAGTTTGATCCGTCGAGACCAACCCAATTTATCACATACGAGGACGCTAATAACCAATATGGGTGGGCAATGTGTCACGCTCTTCCTTTTGCTGGATTTCAGTGGGTGTCACCTGAAGAAATCAACTTAGAAACACTACAAGAAGATGATCCTCATGGGTACATATTAGAAGTTGACATCGAGTATCCTGCTGAACTTCACGATCTACACAACGATCTACCTTTCCTGCCAGAGTGTATGAAACCATTGGAATCATCTACAAAGAAACTGATACCTCATCTTGGACCTCGAAAGAAGTATGTAGTGCATTACATGGCTTTGAAGCAAGCTCTTAGTCATGGACTACGACTAACAAAAATCCATCGTGTGCTACAATTCCGACAGTCTCAGTGGTTGAAACCTTATGTGGAATTTAACAACAGGCTACGACAACAAGCTGCAAATGATTTCGAGAAGGATCTCTACAAGCTCTTTAACAACGCTATGTTTGGAAAAACTATGGAGAACCTGCGTAACCGCATGGATATACGACTGGTGACCAATGAAAAAACTCTAGAGAAGCTGATCGCCAAGCCTACGTTTATCGACAGGACGATATATGCTGATAATCTAGCTGCTGTACATATGGCCTCTCGTCAGATTGTATTCAACAAGCCTATATACATTGGTATGAGTGTGTTGGACATCTCCAAGACATTAATGTATAACTATCATTACGATGTTTTGTTGCCTTATTATGGAGCTAAAAACCTGAAGCTTATGTATATGGACACTGATTCGTTCATTCATCGTGTAACAACTGAAGATGTGTACCAGGACAAGCTACGTTTTCTTGAGCATCTCGATACAGCTGATTACCCTGCCAACCATATATGTTACTCTACTCAGAACAAAAAGGTATTGGGAAAATTTAAAGATGAGGCTAATAGCAAAATCATCCTACGCTTTGTTGGACTACGTCCTAAGATGTATGCCTTAGATATTCAAGGGTCAATGATAAAAAAGATTAAAGGTATAAAACGTAGCGCTATTAAGCAGTACATTTCGTTTGACAGCTATACAGACTGTCTTAAAACCTGTGAAATCATCAGAACACCTATGAATCTGATCCTATCACGAAAGCATGCTCTTGCTACAGTGCAAGTGAATAAAATTGCATTGACTCCGTTTGATGATAAAAGAATTATTGCTGAGGATGGGATAACGACATATGCGTATGGACATTACGCCATTACAAACAGTGCTTAAAAGAATGTAAGTTAAAGATAAAGATTTTATCGTGAGTCTACAATCTTAAAAAAGAAGGTTATCTGTGTGCTGTATATGCAGATAGCTGACGCCTGATGAAGAAAGAAGAAGATGGAAGGGAAGGTGGTAACCCTGCCATTAGGAGCAATCCTAGTGCTAGTCTCAAGCCTAGATAAAAGGGGAGAGACATCTACACCTAACTAAAATAAAGGTATGTTGACGTAAAGCTTTTCAATTTGTGAACCAATATGCAGTTTATCCCTCTCCGCATCGTACAATAATTGTTTAACATATAATAAGTTTGTAAGATTTAGAAAAAAGTATATAAATTGTTGTAACGTTGGATGAGAAATGTTTTATAATTTAATTACTCTCTATATTACCATGAGTACCTGTGATACTGGTTGAATTGCCCGTTAAATGACTTAAATACCTGTGATACTACTCGAATCAAGTGAAATTACATTAAATAGCTCTGATACGAAACCCTGATCATTGAATCTAGCCTCCTGTGATACTAGCTGAGTTACTCTAAACACCTATGATGCTTGAATCGCCCAAATACCTAGACACTATCTGAATTACCTGTTAAAATGACACAAATACCATTGATACAACCTGAATCACCTGCACTTACCTTAAATAGCTGTGATACAAATCTCTGATCAAAATTATCACGAGCATCTGTGAAACTATGCTGATTACCCAAATACTTACGATATTATCTGAACTATCTGTAAAATACGAAACTAGGCTATAACCAACCCCTGGAACCTACCCTCCTGTAATGCTTGCTTAATTACTCTAAACACCTATGTTACTTGAATTATCCTAAATACCTACGATACCCTCTGAATTACCTGTGAAATATGAAACTATGCTATACCCAACCCTGGAATCTAACCTCCTGTGATACTAGCTGAATTAGCCTAAATACCTACGATACTAGCTGAATTAGCTGTGAAATCATGCATAGCTATGATGCAGTTAGCCTCTGGAATCTAGCCTCCTGTGATACTAGCTGAATTAGCTTAAATGCTCAAGATACTAGCTGAATTGCCTGTGAAAATGACTTAAATACCTGTGATACCACCCGAATCATGTGAAATTACCTTAACTAGCTCAGATACGAATTCCTGCTCTAAATTAGCACGAGCACCTGTGATACTATCTGGTTTGCCTTAAATACCAATGATACTAGATGAATTACCTGTTAAAATGACTCAAATACCATTGATACAACCTGAATCACCTGCATTTACCTTAAATAGCTGTGATACAAATCTCTGATCGAAATTATCAATAATATCTGTGAAGCTATGTCGATTACCTCAAATACTTACGATATTACCTGAACTATCTGTGAAATACGAAGCTAGGTTATAACCAACCCCTGGAGCCTACCCTCCTGTAATGCTTGCTTAATTACTCTAAACACCTATGTTACTTGAATTATCCTAAATACCTACGATACCCTCTGAATTGCCTGTGAAATACGACACTAAGCTATACCCAACCCTAAAATCTATCCTCTTGTGATACTAGCTGAATTAGCCTAAATACCTACGATACTAGCTGAATTACCTGTGAAATCATGCAGAGCCATGATGCAGTTAGCCTCTGGAATCTATCCTCCAGTGATACTAGATGAATTAGCCTAAATACATACGATACTAGCTGAATTACCTATGAAATCATACACTGCTATGATCCAGTCAGTCTCTTGCAATACTAGCTGAATTACTTACCTGTTAGTGTTAGTGGGTTAGCTTTTCCCGTTGCAGGTCACCTTTTTCCCTTTATGGCTCACCTTTTTCCCTTTGGTGGTCGCCTTTTTCCCTTTGCTGGTGACATTTTTCCCTTTACTGGTCGCCTTTTTCCCGTTGCTAGTCAACTTTTTCCCTTTGTGGACCTCCTTTTTCCCTGAGCAGTCACCTTTTACCCCTGAACGAGTCACCTTTTCCCTGAATAGGTTACGTGATGGGCATGTCTAGAATTAGCGTTCTAACATTGACGTGAAACAGTTTTCCACTAAGTTCACGTCTAAAGTTGCTTTCAAGTCTAGCACCTCATATTCCCTATCTCTCCTGTATATAAGTCCATATTCCTACTGCTACACTACCTGTCTAGCCTAACACCTCTCCTCCTGTTCCTATACCTCTCATATAAACCATACTCTACTCCTCTAGCTCTTTCTAGCCTAACGCCTCTCTCGTTTACCTATGACTCTCACATAAACCATACTCTGCTCCTCGACCTCTGTCTAGTCTAACTCCTCTCCTCGTTTTCCTATACCACTCATATAAACCATACTCTATTTTCAACCTCTGTCTAGCCTAACACCTTCCCTCGTTTTCCTATACCTCTCATATAAACTATACTCTACTCCTCAACCTCTGTCTAGCCTAGCACCCCTCTTCCTGTTCCTATACTTCTCATACATATAAACGCATACTCTACTCTCAACCTCTGTCTAGCCTAACACCATTCCCCGTATCCCTACCTCTCATAAAGCGCATTCCTCTCCTGTCCCCTGTCTAGCAGAGTATCTCTTTGGTTTCCTATCTAGCCTATATAAAACACATTCTAGCTTTAAACACCTGTGTATACTAACATAGGATCTCTCTCCGTTTTCTCGTCTCTCCTTATAAACGCATACTTAAACCCTCCTAGCCTAACACCTCTCCTCGTTTTCCTATATCTCTCATCTAAAACCATACTCTACTCCTCAACCTCTGTCTAGCCTAACACCCCTCCTCCTGTTCCTATATCTCTCATATAAACCCTGCACTACGTTTCAAGCCCTGTCTAGTCTAACACCTCTCATCGTTTTCCTATACTTCTCATATAAAAGACATACTCTACCCTTCAACTCTGTCTAGCCTAACACCCCTCCTCGTTTTCCTATACCTTTCATATAAACCATACTCTACTCCTCAGCCTCCGTCTAGCCTAGCACCTCTCTACTATTTCTTCCATATAAACGTATTTCCCTCCTTCAACCCTCTCTAGCCTAGCGTAAGTCCTCGTATTCCCTATCTCTCCCATATAAACGCATTTTCCTCCTTGAACCGTCCCATCTAGCCTCGTTTTCCCTATCCTTTCCCATATAAACGCAAAAAAGTGGCCCAGCTCTCTCCTATATATCCTACTCCTCTCCTTTACATTTTATAATTATAATTCTGCACAGCCCGGACTATCCCTAATGTTTGGAAAATTTCGACATTTACGCGATTGCCTCCCAGCATTTTTTCCCTCTCCAGATTACCGCAACAGACTTTTTATTCTTGTGCAATCTTATGTTTCTACGAGGTTTAACAGTCTTACGCAGTCGTCATGAGTAAGTTTTGAGCTCTTTTTTGGTTCGGCAGTTCTATTTATTCTAAAACATGGCAAGTGAAAGCACATAATAACTTTCATTTTGTTTGGTGTTGTCTGCTCAGTAAGGCAATTCTCATTTGTTTTCTGGTTTACGAAACGATATTACAGCGTCGCTTATCAGCCAGAAAAGTTTATTTGGAGAGTAACTATAGGGAAGCTTATCGGGACATTGTACAAGCGGCCCTTACAGGGGTACGGTTGAAACAAGAATGCGAGCTGAAAACGAATGCTTATAGAGAAGTCCGATATGGCACACATTCGTAGGCAACAATCGCCATCTTTCCACACAGACACACAGCTTAAACAAGTACACTGGAAAGTCACGTTCATTCAAACGTTGACAGAGATCGATTAGCATGATTCAACTTTTCTAATGCATAGTGACTGTGTGTCCTTCGCTTGTCTTTTCCTTTCCTTTTTACAGGACGGTTGAGAGGTTGTTTCTTTTTTCTCTCGGTGCATTTACTTAGCCAGCAGTAGGTCAATTGAATTTCAAATTTCACCTCGAGTGCGCATTTGACAGCCAAACAATGAGAAACATTGGTTCATCATCCTACACTACTCATAACACTCGGCAATAAATTCATGAAGAAGCAGCAATAATTTTATTTGGGCAGTAAGTTTTTTTCCCCAGATATTGTATATGGGGAGGAGGGATCATTATGTTTGTTTTTTTTTAGGTTAGGGAATCAGTGACACGGAATTGCGCCATAAGCGTATTATTCCCAGCCCATAATTCCTTGTGCAAACCACGGCAATTTTGCAGTTCTTTTTTATATTCTTTAGGTTATTAATACAAACAACATTCATTTGCTGCTCTTGTAATACCTACAGCAAAAAGAGAATCCAACAATAAAACGCATAGCTTTTCACCCATAAACTTAAAACAAACTACTTTAGTGTAGCTATTCGGGAGACATGGCGGGGGTTTATCCCATTATCGTCACCAATTGTTCACATAAACACGTATTATTTCGTTAGCAATGAAGATGCATTTATGTTAGTATTTTCTCCAGAGAAGCCTCTAAATATATCTTCCATAGCATATTCTAGGGCATTTTTAGTAATACTCCTCTCACTCGTATAAGTGACTATGTAAGTCCCATACCACCTAAATAATTTTGAACAATGTGAATTAATGACGCTAAAGTGATAAGCAAACCATATACTGCAAATCCAAAAACGATATTACAGATAATTCTCAACTTTCGGTTTAAAAACAAATAATAAACGTTTTTAAATGGGACACTGAATATATTCTCATATTTTTCAATAATGATACTCATTAAGAGCTTCTCGAAAAGCATCCACACTTAATATTTCTCCACACAGCATTTTTGGTACACCAAGGAGGAAATGAGCTACAATAAGGCGGTAAGTAGAACGCACTTAGGAGGAAACCGGTTTAGCAGATGGTATAACTCAAAAATATGTACAGACGGGTGAGTCACCCGGTTTAAAGCCTATTTTTGAGCTTTTACCTAATGGATGCAGAAAATAACATACATCCTAACTCTCCCGTTATCTTCGTAACATGTGAAACCCAATTCGGTCCCGCAGCACTCACTACTCAGTTCCGTAGCACATATTGTCAACACCCCAACTCAGTCCCGTAGTATATACTGTCAACAACCCAACTCAGTAGTCGCGTAGCATATACTGTCAACAACCCAACTCAGTCGCGTAGTATATACTGTCAACAACCCAACTCAGTCCCGTAGTATATACTGTCAGCAGCCCAACTCAGTCCCAAAGCATATACTAACAGTAATCCAACTCAGTTCCGTAGCATACCTGTCAACAATCCTGCTTAGTCCCAGAGCAAATGCTATCAACAACCCAACTCAGTCCCGTAGTATACCTTGTCAGTAACCCAACTCTACCCCATAGTATATACTGTCAACAACCCAACTCACTCCCGTAGCATATGTTGTCAGTTACCAAACTTGGTCCCGTAGAACACTGTCAACAACCTAATTCAGTCCCGCAGTAGGTATATACCCACTGTCAACAACTCAACTCAGTGCCGTAGTATATATGATCAGTAACCCAACTCAGTCACGTAGCATACACTGTCAACAATCCAATTCGGTCAATTGGAAGCATTTACTGTCAACAACCCAACTCATTCCGGTAGCATACACTGTCAACCAACAACCCAACCCGGTCCCAGAACATGTACTACGAAACCGTAATAATAATATTTGAGCATAGTGAAGTGCAAAGTGGTGTGGCATCCGTTTTACGAGAATGACAGAGGCACTGAGCACAATTAGTTGGTTGTAACCGGGATATTGCGAAAGCTCTTCAGAAAGAAGGAAGTGGGTAAACTATGCTCAGTTCCCGAGGAAAGTTACTAATAGTGCTCAACGGCTTCAAGTTTAGTTTTCAAAAGTGCCTCGCCAATGTTAAACGAAGATATAGGTGCTTTAATTTACATGTAAATCATTCATTAAAGTGAATGAAGGCGGTGAAATTCAACATAGTCAACAACACATGAGCATGTCGAGGACAATGAAGACGTCCTCAATAGGCGGTACATCAGCAACGCAATCAAATGGAAGACGGCAGGCAGATGTCTGTAAGAGACCCAGGAAATTGCTCTATCCAGAGCTACAAGATGGTAATGTAGAAAGCTTAACAATAATTGAAATAATTCAAAATCGATCCTTTATGCTCGATCAACAGTTTTTATAAAATAGCCCACATCTGTTAATGAGGTTCGCGCTACCTTAATTAGCATGGACGTAAGGAGAGACAAAGATGAACAGGTTTTGTTAGTGAGCAATAGTACTTTGAATATTACACTTGTCTCAACAAAATATAACCCGGAGATTTTTAGTAAACTCGAAACCATATACGTTGAGGAAACGTTTAAAAACTGCCCAAAACACTTTACTCAATTCCCCCAACCCAATTCACGGCCGGCACAACACTTTATGTATCCCTCATGTATTCCTTTTGCTAAAGGACAAGAAGAAATATACATATTTTGCTACATTGTAACACCTACTTAATGAATTTGCTTTTATCACCATCAGTTATAATTGGCGACTTTTATGAAGCAATACATTCCGCTCTTTTTTTTGGTGTGTGTGTGTGTGTGTGTGTGTGTGTGTGTGTGTATGGCCACCAAGTGAACTTAAGGATTGCATGTTTCATTTAGACCAAAGTTGCTACAGGAAAATACAATAATTAGATTTGAGTAATGAATATCGAAGTAATTCCCATTGGATTAGACTGCATAGGATTGTAAAGCGGAAGGTTTCGGCACCGATCCAGGAATGAAGGCTGAGGGACGGAGAAACTTCACAGAGAGCAACCATTTCTCCTGTCACGCTGCACCAAAACACACTTGCAGACACTTCCAACCCTGAAGCAGACCAAATGGTTTAAAGAATGAATGGAATGATGAATGGAACGAAATGGAGAGACAGGAGATTCGGGGATAAAAGAAACCATTCGAGCATTCGCCTGACGAACCGGGAAAACCCCGAAAAACCCATGGGTCAGAGTGGTTGGTCGCCGGGAATCGAATCCGGACCTCCCGAATGCACGCACGCGCGTTACCGCGGCGCCACCTCGCTCAGTAAGTAATTCTTAAGTAGTCAGTTTTTTTGATATTGATATTTGGCCTTTCTCAGCTTAAACCTGAACGAACAAATGATTTTATAGATATAATAATGGCAAGTGGATTGCTGATTTCTGCGACTACCTTCTAGAAAACTACATCACTGAAGAGTCATTGCTCCCCTAAGATTTGGACAGAATATATATACGTACTATACAGAACAATAAAATCCGCAGTCATGCCATGCGAAATTGGATGGATGTATCTTTTATACCCAAACATATTCCTGCTCATTAAGGCCTTTCAGAAGATCCAGTGCTACACTATATTGGAACAGAAGAAGCAGAAGAAGGAGGAATCAATAAAAAAGGCTTCCTTAGGAAGAACATGAGGAAGCATGATAACATATAATTTCGTTATTGGACTATGCGAACGCTGTTAGTTTAAAATATCTCCCAGTTGCAAGCCATTAACGTGTACTTATGTGGTAGTTTTAACGTGTATTAAGCAAAGAACTTTAACCATAAGCTGTATATCTACAGTAACTACAGAAAGTGTTCGTACACAAACCATTCTAGCAGCCATATTAATAGAGAAATTACAAAAAAGAACAAATGTATTTTGTCTTTTTTCAAAGCTTTACTTTTGATTAGAATTATGATTTTTTGAAAATACGCCCATTTTAACTATTTTGTATGTGGAGTTTATAAAATTGTTACATGCATTTAGTGAAGAATAATTTTTCCAGAACATCTGATTTTATGTGATTAAACTCTGTTTTTATGAAACGTGAAACTGCATTTTCGTTTTGCAGTCACTATACGTCTGCTTAAAGCCCTAAGTCTATGAACATACAGGACTGAGTTAGGTTGTTTATATTTTGGAAAACGGGACCGATATTGAGGTCCTTTTCTATGGACGCTCTTTAACTGCTGTGATACTTAGCTTCCCATTCTATATTGGGCATGAAAGGCCGGAAATCTTGCTCAGAGGCCTCTTTATCAGACTTGAGGAACTTTTACGTGCCGAAAAATCTACGACATGGGACTACCGACTTTACTTAAGGATTTTTAAGTCCGAAAAAATCCAGCACCCTCCGCCAGGTTCGAACCCGCGACCACGTGAAATAGAGGCTAGCATGGTACCCCTATACCCCGGAAGACAACGGACCCATATACGCTATCCCCTATAGGCTATCTAGTCTAACCGATTTAGCTTTCGAAAGAAGACCGAGATGGGTTTCACCGAGAAAATCATGTGATTGTACTGGCCTTCCAGTTTTCATCCATGTTATACGAAAAAATATTGATGTGCTGCATTCATGTTACTTTCTCTATCCACACTGCTACAAAACGTCTATTCTTCTATGTACCCCTTGTTAATCGAGATAAATATTTACAATAATGGTTTCATTACACATTTGTTGTAGTCACAGGAGGTTTACCGGAGGCTTAAGCCATAGCGCGTCGGTATATTGCAATGGCTTTAAAATTCACTCTTTGCATGGCCAGCAGTAAAACAAAAGATTAGTATCTGATATGTTACATTCATGACTTTCTCCAATTACCTTATTTTTATATCTCTTCTACAAATTGTTGTTACAAAGCTTACTACTTTTTGAAATAGATATGTACTTACAGTAAGTAGGGGAAGTCTTCTGTTACACCCAAAAATTCTACACCGAAATTTCACCGGAAATACATTACGGTAGTTATAAAATGATAGATCCATCTCACTTGATATGCAGGAATTTGCAATTAATATACTAATTAAGCCCCCACTTCAACCTGCCACGCCGCCTTTTTGTGGCAGCGGAGGTCATAAATTTTGTGATGTATAATGGAAAGGTTGACAGGATAATTACAGTTGTGGTATTAAGGTCTTCCATCCCTTGTCGAAAGAATAATGAAAGACGTTCTCAGGTATCCAGAGGTTCGAGTTCGAGTCTTAGTGTGGCGAAACATTAACGCTTAAAATTTAGGAACATAGTCGAGATGGGTAACTCATGCTAATTTTATATATCTCTCATTACGATGTTTAATGTAGGATATTTTAGGTACCCTGAGGCCCCAGTTCAAATCTTACCCCTGCGAAACTCTAATGCTTAATAACTATTAAAATTTAGGAACATAGACGGTCAGATTAAAATGTATTTAGCAAATATAATTATTTATATTAAACCCTGGTGTATACTTAGGTATCCCGATGCCTAGACTCGATTTTTTATTTTATTTCTTCTTCTCTCTTTTTCTTTCTATCTATCTATCTCTTTCTTTCTTCTTGACTTGCACACATTCAGGCATTCATATATACACGAGCGAATACATAGAGCCATTACACACACACACTAACATCCATACACTTCCTTCAAACACTAGAACCTGCACGAAGACTTGCGGGGATCTCCAAACATAGATATACATGCTAAACACATTCAAACTCTCTGGTTTTGCACCTATCGTCTATTTCAAACAGCGATATCAAAACACATTTATGTGTATTTCTCTCTGTAATAGAAGTTATCATTCCCCTCCCCTCACTGTATCCCTCGCCACCAAGTGCTTCTCGATTCTCCTGCATAGAGAAAAAAATACACCCGTCTTGCATCCCTGAGAAATTAAAGAAAATGCAATCTTTATATTTGACGATGTTATCACAGAAAAGCAAGACAAGATTGCCTCCTTTTACAGCATGGGCAGGCATCGAAATGTGGATTCCATATATCTAGCACAATCCTATGCCAAAGTCCCAAAGCATTTAATTCGAGATAATGCGAACATGATAATGCTCTTTAGGCAGAATAATTTAAACTTGAAGCATATATATGAAGATTACGTAAACACAGACACGCCGTATACGCAATTTAAAGATCTGTGCAACGGTGTTTGGGAGAGCTCTTCTGAAGGAAGACCCTTTGTGGTAATAGTTCCTGAATTTCCAATGAATGATGGTCGATATAGGTGCAGATTCGATGTATATATTAAAATAGATAATAAAGAAATCGTTCAATCTTAGTTCATCATGAGTATTGACAGGTTTGGATCACAGAGGTCTGCACCAGTGAAAAGGTCGCTACATTAGTTCATCATAAACAGAGTTGGAAAAGTAAATTACCAATTCAAGAACAAGAGACTGTGCATTGTTCAGAATCCTGAGGAGGACGACGACGTAAGCACTATACGCTACGTGGATGCGCATACGTTTTCTTCTGAAAATCGAATGCAGGAGTTCACAGAAAGAACGACATAACAGCGCATGGGCGAACTTCAATCTACGCTTAGGGATCACATCCAGAAGTGTGAAGCTCTTCAACCATTGACAGATCCGCTTCAAGGTATACTGGGAATACAGAAAAAGAATACTACAAGCAAGGAGGAATCGCCGAAAGACGAGAAAGACGAGAAACTCTACAACCTTAATAAAGTTCGAAAGAAGGATAGAAATAAAATAGATTCATCATATAGGGTACGATATGACGATGGTAACTACTTGATCGGGAACAAGATCCGTGATTTCATCAATAATAATGTCCGAATAGGCGACGAAACGTATGAAACCACGCCTGGTTTGAAGGAGCTCATCTTCAAGGGAATACCTGAAATGCATGCCTACACTGAAGATGACCTTGAAACAAACAGAAAATACTTAAAGCAACGCATGTTCATCGAAGAAACTTAAGTTGGCTTGCGCAACTGAGATCGGGCAACCCCTACAAGTATAAAAGCGTTATACGTCCTCTAGTAACGAAACACAAGGGATTAGGACTACATCGCCCTAATACGAGGCAACACTACATCTACTGGACGGACCCTAATGATCTGGATGAGCGCCTGAGGCTACTTGTAGCATGCAGAGACGCCGGTAATAACAATCATACTCAAGAAATTGAAGAGATTATTGAAGAATAAAAACGGCAAAGATTATAGCATGACGGCAGTGAAGCAAAATATAGCAAACGGGTTCCATGCTCCCTGTTCCGGAGAAACTGCATGCGTCGAAACATTATCAGCAAGGGACTCCATGACCTGATACAGATCGACCTGTTAGAGATGATATCACATGCAAAAATGTACAGCCTTGTTGCAATCAACTTCTACTCTAAAATGGCATATGCGAGACCGCTAAAGGACAAAACAGGACTTCAAGTTACAAAGGATATGGAATATATACTGCAAAACATGGTAAACCCGCCGAAGAACGTCCAGAGTGATAATGGGAAAGAATTTTATAATAAGCAACTTAAAATTTTAATAGCAAAATATAACATCAATCACTATAGTACTCATACGCATGTGAAGGCAGCGGTTGTTGAACGATTAATAAGAACTTTAATATGATGTATTTTGAATTTCTCGCTCAAGGATCATACAAGTAGCTAGAACTTTTATCTCGATCCATTGCAAGATATAACAACACTTGCCACACCACTATTCGAATGAAGGTTCTAGAGGTAAAGAACAATGGTCTTCTTCTGAATGTATATTACCACACTCAAGATCGAAGAGAGAAGAGAGGGGCGAAGAAGTTTAATGTTGGGGATTATGTGAGGATATCCAAGGACAAGGGACATTTTGAAAATGGTTTTGAAACTAATTGAAGTGTTGAAATATGTCAAGTTGTTCAAGTGAATCACACCAATCCCATTACATACATGCTAAAAGGCAATTCGGCGAGTTGATAAAGGGGTCCTTTTATGGACACGAACTGCGATCCACACTGTACCCTAATACATTTCTGGTGGAGAAAGTATTACGCAAGCAGGGAAACAGGAATCTTGTAAAATGGTATGGATTCCCTAATACTCAATGGATTGACAGAAAGATTTATTGTAGAAAAAGTAGTAATGAAAATAAAGAGGCTTTCATTCCACAATAATGTGTGTTTTGTTATTTTATAATATAACTTTCTCCAGTAAAAGCATTTTTTAAATGATAAACAAAATGAATAAATTAATTCATTATTAAAAAAACAAACTTTTACATTTGTTAATGCGTTTTGTGATCACGAGGTTACATTTTGCTTACATTTTAAGATTCAAAACTCAGTACATGCATAAACACAAAAAACTAAACTAAAACATTTCATAACACTGACAATAATAACTGAAAATAAAAAAATATTAATGTATATCCATAAAAAACTGAAAACATTTACATATATATACATCTAAGGATCATCAGGTTACATTTTTGCTTGCATTTTATGGTTAAAAACCAATACATACATAAACACAAAAGAGTTAAATTAAAGAATTCGTAAAACTAAAAAAATATGCATATATACACATCTGAGGGTCAGCCATGCGCAGACAATAGGCAATTGTCTGGTCTGAGCCTTCAATAAGTCTTCTTTTATAGTTTCTGCTACAGAGAGCGAAGTTATTCATCTCTATGGCCGAGACCTTAGGGTTGAAGCTTCGAAATGTTGTTGTTTTTGTTAAGATTGTTTTTCTAACGTTATTTAAGCTGTCGAAATAGTGCTCAAAATTTATGCTCTGCATGCCGGTCTTGTTGATGCCCTTTGCTTTCATAACAGTTTGGTCCTCATAGCTGTAGGCATATAGTTTGGATCTTAACGCACCATATTCAATCATAAGGATCCCTGCAAATTCATCCTTGAACAACCCGATCACTTTTTGGTTTCTTTTGTGTAATTCCATATCTGTTTTGTGTTTCATAATTTGACATATCAACCTGTTCCTGGTTTGCCTTGATAAATTCGTAGATATTACTTAAAGTTTACAACATAAATGAATCATTGTCCATATAATTCAAGATTAAACTCTCTAGGTTAGGTTTCAGTATTTTACAATAGAAGTTGTACATGATGTGCTTTGAAGTGTCCAGGATGGCTTGCCCTATATAGATGGGTTTATTCATGTGCACTTCCTCTCTGGCGAGTTGTATCCATACAAGATTCTCTGCGAACACAATGCTCCGAACGTAAGTTGGTCACGCTGTCAATTTCTTGCATTGCTTCCAACTTGTAACGATACTGAAGTCATTGTATTTACGCACATTCTCAATGAATTTTCTATATACAGAGTTATTCATTTTCTTCCATAAATTCTGACCGAATTTTGAAGCTTCCCTTGCACGTCTCTCTGTATTTATCTGAATGTAGGATTTCAGGCATTCTGACTGATCAAATGCCACCATTCTATGGATTTTCTTTAGCTCCATGCCTAAATCAATGCACTTCTGGAGGTTTCTGTAGTGCAAGATGTACTTCACTTTGTTCTTGAGTGTTGCCAGCAGTTTCTTGTATCGGCCTCCAGGTGGTATCTCTTTTCGGGCAGAGAGGAAGGTCATTGTGCTCATCGTGGAGATGTTCAGGGTACTCAAGTTCAACCTCCAGAACGTATCCAGTTTCGGAATCAGGGGCAACAGCAAAGAAGTTTATCCTTGAAATTCCTCTTGTGAAAAACACCTTAGGTTTCTTTGTGTGGCATGGTATTGGTAATCGAAGCTCCATATAAATTATTCATGTCTATATACGCTAAGTATATGGTTTTTATTTGCGATCATGTCCAGGAAGGTATTTGTTGTTGGATTCTGCATGCCTCTTTGATACGGTACACACATCATCCCTGATTCCTCCCTCAAAGAATTTAATCATTTCTTCGTCATGAATGAGTTCAAGCTTGACCTTGGTTATCTTGAGCATGGCGTCGAATGAAAACCTTGGAAGTGTATAGTACCAACAAGGTTCCAAGCTATACATCCCCAGAGAGAGGTCCCTAAAATTCTCGAATGCATCGGCCAACAAGAGCGTATCCGTTTTTAGGTACAGGTCGTTGTATTCACCCAGATTTCGTATATTGAAGGTATTCCAGACTTTGACGGCGAGATTTTACTCTTCTTCTGATATGTTATCGAATTTTTCTATTGAAGAAGTATGTTTCTTCTAGTCTGGAAAGTGAGTCAACGTAGCTGTAAGGAAATATTTCCTTAGATCTCACCAACTGCTGATGCTCGGGATCGGAATACTCAGAGTTCTTGATGTTGAACTCATCGCTGCTCAGTATGCTGGCTAAACTAGATAGCTTATCGTCCAAGAACTTAAAGCTATCTAGAAACCTGAAAAAGATACTCCTGTACTTTTTCCTGAAGGAGATATATCACTCTGAGGAGTTTGAGATACACGAAATTGGATTATCATCCCATGCCAGGTGTTGCATCAGGAAATGGCTGTCATAATTGCTAAGGCAATCAAAAAAGTTGGGTACAAAATTAGGTACCCGCCTATTTAAATTGCATGCATTATGAGCAGCCCCCATGAATACACCAGTCACATGGCAGTATTCCCGTACCTTGAAGTCGTCTACCAGAAACTCCTTCTTGCATATGTGGCAAAGACGAGCATTGGCGAAATCAGCCACGTCCTGTGCAGTCAAGGCCATTTCTTCATTGCGGCTACATTGGTCATTGATCATATCGGCTATTAATTGAAGCTCAACGAAGAACTCCTTGATTGCACCAGGACCGCTGAATAGCTTAAATTTCGACAATGAGTCGTCATGGCGACATACGAGTTTAAGAGATATTGATATAGCCTCAGGATGCTGGATAGCCCGAGTACAGCTCTGATTATCCAACGACTCGCAGGACTGAACTTTGGCTAACACGCTCTCAATATCGGCATACACAACAAAATTTACAGGAGTACCCTTCGAGTAGGATGAGAACTCAATTACTTCACCCTGCTTAGGCATATAAAGAACCTGGCACTGTATGCACTTCAATTGATGATTTTTAAAAGCACATTCATTATTGAAGTGCTTCAGGCAGGGCTCGCATACCCAGCGTTTCCCATCATGTATGCTGAGCTGTCTTGCAGTCAGCCTTGACATGTCCTTAATCATACAGTAGTGATATCTGCCATTTTGTGCAATTAGTAGTAAGTTAACGATGAATTCTTTCCTGCTGCTGGTTTAGTATTATGGTATAATTGTGCACTCCCTTTCTACCCCAAATACTGAAATTGACACTTCTGGGATTTACCGTTCAAAATCTGGGATATTATGCAGGCTTACAGGAAAGTCTATCCCATTGTAATTGTATGCAGTAAATAACTGTTCTGCAGGGTATTTGCTCCTTCTTTGACCGAGATGATTCACAGGATACATTGCAGGGAGCAAACACCATGTAAAACAGCATTCATCATCGTTTTTTATATTTAGTACAGCCCCCTTATTCCTGATTGCGCGGGGTAGCTCTATGTATCGCGATGCATTCTAATGATCATAGAGGCTAGTTCCAACAAGAGCCCGGACGGTGAGCAGAGATTTTGATCTCACAGCCCCCTCGAAATTAGATATGTTTTCTAGATTTTCATCGACCATAGAGGTGTATAAGGAATGAAGATCACTTGACTGAAGGCCCAGTTTGGTCTTTCTGTTGAAAAAGACGGATTCAGGCTGCTCTTCTTCAGGAGTTTGAATTAAATGTCACCTCAGTTGAGGAATTTATTTTAAACCCTGAGGGGTTCCTCCTGAGCAGTGAATCCATCTCCTTCAATTCAAGATGTCTGCATTCCTGCAGAAATTGACCGGAATCAGCTATCTTTAAAATGCTTTCTATACGGCTATTGAAAAGACGTCCCTTGAACGCCGATTTAATAACCTTACATTCTAGCTATGTATGTCTAGCCTTTAGGATGAGGAGGAGGCAGTGCCGGTGGTGGTGTCAGCCGAGGCGGTTGTGTTGTCCTGATAAGGTCCTGCACGGCCGACGCCTGATGGCCCTGCAACTGACGAGGAGGGACCATGAAAGATCCTGGATGGTTGAGGGTGTTCATTCCGTGACCGTGCTCCTCTTCTGCTTCGTGTGGTCTTTCGGAACCCCGGAGGAAGATTTGGTTTTTTACATCCTTAGGTTCCGGTTCGTGTCCACTATTGAAGGTTCTGTAACAATAACAAAGCAGAATTAATTGGAATGCTAGTTAAAATATAATAGAAATGTGAAAATATATAATTATTAAAACATTTGAAGAAAAAGAGTTCTTTTTAAGTCATGTATTAACGTTATGTTAATTATTTATGTAATTATATATTTCAATAAAGAAAATTAGTAAAAATTTGATTAAGAAAACTTATGCGTTATCGTTATGCTAATTATTTATGTAACGCTGCTAGAGCTAGAATAAATGAATTTAAAAAAAGCTCTCCCCATTCAATTCGCAAAGCATTTGCATGTAACGGTACTATAGCTAGTATAAATGAGGTTAAAAAACTCACCATTCGATTCAAGAAGTATCTGCATATACACGGTCCTGTAGGCGCAATTCACACAGGCGCACACCCCCTCAGTAGGAGTATTCATCCACGGATCTCCTACAGGCATCGGTGCAACATTCTCGAACCCAGGAGGAGGCGGAGTCAGGTAGTCTTGCGAGAATATGGGCGAAGGCAAGCTACCACCGTCGTCCATCTCCTCAGTCCCGATTTAATCCGCTTCAGGAACTACGGCAATAGAAGCAAAAAAGCAGAATTAGCTTCACATCGAATATTTTTTTAAATTGAAAAGATAACTGTAAATTGAATGTTTCATTTAATAATTCGAATTCTGATGCATCCATGAATTGTTCGCAGGTTATACATTCATTAAGGAAAAGATAATATTTTTTAGAAAATGTTTAAGTTTGATAATATATCTAGACCTACCATTCACATGGTTAAGTATCTGTATTAGAGCAGCTCTGTATTCACAATTAATGCAAGAACAAAACTACTCTGTAGCGATGACAATGTCGGCAATCGCCCCTGTAACGGGAGCGACATCCTCAAATCCTGGAGGCTGCGGTATGACATAAGCACCGCTGATAAGATTGGTGACATGGCTACTAATATCAATAGGGGTATAGCTGCTATGCAGCGGCACAGCTGGTGACTGTCCTCCCGCCAAGGCTGCTGCCATGTTGTATCCTGATGCAATATTGTCATTAGGAGGTTCTCTATGCCTCATGCTTGCAAGGCTAAGCCGAGAGCCCCGTCTCTGGTGAATGTGACTCTGGCGGCTCCCACTTGTTCGCAGTATTACCTGGAAGAATTGTTAAGTATGTAAACTCGATTGTCTGTTTATAACTGGTGAAAAGATGAATAAGTAGAGAAAGCATTGTGAGTGAAAAAGAATGATTAGAGAAAAAGGCCTGAATGTTAATCGATGAAGAGGGTGTAGAGAAATGGCTGTGATAGTTGAAAAATAATGAGTGGGTAGAGAAAACGTATGAATGTTCATGGAATAAGAATGTGTAAAGAAACAAATAATGTGTAGAGAAAACCGTATGAATGTTAATAGAAGAAGCGGGTGTAGAGAAAAATCACATGAATGTTAATGGAGGAATGTGTAGAGAAAATCTCTAGAATGCTAATAGAACAAGAGAGTGTAGAGAAAATCATATGAATGTTAATGGAAGAAGAATGTGAAGAGAAAATCGCATGAATTTTAATGGCAGAAGAATGTGTAGAGAAAGTCGTATGAATATTAATGGAAGAAGAATGTGTAGAGAAAATCGCATGAATGTTATTAGAAGAAGTAGGGGTGGAGAAAAATCATATGAATGTTAATGGAAGAATGTGTAGAGAAATTTTCTGGAATGTTAATAGTAGAAGAAGAGAGTAGAGAAAATAATAGGATTGTTAATGGAAAAAGAATGTGTACAGAAAGTCGTATGAATATTAATGGAAGAAGAATGTGTAGAGAAACTCGCATGAATATTAATGGAGGAATGTGTACAGAAAATGGTATTGATGTTTATGGAAGATGAATGTGTAGAGAAAATCGTATGAATGTTAATGGAAGAATTTTTTTGGAGAAAATCATATGAATGCTTATGAAAGAAGAATGTTTAGGGAAACAAAGAATGGGTAGGCAAAACGTGTGAATGTTAATGGAAGAAGAATGTGTAGCGAAAATTGTGTGATCGTTAATGCTTTAGGATCTAAAGAACTATTTGCACCATTAATGAAAGCTCTACATTAAAAAATTGGATGCTAATTATTAAAAAAGAAATGAAATTCAGATAAAAATATGATACTCTTGCAACGATTCGTCTTTCACGCACTGTATCGTTTAAAAAAAATTAAATGCATCGTAAAAAAGATACCACTGATTTGTATACTCACGCACCTTGCATTGTATTATTGATGATGGATGTTGTATAGAACACAATGGCACTGACTTCAATTAAACTGTAGCACACGAATATTATAAAAACTCTTAATGTAGAGTTAATAAACTCCCAATGATTCTAATAAGTTCCTCCAGCTGTTTATATAGAGACCCAAATCCCCCCTGGCGACGGCAGCTCATCGCGTGGTGGGGATGTTTACATCTTACGTGATTATTGCATCCAATGGTATTATCTCTTGCTGCACATGCGCAGAGAGAACTACATTCCATGTAATGAAGGTTGCCCTGCGGGTAGGAATGGTGGCACTATAATGAAGAGAACGTGCATCCTTGTCAAGCATGAAATTTATTGCTCAACAGGTAATGAAGGCTTGGCGCCAGTATGTTGGCTATAATGAAGGGGATGTGCCTCCTTGTCGAGTGAGAAATTTTTTTGCTTAGCAGATAAATGAAGATAGCGCCAGGATGGCGGGAGCTATAATAGAAGGGCGTGCTTCATTATCGAGCGGTAAATTTATTGCTTAGCAGGTAAATGAAGCTTGCTCCGTGGGAACGGAGATGGCGCCAGGATGGCGGGAGCTATAATGAAAGGATGTGTTTGGAGAAACCTGCAAGATAATGGAATGCAGAGGGAATCGTTGCAGGTGTGTTTTCCTAGTCACACGTGTGCGGTTACTGTGGAATGCAACGGAATGCAGACAACAGCGTCTGTTCTTTTGTCGGCGCGATTACAAAGCATAATTTATTATATTCCATTATCCTTTCGACAATGGTTGGAAGACCTTAATACTACATCCGTAATTATCTTGCCAACTTTCCATTATACATCACAAAATTTATGACTTCTGCTGCCACAAAAGGTACCCGAGGGGGCGTGGTAGGTGGAAGGCGGCCTTAATTAGCATTTAATTGCAAATTCCTGTATATTAAGTAGGCTGGATCTGTCATTTTATAACTACGCATGTCTTGAGGCCCTCTGAACCCCAAAAGAGCATTTTTAGAAACAGATCTGTATGTATTCGAATGTGTGTGTGTGTGCGCGCGCCTAAGTAGAATAACGTCAGTTAAATACTAAACTTGGTATGTAAGTTCAGCAGCTTCCAAGAATGTGACACCTCAACTACTCTTTACATGGAAAAATTTTTTAAAAATCGTAGATTTTCTCAAAAATGGTTCAAAATATTTTGATTAAAATACATTGTGTTTAATGTTTTTCATGGCATGAAATGCATAAGTATGTATATGTTTTGAATTTTCTGGAAATGACCTCTAAAGTCTTCATTCCGAATGACTTTTGCATAACTGGTAAACCGTAGGAGCTAGACAAAATCTTAACACATAAAGCATGTAGATCTCAGATTGTATGTCATTTTTGTGACGTTAACCATTTCCGAGATATGCTTTATTATTGGTTTGAATTTTCAGATACTCATACTTTTCTCAAGAGTAAAATCCCTAATTGTTTCCTTTTCTCTTGGCCATTCAAAGAGAACGTTTCAAAGCAATCACATAACGACCCGCTTTTAAAACATTTGACAATCGCTTATTCTCCTAATCCCCTAGTACCTACAAGGAAATGTCAATAAGACAATTTCTGCAAATGCTTATCGTGATTAATATGAAGAAATAAAAGAATTAGGTATTGTAAGAATAGTTTCTTGAAGAATGGTTAGAGAAAGTCATGTATGTGCAACACATATTAGTTTCCCTAACTATTTCATACTGAGATAAAAACTTTCAGAAATACTTCCGTTACACATTTCCTTTAAGGTGCATACAAGGGATAGGAGACCAAAGCGATAGTCAAATTTGTAAAAGTGGGTCGCAATATACCGCCTTGAATGAATGAATGATTTATTGACTGATTTGCATATACAATGTATATAATGGAGTTGCTTATTATTTCTCTTCCCTTATATTTAACATTCTGTTTATATATATAATGGGGAAGTATAATGTATCCACTATTTAATTTGTTGCCTTTTTACTCTTTTTCAACATTTTCTTCAATTTCCTTCACATTTCTTTTATGCATTTAATACTATTTTATCTAATCATTTTCCTGCTTTCTCCAGGAAAGCATTTGATCTTTATTAAAAATATAACATTTAGCTCTAGTAGTAAATTTTCCCATTTCTCTAGTATTAAATTCCCTCTTCCTTTATCCGTATCATTGCATTCCAGGATATAATGCCAATCGTCATTTTAATCCATTACATTTAACACATATCTTCCCCCCTTCTTCTCCCTGTTAAACCACTTAAATTCATTACATCTGTCCTCACCCATGCATAATCTATTCTGGACTCTTTGTTGCACACTCGATGTGTCTTTCTTTTCCCTATTCTGTTTTAAAATATGTATTAATGGTCTTTTTTCCTTGAAACTACGTATAACTCCTTTCTTTTCAATACCTTCCACTCTTGTTTTAATTTCTTTCCAAAAACCCTTACTTTTATTGTTTCTTTAAGACCATGTTTACATCATTCCTATTTCTTCCCATGTTGTCTGTATCTTGTGCATTCAAGTTTCTTTTTTCCCCATTTTCTCCTGTACAACAAAGTATTGCTGTAGTGTATCGTTTTCCTCTAGTAACTTTATTTTGAAACTGGTATTTTATTGCCCTTTCTACCATTTTGCCTTTTGCTCCCACCCGCTCTAGTTCTGCTTGTGCTACTCCATTCTGAACTTCTTGGAAATTCTAGGATTATTATATAAAAATTCCTATATGTAGCACCTACATTTTCTCATCCTTTTTCCAGCCTCCATATCTCTGCTGCGTATAACATCCTTGATTCAACCACCATGCTATATATCCTTTTCAACCACGTTATTTACATTTCAGTTATACTGCCTTGAAAGTCTTTATTCTTTCCATCACATCCCGAAAAAGAGCTGAATGTTGAACGCACTTCAAAAATGACAGAATATGATTTTCAAGAATATTCCTCCATCTCAAAATATTCTTTACATGGAAAGTTTTCGTTAAGTTTTATTTCATCCAAAAGTGGCCTCAATAGTTTAATTAAAATTTCATACATTTAAAACGTTTCCATGACAAAATATATACTTGCATTTTCTTGGAATAGCCTGTGAAGTCCTCTTCTTTAAAACACACGATATGTGTATGAGGTAACTTTGTGGCAAGTCATTTCCGAGATATCCGTTGTTATTGGTTTGAATTTTTCGATACATTTTACCTTTTGTACTGTTGTACTCCCCCAAACATTTTAAGGCGAAAATGCAACCCTTTATGTTCCCTAAATCCAGAAGTATTTTTAGAAAAAGGTACGGGTGTGTCTGTGAACAGCCTAACTCAGAAACGAAAAGTCGATAAACACCACACTTGGGATTTAAGATGGCGTCTTCCAATAATATTTATCTGGCTAGAATCACGAGGAAACTTATATATATATATATATATATATATATATATATATATATATATATATATATCCCCTTCTGTTAATCATGAGTTCCATGAGTAGAGGTATGCAAAAGTTGGTGTTCCGTTTACTAGGGGAAAACCTCTCAGAGAAAGAAAATACTTTTATTGCTGAGATTAATTCCATCGTTACAAAGATTAAGGTACATATTTACCTTTGTCATATTTGTTCCTTTCTAAGAAGTTCACAGAATAAGCCCAGTAAAGCACCTTCATGAAAACTGGCATACTTGTATTCAGGAGACCCTACCGAGCGAGAAGACTCCGCGGTAACGTATGAGGCTCACATTTGGGAGCTCCTGGGTTTGATTCTCGTTGGCCGCCCTCTCTGACCTTGGTGTTCTCTCCTGTAGGCATTCTAAGCAACTCCACCACTGGGTGGGGTCCTCGAGCCTGGAACTTAGGGACTTCGGGGGTTTCTGTGGCCTGTAACCTTTGTGATTGCTTCAGTTTATCCCTTCCTTCTAGGGAATAGTAGCCCCAATAGATATGCGTGCGGTGTACCCCTCACACTCAATGTGGCCCCCAGCTCAATGTCACATATCTTTGTCTTTCCGTCCCCAAGTTCTTGCCGCTAAGTTACCTTGAAAAGATGTTCCTAAGTAGGCGCATAACATTTTCTCATCTTAAAACGGGCGACTCCCTTGTCTGCTCGGTGTTGGGAGCATTGGCATATAGCGCCGTCCGAGGCCGTAGCATTAAATTTCTCAAATCTGATTCAAACTTCCACTAACAAACCTATTTTGTTTTAGCCCTAAAAATCGTGAACTAAACCATCTTAACATTAAGATTTGCTATTTTCAATTTTCTCAGGCTTCTAGCCAGGTAAATATGATTATTTAAGCGACTTTTCGTTTCTGAGTTATGCTGTTTATAGACACACACTACCTTTTTCTAAAAAGATGGGAACCCAAAGAGCTGCATTTCCGGTGAAATTTCGATATAAAAATTTTGGGTGGAGTATAATGTTTCCCCTATTTACTAGCAGCAGAAAAAGCAAAAGTACATCGACAATTTTAAATCAATAACAATTTTCAACTTAAAATCGATATTGTTCACTAATTAAGCATTTCTTGACATCAGAATTAAATAGTAACTTTTGATTCCGCAATACAATGAAATCAGGTGTGGAATGCGAGGAGCGAAAGGGAACATTGTAGCAACGGAAATTATTATAGTTGTTTTCGCTATTACAATAAACAGCAAAGCGAGATGGCTCCGCGGTAACGTGTGACGCTTGCATTCGGGAGGTCCCGCGTTCGATTCCCAATGACCGCCGGCTCTGACATGTGTTTTTCGTGGTTTTCCCTGGTTGCCATAGGCGACGAATGCCGGAGTGGCGAGTTCTACCACGGATATCCTCCTTCCAGATTTCCTCTCATTTCATTTCCCTTTCATGTTTCAGGTTGGCTCCGGGACTGTGGTTCGGTCGGTGTCGGTTAGATGGCGCAGAGGCTTGCGATTTGGAACTCTTTCTCGGCCATGTAGAGAGAAGCCTGCCGAGTCACCACTGTCGTCCTCTGTGGTTTAGTGGTTACCATGCTAACCTATAGTTCCCGAAGACACGGGTTCAAACCCGGCGGAGGGCAATGGATTTTTTCGGGCGTAAAAGTCCTTAGTATGGCTTCCTTCGAAAGGGAAGTAAAGCCGGTGGTCCAATGTAGAAGATTTACGGCACGTAAAAGAACCTCAAGCCTGATAAAGAGGCCTCTGAGCAAAATTACCCATCATTCACGCTCAGTATAGAATGGGGCTCTAAGAACCACGCAGATAAAGAGCGATAATAAATAAAACTCAATTTAACGAGTCTCCACTGCTGGATCGTATTTCCCCAGTCCTACTAGAGGGACGTCACCCAGCAACCCTCCGTGACCAGGAGCTGTTAGGGAACTCTGCGCGTCTCTACTTGCTCCGGCCTCGCTCTGCAACCAATACGTCTCCTGCCGCTTCCCTCGCCTCATCCGTTCCTCCTGGGGGTGTACGCACAAATGATTCATTGGGGATCGGGGTGCTAAGTGTTCCTTCGTTAACTAGTCCTATTTCTATCCTAAAAAATATATATTTTTACAAAAGCTTAAACTGAATACATATGTACTTTTGATTACTCAGTTAGTAGATCATCTGTGTTAATTCAGTAAAATGTTTTACAAATGTATCCACGACCTTTATATCTATTAAGTGATATATGGTTGGTATGATTAAATTTGAATAGAAAGAGAATGGGGAACCTTCATTCCCTTCACTATTTGTTTATTGTGACGGCGTGGTGGCAGTGCAAAGAAAATGAAGCAAAACAATTCAATAATACGAGGGCTGTCCAGAAAGTAACCTCCGTTCATGCATAGCACGAGAAGTAGTAGTGGTAGCGCCGCCATTTCGACATCAGCGTGCGTAGTGGCTCAGTACGCTTCTACCTTTGCAAGGTGGAGTATCGTACTGTCACATGTTTGCTAGTTATAACCTAACAACATGAGCACCGAAATAACAAATCCTGCCAAGTGTGAAGTGTGAAAAGACTAAAAAGAGCAATACAAAACAAGTGTTGTGGTCTTCTGAGATCTAGTGTGTTTTGCATGAAAACGCTCGCCCTAACACAGCAGACCACACAAATTAACTTTTGGCGAGGTTCAAGCGGACGTTTTTGACTATCTAAGCTCCTCAAGATCAACAGTAATTTGCATTTTAATAGTAATAATAATCGTATTCTGGATGTTGGTTTTCAAGATACAGCCCCGAATTTAGGATAAAATATCCGGGTTTATTTCTCTACCTTTTTGAGATAGGAGCAAGTTTTTAACTGACGTAATAGTTGTTAACCAACCACGTATGTTATCTTAAAATGAATTTGAGAACTCTTTATTGTTTACCGAGGAAAATACGAGTCAGTGAGGAATTTAGTGTCGTGCAGGCAAGTTACTATTATAGTTCAGTTGCTTAGAGGAGCGCACAGAAACCCGAAAATCCGTGTTTTCAAATGGTAATGAACTTTTCAGCGGAATTCTACCTTTCCAAAGCAAGTTTTGTCAGTATGACTTAAGTCATTCGGTTGTAAAGCCTGGATTCCTCAAAGTAGGAAACTTCGCTAGCTGCAAAATGGTCTCCGAGAGGATCACCTGGAATTGGAAAAGAAGCCAAATCTTGGGATAAATAAAATATTGGAGTAAATGGAGAATCAGTAAATGACAAACAAAATAAATTAATTTTTTCACTCACCAAGGATTTTAAGATTAGTTTTCATAACCACGTGTTGTTCACGGAGTCTCGCGAGTTTGAAAAAGCTAACAAAAATGCTCACTAATACTCACGTTACTCTTGTTTTGCACCAAAGCCGTTTGAAATAATATTGTGGTACTTATACCATTTACAATTAACATTCTGGCTCAACTCTAACCATACATATTTGCTTCACTGACCCTATTATTCGTGTTTCAGCAAATCAAATAAATGCACATTTGAACCAACTAGCAAATTAGGAACAATAGCATTTGTGCTTCACAACGACTCATTATATTTTGTATTTTTATTAATAGTACCAACTGCCAATTTATTTTCCATTTTTTATTACTTTCTCTACTACATATAGTAAGTAGGGGAAGTATTGCATTCCACCCAAAAATTCGATATCTAGATTTCACCAGAAATATATATTTTGAGGCCCCTGAATACAAAAAAAAAAGCATTTTTAGAAAAAGGTGTGTGTCTGTGAACAGCATAACTCAAAAACGAAAAGTTGGATAATTACCAATCTTGGTACATATTTAGGTTCAGTATCTTTAAAAAATGCGACACTAAGATTTTCAAGAAAATCCCCCTCAAAAATGGCTGTAACGATTTTGATTAAAATATCATAATTTTAAGATATTTTCCTAGCAAAAGAAATATATATCATGGATTTTCTGGGAATGTGCCTAAAACTCCTCTTCATTCTGAATGACTTTTGCATAACTGGAAAACTGTAACAGATAGACAAAAGTTTTCTATACAAGAAATGTATATCTGTTAAAACACACAACTTATGTCACATACACTTTTTTGCCCTCCAGTGAACCCTTTCTGAGATATTGTTTGTTATTTATTTCAATTTTCGAATACTTATACTTTTTTTCAAATGAGAATTCGTATTTTTTTTTGTTTTTTGTTTGGTTTGGTTTTTTCAGTTTGTTTTTTAATGTGCTGGAGATGCAAAGAGAATGGAATGCTCCACATAGCAATCAGCTCTTAAAAGATTTGACTATCGCTTAAAGCCTAGCATATTCCCCTTACACCTACAAGAAAATTAGCAGTAATATAGTTTCTGCAAAGTGTATCTCGATTAACATGAAGTAGATGGAGAATAAGCGTTTTTAATACTTTGTACAAGAGTAGAGAAAGTCATGTGAGTGTAACACATAAGATTTTTGCTTTAGTAACACGTCCAGTAACAATTAATAGCTTTTCTACAAACCCCAAAAATTGTCCTACCCATGTGTTTAGCCACTCACTCCTTAGTACACAGTAAAAATTATAGTCTGGCTTGTAACTTCGAAAGCTACCTGTACCATATCTTCAAACTCTGCATACCAATATGGATGAAAGTTACATTACCAATGTACTGAAAGTACTGAAATACTGAATATGCAAGCTGGAGCATTTAAGTTGAGACTACAATATCTCCAAAACTAATCGTTGTAGAAAGAAATGTTTTGAATAAAGGTTGCTTAATATTATGTGGAAAAGTAAATTCCATTAGTCGTATTTTATTTGGAGAACGTTATGATGATCATTTTAGGGTCAACTTAATTTATTTAAATCGGAACCTACATTTTGCACATTGTTTCCTCATTAGAAAATGGTATATAAAATCTGTTTATTTTGTGATGAATTAAGAAACAAATAAACAATGTTGGTTCCCAATTACGAAACGTAACTTGACCCTGAAATGACTATCCATGGATTGTCCAACCATTCATTGTGCTCTTCGTACTCAGCCATTCAGAATTTTCGTTTGTTATTTACATTGGTGTAATGACAAGTGCAAATTGTTTTATACAAACGTTGTTTAGTTTTTTATGAGGAGTGAGAAAACAACATAAAACAACAATAGGTTCCCATTTAAAAAAATTAAATTGACTCTAAAATGACCATCACAACGTCCTCCAAACAAAACACGACTAATGGCATTTAATTTCCCCCATTATAGACATTTCTTTCTAGAACGCTTAGTTTTGGAGATATTGTACATTCTCAACTTAAATGGTCCAACCTGTATATATTAACCCTTTACGCCTCTAAATATATTGACCGATCTGAACCGAAATCTGAACACTTAGTTTTAGAATATGATCAAACTTATAGATTACCTTATATACGTCACACCTTTAACAAACTACTCCTGAATATATTCCATAACCTCCCAGATACACGGTATGTTTAAGCGATAGGTACCGGTAAGAATTACAGGCTATTTTGTAGCTTTTAAATATTACCTCTCACATTTTCAACCCTAGTAATCTTTGTATACAGCATTTGAAGGAAGCACAATTTTTCAGTCAATTCTTTCTCTCAAATCTAAACTATTTGCTGAACGAGAAAGGCTTTGAAAATTACACTTTAGAGCCTTGCAAAGATTGTAGTAATGAGGATGAATGTGTTCGCTGTATCGCCATGCCCTAAGTTTATATATTTTGTATATATATATATATACTAACACTTTAGTAATGTATGCATCAGAAGAGGAATTATTTTTTTTTACAGTACCCAAAACATTCATTTCAGACATAAAGCCCAGGTCAAGCAGCTAGTGGAAAGTATGTTTTAAACAAATCTGATGCGTTACATTCATATGACTTTCTCTACTTGCTCTTGTGCAAACTATTCTTACAAAACTTTTTTTTTAAGGTTTACCAAACACACACACACCCATGCCGGGACTCGAACCCGCGACCCTCAGCTTAGCAGAGCGCCGAAGATACACGCTCCAGCGATCACGCTATGAGGGCTGACAAAAAAAAATCCATCGCTCTCTGCCTTGGTTTGACCCGCGACCTCGGGAACTAGAAGCATGGTAACCATTACACCATGATGGGCGACTTTAAATTCAACCTACTTCTTGTTAATGCAGATAAACTTTCAATTAACATTCACACATTTCGTTGTAGGATGCGATAGTCAGATTTTTGAAGAGCATCTCGCTATATAATGGCGTTTTTCCATGCTATTTGCATGACAACGAGAAGAAAAAAGAAAAGAGAGAAGAAAGTAAGAAAGAAAAAAAATCTGATGTGTTACACTCACATGACTTTCTCTACTCTTGTACAAACTATTTTTACAAACGCTTAATCTCCATATGCTTCATGTTAATCGAGATATCGAGATGTCAATCTTATTGATAATTTTCTTGTAGATGCAAGGGGAATATGGTAAGTTTTAAGCGATAGTCAAATATTTTAACGCTGGTTGCTATGTGGCGCATTCCATTCTCTTTGCATGTCCAGGACATAAAAAAATCAGTAACGAATTTGAGAAAAAGTATAAGTATTGGAAAATTTAAGGTAATAACAAGCAATATCTCGCAAACGGTTCACTCAACAAAAGAAATGTATATGACATAAATTGTGTATTTTAACGCGACCTACATTTTTCGTGTAGTAAACTTTTGTCTATCTCTTATGGTTTACCAGTTATGAAAAAGTCGTTCATAATGAAGAACACTTTTGGAGACATTGCCAGAAAATTCGAGATATACATTTTATTTGTCATGACAATATCTTAAACATATGATAGTTTAATCAAAATCGTTAGAGCCGTTCTTGAGAAAATTAAAATTTTCGAAAAATGTTCCATGTAAAGGGTAGTCTGGGGTGGGGGGATTTTCTTGAAAACCTTAGTGTCGCATCTCTGGAAGATACTGAACCTAAATACCAAGTTTGGTGTTTATCCGACTGTTTGTTTTTGAGTTATGCTGTTCACAGACACACAGACAGACACACAGACACACAGACAGACACACACACGGACATGTTTCCAAAAATGCTCTTTTTGGATTCAGGGGGTCTCAAAACATATATTTCCGGTGAAATCTCGGTATCGAATTTTTGGGTGGAATGCAATACTTCCCCTACTTACTATACGTAGTAGAGAAAGTAAAAAATAACTTCCCATTTGAGAAAAGTATAGGTAGGTATTTGAAAATTCAAAGCAATATCAAGGAATACCTCGGAAACGGTTAACTCCACAAAAAATGCATTTGACATAAACCGTGTGCTTTAACTAGATGTACATTTATTGTGGAGTAACATTTTGTCCATCTCTTGCGGTTTTCCGATTTGCAAAAGTCATTCAGAATGAAAAGGACCTCAGAGGCTATTCCTAGAAAATTCAAGATGTCGATTTCATTATTCATGAAAATATCTTAAACATGTCGTATTTTAATCAAATCGTTGGAGCCATTTTGGAGAGAATAAAAATTTTAGAAAAATTATTCATATAAACGGTAGTTTGGGGTGGGGAATTTTCTTGAACACCTTTGTGTTGCATCCTTGGAAGATGCTAATTTTGGTATTTAACCAACTTTTGTGTTTTGAGATATACTGTACACAGACATACACACACTAACGTATTTCTAAAAATGCTTTATTTTTTCTTTCTTTTTTTTTTAATTCGGGTAGTCTCAAATGAGTATTTTCTGTGAAATCTCGGTATCAGATTTTTGAAAGGAACACAATACTTCTTCTACTTAGTATACGTAAGTAAACGCAGAAGGAAGTAAGCCTGAATTTTAAAAATAATTGACCCTGGATGCTTAATTTAGGGAAGGTGCAATGCTACTTCTCAGATTTAGCACTCATGCCATTATATGAGTTCACCATTAGTATTGAAAAAGGTTATAAGGTAGTATTCGTGATTTTATCACCTGCAAACCACACACATCCGCAAACCATTCGTCATTAATGCCTCCACAGTGTCTCACTATGGATCTACTCGCAACAACGTTCAAGATGTTTGCTCACAGCACCCAGTCCATTGCCTGATATTAATTTTCGAGTTAATTGCCTCTCCAAAGCCGCTCTTTCTGTCATGTTTAATTGAGCGTGTAGATTTATGTATTAATGTATGAAACTGCGGTGCATTTTATTTGATGACCATGAAGACCTTGCCCTGACCCGCTTTATCTAGCACACTAGCATGATCTTGAACTTCTTGGCCATTCTTAGATTTACTGTAGCAACGAAAGAATATTTTGTATTATCTTTCGCATAAAATTATTCTGCTGCAAAAATTTGATATTTAAACATATTCTCTTTCCATTAGAAAAGATTCTGTAAGATACAGTAGTCATATACGATACAAATGCGTAAAGTGTTAATGTTCTTTCCTTCACTACTACTTACCTAGGGCAGGTAGAGAAAGTAGGTACTGTATTCCACTCAAAAGTACGGTATCAAAGTTTCACTGAAAATACACATTTTGACGTCCCAGAGCCCATAAACAAATAATTTTTACAAACAGCTCCACGTAATTTTATGTTGATTTGTATGTGTGTGTGTGTGTGTGTGTGTGTGTGTGCGCGCGCGCGCGCGTGGGCATTTGCACAGCAAATTTAAAAACCACAATTTGGAAGTATACCAAACAGTATTTGGATCCAACATAATTCAATGTTGCAACATGAAGATTTTCAAAATATTCCCCCACTCCAAACCACCTCTTACAGTTAAAGAATTTTCGTTAATTTTTATTTTCTCAAAATCAGCTCTTACGAATACGACTAAAACATAATATATTTTAGATATTGATACGAATAAAATGAATACATTGAATGTTCTATAACTGGCCTCTGAAGTGTTCTTCACTCTGATTGAAATTTGCATAATTTTGTATAACTAGGAGGCAATAAGAAACAGTCTGATGTGTTGCACTCACATGACTTTCTCTACTCTTGTACAAACTATTTTTTACAAACGCTTATTCTCCATCTACTTTGTGTTAATCAAGATAAACATTTGTGGAAACTATCTTATTGCTAATTTTCTTGTAGGTGCAAGGGTGTAGGTGCTTTAAGCGATAGTAAATCGTGCAAGTGCTGGTTGCTATGTGGAGCATTTCATTCTCTTTGTATGGCTAGGGCATAAAGAAAAGAATAATGAATTCCCATTTGAGAATAAGTAGATATAAGTATTGGAAAATTCAACAAATAACAAGAAATATCTCGGAAATGCTTCACTGGGCAAAAACCAAAATGCATATGACATAAATTGTGTGTTTTAATGAGATCTACATTTTTATATAGTAAACTTTAGTCTAACTCTTACGGTTTACCAGTTATGTGAAACTCATTCAGAATGAAGAGGACTTTTGGGTACATTCCCAGAAACTTCAAGATATACATATCATTTGCCATGAAAATATCTTAAACATGTGATATTTTTATCACAATCGTTAGAGCCATTTTTGAGAAAATCAAAATTTTCAAACAGTGTTTCATGTAAAGTGTAGTCTAGGGTGGGGAAGTTTCTTGAAAATCTTCGTGTCGCACCCTTGGAAGATACTAAACTTAAATACGAAGTATGGTATTTATCCGACTTTTCGTTTTTGAGTTATACTGTTTACAGACTGACACATACACGGATATGTTTCCAAAAATGTTTTATTTGCATTCAGAGCACCTCAAAACATGCATTTCCTGTGAAATTTCGGTATCGAATTTTTGGGTGGAATGCAATACTTCCCCATCTTACTATACGTAGTAGAGAAAGTATATAGCAAAATTTTACTTCAGAAAAACATCTAGAGCTCATTAAAATACACAATATGTGTAAATTAATCTTTTTTTCGTTGCATTAGTGACTTAAGTATACCAGTATGGCGAATATATTGAATAGTTATAAGTATTTTTTCTTTTCCTTCGGAAGAGCGCGTTACTACGAATTCGCAATATATTCCTCCATGCTTCTGATCAACATACGAATTGTTTGCGTATGTTGTATGTAAGTAAGCACTTATTGCTTAGTTTGAGTCATCCCTAGGCAAAAATGTATCGTGAATAATCTAATGTGGAGAGAAGAATCGTAGTATAGGTACAATGCTATAATATATAAGGTACATATGGCTTTGAATTCTATACTGTTTTCATAATATCGTCAAGAGCAAAGGAAAAGTGATTTAGTATTTAAAAACATGTAACTGGAAAATTTAAACCAACACCAATGAATATTCCAAAAATGGTTAATGTCACACCAAATGACTTAAATTGTATGTTGTAACGAGATTTCTATGCTTTTCGTAACAAGCTTTTGTCTGTCTCTTGTGGTTTCCAGTCACTATATAAATTAATACAACATTCATTGAGGATAAGGAAAATGTTCTTAAGCATTTTTTTATAAAATAAAAAATGACGACAACTCTTTCATATAAAGGATATTTTTGGGGTTGGAAGATTTCTTTCGTGTTGCATCCTTGGAAGAGGCTGAATTTAAATATCAAGTTTGGTATTTTTTCGCCTTTCGTTTCTGAGTTATGATGCTTGCACATACACACACACACACACATACTCACAAAAATACTTTTCTAAAATGATTTCTTTTAGAGTTCCGGAGACCTCAAAACGTGTAACCTTAATGAAAAATTGATATCGATTTTTTGGGTGGAATGCTCTTCTTCTGTGCCTACTGAGAAAGGTGGAAGACAAAGTAAAAAGAATTCTAACGACACGATGGAAATTTCGCTTTTCCTCTTTGTTTAAATGAAATAATTGTATTTACAGTCATCAAATCCTTCACGTCACCTGCGATACTCTATTTATTATGCTGCTACCCAATCACATTTGACAGTCGCTTTCCTAGCCATAAGATCACATCTGACGATAATATAACCGTCGTCAATAAGAGAGCGGTGTGTCATTTATCAAACTACGAAAACCTCTCTTAGAGACGTATATTTCATCATTATGTAGGCAGCTGTGACCTTTATGCCCTTACTCAAAAGAAGTGACAGAAAGCGCTTTCATAGAAGCGCTTGAATGACGTAAGGCCATACACCCGCCATCAATATTTCATTCCGACAAATTCGCAAGAGCATGTTATTCATTCTCCTCTCAAAGTCATATTGAATAATAATGGAAGAAATAAATAGTGGGGTATCTTTCCGCTAGTTTTACACTCGTGCAGAGCACGTGATTTCGTTGTCATGAACAAACCCAAAGATAAAGTAAGTATATACATGCGCGCATACATCACTGTGGTTGTACGACTTTTGCAGAATCTTTGCAGAAACGTTTTGAGAAGTTGTGAGATTGTGCGATGCGTGTAACGCATGCAATTGCTGGAATGTCGTGAATGGCTACAAAACTTACTCTATGTGCGGAGTTTATTTCTTTCAAAATATCTTTAGTGCAATCTTATAGAAATCGCATTGGAATGCCTACTAGAATTAAAGTTTCTTTTATTTAAGTGTCACGAATAAATTTCACAAATATTTTGAAGTTATATTTAACAAATGTTTATGCTTTGGATTTACACTCAAATAAATGAAGAAACCGTTACTTTCGATAGCTTGGATGTGAAACATATTTATACAAGATTTCTATATTCATTATCTATTTTTGCATATAGAAACAGAACAAACAACATATTACATTTTCTGTTTTAATAGAAAAGCAAGTACTCATTCAGTGTTCATTAGGAAGAACAAAGTTCAGTCAACGAGCTTCCTCGTGAGCATTTTGGGCGTTTCAAAGCTCAAATCACAATGCTGCTTCAAGGAAGAGGTTTTGCAAAATCCTAGGGGTTATTTGCACAACTGTTTGGTGAATATTAAATTACAACAGTATTACACCATTCAATTTGATTTATTCTATAGCTTATATGTCGTAGGTAGAATATGTATTTTATTCTAGTTTCGAAATATACGGCTTTGAGGACTTCCTCTCTGCCTTTCCCTGCCCTTCTCTCCCTCTCTCTCTCTCTCTCTCTCTCCCTCCGCTCTCTCTCTCTCTTTCTCTCTCTAACAGGTGGCCCACACGAGTCGTCCTTAGTTGAAGTTAGTTTATGCAGGATAGCGCGGATGCCAAAAGGTTTGCCTAAGCAGAACTGCAAAGAGAAATTCCATACCGACAGAGAGGAGACCGCTAAATGAAACACCAAAGCATGAAAACGAATATTTTAACTATTATTACTGATCCCAGAGCTCCTTCGGTAGAGAAATTGCTGATATATGAGGTGTTGTTAAAGCTAAAAAAACGGGAAATACATTGACAGTAGCCAATGATAGAAGTTTACTGCATTGTGGGATACAATTTTAAACTTAAGCGTGTATACCGCCAATCCAAAAATATAGCGTCATTTTAAAGCTGCGAGATGAGTTTGAAGTAACACATCTGCGTGGGTCACCAAGTGTTAGATTTCTTTGTAACCTTTGTCCACTAGTAGTTTGCAGTGTTTATTCTGTTTGTTTAGTGTTCGTATTGCATCAACGAAGTTATAAAGTACTTTCCATATCACTGCATCCCGATGTATTTATTTGGTATAATTTATCACCACTTCCTATCCCGCAGGACCTGAATAGGAGAAGTGCTTCATCGCAATACAGCTAGCCGACATATTGTCAAGGGCTACAGAAACCTAAGTTATGAGAAGAGACTGCAACCCACTTCACATCTCCAGCAGCAGAGGGCAGCGTCCTGAAAAGAAGGTTTTGGACAACGTATTAACATTAATAAGAAGTTGGTTTAACGTGTACTCATAAATATCAACACCCACAGAGATTATTGCTACAATTCTCCATGTTACGGTCAACGCTTCCTATGAGGCGTTTGGTAAGGTTCATAGCATGAGTTTCAGGTGGCTGTGTGAATATGTCAACAAAGAACTGACCATGCCTTGTATATTTATGCAATGCTTATATTTTATTTAATGTATTTAGAGTGTTTTTATTAAAAACGATAGTATTCACTACCTATGTAAAAGCTTTAGCGGACTCATAGTTGTTAAAAAGCCGTTTGAGTCACATCGAGGGGATTATAAATTTAGAAAAGAATCATAGGAAGGTTGTAGAAAGTAGGTATAATGAGCAGTTGTTGATTTTAGAGACCAACGAGTACTTATGAGAACAATTTCGTAAGTACTCCTAGCCATAGAAAATCCAGATTAGTAGAAATAAATACCACGTTATAGTCAATGCATTCAAGCAATAATAAATAGAAACTTTATGAGTTCGCTTTCGAATGTGGCCATTAGCAGCAGTAGATGCATGGATAATATAGAATGGTTTATACAGAAAATACTGGAAAATGGGGAAAAGTTTAATCAGGCTTAAACAATTCACTATCACAGCCGGGACTCAATTACGAATCTTTAGCTTTCCGTGTCGACACCCTACTGCTAAGCTACCATGACAACATGCGGATTAAATATTCTCAAATGATTCAAGTTTCCCGGCAAACATTCAGGTGGTCTCAAATATTCGAGATAAAGCCCAAAAATTAAAAGCACTTGCAACATTACAAGTTGGCATTAGGTATGGTATCTCGAACATCTGAAGGCCCTTGAAGGTTTACCAGAATACTTGAATCAGTGAGAATGTTTAACGCCTCTCTGGATATCTAGTCATGGTGGCCCACCGGTAGACCATTAGCATGAAGAACCGAGGATAAGCGACTCGAGTCGCTGCCAAATAGAATCTTTCACGTGTAGTGTAAAAGAATTCTCACTATAATAAAACCATTAAGAGAGAAACTGTGTGTGTGTTTCTTTTTCCTATACAGTAATCTAAAACAGAAATTCAATCGGTTTTTATAATTTATTATATCACCATTAAAAAGCCCTGTTCTTCCCGACGACATAAGCTATTAAGACAGCTTTAATTTCAATTCCTAAATTAGTTAAAGACTAAAAAAGGCTTTACAAGGACTGAATATTAGAACATGAACATGCAGAAGCTATAATGAAAATTCTGATGTGTTACATTTGCATGACTTTCTTTATCCATTATCGTTCTTTTTATATAGCTTCTACAAACCTTTCTTACAAAAACTTACTTTTATATCTACTTCAAGTTAATCGAGATAAATCTTTGCAGAAAATGTGACTAAACATTTCATTGTAAGCAGGAGTACAAAATGGATAAAAGAAATCGAGAAATGAACAACTTAGATATTATAAAATACAAAAGTAAATGAAATTTAAGTGTTTCTTTAAAACATAAACTTTTGTGAAACATGGCAACCTAATCGCCAAAGTACCTTATCGCCATTGTAAGCAATATGCTTCCTTTTTATCCCATTAAAGAGTTGTAAAACTTAGGATGAAAGTACCACATTTTAATATGCATTGTAAAAGTAAGCGTAATTCAAAGTTGCATCTGTAAGCTCTTTCCTTAAAACATTTGCTTTGTTTTATTTTCCTTTTTTTTCAAATTGATAATGCACTGCTCTTCCCTCAAAAACAATCCGCGATTCTCTTGGTAATGATATTTAGTAGAGTCTAATGCCCGTGCTTTTTCTATAGATACAACACCACAACCGATGGACAATGATCAGCCATGAAATGGTAATTGCGAAAAGAAACGTTTGCAGGCCTAAACTTAAGGTAGCTCCTCGGCATTAACCAGTTAATGAGGTCTCGTAAAACCTGGAAAACAACCTGTCAGGGAGGACGGCACAGGATGGATTTGAACCGCAGGAGGGTTACGCAGTTGCGTACAGCGGTCAGTATTTCTTACAGTTCGTTCTCCTGCTTGAAAAGGGTTACCGTCCAGTTGCGTACATAGTTGTTTTAGCGGTTGAGGAATATAGCCTGATTGCGTACAAGGAGAGAGACAGATTTTATATTGATTGCAACACAGGATTAGAACGATATGAAAGTAGACTTTGTAGATAAGAGGTGCGGTGCGGTGGAAAGGGGAACCGTAGCTGAATATCAGGATCATACGCCTAGTACTTATCTTGTGAAAACTGCGTACTTATTTCGCTTCCACACGTATATTTTCTAGTTCATTTAGCTTTACTAAGGTGCACCGCAAGGAGGCGAACTAGATTACACCCCGAAATATTTTAGTCCTTCCAAAGTAACATCATAGTAAATAAAATGTTTAATAGTTTAAAACTTCTTGAGCTGGAAAGCCATAAGTTTCACAAACGAAACCTGCCAATCTTGTATTCTTTATACATTCTAGCTTTTACCCCAATGAAGTCAATCTTCTTTCGTGCATTTTGCCGTGGTTTGTGTCATTTTTACTTTCTATACTACGTATAGTAAGTAGGGGAAGTATTGAATTCCACCCAAAAATCCAATACCGAGATTTCACCGGAAATATATGTTCTGAGATCCCCTGAATCCAAAAAAAAGCATTTTTGGAAACATGTCCGTATGTGTGTCTGTGTGTGTTTATCTGTGAACAGCATAACTCAGAAACGAACGGTCGGATAAACACCAAACTTGGTATTTAGGTTCAATATCTTCCAGAGATGCGACACGAAGGTTTTCAAGAAAATCCCCCCACCCCAGATTACCCTTTACATGGAACATTTTTCGAAAATTTTAATTTTCTCAAAACTGGCTCTAACGATTTTGATTAAAATATCACATGTTTAAGATAATTACATGACAAATGAAATGTATATCTCGAATTTTCTGGGAATGTCTCCAAAAGCATTCTTCATTGTGAACGAATTTTGCATAACTGGTAAACCATAAGAGATAGACAAAATTTTACTAAACAAAAAAATGTAGATCGCATTAAAATACACAATTTATGTCAAATACAGTTTTTTTGTTGAGTGAACCATTTTCGAGATATTGCTTGTTATTCCCTTAGATTTTTACTTTCTCTACTACGTATAGTAAGTAGGGGAAGTATTGTATTCCATCCAAAAGTTCGATACCGGGATTTCACCGGAAATACATGTTTTGAGACTCCCTGAATCCAAAAAAAGCATTTCTGGAAACATGTCCGTGTGTGTGTGTCTGTGAACAGCGTTACTCAGAAACGAACTCTCGTATACACACCAAACTTGGTATTTAGGTTCAGTATCTTCCAGAGATGCGACACGAAGGTTTTCAAGAAAATCCCCCCACCCCAGATTACCCTTTGCATGGAATATTTTTCGAAAATTTTAATTTTCTCAAAAATGGCTCTAACGATTTTGATTAAAATGTCATATGTTAAAACATTTTATGACAAATGAAATGTATATCTCGAATTTTCTGGGAATGTCTCCAAAAGTATATCTTCATTGTGAACGACTATTGCATAACTGGTAAACCATAAGAGATAGACAAAATTTTACTACACAAAAAATGTAGATCGCGTTAAAATACACAATTTATGTCATATACATTTTTTGAGTGAACCATTTTCGAGATATTGCTTGTTATTCCCTTAAATTTTTCAATACTTATTTTCTCAAATGGGAAATCGTTATTCATTTTTTTTGTCTTGCATATGCAAAGAGTATTATTCTGTGACAAAGATAATGGTGCTGCATACAGTAACCAGCGATTAAGAGATATGTCTATGCTTATAGGCTACTGTATTTCTATATTGGCCTTGAAAATACAAAACAAATATGTTTAAGACTATGTGCAAAACGTAATTCTCTTTGAATTTCAAAAGATCGTTTCTGCAAATGTTTATCTCGATTAATTGAAATAGATGGAGAATAAGAGTTTGTAAAAATAGTTTGAACGAGAGTAGAGAAAGTCATGTGAGTGTAACACATCAGATTTTTCAATAATTTTCTCAAATGGGAATTCGTTATTCATTTTTTTGTCTTGGATATGCAAAGAGTATTAATCTGTGGTAAAGAGGATGGTGCTGCACCTAGCAACCAACTATGTCGATGCTTAAGGGCTACTGTAATTCTATATTGCCCTTCCAGTTACAAAACAAGGGGAACATTGTACGCCTTAAACCATTGTCAAATATTTTTAGAACTGGTCGTTATGTGTAAAATGTAATTCTCTTTGCCTGTCAAAAGATCGTTTCTGCAAATGTTTATCTCGATTAATATGAAATAGATGGAGAATAAGAGTTTGTAAACATAGTTTGTACAAGAGTAGAGAACGTCATGTGAGTGTAACACATCAGATTTTTTATGTCCTGGTAATGTAAAGAGAATGGAATGCTCCATATAGCAACCAGCTCTTAAAAGATTTGACTATGCTTAAAGCCTACCATATTCCCTTGGATCTACAAGAAATTAGCAATAAGATTAACATCACGATGAACATGAAGCATATGGAGAATAAACGTTTGTAAATATAGTTTATACAAGAATAGAGAAATTCATGTGAGTGAAACACATCAGATTTTTAGAATTGCAGCCGTAGTATTCTATAAAGCTAAAAGTTTCTGGATGCGAACTATAGAATGAGTGGTTGAAACCAGCATAAAAACTTTCACAGACATTCGTAGTTGTTATGTTAGAGCTCGACATTTCGGAGAGTCATTGTCAATGTAATTTCTTGCCAGGTAGCCCATAAATCTCCGCAACTTATCATTGTTTAGCATGATAGCCATAAAGTCTTCTACAAAACAATCCTCTACATCAGCTTCGTCCAGCATTGGTAGGCTAAATATGTGCATCAAGAACTGACCTATTTCAGTTTCGCTATGATATTCCTTTTTTAAACCATGAAACCTACAACCTTTAATTCTAGCATTGGACCATGCTCAGTTAGCACTAAGGTGGATAACTTTTTCAAAATCTATAAATATAGTAAGAGGATTGCATCTCAGCCTTCGAGTTTGACAGGCATAGCTAAGAAGCTGCAAACAAGATCAGTATGTATAAAAGTATTTACGATTAAGTAAACAAAACACTAACAAGATGTAATGCCCATTCGCTACGGCATGGATGTTAAAAGCTGTAAAAAGAACTTTGTACTGCATTTAAACGTTCCATCTACCAACCATGTCTCACTTCGCGTAACACCTTTAAGTTTCCATCCCAGGAAAATATAAGTATATTTTCATTTTTATTGTTAACCAATATAAACTGTTCGCCGTCATGATGATGATGATTTGTGTTTAAGGGCGCTCAACTGCTAGGTCATTAGCGTCCTTGTAAATCGGATCATTGAAAAGGCCAGAGATAAAGATCAGTACAAAATATCATGGCAAAGCTCAAAGATAAACACGAATATAAAAGACATAGCAAAAGCCAGAGATAAAGATCTATATAAAAAGCATAGCACAAGCTAGAATTGCATATGAATATGTAAAACTAAATAAAAAAGTATGAAACACCTATTATTAACATGCCTAAATCCGCATTTGGAAATTTTCCTTCGACACAAAATTAAAAATCCTATCAACCGCTCGCTTCTCCTCTAAGACCTCTGCAAGACTGGCCGGCGGTTGCAAAGAGTCCCGAAGGTGTGCTAGAGCAATATACTCTAGCAACACGTGACGGACCGACAGATCTTCGCTACAAAGCGGAAAAATAGGAGTAGGGTCGCCCTTAAAGGTATAACCATGCGTGAAATTGCAGTGGCCAATATGCAATCGAGCCAAAATCACCTCTCCACGACGAGATACACGAGAGGAAGTTACCCGTTTATTGGAATGTACTTTACTACTCTAAGCTTATTTCCGCGGAGTGCTAACCACTCCTCCTGCCAACACGACAGCACCGCCGTCCGCACATCAAGCCTAAAGTCTTTCGACGTTATCCGAGATATTGTAACACTGGGTTCTGTAGTTGCCGCCTTAGCTCCCAAATCAGCAAGTTCATTCCCCAGCAAGGTTTGCCGTCATGTGCCTTTATCTCCATAGAGTTAAGAAGTATAGAATGCGTACTTCATGTACGTATTCTATACTTTTAGGCCTTGGTGCTAAACGTTTGGTTCTTGAGTGATATGTACGAGCAGCTCTACGAAAGCATGACATGTATACTTTGGTTAAGTGATTGATATCCATACCTTTAACTTCTTTGTGGATTAACTTCCGTGGTCGTTTAGAAATGTCTTCTACCACCTTTCTCTCACGGAGTTTCGAATTATTTGACGATTCAAAATGGAGTCTTCATCCCTACGGTGGTTGTACTCCACATTTGATTCAATAACAGTTGACCTACTACAATCTGTTTTGATGCAGCACTTACAAGTTTTTTTAGAACAGTTCCATCGTTTCACATTGTCCTTCACATCTCTATAAAAACAAAACTTAAATCCGTCTAGTAGAAGCATTTTCTTCCCTTTCTCACTTAACATAACTTCTAGTTCACACAGCAACATGGTCGGTAATGAATGATGTCAGTTATGAGAAACAGAAAGCGACCAATACTCAACGTGGTGTAGTGGTTACCTCCGGCGGAGGGCGATGGATTTTTTTCGAGCGTAAAAATACTTAGCATGGCTTCCTTCGGAAGGGAAGTAAAGCCGGTGGTCCTATGTCGTAGATTTATGGCACATAAAAAAACCTAAAGCCTGATAAAGAGGACTCTGAGCAAAATTACCGGTCTTTCACGCTCAATGCAGAATGGGACGCTAAGGACCACAGCAGTTAAAGAGCGTCCATAAATAAAACTCAATTTAATTTAATTCAATGTAAACACTTGTTACCAACATCTAGCAATCGATTTGTTTGCTGTCGACATGGTATGTATACATCCAGTATCGATTTTTATGTATTGGCAACACAAGGCTCGCGCATTTGTACGCAAATTGGCTATTTAAGGACAAAATTTTGACCATGTACGCACTCGGACTATAAGGAAAAGGGGGAATTGACTTTTGGACGCCGGCACCGCAGATCTTCCGTTCACGAGTCCGAGCCTTAATTACTTCGCTGTCGGTGGACTGATTTGAATAGATATTAGCGTAGTAACCAAATATGGAGACACACGTTGTCTGCTCTGAATGAATGAAGACCATGTTACCCAGCATATATGTGAACATCGTCACGAAAGAAAACAATGTGTTGTGTTGTATTCACACAACGTTCTCTACTCATTCTTCTACAAACTATTCTTGCAAAAGCTTATCCCTCTGTGTACTTGTTGTTAATCTTGTTTTACACATTCGTTGTAGATGTAAGAAGCATACAATAGCTAAAGCGATAATCAGATTTTTAAAAGGCGGATCGCATGGATTTGAAACCACATGTACCTTATATGACCACGAGAATTTAAAACCAAATGTATTTGAAAATTTAAACCATAACAAAGAATATATTGAAAATGTTTAAGACCACGAAAAATTTAACGAGATCTATATGTTTTGTGTAGTAAAATTTTCTCTATCTCTTACGGTTTAGTTGCTATACAAAAATCATTCAGAATGAGGAATTCACAGGCTGTTTTCCCATAAGAATCAATATATGTAATTATATATTTATTTGTCGTAAAATTATATTAAACATGTGTTTTAATCAAAATCATTAGAAACTTTAACAAAATCGAAAATAACGAAAAATGTACCATGTAAAGGCTAGTTTAGACAAGAGGGATTTTCTGGAAAATCTTCATGTCGTATCCTGGGAAGATGCTGAACGTTAAATACCAAGCTTGAGATTTAATCGACATTTTGTTTTGGGAGTTATGCAAATCTGTTCCATTTCTCCGTAATTATTTCTTTTGCGAATTCCTAATATTTACTAGGGCAGAATCATCGTATAAAACTTCAAATAGAACTGGCGTTTACTATCACACTACCACAGAACTATTTACACAAACACACACACGTACACACACACACACACACACACACACACACACACATGGAATGTTTTCTAAAAATGCCTTGGAAAATGCGGACCTTAAATACTAATTTTTGTATTTAATCTACTTTCGTTTTTGAGTTACGCTTTCAAAGACACCACACACACACACACACACACACACACGCACACGCACACACGCACACATGGACCTTTTTCTAAAAATGTCTTGGAAGAGGTTGATCGTAAATATTAAGTTTGGTGTTTAATCTACTTTCATTTTTGAGTTATGCTTTTCAAAGACAACACATACACACGCGCGCGCACACACGCGCACACATACATGGATCTTTTTCTCAAAATCCTTTTTTTGGAAGGGAGAGAATGAAAATGTAAGTTTCCGGTGAAATGTCGGTATCGAATTTTGGTTGGAATGCACTAGGTATTTCCTGTACTTGCATTAGGTAAGTAGTTGAGAAAGCAAAGAAAAATAATAATTTCCTAATCGATATTGCCAAAAGAGTGAATGAAAGGTATGAAAGGTAATGTTCAAAGCGAGGAATAATGAGAGATAAGAGGATACTTATCATCACTAAGATCAAAGCCCTAGAGGAACCTTGCAATGTCACGTGACACATCGGCATTCCTTGCGACACCCTGTCCCGGTGCAACATTCCTTTAGATTCGTTGTCTGAATCACAATTTGTGCGTGTGAAAGATGACTAACGCTAACATTATGGGAGTGTAATGTGCCCTGGGGAAAGCCTGCGACATGTAACAACAAGCGTTACTCATTTGTCTTTTGGTATGCATACATAGTCTCTTCTTACAGCTAAAACAAACGAGCGTCTGCCAAGTGTACAATATGGACATCCCATCGTGAGAAAACCAGGAAAATTGTGTGAATTGCAATTACTATTACAGGAAACAGAAACGCCGAAGCTCGCAAACTTCAAGAAGTGTGTATATTCTCTTCATTAAGATCAATTTTTGCATCTCAGTAATGATGCCAATATTACAGAAAAACAATGTTGTGAAATGCAGTGATTTCAGGAGTAATACTTGATATCTCTTCGACAAACTTTTACTGTGAATACTGAATTGACGCTTCCGTTCAAGACGGAAGGTGAGTTACTAGAAGAACAGTCTGACTGTGAATATGTGTGTGTGTGTGTGTGTGTGTGTGTGTGTGTGTGTGTGTGTGTGTGTGTGTGTGTGAGACATTTATGGATCTGGAAAAGGCTTTTGGTTCAAGTCAGAAAGAGCCTCTTAAGTAAGCTTTATATGAAGCTTTTGAAACCGGAATTTTATTCATAGTAATTACTGAGTAATATAAAACCAAATTATCAATGAGTATTAATAGTCAATCAGTGTATGTATTTTTCATTTCTATATATTTTATTCATATATATGTCATAATATGACATATATGACATGTAAATGAATAATTATACTTTTGTAACGTCTTGGATAGTGAGTTACATAAAGGAATATTCTGAAGATAAAAGAACACCTAAATGGGAAAGCGAGGGTGGTAGGAGTGTATTGTAATGGCACACACAACCAACGGATCTTAAAGGAAGGTTCCGAAGAAATGGTGAAAAGGAAGCAATCGTTAAAGGTGACGCTCCGTTTAAAAATTCGAAGTAAAGTCACATGATTTTGAATAGAGCCTATAAGAATTAAAGACTTGGGAGTTTAAATTTCGAAGACAGAAGCCAATAAGAAAATAGGAACGCTTAGAGGTTTCTAGAAAATTGAAGATTATATAGGCCTGAGAATTATGTTCGATCTGAAGTTTCGTATGAGGAACCTGCGTTGGTCGGCATGAGAATTTCGCGCCAAACAGTAGTTGCGTGATAAATTGCAATAACTAACCAGTTCTATGTTAAGTGTCGTACAATAAATCTGCGCTAGTTAACATAAGAATTTCGCGCCGAGTAAATAATTCAGCAATGAAATGTGAGAGTAACGCCAGTTCTATTTGAAGTTTTATACGAAAAATCTGCACTAGTAGATATTAGGAATTCGCAAGAAAGAAATAATTACGTGTTAAATGGAATAGACTTGATAAACAACGTAGCGGATTAAGAATAATTATTTTCAGAAAGTGCTCACATATCGTGTGCTCGTTATCTGTTTAAGAAAAAATGTTCATATAAAATGTCAATTGCGAATTTCTAGAGTAAAGATTAACTACTTAATATCGCTCTCCAATGTAATAATTCCGAAACCTTCAACCCTCCCACACGACCTGAACTCCATAACCATACTCCACCTACAACATTATTAGCTAGCCAGGGGCATATTAATTAATTATTTTCACCGCTAATAAACAACAGATACACTGAAGGAGCAGGCCAGGGGACTGACCACTGCATCTTAATATGAGGTGAGAAGCGCGTTACTATTGGTCAGGACGGAAGATATGTAGCGGGAAAGTAGAAAAGGGAGAGAGGTACAACAAGGTAACCCGCACACACCATGTTCAACATCTACTTGGAGAATTCGGTGAAGAAATGTTTCCAGAACAAGGAAGGGATGTTGTTATGTGGAAGTATAATAAAGTGCAGAAAGTGTGCTCATGATGTTGCTCTGCAAAGAATGGGATGAAGATAAATACAAAACAAACACTATATTTATGGAAGAAAAGAAAATAAGTTAACACGTGTAGGTGAGGTAATGGAGCCAGTGGGCAGCTGCAGATATGTGCTTGGGATATACTTCAGTAAGTATAAGATAAGCGTTTGTCAAAACGGGAAACACAGGATAGCAATGGCAAAGTAAATCCTTTAAGAAATATTTTCTTTGAACTCTTGAATAAAAAATCTGATGTGTTACACTCACATGACTTTCTCCGCTCTTGTACAAACTATTTTTACAAACGCTTATTCTCCATCTACTTCATGTTAATGAGATAAGTATTTGCAAATACTTATTGCTAATTTTCTTGAAAGATACTGAACCTAAATACCAAGTTTGGTATTTATCCGATTTTTCGTTTTTGAGTTATGCTGTTCACAGAACAAGACACACACGGACCTTTTTCTAAAAGTGCTCTTTTTGGATTCACGGGACCTCAAAACATGTATATCCCGTGAAATCTCGGTATCTAATTTTTGGATGGAATACAATACTTCCCCTACTTACTCTACGTAGTAGAGAAAGTAAAAACGAGGGAAGAGATTTAAAAAGTACTTTATGTGCAGTGGGATACTGTAGAGTGTGAAAGGTTTAACGTTGTAGCGAAATGAAAAAACACTATTGCAGATATTTCAAACACGAATAAAGAGAAGAACGGAGCTTATAAAATGGACGGCCAATTTAAGTAATTACATTCTTATAGAAAAAGTACGCGAGATAAACCGCTAAAACTGACCAGAAGAAGGAAATGGCTGGAACAGTAGACTTCAACTGCTTAAGCAACACACTGGAAGGAATGGTAAATGGGAAAAGGTTCGGTGCGAGATGATAAATAATATTTAGATAAGTGGTTCAAATATTGAAACAAAGAGGAAAGTGGAAAACAGCGAAGAATATAAGAGACTTTGTTTATCAGAAAATTGTGGTTTATTTATTTACTCATCGGTTGTTTAGATTATTAATTGATACGGAATCTACTCACATTTACTAAGGTTGTCAGATCACCTGGTGACATCTGGATTACCCGGTTTTGATAATCCTTCTCCAGAAACTTTCTCGATGAAATTGCTTTGAATTTTGATTTAGTAACACAGTGAAAATTGATTCTTCCCATTAGGTATAGAATAATATCCCTGTTCCATAAAGTAATTTTAAAAGTGAACATCTGTTGAGGCATTTCATGACGCAAACAAAGTGACTTGAGAAATGAACGTGTGATATGATTGGTTAGTGTGAGCTTCTCGCCAAACACCTTACCGGCCAAGCAATAACCAACCATGCCATGCAACAAGAAATATTTCATAAATAGGAATTAAAACCACAAATTTTGATACGTTGATGTTTTATAAATGTGCTACTTTCAATTAATTTTTGACATTAACAATGTTTCATAACGTTATTTCAATATGGTCTAATTGTGTAAAAACAGAAGATTCTGAGTTTTTTTTATAGTTTGCGTCGGTACCCCAGCATATTGTTTCGACGACTGCGCCGTTGGTGGCAGTCCCGGGTTCGATGCCCGCTCGGGTTGGAGACGAACGCGGTATAGTGGTATAGATAGAATTAATGTTAAAATTCACTGTACCTTTTTCTCTATCCGACGTGGCTTCGTCTTGTTGTCCTTCTCGCTGTTACCCTGGCTAGTTGGTTCTCAGCGGTGATTTTAGCATGGAATCTGCCTATCATGATATTTGATAAGCTCGTCGATCTCAGTTGTGGTACTGGGAGCTTAGAGAAGAATTGACTACACACTGTAATGTTTGGTTTATGGCTATTTATTGTTACTTCCTCACTCTAACACTACATAAATGTTCGTGTTCACCTATCACCATTTTGCGCGCCAATTGTTGACTGTGAACTGCTTAACAACTTCAACTGTCTTCCATTGTGTACTGTCTACTACTGAACGTCAATTATGAACTGCTTAACCTAGAAGTCAACGGTAAACTGCCATTATATTATATTTGCCTCGCACCATACTTCCGGAGCGGAAACAAACAGAGTTATAAAACTTTACCCTTCTATTTTTACACAAAAGATCCCGTTTTCGCTGACCATGTGAACATCACGTTTCTACCCTAACTGCAGAGTTCAAGACGTTCTAAACCTAGTTAAACAGGAACATTATGTACACGACAAATATTACATTATACAGAAATTAATATTTACATGGTTTTCACATTGTAAACATATATCATTTATATATCAGATTAAACATAGAATAATTTAGCACATAACAAAATTACCTCGGGCACATTCTGTCTCAAGTTAAACGAGCTTTAATCTGGTACGTCATATCGGACGATGAATGAATGAAATGATGCTCCAATTAACTGAGGTTCATAGAGCTTAAACTTGTCCGACATTTGTCTTCTCAGGATAAGCGAAAGCCCCAGAAAAAGCCCTTACCCGGTTAACTCACCCTAATTCGAACTGGGGACCTCTTGAATGTAAGGCGGACACGCTATCTCTATACTACGGAAGCGGGCAAGTTCTGAGATTTGAAGCAAAATCAGTGTTCACTTCCTTCACACTCAGATCAGCTGTGTTAGTTTTGCAGCGCAGTCCGAAGTGCGACAAATGTTTTGCTATGAATGCAGAGGAATATTTATGCAACGATGCTATAATGGGAGTTATTAAGACGCGAGTGACGACTAACTTTCGACGTTCGCTCGCGTCGAAAACTTCACGAGCGTCTTAATAACCATTATATTAGCGTTGCATACAATAGTTTTTCTACGACATTTGGATATACAATAAATACGTAATATTTAGATGCATACGAAAGGAAATAAAAATGTGATAAATCAATTTTTCGATAAGTGTTTTAGATGCGCTTCGATAACAAGTGAATATTGAATCAAGGTTGCGGGTATTGGTTTTACAATATGGAGACAGAAATGTTTATTAGTGAATTTGAAAAGATGGAATTTAGCTCCACACTTCCTGATATACTGGAGGGGGCGAGGAATGTAAGCAAGAATTTACTTCCTGAAAAATCAATGAAACTGTATGACAAGTTCATGGTTTGGCGAGCAAGAAAACATGTAACTTCACTGTCAGAAAGTGTGCACATAGTTTACTTTGAAGAAATGTCAAAAATAAATCCCCAACGTTGTGGACAAATTATTCGGTACCGAAGACTACTCTAAATGTAAAACATGGAACTATATATCAAGTATAAAAAGTTGTATTACTTTAAAACAGAAATCGGTAGGGTACAGAGGGAAAAAACCAAGAACATTTTCGACAAATGAAATTAAAACCTTCACTAATGAAGCACCTGACAATACTCATAAAGGTATGTAAATATAACTGTTTTTGTAAAAATAATCTGTTTTTCAGTGGCTCTGAGTAGGACAGCACGCCAGCGCGGAAATGTGTATCGAAATGGACTTCATTTCGATAGAGATTTATAACAGCAAATGAACACAGTTAAGTATAGGAGTTGAAAATAGTATATCATGCAACAAGACTATAACGGTAAAAATTAAGACGCGAATATGTTAATGAAACGAGCGGCAGCGATTCCATTATAATCAATTTGCATACGACTGTTTTTGGTCGACCACCTTATGATGTCAAAAATTTGAGTTTTTACAAAAAGATCTTACCTTGTTAACTGTCTATGATTAAATACTGATCGGATGGCAGCACCTTGTGTGTGTTTGCGAGCAGTGCAACGGATGGCAGTGTTATTGAGTCCACGCCGTATTTATTTTTTTTATGGTAACGTGATGCAACACATATTGAAACAAGTGAAATGAGCTTAAATTATTAGAATACACATTTTTAGTTGTATATTTGGGGAATGGATCCCAGTGGATTACTGTTTTGAAGGTGTTAAATGTTGGATGCTGGGAGCTGCGCGCACAGCAGAGTAAGATCATAATAAGTCGCTGCTGACGCATTATGGATGCTCACAGCTCACATGTAATCTCGTATTTTAGTGGTGGTCTACCATAAAATTTATTTTCTGATGGCTGTAGAGTGTGTAATATTTCATTTACAGTAAGTTTGGCGTTAAAGCAGTTAATAGGCATTTGGCATCTGAGAAGCACAAAGATAAGTATTTGATATCAAGTAGGAATACTTGCATTCTGAAATGTATGCCTCCCACGATGTATTCAACTTCACTGTAATTCTAAAAACCAACCCTAAAAAACAAGAGACTTCTGAAATTTGCAAGAAACTTAAAGAAATGCAAGATATTCTGTGAACTAAAAATGTAGTTATTGCTAAACTTTAGAATCTACTAAACATTTATTCATAAAAGAAAATTAAATAATAATAATAACAATAATCAATTCTTTGGTGATATTTTCCCCTCTAGCACCCCAAAAGTATACATAGTTAACCTCTTTGCACCACTAAGCTCTTGAAAACAAATATTTCGTGTGATAGAAACTAGACAACGATGAAACTATTGTGTTACTAAGCAAATACTGCCCCAAAATGCGTTCAGGAACTTCCTTCTGTTTCTCTGAGTAAAAGACGCGCAAGAGTTGATGATGCAACTTTTCCAGTCAGCTGCACATACATCGCGTTTCCGTGAGTAGCGGCGATAACGACTACGGTGTTTGTCGATGCCGGATAACAACATTCCGCGTGTCTTGCCCTGCCATTTTAAGCGCTCTTTCCTTTTCCCCACTGATAAGAGGTTTGCCTACGTTATCTACGTCTACTGTCTTGAAGGAATTCCCCACAAAAGCAGTAAGAACTGAAGCATTCTTGGTTACGTGTATACTCTAGATGTTCTCGGACTTCAATATTGTTGGTGGAACAATTTCTTCCGCAACAATTCACCTGAGAACACCTAAATCCTGTTTCTTAGTTAACTTATAACCTTACCCCGCATACATGTATTCTTTCGCGCTGCGTTTCCTTCCCCTTTACCCTGGTTAGCTAATGTAGATCGTCGAATGGTGACAAACAAAGCGTGTGCAGTGCAAGGACAGGGATAAAAGCGATATAAACACATTATCATGATATATGTACATGCTCTCTTCATACTGATAGGCAAGTTTAAACCGAAGGAACCTCCTATCTATTTGTTGATAAGAATTGACATGCATTTTAGATGCATTAACTTTGTTACGTAATGTGTATATTTCATTCATACGGTTATGAAAATGTAAATTTGACAGTTATCTTCGAATATATTAAGATAAATGTTCATGTTTAAATACCTATTCCACGACAGCAGCCAATGAGAATAACTAGTGCACGTGACCGTTAAGTGATATGGAGCAAAGTTATTTGGAACAGACCTTTGGTATAAAAGTTTCAACCTTTCTGAACACACTGCTCAGAGTTTCTTTACTGTTCCGTTGCAATGTTCCAAGGTTCCTCTGTTGCGTTTCTAACAAATGGTTTAGATGAAAAGATGAGCAACTGTGTCCAGAATTGGTCAAACTTGAATTTGATATTGCAATAATTTAGTTTCCACACGTCTTGCACATTCCTACAAACAAATAACGTCAAAAAGTACACCAATTATGGCTCTGTGGTCGAGTAGTCAGCGTTCTCGCTTTTCAACACAAAGTTGTCTAGTTCCATTCCCGGCTGGGACCGTGAATTTTTCTCCAGAATTCGCACCCCTAGAACAACACTACCACAGCTCAAAAAAATGGCCGTTTGAGTTAAATCCATTTCCTGGTCCATGCAGAGTTGCCAGTCGTCCGGGATTTGTGCTAATTGTCCCGCATTCTGGAAATTTCCTATCCGGTACGGTAACTATTCCATGTATTTTTAGTATTTTGAAACTTGAACAGAAAAAAAATACATTAATGTTGTCACTTCTGGAGTTGGTAAAACCGACTGCTATATTTATTCATACTGCAAAATGTAATTCCCGGACAGTTTTATGGTTATAAAGGTTGGTAGTGTTGATACTGACCCACTTACAATTGGCTCATGTCTACAAATTTGGCGATCTTTGGAGGTTGGCCAGCCTGGTGGATATGATGCCTAATAACACCGCTCTGCGCTTACTTTTCCCTCTTGATTGATACCTGTCAACGATGAAGGATATTTGTTAGAAGCTTGTGGAATGAACACGAACACGTTTGAAAACAGGAAGTAAATTAATAATAGAAATGGATATGAATATGAAAAGCAAAGGTGATCATGTTAAAAAAATAAAAGGCCGTGTATTTTTCGTAAGAATTTGGGAAAATTAAATTGAATTTTGCGAATGGTTAGTATGCAATACAGACGATAAGTACAAAGCACTTTGTAAATATTGCCGTAAGTGTTTCTCAGTTGCACATAGGAGGAACGTGATTTCAGATGTCTGGCAACTCTGGATTCATGGCAGTGGCGTAACCAGAAGAATATTAAGTGTGTTTATGTATAGGGATCCATTTTTAAAACAACTTGTAACAAATCCAATGATAAATATGAATTAATCCTATTGAGTTGAAATATTTAAGCAAATCGATTTTATATTCACAGAATAAGGTGTAGCAATTGGAATTAAAACTAGGATAATGACCACTGTGAAGTATTTAATTTTACCATTGCAGGCCATTTTACTTCACTACAAAATAGGCTTTCTAGTTATGTTGTAAACTGGGAGATATTGCACTCAGTTGGAAATCACTCAAATTTAGCACTGGAACGAAAACATCCCATCATATCTTAACATGTTGTACCCACTCTATCTAAAGTACAGTTCCTGTTCTGTCGCCATTGGCGATGTTGTCTAAGACAAGCGTAAATGTAGCGCTACCGGTGATACAGTTAGGAAATATATCGTTCCCACCAGCGAGAAGGATCCTATTATTTTAACGAAGCTATTTTGCTATTCATTTTTACATTTATTTTAGCAAGGGGGTTCAACCCCCAAAACCCCTTCCTAGCTATGCCTTTGGTTCATTCTCTACCGAAAATGAAACCCACTATATCTTCAACCAGCCTCAGTCAAGGCTACCTGAGATGTCAGTTTTGCAATTCCGAATATTCTATTAATATCATGAATCAGAACCCTCAAATGCAATTATCTCGAAACTGTGCCTTTTGAGATGAGGCAGTGTTTTTCTAGGAATGCGAATTATTCACTATCATGCGCAGAGTCTAGAAGTATGTCTGTGGAAGTGAAAGTGAGTGTGTTTAATAGTAGGTATTTAAATATTTAAATATGTATTACGATTTGAGAATGAGAAGTGGTTTTTACAGAATCGAGGGAAAGGATTAAAACATAGCGAAGAGAGTATTTTTATTTTCCAGGTTCTGTTATGTACCTCAGAAACGTTTAATGTACGGTATTTCTTTGTCCGATAGTGTGCTTTCATAGTTGTTTAGAGGACTAGCTACTAAACCTAATTTGTAACGTTTGTCTACAATATTTTATGTACGTTCAGAGTATTTTACTATATCTTGTATATTTATTACACTTAATGAAATTTATTTATTGCGGAAACGATATGTTCAGAGAAAGAGTAATGTGGGCTTTGGGAAAAAAATAGACACGATAAATCAATAATCTTTGTTGTTATATTTTGCAATTTTGGATGCTAGTTTCATATGTGAGTTTAAAGTAAACGTGAGCGAAGATGGTGATTTTCACGGTTCATCACAATTAATTTTAAAAGCAGTCCAAGTTGCAACTATTAATATGCTTCCAGAAAAGTCAAGGAAAGTTTATTTATGTAGTTATACGAAATGGGTTTTTTTATTATTATTGTGAGAATTTTATGAGAAGTCGAAAAGTATTAAAGGTTCGAGTCTTTGGAGTGAATTACAAATTGTAATGGTTGTAATATTACAATAATTTTCAATAAGGGGAGAAAGGTTTTGTTTTAATGCACATTAATATCAAGGAAAATAAAGTATGGATGATCATCATTAAGGTGTATTTTAGTTTTGTTGAACCTGTACGTTATGTTTTGATAACGTGTTTTGTGTTTTGTTAGAATATAAAGTATAGATTTTGTTGCCTAGTAACTACGAACTAAAGCATCACGGATTATACTAGTCTGCATTTTCAAACTTTTTGTCACATGATTTTTTAAAAGTAAGTGTTCTTGAATCAAGTTTTTATGCTGATTCCAGAAATAACTTCCGTTTTTTCTATCACATCAGGTTTTTACACAAAATAAGTAATGTTTTGACAATTTTACTAATGAGCGTAGAAAAGTATTCAAATACCATTTCACACAAGGTAAGTTATTATTCAAGAAACATTTTAAGAATACTCTAGAAAACTCCCCTAATTTATGTCATGACTACATTTTAACAAAACAAGAAGCCAAAGTGTTTCATTTAATTGTTTTCAAACTTTCTCTTCTTTTACTTCCTTGCAGAACCTTGAAGATGACTGCCCCTCCTCAACATCCAACAGTGGTCGGCCATCATAGTTTCATTGCATCTCCCCTGGTACCTCCTCTCCATTTCCTTAATGTATTGGTGAAAACGTTCACCCTGCTCTTCACTATAATGTCCAAGATTTTCTGGAAAGTAGTCGATATTTGAATTCAGAAAATGCACCTTTACACTCATGTTACAACCCATCTTCTTGAAATTTTCCAACATTGTTTCGACAATGACCTTGTAATTAGGATCTTTGTTATTGCCTAACAATTTTTCAGTAACTGATCGGAAGCCGGTGCATGCTTCTATTTCTCTCTCATTCATTGTCTTCCCAAAATCTTCATCCTTCATCAATTTCTTTATTTGAGGACAAAAAAAATTCCAGCCTTTAATTTGTCTTGTGTAATGAAGGGAAATTTCTTGGAAAGGAAGTTGCAGCAGAGTCCATCCTGTGGTACTGCCCTTACAAATTGCTTCATCAAGCCCAATTTTATGTGTAGTGGCGGAAGGAATATGTTTGTATCTCTATATCTCTATATTTTTGAAGAGAAATTGAGAAACAACTGTACGTGATAGAACAAAACTAAAAGCAGTTCTGAAATCAGCATAACAAATTGAGTCAGAATCACTTATTAGTTTTCAGCCATCCGATATCATGCAGACTAGTGTTATTATAGATTGTAGTAGATAAAATAAGATATTTAAAATTTTAATATTTATGATATGAATAGCTGACTGATATTAGCAGCCTGGCAAACATAAATACGCTAAACGCCGGAAGTGATTTAGTTAATCTAATAGCAGCTTCTGGCAAGAATTAAATATAAATGGCGACACGTAATATATTTTGATGAATTGAAAACGACGAAATTGAAGAAGCGTGGGAAGTCGGGTGCGATAAACTTTGATATTAGATTATGGCCGGTATCACTATATAAACGTAACACACGCATACACTGCATGCCTTTTATTGACTTCAACACATTATTACGCATAATAAAGGACAAATAACATGCTTTACTTATTGTCATGAGTATATGACATATTTTGTCACTTTTGTTCCATATTACTGACACTCAGAACGCGCATCGCATGCATCTCACCCATGGCATCATGGGAACCTTGTCGTCTTCCGTGGACTAGTGGAGCTAGCCTCTAATTCCCGAGGTCGCGGGTTCTAACCCGGCGTAAAAATCCTTAGCATGGCTTCCTTCGGAAGGGAAGTAAAGCCGGTGGTCCCGTGTCGTACATTTACGGCACGTAAAAGAACCTCAAGCCTGATAAAGAGGCCTCTGAGCAAAATTTCGGGGCTTTTACGCCCAATATAGAATGGGATGCTAAGGACCATAGTAGTTAAAGAGCGTCAATAAATAAAATTCAATTTAATTTATGGGAACGTTGGTTGCGTCGTCTTTCCGCTGCGAGCATTTGAAATCCCAACTTAGCTGAAAACACGATTTAGGGCCCTCAGCCTCAAAGCCTAGACGAGGGATCTGTGCGTCTAAAACTCTAATCATTCACGTTACCAGGAATTCCCTCCAAAAGTCGCCAAAACGACTATATAAGAACGGCCGCATAAAAGAGCGGGTGGGTGGGCAATATATAACCCCCGGAACAATATCTGCTACACCAAAACGTTCCTCATTAACCAAGAATTACTGTGGACAGCAGAAAACCCCAATTTCATAAGTTAAAAGCTTCTATTTTCACCATAATGCAATATCCAAGTAACTCCATAATATTTAAATTGTGTTTAAAGCTTAGTTATACTTGTTTTATTATGCTAAAACAAAAAAGAAGAGGAAGAAAACAACAAATGAGAAGTAGATAAAACCACGTAATTTTCACAAGTATTACGAAAACACCCATACAAATGTAATATTATTTCTAATAATGTAAATAACTTCCAAAAGTAATGCTAAAACAATTTCACATGTAATTATTATTTTGTCAGATTCAATATTGAAGATATTTATTGTAATAGGACATTCTTTAATAAGTAAAATATAAATAACAAAAATGAAGTTCTACTTGTCCAAGGAAAATCAACAGATGTAGGAAGTTTCTCTTAAAAGATGTCTAAATTGTGGAGAGAGGCTGTAAATTAAATAATGGATTATCATTCAATATATAACTCAGGTTGCTAGAAATCTGATGCTCGTAGTTGTTGCAGGCCATTTTAATTGGAATTCACAGCTCAGTGCAGTATTAAGGTTATTCCTTCAATTTTCGGTTATCCCCCCTAATTTTAATATATACATTGTTAACATGACCTTCGCGGCGTTTTCAAATGTTGGCCGCATTGATTTGGTAACCTTTTACCGATTGCTTTTAGCGAATTCCAGTTCAAAATGGCTGTATTTCTACTATATAAGTGTGGTCGCTTGAAAGTGTGGATGGGGGGGGGGCCACACCACTTTATTAGAATTCACTCCATCCTTAACATCCTGGATTACTCTACATGTGTTTTTTACTGGATTCAATAAGTATCTTTTGGTATAAAACCGCAGTTGATGGATATGGTAGTGGCTCCTTGTGTATGAATTTTAAATGAATTATTGCATACCGAATGGTTATACTTACAACACTACATTACAACACACTTCTCTAGGTTGGCAACTCTGTATTCAGTAGGATTATCTTTCTTTCATGAACATTTCCTGTAACAACAAAAAGACATACTCTCGTGCAACCGTAGACGTTAATGGGGGCCAAAAAGAAAGTGCTTTGAAAAATATAAAACATGTTGTTGTTGTTGTTCACCAATGTCACTGGGGATTTATTGATCTGTATCATTCTCCCTCTGGCTTCCCAATATAAAGTCTGTAAGTTATCACTTTTAAGGGCTTTGCATTTGGCGAGATGACATTCTGACATCAGGATGACACCTTCTTCACAGAGAGTGCACTTGGGTGTAGATAGGCGTCGTATCTTGTAGAGATGTTCTGCGAGGCAATCGTGGTCAGTTGCCATTCTAAATAAGGCCACTGCAGTCTTCCTTGGCATTTTTTGTATATCAACTCTATCTTTAATAGTCTTATAATCTTTATCCTTTAATTTATCTTCTTCATCAAGTCTCTGCTGTCTTTTGAAATGCTGTTTAATGTTATTTAATTGTTTATTTATTTCTATTTGTCCTACAGGTTTTATTTGTTGTATTGCACCTTTCTTTGCTAATTGATCCGCATGTTCATTGCCCAAAACTCCAACATGAGCTGGAATCCATTGTAGAGTAACATGATTTCTAGGTTCAACTGCTTTAATTGGCTTCTTATTTCTTTAATATTTCTTGTTGTTTTATTATTGTAATTTACTATTCCATCTATGGCTGATTTTGAGTCTGATAAGAAGACTATTTTTTGTTTTATGTATGGTCTATATAAAATGTTCTGTAATGCTGCTTTTGTAGCTGTTAACTCTCCATTATAGTGGTTTGACGTTTCATCTAATGTTAGATACTGTGCAAAATGTTTACAGTATACTCCTGCACCGGCATTTCTTTATTGATGAGGGATCCATCTGTATATATTCGGAGCCATTCTTTTTCTGGGTATCTTTCATTTTCCGTAGCTATTACTATGGCTCTCATTTCATCTGGTATATTGTTTTGTTTGTGTATTGTATATATCAGGTCATTCTGATATTGTATATCAATATATTCTATTGGACTCGTTACCTCTGTTGCAATTATATTTGTAGTAATTATATTCTTGTATGTTAAGTTATTAATATATGTTCTGAAGCTTATCTGAGTTTTTAAATTACTTATAGTATCTGCTTTGTGGTACCATTTGTATCTGTTTCCATTGACTTGCAGTTTTTGTGCTAGAGTAATTGCTTTCAACTCATGTTCCAATTCTATAGCCATGTTTTTTGTGAAGCTTTGTAGTGCTGTAATTGGTGTTGTTTTTCCAGCTCCTGTTATTATTCTTAGTGAATTATATTGTGAAATTTCTAGTTTACTTTTAAGTCTCTTGTTTACTGTTGCTATTAGTTCTCCTCCATACAATAGGTTAGGTTTTATGTATGTTTTATATGTATTATTAAGGAGGTCCATGTTTCCACCCCATTTTATTCCTGCTAAACGTTTTAAAATGTTGTGCTTTTTATTGATTTTATTCGTTATATTGTTTACATGCTCTTCCATTGATAGTTTATTTATCTAATTCTATCCCTAGATACGTTGTTGTAGTTGCTTCTTTAGGTTTTTGTTGTTGATTTGCAGCATATATTTTCTGTTTTATGCTGCATTGTGAATAGTTGATATTGAGTCTTTCCTGTATTTATCTCCATATTGCTATTATTAGTCCACTGTTCTAGGGTTGTGATTGTATTCTCCATTGTTGTTTGTAGTTTTTTTGTAATGTTTCCCAGATCGTATGTTCTTTTCTGAACTCCATATTACCACGTCGTCAGCAAACATTCCTACTTGTATGTTACGTATTTTCTTAAATACATCTACTAGGTCGTTTATATATATATATATATATATATATATATATATTTATAAGTAGTGTAATAATGTTCGTTCTAGCACAAGATGCGCCACAAGGGACAATTTGTAAAACAGGGCTTAGTGGAAAAGCGACCTAAATAACATGTACGTTCTGGCACAGGTCACGTGATCTTTGGTATTGGAAGGGGCTTTAATTGGTTTCAATTGGGTTTAATTGGTGTTTCAAGCAAAGGGGACATAAACGACACCTTCCTTCTAGCACAAGAACCGACACAAGGGACAATTTCCCTTCCGCGCGGTGGCTTTTAGAAGAAGACCCATCCTAAACGACACGTATGTTCACCATCAAATCAAGGTTATTGCTGGAGTTGGTAATTGTGAGGGTCGCCTACATGGCCACGGGGTGGCTTTTAGTGGAAGAAACACTTAAAAGTCGCGTCCCTCCTCAAGCAAAGTACTGGCTTTGGGTGGGGGAGGTAATTACTTTAAGGATGAAACATGATTCACCGACCGTGAGAACCAGTGCTACAACGCTTTCCCATGTTCACTAATAAATCTTTCAAATACGGTACAGCTGCAAACTTAAAAATTAATGGACCGCATCCGTGAAAGCCAAATGACGGCTGTTCTCCACTTCAAGCTCCGCCCTCAAACCCTATGAATGCACATGCGCCGCCCTACTCTTCTGCAATTATTCCCACCATTATACCACTGCTATATAAGGTCCCAGGTCTAGCACACTGAAAGTATTATTTGAAGGTTTTTGTAGAAAGAGTTTCTCAATCTGCACGTTATTAGTATGACAGGAATGAAAGATTTTTGGAGTGAGTGTGGAGAGGAAGCGTACCACTACACCTACTACCACAAGGAGGAGTGCAATGGGTTCATACATTCAATTGTCTGTAACATGCCCTCATATCATGACCAGATGTCTTCAAGAGAAATATGCACCGAGAACTGCCCAGTCTACAGAAGAAGGTGCCTGTAAGTAGAACATCTTTTTATTCCTTTCTAGGAAATACTATGCTACATCTAATCTTTAAAGAAAATAACGAATTTGAAATATGTTCGTTCTTCCAGAGGAGGGGATGCAGATGAGGAACAACACAGAGGCGTGAATGATGTCGATGTCCTTGTAACCACCCATGCGGTCCAATACCATTCTGAATTTTGTAATGGTGATACGCATGCAACCCTATGCGAGAAGCCAGAGGTGCCCGATCAAATGAAGTCGTACTTCCTGTATGATGAAAACTGCGCTGTATTCTTACTCAGGCGGGGAAACCTAAGGTAAGTGGCATTGAAAATATCTAGATGCTCTTACCCTGCACGGGGCTGTAGAATATCTAATGTTTAAAAAAATAATTAAAATTGTTCCAGAAATCGTCAGACAACACCTGTTCCTACAGAGGACATAGATGAAGTAGATTTCCCGAATGTACCGCAGCTTTTGATGACTTTGGATGACCAAGAGAGGCCAATCAATTTGCAAGTAGATGGCGATCTGCTCCAGGTGACTCCTGAACATTCACCCAGGAAACGAGCAGAATTACACAAAGCAATACAGTGAGTATTAATTTTAAATGTATGAAAGAACACGCATGCTTTAAATAAACTACATCGCTCCCATTCATGGTGTCTAACATGTGCAATTCCTTTCAGGAGACCTGCGAATTTATTTAAAAAATTATTTTTCTAATAGACGGAATATGTAATATTTCAGGTCCGCTACTAAGAAGCCCACAAGGAGAAAGAACAATAAAACCTTTGAAGATCTCCAGAGGAGGTTGGCGTTATTGGAAGAGCGAATTACCTGCGCTAACACCCCGAAGAGAGTTGCAAGCAACCGCACTCGTGCTCCAAGGCGGCTACACCTCAAGAAGCAGTAGTGTCAATATAGGATTGTATTGTGAAACCCCATTGCTCATCATAAAAGAAACAGACAAAAATAATTTCGTTGTATATGACAAAATATGACTGACAGATAATTCAAAAAAGTCTCGCAGAATTCGAAACATATCTGAAAGTGAAGAAGTGTCCGAACAGAGTGTACAGTGAACATGTTGTATTCTCCTATAATATCATGGTGTTTATAGAAAATGGAAGAATTACACATTTTAATACTTCTTTAAATTACGGTGAAATTCAGTTGAATTATGATGTACTATCACTAATAAAAAGACTCGAATCCTATATAGATAGACATCTGCAGAACCTGTGTATTGTAAATGAAGACACTTATGTAGGGACAAGGAGCTGGAGGCAGAAGGCGCTGGAAATGTATGATAAGAAAATAAAGAAGTGAATATCTCTTTTATAACTTGTTTTTGTTCACGAAAAAAGCCCTTACACTTCCTTATATCAAGCATAAAATAACTACATTTAAATTAAAGACTGTATCACATGAGACAGGGGTTTGTATGTAAATACTTTGTCATGAATTATCAAGCAATACAAAGATGTCTGTGCAGGAATATTTGCACTAGTTTTAATTTCCAGTCTAATATTGACAGCTCCATTTACAACCTCCTCAAACTGATGTGAGCAGTCAATGACAAATATCGGTGCATGTTTAAGAAAATCTTTTCTCCTCAATAAGGGGTAATTCTCTCTCGAATAATAAGAGCTTTGGAACTTTGAATACATTTCATATAACGAGGCAAATCTAGAGTTTCCAAAGTCCAAGTTCATATCATGGTAGGGATAACAATCACTATTGAGGTACAGTCTCAAATTGGTTATGTTGCAATGATCAAACTCGGAACAGTCTTTAGTTGCATTATTTACTCTCGAAATTTGCGCTCCCACAATTACAAATTTTTTTTCTCGGGTCTCGATGTTGTTGCAACGTTCCATGTAAATGATCTAGTTTGAGGTACCGCAGGCTGAGTATGCAGATCCATACTTCGAAAGGCTATATTAATGGCCTGTCTGACTTGACAATCTTAAGCATCTCCAACTTTTCACCATCAGAAAGGCGTATTATAGGTTTCCGCCACTCGATACGTGTAAGTTTAACAATAGCATTTTCTTCTCCTTCGGGTGCCAGAACACAGTTTTTAGAGTCCTTGGATCGAATGAGGAGCAGCTCAAACTTGCTGTTGAGTATGAGGTCCTTGTGATCATCTGGAAATTCCAGAAGCATTGACAGCGGTACTATAGCGTTGAATGCTTCACTTGCATGATGCACAATATCCACATCTTCTCCTGGGTAGCACCATCCAGCATTGAGTAAACGGTTGGATTCCATAGGGTTGAGTGCAGCATAGTTGCGCATAGTTGATGTAATCCCTGGATTTCTTGTTCTGTCTATAGTCGATCCATTTATGTCCAATCGAATCTCGTCAAACATAAATGCAACAGCATTATTGGTGAGCCCTGCTGTAGTAGTTGTTCCATTAGGTTGAGTAACAGATCCCTCAATGTAGAGATAACTCCGATTAGGTAGAGTATATAAATCTTCAGCTTGACAAGGGATTCTAATTTCATCATTCGCGTCCAGAACCGATGTATTATGCGGTAAAAACACATGCTCCTCTTCTTTAGCAATCTTGTCCTCGAATGTAGGTGTTTCCGTAACATTGAAGATGTCCATTACAGAATTCTGAAGCCCAATGCTTCAAGGAACCTCCTATTGCTCGATGTTAACACACTGAGTGTCGCAGGTAGAGTATGATGTATACGACGATGCGGAGGCTTATTATATCCTTGTAGGCCTCTTCTTCTGCTAAAATCTATTCCCATTACGACGTATGTGAAGTCTTTAGCTTATATCCTCGTTTCTAAAGTTCATGGAATGGCCGTTCTGGTCGACTACTCGAAGAGTGATTTGGTCGATAAAGTTAGTGTCTATAATAGGCAGGTAAATGGGATATGAAGGCTCTTGCGAAATGTGATATCCTGGCGGAACAGAAGGGAATAACTCATAGATCGAGTGTCCGCTTTTACCGTCGATGAAACAGCCTGTTGCAATACTGCACTCGATTCGTATTATGCTCACCTTAAATATGTTTACTAGGAAATCACATTCAGTCACTTGATTAGCAGGAATGACTTTGCTTTCACTGAAGCCTAAAAGGGTTCCAATAGAGCATTCCCTTGAAAAATCCATAGGAAAAGGACATTTAATTTCAGCCTTAATTGTATTATTATTAGGCCGAATAAAGAAGACATCCTCATCCAATTGAAGCTTATCTTTGATGTATGCATTAATATCAGTAATCTCCTAAGTTCCATGAGGTATATCAATGACTTTAAGATTGTCATAGTAAATGTAAAGAAACTGATTATTGCTATGGTCCACATTGGTAATAGAATAGAAGGTTTCAAAATTCAAAAGAACGATCTCATAAAATCCTTTAGGATCGATCCTCAGAGGAGGATTCAGGTGCGTTGTCAGAACAGATTCATTACCGCTAACAGCAATAGTGTAACTCATTGTGATAGAAATTGTAAGCACAAGTGTCCACAGATGACTGAGCTAAAACTCTGAAACCTCTCAGTATTATACATTAACCTAACACCTCTGAGATACCTTTCTATCTCTTTAGGAGGCTTTAGGTTCCCAAAGCTATCGAAATAAAATGCAATGTTACCCTCCTTCCTTACAGCAACCCAATTGGTACCTGCATTCTCTGAAGAATCGAGATTGACGATAATCCTCTCATGGTAATGAGGCTTTGTAGGCAGCTCATCAATCATATATACACCTCTAAAATGCGGAATCCTTAAACGTCTAGCATACATGTCGAGATCAATGTTACTCAAGGCTTTTTCCGGGACAAGTACAGTCCTCTTCCAGAGTTTTTTGAATTTCCATTCTTGCTGTTGCGTCTCTTCTTTTTGACATTTCTCGTCTTATTCTTCTTCACTTGAAGACCTTTTCCTTTTGCTTCTATCTCTCTGTTATGTCTTGCCATTTCTGCAAGCTGTTTATCTGCAGCCTTTTTCTTATTCACTGCTGTGGCGATTTGAGCTGCGCATCCAGCTGCAGTACCTAGGTCTGCAATAATAGGAATGAGAGGCAGAAATCCTCCATGCTTTTTCTTCCTGGAGCCAGCACCTACAGCCACCTTGCCCTTCATAATTGCTGTAAATAGCCTGGCGGCCAACTTTTCTCCTAAAGTAGCGTCCGATGCCTGTATTCTTTTCCACGCCTTCTCGGCTAAGATCTTATCGGCTATATTTCTCGTAGCAGAGTCCCTGTGCTCAGCGTAGGCGATGTCGTGCTGCTTACAGGCTTCGTCTAATGGGTTAATTTCGGGGTCTCCTCTCTGTAGGCGTTTTTCCAACTTCGTACCCTGACCGCAATATCTGTAGCCCGGTAAATGTGCTTCAAAGGGCAGCCAATTAATAAGAGAGTTAATTAACCCAGAGCCTCTGGAGATCTTGATCCTCTTAGCTCCCATGATAGACTAGCTGACTTTAAAATAGTATTGGACTTTTATACTCTCAAGCTACAAACTGAAATCCATGCGCACCTGATATATATGTACATATACATTAAGCATGCTTTTTTATATTTGGTTATTAAGATGGAGCTCGTGAAGCAAGATTGCTCCCTGCCCATTCAGGTGCTTGACTTTGAAAGTGATTTTAGATGCAATCGACACAGAAAGTTATTTCCCTCTAATGTCAGAGCTCTTATTCCAGGTAGCTCAAGCGCCGGAAAAACTAATGTATTACTGAATATGCTGCTTCATGTGAATGGTTTACGTTTTGAAAACTTTTACATCTATTCAAAGTCCCTTTACCAGCCAAAGTATCAATATCTCATCAAGCTACTCGACAACATTGAAGGGATAGAAGTGAACACTAATGAAGATGGAAAAAGTATCTTACATCCCTCTGAAGTTAAAGAAAACTCCATATTTATATTTGATGACGTAATCACTGAAAAGCAGGGGAAGATCGCTTCTTTTTACAGCATGGGCAGACACCGTAATGTGGACTCTATATATTTAGCACAGTCGTATGCTAAAGTGCCTAAACATCTAATAAGAGACAACTCCAATAAGATTATTCTCTTCAAGCAGGATAATTTAAACTTAAAACATATATATGAGGACTATGTAAACACTGACATGTTATATACTGAATTTAAAGACCTGTGCAAGGGTGTTTGGGAAAGTGTCTCGGAATGAAGACCCTTGGTAGTGATAGTTACTGAATTCCCTATGAATGAGGGTCGATATAGGAACGGCTTCGATGTATATATTAAAGTAGAAAAGAAAGAAAAGGATCATTCATAGATCGAAATGAGTATTGACAGGTTCGGTTCACAGAGGACTGCTCCAGTTAAAAGAGCACTTCATCAATTCATTATAAACCGAGATGGAAAAGGAAACTATCAATTTAAAAACAAAAGACTATGTTCATGATCCCTAGGAAGACAATGACGCAAGCACTAAACGTTATGTTGACACGCTTAAGACTTCTACCGAAAATCGAATGCAGGAATTCACCGAAAAAGTGGCATATCAGCGCATGGGTGAACTTGATACTATGATAAGGAATCACATCCAGAAATCGCTAGATGGACAATATGAGTCTCTAATGAAATACCTGGACAAAAATGCACTTAAACGAGACGCTGGAAACAACATTATTCTAGATACAATAACAATGAAGATAATATTATCACCTCAGGAGGACTACGATGTACCGAATAGGAAATATGTATCGGACTATGTTAATGCAAGAACACCAGCGATCGATTCAGATGGTAACGCTTCCTTTCAAAAAAGAAGAATAAGAGAGATAGCAGATCCCATAGATGACAGTGATGCAGCTAGTAAAAAGTTTGTTAAACACATTATTGGTAAAAAGCACAATGAAGCACAGCAAGCTCTAAACAGGAGACTAGCCTCTATTGGAAACGATATCACCGAAACAGTAGTGAAACATATGGAAACTATGGCGAGCCGACAGAATTCCATGGATAAGCAGTTGACAATAGCTATGAATAATGTAAATATTCTTAAATCACAAGTGAATGTTATAAATGCGATATTAGATCAAATGAAAGGCCAACACGTTATTACCCTGCAGACGAAGCCTTTCAAGGCGAATTCACTAAGATACACATTAACATCGGGTCTCGAATACTACAGAGCACCAGTAAACGGAGAGGTCATTGCATGCTATATGACATCGTCAACACCTCCTTTTGTAAGAGCAGATACATTATTTGCTATAAACAATAACATAGTCAGAACCTTCCCTGCTCCTATTGCAAATGGAGATATACTCACCGTTACTGCTCCGGCCAGTCGAGCAAAAGATGGCCATATTCTAAATATCGAATTGAATATATAACAGCTATATATTGAGGCGAATGACAAAATCCAAGATCATTTCAAGATGGACAGCGAGAGCATAAGACTTAAACAATCTGTAGCCAGGCATACAAAGGCTATAAGGGAAAAGCTACGTGCACTAAAAGGACAAAGGTTTGAGACCCAGAGAGTAATGAGTGAAGCTCTTCAGCCAGTAGCAGAACCGTTACATGATATACTGCAAATTCAGAGAAACAATAGTGATACTTCAAGTAAAGAGGAAAGTCAGAAAAACAGTGATCCACTTAAAGAGGAGAAAGAAGAGAATATCTTAAGCTTCCTGCAGAAAATTCGAAGGAATGATAACGATGAAATAGACAATGCCTACGGTGTGAGATACGAAGATGGAAGCTATATGCTGGGGAACAAGATCATTGACTTACTCAACAATAAAATACGAGTAGGTGATGAAACGTACGAGGTGACACCTGGATTGAGTGAACTCATCTTCAAGAGGATACCTGAAATGAATAAATATACAGAAGGAGATCTGGATACATATAACAGAATATTGAAAGCAAGCTAGGTTCATCGTAGAAACTACAGAAGACTCGGGAAACTGAGATCCGGCAATTCCTACAAGTATAAAAGCATTACACGGCCTTTGGTGACGAAACACAAGGGTTTAGGTTTGCAGTGGAAGGAGCATCGCCCTGATACGAGACAAGACTACATCTATTGGAACGACCCTAACGACCTGGTGAATCGCCTGAAGCCTCTCATTGCATCCAGAGACGCCGGAAATAATAATCACACACAAGAAATTGAAGAAATTATTCAAGAACTGAAATCGGCTAGGATTATAGCATGACGGTGAAGCAAGATATAGCAAGAGAGCTCCATGCTCCCGCCCGAAGAAACTTGCGTCGAAAGATCGTTAGGAAAGGTCTGCATGATCTGATGCAAATCGACTTGTTTGAGATGATCCCCCATGCAAATTTCAACAAGAATTTCAAATATATCCTGATTGCAGTCAACTTCTACTTTAAAATGGCCTATGCAAGGCCATTAAAGGACAAGTCAGGACTACAGGTTGCAAAAGCCATGGAAGATATACTAAAGGACATGGAAACGCCACCCAAGAATATACAGAGTGATAATGGAAAAGAATTTTATAACAAGCACTTTAAAAATCTAATGGCAAAGTATAATGTCAATCACTACAATACGTATACTAATGTGAGGGCTGCAGCTGTTGAGCGTTTAATCACAACTTTAAAGAATATGATGTATCGGGAGTTTCTAGCTCAAGGATCATACAAGTGGCTAGATCTTCTACCTAGAATCGTTGCAGAGTACAATGACACTTACCACTCAACCATCAAAATGAAACCCAGTGAAGTGAGGAACAATGACCTTCTTCTGTCTGTTTACAAGTATAACCATCCCAAAAGAGAGAAGAGGAGTGCAAGGAGGTTTAGTGTCGGCGATTATGTGAGGATATCTAAGAATAAAGGACATTTCGAAAAGGGTTTTGAACCCAACTGGAGTGTTGAAATTTTCCAATTGGCTCATGTGAAACGAACCAATCCTACCACCTACATCATAAAGGATAAAGATGGAGAGCAGATAAAAGGAGCATTTTATGGGCATGAACTGCATTCTACACTATTCCCTAACACTTATTTAGCGGAGAAGATTTTGCGTAGGCAAGGAGTGAGGATTCTAGTGAAATGGTATGGATTCCCTAATAGCCAATGGATTGATGGAAAGGATTTATGGTAGCTAATACTGAAATAAAGAGTCTTAAATGCAGTACCTCGTGTTTTATTTATAGTAATTTGATTCTTTTCCCCCTTGATACATTGAGCTGAACAATGTCCCATTAACGTTGTATTATATAAAATAGAAAATAATTAAAAACAGTAAAGATAATTAAATACAACATATACAATTAATAAATTAGACAATAAATAATCTATATACAATATAATACATGAGATGGGGATGAGACATCCACGGAAGTCGGAATGGATTACGAGGCCCTAAGTGAATAATGGCCCCACGCGAGAGTTGCATGAGAGCCATCAATCATCTTGCGCTTCGTGTCTCCACCATGCAATGCAATTTTGTTAATTTCCACAGTCGAGACTACATGTTTTGTACTTCTGAAGCAAATTCGTTTAGCCAAAAGAAATTTATTTAAATCTTTTAGACACTCGAAATATTTCTCAAAGGTGATTGCTCGCATTCCAACTTTAGTAATCCCCTTCGCTTTCATGATGGTGCTGTTGTTATATTTATAGCTGTAGAGCTTTGCTCTAAGTCCAGCGTACTCAGTCATCACCATGCCACCCAACTCATCTTTAAACAATCCAATCACTTTCTTGTTGGCCTGCTTTATGCCATATACATTATTTTGGTTGTAATTTGATGTGTCAAAATGCTGGGGATTGGTTTTCATGAATGTGTAAATCTCTGAAGAAGTTTCGAAAATGAATGAATCTGTATCCATATAATTCAGGACCAGGTCATTCAGTTGGGGTTTCATTACTTTATAAAAAATCATACATAATAAATTTTGATAGATCGAGAATTGCATGGCCAATATAGATTGGTTTGTTCATGAGTATCTCCTCTCGAGCTAACTCTATGCCGACTAAGTTTTCATCAAAAATGAGGCTGCATACATATGTTGGACGAGCCGTCAATTTCCGTGCTTGCTCTCAGGTAGGCACAATACGGAAATCTCTATACTTGCGAACATTTTCAATGAACTTACCGTACACAGTGTTGTTCATTTTCTTCCAGAGGTTTTGACCAAACTTGGAAGTTTCCCTGACTCGCTTCTCGGAGTTAAGGTCAATATAGACCTTAAGCCATTCAGCTTGGTTATACGATACCACACGATGAATATGTCTCAATAACAGCCCCAGATCTAGGCTCTGTTGTAAGATTTTATAATGCAAGACATATTTGCTTTTGTTCTCTAGACTTGCAATCAGTTTCATGTATTGGCTGCCGGGTGGTATCTCGCTCCGGGGACAGAGAGGTAGATCATTGTGCGCATCATGGAGATGGTCAGGATACTCTAAATCCACCTCTGGGACATATCCTGTCTTGGAGTCCTCAGGGATCGCAGCGAAGTCATTGGTGTGTGTTTCATCCCTATCAAGCCATCTGAGGTTCCCGTACGGCATTGGGGACGGCATGCTCTTGCCGTACAAGTTGTTGATCTCCCAGTACGATAAAAACTTTCAAGGTTCATCAGATTTGTAGTCTGCAAGGTATTCGTGATTGGCTTTGGAGTACCGCTTTGATACCGTGCAAAGCCCGCCGCGAATACCTTCCTCGAAAAATTCTATCATGCTGGGATCGCTAATTAGCTGGAGCCTTGCTTCCGTTGTCTTAAGCATGGCGTCGAAGGCTAGTGATGGCAGAGTGTAGTACCATGCTGGGTCCAGGTTATACATCCCCAGCGACAACTCTCTAAACTTCTCGAATACATCTGCTAAAGGCAGAGTATCGGTCTTTAGGTAAAGGTCACTATATTCCCCGAGATTCTTTATGTTGAATGTGCTGCATACCTTAAGTGCATGAGCATATTCCTCCTCTGTGACACCGTCAAAAAGCTCTATCGGCGGAAGCTCCTCGTCTTGAAGCTTCTCGATGGTATCCATGTATGTATAGGGGAATATGCCCTTGCACTTCATTAGTTCCAGATGTTTTGGATTAGAATACTCGGCATTAGTGACCTTGAAGTCATCAGCGATCAGCATGTCTGCCAAGCTAGATAACTCTTCATCAAGAAACTTGTAGCTGTCGAGGAACCTGAAATTAATGCCCTTGTACCGTTTGGTAAATCCCAGATAACGTTCAGATGATTGTGCTATACATGAATTAGGAGCCTTATCATATGCCATGTGCCTGATCAAGAAGTGACTGTCATAATTACTTAAGCAATGAAAGAAATTTGGAATAAAATTCGGCAATTTTCTATTCAAATTGCAAGCATTATGAGACGCTCCAAGATATGCTCCATTGATATGACAATGGTGCCTCACCCTAACGTCATCTATAGCAAAATCTCTCCTGCATATGTGACAGTGATCAGCATTGTTGAAATTCAGGACATCCTGAGGCGACATATGCATGGGCTGTATTCGCCCATATATCTCAATGACTTCATCAGCAATCTTTCTAAGTTCGCTGAAGAAGTCATTGAGTGCATTGTCACCTCTAAAGAGCTTGAATCTCGACACGGAATGATCATGTCTACATATGACCTTCAACGCTATCGATATCGCCTCGTGTTCCTGTATGGTTCGGGTCCAGCTCTCTGCGTCAGAGGTTTCACATGAGTGGACCTTCCTCAGAACAGATTCGATATCTGCATAAATCACAAAAGGTACAGGGACACTCTTTGAATATGCATTAAATTTCAGAACCTCATTCTGATTTGGCAGTTTGAGGATCTGACATTTATTGCATTTCAGTTTATGCACTCTCAAGGCATCCTCATTAGAACACCTTGTCATGCATGCCTCACATAGCCACATTTTTCTGCGAGAACTTGTTATCTGACTTCTAATAAGCCTCGATAAGTTGGTGATGAGGCAGTAGTGAGACTTGTCATCCTCTTCGAAAATTAAGAGGTTTACTTGTCTAGCCTTCCTCTCAGATGGTTTGCGAATGCACTCCACTGAGTCGTTGGCATTCAGGGCAAATACAGCTATATTATATCTGAATTCTGCTTCTCAAAGAGCTCACTTTGATCGAGGGAAAACGGGAAAGTAATTCCGTCATAATTGAATTCCTTAAGAAGCAGTTCTCTAGGATATGATGATGGACGTTGGCTATTATGTTGTGCAGGGTATCTGGAAGCTAGCATACACCAAGCGAAACAGAAATCATCGGTATTCTGAATATTTACAACTGCCTTCTTTCGCTTGATGCATGCAGGCAACTGTATGTATCCTGAAGCACGGAGGGGATTATAGTTTGCTGCGCAATTTATCAGCGAGTGGATTGCGAACAGTCTTTGAACTAGATTGGCCTTCAAAACAGGCTAGATTTTCTAAAATTTCATGTTTCATTGCACGCAAGATGACGTCGAGGTTAGATGATTGCTGTATCTCATTTGTCTTGGAATTGAGGAATATCGATTTCACTTTTTCATGATCTTGTGTCTGGATTAAGTATGAGACGTTCAATGAACAACTCATCTTTATCCCAGACATACTTTTCTTTAGAGTGGATTCGATTTCCTTAATGACAAGACCCCTGCATGCCTCGAGAAACTCGCTGGGGTCAATTATTCCAGCCGTATTTTCAATTTTTGTATTGAAAATACGACCTTTAAATGCAGACTCTATTACCCTACTTTCTAGGTCATCGTAATCATTTCGACATACCCTTTTTGCCGGTGATGGTGAGGATGAATCAGTTGTCTGGACTGGTCTGGAAGATGTTGCTACGGCTCCGTTTACATGTGATGCGTACTCCTGCTGGTTCAATTCGCGTAAGGGATGGCTGCTGCACATTCCTTCTTCAGAACCACGCTCCTGTTCTGCTTCACGAAGTCTCTTGACACCTTTTCTCAAAGCCCCATTTGCCTGAGGCTCCTGCTCAGGGTGTAGAGGTTCAAGATCTGCAACAATAGAACCATCACATTGTTAGCATCTGTGACAAATCAAACATGCAATCGTCTAGTAGAACACTTGGGAATAAATTGCATCAATATTAATGTTAAAAGAAGTGAAAGACTTACCTTGGCATGACTGAAGCAACTCGATGACCGTGGTCTTGTACCCGCAGTTAGTGCAGGTACAAACTCCCTCCATTGGTGTATCCTCCCTGTCGTTATTTTGGGCGGCGCTTGAATCCTCAATATCATCTCCGAAACCTGGCGGAGGTGGGATGATAAAGTCCCCCGCATTATCAGCATCAAGCCACGCAGCTGCCCCGTCGTCTAGCAATGGTGATAGTGGTGGTGGTGACGGTAGAGTGCTGGGCCCAGGAGCGTACTATGCCGGGACAGGTGAGCGGCGGACACGTCCTGCCAGACTCAATTTGCTTGTGTGCGACTTCATAGGCATCTTCACTGGAAAATAATAATTTTAAGCATGTAAACTTGATGTATGAAGAAAAGGCTAACTTTCCTATATTCTATACTTCATTTTATAGCATATTACCGCTTTTCAACTTTTTTGCAGTTTTTGACATTAGGGGTTAAGCTTTAAGTATGTTAAGCTTTTAGTATGTCGTAAGAGTATTTTTTATATATTATGCAAGCTATTTTATAGCAGATTACAGAGTTTCAACGAAAAATTCAGAGTTAAGTTAATTTTTGTCAATTAGTATGTTAATGAAGTACTTTCAAACATTAATTGTTCTAATAATTATAAAGTTAGCTAATAGAAGACCTGCCTTAAGGTTGCTGGAGTTAAAATAAGTTGCATTTGAAAGTAACTCAAGACCCCAAATAACTACTACTATTGGTGGTTGCAGGATCATTTTACCCTACTTTTGTATTTTCTTCTGATTTAGTATTCTGTATTTTTTTTAATTTGCGTGGAAATGGAACTTGATTTTAACGTTATATTCCTTTTTAATCGTAGTTTAGCGTTCTGAAAACTGAATATTTACGTAAGAGCTTGTTCATATAGAATGTATTATGTTTTAGCTTCCTTAAGCTCGTTATTTTTGTTACAGTATTTTTTATTTTCTGTGTTTGAAGTTATTTGTGTGATTTTTAGACGTTGGTTAGTGATACATAAGTTTAAATAATACATCTAGACACTGACCCTGCTACATTATTGCAAGACAAACTTTACGAACCTAGGTGATCACGCTTTTTTTAAATGCGATTTTGACTTTCACTATCTTTACTCGACTTTTTAAGAATAAATCACACCAATTTCCTGTATGAGATCTATTATATGTACTTACCTTGCGAATTGAATTCTAAGATGAATTAGGTAGTTGAAGATCTTTGCACTAACACACGCTATCACAATCACTGAAGTTATTCCTTTAAGAATGAACTTTAGCTCTCCTGCTTTCTTCTTATATCGACTTTGAAGTTCATTCTCCCTCTCCCAGAAAGAATGCGCAGAAGAATCCGAATCCACTCCGTAATCCAGTGTTTTGATTGGTTAAACAATATTAGCTGGGTATATCTATCCTTCTCTAATGATTCACGTTTCTTTTCCCAGGATCTTTAATCACATCTGGTGAAGTTATAAATGTATTTGACACCGTGTCCTAAGCAATATATTCTCGTGTACTGTTAATAAAATAATAAAGGAAGTGTTCAATTACTCTTTATTGTATGAATCATACATCTGTGTGAGAAATGTTAAGCTAAATTGCCCTTAGACAGGAAACTGTAAATCTTCTTGAATTTAAGTAATTTAAGGGAGGGAACTTATTGATGGTTGCAGCTGCCTCTAATATAATTTCATAGACTCTTATTGAAATAAAACAGGAAGTGTTCAATTACTCTTTATTGTATGAATCATACAACTGTGTGAGAAATGTTAAGATAAATTACCCTTAGACAGGAAATTGTAAATCTTCATGAACTTAAGTAACTTAGTGGTGGGAACTTTTTGATGATTGCAGCTGCCTTTTTGTGTACAGTTAATGAAATAAAGGCAGTGTTCAATTACCTTGTATGAATCATACACCTCGTGGGAAAAAGATAGTCATCTTTCCCGCTGTTATAACTAAGTATTTTAAATTTCTCTACTATGTAGAGTAAGGGAAGTATTGTATTCCACCCAAAAATTCGATAACAAGATTTCACCGGATATTTATGTTTTGAGGCCCCTGTTTTATTGAGAACTATTTTCGAGATATTGCTTGTTATTCCCTTAAATTTTCCAATAATTATATTTTTCTCGAATTCGTTATTCATTTTTATGTCCTAGACATGCAAAGAGAATGGAATGCGTCACATAGCAACCAGCTCTTAAAACATTTGACTAATGCTTAAAGCCTACCATATTCCTCTTGCACCTACAAGAAGCAAAGGAGAATAAGCGTTTGTAAAAAAAAGTTTGTACGAGAGTAGAGAAAGTCATGTGAGTGTAACATATGAAAATGTTTTTAAATGTGATTCGTTTTTTATTTCATTGTATATACAGCTTGTAACAATGTAATTAGCTATCCCTATAAAGAAGCATATTTTTTCATTATAATTTAATATGTGTTTGACTCTCATGCAGTTTTCAATTAAAAATCAATAGCAGACTGGATACTGTCGGTATCTATACTGCCAGATATGAAGTACAAGTGTTAATTCTGTAGCCTTCTGGCCTCTGCCGTGGATAAGGTGAACTTTTAGTAGGGGATGAGTCTATACAATAGATGCCCGTCTCCCCGCCGCCCTTATACGAAGGGTGAGTCAATAGCCTTAATCACCGGTATTATAGGGGACTGTCTGTCCCAAAAATTGCTATACATATACTGTTGTAGCGTGTTAAGACTGATTATGAGTGGGTATGTGTGTATGTGTGTGCATGAGACAGAGGCGATATATTGGCGTAACCTCTAAACACTAACTCATTGGAGGTAGAGCTACTCGCAACAGATACTTAATACATACATATTTTTGATAACCGTGTACTCTTTATCCATAGTAGGGTGAACGTTCTTTCGGGATAAATATACCTCCATGATTGAAACTCCCAGACATAGGCGCGCGACAGAAGAGTCGGGCAATCGTCTTTTAAACTTACACATGGAGGGAGACCTCGCTCGTATACACACGCGGTTTTGTGAAACTTAAACCTTTTGATTTTTAAAACATTTTCCTTCGTTAGGCGTGTTCGCAACAAAATTTTAAGCTCATCTCACCGTAATAAAGTGGCATACTATAGTTACCGAACACCGTATAATAGCCATCCTGAGATGCCTTTCGGAACTCTCTTCTATCGTGTTATTCGACCAGTACAAAGCAACAACTGTCGGCAATGGACTCTTACATGGTGAAAATGAAACCTTTTGATTTTTAAAACATTTTCCTTCGTTAGGCGTGTTCGCGACAGAAATTGAAGATGGTATTTTTATGTGCTGTATGAGTTGCGTGATTATAATTAACGCTGTGTGCTTTATGGTGGCTGAACCATGTCTCATAGCTGGCTGGAAATGCAGACATTATTTTGATTACCTCCCCCACCCAAAGCCAGTACTTTGCTTGAGGAGGGACGCGACTTTTAAGTGTTTCTTCCACTAAAAGCCACCACGTGGCCATGTAAGCGGCCCTCACAATTACCAATTCCACCAGTATCCTTGATTCGATGGTGAACATACGTGTCGTTTAGGTCGGGTCTTCCTCTAAAAGCCCCACGCGGAAGGGAAATTGTCCCTTGTGTCGGTTCTTGTGCTAGAAGGAAGGTGTCGTTTATGTCCCCTTTGCTTGAAAGACCAATTAAACTCAATTGAAACCAATTAAAGCCCCTTCCAATACCAAAGATCACGTGACCTGTGCCAGAACGTACATGTTATTTAGGTCGCTTTTCCACTAAGCCCTGTTTTACAAATTGTCCCTTGTGTCGGTTCTTGTGCTGGAAGGAACATTATTACACTACTATATATATATTGAACAGAATAGCATCTGTAACAGACCCTTGAGGTAGTCCAACTCTTGTTTTTTCCATTTAGATGTGGCTGTTTTGTATTGTACTGCAAACCATCTTTGGGATAGGAAGGTTTGAAACCAGTTCAGCAGGTGGCCTGATATGCCATATGTCTTCATTTTGTATAGTAGCATTTCGCGCCATACTGTGTTAAACGCATCTTTGAAGTCGACAAACAGTGCTAGAGTAGTCTTATTATTATCATCGAAATTTTCTTTAATGTCCTGTGTGAGTCTTACTACCTGGTGTATTGCTGAGCTGTCCTTCCTAAATCCAGCTTATTTGGGGACTAATAGATTTTGTTTCTAGATAGTGTGTCAGTCCTGTAGCTACCATTCTTTCTAAGAGTTTTGCTATGTTTGATGTTAAGGATATCGGTCTATAAATATCTAGCATTTGAGTTGGTTTTCCTTTCTTCTTAATGGGTATAATATTTTCTTTTTTCCACAGTGTTGGTATGTTATTTCTGGTTGTCCAGATTTTATTGAAAAAAAATTTAATAAAGTATGGAGTGGTTCATGTCCTAAATTCCTGAGAAGCTCTGGACGTATGTTATGAAGACCTGAGCTCTTTTTATTTTTAGTGTGCTTATTGCTTGCTTTATTTCTGGGAGTGTGAATGGTTCATTGAAGATATTTTGAAATTTAGATGTATCTTCGATGTTGCTATTTCTTAGTATTTATTCTGTTTTTTTGTTTTTATGTTTTAATGTAGTGCTAGTTTTATAGTGTGTTGCTAATTTTTCTGCTATAAGGTTATTCTCGTATTATTATTATTATTATTATTATTATTATTATTATTATTATTATTATTGCCATTTATTGGCTGATTTTATTGGTTTCTCTATTTATTCGTTTAATGTAATTATGTACTTTAGTACTATTTGTTCTATAGTCTAGTTTGTTTATAAATTCTTCAAAGCTCTGTTTTTTGACAGTTTTATAGCCTGTTTTAACTGTGCGTTTGCTTTTCGCCATTCTATAACATCTGTTTTGTCTTGTGTCCCTTGTGCTTTTTCTCTAGCTTTATCTCGGTTTGATTTGAGTTGTGTTATCTGTTCAGTCCAGAAGGGTTTGTATTTATGAATTTTCCCTCTTGGGATACATTGTTTTGCAGCTTTTAAAATTGTGGCATTTAGTTCTTTCACTACTTCGTTTATGTTTGTTGCAATTTAATTTCTTTGAAAAGTTTGTTTGTTTTTATTTTATATTCTTCCCAGTGTGCCTTTATGAAATTCCATTTAGGCTTTATTTTTCCTTTTGTTCTAGGCGGTTGACGATTTAGATTTGTTTGTGTTATTATGGCTCTATGTCCACTACCACTATCTTCGATTACTTTTTTGTAGTTTTATCTTCTAAATCAGTTGATATGATAGCAATGTCTGGATTGGTTGATTCTTCATCCCTATGTAATATTTTCATTAAGTTGGAGTCTACAAATTCTTCAATAATTTCACCAGCTTTATTGTTGTTCTCCCATCTTGGAGAATGTCCATTGAGATCACCAATTATGACTGTTTTTTTGTCAATATCAATTACGTCCAGGTTGAGGTGATTGCTATTGGGTGGGCTGTAGATACCATAGATTTTAAATTTATGTTTTTGTTTACAAGCTATTATCCTTATTATTTCAGAAGTGTCATCTTGGTTCATTTCTTTTATAATTTCAAATTTTCCATTTATGCATTGTTTAATGCCAGCAAGTATGCCACTTGTTATCTTGCTATCTTGCTGTTTTTCTAATATATTTGTGTTGTATTTTGGAAATTGATAAAAATTTTCCTTTTGTTGATCTATATTTGCTTCACCTATGATGAATACATCTATTTTATTGTCTCTTAAAGGATTGTCTGTCATGGTTTTTTTACTTTGGTTCATTCCACCGGCATTCCAATATAGCACTAAGAAGTGCTCTTCTTTTAAATTCGTTTTGGCTTGGGAAGCATGCCTGTGTTGTAGTCCAATTAGCGTTACCCAGGGAACACCACGTGGAGGCGGACTACCTTGTTCCCCCCAAAAAATATAAAACATAACGAACGGCATTTTGTCCTCTGGCATGAATGAATCAAACCGCATATAGTTTATCTAGTCTTAACTTTTTTGTCCTTCTATTGGCAACAGTGTTAAAACGCTGATTAAAACTCAAATATTTTACATTCAGGCAAAGCAAAGGAAAATAATCTCAATTCTTATATTTTTGAACAATTGTTTTGAAATTTCTACGGCACAATAGCCATGTCACAGCTAATATACACGCACAGTTTAAAGTCTAAAATATCTAAACTTATTACTTCTCAAGAAAATCAATGCTGTACATGACAAGCAAATGCGATTTCTTAAATGTTCCGTGTAACACTTCAAATTTTAAGGTTAAACTTGAGAAACAGCGTGTGTATTAAGTTAGTATATATTTAATTATACATTCCAAATAGGGCAATATATAATTTTTGAATTTCAGTTCTGATTTTTCTTTTTAATACGTTCATTACATCATACAATATCAAATCTCGTTACTTCGAAAACTTTAGTTGTGCATAAAAATTCTTATGCTACTTCACTTATCACTTCAAATAACCCTTCAAAGTTTAAGGATAAACTTGAGAAACAGCGTGTGTGTTAAGTTAGTATATATTTAATTATACATTCCACATAGGACAATATATAAATTTTTAGTTTCAGTTCTGATTTTTCTCTTTAATATGTTCACTACACCATTCAATATCAAACTTCGTTACTTAGAAAACTTTAGTTATACATAAAAATCCTTATGCTACCTTCACTTATCAACAAAAAATAACAAACTGGTGAAATGGAAGAAAATGAAAATTACCAATTATAACCCATATTGAAGCTGATAACTTTACTCAGAACAACCATGTGAGTAGTACAAAGATGGCGACTTGAGCTCAACAACAGATGCCAACAACTGATAAGATGTAATGTGTTAGCCTTTGTTCTGTGCCGCGGACATTATTGTTCTATCTCTCTGCTGGAGTAGACAAAATATCTTTCGAAGAGAGGGCTGTTTAAAAGTTCTCGGTCTATGATATACATTTACTAAGAAAGGAATGAATGTTTTGAAAGTCCATGTATTTTTTACTTTGAGTTTTGAGTTCGATTTCCCATATAACGTTATCATTTAATTATAATTTTAGCGTCAATAATGAATAGTAATTATCGTAGTTTCTCTCCATGTAAATCCCGCGTCTTAAGGGAAATCCATTGGCGTGTATTGCTAAAAACGCACTCAAGTATTAAATTTGAAACATTCGCTTTAGATGTTATCTCTCCTTACGAATCCCGTCCCTTAAGTGGGAATTTTGCGAGACCAGGTTTACACTCTTCAAGGGAGTAAAACATTTTTTTGCAAGGGGTGTGTAAACCGCTATATAAACCGTTGACGCCACTGGCGTAATGTAGAGAGAGAGTGTGTGTGTGCTTGCGGGATGGATGCGTTTTCTTTACCGGCAATGAGTGTTTTAAAGTCCCTGCCTATTCGTGTGTTTGCGCTGGCAATGTGGTACTTTATCGCCAACGTCTGTTTTAAAGTCCATTCCTATGCGCGTGATTGTGCTGCGGGTGGAGTGCTTTATCGACAACGCCTGTTTTAAAGACCCTGTCCTATGTTTTACCTCGACTATCTTTGTATATTTCTATTGAGTTTTGTTTATGAGCGTTCTTTAAATTTTTACCGCCAATAACTGTTTCAAAGTACCTGCCTACGCGTGTGCTTGCGCTGGCAGTATGGTACTTTACCGCCAACGTCTGTTTTAAGGTTCATGCCTATGCCCGTGATTGCGCTACGGGTGGAGTGCTTAATTTACAACGCCTGTTTTAAAGTCGCTGCCCTGTATTTTACCTCTACTGTCTCTTTTGTATATTTCTATTGAGCTTTATTTATGAGCGTTTTTGACCAGCGTTAATTAAAAGAGTTAACAAGGGCGGTGTTTTGTTTAGGGTACTCACCATATGCCATATTTGTTTAGTTCATTATTTATTTATAAATAATGTATGTAATATTTAACTATAATGTTAATAGGTATTCATTTATTTTTCAGAGCCAGCCCTATGTGTAAATAAACCTTAGAAAAAATATCTTGAAGCGCGAAGTTCCTTATCAGCCTTCAAATAATTTATGCTACCTATTTCCCGGAAACCAAACATCGCTATCATCGGCATGTTAAACCCAATATGGCAAACTTCCGTCTTGTCTCTCTCTGGGCGGAAGAGCGCAGCTTCATCGCTGTTAGCTAGAGAGCGCGCGGACGTACTTGTCAAGCATGGAGAGAGAAGGGGTGTTTTGGATGGGATACGAAGCTGTCCATGCAAATAGATCCGAGAAATCATTAGTCGTGAGGAGCACCGTACACGAGATGGACCTCGCGCGCTCAGGTATTCAGTGAAAGAATCTCTCTTTAATGTCTCGTGTTAGCCATTTACTTCAACTCTGTCCTTTCAGTCATGGATTCATCTAAGTGATTTAATATTCTTATAAACCCCCAAAACATTTTCCCTCAAAAGTATCTAGTTCCCAAGGTCGCGGGTTCAAACCCGGCGGAGGGCGATGGATTTTTTCGGGCGTAAAAATCGTTAGCACGGCTTCCTTCGGAAGGGAAGTAAAGCCGGTGGTCCCGTGTCGTAGATTTACGGCACGTAAAAGAACCTCAAGCCTGATAAAGAGGCCTCTGAGCAAAATTACAGGTGTTTCACGCCCAATATAGAATGGGACGCTAAGAACCGTAGTAGTTAAAGAGCGTCCATAAATAAAAAAAAAAAACTCAACCCCTCAAAAGTATAATTAAACAAGTGTTATTAGACTTAATAATTATACACGCGCAATCGGCTCCTTAACACACCACACACACACGCACACATACGACGGCAACCAGGTGCGCGAGTCAATTCATATACACTTATTTACATTAATCAATCAAAAATACCTGATTTTATTCGTCGATCGACGACCAGCGTTTAATTACATTAATCAATCAAGATACTTGCGGTGGGGATACTTCGGTCTGCGTCCAGCCCTTTAGAGGCACGATGCCAGGACGTTACCAATATAGACCCTTGGTTCTTTTTAAATAATGTTAGACGATGTTATGCATGAACGAACATTACCTGATTGATTTACACAATTATATCCTACATCGGTTTGCGGGGCGGTGGTGACGTCACGCGACTAAAACAACAACCCATTGTTCGACGATCTCCGGCTGCCGGCATCAATAGTACACAAAGACCCACCTCCATTAACGGCGAGAACAATACCCTGTTACCCTCGTGCGAGCACAATAGCCCTTCTTCTCTATTCCGGACGGAATTCAGACCAGCACACAAAGGACAATAGCCCTTTGTTCTACACCTCTCTTTGGTGGTATGACAGTAGCACACAAAGGAGGAGCGTGGTCGGAGGCTTTTCGGGTCAGCACACAAAGGAGTGGGCGGGAGTCGGCGGCACAGTACAAAGGATATCACATTACGTCTTATCAGTTGTCTGCATCTGAATGTGTGCTCATGTCCCCATCTTTATACTAGTCATTTGAATTCTTTTTTTCTTTCTAGAAAGAAATTTAAAGTCAAGACATTATTGATAAAAAATTACTAGACTTTACATGCTGGTGGACCAACCCTCCTCATACAAGGGCGTTTAAATTACATTTGGTGCTACTTAAACGGCCGAAAAAAGCAAGTCACTGTGTAATGAATATTTATAAAACCATTAAATTAAACTACGTAACTTTTAACGCATTGTTAGGAACGCTTTCTCTACCTGTTAAAATTAAATGGAGTTCTTTTTATGGACGCTCTTTAACTGGTGTGGTCCTATCCCGCTATTCTATATTGCGCGTGAAAGACCGATAATTTTGGTCACAGGCCTCTTCATCAGGCTTGAGATTCCTTTACGTGCCGTAAATCTACGACACGGGACCACCGGCTTTACCTCCCTTCCGAAAGAAGCCATGCTAAGGGTTTTTACGCGAAAAAATCCATCGCACTCCGCCGGGTTTGAACCCGTGACCTCGGGAACTAGAGGCTAGCATGGTAATCACTATACCACGGAGGACGACACTCCTCCTATTAGAATTAATACAAAACAGAGCCATAATCGCAATAGGTTTTGTGCCCGCTAAGTTTGATGATATAATAGAAAGTGAAAGAATTCAGTTTGAGGAAATTAATGATGGAGCGAGAAAATGTATAAAAAACCAAAACAGAAATTAAAACAGCTAAGAATAAAAGCAAATAAAATTACTAATATAATATTGTGTTAGCCATTAACAGAAAAGAACCGAGTTCTGGTCTACAGTCAAAGTGCAATTAAAACTCTGATGTGTTACATTCACATGACTTTCTCTATCCTCTATAGCTTATTAGTGGGTATACAAGCTATTATTACTAAGGCTTATTTTACTATTTACTTCATTTTAATCCAAATTAATATTTGCAGAAATAATTACGTTACACACTTCGTTATAGATACAAAGAGAACAGCGATAGTCAAATGTTTAACTGGACGCTATACGCTGCCGTAAAGTTCCTACAGTTTCCACGCGATCCCGAGAAGCAACTGAATGTTCAAAGCACTTTAAAGAATGACCAAGTATTGTAGAACTCTAACCATTAACAACAAATATCTCTTAAATGGCTATTGCAAACAAAACAAAAAACAACTCATTTGAAATCAATGGTGTGTTTTAAAGAGATGTACATTTCTTGTGTAGTACGTTTTCCTTTATCGCTTAACGTTTATCAGTTATACAGATAATACAAAATTCCTTCGTAATGAAGGGACTTCAAATGCTATTCCAAGACAATTCAAGATATACATTTTATTTGTCATAAATCATTAGGACCATTACTTAGAAAATCAAACATTTCGAAAATGTCTTCCATGTAAAGGGTAGTTTGGGGTAGGGGAACTTTCTTGCAAATCTTGTGGCATCTTTAGAAGGTGCTGAACCTAAATACCAAGTTTTCTTTTTATCCTATTCTTCTTTGTGAGTTATGCTGTACACATACACACTGACACCCACACGCGCACAGACATTTTTTTCTTCTAAAAATGCATTATTTAGATTCAGGGGTCTCAAAACATGTATTTTGGGTAAACTCTCGGTGTCGAAATGTTGGTTGGATGCAATACCTTCTCTGCCTACTATGTACGTGGAAGAACAAATAAAACTGCACTTAATCACTAAGTTTATGATTTTCTATGTAATTTCCTTCTGCCCAAGATGCTGCTTGTGACTGTTTAAATGAAGAGCGTGTTATTAAAAAAAAGGCTCCTCAGCATTTATTAAGTTAAATATCAGTGTAGTATATGAGTACTTAAAAACTTGTTTTCCATAAAGTATGTCCATTTGCAACTTCTTAGAATATCTGTGATATTTAAAAAGGACTCGAAATGCATTATATCCTAAACAGCCTAAAACAATGAGTATATTGTGTAATACAGCACAACGGACCGTATTTCATCACAAAATTCTTCGTCACTTAAACTGTGAAAATACTTTTTCTACTAGCAAGTTCCGTTAAACTGTTTTGAGTAACCAAATTTATCCTGGTTTGCTGCCCATACAAAAATGTATTTCTTTTCTTTTTAGTATGATCATAGAAAGACTAATAAAAACAATACAAAATCATTTATTAACTCCCGTATGGTACCTGGTATCTGGAATTTATTTTCCTATTCGCTTTGGTCATTGACTTTGATTTATATAATCCTCTATATTCTCTCCGTGAAGAAAATAATGCCCACCAAACAAATGTTTGTTTACTGCCGTATCATAGCAATGCAGCCAATCACAGATATATCGATGCTTGTGATTATTCTGCAATTCTAGATAACATAAAGAAAAAGACACGTACAGAAAGCTTCTATTGTACTTGGCGAGATTTTAGAATTCGCCTACGGCTCGTTATAAAAATTTCTCACTGCAGGGAAAAAATTCTGATGTGCTTCATTCACATGACTTTCTCTAGCCTCTATCATTTATTAATGGGTATAAAAATCATTCGTAGGAAAGTTTATTTTCTACCTACTTCATTTTAATCCAACTAAATCTTTGCAGAAATACCTACATTAGATATTTCGTTATAGGTACAAAGGGAATAGATGTTTAAGAACTGGACGCTATATCTCTTTGTCTCACTCTTTCCGTGCAATCGCGAGAAACAACTGAATGTCGACAGAACTTTAAAGAATGATAGTATTAAACAATTCGAACCATTAATAGCGGATATCCCGAAAACGATTTTTGTCGCACAAAAAGATTTGAATTAAATTTTGTGTTTTAAAGAGATCTACATTTTTTGTGTAGTACGTTTTCGTCTATCGCTTAACGTTTACCACACATATTATACAAAATTCCATCCAAATGAAAAGGACTTCACAGCTATTCCCAGAAAATTTAAGATATACATTTTATTTGTCATGTAAATATATTTAATATATGGTACTTTAATCAAAATCGTAAGATCCGGCTTTGAGAAAACCACAAATTTAGAAAAATTTCCATGTAAAAGGGTAGTGAAGATGGGAAGAGTGTTCTTGAAAATTTGGTATGTATCAAATTTTTCGTTTTTACTTTTTCTACCACGTATAGTAAGTAGGGAAAGTATTGCATTCCACCCAAAAATTCAATACCGAGATTTCACCGGTTATACATATTTTGAGGCCCCCTGAATCCAAAAAAAGATAATTTTATCAAAATGTCCGTGTGTATGTCTGTGTGTCTGAACAGCATAACTCAAACACGAAAAGTCGGATAAATACCAAACTTGGTATTTAGGTACAATATCCTTCAAAGAAAAATATAGAACTGGAGTTGGGAGATTTCAAGAATATTTCCCCACCCCAGACAACCCTTTACATGGAATATTTTTGAAAATTTTGATTTTCTCAAAAATGGCTCTAACAATTTTGATTAAAGTATCATATGTTTAACATAATTTTAAGGCAAATGAAATGTGTAACATGAATTTTCTAGAAATGTCTTCATTCTGAATGACTTTTGCATAACTGAAAAACCATAAGAGATAGACAAAATTTTTCTACACAAAAAATTTAGAGCCTGTAGAAAGACACATTTATGTCATATACATTTTATTGCCGAGTGAACCATTTCCGAGATATTCCTTGTTATCTGTTTCAATTTTTCATACTTATACTTTTCCTCAAATGGTAATTCGTTATTGGTATTTTATGTTGCTTTTTATGTCCTGTACCAAGAGAATGAAATGCTCCACTTAGCAACCTGCTCTTAAAAGATTTGACTGTCACTTAAAGTCTACCATATTCCCCTTGGAGCTATAAGAACATTAGCAATAAAATTAACATCTCGATATATCCATTAACATGAAGTAGATGGAGAATAAGCGTTTGTAAGTATTAGTAGAGAAAGTAAAGATGACACTTTCTGACATTTTTGCATATAAAACTATGTAATTAGATATAAATACATTATCAACCTTAGTAATTCATGTAAACAACAGGAAAACCGAGCAAATACATTTTAAGACTTTTTTGGATTTTATTACCTATGACCTTATGCGATATGGAAAATTGTTCCTCACATGATCTATGAGGAATTAATGAAATAAAAAACTACCTTTCAAAGACAGAAGGGTAGCTTCTAACATGCATAGCTCTTAAGCATATCTTATTACTTTAGAATATATAATTTATTATGCATAGCTTTGATACGTTGCATTAATTAATATTTTAGACAAATTCGAAATAGCCGATATAATTTTCTTCAGTCTCTCCTCCCTCTCTCCCCCTGTCTCTCAAAATCCTTTTTTTATTTTTTTAATTATTACGTTGTATACGCTTATAATTAAGTTTTATATAAAAATAAATAAAAGTTTAATTAAAATTTAAAATAACATTAAAATGCGTTTAATTATTACGTATATAAATTTGAAGTAGCTGATATAATTTTCTTCATTCTCTCCCTCCATCCCCCCTCTCCCTCTTCTTGTCTCTCAAAATACACTTTATCTTCTTTTTAATTATTACGTTGTCTTAAAGAGACATTTGGTAGTTGCAGTAAAATCTAATCCCACATAGGAAAGCAATTTAAAATAAGTTTATTTACAAGTGTGACACTGAAAACCATGAGCAACAATTTGAATACATCACCGCCTGTGTGTAACAAAATATAAAGCACAATGACATAATATATTAACTACAAAGTAGGCAATGATCAAATCTAGACCTGTGACATTAGTATTGTACATGACCACTAAGAGCATGGTTACAGTTAATGTTTCTTTCCATCGGCATCTTGTCATTGAGCTCGTCAAACAGCTGCAGATATTCCCAGAGAATAAGGAATTTAAACCATGTTTGTCAGCAGTGTCTGAATTCGAAGATAAGGCTAATTGCCTCGAACGAACGCAAGGAAAAGAATCTCGTGTGATGCACACATATGACTTTTTCGACCAATGACAAATTTACGTAATATACGCATTATATATTACACTTTCATATAAAAAGTTATTCTTCTTTCCTCGCCAGGCTAGTCATAATGTGTCTTTACCTAGGAACTGTTTCAAATTTAGCAAGAAGGTTTCAACATGTTATTCGTGGTAACAAGCTCTTACAATGGAAAGAACCGGAAGCACGTATCACAAACCTTCAAGCACATCCGTCAGGTGACGTCTCAACTTGCAACTTGGAATACTTCGAAAACCACTAATGCGGAAAAAAAGAAGACACAAATGGTAATTTTATTAAGCTCTTCATTTTTCCTGTAGTAAGTTTTTGTCCGTCTGTTAAGATTTACTTGTCATAGAAAGTTATATAAAGTTTCAGTCAAATAAAGTTAAGTTCACAGGTTAATTACACACAAATAAGTATATACATTACATTTGTAATATCGTCCTCCGTGGTGTAGTGATTACCATGCTAGTCAACAGTTCTCGGGGTCGCGGGGTCAAACTCGGCGGAGGCCGATGGATTTTTTCCTCCCTTCGGAAGGGAAGTAAAGTCGGTGGTTCCGTGTCGTATATTTACAGCACGTAAAAGAACCTCAAGCCTGATAAAGAGGCCTCTGAGCAAAATTACCAGTCTTTCACGCCCAATGTAGAATGAGACGCTAAGGACCACATCAGTTAAAGAGCGCCCATAAATAAAACTCAATTTTAATCCTAACATTTGTGATGTCAATATGTTAAAGTTGTGACATTTTAATATAAAGAACGTTAAAACAGTCTTTGAAAAAATAAGAATTAATGATAATTTTTCCATTTAAAGGGTAGTTTGGAATGGGCGACGCTTGAAAGTTTTCATACTGCATACTTGGAAGACGTTGAATTAGAATACCAGCTTTGATATTTAACCGACTTTTGGTTTTTCAAATGTGTTGTTTACAGACACACACACACATGCACACACTTACTGACCTTCTTCTAAAGCTGCTTTGGGGGGGGGGTTCAGGGGATCCCAAAACTTGAATTTCTGCTGAAATCTCGATATCGAATTTTTGTTTGACAGCAATGTTTCCTCTATAGATAGCTGGTGGAGAAAGTAAAATCTGATGTCTTGCATTCAAGGGATTTCTCTACTCACTCCTCTAAAAACTATTAATACAAAAGCAATCTATTTCTTGTTAATCGAAATAAACCTTCATTACACATTTACATATTTTGTTGTAAATAAGAAAGATACAGTAGGCTAAAGCGGCAGTTAGATTTGTAAAATGTATGTTGATGGTTATGAAATTCCATACTCTTTGCATGACCATGGAGAAAACGAATAGCGAATACAAAAACAAACAAAAATTTCCACATTTTGTAGTAAGAATGTATCAATCTCATACGGCTTATCAATTATTACAAAAAAAATATTTGTGACACTCACATGACTTTCTCTACTCTTGTACAAACTATTTTTACAAACGCTTATTCTCCATCTAGACGAAGCGGCGTCTGGGCGGGTTTTCTCCGGGTTCTCCGGTTTCCCCCGCCATTCATTCCACCAAATGCTCCATCATCACCTTTCCTTTCATCCATTTCACCAACATTTCGTTTCATCTACTTCCTTCATCCCATACCAGGCATCGGGCTGATCACCCATCCTGGATGCTCTGTCTGATCCATGAGTGTCTGCTCCTCGACGGGCCTCTGACCCCAGGCACCCGCTTGTAAGTCCTGGGGGGTGTAAGTCCTACATAAGAGGAGGGTAAACAGATAATGAATGAATGAATTATTCTCCATCTACTTCATATTTATCGAGATATCGGGATGTTAATCTCATTGCTAATTTTCATGTAGGTGCAAGGGGAATATGGTAAACTTTAAGTGGTAGTCAAATCTTTTAAGAGCTGGTTGCATGTGGGGCATTCTATTCTCTTTGCATATCCAGGACATAAAAAAGGAATAACGAATTCCCATTTGAGAAAAAGTATAAGTATTGGAAAATTCAAACAAATAACAATGAATATCTCGGAAATGGTTCACCGACAAAAAAAAATGTATATGACATAAATTTGTGTTTTAACGAGATCTACAATTTTTGGTAGAAAAAGTTGTCTATTCCTTACGGTTTACCAGTTATGGAAAAGCCATTCTGAAAGAAGAGGACTTTTGGGGACATTCCCACAAAATTCCAAATATAGATTTTATTTGTCATGAAATTATATTAACAATATGATATCTTAATCAAAACCATTATAGCCATTTTTGACAAAATGAAAATTTTCGAAGCATACTCCATGTAAAGGGTAGTCTGCGGTGGAGGGATTTCCTTGTAAATCTTTGTGTCGCATCTTGAGAGATGCTGAACCTAAATACCAAGTTTGGTATTTATCTGACTTTTCGTTTTTGAGTTATGTTGTTCAGAGACACACAGTCACATATTCACACAAGTAGACACATTCATACAGACACACACAGATCTTTTTCTAAAAATGCTTTTTTTATTCAGGAGGCCTCAAACCATGTATATCCGGTGAAATTTCGATATCAAATTTTTGGGTGGAATACAATAACTCCCCTACTTACTACACGTAGTAAAGAAAGTAAAAGTTCATTCAGAATGAAGAGGAATGTGCAGCTATTCCCAGAAAATTCAAGTTATACATTTTGTCATATTAATAATAATATGTTAAATTTGTAGTGTTTTAATGAAAATCATTAGTGCCATTTCTGAGAGTAATCAAAAGTATCGAAAATTTACCATGTAAAAGGTAGTTTGGGTGGGGGAAATTTTCGCAAAAACCTTCGTGTAGTATCTTCGGAAGATACCGAACTTAATTATAATTTTGGTTTTTAGTTTTAGATGGCGCTGTTTACACACATACGCTCAGAGACAATTTCCCAAAACGAATTTCGATTTAGGGAGCCTCAAAACATACACTTCCGGAGAAATCTCGGTATCGAATTTTTGTGCGGAATGTAGCACTTCCCCTGCTTACTATAGGTAAGTAGAGGAGAAATAAAAACTGGGAATGAGTTTATTAAGGAAGCCCAATTGTGGGTGAAATTATGGTAGAATATGGAAACGCGCACAGTGCTGTGCAGAAGTCGTCTTTCAGGAAGTGTGTACACTTGGGGTTTCCAGATTCTTGAACGTTGATAACAGAATCAAGAAATAAAGCCGCTCAAGAACTTTTAGAGGTATATTCGAAATGAAAGAGTTGAACTCGCTAAATGGAATGGAAAGTTCTACCATATCCCTCATATAACATATCATCCTCTACAAATATTTTGGTACTGTAAGCAAAACCTTGCAAGGTCAAAATAATACGAAGTAATTTTGCTAGCCATCACTATGATTTCTGTAAAGATCGTTTCCCAATCTCCATCTTTGGTGATCTTACCTGATTGTCCCGCTTTCCGTGGTGGGGACCACACGTAGGCGAGGCCTAAGCGAACTGCCCCGCAACAACACCAGGGAAGAAACCTCTACACAGAGCACAGCCACCGCCCAGTCGTAATGCGCCGAACACTCGTCTGCATCTACAACCCTGAAACAAATGACAAGGAAGATGGTGGGTACAGGAAATGAAGGGGTAGTAGAATATAAACTACCCCACCATTCATCTGCCGACCCGGAGAAACCACGAAAAACCCATGGGTCAGTTTGGGCGGGCTCCGGGATCGAACCCGAGACCTCCCGAATGCTAGTCGCACACGTAAACGTGGCGCCATCTCATTCCGCCTGGATTAAAAATTAAATTGAGTTGTATTTATGGACGTTCTTTAAATACAATGATCCTTAACGTCCATTTTATATTGCGCGTGAAAAACCGCAAATTTTGCTCAGAGGTCTCTTTTATCAGCTAGAGGATCTTTTACGTGCCGCAAATCTACGGCACGGGACCACCAGCTTTACTTTCCTTCCGAAGGAAGCCATGCTAAGGATTTTATGTCCGAAAAAATCCATCGCCTCCGGCGGGTTAGAACCCGCGACCTCGGAAACTGGAGTCTAGCATACTCCGTGTATACTTTTACGTTCTTCGTTTGACAAGTTTTATGAAAAAAGTGAGATTTGAAAGCGGAAAATGAGTTTCTCTTGCTAGCGTTGCCCTTGAGTTAACGTAATTATTAAAATGGATTAAGAAAACAGCGACAGATGTAACATGCAATTAACATAAAAACACGATTTGGTCAACCACACATAATACGGTGATTATATGTGACGTAATTTAACTAGAATGGCAACCATTATGCTTCAGCGACTCACTATATTCGGCGCGTGCCCAACTCTCCCATACCTTTTAACACCTTCAAAGCAATAGTCCATTGGGATCCATTCCCCAGATAAGCAATGAAATGTATGTATTTAAAATAAAGTAAATCCTGTTCATTGTAATTTTAATATTCTAATAAATCGAGCTCATTTCCTTTGTTTCAATATTGTTCAATATACATTAGTAGTGATGTATGTTCCTTCCACGGCAAGCACTACGTGAATTGCGCCGCAAGCACAATAGACGATGAAATGGCGTGTTCTTTTCGCAAACGATTCATGGTCACATGATCGTCTTTAACGCAAAGGGGACCTAGGTTACATGTTCCTTTTAGCACAAGACAGTCACGTGATCATTTTAAATCAAAGGAGACTAAATGACACGTTCCTTCGCAACAGATTCATTGCCACATAATCTTTTTTGTGGTAGGGGAAGTGCCACATTCATGTTCACGTGATCATTTTAATGCGAAGGGGACCAAAAAGACATGTTCCTTCGGCCAAAGGTTCATGGTCACGTGAATACGTTTTTTAGATCAAAGGGGACCTAAGTGGCATGTTCCTTTCTACAAATATTTATGGCCACGTAGGATGGAGGTAAAAAATGTAAGGAATGATCGCTAAAAAGGCGTGGGAGCAATTGGTATTTAAGTTTTCCACATAGAGCGACGCTAAATCCATCCTGAAAAATAAATAATGTTGCATTTTCGGGTTTATCCCAAGCAAGTTTTGACGATAAATTTTTCATTTTCGGCACAGCTGCAAACTTACAGCACTAATAGAACACATCTGGGAAAGCCTTTAGCTATCATGAATGCAGCTATTCCCACTGAAACTCCTCCCTTCATCTCCATGCATGCGCATGCGTTCGTCACTCCCTTCTGCAATCGCCTCCTCCACCATAGTACATATTACTGTATACGGACCCAGACTCAGCGTCTTGAAAATATTAATTGGAAGGCTATCTTACAAAGAGTTTTCTCAGGCAAACGATATCGCTATGGCAGGAATGGAAGATCTTTGGGGCGAGTGTGGAGAGACGTCTCATCATTACACTTACTATCCCAAAGAGGAATATAATGGTTCATGCATTCAATTGTATGCAACATGCCATCATATCGCGACCAGATGTCTTCACGTGATATATGTACAGAGAACTGCGCAGTCTACAGAAGAAGGTACTTTTAAGTAGAATATCTTTTATTCCTTTCTCAGGAATACTATTCTACAGCTTGTGTTAAAGCAAATAATGAATTTGAAACACTTTTATTTTTTCATAGGAGCGGATACAAATGAGCACATTGCGATGTGCATGATGTAGATTGTTTTTGCAGCAAGACACGCTGCTCAGTGGCATTCTGAGTTGTGTAATGGTAATACGCATGCAATCGTATGCGACAAACCAGAGGTGCACGATCAAATGACGTCGTGCCTCCTGTTCGATTGAAACTGTAGTGTATTCCAACTCAGACAGAAACCTAAAGTAGCATGGTAAAATATCTATGTAATTATCCTATGTGGAATCAATGAAAATCTAACGTTTGAAGCAATGATCTTGTTCCGGAAATTATATGACAACACCTATGCCTAAAGAGGACTAGATCCCAACAATAGAGGTGTGGATGAAGTAGATGTCCCGGGTGCACCGCAGCTTTTGGTGTATTTAGATGACCGAGAGAGGCCATCCAATTTCCAAGTAGATGACAATGTACTGCAGGTGACTCCAGAGCATTCACCCAGAAAACAAGCAGAACCACGCAAAACATTACTATGAGTACTATTATCATACCTATGAAAGAAAATTCATGCATAATAGGTGTAAATGCCGCATTTTTCTCTTTATGCTATCTAACAAATGCAATTATGCAAATGCAATGTTACTCCACTTTCTAAACATAATCGTGTGATATTTCAGGTCCGCTAGTAAGAAGACATCTAAGAAAAACACAAGAATTGCTTTTCACATCTCCATAGGAGGTTGAAGCCTTTGGAAGAACGAGTTACCCGCGCTGATATCCCAAGAAAGATTCAACTGCGCATACTCCAAACCGTCTACATCTCAAAAACAGTGGTGTCACATTAGTAATGTATTATGAAATCTCAGTGCTCTTAATAAAACATGCAACAATAATTTTTCGTACTTTTATAGACTGGCAGGTAATTAAGAAAAGTCCTGAAAGTAAATAAGTGCTCGTGCAGTGATTACAGTAAATGCATTGTATTCTCATATAATATTGCGTTTATAGAAAGTGGAAAAATTAGACTTTTGAATACTACGTTAAATTATGGTGAACTAATTTAAATTGCAATGGAATATCGAAAATAAAAAGACTTGAATCCTATGTAGGCAGACATTTGCAGAACCCAGCCATTGTAAATGAAGTGATATGTAGAGACAAGGAGCCGGAGTAGGAAGGCGCTGGAAATATATAGTAATAAAATAAGTAAATGATTATCTGCTTTATAACTTCCTTTTATTCATAAAAGCACCTTACATTTCCTTATATTCCTCATGAAATGCCTATACTGAAGAATTTCCAAATGAAAGACTACATCACACGATTCAGGGGCATATATGTAAATACTTTGTCATGAATTATCAAGCAACAGAGAAGTGTGCAAGAATATTTGCACCAGTTTGTATCTTCGGTCCAATATTGACAGCTCCTCAGACTGATGCGAGCACTCTATGGTAAATATCGCTGCATCTTTAGGGAAACCCTTCTCTTCTGTAAGGGATGATTGTCTTTCAAATACAGAGCTTTGGAACTTCGAATACGTTTTATAAAATGATGCAAATCTCGAGTTTCCAAAGTCCAAGTTCACATCATGGTGGAGACAATATTCAGTATTGAGTTAAAGTCTCGAATTTGTTAGGTTGCAATGATCAAATTCAGAGCAACCTATAGTTGAATTATTACTCTTGAAGTCTGCGCGCCCACAATAACAAATCTTGGCTTCTCTGGTCTTAACGTGGTTGCAACATTCCATATAAAGGCTCTAGTTTGCGGTACTGTAGGCAGAGTATGTAGATCCATTGCACGAAAGACGATATGTAGCTGTTTGCCTGACTTTACAATCTTGAGGACCTCCACCTTTTCAACATCAGAAAGCCGTATTACAGGCATCCGCCACTCGACATGTGCAGGTTTAACACTAGCATTCTCTTCTCATTCAAACGCAAGAATCTACTTAGAGTCCTTGGATCGAATGAGGACCAGCTCAAACTTTCTGTTAAGTATGAAGAAGGTTTAGTTTTGGTGGTTATGTGAGAATATTTAAGAATAAATGACTTTCGAAAAAGGATTAAAACCCAACTGGGGTGTTGGAATCTTCCAACTTACTCATGTGAAACGAACCAATCCTACATCTTACATCTTAAAGGATAGAGATGGCGAGGAGATAAAGCGTGCACTATATGGACATGAACTGCATTCCACACTATTTCCTAACACTTATTTGTTGGAGAAGATTTTGCGTCGTCAAGGAAACGGAATTCATGTGAAATGGTACGGATACCCCAATAGTCAATAGATTGACGGAAGGATTTGTTGTAGGAAAATAAAACTGAAAAAGAGTCTCTTCAATTACAACAGTAATATTGTGACGTATGCAGAGATTGTCGCGCATACGTCTCTCTGGTCACCGGGATTCGAGATGGCAGTTAGAGCTTGGGTGGGGGAATTAGCAATTTGAGGTGGGGATAGGTTGTTTCACGCCCAATATAGAATGGGACGCTAAGGAACATATTAGTTAATTAGTGTCCATAAATAAAGACAATTTTTTTCAATGTGTAGAAAACTTCTGAGTAACCTTATTAATCATTTCCCATGACTTTTCAATGATGCAAACATGAAATATTCACGTCAAACTTATTCAGACAGCTTACGATACTTTAAGCTTGTGTGAACTGTTTTTTGATATCCTATTTCATATTTTTTCTCAATATTAAAAGCATTCGTGCAAGTCTTTTTCAATCGTTGATTAGTTTGAAATAAGGCTACATAATTCACTTAGGAACTCACCCTGCTAAACATTATTAATCACTTTACGCGCTTAGATGAATACTCGATTTTCTAAAACACATTGAAGTACATTAATTGACCAGATCTTTTTAAATTTTTTGCATCCATATTTTCTCAAATAAATACATCAAGGAAAAGCTTAGTTTAAAAATTAAGTTGCTACAAAGGTTTTGTATATACGAGGGTTGGGGTAAAAGTCATGGCAACTATTTTTTACTTGTAGATATGTGAACGGATCACAAATGTATATGTGTCGTGTGGAGGTTCTGCAGGCACAGTGTGTATGCAGAACAACAGATGCCTCTGTGATAACTGGTAGTAGGACAGCGAGGGCTGTGAAATCAGTCAGTTGGTGAGCGTCGTACGAGATGGAATTAACCCGTGTTGAGCAGCGCGCTTACATCAAAATAGCCGTTCTCCAAGGGAGAAGTGCAATGGAATGTCACAGTGAATTAGTGGAAGCCCTTGGGAATAACGCCCTACCATACCGTACAGTAGCACGGTGGCTAGGAAGGTTTCAGCAAGGACGTTTGTCAACCAGTGATGAGCAACGTTCGGGACGACCTGTCAGTGTGCGGACCGACGTGGCACGTGCCGTCATCGAGCAGCTCCTGGATGAAGACAGACGATGGACGCTACTGGAGTTAGAGATGGCAAGTGGCATCGAAACGCACCCTCCACAGGATATTGCGTAATAAGCTGCAACTACCAAAATCGCATCGCGGTGGGTACCGCATGCACTGACGGAAGTTCAAAGGTGGGTGCGCTATGCAATATGCTCCGACCACCACCTTGCACGCTGGCAACAGGTCGGCGATCAATTCTTGTCAAGAATAATTGTCATCGATGAATTTTGGGACAGGGCATACGAACCAGAACTGAAATGTCAGCCCGCGGAGTGGCGACATGCTGGATCACCAAGGAGGCAGAAGTTCCGTCAGAATCCTTCCCCAGTCAAATTGATGGTTATCGTCGCGTATGACGTCAGGGGTGTCATTGTTTGCCACTTTGTTCTACATGGCAAAACAATAACTGCACAGTACTACAGGGACTTCCTGGTGCGACAGGTACGACTTAGCGTTCGGGAGAAATATCCGGATCTTGTAGACAGTGGAATAATCCTGCACGACAATGCAAAACCACATAAAGCAGAGTGTGAAGGACAGCTACTACGACGTTGGGAATGGGAAGAATTGGAGCACTCACCGTACTCTCGCGACATTTCACCCTGTGACTTTGATCTCATTCGAAAGATTAAGGAACCACTACGTGGTAGGCGGTTTGCAACACGAGAGGACATTGCTAATGCTGTGCGCGAACAGGTGACCCGATTCACACATGGTGCGGCAAATGCTGAGGCAGATGATATTCAGCGCCTCCCACATCGTTGGCTGAGTGTGTTGACAGAAGCAGGGGACTACTTTGATAGTCTTTAGGCCCAGGTTTGTCGTGTCAACTGTATGTGTACTGTATTGTCATTCTTTTGCACCGTGGAGGCCATATTGCCCTGTTAATACCGTAATAAATTAGTGTCTTACGAAGTTTCAGTGTTATTCGTTGTCCACACATGTAGCTAACACCTTGTCCTTTCGTCTGTATATGTCACATTTTCCAACCAGATTGGTATCTTCAAGAAAATAAATAGTTGCCATGACTTTTGTCCCAAACCTCGTATTTTCTGTAGCACATATTTTCTTCTAGAGTCTTCAAGCACTGTCACTTAACGAATTGACTTATCTTGCAGTGGTACAGCTTATATACGCTCAGAAAGCTCTTCCCCATCCTCAGAAGACCATGCGTAGAAGAATACACTCCTGGAGCACTGTCACTGAACGCATTGACTTATCTTGCGTTGGTACAGCTTATATACGACCAGAAAGCTCTTCCTCCATCCCCAGAAGACCATGCGTACAAGAATACACTCCTGGAGCCTTGTTTTTGATTAGTATAAAACATTAAATACCCTATCCTTCTCCCTGTCTAATGCATTCCTGTTATGAGCTTAAGAATGCTGATGTCATGAAGCGAGTTTAACTATGCACCCGTGCCGGATGTGATAAATCATTCCTCAGTACTTGCTTGAAATAAGACAGGATATGCTCCATTAATATTTTAAGTTTTCATCAATGCCGGGCGTCATATATTTATTGCGAGCTCTTGCTTGAAATAAGACAGTATGTTTCATTACATATATTGGTTCGAGCATGGGACGTTGAGTTGAGAAGTGCGTTATTTATTTCAGGGAAGGTGATATGGTATATGTGCGTATGTGTGTGCATGTGCGCGTGTGAGAGACAGTAGCAGAATTCGCAGACTCTAGGAAGCAACATATTTATAAATGTAATTCAATACGCTGATCAATCTATGCACGCTTCCAGCAGTTGATATATTAGTTAAACGTTAGGTGTTGAACTTAAGACTCCCGTAAATAAGTTAGCATATCTAATTTCAAAGATATCTGCAATTAATACTTCTTCACTCTCTAAAGCTGCAAATAGTTATGGTTAAAATATAATTCTTGGACTCCACAAACGAGACATGGAACACGGATTCTTTCATAGAGACATCTTACAGCATTGTCCTGAAAATTAGATTTCAGATTAGAATGACTTAAACATTAGCTTTATGTTGAACACTGCATATATTTCTTTTCGATGTGGGCGATGATGTCGTTATATGTCTGCAGATAGCTGCAATCTCCCAGCAGCTGAGGAAATTAGGACGACCCTTACTGCATCAGAGAGGGTAAATATAGGCGTTACCTGAATAAGATATATCCCCAAGACGCTTGTCAGATGCGTATTTACAGACTGTTCCATAAGCTAGTAGCCATCAATTTCGCCTGTTAGTTTCAATAGCTAGAGGAAATGAAATTCTTTGTTCCTTGTATACGAGGTTTGCGTTTTAAGGCTGTCTCGTGTGTGTGTGTACGCGTGCGCGCGTATGTGTTCGTGTGTGTGCGTGTGTATGTATAGCAAGGTTTTGTCTATCTCTTCTCGTTCACTGGTTATGGAAAGACATTCAAAATGAAGAGGACTTCCTCAGCTATTACCAGATAAAATTAGAACCGGAATTGCTACATTAATCTTTTGCAGGTTGGAGTTGCGTCCCCTATGTGGGAAACTTAAATATCCACTGCTCCCGTGCGTTTTAACGATCATTCCTTAAATTTATTACCTCCCTCCCACGTGACCACGGATCTTTGTTGGAAGGAATATGCCACTTAGGTCCCTTTTGGTGTAAAAAAATTCATCACGTGATAATGAATCTGTTGCGGAAGGAACATGCCATTTAGGCCCCATTTGCACTAAAACGATTACGTGAGCATGAAAGTGGTACTTAGATTCCCCTTCCATAAAAAATGATCAAGTGACCGCCTTGTGCTAGAAGGAACATGCCACTTAGGTTACCTTTGCTCTAACAATGATCACGTGACCACGAATCTGTTGCGGAAGGAACATGCCACTGCATCGTCCGCTGGTGCTTGGGACGCAATTTAAATTTGTGGAAGGAATATTCTGTTACTACTTACGTTACCTACAAAAAATCAATAAATACAGCGTGTACTCAAAGTACTGCCATTGTTGTACTATCGCAACGCTCAAGGTGCTGCCATACGATCAGCCTTTACTTACGCACAATTAACAAAGTAAGATCTTTTCGCCAAAGTTTTGAAATTATAGAGTGGTCCACCAAAAAGAGTCGTATTGATAGCAATTAAGACGCTCGTATGAAAACTATGAAACCCGCTACCGGTTCTACTCTTGCCCTAGCTAATACCCTTACCTATAGTCTTGTTGCATAATATACTATTTGACATTCGAACTTTTGACTTTCAAGAAGTAAAATAAACATTACAATTTTTGCGATGATGTTAAAAGTAGCCCATTTCCATGTTTAGCATGAAGAGATTGCCTTTTCGACGCTTGAGTCATATGCTGAAATTTCGGCCAACGTAATTGGCCATGCCATAGTATTCAAAACATTGGGGCTTAGAGTGTCACACAGAGTAGAGGAACTGGCAGTTTGAGCATTAGGGCTTTAGAGTGCCACACTGGGTAGAGAAACTGGGAGTTTCTTACCATGACATCGTAAAATTCTTAAAAGAAAAGTACAATCCCAACCGCATTCTGGCGGCGAGGGCAATTGAGGTATCTCGAACGGAGAATCTAGCTCTAGTCCTGAAATATTTTAAATTATGCATTTTGTTCAGGGGATTAGGCAGCTTTGAAGCTTATTACGTGTAATACTGGTGCGACGTAAACAAATTTCCACGCTGGCGAAGCCACAGAGAAAAGCTAATATGTATTAAGTGTAATCTACATATTCCATTTGCTGCTTCTTCTTTTGCGGTTGCATCAACTCTCTGGATGTATTTAAAGAAGTACAGAAAACAACTCGTCTCCAAGTATAATAAAGGTATATTTACTGCTGACACTGCAAGAAATAATTTTCTCTAATGTTTTTAAATATGTGTTTTGAACCTTTGATACCTACGTACAGCTACTAGCATACCAGTGGTTCTTATCATGTGAAAGAATTTACTATCGTCAGAATCTACAAAGTGGTAAAGTCCGCTTTAGTTATCAGAACGTCTGGAATTTGTATTGTAGCTTCAGCGCTTATGGAGCATTACCGACATTATAGCGGTGACCTTAAATTTGCATTAAATTATGTACACAGGAATATACATTCCAAGGAAAGTGTGACTAAACAAACAGTTTATTAGGGGGTTCACCGGTGTTTCATAATCACCTTCCATTTCTTCAAATTTTACTCTCACATTCCCACTTCTTTTATGTGTCATGTTGAATGAATCTAAACGGGGTTTCAGAGGTATGTACGTACCAAATAACTACATCACCATTCGATCGTTAAATACATAATATCCAATAGCAGTAATGCCGAGGTGTCCATTCCGGAAGAATTAAGATTAAAAGCTTTACTCCGTTAAGCCTAATTATAGTTTCTCGTATGTTTCTTAACCGCATGGTTAAATGCAGGTTTGATACACAATTTCTACGACCCAAAGGCTCAAGTGGGAAAACAAATGACAATTAAATGAATGTAAACAATCCATTAGGAAACTTTAAGGCTGTTACATCAACAGAAACAAGATAAATGGTGCATTATGCAACCCTAAGGCCATCTTTCTGGCATAAATAAATTACTTCCACAAGTACATAGGAAAAAGGAAATAAATAAATAAAAAGGTCTAAAGATTTGGTGATATTGTATGCATATATCTACGGGGTTATTGAAAAAGAAGGAACAGACTTTAAATATATCTTTCTAATGGACGACAATAGATGGTGACACATGCGACACATCACTGAATAAAGAAAAGTTCAACATTTTATTTTATATGTTCAAAATGAGCACCATTTCTTATGGGAGGACGAACAGTGCTTTTCCGTTTGCATACGCAACCATCTTCTATGAATTTATTGTATCAATTGTAAATTTTTTATGACGAGGCGGTTCGTTGTTGAACTTACAACGAAATGCACGTTGCAATGAAACAATGCATTCACTATTTGCATAATACAGCACACAAAATGACTTTTCCTGTGGTGTCACTATTTTATCGTAAAGAAACAGTGAGGCTGTAGGTACTGAATGGAAGTAATAGATGGGGCTTAAACATATATATATATATATATATATATATATATATATATAAATGCTGGTGAATGACAGATGCGGTGCAGATAGTTGCAAAAAGAAAAACGGAAAAAGGGGAGCAGTCGTAAGCACATGGCAATGGTGTTATGTTGCCAACTAGGCGACGCATTATTTTGCTTAAACGTTAATGCAGTACATAATATGCATCTTTATTCTTCATCGCTGGATTCTCCTTTAGAGTCCAGAAGCTGTCCGCACAATGAAGTCGACTTATAGTTGGTAATTATAAAATGTCACTATTAAGCAAATTCATAGGAATACAGTCGACACAGGCTGCCGCTAGGTATCGTGTAATAATGACGTCGCAGAGATTTAGCTACAATCGCTTTCGCTTGTAAATGAGATTCTTATTGGCAATTAATTGTTCTTTTACACAAGCAGACGTGTATAGGGCAGGGTTGGAAACGTAAAATCAGACTAGAATGACATAGCCGGGATTTGAACCATGGATCTTCCGGTTTCCGTCGGGTTCTCTAAACCAATGATCTACCAGGGCAACATGCCGACAAGACATTAAATTCCCCAACTGACTCGCATTCCTCTTATAATAGAACTGCAACTCCGAAAAGAGTTGTGAGCACCAAAACAAATCAGATAATATGCTTCCATCACGCATTCAGTAATATGTTAATCCTCGCAGTTACTGTAACTTCAGATTCTACATGTACATACAGGACGAAAGGCTGCACCAATTTAATACAAATTTGTTCCTCCTCCAACGTTAAATCTGAGAACAGCAGTTCCCAGGATTTCCATTTCCGTTTAAATAGTAACTCCTGTTATACAAGCGATCTTTTCCTATGACTCAAGGAAGGAAGCCATTTTCGCCACACCGAAACATACCATAGTACAAAAGGTCTACTGCAGATTTTCCTATTTAAGGCTTTAGAATAAAATAAAGCGAATTATGTGTGGTGTTTTAATTCCATTTTCGGTAAGTTTTTGGGTATTATTAAGTTTTCATGGCAATATATCAAACATAATATTAAGAAGAAAGAGCTGAAGTTTTGATAAAACTGATATTTTAGACTAAAAGTTTAATTTTGATTTTTATGCCATTTAAAACCAATATCTAATAATCAGTAGTCAGAAAAATACAGAAAGCAATAGATAAACCGCCAAGTTAAACCACGACTTTGACTGGATTCGGGAACGTAGGGGACATCTAGCACTGCGACCCCCAAGAGATCTATTGTGCGTAAACCCCCGGGAGGAACGAATGAGTTGAGGGAACCGCAGGAGACACGCGGGTTGTAGAACGAACTGGCGCAAATGTGCAGAGACGCGCAGAGTTCCCTAACAATTCCATGCTTGACCACCTGGCCACGGGAGGGCCGTTCGGAGATACCTCTCCAGTGGGACCGGGGAAATATTTCCAAATCGCAAGCTTCTGCGCCGTGTGTCCGACACCGACCGAACCACAGCCCCGGAGGCATGCTGGAACTTCAAAGGGAAATGGAATGTGAGGAAATGGGGAGAGAGAAAAGCCTTGGTAGAATACACTACTCCAGCATTCGCCTTTGTCAACCAGGGAAAACCGTGAAAAACTCATGGTCAGAGTGAGTGGCCACCGGGAATCGTTTCCACGAGCATCACACGCTTCAGCGGAGCCATCTTGCTCAGTATTCGCATGACTTTCTCTAGCTATTATTAATTTTTAAAGTCATTTTTGCAGGTCTATCATTTATGTATCTACTTAATGTTAATCGAGTTAAATGTTTGAGAAATAGTTTCACTACACACTTCATTGTAGGTGCAAGGAGAATCAGGAAGCTAAAGCGAAAATAAAATCTTTAAAAATCCGATCGCTGTAGGCTGGCTTTGGAACTTCACACAGCACCTCTGTGGTATGGGGGTTCCGTGTCTGCCTCACATTCAAGAGGTCCTGAGTTCGAATCTCAGTTAGGGTGGGTTCCTGGATAGAGTTTTTTCCGAGGTTTTTCCTTATCCTGAGAACACGAATGTCGGATATGTCTAGGGGCTCCGGACCCATTTGAGAAAAGTTTCAAAAACTTCGTTCACACCATCCGATGTAATCTACCGGTTAAAAGGTTTTAATTAGTCATCAAAGTAAGCAAGAAATATGACATCCTGATGCCTATGGCCCTTGATGACCGAAGTTCCCCACAAAAAATACATCATCCGAAACAACTGAATGGTGGCAGCACTTAAAAATGAGAAAACTATTGAATGATGCACACCAACAACAACAAATACTCATCTCGCAAATTACTCTTGTCATTAAAATTGTTGTTTGTAATAAACAAGTTTGTTTTAAAGAAGTCTACTACATTTCTGTGTAGTGAGGTTTTGCCTATTATGAACCATAAAATTATATAAAATGTACTCAAATGAGAAGACTTCCAGGTATTCGTAGAAACTTCAAGATGTACATTTTACTTATTATGCAAAGATCTTATACTTGTGCCATTTTCACCAAAGCCGTTTAAACCATTTTGAGAAAATAAAAGTATAAAGAAATGCTTTCCATGTAAGAGGTAGTATGAGGTTGGAAGTGTTTTTGAAAATCCTCTTATTGCATCCTTGGAAGATGCCGAACTTGATTACTAAGTTTGATATTTATCCGACTCTTCTTTTTGAGTAGGCACAAAAAGGCACGCGTGCATGCGCGAGCACAGGCACATGCACACCCACGTTACTTTTTCTGGAAACGCCTCTTCGTATTCAGGTGGCCTCAAAAGAGTATTTCGTTAAAATCTCGATATCGAATTTTTGAGTGGAATGCAGTAGGTACCTACTACAGTTAAGCAGTAGAGGAAGTAAACATCTGATGTGTTATATTCGATTATTTTCGAAAATGTGAATATTTGATAGTGGGCTAATGAGGTACACAGCTTAACTTGATGATGGACAGGGGAAGAATGTGTTGTCTGAAGCAAAGGAGTTACTTTTAACTTACAGGCTGATAGAATGATAGGATGTTTTATGGTGTTGAAGTATAGAATGTAAAAAAAGAAGGGATCAACAAAAATGAATTATCCCCTAGAGCCCAGGGATGCCGCTCCAAAAGGCGAGTCCATCAGCAGTCCAATCAACGCTAGGGAAAAACCTTTCCAAAACGCACCTCCACCGCCCAGCCGCAACACACCGAACGCTTGGTCCTGCAACCGTAAAACAAATGATAGAAAATTATGGGGACTATAAATGGACAGGAAATTCGTGGTAGAAGAGGAACCACCCCAACATTTGCCTGCTGAACCGGAGACACCACGAAAAAAAAGCATGGTCTGACTGGTCGGTCCGACGGGAATCGAACCCGAATCTCCAGAATGTGACCTCACGCGTTATCGTGGGGCCATTTTGCTTCGTATGTAGAGGAGAGGTTAATTAAGTGGATTATATAGCCCATTCAAAAACGTAAGGATATATGTTTTTTCAACATAAACTTTTATCTATTTTAAGTACAAACCCCTTATTAATTTTGTGGCAATTGATAACATGGAAAATAACATTAAAAATGGAAGTATTGGAGTAGCGTTTCTCGTACTGAGGATCCGGTGTTCGATTCCCGGCTCTGGGGCGGCGATTTTAAGTCGGCCTTATCCACGCCTTCACGTCTGACTAACTCATGTAAAGTATCCCCAAGACCCAACGGTTTGTACTCCACGGTACAAGCTGTAGACGCTCTCATTTCACCACCACCCTCATCACCTTACTATCGGAGGCAACGGGTACCGCCCGCTGGGTGCCTCCACCTCAGAAATTGGTCCAGTCATCGCTTGGTGGAATGAGGTATCCCCGAAAGCCATACGACGACATTAAGTTTGTTGCATCGCAATAGATAATTTACATCCCCAGAAATTCCAACGTGAATTTGACACTTCAGGTACAACGAACCGCCACGCACATTGTGGGATTTATCCGCATCGTTGTCTCAAGCACGAGCTTCACGTTACAGCTAGTTGCAATGTGATTGCCATATTGCAATGCCAGTAAAGGTGTTTTCATATCTTTTCTCTGTTTCAACATACCGGAAATAATAGAATGTTTCCAGCTACAAAAAATTTGAAATAAATAAAGGTTTTTCCTGCTTCTCATCCGCTGCTTACAAGCCCGAAAAAAACATAAGAAACAGAATTTCAAATAAAGGTTTATCTCTTATGTGTAAAACAAAATGCTTAAATTTCTGTTTTTGGCTTCAGGGTAGTCTTTTATATTCGACAATGTTATTTCTTTGCTGAAATTCGAGAACTACCACAAATATCTTTAATAGTTTCATCGCATGTATAAAATTAAACTCGCTTCTGTGTGCATCGAAGTAGCTGTGTTTTAAATGTATGTTATGCATTCATTCAGCATCTAATCTGATGCAGAATCTGTACATTGCTTATCAAAGTCCCTTGCTGATTACTTATCTTATCTTTAGCACATGTATGGCCTTGCTTCGAACCTTGATACCCGAACTGGATGAATTGCAACATTATACTGTTCACATGATTCACGAGATTACACTTTCTAAATATGAGAAAATGTTTTTTGTTCCATATTTAAGCATAAGAAAGAAACAACTAAAATCTAAATCTCATGGAACCAAGAAGAAAACACTCGGGAGCTGGTTCCGAGGCTGGAACCGAGTTCTAAACAGAAAGAACCCATAAGTTTGTTCAAGACACAGAATTTTACAGATATATGCATGTAAAACAAAATTTAAATTTTTTTATAAATACTTTATGTGACTCTTTGATTGATGAACTAGCCTGCTTAAGTATATCTAATGCAAAATGGGATAATATAATTTTGAAGGTTTTCATCAGCTTTTGACTATTGATAGTACTCTGATGCACTGCCTTGATGCTGTCATGAGTTTTGAGTGAAGGAAAAATGGCATGTGAAAGAGGTCGTGTGTCATCATTAACACCTTAAAGAGGAGGAGGGGGAGGGAGAGACAGAGTAATTACGATGTACACAGTAAACTACTTTGGAAGTAATTTTCTTCTATGTTTCACATATGTTATAGAAAAACGCCACTTGAAGGAGAGAGAAAGAGAGATGGGGACTTTGAAAAACGCGCTTTTTTCCATTGCTGAGTAAGAAAATTCATGCTTGAGCAAGAGAAGCAGAGAAAGCAAACATATCTAAGGGCATGGTACTCCACAGTAGGGTAGACAATGAAATTCCCAGGGCGGCTGCAACTGCATTGCTGTATTACAAAATTACATTCAATTTACTAGTAATGCTTAATTCCCATGACAGTTCTTTCGCGTATTCCCAATTATATTTTTAAGGCTTATGAATTGTTTTGTCACACCAATGATACAAATGCTAAAGCAGTTAAGGCCGCAACATACATGTTTTAACATTGAACGGAAGAACGAAAGAAACTACACAAGTGTCTTAACTTGCACACTTACATATCCGCGCTTTAAACAAAACATTATGAGACACCATAAACATGTTCACATATTTACATATGGACATACTAAAAACAAATACAGGCAAAATAGGTGTTTCTGATTAACACTTTAGAGAAACGCAATGCAAACATTGAATACTTCAATTTGAAACTTTATAACATATAATGAAATGCGAAGTATGGTACTAGGGCCCTCTTGAAACAAATTACCCAAGCAGAGGGTACAGGAAGGTGATTGCGCATATAAGACCATCTGTCCGAAATTATTCTGTTTACGGATATGTACGTAGCCAACAATTCAGCATCAGAGAGCTTATTGTCCATCTACTTCATGTTAATCGAGATAAACATTTGCGGAAATGTTGCATTTTATTGCTAATTTTCTTATAGGTGCAAGGGGAATATGATAGGCTTTAAGCGATAGTCAAACCTTTTAAGAGCTGGTTGCATTCCATTCTCTGTGCATGTCCAGGACATAAAAAAACGAATAACGAGTTCTCATTTGGGAAAAAGTATAAGTATTGGAAAATTCAAACAAATAACAAGGAATATCTCGGAAATGGTTCACTCGACACAAAAAAAAATGTATATGACATAAATTGTGTGTTTTAACGAGATCTACATTTTTTGTGTAGAAAAACTTTGCCTAACTCTTATGGTTTACTAGTTACGGAAAAGCCATTCAGACAGAAGAGGACTTTTGGGGATATTCCCAGAAAATTCAAGATATGCATGATACATATTTGTCATGAAAATATCTTAAATATATGATATTTAATCAAAATCGTTAGAGGCATTTTTGAGAAAATCAAACTTTTCGAAAAATGTTCCATGTAAAGGGATTGTGGTGGGGGGATTTTCTTGAAATTCTTCGTGTCGTATCTTTGAGAGATACTAAACCTAAAATCAAGTTTGGTATTTATCCGACTTTTCGTTTTTGAGTTAAGCTGTTCACTGACACATCCACACACACACACACACACACACACACACACACACACACACACAGATCTTTTTTAAAAATAATTTTGTTGGATTCAGGTGGTCTCAAAACATGTATTTCCAGTGAAATCTCGGTATCGAATTTTTGTTTGGAATGCAGTACTTCCCCTACTTATTATACGTAGTATAGAAAGTAATTAATCATGTCAGAAAGAAAACAAAAGAAAGCTGTGTATCTAGCCACAAAGAAGGAAATCCTCAAATAAATTATAAGCGTAAGGAAAACAGCGAAAAATTATTATTATTGATCTACCTATATTTGGGGGTTAGGTCATTAATACGAAAGTGTCTTAATAAAGTGGCACATTATAAGTTGAATATTAAACAGGGGTCGCTACGTGATATGTTAGTGTCAGAAGAGGCAGGAGCTCCCAGTGAATTCGCATCCGTTTTTGAAGTCCAATCCTGTTGTGAGCAAGCAGCGGATGGCGGCTTCTCTTCAATCGTTGACCAGCCTTATAGCGGTCTGTATGGCATTCATCCCTGACCTGCGAAATGCCGGTTGGTCAGAGCACCAGGTGCAAAGAACGCATATAGATATATTTTGTAGCAGCAGCTGCTGTTGTAGGAATGTTCCGTTGCGCGACGGCCTTGCCCCGGGTACTTAGGCAACACTCTGTATCTATGCTATTCTTAATTCTGAAAACATCGTCAGAGGTAAATTCCTTTGTTTTGTCTTCAGTAGTGCGGGCTGTTAAAAGGCTGTAGGATGAGCAACCAAAGTCTTACGTCTGCTGAATCAATATTTTTTTTCTTTCTCCCCCTTTTAGCTTACAATATAGAGAATAATGGAAACGCGCTTGATAGCGACATTTACGACTAACTACTACACTTTTTGAGTAATTGATATCCAAGTAGTTAATATATACAAGCAAAGAGAGATGTAGTAATAGAGAGCGAAATAATATTAAGATATAACAGACATCAAAATGTAACCTTGTATTTTCTTTATATGTTTCTAAACAGTAACATTATGCAAAGTTTTAATGTCATTATTAATAATTATTTCAATATTCACTTTTAAGCTGCTCAAAGCTAAAATTAGAAACATTATGCATGGAATCAAACTATGATTATTATAAGAATGTATAAGCTTCGATTTCCATCAAACTCTATATTTTGCATAAACCATCTTCACTCAAGATGGAATGGAAAAGGAATGAGTACGGTAACACACTCTTTGATACTGATTTTCATTTAGAAATCCTGCAAAAAATTGCAACATTATATAATATAGGCACACAATTATTGTTCTAGAGCGGGACATTATAGAATATGAACGCATAAAGAAACGTTTGCTAAAATATATTAAAATCCTCATATTATACAAACATTATTTTTTAGAATGCGTTTTCTTTCTTCTTCTTCAAAACGTGTATGCCATCTGCACTTACGAATAGGACTAAGGAATAAAGATAGAGATGAAAAGTAGGGACAGAAAAACATTTGGCTGTTTTCAATTAATTTTGTTGTATTAAAATAAAGCTAAACTGTAAGGAGACAGAGGCCTGAAAATATTAAAATAATAAAAATTGTATCTATTTCATAGAACTGCATGCTGTTACAGGATCCTATGCATTTAATGCCCTAGTTCATCGGCTATTTATAGAAAATTCAAGATTTTAATTGGTAAAAATCGTTAGAGGAATTTAGAAAGAAAAATATCTGGCTGTTTTCATTGAGCTGTGTTCAGTATAATAGAACTAAAATTGAAGAAACAAAGACCCGAAAAGCGTAAAATAAAGGAAATGAAGAGTTTTTCTTAGCTGCCGATGAAGTTTCAAAAAAGTTTCATTGTAGATGTTAGATCTGCTTCTGAAAACACTGCATCTCTCGGTTTCCGAGCCTCATGTTTTCAGCGGTGACAGTACACGATAGTCTTGATCAGATTGTTTTTTTGTTTGTGGTGTGCAGATATCGCTCCACCATTGGCTGCCACCGTTTACCCCCACCTTATGTACACTTTAGCAAGCCTTGGCCCGAAGTTTCCCAACTGCTCCTCCAGGGCGCGAGCAAGCGGCACACTTGCAGGCCAACTCCCGTGGAGAGTGGACGAGTGGCGCTAGCTCTTCGGGAGTCGCTCGTATCTTCCTTGAATCAAATGAACAGCGCCTGTACTGTTGTGGGACAACAACCGATTAATCTGGAAATGAACATCACCTCTGCTGTGTGACAAGTGCCTGTGTATTTATTGCTAGTGAAGCGAAATAAACAGTGTCGTGTTGAACAAGACGGAATTATTAATCGAAGTTTTGTTGTGGAAAGTAATGTGTGAGTTGGCTAGGGGATGAGGGAAGTGTTCGGTCTTGGAGGCGGAGGAGGAAGAATCGCAATGCCGGAGATGAGGATGTCGGTAACTCCAGGGTACCTGGAGTTGGGCCAGGAACAGATGAAGCGTCTCATATGTCACAAACCTATCGAGGAATACTACGAAGTGGAGGACCAACCATTCGCAAGGTCAGTCTTAAATATATTTTGATTTTAGGTTAAACTAAAGGCTTTGTATTTATTGAATTAGAATGAAATATCATCTGCAACCACACTTGTATGTTAGCGATTGGACATCGAGTTTTTCTTGTGACTTCTTAATAATTACCAGTTTCGATCATAACTTCGGTAATGTTTCTGTCGTCACGCTGACACATGTAGGTCTGCGTCGAGTTAATTAAACACCGCTTCCCCACTATAAGAGTGGTACAGAAGTGCATGTGATCCGACAAATTAATTGGTATTCGTCGAATAAATATAGCATTAACACATATTTCGTTAGTATTATATTTTAGCCCCCCCCTCCCCCGAAGGTGCGTGATTACGCAGAGGGAGGGGCAAGAATAGTTATGTCAAAGGGGCCATAACAAAAACCCAATTAGCTATATGCCTAGCTTTCATATTCGATAAGGGAAGAAAATGTGTAATATGAAATTAATTGTTCTTTCACACAAGCCGTGTGTTGGACAGAGTTGGAAAGGTAGAATCAGATGACTGAAAAATTCAATGCCATAGCCGGGATTTGTGTAATATGCTTATACTTGTTTTCTGGTAGATCAGCAGAACACTTTTTAAAGGAGCAAGTGATTCAATACTGGCGGCGTTGCAGTGTGTGTACTCGTCCTATTGTACTTAACAACTAGGTCATGAGTATTTCAAAACCACGACATTCTTAACTCTTGTGTAATTGTAGATATCTACTTTTGTCATTATTTAAATGTTTCACTTCCAGAACACTTCAACACATAAGCACCGTTCAGTGCGGGCTAAAAATTAGTGTTCAGAAACCAGCTCGCAATATTATAACTACTATGTAACTCGGTTAATTGCAATTAGGAGATTTAGGCAGAATGGCTGTTATATACTATTTAAGAAGGCCGTAACATTATATCGATTTAGTGATGTTGGTATATTGACCCTAGGGCAGCATTGGGTAAGGATTTAAGTTGTGTTGGCAACCAAATGGTCAAGGTATTGTCAGTCTCAGAAAGCATACGCCAATGTGGAAAAACACCCGCCGTGTCCCCAATGAGCCGCATTCCTTACGTTGTACTACTTTCACTTGTGTTTCTCTCGCTGGAAGGGTGCAAGCTGCTTGATGTCGTCGTGTCAACACAGCTTTCCCTTTCACCCACGCCATAGCGTTCGCTCTGGGATAGAGGCTGGCAGCTGTAGTGAGATACAGGATAAATCAAAAATGGAAAACTCGAAATTGACGCATAGGTATATCGAATGCAATATAGAAAGTCGATTTTTGCTTCAGAATACCATGCGTTTACAATCTGCCAGAGTTATTTTACATTATTTTTGACCTGCGTAGGTACTGCGGTTTTATGCGTTAGTTAACCTTGTTGCACCGATCTTGTTCTCCGCTAGAGCGCGCAATTCGAGACCATACACTTACTTTCCTCGTTTACATTTGCCGACAACCTTCTAGCTCTGCTGAATGTTGACATGGTTTTCTGTGAATTCAGGGCGGGACAAAAATGTACTATGTTATTAGTTTTAGTGTAATTGGCTGTTATTATCCGCAATATCACGAGTGATATTCCGTGACAATAATTACATAAATAGTGTTAACTCTGAAAGAAAGCTGAATTTACTTAAATATAGATTTTTTTGTTATTGTTTTTTTTTTGCACGAAAAGGCATTTCCTTCATATTAGCATTTGAAAATCAGATTTGACATGTTTACTGTTGAGCGTTATACCTATTCGTCACTTATTTTAACCGCTTTACAGCAACAGACAATCGTAGTTTGTTGAATTTGAAGTCATTCATAAATTTGATTGAACAATATCTCTGGAATTTAAACGGAACACAGTTCGATTATCAATAAGTGCATTTATTGGCCGCAGGAGCATTCACTACGAATGGCCTCCGAATTGAGGCATTCCTGCGCTAGTGGTTCAAGGGTTTTCATTATTTAGAATGGCACTCCGACTTGCGAGAGAGAGGGAGAGGGAGGAGGGGGTACTACCAATGTTTCCTGTTGTTTATAAATTCCTTTGACTCAACTGTGATTCCAGTTGGTACAGTAAAGCTTTAAATAAATAAATAAATATATATATACATATACGAAGGCTGATCAATAAAGACTGAGATTTATTTTTTCCTGTAGCTTTCTTGAGAGTTTCCTGTCTCTACCATGAATATTTGAAAAGAGCGGGGTTTCATGTATAATGTCCATAGGCGGCAGCACTCTCATATCGGTAGGTTGGTAGTAATGCTGTATATTGTTGACCCTAGTTGATTTTCGCATACCGCAAAATGAAGGTGACACAAGAGGAGCAATAAAATTTTGTTTTGTTTAAATCATACAGCCTCCGAAACTTTGGAAAAGCTGAAGCAAGCATGCGGTGAAGATGCACTACCTCGTGCAACAGTGTTTAGGTGGTTCAAAGACTTCAAAGTAGAGCGAGTCCTCTGTGCTAAGCAAGGTGGGCCTGGTGCCTCGGCTTCTGCTTCTGCTATGACTGAAGTCAACATCAACACAGTTGCTGTGATTGTTGTTCCCACTCACACCACTGTTACAGTAGCGTACTACACGTCAGTATTGGCTACACCGGGGAAGCACATGCAAGGAAACATCCAGTACTTATCACAACAACGTGCGGCCTCACGTTGCAAATCAAATCCAGGAATTTTTGGCTAAATTCAACATTACCTGTGTGCCGCATCTGCCTTATAGCCCCAATCTTGTCCCCTGTGATTTCTTTTTATTCCCATCACTAAAGGCAAAGCTCCGGAGCATTCGATTTGAGAGCACTGAAGCAGTGTTGAAGAAAAGTGAGGCGATTCACAAAGACCTGACAAAGAATGGCCTGTACCATGTGTTCGAGGACTGGCAGAGACGCTATAAAAAGTGCATTCAAGTAGGAGAGGACTACTTTGAAAAAGACCATGTCAACATTGAAATGGAGTAATAAATATCTGAAAAAAATTAGTCTCAGTCTTCACTGATCAGCCCTGTATATATAAAGCCCGTGTATCATATGGCCAATCTGGAATAGAAATGCTTTGAGCTTGAACCAATCAGTTGTATGCCCTGCCAGTTTCATCGCCTTCATTTCATCACTTCGATGTTTGCTTTTGTTATTCTAGTGGTCCAACTCTTACCCCGTAAATCAACAATTTCGACCTTTCAACCTTAGTCTTTTAGCTGTTGCTGTAATACGAATTGGCACTCCTAAGTATATTTTTATAATTATTCATAGATATTTTATATAATTTATTTTGTTAATAAATTATTTGCTTATCGCAATTTCAATCCTAATAGTTAAACCAATTACAACTCCAGCTCTAAGTTCTTTCAACTTAAATTCTGAAGCTGTCGTTAATAATCGAAATATTAGTTTATCTTTCGGCTCCTCTAATTCAGGGGTTGACAATACAAACAAAATATAGTGAACAAATTGTTAAATGCATATACATGAAATTAGTGACAATTGGAAAATATTTTTGAAGGAAAATAAATGAATATAATATGTAGTAATCTAAAAGCAACATACGGAGAGAGCGAGAGAGCGCGCTCTTTGTTATAAAAGTAACTTAGAATCAAAAGCGATCCTTTGACAGAATCAAAAGTGATCCTTTGACCAGTGCAATCGCTATTCATTGTAATAGGCATTATCAATGCCGAATTGCTTACCGTTCAACCACATAAACGGGTGGCGAAGTCGTTAAGACACGACTCGTTAGCGGGAGGTCCGCGGTTCAAATCCCGCCGGGACCGTCCTCCCTGAGGGTTTTTTTCCCTAGGTTTTCCTCAGTTCTCATAACTAGCAAATGCCGGGGAGATACCCTAAACTTAGGCTTAGAAGATTTCCTTCCCAAACTACCTTTCCCAAATATTATTTCAGTGCACGTATTATCAGTCACCACTGCCTATAGTAGCGTATGTCTAAGAATGGACGCTATACAGTAACTCCGACATAATTCCATCTTTGATGGAGTTAAGGTGGTGATTTCGAATAACACCAAAATGACTCTTAAGCCATTTACATGGTTTAAATGCGAATGTATCGTGTGTTAGCTAATGCTGTCAAATGAATGGGGAGGCAGAATAGACATAACAAGTGCTATAGAGAAACCTGAATTAAAAAAAATAAAGCTACTGATCAGTTTGTGCCCTCTCAGCTAATTGGCAATGCATGCAAAAGCAAAAAGCCCATCAGATTTGCATATCACTCAGGTTTAACCTCGATATTTGATACTTGTTCCTGGGTATGGCGTTAAGGAGGTTAGCACGAGGAAGCGCAATGTGTTGTGTGTGTGTGTGTGTGACTGACTGACTACTCGCGCTTGCTTGCCAAAATGTGACCGGAAATCTGATTTAGTGAACAAGTTGAAGGCTGTTGTGCTAGAAGTGTCTCCTTTGAGGTATTTGATAAATCGTACACCACTAGCCTCTTCATCCTAAATAGGCTAGATACTAAACCTGTTACGGCATTCATGGCGCCTGAAAAGTTTAATATATTAAGGAAGAGGAAATCAATATGGAAGTTTTAGTCTTGATTTGGAAAACCTAATATTGCCCCATATGGAATCTTAACGAGATTGCTCCACCATGAATTTAAACTCTTATTTAAGAAAGTTGTATAGCGTGTCCGAAACCTAAAAGGTAATGCCAGAACTTTTGACAGTGCTCATTTGATTTGGAAGTTTTTGAAAACGTTTTCACAGCTTTTAGCAAGCAGGTTTTACTGTCAGTTCAGTTTGCTGAAGGATTGGTTAAATTTTGCTTTAAACAATTTTTAATACCATTGGTTTGTTAAAATGCCCGAAATTTCACAATGGTCTTAACGACGAAGTGTGAAAATTCGGGAAGATATCTCGCAATTTCGATATGTTTCACTTGAACTATCTATTTAGAAAGGTTTGGCAAAATGTCAGAAATGTTCGAAATTTTATGAAACCAGCCTAAAATTCCAAAACTGTTTGGTGTAGGTGCCCGAGTCGAATCGACTCAATTGCTGTTTGTGAATGGCATGAAAAATTTACGGTAATAAAAGCAAAGGAATACAGCAAGAAAAATTTTGATGCGTGACATTCACCACTTTCTCTACTGTTATACAAAGTATTTGTAAAACGCTTATTCTGAAATTACTTCATGTTAATCGAGAAAAACATTTGCAGGAATTGCTAATTTTGCCAATTGCTAATCTTATTGCTAATTTTCTTGTAGGTACAAGGGAAATGTCAATGCAATAGTCAAATCTTTCAATAGCTGGTTGCTATGTGGAGCATTTCATTCATTCTCTTTGCATGTCCAGGACAAAAAAAAAATCCCATTTGAGAAAAGTATAAGTATTGGAAAATTCAAAGAAATAACAAGGAATATCTAGGAAATGGATCGCTCAAAAAAGGCATAAATTGTGTGTTTTAACGAGCTCTGCATTTATTTGTGTAAAAAATTGTATCTATCTCTTACGGTTTACCAGTTATGCAAAAGCCATTCAGTAAGAAGGGAACACTCCCGGAAAATTCAAGATATAGTTTTATTTGTCATGAAAATATCTTTAAGTATACGATATTTTAATCAAAATCATTAGAGCCATTTTTGAGAAAATCAAAATTTACGAAAAAGTTCTATGTAAAGGATAGTCTGGAGTGGGGGATTTTCTTAAAAATCTTCGTGTCGTGAACCTAAATACCAACATATTTTCCTAAATCCGACTTGTCGTTTTTTAGTTATGCTGTTCACAGAAACACACACGGACCGTTTTCTAAAAGTGCTTTTTTTTGATTCATGGGGCCTCAAAACAATATATTTCCGGTGAAATCTCTGTATCGAATTTTTGGGTGGTATGCAATACTTCCCCTTCTTACTGTACGTAATAGAGAAAGTAAAAAGAAGAAAAGAACAAAAAAGCAGAGAGAACTGATTTAAATACAAGTATTTTGATTTGGTCATATTCCCGGCAGTTTTAGCGGCAATAGTAAAAAAATCCATGTTTTACATTCATATGACTTTCTCTACCCATTATCGTTTATTTTTCAAATAGCTCCTACATACTGTTTTTTCAAAAGATTCTACTTAATGTTAATCGAAGTAAATGTTTGCATAAATAGTTTTATTACATATTTCGTTATAGGTACAGTGGAGATACAGAAAATCGAAGCGAGTCAAATGTTTAAAACTGGGTTTCTATATGCTGACCTTGAAATTCCAATCTCTTTCCAGGACATCGCGAGAAACAACTTATTGATGCCAACACTTAGAAAATTACCAAAACACAAACACACACACACACACACACACACACACACACACACACACACACACACACACACACAAAAGTATATAAAACTTTAAACCATTGACAACGGATATCTCGGAAATGGCCGATACCAAATGAAAGAAGATACTTGAAATAAACTGAGTTTTTATGCAGCGAGTTCTTTTCTAACTCTTTATGGTTTATAGGTTATACAAAATTATAGGAAATTCATTCCAAATCAAGATGATTTCATAGACAATTCCCAGAAAATTCAACTTACGTTTTATTTGTCATGTAAATATGTTGAGTATATATTTTAATAAAAATGGTTAGCCATTTTTTTTAAAAAAATAAAAAGTAACAAAAAACGTTCCATGTAAAGGGTACTATGGGGTGGGAGATCTTCTTGAAAATCTTCGGGTCGCATCTTTGGAAGATACTGAACCTAAACACCAAGTGTGATATTTATCTGAATTTTCGTTTATGCTGTTCACAGTTCATACACGGACCTTTTTCTAAAAATGATTTTTTTAATTCACGGGGCCTCAAAATATGTATTTTCGGTGAAATCTCTGTATGGAATTTTTGGGTGGAATGCAATACCTTCTCTACCTACTATGTAGATACATAAAGCATCAGGATTTTAGATTTAGTTTGGCATATTATGTTCAGGTGCAGAGCTATCCTTTATCATAAGAGAAAACAAGCTCCAAGTAACTTTTTATAGCTAAGCTTCTGTTTATCGTTGGCACCGTTTTGGCTTTTACTACCGGAAACTGTAATAACGGCGTGAAGCGTAGCATTATTCCCTCCATTATGTCTACATAAAACGCACCAATTAGGTTCCGTCGGTATTTTTTGCGTTTAAAATCGTGAAAGTTTGTAGGAATGTTAAGACATTCGACAATTACATTCCTGAGTGGCAACGATAGAGAGAAATGGCAGCACTGAAATATTATTAGCAAAAAATAATGTAGCTGATTAAGCGTTTACACCGTGAATAACTTTGAAGTGAAATTACACTTGCGGTTGCCGTGACTACCAGCTGTTTTGAGAACATTGCCCTAAAATTGTAGTTTTGCCTGTGTTGCTATTTGAGTACCGAAACGCCAGTGCGTAGGTGTGTGCAAATAGTGCTTTAAATAGCACTCGATTTTCGCGTAATCTTGTTTTATTAGTTTTTTTTGTTTTGGTCCTTTCAAAATGTTACCAATTCTACATTTTTTGTTCAAATTCATTTCGCAATTTTAAAATACCTTATTTGAAGTTTGATGAGATCTAAAGACTTTTCTTGAGGTCAAGTATAGTTTTATATATAGATTTAGGTATAGTGATTGAATACATACATGATGTATAAAATGTATTTTATTTTTTCATGAAATATTTTTGGTATACAAAACTTAATACTTCACTGTACATATTCAAGAAACAATATGTAAAATTTAAAAGTTTAAACTTTTTAAATTTTTATCACATGGGGGAATTTCACAAGAGACTGGTATTTTCATTTTTTTAAAAGTTCTTTTCTTGGAGTGTTAGGTACCATGGAACATATTTTCCTAAAATAATGCTAAAGAAGTCTGTAATAAAAGTTTCAGCTAAAGTGGTCAAGATTTGTAGTAAATAGCAATTTAATGAGTAAGCGTTAGTTTAATCCTGCAGAGCTGCCACATTTATCCCTTCACAAATATCACTTGCAGTCAATGCTATACGGTGAATTTGTTCGAAGTTGAACGAACTTAAGGGCACAAAATGTCATCAGTTTACATCACAATCACAAAGCAACTTGTATCTTGTTGTGGTGATGGACTTGTTAGCATATCCTCTGCCGGTTTTAATCATAAAAACATATTTTGGTGTGAACTCGGGTTAGTTTTGCTTTGAAATACCCTCCATTCCCTCTCGCATTCATATTTTTGATTCTGCGGAGAACAGAATAAAAGAGAAAAGAAAGAAAGAAAGAAAGAAAAAAAAAGAAGCTTTCCTCGCCTCGGCCAGAATTCAGTCCAAAACCCCTGAGTTTGGACACATTTACCACTCGATTTCAGAGGCAACCTTGCTTATGTTGCCCGAGAATTTCTGAACATACATTTGTGGCAAACATTTATGAAGACCTGCGTTTATCATTCGAAATAGCCACCATGTTGGATGTTCTGCTGTATAGGGTCGTGGGTAACAACGACGACTCCCCCAAGGGCGTACTAAGCGGTGATTTGCTGTAACTATGGTAATGATGGTTCAAATTTAAATTAAAAGCTTTATTAAATCAGGAACTCTGGAACATATCTAAGTGCATTCTTAAGTTAGGTGAAGCTGATGTAACCCACCATACTTGTTATTCCGAGAACTAGAATCGGTAACGGTATATCAATTTATTCCTCCCGCAACTGGAAACCAAACCAAATGTTCACATGCAGGCATCATGAACTCCTGACAGTCTTACTAGCACGCGATGCAAGTGATTTACACACTGTCCATTAAACAATAGTTAATTACTTGCAGCTCGTCTTTTGTTTTCGGTCTGCGATTCCCTTGCCGCTCCTGACAGTGTTGACGTCTCTCCCCCTCACGACCCCAGAGCAGAGTTCACTGCTGTCGTCGGCCGTGACATTTAGCTTCGCTGCTGTTTTGTTTTGCTGGGGTAATCGGCGGCTGTTGCCCCCAAGCAAGAGGCAGTGTTGGAAGTGGAGTGCAATTTGATAGAAGAAAATTAAATTTCAAATACTATACGTTAAAAGCATCGATACCATCGGGTCGATGATAGCCTGTCTACCAAAAACGCCTGTTCGTTCCTACGATTGTGAAGATTTAATAGATTTCCAGTAACTAAAGCATACGGCTACGTATTTTCATCCTCAGGGTAACGTTTCGGTACTAACAGTTAGCTTTAATAAACCTCTAAATCTTGGTTGTGTTAGCCGTAAGATGCTAAGGTGGAACCGATTTGAAGTATTCGTTGCCATGGAATCGAACAATGAATTTTTGGATTTTTTGTTGGTATTTTGTTTTACCGAAAAACTTGCTGTGTGACGATACTCGAACGCGCGGACGAGAAAGATTTATTGCGTGCAATTTTCCGACTCTGCAAACTGGATGGTATAGCAAGAGTAAATCTGCTGATACAATGAACTTGAGCATGTGTTTTAGTAAGTCCATTCAATGACATACCACGCGGGTATATGGAAGCATAAGTTCAAGAAATAGATGCCTATTTTGCTCTGGAAAATTACATTGGTTGAACCACTAGTACAGATGGATTCACATAAATAATTATTATGTAATCCGCGGCAATCAAAAATCACACATAATTGCAATTCTGTATCACAGATGCCTTAATGATTAAACAACAACGACGTAATAAATCTGTTGAAAATTGTGCATTTAGTATGTTCCATTTTAATTTTTTTTATCCTGCAAAATTCTAAAGCATTCCTTATGTAATATTATCCATTTGAGTTCCTTTTATTTGAATTAGCAATGGAAACGATTAGGTTTTGTCTCATACTAAAGATTTGCCTGGAGTAACTAAATGTAAGGTTTATCAAGCCTGGCGATAAGGGATACATTGAGATTTGTTGTCAGTTAAATCAGTTTTATTCACAATAGTTAAGCCACGGGTTACCTTCCCCTCGCTATGGAATGTTGCATTAACTCGTATGAGGATCTGCAGTGAAAGATGGGGCCAAGAACAATGCACCGGTTCTCAGGCTGTAAACAGATGGATCACACGATTGGTTGTTGCACATGAATCAGTCGTTCATGATTCAAACAATACATTATACAATTATTATTTCAGAGCCAATCCCCCCCTTATACACGTGGTGTTAGTTGGAGAGGATAGTAAATGTAGAACTGATTAGGATTGTTTCCACTTGATGATTTTTGGCACCTTAGGTGTGATATGCCTAATTTTAAATCGCGCAGTACAATGCTGAAACATAAGCGCTCTAATTTATCCCGTACGTGTTTGGCAAATGTTTATAAAGTTTGAAGCATTTGCCAACTACCAAGTTTGCTTCGATGAAACAGCAGTCTTATAAAGGATGAAATCGTAATTAATTTTGAAGACAACCACATGTGGCACCCCAGAACAATCAAGTTCATTGGCCTTCAACGGTTAATCGGAACATCACCATAGCGATGGATAGTAACTTTATACGGCAGCCATGGGAGTGACTTTAAAAACTCAGCCTTGACATGTCGGCCTTTGGGCAACGCTGCTGGGTTCATGTCAGTTATGTGAGCATAGAGTGCTGAAATGGTGCTTGTACCCCGCGTATTTTCTCAGAGAAAAACATTCTTATATATATTGGATACTTTTTGAGTTTGTCGCAAAATTGGGGCGTTAACTTACAGTGAAATTAACGCCTGAATTTATGCGAGTATCTTGCAAATTTAATGCGATTTAAAAAGTTGTGTCAAGGTTGGTATGGCCTTGTTGGGGAAGTAGGCGGACTGGTATCTATCTTAGTGCCACCAGTCTGCCCTTAAAAGGAAACCTGCAACGCGGTGCGGATCCCAAATTGTTTCCAAGAGACTGAGGCAGACGGTTGACTGCTAATGAGCAAGGAGCAGGCCATGGAAATCACGCTGGCTCTTCATTCATCCACCCTGCATTCACTTGTTTTTCTATTTGTGTTAATCGGGATGCGTACGCCATATGTTTCGGCGCAAACGAGTATAGACACAAGAGTAGCATTAAGAGCGCGATTTTTCTTTCTCTTTCCTTTCTTCTTTATTTGTTTTTTTCTGTGTGGGCGAGCATTTGTTTTACTTCGGAATCAAAAAACTGTATATATTACAAAAACTATATATATATATATATATATAATAAAAATACGACTTAAAATGGTTTCCTGTAATTTTTTTATAAATGATTTCACGTGTACAATTTCTAAGATGTTTCCGTACTGAAACAACTGCTATGAAAAATAATAACATACGCGAGGTCTCGCTTGGAAGCCTGTATGACATCTCAATTACTTTATCCAAAGGGGCAAAAAGTCAAAAAATATGAATACCTCGACTAATTTTGTTGTGTAAAAAGTTTCAAAAACCAGCCTTACCTATCAAAGCTTTATAAGATTAACGTTTCTGACACGCTTTGTTATTGACAAAATTTACATAGATTATACACATTTTTCAATATCGTTTACTAAGTTTTACACACAATTCTGTAAATTTTACAGCTGTTTTCTGGTTACAATGGGGAAACAGAATAAGCAAAACGTCACTTATGTTTTAATTTTCATAAATACCACATGATATAGGTATTTGCAGTACAGGGAGAAAAATCTGATGTGTTATACTCGCATGACTTTCTCCACTCTTGTACAAACTATTTTTACAAACGCATATTCTCCATATGTTTCATGTTAATCGAGATATCGAGATGTTAATCTAATTGCTAATTTTCTTGTAGATGCAAGGGGAATTGGTAGGCTTTAAGCTATAGTCAAATATTTTAAGAGCTGGTTGCTATGTGGAGTATTCCATTCTCTTTGCATTACCAGGAAAAAAAAAGAATAACGAATTTCCATTTGAGAAAAAGTATAAGTATTGGAAAATTTAAGGGAATAACAAGCAATATCTCGAAAATGGTTCACTCAAAAAAAAGTATATGACATAAATTGTGTATTTTAACGCGGTCTACATTTTTTGTGTAGTAAACTGTTGTCTATCTCTTATGGTTTACCAGTTATGCAAAAGTCGTTCACAATGAAGAACACTTTTGGAGACATTCCCAGAAAGTTCAAGATATACATTTTGTTTGTCATGAAAGTATCTTAAATATACCATATTTTAATCAAAATCGTTAGAGCCATTTTTGAGAAAATTAACATTTTCGAAAAATCTTCCATGTAAAGGGTAATCTGGGGTGGGGGATTTTCTTGAAAACCTTCGTGTCGCATCTCTGAGAGATACTGAACCTAAGTTTGGTGTTTATCCAACTGTTCGTTTCCGAGTTATACTGTTCACACACACACACACACACACACACACACACACACACACACACACACACACACACACACACACACACACACACGTACATGTTTCCAAAAATGCTTTTTTTTGTTTTGGATTCAGGGGTCTCAAAACATATATTTCCGGTGAAATCTCGGTATCGAATTTTTGGGTGGAATACAATACTTCCCCTACTTACTATACGTAGCAGAGAAAGTAAAAAGGCAGAGAATTTCCGCACTTCAGCCCTAGCTCAGCTACGTGGGTAATTATTGAGATAGCAGGTACTAGGTACTTGCTTTACTTGGCGATAGTTTGAAATGAATTCTTTGTAACACACCCAAGGGGAGACTTGTGGAAACAGAAGTGTGTATAATGCGATATGGTTTCGACACAAGGGCAATGCACGGGCATCGTGTGTGTTCTCAGCCGAAGTTAAATGCTGTCTTAATTGGTACGCTATGTCTGTACCTATCTGCGCTAGAAACATATTCATCCGCTATTTAACTCAGAATCTTGCCCATTTCTGACAGCTTTGCAAACTAGGCCCTGTACAGTGTGTCAGAGCTTGATAATTGTGCATATTTCATTATCTAAAGAATGATTTCTTTCTAGGTTTGCAGCGCTGTATGTTGGCTAAATTTTTCAATGGTGCTTGTTGAATATGCAGCCCGCTGAATTATTAAATGAAATTCATAAATTGTTGCGTATGTAACGGTATAAAAGGGCTAATTATTTCTAACGCCCCTTTTTAACTACAGAACACAGTTGCAGCATTCCCAGAGAGTATGGGATGAAGTTGAAGGAAATATCTTCAGTTAGGCGCATTACGATGAAGTGCAATCGAGAGGATGACGCGTCAACAACACTTCTAGGTAAATTCATACCCGACTCCTGGTCAGAAGTAACAAGGTAAGCAAGCCTCATGAGGCCGACCATTATCGTGGGAAGTGGACGTGTTAGCGATCGTCACTTGTTTGCGATGTTTTGTTGCGTAAGGAGGTTAAATTAGTTGTGACGCATCCCGCAAGGTGTGGTAGGGTGCAGCATAAACTGGAAAACAGCTCATAATATTTCCTTTCCCCGCAATGTTTGGTTAGATTGTTTTTCTACTTTTCAGCTAATCAGGTTTAAACGGTCATCGAAAAGGAGATTCTGTATTAACAAACTAATGTACTGATATCAAACATAAATAATTTGTCAGCGTAAAGCCCAAGAAAAGGTAGAATATCAACAACGTTCTCTAATTTGTTGCGTGTTTTTTCTTTCGGATAAACCCTAGTAAGAATTATAAAATTAGGTTTTGCTTAATTATATTTATCAGCGTAATTCTCAGGTTTTCGGATCATGAGACAGTTGGTTCTAACCCTGGCGGACAGTTTCGACATTTCTTTCAGTTTCTTTTCCTAAATTTATAATTTCAATTCATGTATCATGCTTCAGCATATGCGATGCCTTGTAGCTAAATAAATAAATAAATAAATAAATAAATAAATAAATAAATAGAGCAAGAAAGATGGATAAATAATAAGCAGACATAAAATAGATTTTAGTTCAAATATAATCCACTCTTGATTGCTTGACCTTGGAATATATTAAAGAATATATTTGATTGGAATAGGTTATTCAAATTAAAGATTCGTTTTCTTCGTACACAGCATTTTATTTCTGCTAGTGTGCTGCATGATCAGTAGTGACTACACAATATGTAAGCAACATTAATTAAATAACATTACGCAGCAGTCATTTGAAAGGAAAATCTTTTTACTGTAATTGTAAATCTGATGTGAAGTTAAGTATAAAGCTCAACTGAGAACCCGTCCTGTTCTTAGCTCATTTAATTTTGAATGTTTTAAACTTCTTTTTGTTTCATTTTTCTCATATTAACAAAATGGACCAATACGATTGTAAGTACAGGTAGGAAAAATATGCTTGTGAAACCTTGCTTATGCTTAGAATTAAACTCATACTACCTACAATTAAAATAGTTGCTAAAACTTATTGAAATAATAAAGAAGTTATAATGGTCGATTTTCTGCAGTACTAAACGTGCTTTCTTGAGTAAAAATGTTAGTATTCATAGCTAGAACTGTTAGGCTTTTGAGATGAACTGTTTTAAACTATCTAAATTAGCTGAAAACGAGCAGTGTTCTTCTCTGGTGTACGAAAATAAAATGTGAATTCTTTTTATTGATAAATTATTTATATAATTATTCATATATGTTTTCGTTCATAACTTGCGGTTCATTTGGAGTTTCAACTTCCATTAACTACGAGGGCAAAGTGTTTCTGACCCGTTTCATATGGAGACAGAGCATGATTTGGTAGAAACGCCAATTAAATGTACAGAAAATGACTGGAAATTAAGTATGCTGCATATATACACCGATTTGAGATATGAATTTGTATTTTCTAGCATAGTGAAAGCATTAAATTCACATATTTGTTTTTGTGTATTCAAATTTTGCCAACACATTTCTAATTTGTTCGAAATCGATGCAAAATTAAGAGTAGTTTACGTGAAGAGCGTCCTTCAAAATCACAATTTTTAGATGGGCATTTGCACACGTCATAATTTTGTATGCAGGAGGCTGAAACGCGTTTGTGAATACACATCAAATTTTGTTGAATTAGAAGGGCGTTTTCATGCGACAAGCGGCACGTAAAGGGAAGAAGAACTTTCGTGCAGAAGCATTCGTCCATACAGTTAAAATTTGGTTGAAGTGGGTACAAAACTAATGGTAATTCGTAATAAAGCCACCTAAAAAGTGTGTATTGACATTATTTCCCAAAAAGTATTCACAGCAGTAGAATATTACTAGTGTTGCGGCATAATTTCCGCCACAAAACGAACATGCCTGAGATTAAACGCTGTGCGTTGTACTTTTTGGTGTTTCCTTTCAGTAATGGGCAGAATTTGATGAGCAAACCTTTCCTTAATACCACTCCCAGTGTCTGCATTTCAGCACAAATTGAATTCGCTCCTTTATACATGTGAATGTATTTTTAAAGTAGGAAACTAAAGAACATCTCCCTACTCAATGGTTTAAGTGCTGTCTTGTGTGATGAATTATGACTTTTACCTTGAATAAAAAAATGCTAAGCCACTGAGATAAGGTTTTTGTCGGTCCTTCTAAGAGCGTTCTGAAGGAACTCGGGTAAAAAATACCTCTCCTCGCCTTTGCAATGGAAATGAATTCTTTCAGACAGCTGAAGTTCGATGAATAAATAAATGACGGTAGCAGCTGGATTTTGTGAATGGCGAGGCGCGTGCTATGTTGTAGTTGAGAGAATATTTACGTTGAAAATGGATTTCAGAAGGGAACAGAGGAATTTTAATGACGCTGCTGACAGATTGAGGGCGGAAATGGTGGGGAAGGTCATGCGGTGGCCCCTAACTTTTAATGGATACCAATTTGTTGCTCCAGACGATAAAAAGACTAAGAAACAAATTGAACAGACATTTTTAAAGGCGGATGCTGCTAGCGTATTTATCAGTCACACTTTTTTCTCTGACTTCACGCTCTTTTTAGCTGTCACTCTTGGAAGCAGATGACGTCTACTGGGCTTTTCCACAGATATGTTGCTTTTCTGTAGTTAAGCGTGAAATTGAAAGCGTACACCAATAATATATATAAATCGTTAATTCAAACAACCGTAACGTCAAAAGCGGACTGAATGCTATCAGGGAGATCCTAAAAGTATAAACGTCCCTGACCTATGGACACATGTGCTTGTTCCAAAAATAGTGTGTCCAACCGAAGTGATTCATTACCACACCAAACAAACGAAGCGCGATGTTAATCGTGTTCCGGCGGCGCTCAATTGTTTAAGAGCATCATTCGTTTATTTTGCAAATAGGTGAACCGGAACAACTACAATTGTAATTAGCACACATTAGCGATGATTGAACGCAAGTAAATAAACATTTCCTTAATGTGCTAAAGCTGTAAGTTTAAATACGCGCGTCAGCAACATGTCCCGTTTTATTTAATAGGGGAATGATGATTCACTCCCAATTGGACTTCTGTTTTTTCGAACAGACAGAAATGTCCGTAGCTTGACGTTAGAGTGTATTGCGTTCAAAAATATTACGCCTGTATAGCTTTTAACCTAAAATATGCTGTATGAGATACTGTATAGTCAGCAAAACTTCCAAAGTCAGAATACTCCTGCATAAAAATTTCACTAGCTTTATATTAGCACATCTCATATATGTACTTCTAATAAACACTTTAAAGGTTATCCTTCAATAGCAGGGCGCGCAGCTTGGAAGCAGAATATCGTTTTGCGATATGACGATCCATTGAATAATTTTATTCAGTGGATTGCCATATTTTATTACATTACATGTTTTACATGAATATCGCCAACAGTATTCGAAAACGGATATGCATATACTTCCGACAAATTAAATTAATTGCAATTGTGGCCGATAGAAGATTATTTTACTTGGCGTTTTTATTTAAAGTAGCTTAACTGCTTGAACTCTTTACTTCTGAAATGCACTGTAATTTTTGAACTAAGTTATACGTTTGGAAATATGTCACCACCGAAAAAGTAGCGCGTGACAAACTTTCCGTTCAAACCGTGTAAGCTATGTTGATTTAAATGATCTTTAACCACAATTTTACAAAATGCTATGGGTAAAAGTGGACTTACTAAAGAACATACATGTATTGAACAATATATGAAATAATGTTGCTCTAATTCGAAGAGGTTTGTATTTTTTGAAGTGAATTAAAGACTACCATAGTTACATTGTTAATAGTAAGTTACATTGTTTTTGTCAATTTATTTATCATTTTCCATATCTAAGTATTCATGACGCGGTTGTTGTAAAATATCCCAGCTCTGGTTTCCTTTGCCATTTTTTGCCTTCATGAAAATGCCAAAATGGCCCGTTTTGTCATTTAGGCCCCACAATTTTCTTTGCCAATACTCGGAAGCGGTTTCTAAATATACTATATTTCTTAGCGGTTGTTCTCCTATAACTCCAGAGCAACTGGTAAATTCACATGAATTGAGATTTCAGATCGAGCAAGGCAATTTTAATTGGGGCAAATCTAACGCCATTAATCGAAAAGGAGCTCCTTGACAGGAAACAGCTGGGTCCCTGCGGGCGCATTTAGAAATCCCATGTCGGGGATTTCTCTAAAACTTTCTCTCTTTGATAACAAAAGCCTAACGTTGAAAATATTCTCTTCGATTAATGCGTTGTATTCAAGTTCAAGAGCCGACCCCCTTTCGAGGATACGAGACGACTAAACTTGTTTGGCAGGTAAATCTGCGTGGTATTACACTACCGTGGGTTTTGTGCTACTGGCCCCAACTGGCTATCTGTCATTCATATAACAAAGGGATTCTTTAGAAGTATTGTATGCCACTCTCAAACGATATTGCAATTTCGTCCCGGAAATGCATATTTTGAAGTTTCCCCTAAAGGTCATCTTTACAACAAAGATGAGAGAGTATAATTTAAAAATTTGGGTAGACACCCAACTATCATATTGAATTCAGGGACATTTTAAACATGCAAGACGAGCATTTTCAAAACATTTTCCACACACCAAATAACTACTTAAGGACGAATTTTTCGTTGCTTTTTCGGAAGAATTATAACGGTTTTATTTAGGTATTATGAAACATTGACATGGCTAATAAACTGTTTATCTTGAATTTTCTATGAATAACCAGTGAAGTTCCCTTCATTCAAATTTAATTTTAGATCACTAGAGAACCAGTTACTACAGAAAAAAAGTACTATAACCCATTAAAATATGCGATTTGTGACAATTATTTCATTTATTTGTTTTTGAAAACATAGCTGTTTTGGAGATATTTCCTGCTACGACTTGAATTTTCCAATAAGCAGCACACTTTTATCTCCATTCGTTTGTTTCATCAGCTCATGCGAGGTAGAAGATTCTGGTGCTACATACCCATACGTATAATAAAATTAACCCATTTTTAACGGTAATTAGATACCGACTATAGAGGAGACGATAATTTGGCGACATTTCATGCAGAATTATGAACTAAGCGTTTTCACATGGTTTGCGTAATCTTGGCATGTCAGTTCTCCTAAATATACATATATGATGTTTTTCTAACAGACTGAGCGATATCTTGTCAGTTATTACGAGATCTGGCGAATTATCCCTACTGCCAATTTAACTGTGTCTCCAGAATAATAATGAGTGATTCTGAAGCCAAAAGTTAAATTAAAAAGATTGTGTGTTACGTCTTCACGCAAGAGTGGCCAAACCGATTTCTATAAACCTTAGCGTGTAACATACCATGGATCCCTTTATAAAATAGACCATTACCGCATCTTAACTACTTTCGGCAATGATGGGGAAAGGGGTTAACAGAGCAAAATAAAGCATTAAAATATCTCGTGTATTATAGTTAATTTTATCGAAAAAATGTAACCTAAGAAACATTGAAAGCATTGTTTTTGACAAGTTTCTATTTACAAAATTGCTGTAGGATGAATATTTAAGAAGCTACGCTAATTTTTTGTTGCTGCTGTTATTCGTTCCCTTAATGGCATTACCACGAGATACCGTATAATTCCGATCGCATTACAAGGGTATGGAACAGTCATATTTGTGCACGGTTGAATATTTTTATTTATATTTTAATGTGTTTTAACACACCAACAAAAGTCGTTTTATTTGCAGGTTTCGAAACATTACATCAGTTGGCAGAGAGGAGATGGGGGATTGAAAAGGGAGGGATAGATATTGTAGGGAAGGTAAGACCTTAGCATTAACGCAAAATAGCGAGTAACTGCGGGTTCTGTGATCTTTAAGTCCTTCCACGATGGGAGCTGGTTAGAGCTGTCCTTTGGACAAGTTTTGGTCTTTAATTTGTACCATTCATGTCTTCGAACACACATGAGGCCGAGTATACAGGCGAATTGGGTATACCAAAACTCGGCGTTCCCCTCTCAGTCCACTCGTTTGTTATACCATGAGTATGTTCGAACGCCCAGTGTGACCAAATTCAAAGGGAAGGCTCGAACAACTACGAAATGTTCCAGACTGCGTTTGGAGCAGGGAAGAGTGAATTTGGTCACTAATTCACTCTTATAATACCAACAACATTGATGTGTGATTCTGGTACAATGCAAACAAATATTCAGGCAATCGAAGCCGCGTATAAGGGCTAGTTTAAAAATAAATTCAATTAGAATTTAATGAGCTCTTCACTACATGGACGCATTAAAAAGTAAACTCTATCAAAGGAGAACATATTCGGTATCATTTGTGTTTGGGAGAGAGCCAAGCTCCTAGTGATTCAAGGCTGCCGCCCCCATGAACTGGAGGCCTTGGGTTCCGTTGCTGTCACCTGTTGCTCACGTGGGGATGGTCAGGAACACAACTAAAGCCTGCCATTTTGAATATTTGTGCTACACCACTCGCATTCTGGTTCACTTTGTGCTATTGTATCAATTGAACTTGAAATTCCACGTCACGTATAAACAGATTCTCTTAGCTTTTAGGTGAAGTTTGCCAGATTAACAGAAATACAAATATAAGAGCTCAGCCATGAAAACAAAATATTGGTGATGGATACGTGAGCAGACGAGTGTCAACTGTTGCTTCCCCCGGGCATGTAGTTAACCCTTTAAGCCCTTCTGACCTTGATGCGTCCATCAACTTGCCGAATCATCTTCGGAAATAGAACTAGCAGTAAGACTCTTCATGTGAGTGGTATATGGCTCGATAAGGAATGCCATCAAGAATACGAGCTGTCCACATCAACAATAACCATTGTTTTTTGCGTAGTACAGATAATATATGGTGCTTTAGGCACGATCCTTGAGCTACAAAAGGTAGGCCGATCTAAGAATTGAACATGTTCTTAGCACGTGTGAAAAAACCTTTGGACATTGTATTGTTTCTTGCTTTGTATAACTGCTTGATAATTGGTTACTCAGATCATAAAATGTGCATTGATACAACACCAGATACTTCAATTTGAGGCGAGTTTTATGTAAGTAAATAAATTACATTAATCTTGAACGTGAATCTTATGTGACTCAACTGCTCCGAACTTCTTCGAGCTTTGCAGAATGATTTCCATGCAATTTCACACCTGACGCCTGTACTAGTCTCATATAATTTGTCCACAAGTCTGCTGGTTTTTCTGAGCGTTTACATGGCTCCACTGCATTTTTGGAATGCAGTACCGGACAGAGGATGTCCCACACACAGTGCCACAATGTTGACATGGCTTTCTGTGAATGCATGCTGGGACAACGCACAATGCTTTAAGCCGTTTATGCCTTGCATTCACAGGAAGACAGCAGTAGAGCTGTCCACATTCAGCAGAGCTGGAATTCTTATCGGTAGAGTTAAATTACACAAGCAAATGCATATAAACAAGGTTATTTTATAGCGCAAGTAGCGAAACGTAAACTCTTATCCATAAAAGCCAAAGAAACGGGACCAAACACAGACCATTCAGAGGACAGACACTACATTCTTAACGAAAGAAAAAGGAACCGAACCGTACTGCAGATAACTAAAAATAAGACGCCGCTCTGACGGATATATCCGTCGTTAGGAGTGGAAGGTTTAATAAGGAGTAGAAACGTAGTGGAGAAATTGTTATTTACAGTTTCCAAGCTAATCTCCAGCGTTTTAACCCCAATGTGACTGTTTTTCCCCAACATTTCAGCCGTGCTTAGCAGTTAATTTTGAGAATATTGTAATTAATGGATACTAGGTTTACGTAAAACGCTTTCGGCACCATATTTTTAATTTTATCTGACATTTCTTATTGGAATAGGACCAGAAGCGATATTCACTTTAAATGCTCAAGCGAAGATTATTATAACACAAAAGCAATGTTTTATCACGCATGGTCGGAGTAAAAAAATACAACAGGTTTTCATATTGGGCATTTAGCGATTTATGTGCAAACGTTTGTATAATACGCGAGTATCCGAGTGAAATATACGTGCAGTAGCATATAAACATTGAAAAATTGAATGAGAGCATTCGCAAGATCAGCATGTTTGTTTGTGAATGAACTTAGCGGTTTTTAAGCATGTGGAGTTTTGTAAAATCGGAGTTTCAGTAGAATAGAGAACAGGCAATTGTAAAGAAAAAGTAATAAGTTTAACATTTTTAAAATATAAATATACCTATTACGAGTATCAAAGTCCACATCAATATCCGATATCATGTTTACGGTTTTTAATTTCTCTACTACGTATAGTAAGTAGCGGAAGTATTGCATTCCACCCAAAAACTCGACTCCGAGATTTCACCGGAGGCCCCCTGAAACAAAAAATATGATGTGTTACACTCACATGACTTTCTCTACTCTTGTACAAACTATTTTTATAAACGCTTATTTTCCATATGCTTCATGTTAATCGAGATGTTAATCTTCTTGCTAATTTTCTTGTAGATGCAAGGGGAATTGGTAAGCTTTAAGCGATAGTCAAATACTTTAAGACCTGGTTGCAATGTGGAGTATTCCATTTTCTTTGCATTACCAGGACAAGAAAATGAATAACCAATGCCCATTTGAGAATACTTCTTGGAAAATTTAAGGGAATAACAAGCACTATCTCGAAAATGGTTCACTCAACAAAAAAATGTATATGCCATAAATTGTGTATTTTAACGCGATCTACATTTTTCGTGTAGCAACATTTTGTCTATCTCTTATGGTTTACTAGTTATGCAAAAGTCGTTCACAATGAATACTTTTGGAGACATTCCCAGAAAATTCGAGATATACAGTTCATTTGCCATAAAAATGTTTTAAACTTATGGTATTTTATTCAAAAGCGTTTGAGCCATTTTTGAGAAAATTAAAATTTTCGAAAAATGTTCCATGTAAAGGGTAATCCAGGGTGGGGGGATTTTCTTGAAAACCTTCGTGTCGCATCTCTGGAAGATACTGAACCTAAATACCAAGTTTGGTGTTTATCCGACTGTTCGTTTCTGAGTTATGCTGTTCACAGGCAGACACACACGGACAAGTTTCCAAAAATGAGTATTAATGGAGCTATTTTTTCAATTGATAAAATAATAAAACAATTTATTCAAGATAATCCCTCATTCAGTGCACCACAAAGCATGTATTTCTTTTGAAATTTCAGTATGGAATTTTTTGGTGGAATGCAATACTATACGTAGTCGTGAAAGTAAAAAAAAGCATTTTTAGAAAAAGGGCCGTGTGGTGTCTGTGAACAGCATAACTCAAAAACGAAAAGTCGGATAAATATCTTTCAAAGATGCGACACGAAGCTTTTCAAGAAATTCCCTCTCCACTCCAGACTACCCTTTACATGAAACATTTTTCGAAAATTTTGATTTTCTCAAAAATGGCTAACGATTTTGATTAAAATATATGTTTAAGATGTTTTCATGATAAATGAAATGTATATCTTGAATTTTCTGGAAATGTCCCCGAAAATTCTCTTCATTGTGAATGGCTTTTGCATAGCTGGTAAACCGTAATAATAAAAATTTTTGTATACAAACAATGTAGATCTCGTTAAAACACACAATTTATGTCATACACATTATTTTTATCGAGTGAACCATTTCCGAGATATTCCTAGTTATTTGTTTGAATTTTCCAATACTTATATGTTTTCTCAAATGGGAATTCGTTATTTTTTTTATTTAATTTTTTTTAATTAATGTCCTGGACATGCAAAGAGAATGGAATGCTCCACCTAGCAACCAGCTCTTAAAATGTTTGAGTATCGCTTAAGTCTACCATGCTCTCCTTCCGCCTACAAGAAAGTTAGCAATAAGATTAACATCTCGATTAACATGAAGTAGATGGAGAATATGCGTTCATAAAAATAGTTTGCACACGAGTAGAGAAAGGCATGTGAGTGCAAAACATCAGATTTCTTCTTAGATCTTTCAAGTTATCCTCACTGACAGAATATGCATTCTAAGTGCTTCACCAGTTAATAAGACATGGATAAGTGCAATTTTAACAACCTCATTAACTCTGTGTTAACACATTAACCTTTTGTTTATTTAACCAGATAAGAGTTTAAACTTTATGGATAAGCCTTTGAGAGGCATCTATCTTTTGGATCAATAACATTTGAGAGATTCTAGGGGCGCTTTTCCAATTTTGTAGTGACCTAGTCCAAATGTAGGTATTTAAAATCGACTATAGATTATTATCGATGCATAAAGTTTGCATACTCATTCACTTTGTTTTCTCTGCACGCATAAGAGCGTAGGATTTGTGACTCGGTCCACTGCTCTTATCCAATTCCTTTTCCTGACAAAAAATTGTGGACACCAACCGTTTTTTTTATTAATGTATCGTCCTGTCTAACATTTTAAGCAAGATAACTGAAGAGTGATGTGAGCATTTGAAAGCAACGTTAACTTTTCACTTAACTCTCAGTTTTATGCACTGATTACCTTAGGCGTTTTCACTTAGCTTTTGCTTTTGCTCTTAGTGGCTTTATGGAACTCCGATACGCAGAACCGTGATTACGTAAGCTCTTGTATGACGATTTCTGTTGAATCAACGGCCAAGGGCGGATCAATATTCTCAGATAATCTCGATAAACAGAATCGATTAGTGTTTGGGATAATCTCAAGGAACATCTGTTGCTACGATCGGGTCACACAAGTTAATTGGTTCACACACGTGGCCGCTTTCATGCTGCGTGTGACTGATAGCAAGGACAAAGTACCAATGTGATCAGTTTGAGAGCAAATAAGCAAATAAACTTCTGATGCTACAAATTGCTCCTTCTGTTTAGTGGTCGTCTAACTGAAAACTAAACTTAAATGTCCCTGTTTGAATTGTCTTAAACAAATTATTGCGGTAGTGAATGCGAGTTTCAAGGCTTTCGACAAGAGCTGCCGCTCTCCACGCCTAAACATACCTTTCATCTTGCTGGCAGTACCTTGTTGCCACATTTCCTTCAAGAAATAATATGGACTTAAGTACAATATGTGATGTGAACATTTGTACGCTCACCCCACGTGGAGTTTATACAGTATATACCATTCTTATTCATACACATCAGGTTTTCAATAAAAGGTCATTCTCTTTTGCTTAATAACTTGCGTTTTTCTATGAGTCATTTATATGTGCTTGATGAATCTAATTCAAACAAATTCCAATGAAAAAATGCATTTCAGAACTTACACCATTGCATGAAACAGCAATGTTAAAGAAGTAGCTCCCAATTCTATACAACTTTCCTATTCTACGGTTGTTAAGAATGACCACTGCGTCGTAAACAGCTTCAACATGCACGTGTTTCAAAGGTCGTTTAGGCTACTGCGGTCGCAGTTGTATACCCTCTGTCAGTGGTGATCGAAATAAGTAAGTAAAAGGAGCTTAGTTCTGATCTGAAGCAAGTAATTATAAACTTGGCACATAGAGGGCATTCTCTCAGAAAAATAGCAGATACAGTAAATAAACGGCATTCTACCATTCAGTACGTAGTCAAAACATTTAGAGAGCAAGGTTCTACAAAGAATTTCCCAAGAAAACCTAAAGAAAGTAGGCCAAATGCACGAGAGGAACGTTACATTGTAAGCCAAATCCGAGAAAACCCAAAATTAAGTGTTTCTCAATTACGATCATTAGTAGAAAATGTGTCTGGAAAGAATAGGTCTAACCAAACTCTTCGTCGTGTCTTATGGAAGTATGGATACCATGGCCGAACACCAAGGAAGAAGCCTTATGTAAGTGCAGAAACAGGAAGAAACGAGTTGCATTTGCTAAAGATCACATTCATAAGCATCAGAACTTTTGGAACAGCTTGATATGCTCAGACGAGACTTAAGATAAACCTCTTCGGGTCAGATGTGATAATCAGAGTCTGGAGAAAAGCAAATTCAGACAATGGCTACAGAAACACTCTTCCCACAGTTAAGCATGGTGGTGGTTCCATTATGCTCTGGGCCTGCATGTCATCCAACTGTTGGTAATATACAGTTTATTGATGGCACTATGGACAAACGTGTATTTTGACATTTTAAAGAACTTGTAAAGCAGAGTGTCCAGAAAATGGGCATGGCACCTGGTTATAGGTTTCAGCAGGATAACGATAGTAAACACAAGGTAAGACTGAACATGAATTAGTTGATATGGAATGTACCCAAACTATTACAAACACCTCCTCAGAGTCCAGACTTGAATCCAATCGAGTATCTGTGGACAGTTCTGAAGAAACAAGTCCGTAAAAGCAGAGTAAAATCTAAACAAGAGCTTAAACGAGTTGTGGAAGAAGAATGGAATAAAATTAGCCCAGAAGAATGCAAAAACTTGGTTGCTTCTGTGAAGAGAAGGTGTGAGCCATTTATTAAAGCCAAAGGGTATCCAACAAAATATTAGATTAGCAGTGGTGTATTTGTTATTAAACTATTACTTCTAATGTACGAATAGAAAAGTTGTACAAATATGGTCATTCTATCTTTTACAATTTTATTTAATTTAATTTGTAAGTTCATAGTTAATCTTTAGTTAATTCCTAAAACAGCGCGTGTTATTCAACTGTATGGTAAAAAATATTAATTTAACTGTGTCTTCTAATAAATATTAAAGTATTTTCTTAGAAAATTGAAGTGTACGAATAAGAATGTTATATACTGTATGTAATTGTCAACTGTAACGCAAGCTGCGAAAAAGGAAGGATTTCATACCAGAAAATTACAGCAGCGTTGGAATCTACACCGCATACAACCAAATGAGTGCGGCAATAGTGCCGCATAATGGATTGCAAACAATTTTGGGGTAGATGGATTATTGTCCACGCACCTCGTGCATTAAAGGCAATTTTTGTTACGCAACAATTGGAATTCAATGCGGAAGCATTATGCAACAATGAGCATACTTGCGGATTCCTGATCACGTCCCCAAGGACGACGTGCCACACGAACTCTGCGGTTCCTCCGGAGCCCAACCTGAAAGCGATACCATGCGGTTTCTAAACTGCTCGGAATTTGTGCAGAGAAACAGGGCTTTAAGAATGGCTGCTACTTATATATTGCTCTTAGACAATGTGATAACAAAAATGAGGATAAAGGTAATATACCTAGTATGAAATAATAATAACGATAAATAAAATTCTAAGAGCCCAAGAAGAAAATGCTTGTTCATTGTACAGTAGGATGCAACGCATACAATACCTACCTAAGCTTGTGCACATCTGATGCTCGTGCGCGTTAGGTAAACAGTTCAATTATGAACCTAGAAAGTTCCGAATTAAGAAAGAAGATAGTTTTTTGTCGTTGCAGCAACTTTTGTTCATCAACATATTAACAATCAACAGGACATTATGATTATGAACAATACTGAGACTTAAGGGTGCACGTTTGGAACACATGATGTACAAAGGGAATTAGATATTTTGTAATTGTCTCAAATGTTCTAATGATCTGTCTTGATTTTCAAAGCTTTTGTTTTTCATTACCTACTATTTGTTTTGCCACATATGTTCAATATGGTTGACACCGAAAAGGAATGCTTTCTTAAATTCAGGAGCATAAATGTATGCAGTTATGTGCGTATAGTGCCAATTATTATTTGTTTATTTCTGAAATCAAAGCTGAAGTTTAAAGTTCGATTTAATGGCAGTGAGTTTAATTTTAATGATGCGCTGAAGTGACATAAACATTAATTTTACAGTTATTTTGAGTAGTAAAGGTGCTATTAAATTACCTGATAGTGTAGCATGAAAACTGCATTATGTAAAACGCTAGGCTGTGGATGCGTATCGATAATGTGGAACTTGCAATTGGCATAGCACAGTGCAGTCCGTACAAGAGGCTATAAAACATTTCAGACGAGAATCAAATTTACGACTATTCACCACGCCAACGCGTGGACAATAATGTTCTTTCTTACGTTACAAAAGCACATTCCATGCGAGGAAAGATTGTCCGACTGGTCGTAAACCGCAGACAATTGCTAATTTTGTTTGGATGAACATGAAAGTCAGATAATAAAACAATTATCATCGTTGGGAGAGGGGAGGTGTATTGATGTGATTACTCGCTAAATGACGTGAGCGCCACGTTTATGAAGGCTTTCAAGAAATTGCAATCGTTCAAACAAGAAGCATTGATTTAACAAGAGTAGCAAGTATAAGCAGTAAGTAGTATATCATTTTGGAAAATGTGTGGGTGTACTGATAACACTTTTCTAACGGCAAAACAATAGTGAGTAATAATTAAAGACATACTTCCTAAAAACTTGCTCTCGAGTTTGGGAGACTATTTGAGCTTACTTCAAAGGAGCGTTGTATAATACGTAAGTAAATTACCAATTCCCCTCCGCGATTTAAATCTCATATTAGTTGTAGGTGTGTAATTCTTACAAACATAATTGCGTAACCAGGCAATTTTAACATAGCTCACCGTTGTTTAAATAAGTGTTGGAAATGCTTGGGTACTTATTCCTCCCACGTTTATTTTAAAATATTAAAATTATACAACGAGATTTGTTGTATGCATGAACAAATAAGCTTTTGTAATGTCTATTCAGTAGTTTTAAACGTCCCTCAATTACATTTAGTGACAAAGAAGTCTAGTCAAAACTATCAGAATCTCAAGTGGACTCCAGAAAGAACAAACAAAGAAATACCCACCTGGTAGGTAATGATCAGATGTGTAATTTTCGGGACGCTTTCAGATTATCTGCCCGCTTGGCGGAGTACGTATGTATGCAATCTAGAAGGTCCGAATGAACCAATTTATACACCGTGTTACCTCAGCCGTTCCGACTGCGTATTGCAAATGCCATTCTTTATGGTCTTCCTGGCTTCCTTCTTCCCTGATGTTATAGCTTAATGGTGAATTTTGGTAACCTATCATTTGACATTCTATCCATGTATTGTTTCCATCTTTTTTTACGTTCTTATTGTATTGTTTAATTCTTCTACTTTTAGCTCTTTGTGAGCACTTAAATTTGTCTTTCTGTCCTGGTGTATTCTGCTATACACCTCAAAATCTCATTTCTTCTGTTTGTATTTTGCATACCTGTGTGTTCCTCCCTTTAAAATGGTGCATGTTTCGGATCCATAAGTAAACCCGTTATTGCTATAGACTCACGTATTTTAAAAATTGAACGTGGCCTTGCCTTATATGTTTAATGTTCGCATAATGTTTCTGTGTTATAGTTAAATTTGTTAATTTTTCCATTGATGTCTATTTCATTAATATAAAGACATTTTACAACTAAAAAAACATATATTGACACTTGTTCCAGAATTATGTATCCCAAGACTATCTTTGAACATAGCATTACCCTGTCCATGAACATAACATATCTACATATCTGTCATTGCTTTGTATTTTCGTATTAAATACGGTTTTAAGTAAAGCCAAATTTCTGCGTATCTGTACAGTGGAGAGATTTGAGACGAGTGTGTTTCCTTATGTTCTCCTTTCTTCGTGTTTTTATGCCTCTACAGCAGCTAAGTCTTTTCGTGAAGTACAAATAGGAAATTAAAAAAAGTACATAAATACTTCGTTGGTATGTTTTTTATTGCCTGTCTCTGCCAAACTACAAACAGAATCGCAAAAAACTGCTCTCCGTGGTATTAGGAAAACTTAGGATTTTTCTTACTTAAAATCTGTTTTCCATATTTTGTCCTATTTTAGAATTTTAAACGGTGAAATAATTGTAGTTAATAGCTCAATTTGATGGTTTGGTGTAAAATCAAATAAGTCCTATATCAATAGCATCTTAGAATGTACAACTATTAGTAACACCGCAGAGTCCAGAAAAAAAATGAATGATCTCAGCTTATATTTCATCTTAGTGGTCTTTGTTGCTAGTGGATGGCCGAGTTTCTGTCCCAGAAAAAAAAAAATTTCCCCCATACTGCTTTATCAGAGAGACACAATTTCTCGCAGACCTAGTCACAAAATACTTTCCTGAAAGGCACATTGCTAATATGAAGCAATTTCCAGAGAGCTTCTGCTGAAGCTGAAACCTCTTTTGGCACCATTACCAGTACACTCCATTTCAAATCAGTGAACTAATAGAATTGCATCCCTTGATAAACGCTTCATAGCAGCCTACATCCCGAGGCTGAAGATGCCTTTCACCAAGATAATTTAAACCGCCTTAGGACAGTCATTTGGCCTGTTACAAAATGGGTCAACTAGTGTCTAATCTTGAAGCCCTCCCATAAGAAAGAAAGAAAGAAAGAAAAAAAAATGGAAAACGACAGAGTTCGGCTGTGGTTTCGTAATTCCCTGGGGTCGAGATTAATTCGTGTGAAAGTGGAGAAATTGTACGCATCTGCCCCTGGGGCTGAGAATCTAGCTCTTGTCGATCACATACTCTCGATTAGCAGCTTTCGCCTTTAATATGCATTGACATTGCGAGCAAATTTGAAACTCGGCTTTGTTTTCTTTGTGATACTTGCTGGAGATCTGTTTTTGTTGGTTGTATTGCACTGGTATTTTCACTTTAGTTTTTGAAAACAGACAGCTCAAGAAGTACTGGAGTAGAAAGGATGGAAAATGTTGGGCGTATTTATTGGTAGCAGTTTTCGTTCTTTGCACTCGTCACAGTGTAAACGTCCCGTGCTGCTTTTGTTGCAGCAGATAAAATCCGGAGAACAAAAGAGTGGCGTGTGTGCGTGAACAATTGACTACTGTTCTTTATTTGGGCGATTCTCACACGTGCGATCCATGTCCCATGTACTCAAACAACTTTGCGTAATTTTACAGGATGCGTGAGAGGCATACTGTGCATCGCCCAACTGTTTCTTTCCCAGACTAAACGCAACTTTCTACATTTTATGCTCTTTAGTCATGACGTTAACACAAACATTTACAACTACATTTAAGGACAGTCCGCATTTCTGCATTTTATGTTTTGATGAAATGTAAAGGTAAAATAGGTCGATTGTATAAAATTAATGGTTATCTTTAGAACTTTGGATCACTTCAACGTAGAAGCTGCGTTTGCATTTTTTCCCTCTGTATCACAGTTTAGCAGCAGTGATTTTTACACTAAATCCTTTTGTTTTTCGTTTATTTTGCTTTGCGTATTATTTCGCAGTTTAGTGCAAAAACAAGCAGGAAATATAGATTAGTAATAACTTACTTAGGGTTTAGCATGGCTTCCTTCAGAAGCGGTGGTCCCGTGTCGTAGATTTCATTCATTCATTCATTCATTATCTGTTTACCCTCCTCTCATGTAGGACTTACACCCCCCAGGACTTACAGGCGGGTGCCCGGGGTCAGAAGCCCGTCGAGGAGCAGACACTCATGGATCAGACAGAGCATCCAGGATGGGTGATCAGCCCGATGCCTGGTATGGGATGAAGGAAGTAGATGAAACGTTGGATGAAAGGAAAGGTGATGATGGAGCAGTTGGTGGAAGGAATGGCGGGGGAAACCGGAGAACCCGGAGAAAACCCGCCCAGACGCCGCTTCGTCCACCACAAATCCCACATGCAGGTCCCTGGGATTGAACCCGGACCGCCTTGGTGGGAGGCGAGCGGTCTAAGCACTCGGCCACGGCGCCGCCCGTGTCGTAGATTTACGGCACGTAAAAGAACCTTCAAGTCTGATAAAGGCCTCTGAGAAAAATTACCGGTCTTTCACGCCCAATATAGAATGGGACGCTAAGAACCACAGCAGTTAAAGAGCGTCCATAAATAAAACTCAATTTAACTTTTAATTACGGAAATGAAGGAAAGGAATACGTATCGAGGAGGCGCCCCCGAAACCGGGGCAGAGCACCGCTCGTAGGCCTGTGTGGCCCTTTGTGCTTCTTACGTTACCCCTGGAAGAGGGGTGGGAGGAGGGATGCGGGGGAGATCCGAAGGGCAACCAGATCCGGGTGACGATGTGCGCAAGCATGGACAGAGTCCCTATCGAACGCATCCGACGTCAGTCAGGTATGTCCACAAGCCCCGAGTCTCCCGGGATCCCCTAGAGCAGTCCCACCGATCCCAGAGAGAAACCCTTTCAAAGCGCAACTTCACCGCTCAACAGTAACACGCCGAACGCTATCGCCTGGTCCTTCAATCCTGAAATAGCTGTTAGAAAATGATGGAGAGGAAATGCGGTGGTAGAAAAGCAACCACCACAGCATTCGCTCACCGATCCGGGGAAACAACAAAAAAAACATGGACTGAAATCGAAACCGGGACCTCGTCAATGCGAGTCTCAAGCGTTACCGTGGAGCCATCGCGCTCGGCATTTGAAGTTTTTCTCTGTAAGGTTTTCTGTTAAAGGTTTGAATATCGCAATTCTGTATAACCATTGGGTCTGCTTGAGAAGAAAATTTTATGTAGAAACAAAATGTTCCATTTGGGTCATAGTTTAAGAGCACCTAAAGTAAATTACTGAAAATACAAATGTAATATTGTAAATCGTGATTAACAAAAAAAAAGGCTTAAGTATTTAATGTGAGCTGGGGCTTTTTAAAAGGAAAAACAAACAAACAAGGAACGGAGATACTCGTAGCTCTGTGAGAAAGAGAGAGAGGGAGGGAGAAGGAAAAAGAAGTGTCACTTTAAGTGAAAACCCAACATCCTTTCAAGACAACAGTTGGAAACTGTGCATACGGTAAGTACGTATTGAGTGTTTTACTGACGTTACATTATTGTAACGTTCTCCTAGTTTTGTCGTGGCCTGTGGCCATCTCGCCTCTACAAATGGGAGTGTTGGCCAGCGTTCCCGGAGACATATTGTCATGGTATTTTGTATTTTAAAGACACATTCTCTCCATTTTATTTGTTTTTTTTTTATTCTGATACACCGCTTCGTCGTTATTATTAATTGTTATCACTATGGTGTGTAACCAGGTGTAGTGAACTAAATCATTTAAATACTTTTTATAATTACACGTCTTTCTTAAGCTTTTAGATGACAATAAAACACAAAAGAATGCAAGACAGTGTTCGCGGTATTTAGAAAGATGAGTTGAACGAGACTATTGAAGCTGTTGCTAATGGAACCTCAGTGCGCCATGCACGTAACATTCAGTATTCCAAGAAAGACTCTGAAACGAAGGGCCCTTTTGTCTCAAAAGGATCCATGAGAGCAATTGGTTGTTTGGACAGCAAAAATCAAGAGAAGTCGGAAAAAAAATATTATGAAAATGTAGAAACATGGTTTTACTCTTGACGAGAGATCACATTCGTACTCTAGCATACAGTTCTGCGTAGGCTTTATGAAACATGCACTTCATTCATTGACGTTTGTTTGCCTTGCGGAAGAGCCATAACAAAGAACAATTAAAATCAGATTTATGTAGTTTTTCCTAAACCTTTTTCTGCAGGGACTTTAACTAATGATAAACAAAAGTGTAAAAATGTATTGCACGATTATTGTTGCTCTAATAAATCACTAAACAGGATTTTTGAGTACAAAAAATGTGTGGCCATCTATTCGTGTACAACATGACCATCTCACCCGCACTCGCAGGGAGAGATGGCCAAACGCATAGCTTTTTAAAATTTGGAACCTTTTATCAAAATTAAATTTGTGTGAATACAGCACTTATTATTACAAAGATTAATCTTCAAGGAATGCATTTAACTACTAAAACACTTTTCTTTCAAAATTCTTCGTATAAAACAAAATTTTAAAATCTATGGCCATCTCATCCGGATTTACCCTAACCGTTTAGAAGAGAGGCTAATTTTGTTGCGTCTGTTTGGATGTCATTTTCAGTCCTTGATGACTTATCCGGAATCACTGTTTCTATCTTGTAGCTGTATCTACTACATATCATTTTCAGCAAGTACTTGTTATTCTTTTTCGAATTTTGAAAAGCGGGTCTGTTAGGTTACCAGCTTTCAAATTGCTTCAGTGCCGGTTTCTGCAGTAGAAACAACACTTTCACGAGACGCTGTGTTTTTGTAATAACCGCTTGATTAAAATTCTGCATGAACAGCTACAGTTGAGTTGTTGCTATAATAACAGTAATAACTGTCAAATAACCGATTCATGTTTCTGCGTCAGATAACCATGTTTTGTAGGCAATGGAGAGAACGATTTCGAAGTATGCTTAGCTTTTTACCACATTTAAAATTCACTTAAGAACAGGGTTTACCAAACTGCCGCTCGAAAGCTACATGCGACCTTAGCTATCCTCCTTATACCATACAACCGCAATAAGAGCAACGTGTCTCAAAAGTTATTTTAACCCAAATATGCATTGCTATAAAATAAGCTCCTAGTTGACCCGTTAACGTAAAACCTAATCCGTTTCTTGAGATATGCATAAAAATGGGATTGCTTATAATTTTGTAAGATTTATAAACATAGTTCTGTACCTTTTGTTAAGCCTGTAAACATTATACCATTAACATTTATAATAAATTATCTGTGGACGAATACCCTCACCGCATGGAAAACGCATCCTCTATCACTAATTATGCTTATTTTCGTGTTTATTTATTTATGCTTCCAAGCATATTTTAGTGAAATGCAAATTTTGCGTAATGAACGCAATTAAGAACTTTCAACTGTTGGTGTAAGAGCGTCCATGCTGCCTTTCGAAGACGAGTTTAGTTGTGCAGCTGACCTTTCGGAATAGCATTATTCAGGTATTTCAGAATGTACATTGCCGCTAGCATTGAATGTCTGGGTGTAGTGCAGTACCCAGTACTTCCTCCACATTAGAAAAAGGGCAGCGAAACTAGGAATCTAGGATTTAGAAGGATTATTAATATCTGCATAATAAAAACGAATATATGCGTAAAAAATATGCGGCAAATGCTTTCGTAATATAAATTCAGAACGAGGAATTTTTATTATTACATAAATTTTTATTTATTTAAGAATCTGAACGGAAACGGGTTTGCCATAGACAATAACAATAACACACACAAATTCTTAATAGAAATAATACATTAAAATAGGTGCAAACAGAATATAATAGTTATACAGTAGTTTTCGATCTTGAATAAGTTATAAATTGGTCAAATTTTAATAGAAAAATCTGATGTGTTACACTCACATGACTTTCTCTACTCTTGTACAATCTATTTTTACAAACGCCTATTCTCCATATGCTTCATGTTAATGGAGATATCGAGATGTCAATCTTATTGGTAATTTTCTTGTAGATGCAAGGGGAATATGGTAGCTTTTAAGCGATAGTCAAATATTTTATCGCTGGTTGCTATGTGGCGCATTCCATTCTCTTTGCATGTCCAGGACATAAAAAAATCTGATGTGTTACACTCACATGACTTTCTCTACTCTTTTACAAACTATTTATACAAACGCTTATTCTCCATCTACTTCATGTTAATCGAGATAAACATTTGCATAGTCTATCTTATTGCTTATTTTCTTGTAGATGTAAGGGGAATATATATTTACAAGGGCAATTTGGAAATACAGTAGCCTTTAAGCACACACATCTCTCTTAATAGCTGGTTGCTAGGTGCAGCACCATTCCCTTTCCCACAGATTAATACTCTTTGCATATCCAAGACAAAAAAATCTGATGTGTTACACTCACATGACTTTCTCTACTCTTGTACAATCTATTTTTACAAACGCCTATTCTCCATATGCTTTATGTTAATCGAGATATCGAAATGTCAATCTTATTGGTAATTTTCTTGTAGATGCAAGGGGAATATGGTAGGTTATAAGCGATAGTCAAATATTTTAACGCTGGTTGCTATGTGGCGCATTTCATTCTCTTTGCATGTCCAGGACATAAAAAATGAATAACGAATTTGAGAAAAAGTATAAGTATTAAATTATATTTAAGGAAATAACAAGCAATATCTCGAAAACGGTTCACTCAACAAAAGAAATGTATATGACATAAGTTGTGTATTTTAACGCGATCTACATTTTTTGTGTAGTAAAATTCTGTCTATCTCTTACGGTTTACCAGTTATGTAAAAGTCGTTCACAATGAAGAATACTTTTGGAGACATTCCCAGAAAATTCGAGATGTACATTTCATTTCTCATGACATTATCTTAAACATATGATATTTTAATCAAAATCGTTAGAGCCATTTTTGAGAAAATTAAAATTTTCGAAAAATGTTCCATGTAAAGGGTAGTCTGGGGTGGGGGGATTTTCTTGAAAACCTTCGTGTCGCATCTCTGGAAGATACTGAACCTAAATACCAAGTTTGGTGTTTATCCGACTGTTCGTTTTTGAGTTATGCTGTTCACAGACACACACACACACAGACACACACACAGACACACACACACACACACACACACAGGCACACACACGGACATGTTTCCAAAAATGCTTTTTTTGGATTCAGTGGGTCTCAAAGCATATATTTCCGGTGAAATCTCGGTATCGAATTTTTGGGTGGAATGCAATACTTCCCCTACTTACTATACGTAGTAGAGAAAGTAAAAATGAATAACGAATTTGAGAAAAAGTATGTGTTGGAAAATTTAAGGAAATAACAAGCAGTATCTCGAAAACGGTTCACTCAACAAAAAAATGTATATGATATAAGTTGTGTATTTTAACGCGATCTACATTTTTTGTGTAGTAAAATTTTGTCTATCTCTTATGGTTTACCAGTTATGCAAAAGTCGTTCATAATGAAGAATACTTTTGGAAACATTCCCAGAAATTTCGAGATATACATTTCATTTCGCATGACATTATCTTAAACATATGATATTTTCATCAAAATCGTTAGAGCCTTTTTGAGAAAATTAAAATTTTCGAAAAATGTTCCATGTAAAGGGTAGTCTGGGGTGGGGGGATTTTCTTGAAAATCTTCGTGTCGCATCTCTGGAAGATACTGAACGTAAATACCAAGTTTGGTGTTTATCCGACTGTTAGTTTTTGAGTTATGCTGTTCACAGACACACACACACATAGACACACACACACACACACGGACATGTTTCCAAAAATGCTTTTTTTGGATTCAGGAGGTCTCAAAACATGTATTTCCGGAGAAATCTCGGTATCGAATTTTTGGGTGGAATGCAATACTTCCCCTACTTACTATACGTAGTAGAGAAAGTAAAAATAGGTGTAATATAGTAGCAGAGTTAGGAAATTTTAATACAATATAAATGGTTTCAAGAATGACAACTGAATTTTTTATAATTATAAACAATAATACAATTTGTAATGTCCTCTTAAAATTTCTAGAAGTATTTCATATGAAGTTATTAATGCAATCAATGAAAATTGTGAGTTTATAAAGGCCAAATGTAAGATCATAAGCACTCTTTAGTGGTTCACAGTACTTAAATGGAATAACACCCACTGGAAAGACTTCATGTACAGAGCTATTCAAAAAGAAGGAGCAAACTTGAAATATTTATTTCTAATGAACGACAATAGATAGAAACACATACGACACATCATTGAATAGAGGAAAATTCAAAGTTTTAAGCCCTCACTTATTAGCTCCATTCAGTGCCCACAGCGGCGCTGGGTTTGTTTACGAGAAAATGACAGCGCCACAGGAAAAGTCGTTTTGTGTGCTGCCTATGCAAAGAGTGAATCCATTGTTTCATTGCAGTGTGCATTTCGTTGTAAGTTCAACAAAGAGTCACCTTGTCATAAAAGTTTACAATTGATACAATAAATCCGTAGAAGTTGGTTGCTTAGGCAAATGGAAAAGCACTGGCCGCCCTCGCATAACAGATAGTGCTCATTTTGAACACACAAAATAAAATTTTTAACCTTCCTCTATTCAGTGATGTATCGAATGTTTCGCCATCTATTGTCGTTCATTAGATATAAATATTTAAAGTCCGTTCCTTCTTTTTGAATAACCCTGTATATTAATTGATTACTTCTAAGATACATTCAGCAAAATATGATCAGTTTATTCCAGAGTTTCATCATTACCGTATTGATTCTCTCTCATGCTTTTCAATGGCCCCAAAATGTAAGTGGTCCCAAATAACATAATCAGGAAGATAAGCGTAATGTCCTCTGATTATATTGGGGGTTCTTAGCACCTATAGTTATGTAACAATATAGACACAATGGAAAAGGCGTATCAGATATTGAACGCAATGCAATTATAGCCGCAGACGTATGTAAATGAAGAGCTCTTGAGACTTGCCCTACTCCAGATTACACACCGCGCCGCCGCGAGCTGGCGAACAAAGGAGCATCGATACTGGACCAGGCTAGCTGAATAACGGATCCGTGCCCGCGTTTCAGGAGGCAGGCCTGTTCCAAGAACATAACGCGGTCTCTTCGGGGTCACCTCTCGCACCGGGCTGTAAGTAATCGTGTCATATAGGTCAAATATTACAAATATCGTGCTTGGAGAGCATTAGGTCTAAAATGGAGAAGAATTAACTTATCAAATAATCGACCTATCTGTTTATTTATAATCGCTGTTTTCAGTAGCGTTATAATGTGGATATAACTAATTAATGTATTTTAGTATCATAGCATTCTATTCCTGTATATTATATATAATTCTTAAGTGTTCAAATAAATGGCGTTTTTGCAAGAACGTGTTTTGACAAAAATAATTTATTCATAAGCAGGATAGGCCGTACTTACAGACCTGTTATATTTAGTTTTAATAGATATTCAAGGATACAAAGATGAAAGGGAGTGGTGCACGCCAATAATATCAACATAGCATATTATCATTTGATTGCCTGTGCTCACAATCTTTCGGAAAAAGGCTAAATCAGGAAGTGATCTTGAAATTCTGACATTCTCTTGAACGAAGGCGTTCAAAAAGAAACTTAAGTATGAAAAACTTCTAAATCATAACGTAATTATTATGGAAATAGCTCTGTACGTTACCTTTAAAATTATATTTAATGGTACAAATAAATACAGGACATCTGTATAAGCAATATATTGTATCTGCCGATGCTAGTGGCAATTTGGAGAGATGTAATGTTTAAACTCGGGATTATTTTACCATATACATTTCATGTAGAGCAAGTTTTTAATGTAGACATGTCTTATGCAGGTATTTAATTAAAATGGAAATAAATTATTTTCGTATTCGGAATGGTATTAAGGCATGAAAAATTCAGCGTTTATCCACACTATGTGCTAAAGAGACTGTAACAAAATAGCAGATTATTGTGAAAACTGCAGACTAAACGGAAAGGTTGTGTGCATTCCAACTCCCACGCTTGACTGACGGCTTTTGTTCACTCGATACATTCCAATGTCAGCTTGCTGAAATGTCGAGTGGCAAATGTTCGCCCCCTGAGCGTTTTGTTTCACCTGCAGTCGCAAGGACACCTGCACACATTTCCACTGAGAATATCCGCCCTTTATGAGAAGCAATAAGTGAAAGGAGTTAGTAAACGGAATAACATAAATGTTACGCCGTGGTGTGCTGTTTTTCACCTTGTTCGTAATTAGGTAATCGGATGCTAGGAGACTCCCTTCGCTCAGTAGTTGCTAACGTACTGTTGATGCCTTGAAGGACGTAGGAAATAGCTATTTTGAAAATGTGCCTGCGTAGTCGTGTTATATTTTGATAAATCACCAAACGCAGTTAGAAACTGTAGACCAGTTCCATAAAAACGGGACGTCTGTTGAGAATGTGTCCATGCTTAACAAAATATGTGCCAAAACCAACAGGGTACAGTTTTTACTTAAATAGTTTTAATCTGAAAAAGTATAAATTTTTCTGTCAAAGCGTCGCAGATAACTGCTACTGCTACTAAAAGCTGCAGTTCTTTGTGTCTTGTGTAGAAGGCAGATTAAAGACTATGGTGGGATGTTAACCAAAATGAAGATCATTATAGGGCAAAGCCGTTGTAAAATCCATTATAGCCAAAGCATGTTGCCTTTAGGTGTTTTGTTGGAGGTCGTAAGCCCGGAAAATACAGGTTTTGAATTCATATAAAATAGCTCGGGAAGAAAGTGCGGAAAGGAAGAGCACATATAGACTATGATGTCTGTATCGTCATAAACAAGTGGTTCGCAAATTTCAGTTTGTGGATGGTTCATTCTTTACTATGGTGTTCGGGAGTGACTGACCTAACCTGCCTTCTGGAGTAGGACACACTTTAGTTATAGTCCTGCGTGTATGATTTATAAAACATGCAATTTAGTTTTGAAAATAATTATATTTGGCAATCGATCGTAGTCATTATTTAAATATAATTGTTTTAATAGAAGACATTAGAGGTAATCAAGAGAAAACTAAATAAAATGCTCATGGTTCGATTCTTTGATCATTTCAACCCGGTGATATTTTATGTCCATTCCTAATTAAAGAAAATTAAGCTTTTTGATTGTCTAAAAAATTAAAACACGAAACACGGACTTTTTCAAAATTAGTAATAAAAGACTTAAGCTTATATTATTTTTGAAATTTGCTGTAGACGTCCCGCCGAATAATATGCATACCAATGTATAGCATGACAATGAGGGTATGCTTTTAATAAAAAAAAATAATAATGTTGCTAGCGAGAGCTACAATGGGTGTTCTTCAGATAGCACACTTTCCCAGGACGGCGAAGAGGACAAAGGATTTGAAGCCAACGATACACCTCACCAAAGGCAGGTTGTCGGCGGAATGCGGGTTCCGGTTGGCTCGGCGGTCAGGCGAATTCCAGGACGTGGAGTAGAGTAAAAAGAAAAGAGAGAAAAAACACAAGGAATCCAACTGGGGGGTCCGAGATCGAGTCTGCAACATTCCACAGACATCTCCAGTTCAACAGTTTGCTCGCTCCTCATTTGGACTGCTCCATATTGTCTGCATACTCTTAAACCAGTCGGGTTTTTATTCTTTGCACTTTTTCCCCCTTTTTAGCACGTTTAAACTACTCCATTCTTACTGGTTTTAAACCTGTATATAAATTGACACAAAGTCTCAGGAAACCTTCCGCCCTAAGTTTAAGTACCTTTGGCTGTTTTCGTACAGACCCTTGAATTATACACCAGGTATTGAATCCAAGATTATGAGTGAAGTGCAACCTCATTCTAAAATATTTATGTGAAATGATTAGTTGCATATTGCATTAAACAACTGCCATACTGTAAAGAATAAAGTAAGACAGGCTTATTCATTCCGGGGCACAGTGGTTAGGGTTAGGGTTTAGAGCGAAGGAGGATTTCAACTCTAAGGACAATGCAGGGCCTATTGCGTCTATTAGGGAAGGAATAATTCTTTCCTTAAAGCACGCCCACTGCAAACGCTGCACGCCACTGTACATCGCCCCGGGCTCTGCAGCCCTCAAAGATGAAATAAAATAAAATGAGAAGAAATAAGGTACAGGGAAATTTGCTTATCGACCTGGGAAAGCCACGAAAGAACCCAAGGTCGGAGTGGCCGGTCCAACGGGAATCAAACCCGGGACCTCCCGAATGCGGAAGGGCAGAGTGATACTAAGGATTATATCCCTGAATCCTCTATATTTTAGCCTTGTCTTTCTTTCTTCAGTTTTATTTATGTGCGCTCTTTAACTGTTCTGGTAGTTAGCGTTCCATTCTATATTGGGCGTGCAAGACCGGTAATTTTTCTCAGAGGCCTCTCTATCAGGCTTGAGGTTTTTTGTGTGCCGTAAATCTATGACACGGGACACCGGCTTTGCTTCCTTTCCTTAGGAAACCATGCTAAGGATTTTTACCCGAAAAAAATCCATCGTCCTCCGCCGGGTTTGAACTGCGACCTCGGGAACTAGAGGCTAGCATGGTAACTACTACACTACGGAGGACGACATTTTAGCCCTGTGATGCATTCATGCTGTCTGGTAAATCATTTAGAATAGGACTTCTAGGATAAAGTCACTTTTGGACTGAGTTGCTCCAAGTAATGCATTAAAAAGGACATAAACGTGTACTAGAAAATAAGAGCTTTGAGCAGCTAAACGTTCTAGCTTTTGGGGTACACCATAGTAAAAATAAAACGGCAAACATTGTATAAAATAAGTTTCGAAAGCGTGCTTCCTGCAAATGTTAAACATGTTAAGTTTAAGATGCCGGGTAGTGCTGAAAACTGTAATTAAAAGGGGGAGGGAGATTTGGGCCAGATATCGAAACTTGCATTATATAAAATAAAAACGGATGAATTAAAAGTATGTAGTAGATATAATTAGGAAAATAGAAAATAATAAGAACATTAGGATATGGCATTTTAAAAAGTAGGTTTAATAGCAGTATTGTTATATAACTTTTGGAAAGCGATTTATTGGTCATCTAGGTAAAGAATGGATGTACAAGCTGTAGTGCGACCGGCGACATGCTCAGGACGGCCGTGGCGTTAACGCCTTCATTCGAAGAGTTACTTAAAACACATTGCGCATAACAACGGCTAGCAGCAGGTGTAATAGAAATGAAAATCATGCCGGCTGCCAGCTAAGAGAAAATCGCATACAGAATCTGGATGCAAGACTAGGGGAAGAATCATAAGGATTATGCGCAATGAGATAAAATTAAGGACAGTAGTAGGTTTAATATTGCAACTTGTGCCTCGTTCTTATGCCTTCACTGTTTTACGTAACAACTAGAAAACAATAAAATAATCCAGATATGTCAAACATTCTGATAACATGATTGAATAATGAAACATGCGAAAAGCTGTCAGAATTCTTTGATTATTCATTCAATCGAACTTTTGTAGATAAAACTTGCCAGGAAAAAATGTATTAAGTTATATTAGTACAACATTTCACACAACAGTGAGATGTTTGGTTTTCGTGCTCCATTAAATTGCTCATTAGAGAAATGTAATTTATGACAGCATATGGCGTTCTATAAACGGGACTTAATGTTATATTACCAAGTTAAAGGGGAGATTAAAAGCCCTATGCCGGCAATGTTAAATCTGTGCATTCATGTCCCATTACCTCAAACTATCTAAAATATCGGACTGGAATTTGTACAAAATCTAAACGAGCCTTCTAAGTTCACTAATCTACTTTTACCCATTAATTTTGTTCATTAAGCAAAATAGAATTTGTTTTTCTTAGTTATACTATTCTTGATTAAAATTTATCAAATTTTTTTTTATATAACCAATCATCGTATTAACACCAAATTAGATCCACAACAGTACTTGGAGGTTTATTTTATCATCCTGAAATTTAATTTATTTAGATTCAATAAGTTCTGATAAAACTGGTCATTTGTACCAAAAAAATTAAAAGAAAAAACTTTTCAAAGCAAAAAATGGAGGAAACAAATTTGCATATATTTGCAAAGAAAGAAATAATTTGGTTTGAGCACACAAATGTTGCCATGTTTAACAGTAATATCAATTTGTAGGATAAAACTTCACCATAAGGAGCCCTCTACACCAAAGTGTACTTTTAAGTGAAATATGGTATTATGCTAGATGCTTTACCATATTTAAAATATAAGTATTGTGACTATAATAATAACATACATATCTATCAAAGAGAAAATTGCAAGTCATAATACTAAATAAACAACTAAACATGTATATTTTTTTTTACTTGCAATTTTCGCTCCCCTTAACAAAATCAGTTAATTCAGATGAACCTTAAAACACGGACAAAAATATGTTTTTTACAAACAAAATTAGCTTTACAAAAAATATTCATAATTCTGTAATATTGGTCATTTTTTACGTATAAAACGTGGAAACCTTTGGACACAGAAGTGATTATTAAAGCGTGACTCTGTTTCCAAAGATCTTGTCAGACGTTCTTGGATGGAATGCACAACAAGGACCTCACCCCAACACGTGACACAGTAAATTGGTTAGTAGGAGCACTTCCTGAGTTACTTGCTCCCCCGGGATATAACGGATCTACTTCCCGTGCACGACACCAGGTGGCCATAACTGCCTGCATTCCATTGCTCTGCCGCGTGTCCGTTAACGTTGGCAGCATGTTGCAGGATTGTGAGGACAGTGCTCTGTTGCCTCGGCGGATTAAAGGACCATCTTAGTCCATCCAGCTTCTAACAGATTTCTTCGCTTCTCAATGTTCTCCAAGGTTACCGTAAAACTCCTGATAAGAAACGTAATTTTGACTGCAACAGTATTCATTAATCGCAAGTCTCTCTCAGTGATGTAATTTTGCATGGTTCAGTTTACATTGTTTGTTAATGCCGTTTTCTGACAATTTAAGGATCCATATTAACATATCACACCCATTTTTGTCATTACAGTTATACTCTAAAGAGAGATATTAATCACAGATACATATCAGTAAAAGTAACATCATATCTGTCTTTAAAATATATTTTCTAAGAACCAATAGTTCCACATTTTTCAGTACTTTTTAACATTCCACGCAATGTAATTTTTCATTTGCCTTAGTGAAACTTTAAAGTTAAGCATAGAAAACTGAATAAAGGAGCCTTAAATAGTTCTTTTCTTAAATATGAAAGAAGGTCGAACATTTTAATAAATTTGTTCAGTTATTGTATTTTTTCAAGTAAAACACACATTTGACTTCCCTAGCCAACTGTAGGCAACTCAGGGTAAAGAAATGGTCGTAGAATCACGAAAGAATTTCAGCAATTGACGCTTAGGTTATTTTATGCTGAGCAGCATTTATGATAAAATACATGCTAAGTTATTTGCAGTACATGAAGCTCTGTGTACTATTATGTGGTATCTCCTACTTGGTAGCCAAGTTTTGGTGTTGTTTTCCCACCTCACTCAAGGAATGAAAGCTGCAACTTCCGGCACGTCAGAGAAATATTGGGGCACTGAGTGTCCTATAATAAATTCAGCAGCTTCTACCAAACGTTCCGGTTAAAAACAAATGACACGAGCTTAGTTTCCTCACTGTTTACAAATCGCTTTCATGCCTTCTCAACTACTTGGTAATCATCTAAGCCAGAGGTGGCGAAAAACGACTTCCTTCTGCGAGTCACCAAATATGCAACACGCACGGTGTCACTCAGAAGCACATGAAAATCAAACGGACGGTTGCAGGGAGGGAACGTGCGCCTGCGAGTCAAAATAACTCGCGAGTCACGTTTTCGCCACCTCTGATCTAAGCAAATAAACTGGCTCGGAACTATACACATCGCTAGTTATCAGCATGCAAATTAAATTAAATTGAGTTTTATTTATGGACGCTCTTAGCTGCTGTGGTCCATAGCGTCCCATTCTATACTGGGCGTGAAAGACTGCTAATTTTGCTCAGAGGCCCCTTTATCAGGCTTGAGGTTCTTTTACGTGTCGTAAATCTACGACACGGGGCCACCGGCTTTACTTCCCTTCTGAAGGAAGCCATGCTAAGGATTTTTACGCCCGAAAAAATCCATCGCCCTCCGCCGGGTTTGAACCCGCGACCTCGGGAACTAGAGAGAGCATGATAACCACTACACCACGGAGGACATCAGCATGCATCCTTAACTGCTCTAACCAACCCAGATGCTTTTCTGCAGGGAGACTTCCGTAACAACTTTTTCCAAATAAATAACAAAGTTCCACCGGTAATGCTGTAAAATAATAACTTTAGACGAAAACGAGAGTATGGTAGAAACATGAAATTTGCAACATTTTTTCTAAAAGATATGATGGAAAATTAGTTCTTTTTTCTCTCATCCAATCTACTGGTCACTTCACACTTACAAATGCAAACTTTGGTGTTATATTCATTGCACAAAGTACGAGGGCTGTCCAGAAAGTAATCTCCGTTCATGCATAGCACGAGAAGTGGTGTGGGTAGCGTCGCCATTGTGTTGTTATCTGACAACGCTCGTCCTCACACAGCAAAAGATACAAATAAACTTTTGGCTAAGTTCAAACGGGACGTTTTTGACCATCCCCCGTACAGCCCGGATTTGGACCCTAGCGAGTTCCATCTGTTCCGTTAGATGAAAAAGTGGCTTACATCTCAACGCTTTGGCAATGACGAAGAGCTTCGAAACGCTGTGACAGGTTGGCTTAGTTCACAGGCGGTAGAATTTTATGCAGAGGGTATTTCAAAGACTGTGAAAAGGTATGATAAGTGCTTGAATCTGTTTGGAGATTATGTAGAAAAATAGAGAAAAAATGTAGTTTTCAGCTGTATATAATATAACTTTTGTAAGTATGTATACCGGTTTCATGTTTATTCAAAACGGAGGTTACTTTCTGGACAGCCCTCGTACTAGTTTAAGCTTTTGTACATTCATTGCGTCTTTTAAAGTTAAATCGCTCGCTACATTTCTATGCTTTCAGATATCTTATTCGAGACAATTTTAAATAATCAACTACGTGTTTGTAAATGTAGAATCAGACCGAAAAATTCATTGCCATCGCCGAAGATCCATGGTTCAAATCCGGCTGTGGCATTAAATTTGTGACCTTAATTGTACCATTTCAACTTTAGTCTACACACGATATGTGTGAAAGAACACTTAATTATTTATTATTTACTTCAGGACTAAGACAAAAGGCGATGGTGATCCAAAAGACCTATAGAAGGAGGCCGTGTTCCGTTTGCATGTGCCCCTGTTTCTCCCTTAACATTTGTTCTCATAATTACACGAGACACGGTGACGAACGACCGGTGTTGTCATAGTTACACAACACAAGGACGTCCAAATGCACCGCGAGAGGTGAAAGTCTCGCAACAAAGGAATTTCTTGGGAAGCACCAGCAGAAAACAAAACGGTAACAAGGCTAATGTGGGTGAAGATGTCATATCTCACGCAACTTCCGCGTTTGAAATGTATATGAGAGCTGTCATCGCTTAGGTTAACAATTAATCCTGCTTCACTTTCACCTCAGAGATGAAAAGAGTAGATTCGTGTCCTGAAAACGTGATAGATCGAATAATCGTAATATATAAGTCAGCCTAAGGATTTCAGAAGGGACATAAATAAATGGCATCGTTATCTTTTAGAAACTTGGACAGTCACTTAAATCACGAAACACCAAGTTAGTTGCGCCAGCAAATGAAATCGTCTATTTCTCATCCCATCTAGAAGAATTACAAGTATGACTAGCAATGTTTTGCAACAAATCACGTTATATTGCGCGAGCGACTCTGATGCCTAGGCAATAAAGCTTTATTTCGCAAGAAAACAATAATAATTTAGAATGTGTGCAATAAAGAAACGATCCAAGTGACCAGAAAGAAGAAACCACAGTTTCGGGATGGTCCTCCAGTTCGTTATAATTCTTGATACAGGCAACACTTCAGTTTCATGAAGTCGATCACGTAGATATTGCTTTCCTTGCGCACTGTATGTAACAAATCCAGACCTGTTAAAATAAAAACAGTCTTTAACAATGGTAGGTACCTATACTCGTGCAAAAGACTATTGACTAAAGGTTCCGCAACACATTAAGATGTGAAATAAACACAGACAAATGCAACGGGTGTTAAGTGCAGAAACAGAGGCAACATGACTACATATTATAGTTCACAACATGGAAACAATTGTGGCTGCATGTTTAGTTAATTACGTACTGTTACCTGAATACTCAGAGAATGGGTTGGCTGTTTCGGGTGCTTGGTTGTATGAGCAATCCCCCCGCTCCCCGTAGATTAATCACACACGTAATAGAGGTCTGCATGGACTGAAATTATAATTATATTATATTTATAATTATATTATTTATTTATTATTATTATTATTATTTATTTATCAGTCCACGAAGCGCTACTACCTGCGGGGTGAAGGTATTTGGGTTCGATTTCCGGTACTGGATGAGGATTTTTCCCCCCTGGTGGGAGGCCTGATAAGGAATGCACTCAGGTCTTTGGGACCAATAATTAAGGATCTACTTTAAAGAAACAGTGGTGGCTAAGGTCCCAGAATCCGCAAGTAGTAAGCGGTATGTTGACGATATACTGCCTTATTGACCACACGCCGTCCCAATTATGCACTCTGCCCAGGATGTCCTGGGTGTGGGCGTAAGGACGCAGGCAGATTTTGCAGTCTACTTATTGTTGTAACGTTATTCCGAATGTACCAAAATGAGCACTTATTTATTTATCACTAGTATTAAAATTTGTATAAAACGTCGTGATAGTCCCAGTCCTAAAGCATAGATGCGCAATAGCATTGACCAGCCCACTTGCATAATAAGAGAGGTGGGGGGGATCAGTGTGGAACCTGCTGTGGATGTGATGTCACTTCTAGTCCCTTGCTCCCCCACCACTCTCTCAGCTTCTCCTAATTTCTCCTCTCTTGTGCATATGGAGTGTCACGACGTATTACACAAGCTGTACACTGCTATGTATGTGCGCATGTTGCGATAATTGTACTATCCCGAGCATCTCAACATGCGGACCAAAAACTGCAATAAATTATTACTTTGTCTTTATTCTCCCTTTACATGGAAAGGTTTTCATTGTTGGCACTAATGATTTTGGTTAAAATATCTTAAAGATATTTACATAAATAAAATGCATATATTGAATGTGATACATTAATTCTTTCGGCTTTATTTTGAAACCCGAGCCTGGCCTGCCCGACAAATATGAGTCTGTACGACGGAGCATGAAGAATCAGAACATTAGACTTGTATCCCAAAGAACGCTACAGCAGAAAGTTTCATACTTAGTAGTCACGTGTTTAGCGTAACCAAATTAGTACACCGTTAAATGCATAATATTATATTTGGTATCAAATCCTTGTTTCAGAGAAAGATGCAACTATTTACGCTCAGGTCTTGAAGGCTTTTATAAATCTTCGCCTCGCCATCTTAAAACATATACCACCTATAGGTATTTTAATAGGAAGACATAATTGCTCTTCTTCAACCAAAATAAGCAAAATCAATCATAAACTAGATAAGTGAGCATCCGCTTTTTAAATCAGGTTGACATCTCATTTCAGTTCAGACCGAAGTTTTGTACTAACATTACTTTGTTAAGAGAGCCACTGATTCTCTATGGCATTCTTTTCACAAATTTATTAGATTTCCCAATATTTTGTTTAGTACTTTTAGTTTTAGAGTTATTTTAATCTAAGAAAATAAGTTATAAAATAAAATAAATTGAGTCGCTTTTTACTCACTCACACATGCGCTTGGGTTTTCTTGCTCTGAAGCGCTTTCGGGAGAGTCTGCTCTTCCATCCTCAGCTGAAAAACCGACTGAATTCAGCTCTCCCCTGCTGACCCTCAGGATTTGAATTTAAAGCTGCCCTCTGTTAGGAATAGTTGTTACCCATTTGTACTGGAATTACTGCCATCTGTGTTCAAGATTGTCTTCTCTCCTACAAGTTGATTGGATAAGCTCCATCAAAGTATCTGATGGTGGGATTTCAAAATTCAAAATATTCTTGATATTATGATAGATGAAGATCTTTTCCCAATTTTTCAGATGTGAAAGGAAGTGTGTGGTTTTTAGTAGCTTGATGTCACGTCCTATCTCATGGTTAGATGTCCAGAACTGGCAACTGCATATTTATCCAATTGTTTTAATTTAATGTTTCTTTGGTGTTCACCCAAACGTGTTTTTAAATTTCTCTTGGTTCTACCAATGTAGGAGCCCTCACAATTTTGACATTGAATTTAATATATTCCAGACTTTCTTAAATTATCTATTGTGTTGGGCAGAGTTATATTCAACACATTTATCAAGTTAAAGATATTTTGAGGTGCAAGTTGGATGTTGTATTTTTCAAAATATTTAAACAATCCTGGTAGTATGTGAATTTCTTACACACCATATCCTTTCTATTAGGGTTCTGTAGAATACTGGTCGTATGTAGAGTTTGTTTCTTTTTGTATTTAATAATTAAATTATTAATTAACTGTGGGTTAAATTTATTTTCCATAGCCACATTTTTTATGTATTCTATTCAATGTTGTATTCTTCTTTTTCCAATGCTGTATTGATTATCCTGAAGTCTAGGCATCTGAACACTGCATGTTGATGTGAAATAGAGTTATAGAAGTTATTTTTATGTAATTATATACCTGGGTAGGATTTCTATAGATTCCAAATGTTAAGCCTTATCCTTATGTTTTGTTATTAAATCCAAAAAAGGGAGCATACTGTCTTGCTCTATTTCCATAGTAAATTGAATATTTATGTCTTGATTAGTCAAAATATCTAATGCAGTATCTGTACATTGTTTAGGTATTATGGCGAATATATCATCCACATATCTAAACCAAATTTTAAATAATTTTCTGGGTGAGATGTCATCACAGCTTTCTCCGAGCTCATATACAAATCTGCTAGAAATGGAGACAATGGGTTATCCATAGCCAGTTCATGTGTCGGATTATAAAATTTACTTTGAAAGTAAAATAGCTTTGAGCGATACAGCAAGATGTGAGTGTAATCAGGTCTTGAATATGATTTTCTTGTAAGTTAATGGAGATAACCAAGTTTCAACAGTGCTGGAATACTATCTGTAGGTACATTTATAAATAGGATGTGACATCAAAAGATCATCCTTACTGATGTTGAAATTTTTAATATTGTTTATCAATCAGCAGAGTTTTTTATACTTTGTGTTGGGAATTTTTCAAAAGATAGAATTCTTTAAGTCAACCACTTGCTAACCCATAGCAAAGCCTAACCCAAGTAAAAGTATATCATTAATGATAGGCCACATGCTGTTATCTTTTCTATGAGTTTTAGGTAAGCAGTAAATCCTCCGTAGTATGGATTGCTGTTTTTAACTGTCTTTTCTTATCAGAATTCATGATATTTTTGTGATTTGCTGTAGTAATTCTGTATAAGGATTGTAAACTCGAGCGGCGTTACGATGCTCAAAATAGATTGATATCTGAAGTGGTAGAACCGAACTGCCGGAGAAGGAATTGAGGTAAGTGTTGATGGATGAGGAATGAAATGAGTGCACACATAAGCGGCAACAAGAGGGCCTCTGAAAGCTTTCTAACTTATCTCTAATGCTCTTGGAAGTTGTTAAATGCCTTGCCGGATTTCGCCGCCCACTCTACACCAAGCCGGAAACACCGCGCAAGAATGCAGTGCCCTCACTGGATGTCTGACAGCGCTTCGTGTGCAGTTTATTACCAATTACGCTTTTTACCCAGGAAGTGGTTTCTAAACCGGATCTCATTGCAGTCTTTGGTACTTCCATTTTACTAGTAGGGATAAAAGTGGTCTACTGTTTCATATTAAACCACTGCATCTGAAAAACCGAACGTCCACAATTTTGTTTCAACTTGAAAGTTTTTCCATTTATTCAGAACTTAAAGACAAAATTATCCAAAGCTAAATCAGGTATGTCAAAGTGTTTTTGAGATATTATTATTATTATTATTATTATTTGCTAATAAAAACTACTTGTAGCAAGTACCCAGTTTATTATAGCAGTCTTAAAATTTTATTTGGAATTTATTATAAAATGAATGCTGCATACATTTATTTTAATCAGCGTAAGAACAGCGCTGTTTTGTATGTACTATCGAGTTTTCAATATTACGAATACGAGTAGCAGAAAATATTCAATTGCAGATGAACTATTTAATATTTCATTATAGCAAAGCAGTTTTTTTTCGACTCATCTGAATTATCCCTAAAAGCTTTAATTAGATAAATAAAAAACGCTGATACGCAAACCATTTTGAACGGCGAAAAATGCTGAAAAACAAACAGTAAGAGAAATGGACTTGAAGTTTACCGAAATTGCAAGGGATCATTTAAATGTTCAAAGGTACTTCATAATAATCTGTTTACTATAATTTTGTCTGTACTTATATACGTATACATATACATACACACACACACACACACACACACACACACACACACACACACACACACACACACATATACGCATCGATTTTTACCTTCAGGGTAATTCATTATAAACGTTAAAATCGTTTATTTATCCAAAGCTGAAAAGTATACGAAACATTTTGCTCAGTTTTATTTTATTATGCGTGCTTTGGTTGAAAATTTCCTAAACGATTTGCTGACACTTCTTGTGAATGACGCAAGACTTTCAGAACATTTAATCAACAATTCGGGGAATACTCAAAAAAGAAAACAAAAAAATTTGGTCCCAAATCCTGTACGATTCCATTGCCTTTCTGGTTAACACTAAATTATCAGTGACATGCAAATGTATTTTTGCTTCATATCAGACGGGCTCTTAAAAAACGTTGCGTTCTCTCTTGGAAGGAACTCTGGCTGAGATGAACGTGGTTCATTAAAGTTGGTAGACAAACAATTACTCCAAGCGAATCTCTCACACACGCATGTACATACATTCATCCATCGTATGACTCATGGACTGTGTCCACTTTACTCGGCGCCATCAGGCGGCTGTTGACTTGAAACCACATCCGGCACACGGCGCCATGGGTTCGGTTCCCAGTTACGTACAAGCATTTGTGGTTAACTCCTTAACATGTGTCTAAGAAGAATGCATGTAGGTAATATCGTTTTCTCTGCCAGTTTATTTATTACAAAAGTAAAATAGCTGAAAGCTCAAACCTTCAGATAAGGGGTTTCAACGTTCATTCATTTCATAATTCATTTCATATTTCGGACTTTGTGGTAATACGGAATGTACATTTGGATGCGCAGTTTTTAACTGTTACGTCTTTTTATGCACCAAAATTATAAACAACGCAGTGGGACGTAATTCAGCATAATGGTCGTCCTATACCTCAACACTAAAATTATGTTCAGAAATAATTAATTTTTTCTTGTGCTTTTGGGTTTATTCTAAAAAGATTGTTGTAATGCACCATTTTAAAATGACCAAGCTCACAATAAGTCAGTCTTATAGTACAATTCGTAAAAAGATTGTCGTCCTCCGTGCAGTAGTGGTTACCATGCTAGCCTCCAGTTCTCGAGGTCGCGGGATCAAAGCCGGCGGAGGGCGATGGACTTTTTCAGGCGTAAAAATCTTAAGCATGGTTTCCTTCGGAAGGAAAGTAAAGCCGGTGGTCCCGTGCCGTAGATTTACGGCACATAAAAGAGCCTCAAGCCTGATAAAGAGGCCTCTGAGCAAAATTACCGGTCTTTCACGCCCAATATAGAACGGGACGCTAAGGGCCACAGCAGTTAAAGACCGTCCATAAATAAAACTCAATTTAATTTCATTTCATCAAAAAATTTGCTTTCGATTATTTATTTTTAAATACTTAATGTGCATTATAACTACAGTACTTCCCAAATAAGATTAGTGCTTAGCAGAATCACATCCGAATTATTTAATCTTTGGATAGAGGAAACCCATTAGGGAGAAATTCCATGGGGATAAGAATAAACGAAGGTAACTAACTTTGGTTATGAGATTTAAATGTCGATTGTATGGTGTTACAATAGCTTACTTGTGGTAAAAATAATTGTAAAACGCAAGTATGGCACTTCGCAATAAGCATCTTTATACACAATTTGAGAAAGAAATCCGCATATAGGTATTTCTCTTCAGAGCCGACACACCTCAAAAGCGTATTATAATAACTTGATCTTCATCTATTACTTCTTGCTAAGAAATACACCAGCGGTACTGAATATACGCATTGAACTTCAGACAACAGACATCCTATCCACAAAGCCTACAAAAAAAAACCTTTTTAAGATGCTTACAGAGGTAGGAGAAGAACGGCTACTTGAAAAGCAAGACGTACAAAGAATCGTTACGCGACCGGAAGCAGTTACAGAACCGCCATTTCCTGTAGCTTCAACAAAAAAGAAACCATTGTCCTTTGCATACCATTACGCAGTTCAGTTAAGTTACACATAACTTGAGGAATGTACGAGTTCTTGAGCATATATTTCCAGCAAAAGCATAGGTCATGCATTATTTTGTGATTTCATTTCAGCTTTTGTGCTCCTTGAAAATAAATTAGGATCACTTTTAAAGAACGCAGAAGAGAACTCTTGAAACCAAAAGTTAATATAGCAGAACATAACAGCAGGTTTGCGAAAATATTCATTTTATAACTATTTTTACAGTAACAGACGTACATCAGCATAAACGAATTTATCAGAGGGATATTTATGGTTTATTTACTCGTATAATCACAGAAAGAGAAACTGTATCATGGCTGAAGTACTTGAAATTAAAGGATTTCTAGTTCAGGATATCCTTGAAACGGCACAACCAATGCGTTACTCATGGATTACTAAGTTGGTACATATTCTTGCTAGATCTGAGAAGGTAAAATTACACGGATATGGTAATGCAGTGGAAAGTGCTGGGTACCTTCTGATCTTACTCCATGTACCCTTCTCAATGCAGAGAACTGGTTGTCTTTAGAGCCTACAAGAAACACTCAACTGGGATTTCGTTCACGTTTCACGTGTAGTTGGTTGAGGTGCTGTGTGTCTCAAGAATTAAAACCATTTTGACTCAAATGATGTTTGAGGCCATTTCGGGCTTTGAAGTTCAAGTCTCGGCCATCTGCTCTATTACCCACTTCTGTGTATTCTTAGGTTCTTATAATCAGACATCTACTGATTTACCGTTAAGTAAACAGACTTCCACGCTTTAAACAGCGTAACGTTTGCTTTTAAAAAATCGAGCCTTATTTTTTTCGCATTGATAACTATTTCTTGCACGAGTAGTGTTTACGTAATCATTACGGAATGTGGAGTACCCGAATTAATAAAATATACCGAGCGAGGTGGTGCCGCGGTAACGCGTTTGACTCGGGTGGTCTCGGGTTCAAACCCCTCGGGGCCGGCCAAACTGACCGAAGGTTATTCCGCGGTTTTCCTCTTTCGCTAGGCGAATGCTCCCGGGTAATTTGATCCGCGAATATTCCTATCTCTTTCATCGCTATACTTCATGTCCCTCATTGCCACCTGAAACGGCAACTCTAGGCCGGGCCCGAGAACAGTAATTCTAGATAACTTATTAATTAACTTTTAGTGATGTTAAATCATATTATGTAAATATCTTTTTCTCATACTGCTTGTATATTTTAAGAAGGGTGATTTAACGTTATGTATCTATCTAGGTTATTAATATTAGTAGAGTTATAAATGGTTTAATGTGAATAATTTAAGCGCTATGTTAAAATACTGTCCACGGTGGAATGTTTTAGCTACAGGAATAGTGCTTTCGAAGGCAGAAAACCTAGTTTTATTACCTCTCTTCGGTCGCCGTGCTATTATTCCTACAGCGAGGGTGTAGAGCCTTTGTCCCATTATTTGATAATTCGCCGTGACCAAGTGAGTGAGACAGACAACCTTAACGGTAAATGTAGGAAAAGCCGCGATTTATATTAAAATTGGACCAATGAAATCCCTGGAAGTTTATTCGAAATAGTTAGACGCGTCGAGTCGCGCTAAAAATGTACCAATAGGAAAGGAAGCAGCCTCAGGAGCCTGAGACTATAAATGAATCTGTTTGGGGAAAATTCGGGGCAGTTTATGTCATGTGTGGTCAGGGAGAGATGCTGCAGGATGTGTGAGATATCGCGCCAAAAAGGGAATCAAGTCAAATTTGTCATGTCAGCTTAGTATTGCATTTTATTCGACAGTTTTTGTCATGTGTGGTCAGGGAGAGATGCTGCAGGATGTGTGAGATATCGCGCCAAAACAGGGAATCAAAATAGTTTTAGCAACACACCTAAGATCCGCTACTCTGAAAGCGACAATAAGAATAGTTATATTTCGTGCCATATCCACGCCATAGTTTAACAGCGGTGGACAGTATTTTACAGCGGCAATACCAGTTTTGTATACTACGAGTGTTAATTCAATAAAAAGAAACGGCAGTGTCATCTTTTCATAAACAAAGCAAGTCTATGTCTTCCTATATCACCACCCGAGATCTACGTTTTCCTTTACCGAGGATAAGTCCATGCTCCCATAGAATTTAAGAACAATTACTGAGGCTAGCCGAGGATAAATTGAAGAACCAACACGCTGAGAACTTCTGGAAGCCACGGGAGAAGCATCAAGGTAAGCTACAGCAACGGATGAGGAGGTGATCGCCGCAAACTGGCTCCCAAAAGTGGGGCTAACAAACGTTAAGATCGCCGCAAACTGGCGCCCAACGTGGGGCTCGAAGGGAGGACCAGCTCGAAGGGAAGACCAGCTCGAAAGGAAGAACGACACAAACGGAGGACTAGGAAACAACGAACAGACGAAGAATCTTCAGAGGAAAGGGGCACAGCAGAACAAAATTACAACGCGAACTTCTAATCTACCTACGTGGGACAACAAAACAGCTGAGAACATCGCTTCTAGAACTTCACCAGGATTCGAACCCGGAACGCATCAGTTAACATTAAAAAAAAATACAGGTTAGAACTTTTATTCAAAAACAAACAAAAAGGCATGCAGAGTAGTGACTCAGTTTTGTGAACACATGTTATTGAGAGGGGGTAAAGTCATTACTAGGGAGGTAGAACTTGCTAACGGAACCATGAGTAGGTCAAGGGAAGATTTGAAAGAATTGAATGGGGAGGCTATTGTCAGCATAACAACAGATGGAGAAAATATGGGCGCAGCAGAAGTAGAAGTTAGGCTAGAAAGGCAATCACCGAATAAGCAGGTCATTGACGCAGGTCAAAACCAGCTGCTAATATTGCTTCAACAGTTGAGCGCAATAATAGATGAACGGGGTAAGATCTTCAATGAACATAGTAAAAAGTTAGAAAGCATAATAGATGAACGGGGTAAGATCTTAAGTGAATATAGTAAGAACGTAGAAAGAATCGGAAGTCAACTAGATAAGAATTTAGAAGGGGAATCAAATGGGCATAATAAGGACGTAGGAAGAATCGTAAGTAAGCAGAGTAAGGGCTTAGAAAGAATCGTAAGTGGACAAGATAAGAATGTAGAAGGTGAATCAAATGAGCATAATAAGGACTTAGAAAGAGTCGTAAGTAAGCAGAGTAATGACTTAGAAAGAATCGTAAGTGAACCAGATAAGAATCTAGAAGGGAAATCAAATGAGCATAATAAGGACTTAGAAAGAATCGCAAATGAGCAGAGTAAAGACTTAGAAAGAATCGTAAGTGAACAAGATAAGAATGTAGAAGGGCAGAGTAAAGACTTAGAAAGAATCGTAAGTGAACAAGATAAGAATGTAGAAGGGAAATCAAATGAGCATAATATGGACTTAGAAAGAATCGTAAGGGAACAAGATAAGAATGTAGAAGGGAAATCAAACGAGCAGAGTAAGGACTTAGAAAGAATCGTAAATGAGCAGAGTAAGGACTTAGAAAGAAAATTGAGTGAACAGAAAAAGGATTTCGAAGGGAAATTAAGTAAGCAGAATAAGGACTTAGAAAGAAACTTAAGTGAACAAGATAAGAATGTAGAGGGGAAATTAGTTGAGCTGATGAAGGGGAAGCTAATAGAAACACTTGAAGGGAAATTACTACAGATACTAGAAACTAAAGAGCCGAAAACACTAACGGGAGAAGAGACGTTAAAGAAAGCTTTTGAAAGAATGTTAAAAAGGGCGCAGAAAAGAAAGCAGGAATTTAAAACAAGGAAGCGAAAGAAAGGGTTGATCGAACTTGGAGAATTAGTATGGGTATAAAAAAAAAATCCAGCATTCAAATTAAAAAAAAAAAAAAAAAAGAAAAGAAAGACATAATATCATTGATCCTGACTCTACAGTGCCTGGAAAGGAGAGCTTTCACATGTGAATTAATGAATTATCGTAAGCAGTTGTGCAGAACATTTTTTTTTGCATTACTAAAGAGACTTGAGTATTAAATGCTCATTAGTGATAGTGAAGAAGAACAAGAAACACCTTTGCCATTAATATGTTTCAGTTTCTTTCTGCTTGAATAAGTTTGTCTTAAGGTTGAAACAGCTTTTATTGTCAGAATATTTATTATATTTTTTTTTGATATTGAGCAATATTTGTAAATTATTAATTGGTTGGTATGCTAGCAATATGCTGACAGTTTTCTTTAAACATATAAATTAGTTTTATTAATTATAAAAAAAAAGGTATCATAGAATGGAAAATTTATTTAAAGGTCCATACAGGGTGATTTACATTTGAGTTACAAGAAATAAAGAATTCCAAGATCGTAGGGAGATACCATAAACAGTTGCTCAAACCGTACAAATGTTTAGAGAATGAGAAGGGTGAAGAATGTAATGAAAATAGTCAGGTTAGTTTACTCGAAATGAGGTAGCAACCCTATGAACAAATAGTAAAGGTAATACACCCGAGAAATAAGGATGTAAAGAAGTAACTAAATGCATAATAATTATGTACCAATATGTATGTAAATAGATTTAAGTTCTAGAACTTAATTTGGGTATTAGAGTATTTGTTTGCGTTACAAGTTATTCGTGTGCGCGAAATGTATTGTGTAAGAATGTCTCTCGGAAACCTGTTTTTAAATGGTGAGAGGGGATCAACCATAACAAATGTGGAGTGAATGACCCAAATATAAACACCACTGGTGTGGCAGAACCCTTGTGAAGAAACAGGTATAGCGAAGGGTCTCTGCCAACAAAACAAACCTACAAAGGCCATAATCAGAGGAATTATTCTGGAAAAGAAAATTGTATCAAGTGCTGAAAAATTTATTCTTTTCCAGAACAGGGCAATTTGAAACGGCAACTCTAGGCCGGGCCCGAGAACAGTAATTCTAGATAACTTATTAATTAACTTTTAGTGATGTTAAATCATATTATGTAAATATCTTTTTCTCATACTGCTTGTATATTTTAAGAAGGGTGATTTAACGTTATGTATCTATCTAGGTTATTAATATTAGTAGAGTTATAAATGGTTTAATGTGAATAATTTAAGCGCTATGTTAAAATACTGTCCACGGTGGAATGTTTTAGCTACAGGAATAGTGCTTTCGAAGGCAGAAAACCTAGTTTTATTACCTCTCTTCGGTCGCCGTGCTATTATTCCTACAGCGAGGGTGTAGAGCCTTTGTCCCATTATTTGATAATTCGCCGTGACCAAGTGAGTGAGACAGACAACCTTAACGGTAAATGTAGGAAAAGCCGCGATTTATATTAAAATTGGACCAATGAAATCCCTGGAAGTTTATTCGAAATAGTTAGACGCGTCGAGTCGCGCTAAAAATGTACCAATAGGAAAGGAAGCAGCCTCAGGAGCCTGAGACTATAAATGAATCTGTTTGGGGAAAATTCGGGGCAGTTTATGTCATGTGTGGTCAGGGAGAGATGCTGCAGGATGTGTGAGATATCGCGCCAAAAAGGGAATCAAGTCAAATTTGTCATGTCAGCTTAGTATTGCATTTTATTCGACAGTTTTTGTCATGTGTGGTCAGGGAGAGATGCTGCAGGATGTGTGAGATATCGCGCCAAAACAGGGAATCAAAATAGTTTTAGCAACACACCTAAGATCCGCTACTCTGAAAGCGACAATAAGAATAGTTATATTTCGTGCCATATCCACGCCATAGTTTAACAGCGGTGGACAGTATTTTACAGCGGCAATACCAGTTTTGTATACTACGAGTGTTAATTCAATAAAAAGAAACGGCAGTGTCATCTTTTCATAAACAAAGCAAGTCTATGTCTTCCTATATCACCACCCGAGATCTACGTTTTCCTTTACCGAGGATAAGTCCATGCTCCCATAGAATTTAAGAACAATTACTGAGGCTAGCCGAGGATAAATTGAAGAACCAACACGCTGAGAACTTCTGGAAGCCACGGGAGAAGCATCAAGGTAAGCTACAGCAACGGATGAGGAGGTGATCGCCGCAAACTGGCTCCCAAAAGTGGGGCTAACAAACGTTAAGATCGCCGCAAACCATACCAGGCATTGGGCTGATCACCCATCCTGGATATGCTATGATCTAGAGTTTGCTTGCTCTCAGGCTACTGAACCAGGGTATTGGCTTGCAAGTCCTCCAAAGAGGAGGATAAGCCGTTAAAGAAGAATTATTAAAAATTTTGCCCCAGTAATGTCAATAGGCGTAATACTATTGAATGTTTTAAGTATGTGTGCAATGGCCGAAAGCTCAACTTTTAATAATTATTTTAGCGATTTTAATAATTTAACCCGGCGGAACACCCGAGAAGCCATAATGATTAACATTCACCGTGAAAGTTTTAAGTCTTACACAATGCGCAAGATCAACATTTTCCTTGACTTCACTTCGGGCATTAATGCATAATATATTAAGTTATAATATAGTGCGGAAGACACCATGAAGATAACTTTTGAAAACCTTGCTGATATCAATTCACCACCACCGCCACAAATTGCACACACACACAGGAACCTCGTTTATCCGGTTCTCATCCGGATTTATTTTTGCTTACCTTTTCAACACAAAACTATGTGCGTCCTTTAATAAATACTAATGTACCTATGTGTTTCTAATGTTGGCATCGCAGGTAGCGTAGAAATCGCCAGCGGTCGCACAGCTACACAGCAAACTAAAGTGTGCGAGATTGTTTCATTCGTTTTCATGACAGACCTAATAGCAATCGTAGACTTCTAATCTGGAAGGCTTTCAATCCTCTTTTCTTTTGCTTTTACAGTGATCCAAATTTCAATTAATAGTTTGTTTCCAAATTACCTCCGATCCCACCTAGTCCGAGGTGGATTAACGAGGTTCTCTTGTACAATGATTTTTCAGGTAAAGCTAGTTTATTCCAGACAAATATATTGTTCAAAGATAGTCATCAGAAAAGCACTGGAGTACCTAAATTAGAAATTAGAGAAGTTTTAAATTTGTAAAATATTTAAAGTAAGAAGCAACAACTATAAAATGAATAGTTTCAAACAGCCTTTTAAGAAAGTGCGCAAGAGAAAGTCGTTCCTAGTTTGTTTGTCCACTTTTGCATTCGAAATTCATGAACATCGGTGTGTGTTCAATTTGCAACCCATGACAAATTAAGCTAGTTCAAATCATCTCGTATAACAATCAATTTTATTTGTTTGGTTGTAATTAAAATTTCCGTCACTAAGTTCAGTTTCATCCTGTAGCTATTAAAACGTGAAATAATTGTTAGTATGCGACAAGAAAATAGCGTGGCTTATAGGTGAATAGAAAACTGCTAAACATATCGAAAATCTGGCCTCGAAAAATTTGGTACACACAGCGATGACGAAGATTGGCCTATTTTGGCGCCAAACAGACTATACAAATGGAACAAAACGTTATCTCACAACAATGGCCACTCTCCTTGGCAACGGTTCTCAAGGCCACGAGTTTTGTGCGCAAAGTCCGGTACCGCCCCAGCCTCCTAGAAATTCCTTTGGCTCAACCCAAGGGACATGACGTTTTGATTTACACCTACAAGAAAGGCGAAACGGAATCTTCTGGAAGAGAAATAGGGGTTGGACCCTTTTCTAAACCAATTTTACGATGCTCGGTTCTACCTTGAGTAAAGCTTCGCTCTGGGGTGAAGTGGGTTACAAATTCTCAATTCCTTCTTATCCAACATTACTTTTGCTGCCATATACTAAATTACTTACATGTCCTTAAGCTACTCTTTGTTTTATTTGGTGCGTTCACTAAACAGCTAATCATCGTTTTCTCCGTCTTGTATATACAGAAACAAATTCAGGAACCGCTGCACACGCGGAGTTGAAATTTTGTATCTAGGTAGAAGTTAAAAACAATGTCGGGGCGTTTACAATTTTGTAGATATTGCTGACAAATAAAGACTGGATTATGTGGAACATTATAGAAAGAAATTTACCAAATTACCATATTATTTCCATCCATCCATGTCCCTCCCTCTAAATCTCTCATCGCCACCGAACAGCCACATGGATGTGTTTTGGCAATCTGTTCAACTGGTATGCACCCGATGCGAGTTTCGGCAAACACTAGGTTTGTGTCCAGAACCAATTTTGCAATTAGCACCTTTCATATTCCATGTAAAACAGTTACATTCAATTGCCCGAGGCGGCATCTCGTTCATAAGCAATCGTGGCATGACGAAATTACCTTATATAGAGGCCGCTACTGCCTGGGGCAGGTAGCAGGTGGACCACTTGCTTTTTGTGTTGTAATGTAACCAGGAAGTAATGACAGTAGCTTCAAGCAAATAAGTAATAGCAATATCCGAAACCTAAATTCCTAGGAAGTACTCGTATAACGCGGTCACAGCCTTGCTACATATCCTACGTTCTTCTCTAGCATACTTTCGTACTGTTCACATTTTCATCCATAAATTACTTTCAAGAGACTCTTAAATGTTTGCGATGGACAGTTTGGAAGTTATCTTACCGTAATATTTCTAAACCATGATACATTGTACTCCATAATGCAGGTAAAGTTACTGCATTAACATAATTTAAGAATATGACTAAACTTTGTTTGGAATCACTTCTAAAGGACAATATATTTAGGGGAAGGGGAGGGAAACGTTTAACCTGCATTTTACAGCCCAGATATGCAGAAACAATCAACAAATGGAAGAAATTCATGCTTAAATGAGCCCTGTATTCATAGGTACCCATCATTTGTCTTTTCAACGTTAGCGCAAACACCGAGAAGGGCGAAGAAAAAAAAAGGCTTATGCAGGCACCTCGCACCAACCAGTATATGAACTTGGACCTCCGGAATAGAGAGAAGCTATGTTGCGCTCACACCACCTGTGTGGGCGTAAGCAGTGGTGGGCACATTTGATTTAAAGTATAAATAATTTGCTTCAACAAAGAGCCAAATGCATGGCTATACGAAAAAAAGTAATGCACTATTACTTACTTACTAGCCGTAGAATCTGACAATTGTACTTATTTTCCTTCCATAAGGTTCTGTTTTCATCTATAGACCACGACGTAGTTAGAGGTCAGCACGGACTCGGGCCTAGGCCGGGCCGGTATTGGGCTTAATTTGACAAATGACCGGCTTCATTCTTAAAAATAAATGAATGTATCACATCCAACATAACATTTTATTTCTCATGTAGGTAAATATCACAAAGGTATGGTATTTTAATCCAAATCATCAGCGCCATTTTTGAGAAAATTAAAAATAACGAAAGCTTATTTATGTAAAGGGAAAATAAAGATGAAAAAATAATTTATCACGTTATTTTGTCCCCGATATTGAAATAACCGAAGTAGTACAATTATCAAAACACGCACGCATCCATAGCAGATAAATAAAATGTTCGCTTCGGTCAAATAAAATAACGTCACAGCAGCAGGGCAGTGCAAACTCCACCTCCCTCCGTCCACCCACACCTAGGGCAGAGTGCACTCATAGTGGTCAATAAGACAGTATGCCGTCAACATGCCGCGTAGGATTCCAGGGTCTTAGCCACCACTATTTCTGTAAAACGGCTCCTCAATTGGTCCAGGACCTGAGCGCATCCCTTATCAGGGCTACCAGCAGGGAAAAATTCCCCATATCGGTACCGGAATTCGAACCGGCTCCCTTCGCATCGCAGGCAATAGCCCTTCGAAAATGATGATAATAATCATAATAACAATAGTAATAAATAACAGCAAAATAATTTTATTTAAAACAAAATTAGACAGTCGGGACTGAGCTGGTAGTTCAGTATGATCTATTGTTGGTCTCGGTTCATACCACGCCGGGCCTAAGATTTTCAGCCCGTGCGGATTTCTAATGTCATTCTAAGGAAAGGAGATGCACCCACCAGCTTCATGGTAATATAGGTATAGTGAGCGTGCTAATCTGGAGGACCAAACTGAGTCCGGTGAGCATTTTCCCTGCCACTCCTAAGATATATGACCCTTGGGACCGAGGAGTAGGCAGTTTAATTTATTAATGTGTCATGCCTCCGTCGTCTCTGTATACCTCAGATGTTTTAAGCCTAGCGAACTATCAAGAAAACACAGCTTACCTTACAAAGCTGTGTTAAGAGGCCATTCGTCATCAAGATGCGAATTGCAATAACCTCGATCATCACTATGATCAGAGGTAAGAGTTCATAAGTGTCAAAACGCGCTAATTCTTCAATTGCGCAGGTTGTACTTAGGGGAATATAGTGATCATTGCTTCATATCACAAAGTATATTAGAAAATTATTTAATATGACGTGCTAAATATGATTTTCCTCAACATTCATACCAAAATGCACTTAAAAATCCTTATTAAATTTAGTAATTTCAACATTACGAAGCGATAAAAAAAGAGAACATAAGGTAAAAGTTCTGATGTTACACTCACATGACTTTCTCTACTCTTCTACAAACTAGTTTTACAAACGCTTATTCGCCATCTACTTCATGTTAATGGATATAAAAATTTGCAGGAACTACCGTATTGCTAATGTTCTTATAGGTGCAAGGGGAATATGGTAGGCTTTAAGCGAGAGCGGGTTGCTATGTGGAGCATTCCGTTCTCTTTTAATGCCCGGGACATTAAAAAAAATCTGATGTGTTACACTCACATGACTTTCTCTACTCTTGTACAAACTATTTTTACAACCGCTTATTCTCAGGAGATTCAAGGATTTTGGATTCAGGAGATCTCAAAACATATATTTCCGGTGAAATCCCGGTATCGAATTTTTGGGTGGAATGCAATACTTCCCCTACTTACTATACGTAGTAGAGAAAGTAAAAAAATGAATAACGAATTCCCATTTGAGAAAATAAGGATTGAAGAATTTAAGGGAATAACAAGCAATATCTCGAAAATGGTTCACTCAACAAAAAAAATGTATATGACATAAATTGAGTATTTTAACGCGATGTACATTTTTTTGTAGTCTGTTTCTTATGGTTTACCAGTTGTGCAAAAGTCGTTCACAATGAAGAATACTTTTGGAAACATTCCCAGAAAATTCAAGATATACATTTTATTTGTCATGAAAACATCTTAAACATATGATATTTTAATCAAAATCGTTTGAGCCATTTTTGAGAAAATTAAAATTTTCAAAAAATGTTCCATGTAAAGGGTAATCTGGGGTGGGGGGATTTTCTTAAAACCTTCGTGTCGCATCTCTGGAAGATACTGAACCTAAATACCAAGTTTGGTGTTTATCCGACTGTTCGTTTTTGAGTTATGCTGTTCAAACACACATACACACGGACCTTTTTCTTAAAGTCCTTGTTTTTTTATTCAGGGGGCCTCAAAACATGTATTTCCGGTGAAATCTGGATATAGTATTTTTGGGTGGAATGCAATACTTCCCCTACTTACTATACGTAGTAGAGGAAGTAAAAATTAAAGAAATAAAAATACTAACTTCCTTTAATATATATAATTGTAGCTTCAGTAGGACCAGGGGGTAGGGCCCTAAAGTCGTCCTGTTGGATCTGGTACCTTTTCGAAAAGTATGCAATAATATTAGTAGTTTTGCTGGGTCACGAGAGATAATTTACATTTGTTACACAACTGTTCGCCATTAGTCCCACTTCAGCCTAAATAACATGGCATGGCATCTGTTTAAAAGCAGTTGCTGCACCGTTGTATCCCTTAAGCCAAATGCTAATGAAGAATGACATAATATCACACTGTATTCTCATTAAGTGGCGGAATGCGAGGCCAGCTGTGTTGGCGACCACCCTATGCGGTTTAAAGGTGAAACCTCTGAGAGATTTAACTGAGTGGAAAAGTGGGACCGGGGAGAAACCGAATCTCTGCTCCCTCCTGTTGCTCGGTGTCGCATTACCCACACAGATGGCTGAGAGTGAATGACTTGATTCGACCCCAGGGTGAACCTTTCGCAAACTTTGAACACTTACCTCTTTCGATCCGAGCTTAAGCTTGTTAACAACGGGCAATGCCGTCTTTCGTGACTAAAATCTGCGATTTTCTTATATTTCTATGTGCTTTGGGGTGTATTGTCTGTCTTCTGAAAGATGTGTTTGACCGTGAACCCCGCTTTTTGGTTTTTTGCAGATATGATTTTGGATATTGCTATTTACACTATAAAATTCAAGGAATATTACAGTGTCTTTGAATGGATTTTTGTACAGGTATTACTCGTCTCATTGATATCGCACTGCTGAATGCTGATACGAGTCCTATACGCCCTCAGTGAATGCAGGGTGTGACAAACAGGAAGTGCACCACGTGAGAGAGGCGATATGGAAACCTCATATGGAGATTCCAGCTCTTAGAGCACACGATTATTAACAGCTGAGCTAAAAGTAATTGAAAATGTTTTATGCTACTAGAGAGTATGTTATTATTTAAAACTGTCACTATTTGTACTTTGAATTAAATTGTTAACTGTGATTTTATATCGCTTTGTTTACTTCAGTTCGTTATAAGGTGTATTACATTACTGCTTTGACTGAAAGTGGAATAAAGAGTATTTAAATAAAATATATATATATATATATATATATATATCAGCACCCTTGGCAGTGCAAACAACCCATCCAATGAGAGTTACACTAATCTGAGATTGACACTCCCGGGCTTCATAAAATATATATTGGCGATATTTAAAAAAAAATCAGTAGATTCTGGAGAAAGAATATGACGAAAATTTGTTCAACATTCTACAATTTATATTTTTAGTAGTGTTTAACGCCCATTTTTACTGCGTATAGCACCATAGACCACTGATTGTACATTCAATGAAATGATAATTGGAAAAGGAAATTTTGAAGGAGACGTTACAGGCCTTAGGGTACTTCCCCGGCATTTGCCAATTACGAAGATTGAGGAAACGCTTCCTCCAATTCGCGAGTTTGTCTTAACGACCTCGGCCACCCTTTTCGGTCCACTATTTGCAAACGACCAAGTCCTGGTTGCGGAAATCAACTTACCTACAAGTTTAAAATGTCCGCTAAAAGGAAGAAAATAATGGCATTAAAGGAAAATAACCTCTCAGATCCAAACTTTTAATAGAAATTACAATTCTAGAGCAAACGACACATTTCATCTCTATTGGCTGTGAGTAACATTTGCTTTAATTACGATAGTGAAATAGAAATAACGTTAAACAAATTTTAGGCAATTTGTGACAGAATACGCTCAAAAATAAAATAAGAAAAGAAAGTTATGGCAGTGTTTACGTTGTTAATATAGTCAAACCTGGGCATATAAAAAAAACAGCTTAACAAAATAGTCCATGGAAATGTCTCAGATGGATAATAAACGAAGTCATAAACAAAGAACTAAGAACTGATATTGTAAGTATTGATCGCAGAGCTACAAGTAGTAGTTGTAGCCGTTGTAATTTAAACTTTTTGTAAGAACGGAGAAAAGAGAACCAACTTTACCTGTGCACCAAAGCAGCCTTACTGACCGAGAAGGAAAGACAAATAGGGCCACACAGTAAACGCTGGAATGATCAGTGAAGTCGGAATGGCCAAGTACGCTTAATCCATAGAATTGACATGCTGGAAGGAAACGTATTCGCTATAAATATTTCTACCATTTTTATGTATTGTAAAATAGAGTAGTTACAAAATGAAAATTAATTGATTTTCAATGCAGAAGTAATTTAACTTGCAGTTATAATCTGCTCCATCATAAGCTTAACAATTCGTAGAAAGGACTATCTATCACTCTTATTTTTAAAGGAATTGCCGCTTCTTTTAACTTCATTCTGGAAGCAGTAGTTTCAATGGGGTTGTGTTATTCACCTGTAGTATGCGTTAGAACACTTCAAAATCCAGTGTCTTCTCTGCAAGTTGAAGTTTTAAAATGGACACTCTGGAAAGATAAAACCTTCAGGAAACTCACCGTTTCTCTAGTAACAAGTTTAAAAGACTACAGGTTGTAGGATCCTATACAGGTCGTTTAATTGGCATCAGAGTTATAAAATCGCAATCGTTCTAATTGTAGACAGTTGAAGCGGTCCTTTATTCCATGCAGTCTGCAACAAACGAGCTGGATAAAGGAAAAAAGGAAGGGAGAGATTCCCTCTCAAGAGTCAGATAATGAAACATCGCACCTAAAGTTAGCAACATGACATGTCAATTTATGGTAAGATTCTTACTCTGGACCACACGGAGTGACTCAGGCCACAAGCAAGCCAGCCAGCCAGTCTGTCTGTCTGTCTGTCTTGTCTCCTGCATCTCCTACAAGAGCAGACGTTGAAGACATTTAAGTTATTTATATACCTCTTACGGTGCTTTCCACATACCTAACAGTAAAATACATACCGGCTCATTTGTATGTTTAAATGTATTCGTTTGAGGGTGAAAAAGTGATTTTCACATGTGCTCAAAATAACTTTGAATATGTAGCATTAAATTTATTTAATCACTTACCCGAGGGGATCAGACACTAAAATCTATCGCCTTCAAAATACACATTAAATCTATTCTCTTGGCTAATTATTTGTATAGTGTCCGCGAATTTTATGACTTGAATTTTTATTTTGCATCTCTTTGTGACTTTGCTATACTTTTGTTGTAAATGCCCATAGCGATAAGTATGTTCTCATGACTTATCTTTGACGGATAGTAAATTTCAAGCTAATACTCTGTTTAAAAAAAGGTGTAGCAGAAAGTTATAACCCCCTCCCAAAATACACACACACACACACACACACACACACACACACACACACACACACACACACATTCTACATGTTGACTAGAGACTATCGTTTGTCCAGAAACTGTAAGGTTAACCTTTTTGCTCCACAGAAATTGAGAATTTATAAAGCCGTGTGTATGTCATATTGGTGTTAGAGACAATCTGTGAAGTAGTTTAGGTAGAATTTTAATAGCCGTTGGTTTCATGCTTTAGACACTGAAACACACTGCGCTCACTCTCATATTCATACTTCCGGAGTCTGGTGGGTTAAAGAAACATGTCTCCCCCTCCAGCTGGGAAGCGAAAGTGGGACCCGTGAGATGAGAAGCCAGAACTCTGGCCACGCTCCACGGGAATAGTCCCTTTTAGTTGCCCTTTTATACAAATGCGAGCTTTAGGTTCAAAATGTGACGTATACGTAATTTTAGAAAAACAAAACGGTGTTAGTTTCTTGTTTTCCTTTTTGGAAAAAATGCATTACATCCTGAGCATATAGGGCATACAATTTAAAGCTAAAAATGTTTTTGAAAAAATTACAGAAGAGGCAAGCAGCATTGACGAACACGCAGATGCCCTTTTAGGCGCTACTAAGATATATTATGCAAACTGTGCAGTTATAATTCTCAAAATTGGCTTCATCTGATGATTTATGCCTACTATACTATACGAGGGGCACTATTTATATCTTGAGCCTTGGCAACCCTGAATGTTGTAGGTGCCATCTGATGTTTCCAATGGAAAGTTTGACATTTTTGACCATAATCTACTTCAAACATTTGGTCAATAGAGGTCATTTGTTTTGTTTACACTAACTTGAAAATTGTGTGTCAACGAAAACATGGAATTAAATCGTCAAAATGTTTGTGCAGTGATTTATTACGACTTTCGGCGTGGATTATCAAGACAAGAGTGCATCGATCAACTAACTTCCACATTCGGCGACGAAGCTCCATCCTTTGTCACTGTGAAACGCTGGTGTAAAGAATTTAATCGTGACCGGCGTTCGCTCAATAATGAAGTTCGTGATGATCGTCCAAAATCAGTTGTTGTCCCAGAAAACATTGATGCTGTGCAAAAACTAATAATGGCAGATCGTCATGCGACATATTGTGAGATTGAGGCAACCCTAGGCGTATATAAGATAGACGAATCATCGATCTATGCGTATGAGCCGGAGCGTAAACAGCAGTCGACTGTATGGGTGTTTTAAGATGAAGCAAATCCAACAAAAGTTGTTCGCACTCGAAGCACTTCAAAGCAAATGGTCGCCTGCTTTTTCAGCAAAACTGGCTATGTGGCAACAGTGCCTTTAGAGGAACGTAAACCGGTCAATGCCGAATGGTACACAACCATTTGTTTGCCGGAAGTCTTCGGTGAAGTAAGGAAAACCAACAAGAACCGTAGGATCGTTCTTCATCAAGACAATGCGAGCGCACACACATCTCGTATAACTACAGAGTATTTGAAGACCCAAAAAATCGAATTGATGGGTCATCCGCCATAAAGTCCTGATTTGGCACCCAATGACTTCTTTTTGTTCCCGAACATCAAGAATAAATTGTGTGGACAACGATTTTCGTTGACAGAAGAAGCCGTTTATGCCCTCAAAAACCATGTTTTGGAGGTGTCTCAAGAAGACTGGAATAAATGCTTTGACAAATGGTTCAAACGTATGCAAAAGTGTACTGATAATAAAGCAGAATATTTTGAAAAACAATCAAGCAGTTTTCAATCAGAAATTACTTTGTTTTACTTATTAGGCTCAAAATATAAATAGTGCCCCTCATACTAAGTAACAAGGAATATTATTGGCTGTTATTTAGTATTTAAATGCACGTACAATCACAGTATGATACAACTGCACTGCACACTCTTGACGTATTTCCAAACACTATCTTAAAGTGGATAATACTCCTACTGTTCCCCAAAACGTAATCATACTTATTTATCTGCTTAGATTATCCTTTACTGTTAGGGGGCAATAGGTTGCTTTCTATGCTTACAAATACATCATCTTGGCTTAAAGCAGAAACATGTATTTCTGCTACCAGGCACACAGTTATTTCTATCGCATAATATAATAATTTGAAATATTACTCCCTTAAAGTATTGCTGCCAGCTATATTTACTCTTTCCTCCCCCCTTCCCAACGCTCAAAATAAGGACCTCGTTATCACAGCTGAAAAACACATTCAACTGTATTTATAAAAACAAAAACATTACTGGGTTCGTGAAATACACGCAACACTTTTCTTAAACATATTACAGCTGTGTACTAACTTATAACAATGTAGATGTGGCAACAGCGTCTGTAGAAGAGGCCAGCCGGCGCCCTACTGTGTATTATAACCCCAAACATGGGGGTTGCCAGCTGTCCTGCGTACTGCGTGGGTGGCATCGCAACCTGTGTGACGCGTGTAAGGGTTACATTCCATCCAACCAGTTCTGTAAACTCGTGTCATTATTGTTTATGTTCGTCGCTCATCATTTTTATCAAGCATGAACATGATGAACTCTATGTATAGTATGTTTCAGATACGGGACACTTTAGAAAAGAAACAAGGCTGATATTCTCGCAAATCGATAGTAATATAATTTTAAATCAACTTTCTTAGAAGTTTTCTATAAATCATGTCAGTTTAACATGAAACAGGCGAACTCTGGTTCCCAGAATTTGCAGATCGGTTTTTAAAGGAACATAGGTCACCTTCGTGAATATAGCCAATGTTCAGAAGGTAAACAAGTGTCATTATGACTTACAAAATAGCTCAATAGCTTCATACACACTAAAGCTTCTTGCACCTTTGGTACAATATTATAAAATTCAATGCGTGAAATATCTACCACGAGCTTACTGGCAATGTGTGGCAGTTAAAATATTACTGCGTTGTACAATAGCGTAGTTCCTAACAATATCCATACAATGACAGCAAACCCGATTTTTTTGTTTTTTGGGGGGGGGTTGCGACGTGAAGCTTTAATCAGCAATACTACTGCACTTTTCAAGTTATCTCATATACCAGGAGAGGTTAAAAATGCTATACTGCCGCGCTCATTGCGTTAACATGGTGTGATACTTCAAATGCTGTATCTTCGCTCTAAAAACGCATTACCAGCGATTGGTTAAAGAAAATATGTTATGGAATGAAAATTATTTGTACCTAATCGAGCCATGCAATTAAAGCCATGCCGAAAGCCTTATACGCACGGTGATATCGGGTAAGGGCTAAAATGTAATCCATTTTGCCTTACTGACGTAGTAGGTGGACTTCAGGATCAGATAAACTTGATGATATTTCCATTGCAGTTGCTGTTGAGTCGCTAAAGCTGCCTTACTACAATATAACGTTGTTGAGCGGAACTGGCGGACAGGAAGTGAGCGCGATTCATATTTCATGGAGTGGAGGGGACCCGGATCCGTATTGCGTCACGACTTGACAGCTGACGATCGCTAATGTAGACAGCTAAATGCAAGCGTGTTTTGTTTTGGTTTCCCTTTAAGCAGAGCTGACTAGGCACTGCAAAGAGGCAAGAAGCACTCAGATCAGTCAACATTGTGTCACGTGCTGAACCCTCTGCAGAAAGAAATAACGGAAACGATACTGAGTGACACATAGCTCGGCATCGCAGCTAGGGGGTGGCATTTATGTTGATTGCTTGAGATAATTTGAGCCCCACCCTACATCTACCCTGCACGCGCATGATAGACGCTAGGGGAGACGTAAGGGGGAGTATCCCAACGATGGGCATATTGCGGATAATAAATTTAACGCATTTCCTGCTGGTATAATAGCAGGACTAGTTTTCGTGGTTAATCTGGCCGTATGCTCGGATACACTAGCATAATAGTCACATTACTTTGTTTACAAGGCACGTTCTGGCTATGACGAACTCCTTTGTGATATATAAATATATTAAAGCTTTGTCAATGCAACTTTCTTGAAATTGCAGAAATCCATTATTAAAGCTAATTGTGTTTCTGGAAAACTACACATAAGCATTGAGTGGGGATATGTAAAAATGTGTAGGAATGTGCAAAGTTCCCACTCCAATCCAAGTCGTAAGTGTATGGTTGTTTTTTATATTAAAACATGACTAAAACTGTCCGAATGTTAGGTTACAAAAATACGTGTAGCTACTTGTCAGACTGTTAACACACCAAAAAATAGTACTTTTTTGCACAAGTTTGTACATGCAATCTCATACTGCTGCCGAGATTTTGCTGGCAGGAGCGCCGATTCAATGTTTATAGCTCGGATTGAAATTTTCTCCATATTTTCAGCCACAAGCTGGTTGTTTAGAAACAAGCGATCAGAATAAGCGCTGCCATCTACATCCGCATCTCGTATCGCTACGGTCAACGCTTCCTGGGAGGCGTTGATACGGTTCGTAGCGTAAGATTCAGGCGTCTTTGAGAGTACGTCAAAATCACTGGCTATGCCGTTTATATTTATACAGTACTTATTTTAACTTTATTCATTTTATGTAATATAATTTAGAGAGTTTTTACTGAAAACTGTTTATACACCACGAAACTTAAGCGGACTCATCCAGTATTTCGGACTCGGCCTCGTTCAAAATACTTAATTCGTCCGCTAACAACTTATTATGCGAACTTGATACATAAATAGCTATAAACCTCTATTGCTGTTTAGTAAAGATGTTTCCCGATTTTATTATAACACAATACAGTGCTGCCAACTCGTACGTGAGGAGCACATCAGGAGATTTACACGGCTAAAATCATTTATAGAGCAACAATTGATATGATAATTTCAGTGATATAAATTAGATGTTTTATTAATTGTGATTTCGTTGCAAATTGCTACATTTAAACAGGCAGTATTAGCGGTAGTTAATTCTCCCAAACTAATAACCATAGCTTTTATCTACTGTACTGAATTTTAAAAACTATATTTGAATTCGAAAAAATGAAGTTGGTAAAACTTGTAAAGTTACATGATGATTAAAAGACTTCAGCATATATCAAATGCGCTGTTTTTACATGGATAAGTTTCACAATACTTTAAGAAAATGATTAGTAAAGAATTTTTAAATTTAGATTTTTGCTGAAAAACATGAATTTACTTTCGGATTAGGCTTTTTCAATATAATTTTACTTCTCTAGATTGATCCACCTTAAGGGTTTTTGTTAGCAAAGTTCTTTGTACGTCATGCTTTACGTTCCGTTACTTTTTTGGTGTCCCTCTTCCTCCTCTACATTCATTCCAACATATTCAGTTTAGTTGTACGAAAGAAGCTAATCATCATCATCTTCGGATTGGGTCACAGGGACTTTCTGATTCATATTTGAAGAGAGTAATACAGAAATTCAAGCAGTTATTATTTATATATATATATATATATATATATTTTAACGGTGGAAATGCATTTGTTATCACCGCTTGTTCAATAACAGAAGTTTGCATGCTTTATCACCTCCAGTCTCCACTTATCCTTTTTTCTCTTTCAGGCTAACTTGTTCTCCGCATTGGACTCAACAAGATAAATTTATTCGTCGTTCTATACTTAATTGCAATAACTTAGGGATTAAACGCTGAAGTACCACTGCGTCTACAAAATATTATTCATCAGATTTTCTCCTTTACATGTAATCGAATAATTATTCATTGTGGCATCCGTCTACGGATAGCAGACATTACCGTCCATTGTGACACTTCCCCTTTCATGCTTTCCTAATATGGCACTACCCTTGTGGCGGTATCTTCAGCAGGGGGCGAAACAGCTGTGTTATGGAACCTAGATAAAATCTACGCAGACCCTCGAGTTTAGGGATGACAAATGGCTTGGTTTGAATACAAAGCCCGCTAGATTACTGGCGCCATAGTGTCGGTTCTTGACGCCAGATGTCGCAAGGGTTTATTATGATTTAGCACGGGAGGGTGCTTTGGATATACTACCGTCTAGACAATGGGGGATGCTTAAAATGAATGAGATGTCCTGTAGTTTGCACTAATTCTCTATAGTAAAAGCCCTCCTTCAATAGTTCTTCCGTCCGAATTCTATTGTGATTATAAAGAATGTTCTAGGGAATGCTTACAGGGGAATGCTTACAGTTGCATAAACATTTACAGTTTTTCTTGATTGCAGGTCCTTAGGGATGAGATTTGGTATTTGACGTGAAGGTTGCTTATTTATGTTTCATCTCCAGGTGCACCACTTGAGTTATGGGATCTATTTATTACTTTTCGATTTTTATGTAAAGAGAGGTCATTTTTAAATCGCCAAGAACAAAATTCAGAATGAATATTATTGTGAATGACAAAATGTTGCATTCACTCGAGTTTCTCTACTCGCCCCTCTAAAACTTTAAAACTACTCCTTGTTAATCGAGATTAACTTTCATTATACGTCTGTGCATTTCGTTTTAGATACCTATAAGGAGGATAGGCTAAAGTGATAGATTTTTTAAAAAGTGGGTTATGTGATGGCTTATACGTTTTATTCGCATGGCTTTCTCTACCCACTCTTATACAAACTGTTCTACAAAAGCTTATTTTTCTATCTACTCGTTAATCCAGATAAACTTTTATTATACGTATACACATTTCGTTGTGAGTATACGGGTACAGTAAACTAAAGCGATAATCGGGTGTTTAAAAAGCGATTTTTAACTTCCATGCTTTTAGTATGACCACGAGAAAAACGAATAGCTGCTTACTACTTGAGAAACGTATAAGTGTTTGAAAATTAAAGCCAATAAGGAATAGTTCGGAAATGATTAACGACACAGAAAATTTTATTTGACAAATTGTACCTAAGCTTTTGTTTGTGTGTTAAAATTTTATCTCTTTACCAAATTATACCTCAGTATTCAGACTCAAGAGGACTTCACAGGCTATTCGCAGAAAATACATTTGTTTTCCAGCCTCTTAAACATACGAGTATTTTATTCAGGATGTTTTGCATTTTTGAGGAAATCAAAAATAACGAAACATTTTTCTTGTAAAGGGTAGTTTGTAATGGGGGATTTTCTTGAGAATCTTCGTATTGCATCTTTGGAAGATTCTGAACTTAAATACCAAGTTTGTTACTTAACAGACTTTTTGTTTTTATGCTGTCCACACACATAGCTACACCCAGAGCTTTTTCTAAAAAGTTTCTTTTTTAATCAGGGAGCCTCAAAACGTGTATTTCCGGGGAAATCTCGGTATGCAAATTTTTGGATGGAATTAAATACTTTTCTTACTATGGGTAGGTAAATAGTAGAAAAAGTAATAAAGGGAAATCCGTAGCAAGATCAATGACAGTGTTATAATATTGGTCATGCTTAGACTAAGGAAAGGGGATTTGAAGAAAGAATAAATAAACTGAAGACAATGTTCATAGATGATAGAACGTCAAGAATACAGCATATGCATAACATTTTATAAATTAGGGGTGGTTTCAAGTATGCAAAATTCAGACGGCAGAAGTGATGGTTTAGAACTCTTAATATATCATGAGGACGAAGATTTTGGACCCCACCAAAGATACGCTTGACTACTCTGCAATAATTGTACATTACCATTAATATTGTTACAGTGTTGATGAAGGGTAGAGTAAACACGCTTGATAAAGATGAAAGGAGTGGGAGTCGAACCAAAGTACTGCGAAAGCGTGGAGAGAGCATATCTGGGTGCGGTGGTCGGGCCACATTCCCCACTAAGGCCCCGCAGGGCCCTCCATGACCCACTTGGCTACCACTGGTCTATTGGGACGTGTTCTGCACTACAGCTTTACTGGCGAAATCTCTTCAAATTGTACTCTTATTACAGCTATACTGAAGATGCCAATATCCTTCGTTTCAAATTTGAATCGTATGATAGGAAGCTACCTGATAACTATAGAGTATGTGTGCAATTATTTTCTCCCTCACATTCGCTGCACCTGGTAAATTTTCGAATTTTAACGTTAAGGTGAACAATGCACTAGTTTAAACTGAAGATTGCGTTATTGAGTTGTACATTTATTTTTAGTAGATATTTGTTTAGGTATGTGCTATATAATGTAATTACGCGTGCGTATTAGAGAGAAGAAACAGAAAATAGTATACAGATTGTTTCTTTTGCCAGTACTGAAGATTTATAAAAATACTTTTTAATACACTTCTTTCCAAATCTTTAATACTTATTGCAAAAAAAAAAATTCCCTTGTTACGGAAAACATTTCACACATTTCCAAACTTTTGTGTTTCACAAAATGTGATACTTAAGTCATTCACAAATGCAAATCAACTGCTGTTTGCATGTCTACATTTTCTTCATTTGAACTGGAAAAGATAGTTCAATAAGTTTAAAACCGTCACCTATGCAAATATTAAAAATGTGTTCCTTAAAAAAAATAATTTCCTAACGTAGCCAACATCCACTAGACTTTTAAAAGATAACAAGATATTCAAAATATTTACAATTACAAAAACTAATATATTACACCTTTTAGGCATTCCAAACCAATAATAAAGAATTAACAAACCCACAAGAGGTTAAAAAAAATATTTTTTGGGCCATTATTCAGCACTTGGCGGCGCCGTGGCCGAGTGGTTAGACCGCTCGCCTCCCACCAAAGCAGCCCGGGTTCAATCCCAGGGACCTGCATGTGGGATTTGTGGTGGACGAAGCGGCGTCTGGGCGGGTTTTCTCCGGGTTCTCCGGTTTCCCCCGCCATTCATTCCACCAACTGCTCCATCATCACCTTTCCTTTCATCCATTTCACCAACATTTCGTTTCATCTACTTCCTTCATCCCATACCAGGCATCGGGCTGATCAACCATCCTGGATCTTCTGTCTGATGCATGAGTGTCTGCTCCTCGACGGGCCTCTGACCCCAGGCACCCGCTTGTAAGTCCTGGGGGGTGTAAGTCCTACATAAGAGGAGGGTAAACAGATAATGAATGAATGAATGAATATTCAGCACTTGCCTTCCTAGAAAATATCTACTTTGTAAGATCAAAAAGTTATTTTAACATAAAATGGTTTTTTGAGAAATTTAGTCGGTTTTATAGAAATGAAAATTCAATAATCAGTTTATGGCTTGAAATATCAATCCATTCAGGTTTTTAATAATAAGAGCAGCATTATTACGTCATTTTAGTACTTGTATTACTTATTATTATTATTATTATTATTATTATTATTATTATTATTATTATTGGCGTCCATTTGTTTGCAAAGTGCAAGATGTGTAAGTAAGGTATGTAAAGGGAAAACAAGCGAACGTCGAAAGACTAACTTGACAAGTAAACTGTGACTTTCTCTTGTTATAGGTAAGACGCCATCGGTTTCCATGGTGACCTTCATATCGCTTGCGGTAAGACAGTTTACTTATATGGCCAACGGCAGCATTACTAGTGTCTACAGTCTATTAATTAGATATTCACTCGTATTCACTGTTGAGAGTGAAATAGCTATGTTATTAATTTGGCAAATATTGTTTGCTGCATGGATTAGTGAAAGTGAATTAGAAATCTGTACAGAGATTCAGGATGTAGTATTGCTTTGGGTTGCCACAGTATCTACCAGTTGCCATAATTATATTTAAAAGTTTGCATTTAGTTACCGTTTACATGCATGGAAACTTTTAAGCCGTTTCAATCTTTTTATTTTAACATTTTATATGTCTAAAACTAAGTGGAATCATCAAATTAGAGCTATAAAGCACGAAATTTGTGATTAAACTAACACTTGCTGAAATAAAAAAAGAACAATAAAAATGTACTGAGGCATTATATTTTTGAAATTTGGTTATGAGGTTATATATTAAGAACCAAAGTGCGATTTTTTGCCAAAATCTGCCAATGTTATTGTTTCTTTTAAAACACACGAATGGCAGAGAGAAATCTGAAAACAAAGCCAATCAGAGAAGACATTAATGCCAGGAATAGTCAACATCTACTGCCTACGAAACCTTATCTCTAATAACTAGACATCGAATCTTTAAGTCCTAAAAAAAATACGTTTTAAGCACCTAAATAGGTGGGGAAAATGCATAAAGTAGGTTTTTGTTGTTTTAAAACAGGCACAATAAAATAATTCATGAAATACATGTGAAGGAATACTCTACAAGTAGAAACAATACTTTATACTTTTAAGTAATACTGAGATTAAATCATAAATGTTCAATAGCTTAAATGTGCTTCAAACCAAACCAATAAAAGTGGCAAATAGTGTATTGAAGCAACAACAAATTTATTCCTATGTCGTTGTCATTCTCTCTGCCGTTTCTGCAATCATAATTTTGCCCACAGTAAATCATTAACATTTATGATTGTTGTGGTGCAAGTTTGTCTTGGACAGGATTATTTGTTACTTTTCAGAGAGAGAGAGAGAGAGAGAGAGAGAGAGAGGAGAGGGAGAGGGAGAAACAAGACTTCATTGTCAGATTTTGATTTACATTCGAGAAATATTACCAGCCGCGAATGCTTCAATGCTAGAATTGAATGTTTTTTTCTGAAAGCAAGGCACCAAAATTTGCTGGTGGGTTTCTTTCTTTTTCGTATTTTCCTGATGCAATGATGTTTCATGGTGGTGTACTAAATGGCTCTTCTTATCAGCGCAAACCTAAAAGGGGCAAACCTAAATGTATGTTTCACATTCCTCGGAAATAATTAAGGTGTTTACAAGCTGATTCAATAAAATTGCGTTTTAAATCACCTTTTTTACTTTCTCTACCACGTGCATTTGTATATAGAGAAGGTATTGCATTCCACCCAGAAATTTGATACCTAGATTTCACCGGAAATGTATGTTTTGAAGCACCTGATTAAAAAAAACACTTTTTAGAAAAAGGTCCGTGTGAGTGAGTGAGTGAGTGAACAGCATAACTCAAAAACGAAAAGTCGGATAAATACCAAACTTCGTATTTAGGTTCAGTACCTTCCAAAAATGCAGTGTTTTATTTCCTAAAAAGTGGCTCTAACTATTTGAATTAAAGTACCATATGTTAAAGATACTTACATTACAAATAAAATGCATATCTTGAATTTTTACTTTCTCTACTACGTATAGTAAGTAGGGGAAGTATTGCATTCCACCCAAAAATTCGATACCGAGATTTCACCGGAAATACATGTTTTGAGACCTCCTGAATCCAAAAAAAGCATTTTTGGAAACATGTCCGTGTGTGTGTCTGTGTGTGTGTCTCTGTGTGTCTGTGAACAGCATAACTCAAAAACGAAGAGTCGGATAAACACCAAACTTGGTATTTAGGTTCAGTATCTTTCAGAGATGCGACACGAAGGTTTTCAAGAAAATCCCCCCTTCCCAGACTACCCTTTACATGGGACATTTTTCGAAAATTTTAATTTTCCCAAAAACGGCTCTAACGATTTTGATTAAAATATCATATGTTTAAGATATTGTCATGACAAATAAAATGTATATCTCGAATTTTCTGGAAATGTCTCCAAAAGTATTCTTCATTATGAACGAATTTTTCATAACTGGTAAACCATAAGAGATAGACAAAATTTTACTAGATACATGAAAAATGTAGATCGCGTTAAAATACACAATTTATGTCATATACATTTCTTTTGTTGAGTGAACCGTTTGCGAGATATTGCTTGTTATTCCCTTAAATTTTCCAATACTTATACTTTTTCTCAAATTCGTTATTCATTTTTTTTTATGTCCTGGACATGCAAAGAGAATGGAATGCGCCACATAGCAACCAGCGTTAAAATATTTGACTATCGCTTAAAACCTACCATATTCCCCTTGCATCCACAAGAAAATTATCAATAAGATTGACATCTCGATATCTCCATTAACATGAAGCATATGGAGAATAAGCGTTTGTAAAAATAGTTTGTACAAGAGTAGAGAAAGTCATGTGAGTGTAACACATCAGATTTTTTGAGAATAGTTGTGAAGTCCACTTCATTCGGAAGAAATGTTTTATGATCTTGTAAATTGGTAAACATTAAACGATAGGCGAAAGCTTACTTTACAAAAAGAAAAAGAAAGTAGATCTCTTTAAAACATACAATTTATTTCAAACAGGTAACTTGTTTTTTTTTGGGGGGGGGCATCAGCCATTTCCGATATATCTGTTATTAATGTTTCGAATTGTTCAGTACTTGCTATTCTTTTAAAGTCCTGTCGATTTTCAATTGTTTCTTGCGATGTCGTGGAAAGAACATGGAATTTTAAACCAGGATAGCGTCCAGTTGTAAAACATTTGACTATCGCTATTCCCTTTGTATCTATAACGAAATGCGTAATGCAGGTATTTCCGGAAAGTTTTATCTCGTTTAAAATGAAGTAGATAGAAAAATAAACTTTCGCAAGAATAATTTGTATAGTACTAATAAGCGCTAGAGGATAGAAAAGATTCATGTGAATGCAACACATCAATTTTTAAAAAAATTCTTTTAATTTCCCAATGCTGTTTTCAGATTTTCTTGGACAATTCACGGATGTATAAATGTATATTTGAGTTTCAAATGATGTCAAAACAGAATAAAACTCAACAGTATTGAAATGCATTCTGTTAGATGCGAAAGCTTAAATTTAAAGTATTACTGCTTATTTTATGAAGTATAATATTTAAACCGAAAAAAGTTTCTTAGGAAAGCCAAAATAAGGTGTAACGTCGAAATAGGTGCATATAGGCACTATAAACTTTGTTTTACATAATACTGATAATAGTGACAGGCTTGACAGGGTCTTTTGGATGTCTCTCTCCTATAAATAAAAAACAACAGTGTTCTGTGCGTTGAATTTATTGTACTGAAACCGCTGCGGCTAAAGAAATGAGGTAAATTAAATAGGGATTTATGAGTATTCGTTTAAGGCAAGTGAAACTTCACAAATAAACTTAATATCCACAGCTTTTCCAAATTAGCGCTTGACGTTTTAGTTTTGCTAGGCGAGGACTAAGAAGGCGGAAAAAGGGTGGCAAAAATGGATCAGCTAAAATTACCTCTGCGAAAAGGCTAAGATGTAATAAATTATGCTTGAAACCTTACTACATAAGAGGGGGAGAAGCAAAGTATAGTGAGAACATACGGATAACAAAACTCGAGTATCGGCTTTGCACATGAGCACTGGTTCCCCTCTGTTTGCCTTTTACATCCCGTCTTTTTGTTCCTTTGTTATTAATTTTTCTTGCCTTCGTTTTCGACCTTGTTGGGAAAGAATTTTGATTGAAGCTATTTGTGTGTATGTGAACCCAACAAGAAAAACCGGTCGCAAAACTATATTGCCTATCCTGGGGCAATGTTGCCCAGCCTGCAGCGAGACACAGGCTTTTTCCTGGCGCATCAGCGTTTGTGTAGCAATGAATGCTCACGAAAAGGCCATAAAACGTACAGCACTGCGTAGTTTAAATAGGGAATCTAAAGAACCTTATTTAAATCTTTCTATTTAAACAGATGCTTTTGCTTTTAGATTATTCAGTAAAGCTCAAACATGAAAATTATTTCCATATAGACTAATAAATTAGAATTAAAGGTCAAGTCGTGTCGGAATTGATGCTATTTTGCTGGCTAAAAGGACACGAGTTTAATTGGTTTGAGTCTGTTAGAGTTACTGCAGATCTATCTTAATGCTGTGTCTCTTGGGTGTGAACATTACAAATTATTGTTGTCACTTTCACGCTGTCTCTCTCTCTCTCTCCCTTCCGTTCCGACTTGGACGGCTCCTCAGCTACTGTCCGCAAAAGCCAAAAACTGACAACGCTAATTCTTGAAGAATCAGTTTGGTCTTCTTTTGCTGATCCAGTGCTTAATTGAGGTCGCGACAGAACAACCCTCACCGTTTATCACAAATATTCATAATTCTATGTAAAAGGAGCTGCGTTTTCTAAGGGCGGACACGCTTAAGGAAGCAGTAAAAAGGCAATTTTTGAAACTCGGTGATTATCTTTGGGTCAAATTGTTTATCTGAACTTTTTGTGGTTTCCCCCCCCCCCCTCAGTTCTTAGAATGCTTACTGTGCAGCCTAAAATGCTTGCTTTAAGATTTTCTCCGCGAGCATTATTAAAACTATAGTTGCAAAAATAATAGTCAATAAAATAAATAAAATAATAGGTTTTTAAACTCGAATGACGTTACCTCCCCCGTTCTTTATGGAATCATTGTATAATGATCTGGAAGATTTTTATGGGTGAATCCTCCCCTTTACCCTTTATAATTGTGGTTTCGTACACCCCTGCTAATAACGAATGAAAATTCCATGATATTCGCGCAGGAGGATGTGAAGCATCGGCGGAACGTCTTGTCTTCGTTAACTTCGCCCCCGACAGTCTTCAAAGCTGTGGAAAATTTCTGTTTAATGTTGCATAGGATATAAGTATTCTTTAGCGATGGAAGAAACATCGGTCGGAATGGACGAGTAACTGTTTTAGACAATTACAGTAGGTGAAATTTCAAACCTTTGTGCCTTCTTTTTTTTTTTTTGTTATTTAATAACTTAAATGTTTATAGTTTTCTTTAGCATATGCAACGAAATGGAGGTGAAGCTGGTGAATATGTAGTTTATGCACTCCCAGGCCACCAAGTTAATCTATTTGAAAAGGCAATGTCTGCGACCGTTGAAAAAGATAATAATCTCAGTTGTTAATATAAAACATGGGTTTACTGATTCCTAATATTATCAAATGCTAATCAATTATTGGCAGTCTTAACGCAGGCTTTTAAATTCTTTTTGGCCTCTTAGTAATTAATGAATTAAAATTAGAAGGTGCTTTATAAGGCCATGCCCGTCAAAAAGAACTGGGCTTTTCGATGGTGAAAAGGTTATCAAAATAAATTAAATGGTTTTTGAGGCATAAAATGTTTCTATTTAGAATATTATATAGATTTAATCATTTTAAACGTCGTATGAAAATAATTATAACGATTTTTTTTCTTGTTTCGCCTACAAATGCAGTTTTACATTCTAGAATAATAGGCCAATGTTACAATAAATATCCAAATTTGATATGGGATTTACGTTCTCTGATACTAATAATCCAGTGGCGAACCCAGTGCACTTAGGCACAGTGAATGGCCATTTATAGTCTTTAATACTCATTTATTAAGACTGATTTAGCTTTCAAGAGCCGGTTCGCTTTGTGAATTGGAGATTGTTTTAACAGGGAGCATTTATGTAAATGTCTTGATTCTTTTTCAAGAATACTTCCAACAAAAATATTGTAATTTGAAGAAGTTTTTTGTGGCTCTTTAGTCGACAATTAATTATTTGTTCTCTCCTCAGATATTCAATAGATCAACATCGTAAGTAACATCGTTCATGATAGATCAACATGTTTGGAAACACCGTAAGAGTATTATTCTAGGGTAACGATCAGTACATTTCTCTATGGCACAACACTTGTTCTATCTAAAGTCTTGATCTCTGCAAATGACGTCACGCTTTCTCTAAGGAGGGCATGGCGGATGCACGCGGGATGAGTGTCAAGCGAGAGAGGGTGAAAAGTTCTATTAAGGAAAGCATATAGAATTTTTGTCTTTATACATATGGAATGGGAACAGACATTCCGGAGTAACTTTTCGTTTGTAAAGTTTTAGAATTCATTGTTAGATGTTTTATGATTTTGGCTTGCCCGTGCACATATCAAACGCGCAATTAAGACAAGGAATGGGCGAAATTTTGGTCGAAAGCTAAAATACCTTGCATATTCTTATTTGTTCCATATTTGATGATGTAACAATGTATGGAATAGTCTTGCCTTGTTTCTTTCTAGAACAAGAAAGATGTGGCTGAAAACCGAGAGACATATTTGCGTTTTCTATGTGCCTACTATTACTGACAACTAATTCTCAAACGAAACTGTTACATGTGTGAGAAATTCAGTATTTTTAAAGGTTCATAGAAGTATTGCAGTGGACATGTGTCCTAACAGTACAAAAAGATTACAAGTTTGTTAAAGAAACCCAACTATAGGTAAACAGGACCCATTGCCATTCTTGAAAACTTGAAATGGATTGAGAACGGGAAGAAAAACGATTGTATAAATATGCGAGAGAAGCAAGAAATAAAGAACTGTGTGGTGCTACCGGCATTCTACGTGTATACATGTATGTCCAAGAGAAGAGTGACATACTTGGGCGAAGTAAACACGGCCATGTAGAACGTGACTAGTATGTTAACCCGAGTCAAATTGCAAGTTTACCAATGATCCGTAGCTCTGGTCTCAATTCGTAGCCTACTTGGTTGGGAACTCCCTCTCGGCCCCAAATTTCGGTGATTCAGGCGTAGAGTTGGGGCCCAAACAGGTTCCCCTCCTCAAGGACACAAAGGAACGACCTTGCTGAGGCGTCTGGAGCCTGTTCGTGACCTCCACACCGTGCACTGCCCCCTGGATGGACCAGGCTCATTATTCCAAGTTGCCCTCATCCCAAATCGTGTGCGTGTCACGGCCGGAAGCCAAACATAGCCTCTATGTAAGGTGCTTTGTGGTTTGACTTGTTTTTTAAACTGATGAAACTATGAGGGGGAAAATAATCGTTTATATTTTCCTTCAAAAAGGAAAATGTATAGTCCTCTGCTCCTTGCTTTACGTATGTATAACATTTAATTATGTTGATAAAATCTGTGGCATTACTTGCGAAATTGCTGTTTTAATATTGAGTTCTCTTCCCTTAATATGAGGAAGTTTCCCCAGCATTTATGAACCATCTCCTTGTTTGAGACTTTCCGATTTTTATAAAAGACTTGAGAATGACCATTTGATGTATTGGACTTTTGAAATATCATAGGTCTAAACTTAGTGCACTCGAAACTAATTCAATTGTTCTCTTCGCCTTAAACCAGTTTATAAGACTTAAAATGAAAGGAATAATTTTTAAGGGTATACAAAGAGTTCCTAAAGTCTCCACATTTTTTAACACCTTGACATTTTAATAGAAATGCCATATCAGTGCTCATTGTGATCGTCAAGAACGGCCATAGATGTTCCCTATTCGATTGTACTCCTGTGTCCCGATTAATGGTCTCCATTATTCCCTAGTTATTAAACTAACTGTTGCGATATAAGCCAATGGCCTGCATGAGGATGGTTTTCTCTTGGATTATGCTTCCAAATGAAGAATGTAATCGGGGGTGGGGGGAATCTCGATTCGTTCTTCATGAGCCAATGATGTCCTGGCTTGCCTCCAACAAAGAAAGAATGACCTTACTGTGTGCAAAGATCTTCTGTAAAACGCGTAAGCCTGTGTCAACCATGTTTCATCACATTCTCAAAATCAGTTCATTTAAATAAGTGAATTTTGACATTACAAATATTTTGTTTTCTTTCATTCTTAATGCGTATTTTACGTGCAAATACGAATATTTGTATTTACTGCTAGACTACTTTATGCACGCGCACTCTCGCTTCTCTAATCTCTCTTTCTGCACCTTAGTAGGCACCAGATGATTAGAACTCACTGGAGCTTTGGGCCTTGTTTCAGACTGCACTTTTCATTTTCACATAGATATCGAATACAACAAATGGATTACAGTGTCAGTGGCCGATCCTAAGTAGCTAGCATTAGTTGTTATGTTTAACATGTAATTTGTTGGTCAATGTTTTGGAAAGGTAGAATCAGACGACTGAAAAATTCAATGCCATCGCTGGGATTTAAACCACGGATCACCCGGTCTCCATCCGATCGCTCCAACCACACAGCTACCATGGCAACATTCCGGCACGACATTAAATTCCCCAACTGATTCGCATTTTCCCCGGTAAACCACAAGGAGATCTCAAATTGTATTGAGATGACACACCCCAATGGCGACTTACAATGCTGTAAGTACTTGTAAGTCCCGGGCTACATAGCTTCGACCACTATTAGGTCAATCAATGGAGTTGGTTCAAATCCCGGCGATGGCATTGAATTTTTCACTCGTCTGATCCTACTTTCGAACCTTTTCCAACACGCGGCTTATGTGGAAGAACAATTGATTTCATTTTCTGGAGTTGCTTTGCTTGTTTTAATTTAAAAACATCTCCAAATCAGATGTTTACCACACTATATTTTAATCATGCACGGCTGAAACTACTAACATTGTTTCGTTCACCACCTAATATTATCCATAAAGTGACAGTGGGGAGGCCATGGTATGGCAGTTCACACCTGGATCAAAAAAATTTAAGTAACTGTTTTTTTTTTTCCAGGACGCTTATGTTTTTTGGGGGGGTCTCTTCCTTAACGAGGGAATGGAATATGAGAATAACTTAATCAGAAGACGTTATTTAATTCACAAAAAGAAAATGCAATGTTCATTGCACCCGATCTCATTCTAAGAAAATAGTTTACTGGAAGTCGTTGGAATAATTTCGCCAGTTTTGGATGCTTGATCAGTGTTGTTATTTAGGCAAAGATCAGTGCATCAGAGTTCAGACAACCAGGACGGGTCCTCTTCATTTTGAACTGTTCCCACGGCAGTCTGGATGGAGGGTTTAATTGACCGTTTGTTTTTGTTGGAGAATATGATAATGGGGCGCTCTTTTCCCAGCACGCCGCGGCGTTCCTTGGGGCTGTAAAAGCCACCAACTTAAAAACGAGACTGTGTTGTAGGCAAGTTTTGTTGTGGTTACGGGCAACATTTGGAAATCCAAAACTTCCAATAAATATGCATAGCCTTTTCAGCAACCGTGGGAAATTGCAATAGTACACTTGTAAAAAAATATTGGTTACCTAATAGCGAATATGCAACATGTCTTTGTAATTAAAAGGGAAAAAGGAAGGGAGATTAAGAGGGAAGAAGAAACGAAAGGCTTCAAGCTTCTGTGCATTTAATGGAAAACTAGAAGCAAACCTTTACTTAAAAGGTTACGTTCAGTATTTATTTTGAAATGAAAGTTGTATATACTTCATATTTTAAAGCAAAAGTACATATACCTACTGCAGTAATAATAAACGAACACTTTTAAGGCAGTAAAAGTAATAATTGCCATTTATATTCCGTAGAAAAATTCTGTGCAAGGCAATGTCGAGCCGCTTGCTTATAAGCCATTTTGACGAGTCGTGTTACAATCCACGGCATAACTAAAGCAGGTTTCGGGCAAAATTCCCATCAGAAAAATACATCTGCCATGTCTTTCTAGTGTTTCTATGACATAAATTGTAGAAATATTCAACCTTAAACAGAATTCTTAAGTAAGTCCAAGATGCATAAAAGTCAATGCGCAACAATTTTGCACGCAAGCACTTGTACCATCCGTGATGTCTGTTATGTAATGATAATGACCTTCCGCATAGAAAATAATGTAACTACCTACATTTAAGTCATATAAAAAGAAATTTACTTGGATCGTGAAAATTGCCGCTGAAATAAAATGCAGTTTGAACTATTTGTCACTGTTTAGGGAGTTTTTTTTGGGGGGGGGCACTGGAAAAAGTTAAACGGTGTTGTTGAGTAGTCTTAAATACATATTGCTTAACGTAGCCCTCCAGTGTGGGTGCATAAAAATATCACTAATTTTTTCGATCACAGTTACTTAAATACTGTAATGTTACCCATATGCCACTCAAAGCCACATCCCCTTAACAAGGATAAAAAGTTAACTCAAAAAAGAATGAAAAGTACTACTCCATCCTCGTCATATCCTGTACTTGCATGTTGATTATGTTTTTGAACCTCCCGGTTTTGCTAAATTGGGTGCTAAACATGCATTAAAACCTTCTATTATATTTTTGGTGTGTGTTTATTCCTATTCTGAAAATTGCGTGAAATTAAAAAAAGAAACGTCTGAAAGTAGGTTACACAATTGTCCCATTTGTTTAGTGCAAGCATAAATGCTATTAGTGGGGACTTCACAAATACTCCTTCAGTTCTTACTCTCCAACTTTAGCAGGAGTAACATTTTGGACAATAGAATATAGGAAGATAGTGAACCCTTGCTATAACAATAGAAAACCCTTTTTGGGGAGAACAAAAGCATTTTTGGGAAGGTCGGAGAAATGGCCAATCCCTTTGTTGTGACTAAGTGGAGGAAAAAGTAAACAACACCCCTGCTGTTTTTCAGTGCAGGCTTGAAGAAAACATGACAGTCAAATACGGTGCCAAAATGCCACGTGCCTTTCGCAACATTTTTCTCAGAACGTGAACTTCTAGACAAAGGCACAGCTGTGTTAGTGTCGAAATATTACGATTACCTTGTTTTTATTTGGAATGGCAAGAGAGAACTGTCCGTGTTACTGACAGGACCTGATGCTGAAGGTGAAATAAAAGCTAGAATCGCAGTAGAGCGCGCTTTAATTAAATACATTAAATAGGAAAAATTAAAACTTCAATACCATTGTATCATCATCAGGAATTATGTGTATTTTGGTAATTGAAATACTTCTTGGACAGAGAGGCCTACTTGCTTAGACTTGCTGCTACAGAAAAGCAAATTAACATAGAATATTTGAGAGCTCGGAAACATAAATGAGATAATTCGAACCAAGTTGGAACTGATACAGGACTGATAACATTAACTTTATTAGGGGTGGGGAAAAGTAACACAAGCATTATAATGGAACCGTTAAAAAACAGGTCTAATTATACACTTCCAAAATAACTACCGGGATCATTCAAGTATTTTTATAACTGATCATAGATAGTAACATTGAGTTACAGTAGGCATAACAAATAGGTACCTATGTAATACGATGCCGGATCATGGCACCGTCCCTGGTTTAGTGCTTCCAAGTGCCAATAAATGTAATTATACCATTGAGCTTTTGTTATACACGAAAGACAAGTACCCAAGATACCTTTGGGAACAGTTATAATAATGAAAACTGACTTACTATGGACGCGAGTTCCTTTAACATGAGGTTCAGTGAATAGGAATTAAAATAAGTATTTAGATGTAAAACATACTGTATTATGTTACGAATGACTGAACATAGTACAGGAGGGAGAGAAGGCATAGACTTCTTTTGGATTGGAACAAGAATCAAGACGATGTGAAAGTACTCGTGTCAGCCTGGTCTGGACCAGAAGCATCTTGCTGTTACCGTTTAGCGTAAATAGTATATACTCGAATGTTATTTTGGAACGATTATTTGGAACCTAGTATTCTTTTGCAACTGGAACGGACGAAAGTTATTGTAAAATAACCTTTTCCCAACTCTTACGTACCTATAACAGACATGTCAGAGTTGCATCCTGGTGTCAGTAATGTGGACGATGTAGCGATGGGATTTCTTACTCAAAACTGCACTGTCATTTGTTCCTGTTGACTACCGACAGCCACCTTGACACATCTATAACAGAGGCTTACATAGTTAAATTTAAGTAATTTTACTCGTATATGAGAAACTTAATGTAGGGTTATTCAAAAAGAATGAACAGACTTTAAATATTTATTTCTAATGAACGACAATAGATGGCGACGCGTGCGATACATCACTGAATAGAGAAAAGTTCAAAATTGTATTTTATGTGTACAAAATAAGCACCATTTGTTATGCGAGGACGACCAATGCGTTTCCGTTTGCTACGCCACCATCTTCTACGAATTTATTGTATCAACTGTAAATTTTTATAACGAAGCGGCTCGTTGTTGAACTTATAACGCTGCAATGAAACAATGGATTCACTCTTTGCATAATGCAGCACACCAAACAACTTTTCCTGTGGCGTCGCATTTTCTCGTAAACAAATACAGCGCCGCTGTAGGCACTGAATATAATTAATATGTGGGGCTTAAAACTTTAAACTTTCCTCTATTCGATAATGTGTCGTATGGATGGCTCTATATTGTTCATTAAAAATAAATATTTAACGTCTGTTCCTTCTTTTTGAATAACCCTGTACTATCGGTGTATTAGTTTGACGTCCACCAGCACAGAATTGTTTCTTCTAAATCCCGGAGACTAAGGGATCGCCTCCCGGCTGAAGAGAGTGTTTTTTAAATTGGATGATTGTGCTCTTTAGAATTTGGTAGGAGATATAAGTGTTATGAAAAGTAAAATTATTAAAAAGCACAAAGTTAACTTATATCTAGAAGTGCACTAACTCTATGAGGAACCAGAATAGTTGAGCTCTAGTCGCTAAAGGGAAATAAAATCAAGCAAAATTAGCTGTATCTTGGCGTTGGATTGCTTTGTAAAAATTGCCTCGCTTTAACTACTGATGAACCGTTCCAAAGAGCATGTGATAAACGCGCGGCTTCTGTTGCCCTCAACGGGAATGTTTGGAAAACACATATGCCCAAGCGCAAATAAGGCAGTCTTGTGTTTGAAATCGAGATTAAAGTTGACCATGCAAGAGGAGCGGTGAATGTCAAAAGGACGGCTAAATAAATATTTGTGTGCTGAGGGATATGAAAGTCGGCTTACTGGTAAACCTTTCCTTGTCTAGTGGTAATGGGGGAGGGTCACAATGAAGGAGAAACTACCTTTCTTTGTTACTTTCCTCATGTTGCTGAACTGGTCAGTATTGCCCCGAAGCAACCAAGATCGAACCTAGGACTCTTATTGCTCATTTTTCTTTTCTTGTTTCTAAACGGAGATTGTATTAGTAAGGGAAACAGGTAATCGAAATGCTTACATGTTGCACTTGACAAGCTTTGTTAAATGTTAATCAGTGTGGACTCGGCTTAAGGAACACAGCCTTCTTTGAGCTACTTCACCAACAAAATACTCACTGAACAGCACATATAGAAAGTGATCGAAATCGCCGAGCGCTGGTTGTCTGTCAGCTTCATCATTCATCGGAAACAATCGCAAATCCACACGACCGATGCTTAATGCTGTCGGTTTGCTATGGTCGTTAAAAATACATACTAGAGACCTGCGAATGGGCGAGGTAATGGAAAGTTTAAAGTTTTAAACCCCACCTATTAGTTACATTCAGTGCCTACAGCGACGCCGTATTTGTTTACGAGAAAATGGCGACGCCACAAGAAAAGTTGTTTTGTGTGCTACATTATGCAAAGTGTGAATCCATTGTTTCAGTGCAGCGTTATAAGTTCAACAACGAGCCGCTTCGTTAGAAAAATTTACAATTGATACAATAAATTCCTAGAACACGGTTGCGTATGCAAACGGAAACGCATTGGTCGTCCTCGCATAACACGATCATGTTTCTTATTATTTTGAATGAATATTAAGAAAGAAAAACAGTTTCTAATGAACTTGCCCATCGTCATCTTGAATTTCTGGTAACCAATGCTGCCAATTCAGGCATAGGAATTTCTAAGCATTAAAGTCAGGACGAAAGGAAATTAAAGTTTGTACTGTTATTAGACTTTACGCAGTGACGTTGCAGATTAGAAACCACTTGCATCCCTCTTATAGTCTCATAGTGTTTGCAGACAGCACTCAAGACCGTGTTTACCTGCCCATCAGAGATTCGCGGCCGCTGTTGTTAGCACACTTTATATTGACAATTGAGTGGCCAACTGGTTTAGAATTTTAGCCTGTCTATAACTAATACGATGGCTTAATAAGATTTTACTTTAGGAGTCTTCGATTCAATTGTTTGATGGTTGATGCCGTGACTCAAAGCGGGTTGTCTAAAACTAACACGGACTATAATAGAGATTCAATATTTCAAGAAGAATTTAAAGTCGAAGACGTGAATTATATGCAGACATTGAAGAGACAGGCAAAATTTGGGTGCACATTGATTCCTGAAAAATTCTAGAATGAGGTATGAAATGTTCATTCGCCTTTAATTGGAGTTAATTATTGTTCAATAATGTTTGAAATAACAGAAGTTAAAAATCTTCGCATCCTATTTATTCCAGAATAGAGAGTAGGTATAATATGCATACTAATCTCCATACAGCATGATAAACATAAGACAACAGATTTTCGTAACCGAAATAATAGTAAAATGCAACATTGCTCATTATTTCCGTTTACCAGTATTTATGCTCCCTCTCTTTACTTTCTCTACTACGTATAGTAAGTAGGGGAAGTATTGCATTCCACCAAAAAATTCGTTACCGAGATTTCACCGGAAATACATGCTTTGAGGCCCCCTGAATAAAAAAAAATTAGGAAAAGGTCCGTGTGTGTGTGTGTGTGTGTGTGTGTGTGTGTGTGAGAGAGAGAGAGAGAGAGAGAGAGAGAGAGAACAGCATAACTCAAAAAGGAAAAGCCGGATAAATACCAAACTTGGTATTTAGGTTGAGTACCTTTCAAAGATGCGACAAGAAGATTTTCAAGAAAATCTCCCCACCCCAGACTACCCTTTACATGGAATATTTTTCTAAAAATTTTAATTTCTCAAAAATGGCTCTAACGATTTTGATTAAAATATCGTATATTTAACATATCTTAATGACTAATAAAATGTATATCTTGAATTTTCTGAGAATGTCCCCAAAAGTCCTCTTCATTCTGAATGGCTTTTCCATAACTGGTTAACCATAAGAGATAGACAACATTTTTCTACACAAAAGAAAAAAAAAGTAGATGTCTTTGAAACACAGTTTGTCATATAATTTTTTTTTTGGACGAGTGAACCATTTCCGAGATATTCCTTGTTATTTGTTTGAATTTTCACTTATTCCCCTTGCATCTACAAGAAAATTAACAATAAGATGCAAATGTTTATCTCGATTAACATGAAGTATGTGGAGAATAGGCGTTTGTAAAAATATAGAGAAAGTCATTTGAGTACAAACATCAGATTTTTCTACACAATACTGTCTTGTTTCAAAAGTTGGAACCTACTGGTCATTCGCAGCTCTTTGTCTCCTTGACAACATGGGGGAAGATGACTAACGTGTACGGAATCCAGTCAGGAAGCTGTATCGTTGTTGATGCAAGACGCATGTTAATGAATTTTGTACACAATGAACCGGCTGTTCCCTCCTTTGGCTTTTGTTCGAGGGCCAGACACCATTTCTTGATCACCTCACCAATTCAGGCTATTTCTACAATGGTGATTCAGACGACGGTGAAACCTGAAGGTCGTTTCGCCGCTTTTTTTGTTTGTTTGTTTGTTTGTTTTTTCTGGGGGCATGGATTTGTAACAATGTGTTGAACGCTATTAAAGGATTGAAATCGAACTGAAAGGAACTGTGTGCTGCGATCTCCGTTTTTAAAGTACGTTAAATTCTGATCTGTAAATATCTTCGCATTTTTCTGCCCAGTGCTAAAGCTAAATCCAAGAAAGTTAAAAGTCGTTTTAGGGAAGATAGACTCGTATACGAAATGAGAAAGCAGTTTAGGATCAGAGTTAAAATACTGGGCAAATGTTTCAGAAAAGTGTCTTCCCACTGGTGAGCTTTAGTCTGAACTTTTGGAGGTAGGCTTTTCATAAATCTAAGTGTTTGCACGTAAAAGGCTTTCAAATCATTAGTCTATATTCCATTCCCATTAGAAAACATAACTACAGTCCCAGAGATTATGTACTTTGAAACTACTTTAGCATAACAGTTATTGGCATTTTGTTCCTACTGAAGTTAACGAATTTCTCCCTAATAACCCAGTTTCAAAATAGGCAGTAGATTGTAATCTTCTACATTTGAATTATGCATACTTTGTTTGTAAATATGAACCTGCACCACTCTGTTAACGAAGAAGATAGGGTTTTCCGATTCGGACCAACAAGAACAGACCAGTAGGTACTTGACATTCTCTTAACATCTTTTCACTTGTCTAGCGGCGATGTTAAGATGTACAGAAAGTAGTAAGCCTCAGAGTTCCATAGAAGCTTAGTTTGAAGATGGTCATTTCGGCTTATCGCCGTTCTCTTAGGTTAACATGTACCGTAGATAATGTTCATGTGACGTTGTTTCCTTAGATAATCACTGTTTCCATTACATAGTAACTTTTGAGTCTGGACAGCGTTGGACAGGGAGACCAATAAGGAGACATAGGTGTGAGGAGACACGCAGGCAGCGTTGCAGGAGCCGTTTAACGCAGTGACAATAAAAATATTTTTCGTATTTAGCGTTAAATAAAGTTGCATTAGCAAGATATTCAAATAGGCTCTTGTTAATTTTCCCTCCTTAGCCCTTAAATTATTTTTTCTTTCTTTGTAATTTGGTTTTTAATTCTGTATACTCGTTACACGAAAAAAATCAAAGAAATATTCTTTCTATCACTACTTGATACAGAGAATTTCTTTATATCTGCTATAATTAGGGGTAGTGATTCTTCGGAAATACGATAAAGCGCAAAAGTGCCCATAAAAGCTTGTACTCTTGTATTTCCGATATAAATGTGAAATGTTTTTAAATTCATTGACACTTTTCCAAATGAAAATGTAAAGAGCAAAATGAAAAAAAGTTTATAGAGTGTAGGCTTAATTGCTACAAGAAGTCCAGCAGTTACATTAAAGAAAAGGTAATAAATGATTTCTCAAAAGTTTGGCAAGCTTTACTGCTGCCGAGTATTGTCAATATATTTGAAATATGCAAGTGAAGGAAAGATCACATTTTTTTAGGGTTGTTAATATGGGTGGTTCAGGGATTGAATACTTACTCTCATTCCCAATTGTAAATATGATATTGGCTGTTAAGCTCTAATACGAAGAGTGTCCAAACAGAACATTATACTTTGTGCCCTACAAACACCACAGACTCTGAAAGATATTTCAGTAAATATAATTTAATTGTAAGCAGAACACGAATGTCAGAACAAAATGTTGGGATATGTTCAATGATTTCATTCAACAACCTTACTGATCCATGACTTACGTAAATTGTGTGTATTTTCTTTTTATTCTGGTTTTGCTTCACTACAATTTTGTTTATGTTATGCTTTAGCCTGTATCAATTTGTGTTATTTTTCTCTGTGTTACTTTGAATACATTAATTTAAAATAAATACACAATTTACTTTATGCATTTTGAGGCAGTATTTTTAACACTTATATGATTTCAGTCAAATTATATAATATATAAATTCAATAACAGCCCGCCTTAAAGCAATATGTGTATGTAACAAGATATAAAAAGTGTATATTACAGTCATTATATTGTTTAGATTATTGTATACATGTGTAATAATTTTATATGAATGTATTACGTAATTTAATAATGTAGGAGCTGTGAGAAATAGGTCAAAGTTGCTAACAATAAGGTAACTTTGAGGCAACAATGAATTAGAAAGTTTAAATGCTACTTGTGATTCTTGGAGCAACAATAATGTAATTTTTGTGACAGCTTATAGAATAGCCAATCAACAACCAGAAAAAGCTTTAGTTAAAAGGTATTCTATTGGACTAGGATTAGCCAATCAGAAACTAAAATGTAGCACAATTTACAAATTCAGAGTTCAGTTGATTGTAGACAGTGTTCCTAACCGGACGCGAGATGCGTCCTGAGAAATTTAATACGAAAATGGTTTACGTGTTAAAAATGCAAGTAATAAAAGAATCTCACAGCTCTCTATATCAGTGAAGTGTTATTTAAACCGTGTCAAGCATTAATAAATGGAGTGAAGAAAAACTTAAAATCTGTGTAAGCCTACATTCTTCATTCGCACTACTCCCTGCTAAGACTCTAAAAAATATAAATACTGACGCAGCCGATGCAAACATAAATATATAATATTTAAAGAAACAGTCAAAATTACAAAGTTAATATTTTTTAAACGTTTGGGTGGGGCAAAGGCCACCGGAAAGTACATTTGGGGCGAAGGCTACCGGAAACTATCATACGTGCGGTTGCAACTACTTCAAGTTCGGCTCCCCAACAGTCGAAATACAGTGTCCTTCAACACAACTACTACTTCAATTTTCATCTCGCTGTTAAACCTTTGGAAAATATGATTTTAATTTCATACTAATTTATTTCAAAATACATCAGATAGGTTCCTGAAAATACTATAACATTCTAAATTGATAATCTTTTAAAGTGTACGCATCAGAATGCTGAATTGTAAAACGTTTCAGTCGTGAAAATGTCACGAAATTGAAAGTGTGGTCATGATTGTGTTTTCTGCAAACAAATTTCACCGCCATTTTAGCAGCAATACCATTAGTTTTGCTTTCCCTACTGTCAAACTCAATTTCCGAAGAAAACATTTTCGTATATTAAGGGTTTGGTTGCAAGTCTGAAGTTGCTGTCATTGTCCTTTCCACTTGGCCGAGTAATCGTGCATTTAGCTACATATAGGTCATGCATTGATGATGCAATACGTGCATTATATAATAAATTTTGTTTTGGTATGAAATACTATGCATTTAATATTTATAAAGTATATTTTAAATTATATATACATATATAGAGCCGGCTCCAAAATACTGAGGAGAGAAGTGCACAATTTTGTACGATTTCTCATCTCCGTAATTGGATAAATGCTTTGCTTCTTCTCCCTTCGGCTCAAAGTCAGCATGTATGACCCTAAACTTTATGAAACGGCAAATGCAATTGTTTTACACCATTGGTTTCCGTGTGCATAACTCCACTATTACCATTTACTGAAGAAAAAGCCTTTTCTTGTCATGAACACAATGTCCAAGTAGCATGCACAGTTATCAATAGCATTGATTTATTGCCACTCTTGGAAAAACAAAAGTACGGCAATAAAAGGCCTGCACACAACTGGGTTCAAATGGGTATCGAACTTGCTCCCGCCAATGACAGGCACACCTGTATGCCACATGTTATTTACTAAGCTTGGACTCAAGTTTCACTAAAGCGTGGCCATGTCGATGTTAGCAGATATATAGGTATGTCGGGGAACAAGTCAAGTCCTGTCGAAGCAATGACGTGTTCAGGAATGTCCGTTAGAGCAATACTCGGCAAATCCCATCAAGATGAGTCACCACTTGTGTATACTGGTACTTCGCCCGCTACAGCATTCACAGCCACGAGACATTGATCATGTCTTTAACATATCTCGGCGCACCTAAACTTTGAAACCCCTGGTGCGTTAATGTACTTGTTGATAGCATTAGCCTTTCAGTGAGATATGATATGAAAGTTGGAGCATATTTCTTATGATGGTTTATTGCGGTAGCGAAAACGAATGATTTACTTCAGAATGACGTCACACAGACCACAACATTCCTATTCTTAACACTGTCATTTTCATAAAACTAAAATTAAATTGTACCACAAGTCATTTGATGTGATTATCTGTAGCTTGCTAGTTTTCGTGCAAATGCCTAGAGAAAAGCTGGCGTTTTTCTGAAACAGAATATGCAAATCCACTGTAAATACCAAGTGAGAAACTTAACTTGTTTTTTAATGCAGAGTCAGCGGGGAAGAACCGTGTTCAAATCCCGGCTATGACATTGAAGTTTTCACTGGCTCTACATAAAAAGCAATCCTTAAGTCGGATGGGTCTTAAAAAATATTATTAATTCAATTATATATAGTAGTAAACCATAATAACTTAAACCTTACCCAGATGATATGCGTTTGTACCAACTGGCTGCCTGGAATTATTTATAAATTCCAAACGTTACCTTCTGTGTACCTATCTTTATTTCGTCTGGTTCACCTTCACAATTCGTTGCGGAAACCTTCCATAACCTATAGAGAATCGAGAAACAAATCTATGACCTGCCATATTGCTAAGAATGACGAGAACCACGAGGAAAGACAAATGTTAACATTAATCCAATATCACATTTATTTACAATCATAAAAGACTGCCGTAAATTAACGAACACTACAATGTCATTGTAAAACAGTTAAACCGTTTTGTTATGAATAGTTCGTGAGTGAAACCGTGAAGAACGTTTGGAAGATCCTGTTTATCCATGTGTGCCTGCATCTTTTTAAAGCAGAAGTAGAGCTCCCGAGCAGACATCTTCTCGCCGTAATAGGACAAAAGATGGCAATTAAAATTGTGATTCATGAAGCTGTCAATGTGCTAGAAATGAATCTAGATAACTCAAACCCTACTGAAGTACTGAAGCAATGCTGCAGCCCGCTGGTTGTCTATTGTTTAACTTAATAAATAGCAAGCAACGAGAACGTGTTGTTTATCACGTTGAATAAGCCATTTAACATCACGTATATAGGAAGACGGAAAGTGTTTGCTTTGTACAGTATACGTTATGTTGAATCGTTAATATTAATGTTCTTCAAACTGCAAAAACATCCGATGACTGACTGCGTTTGAAATGTCTTACTTATTGCATCCGGGAAATACGCTCAGCGTATTAAAGTTAAATACATGGTACCTACTTGTTGCTAGGTGAAGCAAACCTTGGTGGGTCGGCCATGACATTTATACGTTGCACTTAACTGACATCATCTTAATGTTGGCCAGGCTGGTGAAAACAAGACGAATTGCGTGAGGATAACAGTGCAATACGAGCTTAGAGCTAAAATAACCGTTCATTTGTCAAATGTAGGATTCGTGCTTTTGATCCTACACTATAAATTACACCTACATGTCAGAAACCAGCCATTTAATGCTACTACGGGAACGCCTAGGAGGTGAACGAACTGTGAACAAAGACAAAAATAATCAAATTTAAACCTCTGAAACGTTTCATGCTTTTTAATTATTTGGAGATTACTACTTCTGATAGAAGTTAAAATGAAACAAATTAAATTAATATAAGCAGAATATTTTCTCAGTTTGACGAAAATTATAAAACGCAAGACAGTATCTACCAGTTAGTACAAATTCGTCATTCAACCCTACTCTTTATTAGGTTTTGTTACATGTAGCTCAAATCAGAATATTCTAAGAAAGTAGGATATATTTTTTGTTAGACTGTTCCAAAACAGATTACATAACAAAGTTACTTTAAAGAAAATAAATGGGTATTAACAATAAACACTATTTCTAACAAAAGTTTCATTCGTACGGCGTACCCGTCACTGTACCGGAATTACGTATATCAAGGCCAGATACCGGCTTCTTCTCCGGTGTGCAACATGGTAGTCTTTCTGTACCCCGCTATTTTTGGACGTAGGTGTACATTTTTGCCCCCTATCTTCAGAACAGTCACTGAAGCTCCATGAAGATTCTGGAAAGATAAGCCTTAAAATACTAAGGACACGGAACAGGACATTTCTGTCAAAACAAAGTGTGTTTGTTATTATATTTTGCCATTTTTTCCATGAAATCTTATATTGCAAGTCCAATAAAATAAGAAAAATAAACAAATATATAAATATAATACACATGCAATCGAAGCTTCTTAAAGATACTGGTATGGAGTGACATTTACTGTCGGTCTCTCAGCTACACTCAGAAATATATAAGTTTTAGTGCATATTCAAATAAATCATGCGCTTCTTATTTTGACATATTTTGAAAATATTTATCTGTTTGTTTAAGCATAACGACTGGGGAGATAACCTTTAGTACTGTAGAGCAACTTCGTGCTTAGCTTTCACTTAAGGAGCAGCTTACATTGCGCTACCATGGTGACGCCCAACACTAGGGCTCTTCAATTATTGCTGTCTGCAGAGTCAGCTGTGCATTTTCAAATGTCAGGGAAGGGCGGGGATCTGCACTTTGATTAGCTCTCTAACGTTCATCTCAGGATGAATATAACATTTTCCAGTCTTCTTATAGCCTACAAGGACCATCATCAAGAACTACAAGGATTGTATCCTTAGATCCGTTACGTCTTGTAAGATCGCCCGGAGTCGATATTGGCAATGTATTTTGACTCCTCTATAGAATGTTAAGGTTGTATGGCTATTCATAAATGTTTATTAGTTGTGTAGTAATTTTCGGAAAATAAGCTTTGATATTTATTCCAAATACAAAAGTATTATAAATGTTGCATAAAAATTATTTTATCGAAAGTTGGCTTTTATTTCCATCATAAGTCAATCTAGCTATCAAATCGTTGTGACTGTAACATAAAAGGGAAATATAAAATTTGCGTATGCTGCAATTTTAGCTTTTTAAAGAATGTTGCATTATTTATTTTGGATCATTGAAATGGAAGGAAAGAAAACTGGTATGGTCATTTTATTACTTTCTCTACTACGTATAGTAAGTAGGGGAAGTATTGCATTCCACCCAAAAATTCGATACCGAGATTTCGCCGGAAATACATGTTTTGAGACCTCCTGAATCCAAAAAAAGCATTTTTGGAAACATGTCCGTGTGTGTGTGTGTGTGTGTGTGTGTCTGTGTCTGTGTGTGTGTGTGTGTGTGTGTGTGTCTGTGAACAGCATAACTCAAAAACGAACAGTCGGATAAGCACATAACTTGGTATTTAGATTCAGTATCTTCCAGAGATGCGACACGAAGGTTTTCAAGAAAATCCCCCCACCCCAGACTACCCTTTACATGGAAGATTTTTCGAAAAGTTTAATTTTCTCAAAAATGGCTCTAACGATTTTGATGAAAATATCATATGTTTAAGATAATGTCATGAGAAATGAAATGTATATCTCGAATTTTCTGGGAATGTCTCCAAAAGTATTCTTCATTGTTAACGACTTTTGCATAACTGGTAAACCATAAGAGATAGACAAAATTTTACTACACAAAAATGTAGATCGCGTTAAAATACACAACTTATGTCATATACATTTCTTTTGTTGAGTGAACCATTTTCGAGATATTGCTTGTTATTTCCTTAAATTTTCCAATACTTATACTTTTTCTCAAATGCGTTATTCATTTTTACTTTCTCTACTACGTATAGTAAGTAGGGGAAGTATTGCATTCCACCCAAAAATTCGATACCGAGATTTCACCGGAAATACACGTTTTGAGACCTCCTGAATCCAAAAAAAGCATTTTTAGAAACATGTCCGTGTGTGTGTCTGTGTGTCTGTGTGTGTGTGTGTGTGTCTGTGTGTGTGTGTGTGTGTGTGTGTGTGAACAGCATAACTCAAAAACGAACAATCGGATAAGCACCAAACTTGGTATTTAGGTTCAGTATCTTCCAGAGATGCGACACGAAGGTTTTCAAGAAAATCCCCCCACCCCAGACTACCCTTTACATGGAAGATTTTTCGAAAATTTTAATTTTCTCAAAAATGGCTCTAACGATTTTGATTAAAATATCATATGTTTAAGATATTTTTATGACAAATAAAATGTATATCTTGAATTTCCTGGGAATGTCTCCAAAAGTATTCTTCATTGTGAACGACTTTTGCATAACTGGTAAACCATAAGAGATAGACAAAATTTTACTACACAAAAAATGTAGATCGCGTTAAAATACACAACTTATGTCATATACATTTCTTTTGTTGAGTGAACCGTTTTCGAGATATTGCTTGTTATTTCCTTAAATTTTACAATACTTATACTTATTCTCAAATTCGTTATTCATTTTTTTTATGTTCTGGACATGCAAAGAGAATGGAATGCGCCACATAGCAACCACCGTTAAAATATTTGACTATCGCTTAAAAGCTACCATATTTCCCTTGCATCTAAAAGAAAATTACCAATAAGATTGACATCTCGATATCTCGATTAACATGAAGCATATGGAGAATAAGCGTTTGTAAAATTAGATTGTACAAGAGTAGAGAAAGTCATGTGAGTGTAACACATCAGATTTTTACTTTCTCTACTACGTACAGTAAGTAGGGGAAGTATTGCATTCCACCCAAAAATTCGATACCGAGATTTCACTGGAAATACATGTTTTGAGACCTCCTGAATCCAAAAAAAGCATTTTTAGAAACATGTCCGTGTGTGTGTCTGTGTGTGTGTGTGTGTGTGTGTGTGTGTGTGTCTGTGTGTGTCTGTGTGTGTGTCTGTGTGTCTGTGAACAGCATATCTCAAAAACGAACAGTCGGATAAACACCAAACTTGGTATTTAGGTTCAGTATCTTCCAGAGATGCGACACGAAGGTTTTCAAGAAAATCCCCCCACCCCAGACTACCCTTTACATGGAACATTTTTCGAAAATTTTAATTTTCTCAAAAATGGCTCTAACGATTTTGATGAAAATATCATATGTTTAAGATAAAGTCATGAGAAATGAAATGTATATCTCGAATTTTCTGGGAATGTCTCCAAAAGTATTCTTCATTGTGAACGACTTTTGCATAACTGGTAAACCATAAGAGATAGACAAAATTTTACTACACAAAAAATGTAGATCGCGTTGAAATACACAACTTATGTCATGTACATTTCTTTTGTTGAGTGAACCGTTTTCGAGATATTGCTTGTTATTTCCTTAAATTTTCCAATACTTATACTTTTTCTCAAATTCGTTATTCATTTTTTTATGTCCTAGACATGCAAAGAGAATGGAATGCGCCGCATAGCAACCAGCGTTAAAATATTTGACTATCGCTTAAAAGCTACCATATTCCCCTCGCATCTACAAAAAAATTAGCAATAAGATTGACATCTCGATATCTCGATTAACATGAAGCATTTGGAGAATAGGCGTTTGCAAAAATAGATTGTACAAGAGTAGAGAAAGTCATGTGAGTGTAACACATCAGATTTTTTTTATGTCCTGGACATGCAAAGAGAATGGAATGCGCCACATAGCAACCAGCGTTAAAATATTTGACTATTGCTTAAAAGCTACCATATTTCCCTTGCACCTACAAGAAAATTACCAATAAGATTGACATCTCGATATCTCGATTAACATGAAGCATATGGAGAATAGGCGTTTGTAAAATTAGATTGTACAAGAGTAGAGAAAGTCATGTGAGTGTAACACATCAGTTTTTTTTTCTGTCATAACTACGAGATTTCACTGGAAATTTTTATGGAAATTAGATCTGAAGTGTATCTTGTGAAACATACTGTATTGCAGGACGCCTTTTCTAATAAAACAAACTTTGTGACATTTCCATCCCATAAATATTTGTGCCAAACAAGTCCTCTAAAGTACTCGTAGGGTGTGCTTGTGTGCGAGCTTTCTTTCGTCTGGCTTCGCCTTCGATTTTCTTTTGTTTCTATCAAGTTGCAACAGTTCCACAAGGCCGCTCGCTGGCTCGGTCGGTTACGCAAGACCAGGCTGGGTTAGGTTTTCTGCTTCTACTGTTATTCTTAATGTCCCGAGCGTGCCATTCTCTTTACGTCGAATCATTGTGAATCCGTTCATTTTATTGCACATTTGAGTTCTTTCTAGTTTTATTGCATACCTTCAACCTCTGGAATATGATGTTTGCAAATGTGTAAATAGTTTTGGCGGCTATTTTATTAAAAATTCTTGATGTAGGTTTAAATAAAACCCTACTTGGAAACGATTGCACTTTAACTTATTTATTCCACATTTTATGGTTATTTATAGAATTGTGTACCTGCGGCTCCAGTAGTGGGTCGGGTCTTCGAGACAGGAAATATTAAGGACTTACGCGTCTCTGTATCCTGTCTGCCTGCGGCCTGAAGCCTTCACTTTATCCGTTCCTTCTGGGGGGATATTAGTCGCAATAGATCTGTGTGTAGGTCACAGTGCGCGAGGCGTCCTCCTCCGTTGTGTACCCTATATCTAACCCATTAGGTACCTACCTTTCTCTGGAACTATTTATCCCTTAGGACTCAAATTTTTACGTTCTCTTTTAGGCACATGGCTAAACGATTTTATACTTTTTCAGCTTTTTGTGTTCCTTATTAACGCCACTGTGGCCCTCATACAAAAAATCCCCAAAATTTTAATTATTAAACACTTTAATACCTATGTATTTCAAAGTATTTGTTTCAGTACCATTTTATTTGCTAAGTATATACGAAAAAATCTGATGTGTAACACTCGCATGACATTCTCTACTCTTGTACAAACTGTTTTTACAAACGCTTATTCACCATATGCTTCATGTTAATCGAGATATCGACATGTTAATCGTATTGCTAATTTTCTTGTAGATGCAAGGGGAATTGGTAGGCTTTAAACGATAGTCGAATGTTTTAAGAGCTGGTTGCTATGTGGAGTATTCCATTCTCTTTGCATTACCAGGAAAAAAAAAATGAATAACGAATTTGAGAAAAAGTATAAGTATTGGAAAATTTAAGAGAATAACAAGCAATATCTCGAAAATGGTTCACTCAACAAAAAAAACGTATATGGCATAAATTGTGTATTTTAATGCGATCTACATTTTTAGTGTAGTAAAATTGTGTCTATCTCTTATGGTTTACCAGTTATGCAAAAGTCGTTCACAATGAAGAATACTTTTGGAGACATTCCCAGAAAATTCGAGATATACATTTCGTTTGTCATAAAAATATCTTAAACATATGATATTTTAATCAAAATCGTTAGAGCCATTTTTGAGAAAATTAAAATTTTTGAAAAATGTTTCATATAAAGGGTAATCTGGGGTGGGGGGATTTTCTTGAAAACCTTCGTGTCGCATCTCTGGAAGATACTGAACCTAAATACCAAGTTTAGTGTTTATCTGACTGTTCATTTCTGAGTTATACTGTTCACAGACACACACACGGATATGATTCCAAAATTTTTTTTTTTTTGGATTCAGGGGGTCTCAAAACATGTATTTTCGGTGAAATCTCGGTATCGAATTTTTGGGTGGAATACAGTACTTCCCGTACTTACTATAGGTAGTAGAGAAAGTAAAAATAGTAATGCTTTAGAACAGCAAGCTAAGTCGCAAGGAATGCATGATGATTTAAAGCTGCACAGTTGAAAGAAGGCAACTAATATTCTGGTCATGTTTGGAGTAACTTTCAGGCTTGCTAATCAAATTGTAATTAATTTGTACATGAAATTTATCAAATAGATAAACACACACCAAAATTTCAAAGATGTAGTCCGGTATTCAAAAGAGACCTTTACCGCACTTTTGAGACCTTTGTTTAACATTAAAAAAGCCAATGAGAAACGGCATGAGTTTCAGTTACACGAACAGTTGAAACAGGTGGTTATTTCTCGGTTATTTCACTTTTCTAAATTGCTACTTGAACGTTTTAAGCAATCCTATGCTGCCATATTAGGAGCGGTTTGCACAATGTTATTCTGTTTTTTAATATCGTTGTAATTCTAAGCGAGGACTCAATACGCACCTTTATTAATAGTCTTAAAAATTACAAAATTCTATTTCCTGTTCCGGTAATTCATTACTGAACACGCATACCAAATATGTAAATTCTCCCACCAAGGCTGCTTTGATTCATTGAACTTCCACAGGAAGCGTGTAACATCTTATGCGATCTACTTGATTATAATATATATTTCTGTGGGTTAGAGGTTGGCATGCCTGGCCTGGTTTACTAAACACAGAGTTGCGTCACAGCAAACATTTAATCTGCTCTCCCGAAGTGATTTCAACGCACGGTAGGAACACATACTTATTAGTTCGCCTGTGAAACAATTGCCTACGCAAAAGAATTTCACCTGTAATTACATAGCATTTTCCTGATAATACCAACCATAGTGTTCAAGAGCCCTTTCATTAGAAACGTATAATGAACCGTCATGTTGTGCATGCATGTTTCACTACTATATGCTCCAGGTCATTTTTACGACATCGATGCTTCATTATTTCGAGCAAGACGGTAATATGAAAGCAATAATTCGGAGAATGGTTTCCGTTAAGTTTACTGCGTTTTTAAAGGGAATAGCGTGTCGTTATTTGTAAAATAATGCTTTCGTTTAAAATCTGTTTTTCCTTTTTTAAGGCTAATATTTTAATTATTATCTGAACCTGGTTACTTCCATGCTTCTGTGTGGAAAGGACCTAAGGAAAAAATAGGGAAATACGGATCTTTTTCCTGCTGCAGCTTTGCCTTCCATGCGCTAATAAATTGAGCTTTATGGAATACTTCTGGGCATCTAATTAATTAAATTTCACGAATCTGTGGTTGCCAAGCTTCACTGACATTCCTGTCCTAGAATCATTCTGATTTGCAATAATATCTGCAAATAAGGAAGATACTTTCGCAAAATACGATCTTTAAAATAACTTCCTGATTCAATTGAATTTTAAGTGTTTCTCTTTTGGCTCCGTAATGGGCACGCACTTACATTATTTTTATTGCACACAAGAAATCCATTTGTTTCCAACTGAAAACACTATGGAAAATAGAACATGCGCACGCTTCCTAACGATTTTCCAGTATTCGCCAGGAAATAAATAATATACAAATATTTCAGGTTACGGCAGAATAGCACTTCGTGGTAATATAAATGTGCAACTTGAATTTCATATCATAATCGTGTTACATTTGAATGTTTTGCATTTTTAAACGTTTGTAAAGCAGAATCTTAGGACATTTCTCAGGTGACGAAATGCGTCAGTAACTTTTACATTTGTTTAGACTTTGAAACCGCATGCACATAAAATGCTGTCTATCCAGTTCGCTTTCATTACATATCCTGAAATTAAAGGCGGATTGCTGATTTTCCTCGCTTACACGGAGGAAATTTCTGCATTGTTTATGTGCACTAACTCAGTTGACTCAAGAGTCCCCTGAACATCTGCCACTGAATCGTTCAGATAATACACTTAATATTAGAAACTACTACATTAAGTTTCTGCAGTTTACAGTTCGTATTACTATGGGAGACCAGCCACATCCTCAATGTATATTGTTTTAGGAATTAAATAGGCTAACACACACTATTTGAAGCATTCCTTTGAAGAGGCTCTTTCCCAAAAAATTGCTCAAATTGAGAGTTAAGACTTCACGGAGATTATTTTAAAATCTCGCAAGATTAAAATGCCGTGTTTATACACCCGAAAGAAGTATGTCTACATTAAGGAACATAACTTAAATTGTTTGCAATGTGAAAATGACTTCATTAATTTAATTATCAGCATGGAGAAACCATGCAGTGTAGAATTAAATAAACGAACATGAGAGATAGACATTGATTTCTGAAAGCAGTTTGTCAAGCTTGGCCATCCTTCTTTCTTTTCAGCCTGCCGCTTTCTACTAGTGCTGAAATACTTATGTTTAGCAGAAACCAGCCTGCTTATGAAGAACGTTATCGGGACGTAAAACAGCTCCAGGGAACCAGTTCTCTCTGCATATTGATTACCTACACATTTACATTCCGCACTTTTACTTCCTCCTAGCATTTTCTGCACACTTCGCTCTACTTCACAGAGATATCGCACCTGAGGATGGTATATAGCGGCCACAGCAGGAAAGTTTGCATCATCGTGCAGCAATGCGAGTCTAACGTCGTTTTGGCTGTCCATGTGTGAGACCCATGTCATGTGACTCGGCTAGTTTTTGTTTTTGCCTGCTAAAATATCAAATGGCTCGGATATTCAATACCAAACATCGAGAAGTAAGCCCGACCAAAACAAATGACATTCGATACCGTCTCTCCGCAAAGTGGCTGAAATTTTATCGTACGTTGGTGCGTCTACCTTTATGACAGCAAGAATGGAATTATCTCAGTGGAGATTGTTGATGTGTCCATCTCGTCGGTTATCTAGAACAAACCAATTTCCCTAAGCGGTTCAATAAACAGATTAAGGAACATGAAAAGATACGCTGTTAGATTTTCAATTCAACATTTCTGGGGGAGTTTAAAACAAATGCCGTTTTCATTGAATGTTCCATACCTACATTGTTTTTGATACTTAAATTTGAAAGCTTCTTCATATATTTCATACTTGTTCCTTACGCCCTATCCTATTGCAGAATCCTCGCGATTTCTTCTTTTCTTTTTTTCATTATTTTATTAATAGGAATGTAAATTCTTGGATATTTAGTTTTTTTCAGTTCTTGAATGTTCTTAGCTCAAGGAGAATAAACAACTGCTCTCTGTCTCTGTTCAAGAACGTTTACAGTTTGAATAACTTTATAATAAACACAAATACTTGAGTGTCCAGTATTCTTTGTGGTTTCATCGCTTTGAGGTAATTCTCAGGCGGGAGTGGAAAAGAAAGAATGTGGAAAAAGTGAATGAAACATGTAAACAGTTGAAACGTCTTTTAAATGCAAGTATGTTTTGCCAATCTAAATTCAGAGTGAAAGTAGTTTGTAAAATCTAAATTGCAATTACCAATGGCTTTTAAGCTTTCCCCTCAATGTCTAACATTACGTTTTCTTTGCTTAGCTTAAGTTTAATTACTTAAGCCTTGTTTAACATTTTGTGCGGCGCACACAAACATTTTAGGAACATATCCGCAATAACGTACCCCTGCACATTAGACTACCACGTAGACTTGTGCAACACCGGCACCAAAAATCAATGAACGCTATACTTCCATGCAAAGCGGTGCTATGGAAGTTTTCTCCTAAGTTTTAACCCAAATCACTCCATTCTCCATTAAATGTTTTCCAAGATCAACATTTTAACGCAGCAAGTATAAAAGGGAGTTCATAAAGCCTGCAGCAAAGCAGTTAAAAGTAATAGATATATATACAAATGTTTTAATCGGTATAACTAATATATAATGTATCAAATTAATCAAGCAGTCTAAACATTATTATATAAAAACTACATTTTTTGCACCAGTATTGTCTCCTTAATTTTGTTTTTTCTCGTTTCGCTAAAGCCTTGGTTTTTCCCAAGTAGGTGTATAGGTTAGTTTTATATATGTAAAGTTACTTCACAGAGATTATATTTTACAATTCCATATTAGTCTGTGAATTCTAGTTCATGAAGAATGAATCTTAGAGGTAACAAACATTATGTTGCAATGAAACTCGAATTAGCATTTTTGTGATACGTGGAAAATAAAAAGCATAATATGCGTAAAAGTAAAACGGGAATGCCAACACTTACATCAACACCCCGTTCATAAACAAGCTCAATGCTGAGGTGTGCTCCACCTACATGTGGAAGGTCTTTAAACTGTTATCGTGGAATGCAATAACGTGAAGTATCATTTGCTGCGTTATCACGTTAAAGAATGGGTGGCAACGTTGATAAACCCGCCGCAAACATTTCCCTTTGACTAAGGGGGTAAAAGTGGAAAGCCTAGATAGCGATTTTCTATGAAAAGTTAAGCGTTAAAACGAATGTATGTTCAGTTTTTCACAATTTAGGATCGTGAGATTGTATTCTGATCGATATGTACGGATAATCTAAAGCAACACACGTGTTGTCATTTTATTAGAGATCGCGTCAAAGCAAAATGCGGTCCTGCTCTGCGATATAGCACGCTCAGGGTCATTGCACCCAATCCGTGACGTAGACGCACTCCACATTAAAATCATAATCGGAAGCTAACACCAACAAATCTCAATTGTATGCTGTCAACACAACGTTGAAAGTGTCGCTAAGTTGTGTATTAGCAATATCCACCAGTGCGCATGCGCAGAACTGCTTTCCTGGAGGCTTGTGGATCCAATTAAAATCTGTTACGGGCTTTGCAGCATGGCCTCTTGTGAGATGTATTGGCAACAGTTGAAACTTGCTCCAAATTCAGCCATGACTTTGGCTATTTTCTAACATATTCCATTTGTGTTAGCAAGAAATGAATTTTATTACCCGCTATTGCACTTATTAATAGGAAACATTTTCACAAATACAGTTGCCAGCGAAACTATTTTTTGTATTTATCAGGCATAATTTTTTTAAACATTAATAACTATGTATGTATATATGTATATATATATATATATTGGTACGTACACTGCAATTAATAAAAAGTGGCCCATTTTCCCAGATCGCCGTAATGTTTTTCCCTCCGTAAGGTTTCCACTTCAGGTAACCAACTTTTGACTCCACACAACCAGTATTAGTTTTCTATGTGACTGGCCTGAAAAACATACAACATACAAACTAACCAGGACGATGTTTATAATCCATGTGGAACGAAGGAGTGTTTCGGCTACCACCTCTATGAAAGAGTGTCGCTACGATCGGCACACAAGGAAAGGCTAAACCAATTGCACATAATTCCGCCTTGTAGAGTAAGGGGTGAAGAATTATTTGCATGTGTGGTTAAAGTGAACGACAGCTACGACATTTACAGATATGACGGCCTTTATCAGCGACATGGGGACGAAGGTTTAAAGTTGTTGCCGCTACTAAACGGCAATAAGAAAACTAGCATTGAGAAAATGCTAATAGATATAGCATGAAACTATAAGGTTTAAGTTATGCTACACATCGGAAGTTAGGCCATATTTTGCGGGAGGTAAAGTACTCTATCATTCCAGTGGCTAGAATTACGCTCGAAAAACAAAGGTGATCACGCTGGTAGGGGGAGGGGCTAGATTTTGTCAGTTCCAACATAAATAGCTACGTTCTATTGTGAGCCACATTTTGTGGGCCACATTTTATGCACGCCAGTATTCTGTGTACGTTCTACAACTCCTACCTGCCACTGGATCGATTTCAACCATACTTGGCATACTTGTTACTTGAGCAAAACTACTGAGTGTTAGACATCCTTTGCGCACCCGCTAAGCAAGGACTGAGGGATAAAACCTTAAAAGTGAATCAGCAGCAAAATTGTTGACACTTTCCTCCTGAACTACTGAATTGACATCAAAACTTGGCTCATATTTTGCTTGAAACCCAAGAAAACAATTCTGTCGTGTTTCAACATATCTAGCGCATACTATAGTGAAGGGAATAGGGTTTAGAGAATTCATCCCGACTATCTGACTATCCTTTCGGTTTTACCATGCTAGCCTCTAGTTCTCGAGGTCGCGGGTTCAAACCCGGCGGAGCGCAATGGATTTTTTCGGGCGTAAAAATCCGTAGCATGGCTTCCTTCGGAAGGGAAGTAAAGCCGGGGTCCCGTGTCGTAGATTTACAGCACGTAACAGAACCTTAATCCTGATTAGGAGCAGAGCAAAATTACCGATCTTTCACGCCCAATATAGAATGGGACGCTAAGGACCACATCAGTTAAAAGGACCACAGCAGTATCCATTAAAAAAGAAAGAAAAAAAAACTTCGGTTTCCGACATCCACCTTGTACCTACAAGAAATGAAGGTAATTCCACAAAAGTTCATCTCGATTAATATGAAGCATATGAAATAATAAGACTAGGTTTAGAGGGTAGAGAAAGTCATGTGAAATATTTTTTTTCGAATGCAGTGGTTTTCACTACAATGACAGAAGAAATTGATTGTGTAGAGGTATTGTGTTATTTTCACTATCTAGGCCATCAAACCTTTTTCGACTTTCTACGCCCACCCACACCACGTTTCCCTTGAGGTCTTTATTGCATAAATTGAGTGGTAATTTGTATGCTAAATGGCTACATTAGTTACAATGAATGCGCACTTAAATAAGCCTTAAATTACAGTTGAGAATCCTTCAGCGTGTATCCAAGCGATTTCATAGTTTGCTGCCGCTGCTGCAGCCGTATATTGGCATCTTCAGACATGTCAACATCGAGATGTATTTTTTTCTAACCTTAAATTTGTAGAGAGAAAGATCTGATGTGTTACACACATGACTTTCTCTACTCTTGTACAGACTATTTTTACGAACGCCTATTCTCCATCATCTTCATGTTAATCGAGATAAACATTTGCAGAAGCTATCTTATTGCTAATTTTCTTGTGGATTCAAGGTGAAATTGAATTTTAGTTTTATTTATGGACGCTCTTTAACTGATATGGTCCTTAGCGTCCCATTCTATATTGTGCGTGAAAGACCGCAAAGTTTGCTCAGAGGCCGCTTTATCAAGCTTGAGGTTCTTTTACGTGCGGTAAATCTACGACACAGGACCACCGGCTTTACTTCCCTTCCCTTCCGAAGGAATCCATGCTAAGGATTTTAACGCCCGAAAATATCCATCGCCCTCCGCCGAGTTTGAGCCCACCACCTCGGGAACTAGAGGCTAGAATGGTAACCACTACACCGTGGCGGACGACGGTTCAATAGGAGCTTTGGAAAAGAAATTTATACATAAAAATACTTTTCAGAATACGAGCTAAAGTTGAGACATTAATGCATGTTTGATGCATAGTCTTCCTCTTGTTCAAAATTTCACACGCTAGGCACTTATTACAATCATGTATTATATACTATTTAAAAGAGGAAATTCCAAAGAATAGAATTAAAAATAAAAAAATGATGTTTTTCAGTAAAAATCTATTCCAGGTTGCCTTAAGAGCTGAGCGCGGTAGATAAGCAAAGTAGGTTGCAATTCTGCACAATTTTAAGAAGTAACAATTCTCTCTTCTTTGTTGATTTCAAGACGATGCAAACTTCCATAAAAACTGATTTGTTAATAAACAAACTCTCCGTTACTTTGCAGATGCTAACCCAATCTTCTGTTTGAAGAACAATTTTGTAGTCAAAAAATGGTAGTCTGCCGTGTTATTGGAGTTTTAATGGGCCCTTTTACTTTTAGAACGATCGCGGAGTTGCAATGACTGTCTAGCTGAGCTGCATCGTAACGCAATTGAACAGTTTTCGTTCCATACTTAAAGAACTAACTACTGAAGACAGCATTTTTCAGCAAGATGGAGCTGCAACCCGAGCCACGATCGCTGTGTCAATTCTTCCCAACTCTACTGACTGACAGCTTCAGATTTGTTTTCCTTCGGACTGTCTCTAATAGACAGCACACACACTGAAAATGGCTATCAGAGAAGAAATTCGGGCTATTCTAATGGAATGATTCAGCGTATTATGAGAAGCTTCCGCGAACGGCTACATTAAACGATCGATGACGGCCATTTGCACGAGGCCATATTCAAGAAATAGGGTCATGTATAATGGTACATTGTCTACATTTCTGAATTGTAAATACAATTTGTATAAGTAATTGTACATTTTGACAGTAGTCTTTTGCTTTTGTACTATTTCCCGTTGCCAACTCTGTACTATAACCCGAGCGTGTGTAGTTGCTTGTACTTCTAGTCTTATTACTTTCCGATCTACTCTTGGCAACGCAGTGAACCAGAAGGAATTCAGGACACGGTGATCGTGACCAGTGGGTGGAGAATCGGACGACCTCGGCCGGGAGTCGAGCTGGCGGTTACCTGCAGTGAAAGCCAGATTCCTTTCCTCGAGGTCGTCTGTGCCAGCAACCCACGCACAGCTTGTCCTGTGTTGCAGTGCCATTGCATTGCAAATCGAGCCCAGAGCGTAGGGTCGTCATTTCCAGCAGTACAAGTCGATTTTAATAGTTGCCACTTTCTAAGTTATTAACTTCTGTATCTTTCGAGGCAAAAACAACTTCTTATAATAAATAAATAGATATATAAAATCAACATGTTGAAAACATTAGTTATATGTTAATCTGACAGATGGCACCATCTGTAAATTAGACTATGTGGTAAACTGACTGCATTTTGCCAGAGAGTCATTAAGGTCTTCTGTATATTAAGATGATGGATACTTCATGAATGAATCGTTCACTCCTATGAACTCTAAACCAATCGCTCATTTCTAATGAACTGGAGTTCAGACTCATCAATTCTCACGCTTACCACTTAGGTCAACCAAAACATGACGGCCGCTGTTTATAACACCCATTCTACTTGCGGTTTCGACTTGTGCAAGTAAATGATTAATATATTTTTATTTACACTTGCTGTGCATGTCTACAAATATTCCGTTACGTTCAACAAGGTTCAGCCAAGGACACTCAAATGTTACTTGTTAACACTTTAACATTTTCCTAATTCATAACATGATGCATAATCTGTTCCTCGTTCGCTGTTGTCATACTTCGCAACCCTTATATTTTAATCACTGCTCTTCCACACTGACCGTGGCAGACTTGAAACATTCAATGCCACGACAGGAAATCGAACTGCAGATCTTGTCTTTCCATGCCGATGCTCTACTCCTAAGCTACCATGGTGAAATAGCCTACTAACGCTCATTAAACTTTCTCGTCTAATTCATGCAGCCCAGGGAACCTTAAAAGCAACTAGCAATGCTGCAGGTACTGAAAAATTAACCATAGTTTTAGTTAGCTTTAAAGTCCGAAATTAAAGTTTGCAGCGAATGCTCCCCTACGCTAAAATTTACGCTTAAAATTATTTGTAAACTTCCAAGTTTTACGCCAGAAATAAAATTATGACCAAATCAAATAATTACACATTTTTAAAATTGGAGGAGCTATCTTCAAAGAAAGACTACATGTCAGTAAATTTAGAAGTAAAAAAGAATGTGCTTGCATTGATGAGAAATTTATTCTTTCTCGAGGCGGTGTCTGAAGACGTGCTGCTGAGTCATCGTAGGCTCGACCGTCCTTTGTTACTGATATATGCTGCTCCTTTGTTTTTATTTCAACGTAGTTAAGAAACCGTCCGCCAGAGCTATTGTTGCCGAGTGGAGTGTGCGTGAACAGAATTCCAGTTGGGTTTGTTTTTTTATTTATTTATTTACTCAGTGGTCGGCCTTCGATTCAAACAAAAGTCCTTTATTGTCAATATGGTAGCGGAAGAACTATCTGTACTTGTATTGCATTCTATAAGTATACTGTATTTTACCAATACTTGTAACTGTAATAAAATACGTCAAAGGTTTTGTTGTTTTATTTGTAACATTTAGCAATTCATCTGTTTTTATGTACAGCATTGTTGTGTATGACCACCATTGCGGATGAAATAATTAAAATCGCTACATATAAAGTGAATATGCACAGGAGCTTGAAGGAAGCTTACCGACACATTACAAATTTTGTTGAAATATCTTAAAAGTAACGGTAGTTTATATGAAGAGCTTCCAATATGTTTTTGACTTTTAGATTAAGAGTTCCATATTGTTACTGTAACTTTAGAGATTAGCATTTACTGATGCATTTTAACCGAAATTTTAGTGCGCATGTTGCATACAAGCTGCTAAAGTGGGTGGATTGAAATTACATACTTTCGTATACATTCAGGGGCGTCATTTAGGAGGGACCCCCTGTCAATTACCCCTCCCCTCTAGGTTAGGAGAAATGATTAGGCTACTGATTATTATTGCTCTACCAAACGAAAAATTACAATTGTGCTACTAATACAAATAGGTATTTCATATTTAAGAAGTAAAAGATGATTTTCTTTTATGCTAAATGTGTCGTTAAAATTCACATTATAATTCGGGAAACTGCTTCAGGCAATCTAAGCAGAAACTGAAATGACGCTCCTGTATATGTTTTACTCTTGTTATTCTTTTATATAACTTGCAAGAATATCCTACGCTCCAGAAGTTTTATTTAAGCAGTTTTTATATTTTACACGATTAATGGGGATTTAAAGAGGGATAAAACAAAATGATCACAAGAGGGTGGGAGTGCAAATAGTTTTTGTGGGATGGCTCTTAAGGAAGTACTGTGGTGAGATTTAGAACATGATGTTTGGTTTGATTTGATCATAAGGGGAAAAATAAAACACCTGTAAAAATAAGTTTGGATACACTTTGTGAACGGGGTTTTCAATCATTTTTTCGGGATGCAATACATGAAACCGGTTCTCAAAGTTGTGACATGTGCCCTCTGCTACCTCCTACAAATTTAATTTGTAAACAGAAAATAAATACCTACAGGCGTAAAGTGCCTACAGGTCACCAGGAGTCACGTTTACTGCAGAACTGAATACGATGTGGGAAGATTTGTAGTAAAATACATTTATGCTGATCAGTTAGGTTAAAATAATTTGGTACGTAAGAGTTGCATAGCTAGAATAAAACATGGAAGCATTTAGATAAAATAAAAACGAGTTATCGTCGCAGAAACTGTTTTAAATCAAAGCCAACCAATTGACTAGGGAAGCATTGCATACAGGTTAAGAGTAAACTGCGAAAGCGTGCGTCGGGAGGAATGACGGAAAACTATCGAACAAGACAGCACAAGGGCCGGCCATAAAGCTCAGTTGGTAGAGCATCTTATCTGCTGTGCGAGGCTTCCCGGGTTCGATTCCAGGCTGGGGGTGGGAACTTTTATCTAGCCAAGATTATTCCCTATCTCCCCAGGGTCTGGAAGTATTAATGAGAGTGTGAATGTGTGTGTGATATAATGGTTAAAACCCAAAAAAGTGCAAAAACGCAACGAAAAGAGAATAGGTACGAGTTAACATCATTACCAATAGGCAATACGTTCCAAAGAAAAGAGGCCGCCGATAGACAAATGTAGTTAAAGGCGGGGTATAAATGGAAGACGAGTAGGAAAACTGCATAAATGAAGTGGTAAACAAATATTGCCACCTTACAACAAAAACAAAATGTATGTCAGTTTAGCAGAATAATTTTCTATGGAATTTCACACCTTTTCCGCCAATAAAATCAATGCAGTTGAAATTTAACGCTGTGTTTACCTTTACCTTCATTTGTGTGCACATGCTACACATGTTATTAGTTTTTTCTTTGTTTCCACTCCATGTAGGTATGCATGTCACTTTTTAAAATCGGCTAAGTCTTATTTAATTCACGACACCGTGTTCCTATTATTTTTTCTTTGTATTAAAATGCCCTGTTTCTTGTTTGTAAAGTTTTTTTTACTCAGCGTTTATGGGAAGAAATACGACGGCATTTACACAGAGCAACACATGTCGTGTTTAAATGCAGCAATTTCATTGTAAGTCTGTGCGCTGCAGTAAACTTGTAAAATTCTCACGTTCCAACTTTGAGCAAGACCTGTTCAGAGTCGCTGATCCCTGGTCAATAATTAGCCCGATACCGGTCTGGGAATGTCTTGTAAGACATCTCCATCTTCTAGCACGAAACCAAAACAAGCGAAGGACGATGCGCGCTTGCCCCACTTATTTTGTTTCTGCCATTCATCTATTGTTTTATAGCCCTGTTGGTGTAGTACCGTTGTTATCGTACTGCACAGTGATACCGAATGCAGAAAGATTTAAGTTTTGTTTTGTTTGTTCTTTAATAATGTGGTTCCTTGGTGTACTCTAGAGCTAAAAAAATAAGTTTTTCTTCTACAATGCCTACATTACTGCTAGCATTGCGTAAACTAAGCCTTTAGAAGGCCAAAGTCGTGAAGTGATCAAAATTCATTCTCTGCTCAGTTATGTTTTATTGGAATTATGTGGCATCAACTCGGAAACCGTACATACTGCTGCTTCCTCAATATGCGTGTTCATTAAATGTGTTAATATTATCGATTACTTGCGTTTAATGTTTTAAGATATACGTATGGATTAATACATCCAAGTTTATTACCCTCCTCACTTAGAAACAACTTGCTTCCTTCATATGTTGTTGCACAACAATGCATTTGATCATGTTCTACAATTTTGATCCGGAAAAGCAATTAACAGTAAAATGCATTTTAATTATAAAATAATTATATGCTTACGCGCTATTTGGAAAATTTTAAAACATTGTGTGATGCACATATGTAAATTTTTTTATTAATCTTGCGTTTCCAGTGCGAGAACAACAAAATTAGCCACACTATCTACTCGTAGCATACATAACTGTGAAAACATGATTTTACTGTTTGTTATTACCCCAAAGAAAAATTGAAACTTCCTGCGAGTTTGAGAATGATTTTAAAAATTATTATTTCTGCAGAACGAAGCACTATTCTGTTGTCTAAATTTAAAAACTGGGTTTAACGTAAGGGAACATAAATTCAATTATATTGCTCAAACAAAGCGTTTACGCTGCGGAGAAAATATGCACACCAACTTCGATTTGTAGCAATCAATTGATATTGAAGACGATGGCTGTATCCATAGCAAAGAAACATATTGTCTAGTTCTAAAACTTATATTTTTGGCCACTGGGATCATTGTCACCGAAAATTTCAGCCGCTGATTTTTTTCTCTTTCCTAATAGTCAGTATTTATAACCAGACCTGAAACCATGATGAGAAAGAGTCAAGTTGATGCTAAACCCTCTGTAGTTGCTCGTTCATCCGTGGAGTGGCGACCTTTGCCAAGTTCCGTTAATCGCACCTACCTTGCCACAGTTGAGTAACATTTAGCACACAAATCTGAACCCGCAGCGTGACCTCTCACATTGCACGACGTTCCTTACATAAGGCACTCTTCCGGCAAAGGTCAGCCTCCCACTCCAGATATTTGCTCTTTCCTTTCAGCTGTCGGTTTCCATAATGTTTGCTTATTTGTTTTCTCGTAATGTCCATTTGAAAAACTCTGGCCAAGCTCTTCACAAATAATGCTTTGTTAGATTGAGCTTAGGCCCGACTAAAATATACGTAAGAGAAAAGTGTACAGTAAATAGCAGATTAAAGGACAGAAATTAGTTCAGTCTAAAACAGGAACGCAAGCATGCCGGCTAAAATCTAAATTGCCATCTAAACAGAGAAGGAAGCGATGAAATATTGATGCAGAAGGAGATATGATCTTGTAGAAGAAAAATTCTACATCGTAAATGGATTAACAGAATCATCCTGTAAATCGCATTTTGCAATTTATTAATATCAGAACCAGAAGTTCATACGCTATAGGTTCTCTGTAACTGAAATGAATATATTTCACTTTCTTTGCCGAATTTCTTGCTTAGTTAGTTTTCTCACTCAATAACTCATACGTTCTCAAAAAAAGGGGCACGAAACTTTGAAAAGTAGTGCACAGATACAGCGGTACACGCATACAGTACTGTTAAAATGACTAGCATCGGTAAATACATCAGTAAATAAACGAAACATAAAAATGCAATTGGAAAACCTCTCGTGAATGGAGTATTACATCAGAAAGTTAACAACTGTTCTCCTTAAATCAAAAGAGCTTAAAATGCCCATTTTAAGTCTTAACACATTAATTCTCAGTAGCAGGCCAGTCGTAGCTTTCAATATTGGTATTTACGCATTTTTACCTTCTCTACTACGTATAGTAAATAGGGGAAGTATTGCATTCCACCCAAAAATTCGATACCGAGATTTCACCGAAATAGACGTTTTGAGGCCCCCTGAATCCAAAAAAAAGCATTTTTAGTAAAAGATCCGTGTTTGTGTCTGTGAACAGCATAACTCAAAAAAGAAAAGTCGGATAAATACCAAACTTGGAATTTAGGTTCAGTATCTTTCAAAGATGCGACACGAAGATTTTCAAGAAAATTCACCCACTCCAGACTACCCTTTACATGAAACATTTTTAGAAAATTTTGCTTTTCTCAAAAATGGTTCGAACTATTTTGATTAAAATATCATATGTTTAAGGTATTTGCAAGACAAATCAAATGTATATTTTGAAATTTCTGGGAATGTCCCCAAAAGTCCTCTTCATTGCGAATGGCTTTTGCATAACTGGTAAACCGTAAGAGATAGATGAAATTTTTGTGTACAAAAAATGTAGATCTCGTTAAAACACAATTTATGTCATATACTTATTTTTGTGGAGTGAACCATTTCTTGCTATTTGTTTCAATTTTTCAATACACATTTCCTCGTGCGAACTGGTTATTTTTTTTTATATTATGTCCTGGACAGAATGGAATGCTCCACATAGCAACCAGCTCTAAAAAGATTTGACTATCGCTTAAAACCTACCATATTCCCTTTGCACCTACAAGAAAATTAGCAATGAGATTAACAGCTCAATATCTGGATTAACATGAAGTATATGGAGAATAAGCGTTTGTAAAAAATAGTTTGTACAAGAGTAGAGAAAATCACAACACATCAGATTTTTTAATAATAGAAACAAATTTCTTCATTGTTAGAGTTCACGCTTTCATAGTAACAATTTAATTTTAGGTCAAAAGTGAGTATTTAACACGTGCAAATGTAAAGCAAAACATTATGACCTACATTTTGATTAAAAAAAAAAAGACCGTGAAAGCCTCCTGCAGAAAATGTCTGTAAAGGAGACCCTGAGAGTATTGCTCTCACCAGGGGAGCGAAAGTAAACAAAAATCTCTGCTATATTACTTAAATTTAAAAGATTGTGATAAGGAACATAAATTGAACGAGATTTTAATAACCTTGATAATACTTGTCTCCTACCAATTGATACTTTTCTAGCTGAATTTTTTTGTTTGGTTTCTTTTCCATGTTCATTGCTCATAGCTTGAAGAGAAAATTAGGCCGATTTTACAAAGGTTGGCAACTATGATGCGCGGTGTTTACTGAACTCTATCGTCCAGTACAGTGAACTGTGTGCGTTTCCATAGCAACGGCAGTCGTAGCCTGCATACCTATAAGGTTCATATCTTATGACCGGTAAAAGAAGTAGTGACCCTTATGCCCTAACTGCTGCGAAGCAGATAGTGGGATATTGCTGGAAGGTCGAGGGGGTCATCGCCAGCGGAAGAAATTCCTAACAACGGCACTTGCCCCGTGCTTACCTGGCACTTCCATCAGGGATAGGCAAAGGCTAGAGGTTAGCTCATATCCTGAGAAAGTCGAGACAGGGGTGAAAATGTTCATTTGTATTTCCTTTGTTCTGCGCTTGAAGATCGAAGTTCATTTGTTTACTGAAATTATTGTATTTTGACGCTCACACTGAAGCGGTTTAACGCACGCGTGCTTTACAGAACTAATGTGGCGTTTAGCTGCTTCGTGTTTATTTTGAAAGGGTTGCCAGGATTTTGAGAAACTAGTGGAAACGTCAGCTGGGTTAGAGTTATTGCATTAACTGCTGAGACACTCCATCCCCTTTCTCACTCTCCCAATGTCTCAATTTCTCCTTCTCAGCTTCAGTACCCTCAGAACAATTCAATACAATATGATCTTTTGAAAACCTGTAACTGAACCGCGTTTACTGGATATTACAAATTGAAGTATAAGTAAAACTTATGCTATTTTAAACGTACCATTTCCCGTGACTAAAATATCCATAAATATGTTTCTAGTTTATATACACGAATGGTGGTAATGTCAGATTGGCGTAACTTATTAAATCTTAAATCTTTCGAAATTTTGTAAATAGCAAACTTCGTCACATATATTAAACACACACTTCTAACATGTGGCTTTTTTTTCAAAAGGCTCAAATAACAAACGAGATATTCTGGATTTTTTTTGGCTTCACGACTCATTAGGACCCCACCTATTTTGGAGAAACTAATATGGCACATACATTATTCTGTAAATGCTTAAAATGGAACTATTGTATATGTTAAATGACAAGTTATTGATTTACATTACCATGCCAGCGCAAATAAATAATAAAGTTCAAGCAGTTATTATTATTATTATTATTATTATTATTATTATTATTATTATTATTATTATTATTATTATTTTACGTCGCTTTAACTACAAGGTCATATCGCGACGGATCTGTTAGTGGGTAACTCTTAGATCGAGGTGTGGCGGACATTTAGCCTTCTAGGTCTCATCCCTGTAACCACCCGCTTTGTTGTGTCCACAGAGACCCTAGTGCATAGCAGCTGGATCTTCTGCTTCGTGCCGATAGCATTAGGGTGCCGTCTACTCTAACTGCCACTTTCATATGGAAAGGCCTTTAGCCTTCTAATCTCATCCCTGTAGCAATGCCATCTTGCTTCGTCACGTATCCACAGAGATCTTAGCGCATAGCAGCTATCCAGTTTACCTGCTTTCATTGTCTGGACAGATGGCACAGCACTCGCTATTACTACCTATTTTTAATTTTTACTATTGTTTTAGGGTTACGGTGAAGCTTTGGGTCGTGGTATTAAGTATCCAATCCGGTATTTACCTTAGCGGATGAGAGAAACCACGAAAAAATCTCAAAACGGATTGGTCGGCCCACGTGATTTGAACCCGGGACTCCCGAATGCGGGCCACAGACGTTACCGCCTGAGCCATCCCGCTTGGTAGCTCAAACAGTTGATTGAGTGAAATACACACTGAGTTTATTTCGTTCCGTTATTCTGTGAACAGATCAAATTAATCCTACCAATATTAGGGCAAAGGCTTGAATACGAGATCATCCAAAATTGAAAAAAGTTTTTGTTCCAGCTTTATTATACAGAATGAATATTAAATGCCATCTTTGAAGATCAGGGCGTGGTGCAGCATATTACGACGGTGAAATTTGATACTGGAATTTTCATAGTATGGTTACTTATGGAAAAAGAGGCAATTATACCCAGAGTCAAATGTAATTGTAGCTATTTTGATCCATAGAGGCCAATAATTAAACTTAAATGTCAAATCTGAAGTATGTATTATGTGCTTGTCCCTGTAAAGGTGTCGGAATTCCACAGCAAATGGGAGGAAGTTAACTGCTTACATTAATGTTAGTCACATGCCAACTGCGTCTTTACTTAGGATTCTGCTGTGGTGGCTTTAGGGCCTTCTTCACATATAGAGTGACAGTTTATCGAATCAATTCACCGAAAACTTCGTAGGACTGAAGTCAACCAAATGCCACATCACACCACCATCGCCGACATGACAACACAAATTGAACCATTCCACAGCTCCAACGACATCGGCCACCGCTGCCTCCGCCGATCCGCCGCCGCCAAAACGCCGCAAGACATCTCGCCGCAGCTTCTGGAGCTCCATGCCCTTACCCGCCAACGTGCAGGCGGAAGGTACGGGCGGCTTCAGGCCTCACTTCCACGATATGGCTCCCCTTGGCGGGCCTACGAGCCACTGTGGAGTCGGCGTTATTAATATTGTGACCTTTTAAGAGGCCACTACAAGCACTTCGGTGCGCAGTTGGCACATCCTTCATTCCCTCCTGCCCTAGAGCAGCAGCACTTGCCCCCGCATGGATGCAATTTATCGAGGGTGCTCATGCGGAACCTCGTCCACCTTCCCGAACTTTCCTTCATATCTCTCGCCCTAACCCCCTCCCCCGAAAAAAGAAAGAAAGAAAGCCATTTCAAGTCGCCGGTTTTGAAAATGTGCTACGCAATCCAGCCATTGTCCGGAATTGAACTGTTATCCTGGTAAACCTGCGAGCCCGATGCTTGCAGCGACGAAAGAGCAGTTTGGAAGTATATGAGCACAGGAATAATTACAATTTCAGCGTAAACCCATGAAAATAATGATTGTCTCATTTGGCAGAAACTGCAAGATGCAGTATTGATTCTTAATCTTATTTACACTCTGGAGTTCGAAGATGACGTTTAATAGTTGTGTAACTAATAAGAATTAAGAATTCGGATATACTCTAGGAGTAAGGCAGATATTACTTGAAGTTTTGACATATACGCGGAGGGTGCACTCAAGCTCAAAATTACACCAACCGGCTCTTCCACAGCTAGAACGTGCCGGGAGGACATTGCACTTTGTGGTATCCCTTTGATCGCTTAACCATTATACTTTATTCCTCTGTCATGATCTCATAGCACCTGTATTCGTGCTTTCTATTGACTGCAAATCGGAATCAGATATTCTGACGCAATATTCTCTGACAGATTTGTGGTTTCTTGCTGCCAATCCTTAAATTCCTTGACTGCTAATCGCGATTAACAGTTTTAAGGTTGGCACGACTGCCATTCACGTTGCGATTGTTGGCGCAACAATAGTTGCACAACGGCTCTCGATGGAGCATGAAGAGGCAGCAGACTTTCTCCCGTCACACGCCAGTTCGAACCCTACTCACCGTGTTAGACTGTAGTTTGCCACGTATTAACGGAAATATCTAAATAAATTTTCTTATTAAACTGAATTAAGATTAAAAACTGGTCATATTTCGACAATCCTGTAATGGTGCATAATGTATCGTATAGAGTATTATATTTCCCTAACTGCCAATTTCTATAAAAGAATCTTAGAATTGCCATTTTGGATTGGGACGCATCGTTCTCATTGGTTTACGCACTTAAATTTTTACTCATCATAAATATTGTAAACTGTATGATATCCTGAGTTAATATAAGCATGATTTGCTAATAAATTGTTTCTAATATAAAATAAACTATTTTTGTAAATATGCATGTAGTCTATACACAGATTTTATAATAGCTTATGTAATATATGTTCTAAAATTCACTCAAAATTTACGCTGTACGTCGCAAACATGCACACATAAATAGCAAGTAACCTGACTTTCGGAAAATGTATATGCTTTGGTTTCCAGCTTCATTTTAGTGTTAATTTCATTAGCATATGGTCATCGGCGATTAATAGGAACGTGTAGCGACTCCTAAAGTACTAAAGTAAAATTTTAATTTCGTTACGAGTGAATTTTTGTGACCTCTTTCTTAGCAGGTGCATAATATATTTTGTTGTTCACTCTGTCGAAATTACATAATGTGTGCTGAAGACTTTTTAACTATAGATACACTCTTCTTTATATAGTAAGATTTTTTTTTTAAAGTTGGATTTAGAGAATCCCTTGAGAATTATGTGAGGTATGCTAAACGCACATTTCTGTTCTGATGTTTCCTTAACGCAATTTTTATATATATATAAACTAAAATACCTGAGAGTGATGTAATATGACACACCACCCATATTTCTATCGCGTCGCAATATTCTTGACAATTACACCGTTTCTATCCGAATGTTCTTCCACTGTTGTGACCAATAAAAATAATCCTTTTAAACCTTATTTTTATAATACTCGAGTCCAAACTGGCTTTATTCTAGACAAGGCAAACGTCAAATCAAACTTCTTAAGTTTAGGCACCCTCTTTGCTTTGATATTCTCTGGTCGAGGAAGAGAGAGACCTCTTGTTGCTGTAACGAATTAACAGAGTTGTGACCCAATTGAAACATCAAGAATGCTGAAATATGTCCAGTCTTAAGATGATAATCATGACAAATATTGATTTTTACTTTCTCTACCACGTACGTGGTACGATTTTCCACTAGGAATGCATGTTTTGAGATTCTCTGAACAAAAAAAAAATGGAGAAAGGTCCATGTCTGTGTGCTTGTGAACAGCATAACTCAAAAACGAAAAATTGGATAAATACCAAACTTGGTATTTAAATTTAGTATGTTCCAAAGATGCGACACAAAGGTTTACAAGATAATCCCCTACCCAAACTACTCTTTACATGGAACATTTTTCGAAATATTTTATTTTCTGAAAAAATGACCCAAAGATTTTGATTAAAATACCATATATTAAATATACTTGCATGACGAACAAAACGTATATCTTGAATTTTCTGGGAAATCCTCTGCATTCGGAAGACATTTTGTATATCTTGTTTAACTGGTAAACGTTAAGGATAGACGAAAACGTACGGCACAAAAAATGTAGTTCTCTTTATAAAACAGAATTTATTTAAAATAACCTTTTTTGTGGCGTAAGCCATTTCCGATATATCCGTTATTAATAGTTTGCATTGTTCAATGCTTTTGTGATTCTTTTCAAGTCTTGTAGACATTCAGTTGTTTTTCGCGTTTGCATGGAAAAAGTGTGGCATTTTAGGGCCAGCATATAGCGTCCATTCTTAAAGCATTTGGCTATCGCTATTCATTTGTATCTATAATGAAACGTGTAGTTAAGCTGTTTTTATATAGGTTTATCTCAATTAAAATGAAATAGAAAAATCAATTTTCTTAAGAATTTGTATACCCAGTAATAAACCATAGACGGCAGAGAAAGTACGTGAATGTAAGATTTTTTTTATTATTAATAATAATATACTATTATCATTTATTATTTATTTGTTGTAGTCTGAAATGGGACAGTGGGTATTAGATTTCTGTTCTTTGTTCGGTAAAACACTTTAAATGTAAACGAACTAGCTTGGCATTGTATTTTAGGTAACAAAACGTTTAGTCAAAGCAGAGATAATGTAAATTAAACAAATGAAAATCGTTTATTGCCAGTGCAGTTTCAGTTGTCAGAGGATTATCATCTAGATTAGCTACCGTTATCTAATATTTTTATGATTATCATAATGTTTGTGCTTTCTTATACTAAAAACAAAAAATGTATTATAAGTAGGTACTTATGAAGGTGGAGTCATGTTGTGGTCTTGCTCCATGAAGCAGTCCGTCTTTCCAGGCAAGATAATGAGAAGTTGTTGGACTTGTTTGGGAAAAAAAGATGAAATAACAGTTGGGGTCATACACACCCAAGTCGATCTGACCAATCGAGCCACCGAAGTGGGCCGAGGCGAGCAGAAACAAGGTGGGAGGGGTTGCAGACAAAAGACACCAGTGCGAAAAATGAGTCTTATCTTCCACATAATTACAAGTTAGGCAGGCTGTAGTGCACATATGAACTTACTGGAGACTGAGAGGGCCGGGGCCATGACCTTCCAGCTGCAAACTGGAATCGTGGTAAAGTAGCACGTCCAACTGGTTCAGAGGTCCATTCATCCACAGTAAAAACTGCTCAAGAACCTGCGGAAAGTTCGGTGTAGGCCAAGTTCGATTTTGTTAAACAGTGCAACCATTGACAAAGAGTAGCGGCTTTATTAACTGTAACGAAATTTCAAAATCACTGCTGGCAATTTATTACCATTTCCGGGTGATACGGCAGCACGTGGTATTCTCCATTGTTATACATAGGTATTTTCAGTTACTTTCCTTTTATGTATTAGTTTTGTCCTGTATAACTTACACACACACACACACACACACACAGGGTGGACCATTTAAGTTGAGACTGTACAATATCTCCAAAACTAGAAAGAAATGTTGCAGAAAGAAATATCTTTAATAAAAGTTGCTTGATATTATGGGGGAAAGTAAATGTCATTACTCGTGTTTTATTTTGAGGACGCTGTGATGATCACTTTAGGGTCAATTGCTTTTTTTTTAATGGGAACTTACCTTTATTATGTTGTTTTCTCAGTCCTCATAAAAAACTAAACATTTGTACAAAATTGCAATTGTTCTTACACCAATGTGAATAACAACGAAAATTCTGAGTGGCTGTTTACGAAGACCGCAATGAATGATTGGACCATCCATGGATGATCATTTGAGGATCAAGTTATGTTACGTAATTGGAACCAACATTTTTTTATTTTGTTTCCATATTCCTCATCACAAAATAAAAGCTTTTTATAAAAGATTTTCTAATGAGAAAACAGCATACGAAACGTAGGTTCCGATTTAAAAAAAATTAAATTGACCCTAAAATGACCATCATAAAGTCTTCCAAACAAAACACGACTAATAACATTTACTTTTCCTCCATAATATCAAGGAACTTTAATTACAGACATTTCTTTCTAGAACAACTAGTTTTGGAGATCCTGTACAGTCTCAACTTAAACGGTCTACCCTCTGTGTGTGTGTGTGTGTGTGTGTGTGTGTGCGCGTGTGCGCGCGTGTACTACTTTATTTACATGAATTTAAACATTTGTGCACATCAAAACCCTTTCCCCCCTAAAGATACATCGTCAGTTCACTTAAGTATTAATTGTTGTACCCCAATTCGTTTTCTAATTGTAGTAAAATTACGAGTATTTTAAACTATTTTCTTCGAATTTCTTCGGTATGTAGTCTGCTTACGGCCATTCTCTCACTGCCTAACATCTTTTATGCTAAGCCCATAATTGCTGAGTTTCTGGCTCTATATTCAATTCTTTGATTCTGCTGGGTACTTACTACCTTGAGAATATGGAAAACATAATCCTACTTTCTGGTAGAAATTCGTTCAAAATATTCTTCTTGCTATTTGTTTTTATCTATTCACTTGTGAAAACATATGAATTTCACTAGCAAAGAATAAAACGACTACCAGTACTGTATACCCAGCAGATGACTTGTGTTTGCTGCAATGCATTTTTAGTACCAGACTTTGCAATTTTCTGCCACATTTCTGAGTTACGAGATCTAAAGAAGAAATAAAACCGCTATAAACATTTTAAAGTTAGCAATGAAAAATAATATAAAAGCAATATAAATCACAATTTTGACCTAGCTGATTTGAAAAGAAAGAGAAGAAATTTAACATTTTACTTGGCCTTTCCAAGGATAGATATGCTAGCGATCAAATTGTTCGGACTCGAACGCAGTGTTCGATCAGGAATGGGATTCTTTTAATATCTCTCATTTATGTGCAACTCTTCGTGCAATACAGTTCATTCTGACAAGCTCAGCTGAGTAGTTGGATCAGTTACACAAATAAGGTCAGCTGATGCGGCTGAGAAGGACGTAGAAATCGCCGCAGGAGCACGTATTGTAACATCGTGATTCAACTGTTTTTACTTCACGCGTGACATTGTGCTTCACCGCAGCGGTGTGTTGCCAGCCAATTAACAAAGAGCTCCCAGAAAAAAATGACTAACAGCATAAACAGCAAGACCGGACCCTTCTTTTCTCCGAGGGGGCTCTTTGAGGCGTACCATTATTAATAAATACCAAATAATTACACTTAAATTAAGCGAAGTATTTTAATTAGCTTAAATCAACGTTTTTGTTTATTCTTTTTTTCTATCGTTTGCTGCTTTCGACACAATTGTAAGCTGTTGTAACCAAAACTTCTTTTCTTTTTGTAAAGGTCCAAACGCTTTAAATAAAAGGTTTTATGTGTGTGTGTGCGTGCGTGTAAACAATATTTTATCGAACATTCTGCTGTTTCTGCTTGCTGTTTCACTTTATCTTAATCCTAAGCACACAGAAAATTTCATCATTAAGTAATGATGTATTATATGTTCGCTTTTTGTTAAAAGCTATCTATTTTTATTTTTGGACAGCAAATTACATATAGACCTGTAATGTTGTATGTCTTATAAGATTATTGAAGAGTTTTTTCCTTAGTTAAGGGCAGAATATTTGAAGAATATTTACCCAGGTAGAGTATTCAAGAAAATGGTGAACAATTTAAGAGTTCTTTTGTTATGATTGCGCTTAATAACCAGGCTTAACAAATATGTCAAAACTTTCGGTTATGAAATACTTTGGTTACTTATTAGTATATATTATATAATAATTTTATTAAAGCACACTTCTAGGAGTCTCAAATTGAGAAAATATAATAAATATGAAGCGACATCAAAGCAAGTCAGGTCTATTGAATATTCTGTTTTTGGCATCTAATAGGCATCCAACGAAATTGAAGTTCTTTCAGAAAATTTAAAATCCACATTTATATTAAAATAAATTAGCTCTGTTGGTAGCAAAAGCAAACTTAACAGCTTAAAATCCTTCAGAACTCAACCTACAGCAGATATGATAACCAGATAATTAAAACTTCTCAACTGAGCGAACGCATCCAATCCATTGCGCGGTGTGCGTGTTAGTATGTCACGATCGGAAGACAAGAAACGATCACGGCCTCCTGCACAGCATTGTGGGAAGTTGACCCGCTCGCACCTTCCAGGCCTGTGACGTCATAACGTGCCGTTATTCTTTCCCCCAGATCATTACTGCGACGTTCACTCTAAAAGTGGCGGATTGTTTTACGTTTTGCCGGATAAAGATAGTTTTAATTGGCTAATGTCAGTATAACAAAGTGCTTTTTTTAACTGTTGCTTGTTATAGGCGTTTTTCATATTACGAGTAACTAGCAACTAAGCTTGATAGTACGCAGAACAATATTACAGACCTTTCACTAGATGTTTGTTTTAGTACATTACTAGTCCTGTTGTTTGTCTACTATATTAAAATGACAAAAATAATTAAACTAGAGCTAGCTTTGGAGCTCATTTTGTCTATAGGAATACTCTTTTCCATACTTTGCGTCACAAAAAGGGTTTCGGCTTCAGTATACATTAAATTACGTAATATTTTGTGTAGGTTATGATCAAAGCATAAGGGTTGTTTTCTACATTCGCAAGCAAGACATTCGCTTAATTTGAAAACTAGCGGGAAAATATAATTACCATAAAAGTAAAGTAATGATGATAATAATCATTTCTATGTCTTTCAATATGTCCAGAGTTAAATTAGTACAAATGCTTAAAAATGAATAATGAATCGGTAGCTAAAAGTTTCAACCAATATCTGTGAAATGGAAGGAGCTGAAATATCTGGAAGTAAGCGAATAAAAAAAAATGATAAAAATCGTTTAAAATCGTTAGACGCACAGAGCTGAAATATAAATGAAATAAATTGCATTAATATTCCAAGTCCGCAAAAAAAATTATATTTCAAGTTTTAATTGTTAAAAAAATAGTAAGTCATGTAAGTGTATCCTTTTTAACAACGCTTATGTATTAAATAGTTGCCTGGATGTTTCAGTACATTCACTTGTTTGCACACCCACAAATTGATATTGTTAAGAGTAAAATCTCGTAAAATAGTTGCATTTTACAAATTCAATTGCATTAGTTTTGTATTACCTTTTTAAGGTAAGTAATTCAATGATTACAAGAAAAAGAAAAGGGAGAGAAAAAAAAAAGCACAGTGTATAAAGAAAACTCGGGAAGAAGCATATACTGTGAGCGAAGCACTCGCAGATGAGTACTATAACGCCCTAGGACTATGCCCTTTACGGGCTGTAACATCACGGATTAGTATTTATTATTACGAAACACGTCAGATCGCGCAAAGACCAAAAATTGAAATTGAGTTTTATTTATGGACGCTCTTTAACTACTATGGTTCTTAGCATCCCATTCTATATTGGGCGTGAAACACCGGTAATTTTGCTCAGAGGCCTCTTTATCAGGCTTGAGGTTCTTTTACGTGCCGCAAATCTACGACACGGGACCATCGGGTTTACTTCCCTTCCGAAGGAAGCCGTGCTAAGGATTTTTACGCCCGAAAAAATCCATCGCTCTCCGCCGGGTTTGAAGCCGCGACCTTGGGAACCAGAGGCTAGCAAAGACCAAGCTGCCGTGTGTATGAAAATATACATTTTTGCGCACTGCGCGTAACCATGTATGTACTTATTTTGCTGGGTTTGCGTCTTATAAATTCTCCGAAATGGCACAAATTGCCCAAATGTACAACATTCTTTGTGTAGTTATGTATCATACATTTTAAAAGTTTTTAGTTTATCCGTAAGCAAAGATACAAGTTCGCGAATGGAAGCACATTTTGTAAACTTCGGGAATAAAAAATATCACCCAAACAAAATTTGCTGTACAAACGTTATATACACTTTTCTGCAATATTCAACTCCCCCCACCTCCGGGGGATTGTCCCAAACTATAGCCATTGTCATTCAATCGTTAGGATGTTTACGATGTAGTGCAATTTAGTTCAAGTCTATTGGTGCCAGATTAGTGTTTTCGTTTCGTCTTTCTTCATAAATCGGGCAGCTTAAAATTTTATTGAATGAACGTACCTCTGCTAACTAAATATACCTTTTGAATTTTGTTTTGTTATAATTCATTGTTAACTCCTATGCTTCTATTGAAATTTAGGGCTTCTTAATGTGTGTGGTTATCACTCCTGCAAGGAGATGTTCCTATTGACCTGCACGAGGCCAAATAGCCCTTTAGAATTTCAAAACTGTTTTTTTCCTTGCCTTTCAGTGTTCTCTAACTATTTAACAAAAGTTGTTTTTAGATTTTTATTCTTTTAAAGTTATATTTAGTTTATTTCCCTTGAAAATGTGATAAATATTATCAAGAAAAATCTTAGGCTGTGATTTTCCATTTATGCTAGTGGTTGATATAAATGTTTCTCTTGAGTTTTTTCTGCAACATTCGCCGAGTGTTGATTTGTTCATCATGTGGACATTTTTTCTTTCTTTTTTGTGTATATCATCCTTTACGTATTATACCCTATCTGGTCTCATGCCAGCGCTTTTTAGGACTTCCTTGGTTCTCTTGGGACATAATTATGACAAAACTTGTTTAGACCATCTGGTACTATCGTGACGTGTTTTCATTGGAGTCTGTATTGCTGTAATAATGCACGTTAGGCTCAATTTAAAGATCTCTCTTTGGTAATATCTTCATTCTGAAGATAATAAAGTAATGAGTGCTTCGCAGACCTTCGCATGAATCACATTTCGCCTGTTGTTAACCGTCTCTCATCAGATTTCCTTACTGCCGATGTTACACTGTCACGAGCTAAAACATGGGTAATAAATCTTCAGCTGTGTGTGTCTTTGCATTTGGGAATGGTTTGAACAACAGTTTCATTAAATTAAAAACTGTTGGTTATTTCGCCACCAACCATATACGACATGGAAGCTGTTCTTTGTAAGATGTAGACTGCTCTTTGTATATCAGCTCTTGATTTGTCAATAATTACTTGGTCATCAGTTAAAGTATAGAGCCGAGTATGACAGTTAAGTTGTATTGCAGTGTATGGCTTTGTCTCAGAGTTCACAGTTGTAGATATCAGGAATTCCATCTTTGGGTAGAAAGTGGCATTGTGCTTCGAAAAGTCGCGGAACATCTTCACTTCCATGCAATATTTGTGGGTCAGTAAGCACATCTCAGAAAATTTGAAGTTGAAATTTACCATGTATGTAAATCGCAGAACCAGTTTTGAATCCCAGTCTAGGTAATTTCTCCAGGTAGGTAAGTGTAGGTACCTACCTGCTCATTTAGGGTAAGCGAAAGCTGTTGTCCATCTGAACGTTATGGGTGCACTGTCTTGCAGATGAAGCGAAGCCGGTTTCCTTTCACCGAACCTATTCTTGCGCAATACCATTGTTTCCCATCAGGCAGCACGACCATTGTTAACCCGGAGCGTGTTAATCGAATTCAACTGGAGCAAAGGGTGTCGAGAAAGTCGATCAGAGCATATCCCTTGTTACGACAATCGTCTCCTATTGCGTAATCTGCACGGTTTCTGAATGTAACAGACAAAGAAGGAAGACGCTTTGCTTGTTTGAGCGCACAAGGAAGACCACTACGCTCACATGAAGGTTACATTTTTGCTTAACCCGATCTCGGTGGCGGGCGTTTCAGCTACATGCAACAGGAAGTTACTCCAAATGCGGGATCCCCGTGCGGTATAGGCAATTACTTTTACTCAGTTGTTCTGCGGGTAGGCCTAACAAGAGTCGACAGGCATTATAGAAAACCGTGCTTTATTTGCATTATTCGTGGGCTACTTAATTTGCAAATGTTGCTGGAGTGTAGAAACATGATGTATTCCGTCCTTGCAAGCAGCGAAAGCTAGTCAGTATTTCTTAAGTATTGGTTTATAACTTTTAAACGACGCCTATCTTGCCAATATTTATGAACATTGATTGAAGTTTCAAGGAAGTTTCCTAGATTAGAGAAAGTTTCGTTTTCGACTTAAAAATTGGTATGCAGATTTCATCGGAAATAAGGGTTACCTACAAATTAAAAAAAAAACGCGTGTCTCTATCGTCCAAATGCGTGTCCACAGACAGCAAAACCCCATAATTCAACTTAAGTCAGGCGTCTTTTAAGGAACAAAGGCGAGCATCCTTGAAATTCTCCCCACCCTAAAGAACGGAAAGGTGTTCTTTGTTTTCTCAAAAATGGCTCAGATTTTGATTAGAACATATATTTGAGTGAAAGACAGGGCAAATAGAATGTATGCTTACATAGAATGTTTTGTAAATAGCCTATAAAACACTCATTCTACTTTAATATTGTGTAACTGGGAAAATCTTTAAAGTTTAGATAGAAGCCCATTCTTTGTATATAATGCATTAACATATACAATTTATGTCAAATAAAAGATTTAATGGGTTCAGCCAATTCCGAAATATTCGGTGTTGTCCAAAACTTTTTCCAACATTTTTACGCAGAGTGCTTTAAAGTGTTACATGGTCTTTCTTTTTTAAGTCATGCAAAGGGTTTAAGTAATATTATGGCTAGCATATTGTACTGTTTTTAACACTTTTTTGTCTTCTCGACTCTTCTATACAACATACAAGATGATTTACTTCATATTACAGTAATTGAAAACATTTCCGGCAAACATATATCATGTTAATGGAAGAATAGGGGCCGGTTTCACCAACAGATGCTAAATGTTAACACATTGTTAAACTGATTTAACACTGAAGTCAACACAAATTCTGTTTCATCAAACAATGTTAACTTTAACAATCTGTTTAAGTCGGTGTTAAGTTAACATCCCCATACCCCTGTGTTAAGGCGTTTAACAAATGTTAGAAATTGAAAAATGGCTGCTGTTGTTGCGAGTTTGCTACAATTGGCATTTTTGAATGTCATTCCTAACAGAAGAGTATTCGTACGTCATAATAAATTTGAAACGCTTAGAAAAGAGGAATTTTTAAAGCAATATAAACTACCCAAGGGGACATTAACATAATTTTATGGGAATTACGAGAGGTTAGAATACTACCAACAGAAGCATGCCTCTTTCTCCTATGCTAAGTGTTAATTAGGTGCTTAGATTTTATGCTACTAACATTTTTCATTTACTTGTGATAATATTGGAATTTCCAAAGCTACCGTTTGTGGGTTTATCCGGAAGATTTCCAAAGCAATTGATTCAAGAAGCAAACAGTATTTTTCGGGTCTGCTTGATTAATCAGCGGTAACACACTTTCGTCCACTTTAGTTTCAATGCAGTGTCCACCACGAGTTTTAAACCGTCTTAAACGCTCTTCGCACCTAACGTTTCTGGTGCTGCACTTTGTTAGCTAAAATTGTCATAGTTGCTTACAGACTTAAGGGAAACGCGTTCGCTCCAATTAAATTACGTGTGGATTTTGTTCCAGGCTACAATCTTATCCTTTAATGTAAGAACGTCAGCTTTTTCGCACTTGACAATTCGTTTGTACTTATTAACGAGATTTTAATTAACGCGTTTCAAACGGTGGATCATTTATTTCAGTTGACATCATGAGTCTAACCTCAAACAACCGGGAACATCACATGGCCATTGCCATGAATGTGAATAGTTGTGGGCTACTTAGACAGAGAGCGCGGCAATACGTAGACAAAAGTGCATCGGAGTACGTTCAGAAGCAGTGTAGTTCGGCCACCGCCTTCTCGAAAGCTGGCGTTCGCAGTTGTCTTTGACGTTAAAAACATGTTTGCTAACAATTTTCTGTAAAAGCTTGATGAAACGCAAAAGTTTTGACCTTATGTTAAACTTTGAACAACTAGTTAACAAACAAGAGGTTAGAGTATTTTTAACATCGGTTGGTGAAACCGGCCGTAAGTGTTATGTGCTCATTTTGTATAATAAACGGTAACGGGTGGTGGTTGTCGCTTTTGGCTAATTATGTCCCTTCATTAAACGGAATGTCACCATATAACATGTGTAGTTATTGTACAGTACTCGGTGACTTAGTTCGTTAGCTTAAAATGGCGTAGATTTCTGTAATAATTCTAGGCACACAAAACATGCACAAATATGAGGAAATAGCTTAAATATACTTGGCCACGAAGTAGGACTAAAATAACTTGAATACAATAACAATTTTGTTTCTAGTTGCGAAAAGAGGCATTTTTTCTCGCACCTTTTTCCCTTTTTTGGGACCTTTACCCCTTTTTGGCACCTTTATCCCATTTTTCCCCAACCAATCCCATAATCCCCTTTTTTCTTTTAAGTTTCATTCCAATTTATTCAATTAACGTCTCCTCGGCTTGCTGTGTACGTGCGAATAGTAAGCCTACCTCTTTCAGTAAACGCCGCGCGGGAATTGAAAGCACACCCGCAACAATGGAAAATAATCGTGTGTTCGACGAAAACCTCTTTCTCTCGCTTTACCGCTATAAAGTAGCCTGCAATAATGCAATTGACAATGAGTGGTTCTATCCCACCAGAATCAGTAGCCTGCTGTTCGTGAATGTGAGTTTGTTACTGTGAGAGACGTCATCTGTTTGCGTGGAGGCGAAGGCTGGGCACGCAGAGACGGCAGTAACCTCACCCGCGCAGTTCCCAGAATTATTAAACTGGGTTCTGCTCGAAACTAATAGAAATCGCTGATACTGAAGTTCCAGCATGAATGAGAACATTCTGGTAATTGTTGCGGTGTTATAAGAGAATGTGGACAGCAAATGGGCGCAAGAGTGAGTTGTGTTAGCAAGTGAACTAGTGTTAGCTCTCCAAACGAGTGTACTAGTACTAGATTTTACCATGCCAAAGGTGTCCAGTGCTCGATTTATTGTTCTGGCTGAGGAATTCAAACAAGATTTCATAGTCACTGAGGGAACTGTTATGCGATGTACTATTTGTGATTCAGGAATTTTGTTAGATGAAAAACACCAGCGAGATCGCATCAAACAACACATTTTCAGCTCTATGCATCAAATGAACAAGACTCTTCAAGCAAACAAATCACGGCAACCTCTATTACGAAATGCGTTTCAACAGAGTTCTTCAAAAAACCAAAATTTGAAGGAATTAAACATTGATTTGTGTGCAGCTCTTACACAAGCAGGAATTCCACTCAATAAGGTGAACCATCCAGCCTTCAAGGGATTTCTTGAAAAATACACAAAGATGTCAATGCCCGATGAGAGTACTTTAAGAAAAAACTGCATGGAGTCTGTTTATCAAGAAACCGTAGAAAGAATCAAGGAGAAAGTGTCTGATTGCGATGTGGGAATCATTGTGGATGAAACCATAGACTCAATGGACGATATGTTTTGAACATTTTAGCTTTTCCCTTAGCAGGGGAGAAAGTTAAGCCCATGTTGTTAAAAATGTACGAACTGCAGAAAGCTAATGCCAGTACAGTAATGCAATCCATTATAGACTTCTGCCAAAAATCTGGCCTCCTGGTACGAGTTTGAAAAACTTCTTCTTGTGCTTATGGACCAGGCTCCATACACGGTTTCAGCCGTTAACCAATTGAAACCTTTCTTTCCTAACTTGAAGCATGTGACATGCTTGGCTCATCCCTTCATAGGGTTTGTGAACCCATAAAGAACGAATACGACATCGCAAATCAATTCATCTCTGCCCTGAAGAAGATTCTACTGAATGCTCCGAGCCGTGTTGTTTACTACAGGGAAATCACTGGCCTGCCCCTCCCAAATTTCCCGGTCATTACTCGCTGGGAATCTTGGATTGAGTGTGCTGCTATGTTGTGTGAGAATTTTGACAAAATTAAAGAGTTTGTGCACAGCAACTTCTGTTAACGGAGAAAATACATAATTTGCAGACAGAACTATATTGTGTCCATAGTTACAAGTACCTGACTGCAGCTATTAAACGATTGGAAGAACAAGGTCTGGTAAAGGAAAAAACAATGGGATATTTTTACTTCCGTGAGGCAGCAGTTAAATGCCTTTGCCAAAGACAAACATTTGCCACATCTGTAGAGTTGCCATTCCGAATGAATACAAGGTTTGCCCCACTGGTTGTTGGATGTTGGATGTTGGTGTATGTTGAAAGAAGCTTTAGCATCTACAAAGACATTCTATCTCCTAATAGAAACAGACTTACTTTTAAAAATGTGGAGATGCTTAATGTCTTAAGTACAACAGCTTCATGTTTTTTCCTTCTTTTGATGAGTGATAATTTGATGTACTTGTTTGTAGTTAAATAAATTAGAAAGAGGAAAAAGAAATCGTTGAATTAGTTAAGGGAATGCACAACTGAAATTAACCCAAAATCTAAAAAAATCTAAATATATATATGTTCCCAAAAATTTCTCCATTGCTTGTAGTTTTTGAATCCACTTTTATTTTTGACCTAGCGAATGCTTCAGGATCGTTACGAGACTTTTTAAATACCCTTGCGCATTTGGTTGCTAGCTGTTTATATTTTTAAAACTTGATTTTAAGGCGTTTCTTATTTTCAGCATTTCTGCATATTCAAAATGTTCCACACGATGTAGTTTTCATTCATTCATATTGACATTTTTATGTTTATTTAAAAAAACCAAATAAATAAAACTCATAATTTTTCTCTGTAATGCATAGTTTTTGCGCTACTAATTTTTGAAGATAACAAAAAACGAAAAAAAATGCAAATACAAAACTGCAAAACTTTTTTTCTCTCAAACTAAGAATGGTAGAAAAAAAATTATATGACAGATTTGTAGTTCCTTGACTAGAAGCAACATAACATTTTTTTTTTTTTGAAAAATGCACCATGTGTTGCATTTTGTATATACCCATAATTTTATAGTTTGAAAATTAATAACTTGAAAACTAATTATGATTTTGGATTGAAATTCACAAAACAATTATCTAAAGATTTGACATGTGGTTCAAATTTCACCCCAATTGAATGGATCGTTGAGAAAATAGCAATTTCACTTGTGCATCCCCTTAAATAAACCAGCACTTTATTTGAGCACATTTTCCCTTTCTTTTTTCATCTGATATTTGCACCTAAAAATGCTAAGTAATGCGTTCCTGTCATCTAAACAGGCAAAAGAAAGAAGGGGGGGGAAGAGGATTTAAATTCGCACTGTCATCAGGTTTCGTCCTGTTAATGGCATCATAAACGCTCTAAAACAACTATGCGTCAACACTTGGTTGGCAAGTTTTAAAACGTGTACTATATCTACTACGATATCCCACTGCTACGCTCGCTATTTGCTAATAGCCCTAAGCAGAAGAAAGGCAAACAACAGAAATAACAACCCACGTTTCCTGTATAACTGCAATTCTGTAAAAGCAGAATTCTTAGCTGTATCCTTTCCGGTAAGCCATGACGTTTCACTCCTACACCGCTTGGGCACTAATGATGCCAACAGTTAATGCTCTGGAACCATTTTATTGCCACATGTTCTTTAACGGTGCAGTGCAGTAAAACTCTAAAAATTCCACGTACATCATGGCGTGAAGCCATACCACTCTAACGGATTGTAAACACAAAATTGGCAACTTCTCTGTGCTTGCTTTATTTATGTTGTGGGTGTTCTCTTGTTTCATTAGTATTTTACCATGGCAACGCTCTCCCTCGTGGCGTCGTCCTCCGTGGTGTAGTGGTTACGACGCTCGCCTCTAGTTGCCGAGGTCGTGGGTTCAAAGCGGCGGAGGGCGATATATTTTTTCGGGTGTAAAAATCTTTAGCATGGTTTCCTTCGGAAGGGAAGTAAAGCTGGTGGTCTCTTGTCGTAGATTTACGGCACGTAAAAGAACCTCAAGCCTGATAAAGAGGCCTCTGATCAAAATTACCGGTCTTTCACGCCCAATATAGGATGGGACGCTAAGGACCACTGAAGTTAAAGAGCGTCCATAAATAAAACTCAATTTAATTTTAGCTCTCCCTCGTGCAAGAATAGTTGATTGTAGTGACAATGAGGCGGGGCGGATTAAGCCTTTAGCGTCTAAGGTCATATCGGCAGCTTTGCCTTTGGAACAATTTTCCATTGGCAGGGAAACTTGTTAACTATTGATAATCCTTGGGTTTTCTTTATAAACATTAAATTCGCGCGCGCGCACACACACACACACACACACACACACACATTACACTCTCGCTCAAACTCCAGACTTAGGAAGGATGGGAAATAATCCTGGCTAAAGAAAAATTCCCACTCTCCAGCGGGGAATCGAACCCGCAATTTCTGTATTTAGAATCCAGGATGCCAGACCACAGAGGCAATCGTTAAGCATTTGTTTCTGGATTATAAAAGCGAAAAGCATATTACATTTATAAAATTGGCAAAGATAAGCACTTGCCTTTATTTCTGCGCCGCACGTGGAGTAGAGGAAGAATAAAATTGCATTCAACACGAAAGTTCGATGTGGAGTTCAAAGAAGGTCTGCACGCTATTTGAAGAGTACCACTAAAACTAAGTTATATAAAAATCACTTAAGAGCAGGCGATATCTCAAAAACTCATAAAATGCTTTGAAGAATTTATATTTTCATTTCTTGCATTAAATTAATATTTGATCTCTAAACATCTTAATTTCAACCTAGGTTACGCTTTGCTCCTTAAAACGGCAGCATTTTAGCACTGTTGCGATCAAAAGTGATTTTGCATATCATTTGTTCAGTAATACTATATAATCGAAGTACATTTTAAGACTTATCCATAAAGAAAATTATTTTATAATTAAATTTGTCCTATTAAAACATAAAAAAATAAGATATTAGGAACTTACTATGATTTTTAAAAACGTTTATTATACCTGAAATTCTTAAAATTTCCTTCTGAAATAGGACGATAATGGGAGTAGCGATACTTGCAACTGTTTAAAATGGCTGAGATCCCAAAAATTGATCTCTTAGAATTATTCTGGATTCGTATCAATATAGTCGCCCAACCTTTATTTAGAAAATGTATACTAGCTTCATTTTCTCAAAACAGACCTCATGGGCTTGAGGTAAACACGACAAATAGCATGTATACACTGTGTTCCAAAATCGCCGTCTTGTTCCTGAAATTAAGTTCTCACATTCTTCCATGATTTATGAAGGTGTCGTGCTGGATTCATCTTGATTAAGTTACTACAGGCATTTGCATTATTAAACCAGCTGCTTTACACATCCCTGGTGGTGTGAATTGAGTTCCCTACATGGGAAATCTGGACTGTGTAGGTGTATTGCATTTTCTACAAAACTGCAGTGAAGTTCTCTTTGTTGTTGTAGAAGCCATAAAATGTTTTTATGCCACTAACCTGTTCCAAAATATTCATGGAATTGTGTGGAGAAAGCTGTGTGATTGTAACATCAGATATTAGTGTATAGCTCGAGGAAGAGCTATAAACAAGTGTGGTCTACTCACGCGATGTTGTCAGCAGTGAAAAGTATATCACATGAACTTTCCCTCCACGGATTGCGTTCCGCGAGGCATTAAGCCCGGATGCGGAAATCGGCTATTGTTTTACCAGAATGCAGGACGGTTATAATTTTTTCTTCTCTTATGATATGTAATTCTAACTATCTGAGAAAGCCTGTTGCTTTTTATGTTGGACTTAGCACAGTGATCTATAAAACAAACAAACAAACATCAAATACAGTGTTTATTTAAGCAACTATTTATTTTAAACTTGCAAATTCTGTGTATTCGAAAGTACAGTTATCGCAGTACTCAGAAAAAAGGATTTACTCAGGATTTTGTGTAACATTTCAAAAATTCAGTAATAAGTGAGAAACGTAGATTTGACCTACCGACGTACCCACAATAAAAAATAAAGAAAATCAAAACTAAATGGCTCTATTTAGCATGTGTATGTTATTCTGAACCGAATTTTGGTATGTTTTTATTATATACACGGATACACAGAGTGAAATGAAGATGTACAAAGAGAGAGTGTTGCCAAGGTACTTCATTTGTAAACGAATAAGAAATTAATTAAGAAAGGTGAAACCTGGGCGTGGCTTAACCATTTTTCACTTTCTCGCTATGCAGCAATAAAACAAAGAGAATCAGGAAAACGTTATTTGTTACGGTTTGCTTGCCGCATTATGACGAAACAACTGACAATCGCTATCACGAACCAGTTTCAACACACCTCTCCTCAAGGAAATCCACATCTCTCAGGATAAATATAGTTCGAACGACCTTAGATAGGCGATGGTTTCGGTAGAAACCTTCCAGGTTCAGCCCAACACGCGCGGAAGGTGCAAGGTCCCTTAGATGCTAAAACGAATGCAAGTGAATGCATAGTTGGATGTTCAAGAAAGCGGATTGCCGATAGTGCAAATGAATTCGCCGCCCAAATTAACTTTAGGACACGGAGAACAAAATGATAGTTTTATATCTTATACTTAAGCAGCTTCGTGCAGTAGTTGTTCATAATGACACCTAAACTACCGATCAAAAACCTATTTGAGGAACTCCAATTCTAAAGCTAACAGATCTAAGTAAAGGGCTAAGGGAAAGCTAAAGTCTTAAGCTATAGTAATCTTCATATGAAATTACATGGCGTAGGATTTTATAGGATCTTTTTAGAATTTTTAACCACACATTTTAAAATACATCGTTTCCACGTCTTTATAATTATTCTGAACATAATTTTGGATTTGGTGTATTTCCACCTAAAAATTGGAAAAATGTTTAAACATGCATGTAAAAACGAAACTCACTCGGTGCTAATTTATTTTGCGACAGGTGGACATTCCGTCTCCTTTGCACATATCTCCAGTGTAAGGTCTAACAAAACTTTGTGACAAATAGAGAAATAAATAAGTAAAAGTAAAGGTACGTATTAAGGAGGGGCTCCCAGAACCGGGACAGGCCAGTCGGCCCCTTGTGCTTCCAACCCCTGGGAGGGAAAAATGAGGGGAGAACGACCAGACCCGGAAGCCGACGGGCGCAACCATGGACGAGGTCCCTAACATTTTCAGGTAGAACGCATCCGACGCCGCACGGTGCCTTCCCACAAACCACTAATCTCCAGGAGCCCCGCGCTGAGGAGAGACCGAATTGAGCGGTACCGCAGCTACCAGGGAAGAAACACTTTACAGAGCGCAACCCACCGAACACCGTCGCCTGATCCTACAACGCTGAAGCAGATGACAAGGAAAATGATGGATACAGGAAATGAGAGGAAGGAGAGTCGTGGTAGAAGAGGAACCACCTGGAGAGGAGGTCATTCGCCTGATGACCCGGGAAAACCACGAAAAACCCATGGGTCAGAGTGGGCAGTCACGGGATCGCTCCCGGGACCTCCCGAATGCGGGCCACAGACGTAACCGCCGGAGCCATCCCGCTCAGTAAATACTGCCTAATATTAGAAATGCGCCTCTGGCTGACCACCATTATTAACTACCAGTGAAATTTTAAGGGCAGTATATAGCGTCCAGTTCTAAAACATTTGACGCTGTACTCCTTGTATCTATAACGAGATGTGTAATGCAGCTATTTCTGGAAAGGATTATTTCCATTTTAATGAAGTAGAAAAAAAACTTTAGTAGGGATGGTTTGCATACTCATAATTAACGAGAATTGGAGAAAGTCATGTGAATGTATCACATCAAGGTTTAAAAAAAGTATTTTCAGCAATATGTGACTCTGGTAGTGAGATTTCGAGATATTCTTTTAGAATGAATTTTATTATAATATCTTCGATTTTAATGCATGTATTATAGACGTGTATTCCACATTACGAAAGCGGAGATTTCACAATTACTAGAAAGTCCGATAAGCTGTTTAAGTGTTACACATCTGGGGAAACATAAATATGGAAGTCCTGACATTGTCGTCTCACTGAAGGCCTTGGAACGGCGCCATGGAGCCGCGAGTCTACTACCATTGTCTTCCTATATCGCGGTAGGTATACACCATTTCTTCCTCTCCGCTATTGTAAATTTCTTGCTTATTTTCTTTCACTACCTATGTATTTTATGTCTGGAATCGTATGTGGACACACACTGGGTATCGCTATGTGAGCGGTTAACTGGAACAGGGGAAACCAAAGTTGCAACAAATGAGCAGTGGAGACGTGCTAGTTCATTGATGAAATCTTAATTAGGCACATGTTTATATGTGACTGAACTGTCATTTTGTTTGTTGGTCTCTGATTTGCATTGCTTACCTTTTGCACGTGCTCAATTACTCAAGTGATCATGAATTTTTGTCGAGATGAAACAGCTTGCACGTTTCCGTGAAATAAATATTAGCTACAGAATTAATTACAACATAAGTTATGCATTTTAAATACCTATCTCCATATAGGAGGAGGTCGGCATTTTGCATACATGGTCTTACCGTACTATCCTATCGTCATAGCATTAGTATTTTTAAGCAGTCCAATAATTTCCTCTAAAACTTTTACTATATTTTAATACTATTACTTTTGTTTGCATCTAAAGGATTTTTACACATAATTAGTACCACAATTCTGACAATTTGCATAATTGTATAATTAAACAATTTAAAGAGTTGCACAGTAAAATAATCATTCAGAAAATATTTTTCTTAATTTAATAATTTATATCAATTTGTATAGTAACATAAATTACCTACCATGCAGAATTTTGTGGATATCTTCATTTGCGTTTGGATTGTGGTGTAATCCATGTGTAAAAGTAGAAGTTGCCGAAAATCACTGAGCTGGATTACAGCTTTCAAATATATGGACATTAGCATGCTCAATCTTTAAAGTAGTACTTAAGCAAGCTTTTCCGTTGTAAAGATTAAAGATATTCTCTAAAGAAAGAGTAAATATAAACATAAAATGTTTATCTAAAACGTTTACCTTACCCTTAAGATAAAATGCAGTTTAAAGCAATAATGCGTAATATCACGTAAGCGATAAAAATTAAGGTGAGAAAAGATATGATTTTTACGTTAATTGCTTCAAAGAAAAACTTTGGTTTTGAAATTGTGAAACGAGTTAATTTTGCCAAACTGGCCCATTCACGATGGTCACCCCTGGTTCAGCATACAATAGCCGTACATATAATATTGTAGCGTGGTATGTGTGCGTGCGCGCGCGCGCAGAGCTTGCTCACCTTCGCAGAGACATTTTACCCTGATCACGTGGCCAATGAGTTGTTCTCACATCTTGATGCTTGCCCAGCAAGAGAACGGCTTCAGACAGATTCTGTATTCTGTGTGGATGTACCCACCAAAAAGTGCGATAGTATTGCTGCAGCATAGGATCCAATCACCGAAGACTGAAGTGGACATGCTTATCAATACGGTTTTATTTCTGTACAGCGACTACAGTGTTGAAATATGGCGAACGTTTTAAGAAAATACATAGGTATTTTAATTAACTAGCTGGGCAATTTTACATTCGGTGTGGCTCTCTGTAGAAGCGGTTATTTAAGTTGGAGACGTGCTCTAACGTCCACTAACGGATGTGTGTATTACAAAATGCTTGTATGGTTTCATAAGATACGAAACAGGAAAACGTAATATATTACGTAGGCAACACCGCACACAAAAACATTTGCTTATCTGCAGGGCCAGGATTTTTTGTTATCAACGATAAACGCGAAATGTAATGCAGCAAGAAGTACATACACGATTTATGACAAATGTAATAGATTTATGGCTATAACTTTGTTGCGAATTTTCGCGAAAATTGATAGTTTCTGCAAAAAAAAAAAAAATTACGATAAAAAGAAAAAAAAACACAATTTAAAAAAAATGGATTCGTTTTGGAGATATTCGCTGTAAAGGAGCAAGAATTCATTTGGAAAGGTACACTAACCCGAAAATTTAGAGCACGTTACTCTATTTTATGACCTGCAGGACCATCCATTACCGTTGATAGGGTTTTCCTGAGCTTTTGGAATATTCCGTTAGAAGTACTTCCGTTTTGAAGTTCTTGAAGAAATTGCTACAGCGGAAAAATAATTCACTACGTAGAGATAACAGAAGTAAACTGACGGAAATGCCATCATAAGTAGTGCACATCCCCATAAGAGGGGGGGAGGTCCGAACCCTTCTACTGCCGTGGCGCGGGCACTGCGGACCCTGAGCACTCGTGGTACTTCTGACATTACTAGAAGTACGCTGGGTCAAACGTCCGAGCTCCACCCGTAGCGGTGTCGTTTGGATTGGGTTGGAATCGGTGGGCAGTGCTACCGGTTACCCATGGGAGATTGGGGACGTCTGGGCGGATTTCCGTCCAGGCGGAGTTGTGAGACGCCTCAAGGTCCTCCGCTACCGTCCTGGATAGCCGGTAAACAGTCGCTAGATTGCTGTCGGCCCCAGCGAGGTTCTTCGGAAGTCTTCCCCTTTTTGGGGTTGACGCGCGTTAGTGGTGTACCCACTTCCGCCTGTAATTGAGAGGAGGGATTTTTAGGTGCCGGCCCAAAGGAAAAGTTCTCAGGGGTGGAAGTGTCACTCGGACGACGCCCTCCTCCCAGGGTCACGTGGGGAAAATAGCAGTGCACCTGATCAACCCATAACAACGACTGAAAGCTTGACTCCATCCGAATTTCAATAACATTGCGCTGCAACTGCTACAATGAGAGCCATTGTCTATGACACTAAAAATTACTAGAAATGTTCACGAAATTTCTACCATATTTTAAACTATAAATACATTTTATATTTTTTCAGAAATCTTTTAAAAATAAACACTAAAAAACCTGGCCCTGCTTATCTGATTCAGCGTTACCGTTCTCTGCTTTGAAAGGAAACGAAAACGGCTCAATTGAAATTTCACCAACTCTCTACGCTTTTTAATGTTTTCTTCGTTTTCATTGTTTAGTTGCCACTCCGGTTTATTCTGGTGTTGTCAGATGTAATTTTCTAGCCCAAATGACTTGGACAGAATCTTTTGGGCGAATTACGTCAGGGTGTTTCTATTTTTAAACTAAATTACTTGCTCTCTTTATCCGTTTGTGTAATAGAATGTATAATTTCGATGCTTTAACACATTAAAGATAACGCAGAAACACGTCAGCAGCCAAAATGATATGGGAACCGTATTTCATTTATAGCATTGGTCCGCCCATCGGTTACTGTACAAGGCACACAAGCTGAAAGGTACCACCTGATACGTTTTGATAAGCAGTGCAAATGTTTGTTCTCAAATGTTTTAATTGTTTACCACTCATGGACATTAAACTCTTTGTTGCTCAGTTCATTGGCCCAGCTCTTGGAACTACCGTTGGACAGCATCCAAATGCACATTTTGTGTGATTTTGTATAATCATGTTTAGCAAAATTGTGTAGTAGGTACCAATGAGTGCAAGAAGTTTACAAATGGAAGGGGAGGACCAGCTGCAATTCTGTACTTTCTGACATTTATTGACAAGCGCGAGACTGGGATCTGCACAAAAGATGGAACTTCGTTTGAAGTTTGGAACTTCGAGTGAAGAGCGAAGTGGGTATGGTCCCGGATATCACTTTGTGTGAACCCTTCTTGTGCGGTATTGCACTTTACAGCTAGACACGGCCTTCACTATGCTCGCTAATTAAACCAAGGCCGCCCCTCTCCCTTTGGCTTGGATTTGCATGGGCGGAACGAAGTTGCATTTGCACAGTCGGTTGCGCTGTTCGTGTATTGGGAACAGTTGCAGGTCGTGGCCAAACAATGTTTCCTTAGCGAACCATGTTTATGTTGCTGTAATTAATTTTTTTTTATTCTACCTTAGCTTCTTCTCCTACTCACTGATTGCTGAAATATCCGCTTACTGAGGTGTTAAGACTAAAGTATTAAGGGAACTAATCTTTCGACATGCAAAACTGTTTACAAAATCAAATAAAATATTTCAGGCAAATGAAACAATGCTCAATATTGCATGTGGTGATACATATGCCTAGTTTTCTTGGCTTTTCAAAGACTTCAGCAACCATACGTAAACCTGAAAACTGAAATATCTACTCGCTTAGTTAAATAGGTTTCTTTCATGAAACTGTAAAATGGGACTACATATTTCAAGTACAAAGTATTTTCTCTTCTTGCAGTCTATTTAAAATTGTATGGATTTTCATCCTCTTAATCTCTGTCAAAATAATAGTTTTTGTGGGCTATATTAAAATGTTATGAAACATTTTGACTGTTATACCATATGATTGAACTTTGAGTAAAGTATTAATATCTCGGAAAGGAGTAGATCGTGCTCAAATTTTGTGTATTGCTTGCAATGCTGCAAACAAGCTTAAGAGTTTGCAAGTTAAAATATGTGCATTTTAAAGTTTTCACAGTTATGTACAAGTGAAGTTTATATACCGTTTTCAAGAAAATACCCTCACTTTTTTTTTTTACTTTACTTTCTGCACTGCACTACGGAGGCCATATTGTATTCCACCCAAAAATTCTATGTCGAGATTTCACTGTAAATATGTTTTGAGACCCCCTGTACCCAGAAGTAGGCACTTTAGAAAAAGGTGGTGCACGTGTGTGTGTGTGTGTGTGTGTGTGTGTGTGTGTGTGTGTGTGTGTGAGAACAGCATAAATCAAAAACGAAAAGTCGGATAAATACCAAACCCTAACCGCCAACTCCATGATCCGTGGTTTTATCCCATCCTCAGAAGACAAAACATGTCGGGAAACTCTGTTTAAACTTATGGACCCAGGATTCAATTCAGTCATTGGCCGTCCCATATAACCTACCCTATTAAAATATATAACTTAAAAAAGTTACATCGTGGTTGTGTTTTAGTAGTTTGTCTAAAACGCGCCCTTTTCTTTTTAATCTGTTGCGAAATACTGCTGAAATTTGAAAAGAAACTGGACAAAAACTATATGATTGGTAACACGTTTAATATTTAAAAACAATTTTTTTAACTATACTATAGCTGTACATTTTCATGAAATATTTTCAAAATTATTGAAAATTGAGACATTTCTGGCCCGTTATATAAACTGTAAATCCCGTATCGTGAGGTGATACAGAACATCGCCTTGAGGAATAAATCGGCTACAGCAATGTTCACACGAGGGTCGAATCACGTTCTTATTAACATTAATACGAACAAAAATAAAAGAAGCAATGCAAATGTCACGTGTATGAGGGAGCCATTCGTTAGAGCAGATGACCTTGATGCTGAACCAAAACCTGATCTGCTTCCAGTGATAGTTATGATCATACCGTTCAACGAGATGCTGGAAAGCCTTCTTTACGGCATGTTGAATGCCTACTTTTTAACATTATTTTAACTGTTAACTCATATATAGAAGTATTTCACATCGAAAGCAAAATTTTCTGAATTGAATTTCATACAGATAACCCCCACATTGAAAATTACCAACCGATGTCGCGGTAATACCAGGAACTAATGGACGCAGTTTTTTTTGGGGGGGGGAGTTGGTCTTCAAGGACCAATTAGCCATCGGAATGTATTAAATGCACACACGCATTTACTCTCTCGCCCATACTTCCAGTCTCTAGGAAGATTGGGAATAATCCTTGCTAAATAAATACTAATCCTCCAGCTGGGAATCGAAACCGAGACATCTAGATTTAGAAGCTAGCACCTTAACCAGCAGTTCACAGAGGCAGTCATGGCCGTAGTTATGCAAGAAGGAACCAACCAGCCTACAAATGCTTCTCTTAAAGAGTTATGCAAGCTTTGTACTACGTAAATATTAAGAATTAAATCACGGTCCTGAAAGACCTTAAGAAATATCCTGGACAAATCTAGTTGCTAGCATGAAACCTGATGTAAAACTTCGTGTTTCGCTAAACGTACCTGTGTGATAAAACATCACTCTTGCATAACTATGACTAGATAAACACTTTTAGTGTTTTTTTTATAAAGTATGTATACTGGCGTGCATGTGTGACCCATAATGGAACGGAGCTGTTTATGTTGGAACTGACAAAATCTAGCCCCATCCCTACCAGCGTCACCACTTCTATTTTTCGAGCAGAGTACTTTACCTTCCCCAAAGTACACCCGAACTTCCGAAGGGTAACATTATAACGTAAAACATACAAATTTAATGCCAAGTTATCATTTTCTTAATGCCGGTTTTGTTATTGTCGTTTAGTAGCGGCAACAACTTTAAGCTTCGTCTCCATATCGCTGATGAAAGCTCTCATATATATATATATATATATATATATATGTGTGTGTGTGTGTGTGTGTAAATGTAGCTTCATTCAGTTTAACCACACATGCAAATAGTTTTTCACCCCTTCCTCTAGAAGGCCGAATTATTTATAATTGGTTTAGTCTTTCCTTGTGTACCAATCGTAGCGAAACTCTCTCGTAGATGTGGTATCCGAACCACCCCTCTATTCTACATAGAATATAGACATCGTTCATTGGTTAGTTTGTATGTCCCTGTATTGTTGTTCAGACCAGCCACATTAGAGATCTGATACAGGCGGGATAGAGTTAAAAGTTGGTTACCTGAAGGAGGAAACCTTACAGAGAGAAAAGTATTATGGCGATCTAGGGGATTTGGCCACTTTTTATGCACGGCAGTGTACATATAAACTCCAAGAGTATGTTCAGGCCCTTTAAAACAGTAGACTTAGCTTTTGTATTTGACGCATTTCTCTACTGAACCTCCTAATGTGGTTTACAGGACTGCTCCAAATATAACAACGAGAAAACCAATTTAATTAACCGTAATACTGAGCAAGTTGAAAAAATGAGCCTGGAGCTCACGCAAGTGCTTTTGTTACAGGGGCAAATACGCGGCTGTACGGCGGTGCAGGCACAGGACGAGTGGACAACAGTTCGCCGCCAAGTTCCTGAGGAAGCGACGGCGGTCAGCAGATCTCCGACCAGAAATCCTCCACGAGGTGGCAGTCCTAGAAGCGTGTGCTGGATCGCCACGCATCGTGCGCCTTCACCAAGTCTTCGAATCCGCCCACGAAATGATCCTGCTGCTAGAACTGTAAGTAATAACGTTGTATAATTTTCGAATTGTGGGAGGAAGGGAGAGAGATGAAGTAGTCTCTCTTCCTCCATTCGTACTCCATGAGAGAATTCAGCGTTCTATTATTAGTTCTATTTGGTATAGTAACAATCACGAATAAGATTCAAAAGTGACTCATACAATAAAATTAAAAAGCATTACGCCTGAGTACACAGATATACATTGAAGACACATATTTTTATTGCATATTTATTTTCAGCACAGGGTTGAAAGTTTTCGAGTAATATCAGATTTTTTAGTTCTTGCCAGGGTCAGACAAATTTTCCAGTGCGGGAGCATTGTAATTTACTTTCAAGGGCAGATTATGTTGAGTTCTTATTTTTATAGGCATGAATTTAAACTCTTTGTCTGCTATAGGCCTTAGGATGTCGGTGTTATAAAGTAATGATTATGTAAAGCAATAATTCTAATGAATAATTTTGTAAAACGATCATTGAAATCTCCATATTATTAAGGCTGGTTCACAACCAACGAGAACGGTAACCAGAACGAGAAAGTTGAAATACATGTAATAAAATGGGAGTGTTCACAATCGACGGGAAGCCTTCCCGGGCCCCGGGAACGGGAAAAAGAGTTGCCCAACTTTTAACTTTCTCGTTCTCGGGCACGGCATCTTAGATCCATATTATGCATATTAGACTCTTCACTCTAGAGGTTATTCTAGGCAGCCGTGACACGAAACAACCACTAGTGCTCTCTATAGTCACAAGCTGGAAACATGAAACTGGAAAGAATTAGTAATAAATGTGCTTTCTAACCTCATCTCGACACCCGCAAATCTAATCAGTGTTGGTTCCTTTGGCGAAGGGTTCATTTGCAGTTTGTTTATGGGCAATTCAAAACTGGCTATTACCTAAAAAGCAATGGTAAAAGCTACAAAGGACAGCTAAAACCGGTGGAAATGAGAAAAGAACAATAAACAATTTTAATGTATGCCATTAAATAAAGGAATGAAAACTTGGCATTAAGTAGAGGGATCGGAGATGTAATGAACATGCATTTAGATAATGTTTACTCTATCGAATGTTGACGTTGGCTTGGCTAAATTGCAAGTAGGTGAAAAAATATCATTGGTCAGTTAAAAACAAATTAAATCCCAATGTGCAAAATCGACTTTCATTTTGTGATCGATATGCATTCCCGTTCTCGTTACCGGGCTGTTGTGAACCAATATCTTGCATGGTGCATTGCTTCCCATTCTCATTTCCGTTCTGGTCACCGTTCTCGGGCGGTTGTGAACCAGCCTTTATTATTATTATTATTATTATTATTATTATTATTATTATTATTATTATTATTATTGTTATTATTATTATTATTATTATTATTATTATTATTATTATTATTCGCGGTGGCGGTGGTGGTCTTTTAAAAGAACAGGAAATAGCTACTTTTAACACTGAGCTTGACCAAAATTGGTCTAGCCTTAAGTTTGGTTATACAAAGAGTTCGAAGTTTAGCGATTTCTTCTTCTTTTCTATTTATACGATTTATGAATCACATTTGCTTAAATTAATGCTATTATTCCCCAAAAAGGGAAAACAGATTCGATTCTAATTCAAATTAAATAAAAATGCAATTGAGAAGTGGTTATTATTGAGGAGACTTTGGTCACCCACATGGGGGAAAATAGCAGATGAACTGTAAATGTGGTAATTTTATGTTTTAAATATTATGCTTAAAACATTTTAGTGAATAGGAGTGCCGGAAGGACGTTCCCGACAGCCCTGAGTTCTTGATGATCTGAAGCATTTCTGAAACTTTTATGAACATGAAATGATCGAACTTCGATTTTATTTTGAATAAGTATTTGTTGATGTAGCTGTTTTCCTCTAGTCAGATTTCGGAAATGAAGACGTTTAATGTTTGTTGCAGCGCCTCTGGAGGCGAACTGCAGATGCTCCTGGATCGGGATGAGGTCCCAGAGGAGCGTCAGGTGAAGAGACTGATGAGGCAGATCCTGGACGGGCTCGTATACCTGCACTCCATCAACGTAGCACATCTAGACATCAAGGTAAGCAGGTTATGTTACATGGCACTGGACTCGAACCGTGCACAAAGATCTCTTGGCTCATTGAGTAGTTGGGCCAGTGCCCGTATGTATATTGTAATGAAACTAGATCACTCTCTAAAGCCTAGAAAGGACCATAGCATAAAAACAGCATGCCTTGACATTTAAACAGCAAGTATGCATTCTATCTACCTAACCCAGATGGATACAGGTCATAATATTTGGTTGTCAATGAAATGCTCATAAATATACCTTAAAAATATTCATTATCACCTTTAGTCGCGGTTCATAGGATTCAAAGAAATTTAAAAGAAAAATACTACTCCTGTGGGTAGAAATCCAAGCATAAAAAAATCTGATATGTTGCACTCGAATGATTTTCTCTATCCTTGTACAAACTATTTTTACAAACGCTTATTCTCCATCTAGTTCATGTTAATCGACATATCGAGATGTTAATCTTATTTCTAATTTTGTGTAGGTGCAAGGGGAATATGGTAGGCTTTAAGCGATAGTTAGATCTTTTAAGAGCTGGTTGTTAGGTGGAGCGTTTCATTCCCTTTGCATGTCCAGGACATAAAAAAACGAATGAATTCCCATTTGAGAAAAAGTATAAGTATTAGAAAATTTAAATAAATAACAAGGAATATCTCGAAAGTGGTTCACTCTATAAAAACAAAAAAGTATATGACATAAATTGTGTGTTTTAACGAGATTTACATTTTTTGTGCAGTAAAATTTTGTCTATCTCTTACGGTTTACCAGTTACGCGAAAGTCATTCAGAGTGAAGAGGGCTTTTGGGGACATTCCCAGAAAATTCAAGATATACATTTCATTTGCCATGAAAATATCTTAAACATATGATATTTTAATCAAACTCGTTAGAGCCATGTTTGAGAAATTCAAAATTTTCGAAAAATGTTCCACGTGAATGGTAGCCTGGGATGGGGGATTTTCTTGAAAATCTTCGTGTCGCATCCTTGGAAGATAGTAAAGTCGAGTACCAAGTTTGGTATTTATCCGAGTTTTCGTTTTTCATTTATTCTATTCACAAACACACACACGGACATGTTTCCAAAAATGCTTTATTTGGATTCAAGGTACCTCAAAACATGTATTCCCGGTGAAATCTCGATATCGAATTTTTGGGTGGAATGAGATACTTCCCCTACTTACTGTATGTAGTAGAGAAAGTAATAAGAATGTGTGCGTGGATGTGTTCCCGTTTATGTGCAGAATCGCTGAATCTATATTTTCTGTAAAGCGCCTATAAAACAAACGTAAAAAAACTGACTGATAGAAGTCGAACAGCGAAAATAAATGCTGTACCTGAAGAATCACATCCAAACAAATAAATCGTTTCATAGCCCCAAAAGCAAGTGAGAATAACATTCAAGATGCGTTTCATGGATTGTCTATAAATACCTGAAATGGTTAGAAAGATTTCTGAAATGGAACGCATTGGGCTTCTGATTCACTTTATTTTCCTGGTATTGCTTTTCTTTATTGCTTGCTGGACCAGCCGAATACTCGAAAAATTTCGATGTAAAAGACAATGGTGAAGTTTGCAGCGTTTAAGCAAGCAGTTGGCATTTAGAACGCGAATAGCTATAACAAGTGTTTATACGGAAAAAAACAAACAAAAAAAACATCCGGCCTATATGCTTTAGCAAAATTAGTTGGAACATGAATTGCGGCAGTGTGTTATCATGGAGAGGGCTCTTTGCAATCTTTCCCAACAATAATAGCTCCATAATTACGGTACGACAGATATTCGTTCATGCACAGGGATAATAGATACCTTGAGATCGGGCGTGATACGGGACTGGGCGATGTAAATTTCATCAGATTAACGTGGTACAAGGGCAGACTGGGTTTTCACGAAACATGCCATTTCAATCGGTTGTTGCTCTTCAAATTAAAAGATGGTTTTACAGAATTAGCTGTTCGCCTTGCAGATATACATGCGCTTTATGAAGATATATCGGAAGGATAAATAAAGTCTGATGCGCAACAATCTTGGGACATTTGTTGTCCATTACAAATTCACATGTATCCCTTATGCATTATATTATTCTTATAACATGTATTCGTGCTACATTATTTGCGATAAATGCTTGCCTAGACATTTCAGATTTAACATAATGGGCTTCGTTACATACAAAACTGTTGAATATACAGGGTGATTTTAAATGATGGACCCATTTTATAAAATTCATATTTATTAAAGTACAAATCCAACATGAACCATCTTTATACCAATAAACAGAGGAATTTTCAAAGTTTGTTTAATACATTATAAATGTTCAATGTTATCCACCGTTTGTTGCACGGCAAACATCTACGCGGTAGCCAAACTCGTCCCACACACGAGCAAGCGTATCTTCTGTTACTGAGTGCACGGCAGCAGTGATACGGTTCCGCATGTCGTCCAGAGTTGTAGGTAGAGGCGGGACGTAAACAGCTTCCTTAACATAACCCCATAAGAATAGTCGCATGGGGTGAGATCAGGAGATCTCGGTGGCCAGAGCCAGTCTTCATTTAGCCTGCGACCTATCCAGCGCTGAGGAAGGGATTCATTCAAAAAGCTTCGTACATCGCTGTGCCAATGGAGCGGAGCTCCATCCTGTTGGAAAATGAGGTCCTGTGAATCTTCCATAGTTTGAGGGAACAGTCATTGTTCCAACATGCCCAGGTACGTTATTCCAGTTACAGCTTTTTCCGCAAAGAAAAATGGTCCATAAACCTTTCTACGGGATAAGGCACAGAACACGTTTACCTTCGGTTAGTTTCTTTCGTGTTGCAATGTTGAATGTGGATTTTGCAAACCCCATATGCGAACATTCTGTCTGTTGACTTTTCCACTAAGGTGGAAAGTCGCTTCATCGCTAAAAATGATACGCTGTAGAAACGTGTCCTCCATCATTCCTAGCACATAACCACAAAATTCGAGACGCTTCTCTTTGTCTTTAGGTTTAAGAGCCTGCACAAATTGTAATCGGTAGGACTTGTACAGCAAACGTCGTCTCAGAACTTTCCATACAGTTGGTTGGGATATTCCAAGTTCTCTATTAGCTCTATGGGTAGACTTACGTGGACTGCGAACAAAACTGTCTTCAATCCGTCTGACGTCCTCCTCTGACACACGCGGTCAGCCTGTGCTTTTTCCTTTAAGCACACTTCCAGTCTGTTTAAATTGCGTAAACCAACGGCTAATGCTTTTTCTAGTTGGTGGTTCAATACCGAATTTGCTATGAAATGCCCGCTGCACTACAATTTGCGACTCACTTTTTGCGAACTCAATAACGCAGAACACCTTGTGCTCCACAGTAGCCATCTCACTAAGTACTGGCAGTGAAACAAAATGGCAGCCTATTGCGCGAGCACTCTACCGGCCGCTTCTAAAACCATCACCACCCGCCGAAAAAAAACTTCGAAACTTCCTCTTTTCATTCTTATACAGATTGTTCATGTTGGATTTGTGCTTTAATAAATACGAATTTTATAAAATGGGTCCATCATTTAAAATCACCCTGTATAATGTAGTATAGAGTTCATGGGGAGAGAAGGGAAAAGGAGAAAAGTTGCATCCTTTCAAACACCTTCTGTCAGATTACATACTTGGAAATACTTAAATATACAAGGATTATTTCGAAAAGTGCTCACAATATGAAAAATTGAGTATTTAAATGATCTCTATATTTTTTTCTTTGAGTTATGTTCCCTTTGGGTTTTATATAAAATAGCCTGCAAGTCCTTTCATTCCGTTTGAATTTTGTGTGTGTGTAACTACACTGTTACAACCATTTTGGGGAAAATAAAAAAAATAAAAAAAATCGTTACATGTAAAGTAATATTTGGAGATTTTTATTTGTAGATATTCGCCTGGCATCCTTGAATCGTGCTCAACTCGGATATGAAATTGGTATTCATACGGCATAATTTTTTGAGTAATGTAGTTCACACATATGCGCGAAGACCTTTTTATCATTCTTTTGATTTCGGGACTTCAAAAGTGTGTTTGGTGAAATCTCGATATCGAAGTTTTGGCTGGAAAACAATATTTCCTCTACCTACAATAGGTAAGTGCTAGAGAAAGCAATAAAGTGGAAGTTCTACTTGCTTGAATTAATGACACGTGTACTTGTTCTTCAGCCAAGTGTGGTTTTATTGAATTATATTAAATTTAATAATTTAATTGAATGAAAATTATTGGAGAAACTCGCCACAAGGTCCTACAGTTGTTGCTTAGCCTTACTCTGGGTGTTCAATTATATCAGCACTCCAGCGTCCAAAATTAATTGACGAAAACATCTATGCAAGCTCTACAAGGGAAACCTTAAAATGTTATCACGAATGGGTTTCGGATTTTTGGACCTTGCAGCAGGAGAAAGAACAATGTTCAGATCAACATCTGTTTAATGTGCTAGCCATATAAAAGGAGGTTATTTGCCCAGTACATGCAGCTTATTGTACGCGATGTCTTTTAGAAAATGTTCAGTATTTATCTGCTTTCAAATGTTTATGTGCTGCATCATTCGAAACTCTGCTGAGGATTTTTTTCCCTCCCATTCCGATAATGTTTTGCTGGTAGGGTAGTTTATAGTATCTAGTGGCAAGAGGATTCTGTGTTGTCAAAATGTGTGTTTATATTCACATCTACAGATACCAGTAAATATTCCATTTGGATTCCAGTACTGTAAATCGTGTCTGAATGGTGAACTTTCATTTCATAAAGCAAACTTGGTGCCAGACTTTGTCGAAAGCCTTCTTGGTGTCTAAAAATAGACCCATGCATACTTGATTTCCTCATATGTGTTTAAAATAACATGAACTACTCGATAGAGCTGTTGCGAGCGTGAATGAGAATGTCTGATGCCAAGCTGAAAGTCAGGAATTAATGGTCAAGGATGCGTAATAACTGAGAAAGTAAGAGCCTTTCAAATATCTTAGGAAAGAGAGAAAAAACATATTGAACGATAATTTGAACAGGTTGGTTTTAGGCTTTTCCACTTTTAGTATTATAATTATATTTCCATGTTCCCAGCTCTGTAGAAAAAAAGTGAGTCTTAACATGGCATTATACATGTGTGCGTGCATGTCAGTAAAATCTGAGTTCTGTTTGGAAACGCTTGCAACAGTTGTTTACAGGCAAAAGAGCTCCTGAATGTGAATGTGCGCACGCATTTGGATGAAGACTTGAACATAAATGGCCGCATTTGCGAATCTGCTTGTCACTGTCAAACATTTTCCGACTGCTGTCAGTCATTTCTAAACAAACAAATGGATAAAAAAGGAACATCGCCGAAGGTTGCTGTGGTGAACTTATGGTAAGGAAAAATTATCCAAAGTCAATATAAGCGTATATATGGTATGGTACAAACTGATAAATGCTTGAAAAGATAAGATCAGCAGAATCAGGGTTGTTTAATAGCTTAGATTGACAGCAACGGTCATCAGCAGCATATTGTAGTGTGCCTTTCACATTCATTATGTGTCCGTATCATATCTACAGTCCATTCTCATCAACATCAACAGATGTTTGAATGTTGTCCACCCTGAGAAGACAAGCGTCATCCGAATGACGCAGTTCTCCTCTCATATATTTATTTTGCAGAATCATACGATAGCGGACCGATTAGGTATGACATTGTTGCGCTATGTAGGTAGAGGTGGTTTTGAACGAGATCATTACCTTCTGTCGAAATGCATTACTGTGGCAGCTGAAACACTAATTATGAGTTTCCTTGAAAAAGCTGTGTTTTTATTTCCCGTATTTTGCATAATAATGTTAACGAAATGAAGATCACATTCTAAAGCACTTCTTAATGTAGTAGTTTTCGCTCTTACAAAGTGCAATTTACCGTGGGCGGGGCCGTATTAACCTGCTCCAGCAATTACTTCATATGTTTTCTGGATTAAACAGCATAATAAATTAATTTCGCGCCAATATTTTAATCTGTTAATTACAAAACAAGTTCTGTTGTGCTTAACCTCCTTCATTTTTTCCTATACGAAGTTTATGGATGAGATACAGGCCAATTCCGAAAGCCATAGTGAGTTGGAACAAGGGAGAAGACGGTTAGTGAAAATCAAACCACTCGAGGAGTTTTATTCCGAGGAACCAGAACAGTATGTTTAATAATTGGTACAGAAAACACTTGTTAATAAAACCTGAGATATTTACAATGTATTTACAAAGTCAGTTGATATGATTATGATGAATGTAATATTCCCAGCAGTTTTGAACTATATGGATTTACAAACATGTATACTAACTTTTGCAATATTGTGGGCAAGATTCAATATCCTATGCTCAAATACCATGTTTGAAAGTTTAAAAATAACTTTAGCAATGCTTCCATATCCACCCACAAGTAGTCTCATTTTAACAGAATTTGAAATGGAAAAGTATCACATTTGTTTCGGTAAAGCATCTGACCCCGAGTCCTGCTGGCACTTCTGCTGTCGGCTATAAATTCTCCTTCTGGCTTTCGAAGTCAAAGTTGAAATCGGCCTGCATTCTGGCCTTATCTTGTATTGCACTATTGTACTGTTCCACTAGTCAGAGTGCATCAGGTGAAATCAAACATTCAATTAACTGGTTAATCCACATGTGTTGCGTCAAAACACGGCTGTGTGCTCATTTGAAATCAAATATCCTAAACATTTGGATTTGTAATCAAAATCATTTAGATGCTTATGAGAAAATTGCAAATAACAAACATTTTTCATTGTAAAGGCTAGTTTGGCCTAGGGAAATTTCTTGGAAATATTTATCTGGCATACTTAATTTCTAATACAAACATGAAATTTGTTATTTATCTAACCTTTTAGTTTTTGAGCTATGTTGCTCTCTCACTCGCACACATACACAGCTCACACATGGATAATTTCCTAAAAATTATTTTTGGTAGGGGATTCAGGGGACCTGAAAGCATGTATTTCCATCAAATGTCAATATCAAATTTCTGGGTAAATTACAATAAAACTTCTGCCACACTGTAAGGTAGGTGATGGAAAAAGTAAAAATGGCCATTTTGTTGTCCTTGGTGATCATATTGCAAAGTTTAATTCATTCATTAAATCTCCACTAAAATATTTGCGTAAACATCCTATATCTGGTCAAAGTTTGTTGTTCTGTACACTTAGAGCTTAGAATGCCTGTAGAATGTGCATGTTTTAAGATATATCAGGTGTCCCAAATTGATGTAGTATACACACTTTAAACGTTACTTCTCAGCAACGAAATGAGACAGAAATAACATTTTTGTTGTGTATGATCCAGAAGGCACTGGATACGTTCATGTTCATTCTTCTTATAAACAAACAAAATGCCGGTGAGGTTGGTATCAACAAAACCAGTGTTCAAATTGTGCGAGGTCAAAAATGGAAGCCTTACATTCCAAGACTTCTCCATGCACTAAATGAGAATGACCCAGATAGGCGACTGCAATTTTGCGAGTGGTTCCTGAACAAGAGTGACAAAGGGAAGATGAAGCCACATTCAAACTTAATGGCAGAATTAATCTGCATAAGTATATGTACTGGACTAAGGAAAACTCACAGTTGAAGAAAATGCCATCAATCTTCCAGGATTGTGGTGTGGTATGGTCTGTTTTCCAAAGGAGTAATTGGACCGTACTTCTTTGAAGAGACTGTCACTAGTCAGACTTACCTGCAAGTGTTGGAAATCATGATTCTAACGATCTCTTTGAGAATGAAAATGAGGTTTACTTCCAACAAGACGGGGTTCCACCTCACTCCACAGAAATTTTCATGATCGTACATTCAATCAAAGATGGATAGGACAAAGAGGAAGAGCTATGGAGTTCCCACCTTGATCTCCTGATTTAACCCCTCTAAGATTTCTACCTATGGGGATCTTTAAAGAACTCGGTGTACCTCACAAAACCACAAACACTGAAGGAAATGAGAAATCAGATTGAACATGCCATCAATGATATTCCATTGCCAACAATCCAGACAGTATGTCATTCTGTTCAATGTCATCGTTGGGAGTGTACTGTGGCAGAAGGTGGAAACTTTGAACATGTATGGGCTTAAGGAAATGTACTGTGGCAGAAATTGGGCATTTTGAACACGTATGGGCTTAAGGAAGTTTAAGGAATAGAACACAAACAAGGTTTTATTTCTGTCTCATTTCGTTGCTGAAAAATAATGTTTCAAAGTGTATAAACATGAATTTGGGACACACTATATTATTTCAGCTTTAAATCAATTGATACAGAACTTAACACAATTTGTTTTCAATAATTGCAGTTCAGTTGCAGTCAATGTGTATAAATTACAGATATTTTCTGTGTTCTTGTTATTTTCAAATACCGGTTAGTTAAGCAAGTATTTGTAATTTTTTTAAATTTTTTAATGTAGAGGTACTGCTCAATTTCCTTATCATGCAGGTATTGTATTTGTTCATAGATATGATAGTTTAGAAATTTCTCTTAATGACCAAACCCATTGATACACACTTTGTGGAAACAGTTTAGCCTAAGAAATAAAAGCCATTCAAAAATGAAGAGCATTTGCTTTGTTTTGTGTTGCAGCCTCAAAACCTGGTTCTTACCAGTGACTATCCACATGGTGAAGTGAAACTTTGTGACCTTGGGATATCACGACATGTGGGTCAAGGTGCTGACATTCGGGATATTCTGGGCACACCAGACTATGTTGGTAAGTAGCAAAGATTTTTCGTATATATTGTTACATTTTTATATTAAAGAAGTGTCAAGAATATTACATCTTATTAAAAAATGTTATCAGTGAAATAAATTTCACTATGAAATAAGTATTTGTGTTGCCAAATACATATGAAGACATAGGAGTGCAAGTTAGTTTTCTGTCATGTTGTTGGGACACACTAGCAATGTTATCTGTAATTAGATGAAGTTCAACAGTCACTGATTCTGCCACTAGGTGCAGGTGCAGGGGATTAGTCCACCACCCATCATTTATTATGTTTGTATTGGGTTTTAAAGAGATGTGGCAGGTTTCTTTTGATAAGAAACAAACAATAAGTTTGTTATGGCAAATGCGGCACTTGTTCCAAGAATAATTTAACATTTTCTTTGCACAATTACTATAAGATGAAAAGATATAAAAAGTTCTTAATTCTATCTTTAGTTAGGATTTTTATATTGAAACCTGGTATGGAGCAGAAAAGATTTTGAAGAATATATGCATGCTTAATCCAAGGCACATAAAATTCATTATTAAAACATGTTAGATCAATGGGTGGTATAAATAAAAGCAAGCATTAGCTCATTTCTCACTAACTCCAAACATTTGCTCAGTTTCATATAAATAAAACTTTTCTGCTCAACCTCCTTGCGAGCAAAAGCTTGCTGACCTTGATCGCTGAGCTATTGCTCACAATATGGTATAAATAAAAACAAGTCCTGCTCGCCTTTAGTAAGCTTTTGCTTGCTATTTCTTGAGGTACCTCTGTAGGTACCTCAGCTTGCTCAACTGCATTTTAATACATTGGTGGAGTTCACGATCATGGTTCCAGAGGAAAATAAAAATCACATGACTTTCTCCATCACTCTTTTTACAAACAATTCTTATAAAACCTTATTCTTGGTAGCTACTTCTTGTTAATCGAGATAAACTATCATTGTAGGAATAGAAGAATGCAGTAAACTAAAGGGATAGTCAAATACTTTAATTGTGGGTCACTATTTGATGGATTTGAAATTCCGTTCTTTTCAGATGATTGCGGAAGAAAGAAAAAAATCCTGATGTTCTAATTCACATGGCTTTCTCTAATCATTCTTCTACAAACTATGCTTACAAGAGCTTATTATTCCAGCTTCTTCTTGTTAATGTAGATAAACGTTCAATTTACATTTACAATTTTGTTATACGATACAGTAGGTAAATTGAGTCAGCTTTTTAAAGAGCGCCTGGCTATATGAGGGCTTTGAAATTTGATGCTCTTTGCATGATGACCACGAAAAAATATCGAATACCGACTTCCCATTTGAGAGAATTATAAGTAGTTATTTGAAAGTTTAAACCAATAACAAGGAATATCTCAGGAATGATTAAGTTAAAAACAGAAAGTAAAACAGAAACACTTTGACATAAATTGTGTGCTTTAACGAGAACAATTTTCTTTTTGTAGTAAGATTTTTGTAGATATAATTGCCTATCTTATGGTTTACCAGTTGTACAAAAGTTACTGAGAAATAAGAGGACTTCCGAGGATATACCCAGGAAATGCAATATATGCATTTGACATGAAAACATTTTAAACATGTCGTGTTTAATCAAAATCGTTAAGTCATTTTTGAGAAAATAAACTTTTTGGAAAAAGTTTCCATGTTAAGGGCATTTTAGCGGGGGAACTTTCTTGAAAATCTTCCTGACGAATGTTTGGAAGGTGCTGAACTTAAATACCAAACTTGTTATTTAACGACTTTTCCTTTCTGAGTTTGCTGTTCAGACACAGATGCGTAGTAGGACTCTTGTAGTAGAATCTCTTACAGTTTAGCATTACATAAAAGTCATTCAGAATGAAGAGCACTTCACTGGCTATTCCCAGAAAATTCGAGATATACCTATTTATATTTGCCATACAAATATCTTAAACAATAGCAGATTTTAATCAAAATTGTTGGAACCATTTTTGAGAAAAGGGTTAGTTTTGGGGTAGGGGAATTTTCTTGAAAATCTTATCACATTTTGGAGGATACTAAGTTTAACTATTTTTTTTATTTATGCTGCTCACACACACATTTGCTAAAGATGTTTCTTTTTAGTTCAGGCACTCTCAAAATGTGTATCTGATGAAATCTCGGTATGGAATTTTTGCGTAGAGTGCAATACTTCCTCTACTTGCTATACGTAAGTGATAGTGAAATTAAAAATTGTTTCAAGACGCAAGAACTCAGATGTGTGCTGATATAAACAGTTATTTAAAAGAGAAAATGTAAAAGGTTGCGCAACATTTTCTTCCAGAGGCAAATGAAACACAAGGTGGACCTTCTAACAATGCTGAAAAGATCCTGACGTGTTTTCATCTGGGTACTATAATGCTAAACAGAATGTGAGTGAAGTCATAGCGAGCCGCTCTTATTACCGGAAGACTGGTAATATAATCAAAGCAATATACAAATAAACACTTACATAGAGCAGAATGTTCGCACAAATCAAAACTGGATTATAACTAAAGAATTTCAATTAAAACCAAACTTAAATTTAACTTTCAAATGAAACTCTTTAATCCAGTTTAACTTTAATTCATGATAACATCTTATACGTTCTTGGAATTACGTAGTGATATTTTATATAGATGCAGAGGAAGTCAATATAAAGGTGCAAAAACAGAAGTACAAATAATCTACTTTCAATATATCAGTTGGTGACATGTTTGTAATACTATCAAATAAGGAAATGAGGGATTGGATTTAGAAAGGGGATGAGGTTATCTGTTAAAAGTTGGGTGAATCTCAATGTCTGTTTCATTTGCAAAATCTTTAATTATAATTGTGTTATTTAAAATTTGCATATCTATTAGATTTCATAAATGAGAGTATGATTAACATGAATGAGTATATGTATATTTAGGTGCAGTAAAGATTTAAATTGCCTCCTGACAAAGAATGGGCGTGTTTGTTTACTCAGATGATGTGTCGTGGTGAAGGTCACTGAGCAAAAGCTTGGAAGGTGATAGCAATAGCTCATCGAAGAGGGGAATTTTTTATTTATACCAAACCACGACCTGTTGCTCGTTTCTCAACTTGCTTGGAGCTACAGCTCACAAGCTTTTGCTTGTTTTTATCTATATCACCCAATAAATACATTGCTTCTTTTCCCCATTTTGGGGGGGGGTCACAAATGTTTGTGCACTAATTCAAGTGATATCTTCATTTCAGCTCCTGAGGTGCTGAGTTTCGAGCCCATAAGCCTGGCTACAGATATGTGGTAAGGATGAACAAATTTTACAGTCCAGTATCATGTAAAGATCATCTCACTTAGAAGCTTAAAGGTTGGTACATACATGTGAGCCAAAAACTGTTGTGAGCTGTATCCACTGTTCTTTTGCAGAGTGCTGTAATGTAATCCAAATCTGACCTTCCATCTGCAATCAATGACAGTATATGGAAGGACATTCGCACCAATTCACTGCTGGTCAGTTTTTCCTTGCCACATCAAAGGAATGTTCATGCTGCAAATCCCACATGTCTGGACATTATAGAGCATCATTTGCATAATTTAGTGAACTAGCAGAATGCACAAGTGTTTCTGCAATTGGTGATCAATTAAGGTTGAAAACCTTTCTGCTTGAACAATGTCGTGCACACATCTCCTTTTGATTCTTGGTAACTGAGTCAGTTTGCAACGAGTTTCACTCACATGTCTGTACATACATTTAAAGTAACCATTAATTTTTTCCATTATGTTACATCATTACCTATCCAGGGTTACCATGCTAGTTCCCGAGGTCACGGGTTCAAATCTGGTAGAGGGCAATGGATTTTTTTGGGTGTAAAAATCCTTATAATGGCTTCCTTAGGAAGGGTAGTAAAGCTGGTGGTCCCAAATCATAGATTTATGGCACGTAAAAGTATCTCAAGTCTGATACAGGCCACTGAGCAAAATTTCCAGTCTTTCACACCCAATATAAAATGGGACACTGAGAACCATATAGTTGAAGACCATCCATAAATAAAGCTCAATTTAATCTAATTTTATCACTGCAAGGAATTGTTACAAACATGACAGTATAAAAACCATTTCCCATTAATTGATAAGTAATGCATTAATGAGTTGAAACTTATATAGAGGTACTGTTACAAAGGGTGTTCTTTTGTTTATGCAAAATTGTTATCTGAACCGCTCTTGCTTATATTTGTTAAGTCATTGACTTTATCACATGTGCTTCGTATCACATTATGCTTTGAGCTACTTTGTTTATATGATGTACCAAAATTAATTGGAGACCATTTTCCCAACAAGTGTACATGCTATATTAAATACTGTTAGATCAATTTAGATTCTCTTCTCTTACATCTCTTAAATGTTGAGCAACTCAATGTAAATTTTATTATCTAGTGAGGTCATTCAAAGGGAAAAAGAAATTACATTATTAGTTGATAGGTATATTTGATACTATTTGTATGCTGTTTAGAATTATATACAAAAGTATGGCAAAACCTACTACATGTACTGAATATGAAAATAATACACATACTTTTTTATTTATATATTATCCACATTTACATATTATTGATGTCATCAGCTGAAAAGAAGTGTAACAAAACTTAATTTTATTCCAGGTCTGTTGGAGTTCTTCTGTATGTTCTTCTTACTGGCTGCTCTCCGTTTGGTGGTGATACCAAGCAAGAAACATTCTGTAACATCTCTCAGTGCAGGCTCGATTTTCCAGAAGACCTTTTTGAGGACGTCTCTGAGGATGCTAAGGACCTTATGTGCAAGCTTATGGTCAAAGAACCAAGGTGAGGGAAAGTGCATTTTAAATGACATATGTTTCCATTATCAAATTTCACGGTAATTTGTGATGCAAATATTTGCCACTTTCAGAAAGTTCAAAGCTTTTCACTTAATGTTTGTCATGATTAATGATAGATATTGAGGGCTGGCGGAGAACACAAAATGACTATCGAGTTCATTTGTGGATTCATTAATAGACTGCATGAAATAAGATGACCCTCCAAAACAGAATACGAGGTATGATCAAAAGGTAACAGGGATTTTTGTTTTTCTTAAAGAATTTTTATTTAATCATCAACATCAATTTTGTCCCATTCAAAGTAATCCCCATACACTTGTGCCAACGCTTTTTCCAATTTTTGAAGCACTTCAGGAACTCACTTTTCGTTATGGAGTTCACCTCCTTCAGCGATTCTGTTTTTATCTCATCAATGGTTGCAAAACGTTGTCCTTTCATGGTTCTCTTCAGCCTCGGGAATAGAAAGAAGTTGCAGGGGATTATGTCCAGCAAATACGGTGGCTGAGGTAGCATAACGGTTTTGTTTTATGTCGAAAAGTCATGAACAAGCATTGAGGTGTGAGTGGGTGCATTATCGTGATGCAATTTTCATGAGTGGTTTTGCCACAATTCTGGTCATTTTGTTCGGATTGCTTCACGCAAACAGCACATAACTTCTACGTAGTATTCCTTATTGACCATACGACCATAAGGCAGGAACTCCCGATGCACTATCCATTGTAATCGAAGAAAACAGTGAGAAGAACCTTCGCATGTGATCGAACTTGTCAAATTAGTTTTGGTCTTGGCTCTTCAGGCAGCTTCCATTGGGACAGTTGGGCCTTAGTTTCGATCTCATACCCATATACCCATGTTTCGTCACCTGTTATAACCTTCTTTAGAAGTTCTGGATAATTTTTGGCTTCATTCAGCAATTCCTGAGCGATGTCTATGCGATGTCGTGTTTGGTCGAAATTCAACAATTTCGGAACAAACTTTGCTGCTACATGTTTCATGCCCAAAACATCTGAAAAAATTGCTTGGCATGAGCCAGAGGATATGCTGACATTATCAGAAACTTCTTTGATGTTAATTGGCGATTTTCCAGAACCATTTTCTTTACTTCTTGCACATTGTCGTCGGTAATTAATGTGTTAGGGCATATAGGGTGGTTGTCGTCTTCAACGTCTTCTCGACCCTCTTTGAAACATTTATATTACTCGTAAACTCTTGTCTTACTCATAGTAAATTTGCCAAAAGACACAGTCAACATTTTGAATGCGGTGCTGCACTTTATTCCTTTTTCCAAGCAAAATTTAATGCAAATTCTTTGACCCATATGTTTCGAAAGTAAAAATTTGTCGAGCACTCAAAAACACGTATAACTTTTTCGACTGTCAACAATAAACTAGATATTCAAAACAGCTGAAAATCCAAACATACATCAGGAACATGTGTACCAACAAGATAAAACAAAGGTTATGAACATCGGATGTATAAAGCTTGCAAAATTAAAAATGACCATTATTTTCTGATCACACCTCGTATACCAAAATTGTCTTAACTATGATGATGTATGTATGTATGCATTCAATAAAGAAAGCACAAAAGCATTAATAACTGCTGCATACTAACTTTAGCTCAGCAATCAACAGAAAACTCCAGGTTGTTCAATACAAAATAATATGAGGTTGGCATTGAAAGTCATCAGCAACACTTTTTTATGAATTAAATAAATGAAACTCTGACATAATGTATATATTATAGAGCAGACCGATTAAAGTCCTGAAATCATCAGCTTTTGTCACATGCCCATTAGCAGCAACTGGTATTTCATTTTGTCAGCATGCTGGTAGCTAATCAAAATTAATTTTATCTTCTCTTCTTTAAGACTAATATTTCCTCCCATGTAACTGGTTTGGCTCCATGTTTAGCTGATTTTAGCAACATTGTTTGGTGTTAGTTCATAATTAGTAGACCAAAAGTGATGTGATAAGGCAGAGTTTTGTGTTGTATTTTAAACATCTTGTGGTCTTTACAGTCAGGCTTGCATATATAATATTTAATGCATTCTGAATAGTCTGTTCTATAAATGCAGGATCTTTGTATACTGGCACTAGAGCCTACCAAGTTCTTTCAAAGTAGTTTCTGTATGCTAAAGCTATTCTGTGAAGCTAAAGTGATTCTGTGTTTCCTAAAGGTCTTATTGAACTGTGATATTTTTGAAGTATATAAAACTGCTGGAAAAAGACCCAGACTGAACTCAAGGTATTTACTTATGCTAGTTATAATAAATTCTCTCCCATTTATGGTTCAGACTTGTAAAACGATATTTTGACGCCACTAATGGCAAATATAACCTATACAGACAAAGATTTAGCCATTTTATAACTCTTCATTGCTTTGAATGTATGTTCTTAGATGAGCAGTACATACTATTATTGCATTTTACATTCACACAAATACTGATTATGCAATAATGGATTTGTTACATCACTTGCATAATCTGCCAAATCATAGATACTAAACTATAGTGTATAAGCTAGCCTATGTGAATGAGGACTTGCTCAATGAATGGCAACTATTAATTGAAACTTTGTAAAGCAAATGCTTAAGGATTTTCTTCAAATAAGTACCTAATGACTATGAATTTGCCCTTAAGTGACTAAAAATTAATCATTCTAAACATTCATCACCAGTATTTGAAATAAAGCGTGAAACTTCACTACAAATTTTTACATCCAGTTTGCATAAGTTTTTGTCATATGATGCGGTAGGATAATCATAATAATGTTTCTATTTTATTTTATCCAGCAAGCGACTGACAGCTGCACAATGTCTGCAGCACAAATGGTTCACTGACTGCAGCCCAGAAATGTCTCTCTCTACTGCAACGTCTGTTGCCATCTCGGAGCCAGCCATCACTAGTAAGAAAATGCTCCCATCAACCTCCAAGGAAATCAGTCCAGTTGTTGCTTCATCCTCAACAGTTACACCCCCAAGAAAGTTCTCAGCCCCATCTTCTCCTATTGCAAAGCTTAGAACATCAGAGACCATTAATACTTCTGTTGTTTCAAAGACAATTTCCAAAACTGTTTCCACCATTGCTGGCAATACAGTGACTGTCTGCAGGTCTAGAGAAGTGGCAAAAGTTGTTGCTGAAACTGCAAAACCTGTGGTATCTCCAAGTGTGGAAGACAATAGGAAGATAGGATCAACATTAGCGGAGAAGAATAGGCTGGGTGGTATGAGCTCATTTAGACGCAAGAATTTCATGAAAAACATGGAAAGCCTTGCTCAGAGTTATGCTGACATTTCTATTGCTGTTGAGGAAGAAAACAATAATGCAGTAGTGGTAGAAAATCATAACAAAGTCACTTCTAAAGAGTCAGCAAATGATAATGATGTCAATGATAGTAAAGGTGCAGCACTGGATAATAATAATAGGTTGCAAGCAACATCTTCTCCAAGTCAGCCATCAACAAACATCAAGACTTTGGCAGCTGAAGTCAAGGAATCAAAAGTTGACAACAGCTCATATTTATTATCCACAAGGAATAAAGCAATAGCTGTGCAGACAATGCCCATTCGAAGTGTCATTGAGCGCTACAACAGACTGGAGAACAATGAGCCTTCAAACAGCAACAATAGAGAGCAGCAGAACGTCAAGAATGCCAATGTCTCCAGCACAGAGCAGAAGGGCAACAAATCTGCCATGGTGACAACAACGTCTTCTGTTCAGCGACGGACATTAGAAAATCGAGACTGTATCTACACTTTCAGAAAATGTTACATTATTGACGACTCTGATGATGAAGTGGCCCAAGCTGCAGCAACACCCATGCCTCACCATACTACTCCTCACCTTCTGATTCACCATCATCATCAGAATTCAGGGGGTAACAGCCATCACATATCATATTCTGATCATTCCAGCAGCGACTCTGGAAGTGACACTGTCAGTGAAATGTCAATCGATTCATCAAGTGATCGCTCAAGTATAATATCCTTGGATGACTCTCTGCTTGAATATAGCTACTCAAAAATCAGTGGTGGACGGCTCTATCCCAATAATTCAGGAGGGTACATCAGCTGTTCATCATCGTCGTCTTCCATTTCAGGTCATCATAATGTATGGGATGCAATCACAACAGGTAGAAATATATCATCCAGACCTAGATATTCATATAATGAAGCATTCTCCAGAGCATTTGCTCGCTTCAATTCCGTCCCTGGAGAGAATGGCACTGCTGCTAAAAGAGACACAGAACATTTAAGGAAGCATGAAGACAGTGGCCAAACGTTTACATCTGCCAAGAAACATTTTGCCAAAGCAGCTCACACGTCTTCCACAGTACTCAGTAGCAGCAAATTAGTGGCAGCTCCCACAGTAGTGAGCACAGATAGCAACACTGCAGGCAAGAAAACTGTTGATTTTCTGCGCAGTGGAAATTTAGTAGTGATACGTGAATTGAAACCTATAGGCAGGTACAGTAGAGTGTGTGAAGTGAAATGTGAATCAATTCAATCTCGCATTCGAAAACTGCAGGTCCATCAAGGCAGTAGCTCCAAGTCATAGAATATACATAGTCAAAAAGTAAAGTTGCATCTGAGCTTCCAAAAGTGGCACAGCTCCCCACTTTGTTGCATTGTGATACTTTGTTTACTGCTTTCCTAATTCTATATAAATGTGATAGAATGTTAGTGCATTTCTAATTGAAACAATTTTAATTATTTATTTCTGAAGCAAATGGCCTTTAAATGTTAGTATTGCATGTAAAATTATTTATTTGTTAGTATACATGCCACATATGTATATAAAAACTGTGACAGGATGTTAAGAGTTTAAGGTAATATGACTGCCACTACAAGCTAGCAGCGTACAAGCTCGATCTTCTTCTTTTGGGAAGATGGGAATTTTGTTTCAGTTGTTAGCAGGCTTAGGGAATTCTCTGCAGGAACAGTTTTTGCTTTGCATTTTCAAAGCAAAGATTGTTTAAGAATTTTTTGAGCCATTTGTATGAAGGGCATGTTACTTCAGTTAGATTTTCTTCATTTTCTTATTTGGGAAAGCAGTCAACTCTCTGCTTGCACTTTGGTTGTAAATTTCTGTTAATAATGTTTATTGTAAAAAGTTTTGTACATTATTCTTGGTGTTAGTATCAAAAGTAGATAATGGTATATTTTTTGAAATGATATTATATTTATAAGACTCAGGAATTGATACCTGGTTGTATATAAGTTCTGCACAGAGGCTGTATTACTTGTGCTCAAGACATAAGCATATCAGAGTATAACTAAATGTCGGCTGCAAAGAGTACCATAAAAACAAACATTTAGTTTAGACATTTTCAGTGTGGGTTTGATTCTGTAATTTCATGCCATTACTTTCCTTAAGGATGTGTTCGAAAATTATTACCGCATGCTAAATAAGAACTCCTAATAGAGCACATTAAAACTTCCACTCAATATTCTTTGAAGTACAAGGATGTTGTAATACTCTGATTGTCAAAATTCTGAATACTCTAAAAAGAAAGAAAAAAAAATTGTAAACCTTAGTTATGCTGCACAGGCTTCTGAAACTATTAATTAATGGTCTAATAGTTGAAGAGTTAAAATATGCAATGGGCTAAGCAATAAAAAAATTAAACAAAGTTTGTTGCAGTAAAATAGCTTGTAGTGGAATGCAAGACATTACAAGCATTCTGCTCTCATAGTTCATTTTAACAGTTGAGAATATGAGGGGCATTCTTAAAAGCCTCGCCAAAACACAAGATTCAAGAGAAATAATTTTTTATTTTTTAGTTACTTACCTTGTAAATCAGTACATTAAATCTGATGACTTTTTAACTTTGTACTTCCCTCAATAAAATCAGATTTGTTCAGCTGTGCAAAACAGCATGTGTCTCAGTTTTTATCGCAAGGTGTTGACATTAAGCCTGAATGGCATTCTTCAATTGGTCCACTGGTAAAGCGTAATAATCCTCAGTGATGGTTCTGCCCTCCTGGAGATACTCTTTGAGCACCATATTGTGAGAATCCTAGAAAACCATAGCCATGACTTTTCCTGCAGATAAAGCTCTTTGGGGCACTTTCACCTGCTGCTACCCACTGTTTGGACTGTTGCTTTTTTTCTCGCGTGTAATGTATTTCATTTGCTGTTATGAAACAGAGAAGCTCATTGCCTTTGTATTTAAACAAATCTAAACACTAATTTACAACCTCCAACTCTCATTTTAAATCTAAACACTCAAGTTCATTTGAATGAATTTTTGGTTCATTAACAAATGCAGCTGTTGAGCAGAAAGCTTTCCCAGAACTTCATGTAAAATGCGGTGTATATGTACTATTGATGTCTTTGCAATGTCAACCAAATCACATATCATTAAGTATGGCATTCTGAACTTCTGTCACAATTTCATCATTCAAAAGTTTCAGAACACCTGGAGCGCTCGTCACCTTGAATGGATGTACAACCACATTTACAAAATTCAGCAGGCCACTTTTTAACTGGCAAAAACAAAGGGGAAGAATCCTTTATTGTCAAATCTAATTCCTTTTATATTTTAGTTGCAGTTAAACCACTCAAAACAAAGTACTTTATTTACAGCTCATATTTCAGTTTTATAAACTTGTAGATAATGTTAACACAACTCTGTGTACCTGATCATCACAAGCAAGTAACTACACTTGTGTCTGAAGTTTACAACGCACCATCTAAAGGATGATACCTACTTAACCTATTATAGTAATTTGGCCATCTTTATGACATCTTTGAATCAGGCTGAGAAGTTTGTGAATTCCTTTGTCCACTGTTAGACACATACTTATGTTCCTAATTGCTTAATTAATAAGGGTAACATTTCTGGGGTGAAAAATTAAAATTCATGGGCACATGGGCTGTCCAGAGGTAAAACATAGATGGAGTTTTTATTAATGATACTTTATACATAAATAAAACTAATGCATGCTTTTGTTGCATTCCAGTGCTTCTGCTTGCAACTATGAACAACATCCATTATCTTTGAACCCCTACATTCCATCTTTGGAAGATAGTTTTAGTCATTCCTTTAAACCAACTTTTGGTAGCATTGTAAATTATATTTCTCAAAACCTTTACATATGAAAGCTTCCATTAATTCTTTGCTGCTGCTGGAACATTATTGGAAGTATGGACATGACAAATGTCTAGTCCAAGATAAGTTCTTTTGAACTTTACACAAGCACTTCAAAATTTGACTAACAAACCTTGAATTTGCAAGTGATCTTTATATTTGTTGCATCACCACCACAGTAAACACTATGTAGCCATCCATGTGTGTGTATTCATTGTATTAAAACAGCGTGCAAAAGGCATTCATTCAATGTGCCTATATTTGGTTATTCACATTTCTCTTCATAAAATCACGATGTTAATCTTAGTGCAGTAATTTGTTTTGTAAAGACCTGGAGCAGAAAAGACGATAAAAATTAGATAATAGCTTAAATTTACACTTTTTTATCCAAATGATATGTTTCTTGAATAAAAATATAAATTAATTCATACAGACAGAACTGCAAAAGGTTGCTAGCAGTTAGTATATCCATCAAAATGCACACAAATATGCTCCAAACTGCTTTAATGTATATCTCCCATCTTTTGAATGTTTGGATTTGTTTTATTATTATTATTTTTGGGTGATTTTAATGAGTCACAAAATTAAGGATTTCTGTCCTATGGATCATTTTATTGCTAAAGTCTGTTTTTTGTGTTTAGCCCATCATATAAGCATTTTAACTCTTCAGTATCTCTGTTTGCATTTCAACCTCCGAATTATGATACTTTTCCATATCTAAGTACACTTACCAGCATTATACTGCAAATATCATTTGGCATGCATTATAATGATAGAATTTTTTAGTCCATGCTGTTGGAGAGAGTCCCCATTCTATTGGTCACAATATGTATCCAGTTCATGTGCTTTTAAGAATGTTGCTTTGGTGTTGCGTTACTGTCACCTCAGCCACAAACACTGCCATACAGTGCCTTTGAGCTCCCACAAGCAGCAATCTTCAATCAAATTGGTACTCCTACCAAATATGTAAATAACAATATTCATTATTGTGTAACAGTAGTATTGTTATCCAGAGTGCAAGCAAATAAAAGCTCAGATGTTAACAACTAAGTTACAAAACAAAGCTAATTAGTTGACTTAACTCAATGTTGTAATACTAGTCATTTCCCCATAAAGACACTTTTTCATTTTTATAATGAATATTTTGTTTTTAATATTCAAAAGTAAAACACATATTTAATTTTTATTATGATAACTACAAAAAATTCCAGTGCTCTTAAAATACAAAACTTAACAATGTGAGCATTTGTAACACTTGAACACACAGCGAAGCATTTCCATGTAGGTATGCTAAGTGGTAGTTCCTATGTGTGTATGCATGTGTATTCCTATGTGTGTATGCATGTGTAATTGATTTGCTCATTTATGATGGTGCTTTGCAAAACAAACAACCCAAGAATAAAACCTTCTGCAATGATATTTGAGTTTATTGAGTAGTATGAGAGAAAGAGAAAAATGTGTTTCTTAATATTGTGATCAAAACTTCTGATTAATACGAGTGATTTGTGAAAAATGTCCATTTTTATGTGTGTAAATTCTGTAACTTAATGAAAAATGTATTCTTAGTGAAGACTATTTATATATATAGACATATACACTTAATTATTATAATTATGCTTATTGTTATGATAATAGTGCCAACAAATCAAAGGAGGCAGAAAGAACTGATTTCTGATAATATTTCTTGTCTGCAATGATTCCACATATGCCTGGGAGTATTTGTTGAAATACTGATATGTTCCAGTGAATGAAATATTTTGTACATAACAGTTCTGAATGCATCATTAAACAACATGAAAACATTAATACTCGCATCTTATTTTTTTCCTTTGAAAGTACCAGGCCTGGTACCTGTATTTATTTATTTAAACAGCTGTATAAAGTATGGAGGATATTTTACAACATGAAGGCAAACTACTATGAGTTATGCATACATGCTACACATCCATCTTCGTGTCTAAAATAAAGTGAATGACACCATTCTGATTATTTGGTCATGGATTGCTCACATAAAAAAAAAAATTGGAAATTGCTGTTTTTCTCCTCTTTTGGAAACCAGTGTGGGGACTTAATAAATAATAACTTAGTATTTTAAAATAGAGAGAGTTGAAGGTTGCTACACCACATCACTAAAGGGTTCTTACTTTGAATGCGTTTCGGAGAGTGGTTTGCTCCCATCTTCAGGTTGTTTCCAACTTGGAAACGCATTCAAAGTAAGAACACTTTAGTGATTTAGTGTAACAACCTCCAACTCTCTTTATTTTAAGTTATGACACATCACTCTTACTAGCTTCTCAAGCGTCAAATTAGTAACTTAGTAAATTATTAAGAACAAACTATTCTGCTGCAAATGAGGGTTTGAAATATTAACAAACACATGATGAAAACACAACAAATGCAAGTGAGCTCTGGCATGTGATGATAAATACATACACTGTGCACTATTCTAAACCTAATTTTTTGTATCGCATTATATGCATATTTGGGTCAGAAGGTAACAAAACAGAATTCAATGGCTAAAATGTTTGGGTTGGACAGTAAATGAACAAAATGGTTGAAATAATGATCAAATAGGTCCAGGAAACCTAGAGCTTAACCATTACCCGACATTTGTCTTCTCAGGATAGGAGAAAATCCTAGGAAACTCCTTATCCAAGTAATTCACCCTAACTGAGATTCAAACTTGAGACCTCTTGAATGTGAGGCAACATGCTACCCCCACACTATAGAGGTGGCCAAAACTGCTATTCATTTCTACTTAAGTTCACCATCTTCCACATACCTTTTATTAAGTAGAAGTTTACTTATAACCAGCAATGTTGTTATCTGTACAAAACGAGAAGGAATTTGGGGTGGAGCTAGATAACGCTGGTGAAAGTCGCTCAGCCAATAGTGCTAGAGCGAGGTTGTATAGTTCAAGTGCTGCTCAGTCTTGCTGTAGGCTACGGTTCCTACTTTTCAATTGTGCTGTTAAAAGCTGTTAAGTACTCATCATTTATAATATTATAGCCGAGTAGGGCTAAACATTTTGAATCAGACTGTGCAAAGACTGCGTCTCTATAATTTGGTTCTTTAGTTATGTATCAAAGCAGATATTTATGAGGGTTACTGAAAGACCTTGACCATTGTGCACCACCATCAGCAGTATTGTGTTTACATTTGGTCTTGCCAGTCCATTGGAATAATCCGTTTTTATCACAATTTTTAATTTACTCAACTACTTCACTATATGTTATGAGCCTAAACCCAAATTATACAGGATGCATTCACTGCCATGTTTACATAATTATTGTTATTGATCTGATCGTTTCTGGCTGTATCTTGTTTCAAACTGTGTGTCTCATCTCTGTCTCTGTCACACTCGCAAATCATCTGCCAATGCAGGCTCCTGCTGGCACTCCATTGGCTTCAGATTCCTTCTCATTTCGTACGGATTATAATATATGCCTAGCGAGTTCAGACAGTGTTAGGCTATATGGCCTGTTAGAATATCATAAAATGGATTTTTTTTTTCTCTCTCTCTTTTTGGGACATCCCAGAGATCTTTTTCCATGGGGTTGGTAATGGAGCATAGCTTTAGGGATTCCTTGGGATCTCATTCATCTTAAATGACTCATTCAGTTGTTCTGATAGATGAGTATAAAATGAATAGATTCCAGACCATGTTCTGCTATTATAACTTCATTTTGTATGTGGTCCCATCTTGTATATCTTGCTGTAGTCCTCATGAAACATTTCATTTACTGTTCTGCTTTCTTCCATCCGACTTAGTGTCCCATGTTTCATTACCATAACACAGTACTGCCCGTGCTAGTGTTGTATATAAACAACCTTGTAGAGTTGAAGATTTGAAACACTAAACTTCACTTAATAAGAAACAGAACTTCACTTAGTAAGGAATACTTTAAATGTCTTATTAATAACAAATGATGTTTAGTGTTTCAATTTCCAGATCTGAAGTCATATAATAGTATCTTTTGCTTGTAAATATAAGCCTCCCCCTCCCAAAGAAAAGGATACAATGTGGAGCATTTGTGTTTTAATTTTATACTGTAACATTATGTACATTGAGCAATGTTGCAAGTTATACCATTATTCTCCAGTATTTGCCTACAGTTTAAGCTATGTGTGGCAAGGAACAAATGCATGAATGCACAAATTAATTCACACAAATTGTATTTGATTAAGGCATAATTTCTGTTGAAGTCTGAACAAAATCTTAATTAAATGGAACTATGTTAGCATTTGCTCAAAAAAATTATAATGAAATGCACTGTTATTCTACACAAACCTGCAATATTGGTTATCATCAGGCAGAAAAATTTAAGATATTGATGAAACGGGCTTACTGTTCTTTTATCATAGATATTGTGAATAATCTTGAAGAGCAGTGGAGAGTGGGCAAATAATTCCACACAACCTTTTCTTCGCCAAGATTCTTTTAACAAACAGTTTTTAAACTATGTTTTCATGGATTACCTCGTATTTAGGAGATTTCATGAATTTTGTGAAATCAGTTGTAGGTATAAAGACATCAATAGAGAGAAAATTATGAATTGTATATAGTTTACAAAGCACAATACTTCAATTTTATTCGTAGTTTAAATGTGTAATATTTGCATTCCTAAGCATGTTATAATTCAAGCATTAAAATTACTGTGAAGGTTAGCATTTTCACGTTATTTAACTCTAATTCAAAACTAAATACACATTAATGCATATAACATGAAAAGTATTTGCAAAATATCTATGACATAGCGTACACTTCATTGTGAACTTAATATTTCATCCTGAGTTCTTCTTACTGGTGTATTTCCTCTTTGGTGTAATTCGTTATTGTTGTAGCATTAGGATTACCCAGGGGTGGCTTCTTAATATGGTAACAGTTTGTGCTACAACCACATCCTGGCTTTCCCTTTAATGTAAATAACTATACTATTTATATGCACCTTTCAGGTTCATTCCAATCTGATCTTGTGTAGTGACTTCAGCAAGTGGTATATTGTTTGTAGGTGCCAAATAGTACACTCCTGGCTGCAAACCACAGTCACATACTGGTTAGGTATAGGCATGACGAACCAAGGGAGCGCAGAGGTGTGTGGGGCATAAGGCTCTATGTTAGTTAACCTAGTAATCAAAGAGCATAGAATAGGACGATTGCTTTAACCTTCGTCTCATAAACAGCGCCATCTATTGGTTTTAATATAAATGTTTGCCTCATTTCCGGTCATTCATAAATTGAAACTTATGTTGCCAGTACATTGCATGTGTTTGGTTGTGTTTCAATTGGTGAATCAGAGTGAGATACAAGTAAACTATTCAGTCTATTTTAGCACCACCTTTTTCAACACTAAACTTGAAAGGGTAAGGAAATTTAACATCCTACACCAAATCTAAAAATCAGTCAACTGTTAAAACAAAGACAAGATGTTTAAACAGGAATTTTAACACCAATGTATATGAGAATATGACTGGATGTATGGTTGTGCTGTTAAATGCCACAGTTTGCTCTCCTCGAGTTTTCTTTGGTGGTGAAGATGTACCAGTCATGGATAAAACATAATGTGAATGATTTGTAGCATCTTCATGGCTTATAATAGCACAGTTCCAGATAAATTTACGTGGACATTCTAATGAATTTGGAAGTGTCTGTTTGTTAATAACTAACATTTATAAAGCAAAATTGATGGTGCAATATTCAGCAAATTGAAATTACAGCTACCTACAGCGGCAGACAGAAGTATTCAAACATTAACATTATGTTACTAAAATAGGACATTTAAATACCAAAACATACATAATAAAATAAACATCTCTTCTATGTTTTTAACACACCTTTATTTCATTTTAAATGTACATGTACTTACTTAAATTAAACATAAATACATTTTCATAATGAAAAATGTTCTCTTAACAGCTTGATACAAGTATTCAAATAAACAAATCATAGCACACTAGTACTTAGTTATCATTCCTTTCCTATAAATAACTGCTACCAAACGTCTTGGCATTGAATGTACACGCTTGCTAGTTAAGTCTAAATCAATTTTACTCCATTCCTGCAGAATGTCTTTCAGTCCTGTTTTCGCTTGTGATGTGGTGTTTCCTGATCTTCCAATTCTTGCCAGATGTTCTTGATCAGGTTCAAGTCGGGTGATTGAGGTGGTGTTTGTATAGATGATCCATAACGTAGCAACTTCTGATGTCTGCTTAGGATTGTTGTCTTGTTGGAAATAAGTATTATTTCCTAGATTTAGTTTTTGAGTGCTTCTCTTCAGATGTTATTGTAGGAACATGATTCTTATAATCATACTTGTTCATGTTGCCATCAATAAAAGCTAGTTCACCTATACCACTTGATGCCATATGCTGCCGTCCCCATGTTTGGCCGTAGCTTCCATAGTTTTAGGATCCTACTCAGTATTCTTCTGTCTCCACACCTTTAATTGGCCATCACTTTGATATACATTGAACTTGCTTTCATCTGACCATAACACACAATCCCAGAACTCATTGTTCTTTGTTGCATACTCATGGCAAATACTAAATGCTTTTCATGTTTACTTTGCTTACATAAGGTTTTCTTCTTGGTGTTCTGGAATTGTACCCAGTACTATTCAGAACACTACGAACTGTTCTTTCATGAACCACCTTCCCAAGATGTTCTTCCAGATGTGCTCTAATTTCTGTTGCTGCTATTCACCATTTTCACCACTTGTCATTGATTTCTAGAAGTAAGTTTTGGCTGAGCACCTTTTCTAGGCTTATTGACAATGGTATTCCTCATTTTATAGCATTGGATGACACACCATACAGTGGACGGATTTCTGTGTACAGCTTCTCCAATTTCTTTACGTCTTATTTTGTTCATGCATACACAAGATGATTTTTCTCTCCTTTAGAGTCGTCTCCTTTCCTTTCCTCCATATTTGGACTGTGGCCACTTGTAGCTGAAGTTGCTTGTGTACTGTATGACAGCAGACATGAATAAGCAGTTCTAAAGGTTTAAATGCCAACATTCCCTTGTTTTACTGCTGTATCATAGAGCGCGTTTGAATACTTGTGTCATAAGGTAACATAACGTTTTAAGGGAAATCACATGTTGAATAATACACATGTATTCTCATCATTCATGTACTGTGTATGAATATGAAACACACAATAATGCACCTGCTGTGTCGATTAATTTAACATTTAAAGCTGAATACTTGAATAATCCTGTCCATCTCTGTATAACTTTGTGAACCACCAAAGTTCAGAGTCACCAGCCACCCCTGGCATAACCAGTGGTGCAATTAGGATGTACTTCTGGGACGGGCTTAACTATTTTAGCTGTTTTCATTATAGCAGAGTCCCTATTAGCATAACTTTGTCTGTCCATATATAAGCATGAAACAACTCAATGAAACTACTGCATGTAAAGAGTCAATCTTTTTTTAAATGTGATTTTGAATATACCTTTCAAATTGGTACCAAATTAAGAGTAGTGTGGTGAGCTATCTAAAAATTTAAAAGTTTTAGGTGATTGTTGTATGCACAAATGAAATTCTAAGTTTCAAGAGCATTTCTTATACATTTGAAATCTGCGTCAGATTATTACAGAATTAAGGGTAGTTTATATAGAAAGTCTGCAAAATGTTTTACATATAATTATATAATAATATGAAATAATATAGAAAATTTAAGTCGGAGTTGAAACACTTAACATCACTTACATGTTTTACAACTTGACCAGTTTCGAGTGCTAATTGCTCCCATCATCGGAAGTGGCCTACTGGTTCCTCATGGTGTTGTCCAGTGTGCATCTATGTGTGGTGGAAACTAGTGTAGTAATGAAACTCCATTGTGGGTTTGGTGGCAGCAAAATTCATCACATGTGATTAATAACTTTTCCCAAATATCCAACTCTGCTGTCTGTTTTGCCAGTTTTAAGAGTGGTGTGATTTGTCATCCGAAAATGATGTGGAACTGCAGATTTGTCCATATGTTTGCATTTACTGTGTCTCATACATTCTTTTAATCTGTTCTCTAAATTTCTCTTTGTTTTACTTATGTATATTTGATGACATTCTGGGCAATTAATTTTATAGATTCCTGCTTTTTTGTTCTGAGGGATTTGGTCCTTTGATTTATTGCAAAGTAATTTCTCCAGACTTAATCCATTTTGTGGAGTTAGGCAAATGTTGTATTTTTTGAAGATGTGGAATTTGTAATGAGTTCTTGGGTGGAAAGTGAACTTTTTGAAAATAATTTTGCTTTTTTGTTGGGTGAGATTTGTGGTGTCCTTAATGTGTTTCTGTTTCTTGAAATGTGCCACTTTTTGTCAATAATTTGTTTAGTGAAGCCATTGTTCATGGCTGTGTTAACTATGTGTTTGTATTTTTGTTTGTATTCTGTTTCTGTTAGTAGTGTGTAAACAAATGAGTCAAAGTGTTTAGGACTGCATGTTTTTGAGGTACCGAGATTGAAACTGTTGTTTTTTTATGTATTCTTGAGAATGTTTAGGTTTCCTGTAGATCCCAAAGTTTATCTTGTTCTGGTTTCTAATTACTTTCAAATCTAGGAAAGGTAGAGTATCTTCATTTTCTGTTTCCATAGTGAACTGTATGGATCTATTCTGTAAATTGAATAATTTGAGAGCATCCTGGATGAGCTCATTGGGTACTATTGCAAATATATTATTGACATATCCGTGCCAGGTTTTGTAAATCTGCAGAAAGGAGGTAGTTATGTCTGATTCAAAATTACTCTGAAAAAGTCAGCAAGGAATGTTATTATGGGTTGCCCTGGCTAAACCAGAAGTCTGCTGATAGTATTTATTGTTGAGAGTGAAAGTGTTCTGAGCGATGCAAAGTTCTGTGAGATTCAAAAGGTATCTATTTTATCTTGTGTTATATTGCTTTGGGTAAGCCATTTTTTTAGTAGTTGTAGGAGTTCATCTATAGGGATACTTGTGAAAAGTGCAGTGACGTCAAAAAATACTAATTTATCTTCTGGTTTCAATTCTGCGTGTTCTAGTTTTGTGATTTAACTCTTGGGAGTTTTTGATACTTAATCTGTTGTATATCTGTAGTGATGTGAACTTCTGTGTGAGCCATTTTGCCGAATTATATATGGATGAATCAATATTGTTTATTATGGGTCTCATTTTGTTGCCCGGTTTATGGACTTTTGGAAGTGTGTGCAGTCTTGGTAATGTGGAATGATTAGGTTTGATTCTGGTTTTTTCTTTATCTGTTAGGGTTATAACTTTATTCACAGAGAGATTGAAAGATTTCATTTGAGCTTTTAGTGGGTCTGTTTTGATTCTGTGTATGTGTTATCTTGGAGTAGGTTTACCAGTCTGGCAATGTAGTTTTCTTTATCCAAGATTATCAATTTGCCAGCTTTATCAGTTTTGGTATAAATTACAGGTTTGGATTTTAGTGACTTTATGATGCTATTGTCTGGAAAACTATTGTGATTGGTAGCTATAACTTCTTCCAGGACTGTTGCACATTGTTTCTGAATTATTGTTTTAGTGTTTTCCTCTAACTGGCTGGTGGCAATATTTATATTGCGACTAATTCTTCGTGTGATGAATGTTTAATTGCCGCCACCGAACCCACTATGGAGTTTCATCACTATACCAGATTCTGCCACACACAGACGCATACTGGACAACACCACGAGGAACTTCTGATGATAGGAGCAATTAGCTCTTGAAACCGGTCAAATTGTAAAAAATGTAAGTGATGTTAAGTGTTTCAACTCCGACTCAAATTTTCTATATAATTTAAAATTCACATCACTGTTACTAGGTTATGCATATTTTATTATAATAATAATAATAATAATAATAATAATAATAATAATAATAATAATAATAATAATAATAATATGTGTTTAAATCAGTAAAAAGTTATACAAGAGCCTTCTAAAAACTAATTTTTAGATGACATGCTACTCATACTGAGTTAAAATGTATGTACGGAAGAGTTTAAAATTCATCCATCATTTAAAATTTAAAGAAATTGGTACAGAACTATGGTACTGATAGTTTATATAGGAAGTGTGTAATTATAGTATGATTTCTCAAATATTCATAATAATAAATGCTATAATGCTAGTGCATTATTTCCACCACAAAATTAACACTGCATGCATTTATGTGTTTAAAACTTGCTATAATTACTTACATACATATACACCCACATCCAGTTGTTATAGTAATGGGACCAAAGTTAAAAGGCTTTCTATTTTACTCAATCAGAAACAAGAAAACTACAGTGATATTACCACGATTACCAATCTCTCTGAGGTTGGTTGTGCTGGTAGTGACAGGAGAGACTTTGAATAGTCCTTGGCTGTGTTTCACAACTGATCCACTGGTGTAATGGGAGATGTCCATCAGGAGCATAGATACAAAGAGAGTATCTGGAGAAGGGGCTCAGTAACTGGAACTGATAGCATTGTTGCAGTACTGAATGACATACATTTAATTATGTTTGGGCTGACTGTCCTGGAAATTCTCTGAACCTTATATCATTGAATATTTTTGTGGGCTAGACTAAAGGACAATCTAAGCTATGCTCCAGAGAACAGCTCTCTTAAAGGACCAAGGAAGTAACTATATGATTATAATAAGATTATTATAGAAGAAGTAATTTTACACATGTTCATAACAACTTTGAGTTAATGCTAATGCAAAGCTTGGTAAGTCTGTTGCAACTCCCCCATTGAGTCATCACATAACAAAGCAATTAATCACTTCACCTCCTGATTTGTGACTAAACAATTGCAATACTATGAAAAATATGATGAACCTTTTCCTGGAGCTTGCAAAATCTGCCTGCATTTCTAATCATTTAAGAATCAAGCGATAGTTCCCCGGTAACTTGTGAGGCTCGCATTCGGGAGGTCTCGGTTTCGATTCCTGTCGACAGCCCAATCTGACCTTGGGTTTTTTCGTGGGTTTCCCTGATCGCTAGGCGAATGCTGGGGTGATTTTTCCATTTACCATGATTTCCTTTCCATCATCTTCCTTCCATTCCATTTCCTTCTTTCAGATGTGCTTCTAGATTTCGTGGCGTAAGGTGGTACTGGATAGATGGCGCGGATGTTTGCTCAAAGGACGGATCTTCGAGCCAGGAACTGTTAGGGCTTTCCACCTGTAGTCTACTGTGGTGCCTTCACTTCATCCCTTCCTCCTGAGGGAGGATCTCCCGTAGGTCGCAGTGCGCGAGGTGTCCCCCTTCATTGTGTACCATACACCCTATAAATCATTTAAGAGCAGTGTGGCTAGGTTATGGAGAAAAATTACCATACAGAGTGATACAAACATTAACAGACAGCAATTGTATTTGCAGCATTGCGTAACAAACGGAGGTCTTGTATAATTTGTGCACATTCCTTAATTTTCAGATTTTAAGGGCTGCTTGATTAACTTGTCATAAAGCTTATTAAACATGTATACAAATATATAGCTTTTAGGAAATGGAACCATCCTTCTGTACAAGCTAATCTTGGAAACTATTGAATACATTGCTTCAATGGAATAGTTTAAACCTTTGTAAAAGTCATAGGCTATGCTTTATAAAATATCTTATTTAAAAAAAAGCATTCAGTAGTAAAATTACATGTTATGGTTATGACCACTTATAAAACTACGAGCGAGATGGCTCCGAATGTGAATTCGGGAGGTCCCGAGTTCGATTTCCACCAGCCACACAGACCATGGTTCTTTTCGTGGTTCCCCCGGGTCGAATGCTGGGGTGTTTCCTCTTCTACCAGAATTTCCTCTCCCCATCATTACCTTTCATCTGTTTCAGGCTTGAAGGACCGGGATACAGCATTCATTGTGTTGCGGCAGGATAGCGGAATGTGCACTTTGGAATGGCTTCAACTGGCGTTTAGTTGGTTTGCTGGGGCCCTCTTACTGGACGCATGTCTCGGACCAACGGAATCCCCAGGGGGCCAGAGCTAAGGCATGGCTAGCCGGTGCCAGGATGTGCTCCATCTGAAATAATTAGGGAACCCGTCCTTGCTAGCATTAGAAGCAGAAGGGGTCAGTGTGGCCTACTTCGGTGTGTGCGCTCCAGTTTCTGGATGCCCCTCCATCTGTGTACTGCAGGTATGGGCATTCTTGACCCCGCGTGTCAAGCGACCTCCACCCCTCCCCTTTTCGTATGCTGTTTGCAACACACAAGCAGCCTTCTAATCCAGTGGTGGAACACTGCTTAACGCAACTACAAGATGATTCCACAAGAATTGGTAGGGCATAGGGAAGAATGGGCTCTTTCATATTTTGTAGCATACAAAGATACTGAAATGTTGTGTGTGTGTGTGTGTGTGTGTGTGTGTGTGTGTTTAATAAACTGTGTGTTTTAAAGAGATCTACATTTTTTGTGCAGTACATTTCGTCTATCGCTTAACGTTTACTAGTTATACAAGATTATATAAAATTCCTTCCGAATGAAGAGGACTCACAGCCTATTCCCAGAAAATTCAAGTTATACACTTTATTTGTCAGCTAAATATCTTTAATATATGGTATTTTAATCGAAATCGTTAGAGCCATATTTTACAAAATCAAAATATTGTATTTTATTTTATTCAAAATCGTTAAAGCTATGTTTTAGAAAATAAAAAATTTCCAGTAATGATCCATATAAAGGTAAGTTTGAGGTCGGGGATTTTCTTGAAAATCTTCCTGTCGCATCTTTGGAAGTTTGGTAATTATAATTATTATTTCGTTTTTGAGTTACGCTGTTCACAGACATACATATGGACATTTTTTTAAAAATGCTTTTTTATTTTAGGGCACCTCTAAGCTTGTATTTCTGGTGAAATCTCGGTATCGATGTTTTGGGTGGAATGCAGTACCTTCTCTAGCTGCTAGGTACATACGTGGTAGAGAAAGTAAAAATCAAGGGGTAGTACCCCCGGCTCTATATTGTCGTAACCTCTTTACATAATCTAGCTCAATGGGGGGTAGAGCATTAGGTACCGTAGCTGGGATCGATCATTCTATCATAAATTATACGAGGTACGACGGTGCAAGCTCCACGAAATTCTAAAAATACACCTAAAGGTCCCTAACAATATTCCTAATTCATTATGTGGATAAGGGAAGGATCTATCTACTACAGAAATTTATATTAATTCGAACTGGATGGTAACTATTTATTATAATAAAAAGGAATTACAATACCTCCTTGCCTGTTGGTGGGGACGCCATGCTGTACGCACGGACAAGCTGCACGCACACTGACCCTGCTGCAAGCAGAACCTCGACTTGACTGCTAAACCCACGCTATCTCAGCGTCAGCACGCTACACAACATAGCCGATCTGGGCCGCCAGGTCACGTACGCAATAATGCCAACTATATTACAAATGTCACAATATTAGTAGATAAGTCAATTACTTCAATTGAAGCAAGATATTTATTTACTGTAAACGCTGTATGTATTGAGTATTGTTTGTTCATTTTTCCTGCAGGTTTATAAGCTAAATTATATTTGTTCAGTTTGATAACAAGTATGAGTTTTTTAGTTTCAAAGCTTTATTGTGTGAATAATAATGAATAAAGCTCTTGAATTTGTTTTTTTTTCATTTGATGCAGACTTGCATTTTAATAAATAGACATTTCTAGCTTTTCAAACTTAAGACTCGCATTACACCACTGCTCGGATAGAGGGGTAGCTCTGTTACGTCACAGTACCCATCCATGGCCCTCCCTCCTGGATGAAACACGCGCTCGCCCATACCTGGTGTACTCCTACTCCTACCTATAGGGCACATCTGACCCACTGATCCTTACACTAGATTCTATATGTAAGCTAGTTCACCATTTCGTTAGAGATTGCAAAAGTAAGTTGCTTTTGAGGTTATTATATACAACTGAAATCACTATGCCTTGCTGAGAATATTATATCTGGAAGTTGTATATATTGTATGTTCTGGAAGTTCACTGGAAGAGCTTCAGCATAGAAAGCTGAAGGTTCATGGTTCAATTTTCGGGTGGTAATGACATTTTAAATGGTTCAGCTTTCCCCAAAGCAACGTATATATTTGCAATATAGTCAGAAGTATTTGACTGTCAGGCAAAAACCCTACGTTTGTTCAGATTTTGTCTATAATTTAGAATTATCAACTGCATGTTGCAGTTTGTTTTGAACTTATAGGAGCTTGTTACCCCTGACCATCTATATACATTATCTAACTACTCATATTTCATGTTCATTCATTTAACACTGTGAAGTTTGCATCGTTAGGTGATATTACACTAATTAACTGTTTATTTTATAATAAAAGTGTCTAAAAGAAAATCAGATTCCCAGTTCTCTTAACATACTTCACTGGCAAGGTTAGACAAGTTCTGTTGAATTGAATAAAATACTTCCGAACGTGAACCAACTTCACACATGGCATCTAGCCCTGCTTGAAAATCTACCTGCTGGACTATGCTAGAGAAACAACAGACTCTAGCAGTCAATAATTTTTACTATGAATAGTAATATCATTTTAGTGTTATATTCTTAAAATGCATTAATTCTATTTAAAAAGAGGAAATCTGATTTAAGTTTAATGTTACGTGTGAATTACACAACATTGAAAATACATTTGTGCTTTGAAACCACACTATAATGAAATATAGGTCTATATCCAGTATTTTTTTTAAAAAAAAATAATGTGATATGCCTGCGTAAGGTGGCCAAATATTGAAATTTCAGATTATTTTACGTTAAAAAATACCGAAGCACCAGTCTGACTTTAAACAACAGAGAAGGTCATACTGCAGCACCCAACATACATATAAATGCTCTGTTCCTTAACTACAGAAAATATTATTCTTATTCAGTAATGTTATAATGCTAGGATACGGTAAATGTACGTATCACAGAGGGGACCCCCGGAACCGGGACAGAGCACCGCACGCGGGCCAGTGCTTCCAACGTGACCCCTGGGAGGGAAGTATGAGGGGAAGGACCCGAATGTCGACCAGATCAGGATGCTGACAGATACAAGCATGGAAGGGGTCCCTAACGTTTTCAGATAGAACGCATCCGACACCGCACAGTCCCTGCCCACAAGCTAACAACCTGCAGGCTCCCCTGGAGCGTAGCCCCGCGCTGAGGAGAGACCTAAATTAGCGCTACCGCAGCGATACCAGGGAAGAAACCTTTACAGAGCGCAAGCGCCGCCCAGCCACAACCCGCGGAACACCGTTGCCTGGTCCTAACACCCTGAAACAGATCACAAGAAAGACGATGGGTACAGGAACTGAGAGGAAGGAGAGTCATGGCAGAAGATGAACCACTCCAGCATTCACCCGACGACCCGGGGAACCACGAAAAACCCTGGGCCAGAGTGGTCAGTCACCGGGGATAGATCCTCGAAGCTCCCGAATGCGGCTCACAGACGTAAACGCCTGAGCCATCCCAGACGGTAAGATAATAAGTTAAACATTGCATGAAGAAAAGCTGGAATAGCTTACACGCGCGCGCGCGCATACATACAAACACACAGACACACACACACATGTGCACAGGCACACACGTACATTTTTTAAATGTGTTTTTTTAATTCAAGGGCCTCAAAACGTGTATTTCAGGAGAAATATGGGTATACAATTTTTGCGTGAAATGCAATACTTCCTCTACTTATAGGTAAGCAGTACAGAGAGAGAGGGAGAGAGAGAGAGATATATAAGTGCAAAATATTTCCTTCTTTAGGTATGACAGATTTCGATTTTATAGGCGTAATAGAATCTAAGAGAAAGGCGCACACATTTAACGTGGTATTTGTAGTGGCCGCAGTTTCTCCTTTAGTGATGTATGCATTAACAGTCAGAAAACACATTGAATGTGGAATATATATATATATATATATATATATATATATATATATATATATATATATATATAATTTTCCGGTTTTACAAGTAGGTCCATACATTTTTTCAACACCCACGACTGCAGTTGTTAACATCTTATTACTTTTCTCCATTCTTGCCTATTGGACCATAAATCCTCCTCAATTTCCCAATCCATCATTGCCCCCTTCCTTGAATCCACGTGTGATGCGGTCTTCCTTTTTTCCTCCTTCCTGGTGGCGTCCATCCATTCATCTTCCATTCTTTTAGCATGCATATGGAATAACTATTATTATATTATCATCATTTCTTGTATATATTTTTCTCAGTAAGGTATTTATCCCCTTCCCCCTGTAAAATAACGCCCACAGCTTGGGAACCACCGCTCTACGCAATTGCACGCTGAACTACATTAAAGGTTGTTCCCCGAGAGACAACATCGGATTCACCTCCAAATCGAAACGCGTGATTGTATGTATCCAGTTGCAAGCTATGCAGCATATCCGCAAATGACTAAAGCAAATGTGTGGCCCCCGGGCCCACTGGGAATTCCGCTAGTAAATTTACGGCTTTCTTTTCCTAATTCCTTTGTTCTCTGAGATTCTTCAACGATAGCAAGTAATTTAGGCCCTTTACATGCTAGCAATCTGCGAGTACTTTAATACCCAGGACGTGAAAACATTAGTTCAGCAGCCAGGCACAAATGTCTCTAGTCTGCATAGTGAACTGCATAAGCAGGACTTTCATCACTAATGTTAATTCGTCCATCGACCTCCCATTTCAGTATACTAATTAATGTATGTTAAAATACAGATATAAGAGAGAGAGGACTTTCTCTTCATCCTTTAGAGACATTTTGCCACGTGAAAATTATCTGATACTTCTGTGCAATTCGTATGTTAATCGTTATTGTATTTAACCCAGAAACTCTCCATTCTCCCATTGTCTTGCACTCTCTCTCCCCCTCTTTCTCTCACACCTACCTTCTTACCCCTTCTGTATGCCATTTTTCTAATCCTTATTTATGCTTTCCGTCTTTCTGTCTCTCTCTCTCACTTTCTCTCTCTAGGACAGAGAGAGAGAGAGAAGCAGGAACCTTATACCTTTAAGGCGTTCTAACTACAGGTACCTATGGTAAAGAGAAACAGCAGAGTTTATTGAACAGCTACTTTAGTAACAATGAAGAAGATCCATCGAAGAACCCAGCAGAGAAACACATCGAAGAGCCCAGCAGAGAAATCCAGCGAAGAGCCCAGCAGAGAAACACATCGCAGAGCCCAGCAGAGAAACCCAGCGAAGAGCCCAGCAGAGAAACCATCAAGGTGCAAAGTAAAAAAAGAAGAACCTACGGGTACAAGATCTTCAGACTGTCAACAGGACATCAAACAACGCAGAACGTCAAGAAACAACCAACACATCCACAGCATCTAAGGTCTATAAGAACTTTATTCATGAGAGAGAGGCACGAACTGCGAACAACAAGACTACACCTTAGCTCTACGTTTGGTCACCGTAAGATCACAGTAAAAAGGTCAGACAAAAACTTTATACAGTAATAGTGATAAAGTTTCTTTGTAAATGTGTATTGTGTATGTTATAATTTAATGCGAGTGTAAATGATACTTAGAAGTGGTAAGATTAGTAGGAGAAACTCAAGTAGTAATATGCAAATAAATATACACGCTAAAGAAATGGAAGGGGAAAAGTCAAATGAAAGCATTTTAATTTCGTTGGATAGAGATATATCCGATGTAACTAATTTTAATGATAACAGTCAAAATAGAGTAACAGAAACAGATAATATGGAAGTTCAACAGTGTGTAAGGGCAGAAATACCGTTAAGTACAGAACAGGGTCACGCAACAGAAACGAGAATGAACAACAAACACACAGGGTTACATGATAATGCAGTCCCTCAGAAAGACAATACAACACAAAGGGAAATATCCGAGTTAGGTAATAACGATCAGCTTAATCTGATGACAATTCTTAGGGCTATATCAGACCTTAAAACTGATATGGACAATAAATTAGAACAATATAACAAGGAAATTGAGAGAAAATTTGAGATACTGGGGCAAAGTAATATAGCACTAGATAAAAAGCTAGATCAGCAAAGCCAAGAAATAGGTAGACAGATTGCAAATAACCTAAAGGAAAACAGGTCTGAAATTAAGAGAATAGAAAGGAAACTAAACGATACTAGTAGAGCAATGCATACTGAAATGGAAGAACAGATTAATAACCAGTGTAAAAGGCTTGAAGGTAAAATTGCTAGTCAGATTAGCATAAATAGTCAAATGAGTACTAAGTTGGATAGTCAGACAACTGAACTAAGAGAAATTATAGACCATACAAATGCAGACTTAGTGCAAAATCAAATAGACATAAGGGGGGAAATTACAGAAATTCAAAAGGAAGAAATAATGCAGGAAAAGTTTGAATCTGTAGTACAGGATAGCAATAAGAAATTTGAGAAACTAGAATATAGATTGAATTCAATCATGAATAATAGAACTAGGGTAGACAATAGTACAATTACTGATGCTGTAAACCATGTAAATATGCATGAAAATAATGTAACTGAAAGGGGTTCAATATCCTCTGGTTTTACAAGTTCATGAGGTGCTTCAGCTTCTCCTATAGTAGCTGCACTATCTCGTAGCCAACATGCAAATTTAGAATCCAATACTAATGTATCTAATAACTTAGCAGGATATCACATGGTACTTAACGAATTACCTTTACCTAAATTCAGTGCTACCACCAGTCCGGTCCAATTCATTAATGAAATAACTGAATACTTTCAATTGAAAAGCGTTCCGGAATCACTTAAGATGATCGTGGTCAGAAAATGCCTTTACAACAAAACTTTGCAATGGCTAAATATGATGGCCGACGGCGAGTTAAATTTCGAAACTTTCGGAGTACTACGCGAGAAAACTAGAAAAAGAAAATATGATAATAAGAAAAGAAGGCTTATAATAAGAATATTGGGAAATAAAGTTAAAAAAAAAGGTACGGATAGTAAGAGTGGATAGCCTTGTAAATAATTGTAAATGTAAGGAGTAAGAGTATGAAATAAGTATGTTTGAGACCTGTAAAAATAGGTAAACTATATATGTGTATGTATATAAAATCATATAGTTGATTAGCCTGAATGTAATCTAGTCGCGGGCATCCTTTCCCCAACCGGCTTCAAAGTGAACGGAAAGCTTTGAAGCCTGACCATAAACCCATCAGTAAACGATTAGTAGGGTCTTCCCATCCCTTAAACACAACACGTGGTCCTTTCTCCAGCTCCACCAAAGCAAAGCGTTGTTAAGATTTTATGGTGCTTGCGGTTAGGGAGGGTAGGGAACAAGTATTTGGCTACTGCACAAAGGTCGCCGCTTGGGGATCCGAAGGCTGCGATGACCATACTTGAGATATATATAAGTGTAATAATAAAAAAAAACTCAAATGATAAGATCTCATAAGGCTGTAGTTACCGTAGACTGTATGTAAATATGCTAATGTAAATAGATAGAAGTAAGAATTAACTCATAAAATAATTATGCCATAGTTCAAACACTAGAACAACCTAAAATACATAGCGAACAAATGTCAATTGTTTTTCAGTTTTATGTGTGTATAACCATTTTCTATGTGTTTTTTATATATATATATATCTGATTACAACCTGATATACATAAATGAATGTGCCTGGATTATATATTATTCAACATGTTTTATTCAATTAAGTTAATACCAGTCAATGTCCATTGTAATTGTTTATACTAAAAAGATAGTGAAAAACGTGCTTTACACACAATGGCGCAAAAACTGACAGCTGTGTTTGTAAACATAACCCTAGCAAAGCAACTGTAATGACTTAGCCGAAAACACAATACAAAGTGCAGTGAAGTGTATAGTATGGTCAGGTAGGAGACCCATACTAAATATCTGTAACAGAGTGAGCAAATTCTCACAGAGGTATATGGGATGTGCCAAGAACACTAGACACCTATGGCATGACCAATATATTCATGAGACAAACAATATTAAAAATTTACACGTACACATAAATTTTAAATATGTTTAAAGGGGGCATATTTGAGACAGTAACTATGGTTATATATATGCCATATATACAATAATGTGAATTGTAATGTGAAATGGTATTAATAAGAAAAATACTTGTATAAATAGAAGTTAAGGCATACGTTTTAGTCTAGCTGGAACTGTGGAACCCTTGTTAAAAGCCGACAAACATATCTTTGTGTTAGAATTAGGGCCCAGGCAAAAAGGACTTGTACGGGAAAGTCATAAAAGCCAGACCTTGAGTCTTTGTGAAATAGAAAAGGCGACAAGCGAAAACAACATATGTTTGTAGAGAGGCCACATGTTTGCAAACGTCGAAGAATAGCCGGGTAAGTCTTCTGGAAGGTTCCAAGCTGAACGAAGACAGACAATGAAATTTTAAGGAAGAATATGTTTAAAATCTTCAAGGGGAGAAATGCTAGTTCTAGCGTCTCCATCAGCCAGGGCGGTTGAGTATAAAGTGCTGCGATGTGAATAAGATACATATAAGCTCTCAGAAGCAGGCGATATTATTTACTTCTTATAATGTAGTAGGAACGGTGAAAGGTTATCGATTTAAAGGTCTATAGGAACGTGTGATAAATATTACAATTATTTCTAGAGCACGTATAAAATACTTGACTGCTCAGCGACCACAAGTTTGGCATACGAACAGGGTAGGGCTCGACCGTTCTACAGCTCCAACTAACTTAAGAACTGTGTAGGTTATTACTAAGACAGTAAATGCATGTGCCATTAAAGCATAGTGTTCTTCAATAACTTAATCTATTGTTAGAGTTGTTACTTATTACCTTCCTTCCCGTATTACACCCTGCAAAGTTATACAAGCTCTGCCAAAACCTAAATAACAGCAGCCGTGGCAAGAAATAAAAATAAACAATAAGAGTAACAACTAAAACATCAGATATTTAACAACATTACCATAGTTCATATATTAATTCATAGATTAATATATTGGACATACTGCGAGTTATGCTCCACGAGTATACCGCAACTGGCAAAAATCATTAAACGTTGCTTATATAAAAATTTTCAAATAAAGCAGCCAGAAAATTATTATAACATTATAATATATAACATTATTCACAGACGTCAATCATAAGCGAGATAATCACAGTTTTTATTTTTTACTTTCTCTATTCTCTATCTCTCATTTCAACAGAAAGGAGGGGAAGTATTACACTCCATCCAAAAAGAATCCATAACAATATTTACCGGAAATACACCTTTTCAGGCTCCCAGAATCCCCCTCTCTGTCTGAGAACAGCATAACTGAAAAACAAATGCCGATTAAATATCAAACTTGGTATTTAAAGACAGCGTCTTTAAAGAATGCGACAAAAGGTTTTCAAGAAAATCCCCCTATCCCATACTACCCTTTATTTGCAAAATAAATTTGTCTTCCTCCGTGGTGTAGTAGTTACAATGCTAGTCTCTAGTTCCCGAGGTCGCGGGTTCAAACCTGGCGGAGGGCGATGGATCTTTTTCGGGCGTAAAAATCCTTAGCATGGCTTCCTTCGGAAGAGAAGTAAAGCCGATGGCCCTATGTCGTATATTTACGGCACGTAAAAGAACCTCAAGCCTGATAAAGAGGCCTCTGAGCAAAATACCGGTCTTTCACGCCCAATATAGAATTGGACGCTAAGGACCACAGCAGTTATAGGGCGTCCATAAATAAACCTGAAATTTTTATTTGTAAAATGTTATTTTTTATTTCCTAAAAATTGCTCTAAAGATTTTGACTAAAATACCATATGTTTAAGATATTTATATTACAAATAAAATATGTCTTGAATTTTCTGCGAGTATTCTGTGAAGTACTCTTCATCCTGATTGACTTTTGTATAATTACACCAGTCTGCATTTTCAAACTTTTTGTCACATGATTTTTTAAAAGTAGGTGTTCTTGAATCAAGTTGTTATGCTGATTCCAGAAATAACTTCGGTTTTTTTCTATCACGTCAGGTTTTTACACAAAATAAGACGTAATGTTTTGATAATTTTACTAATGAGCGTAGAAAATTATTCAAATACCATTTCACACAAGGTAAGTTTTTATTCAAGAAACATTTTAAGAATACTCTCAAGAACTCCCCTAATGTATTTCATGATTACATTTTAACAAAACAAGAAGCCAAAGTGTTTCATTTAATTGTTTTCAAACTTTCTCTTCTTTTACTTCCTTGCAGATCCTTGAAGATGACTGTCCCTCCTCAACATCCAACAGTAGTCGGCCATCATAGTTTCATTCCATTTCCCCTGGTAACTCCTCTCCATTTCCTTAATATCTTGGTGAAAACGTTCACCCTGCTCTTCACTATAATGTTCCAGATGTTCTGGAAAATAGTCGATATGTGAATGCAGAAAATGTACCTTTACACTTATGTTACAACCCATCGTCTTGAAATTTTCCAACATTGTTTCGACAATGACCTTGTAATTAGGATCTTTTTTATTGCCTAAGAAGTTTTCAGTAACTGATCGGAAGGCGGTCCATGCTTCTACTTCTCTCTCATTCATTGTCCTCTCAAAATCTTCATCCTTCATCAGTTACTTTATTTGAGACCAACAGAAATTCCAGCCTTTAATTTGTCTTGTGTAATGAAGGGAAATTTCTTGGAAAGGTACTTGAAGCAGTTTCCATCCTATGGTAGAGCCCTTACAAATTGCTTCATCAAGCCCAATTTTAAGTTTAGTTACGGAAGCAATATCTTTTGTCTCTCTACAAGCGGTTCCTGCAGGATGTTTTTAGTTCCAGACAACAACCGGCCATACTTGCACAGTCCAATGTCTTTGCTTTGCCCGACTGTCCCATTTGCACAGAAAACAAGGCATTTTTGTGAACCCAGCTTGTTGTCCTAATAGTATTCCAATAACTTTGAAATCACCGCAGATACACCATTTGTGTTCCTCGTATTGGATACTTGTTAAAAGTATCTTCATGTTTTCAACTGTCTCTTTAATTTGAACTGAATGTGCGACAGGAACGGACCCATACACATTCCCATTATGCAGTAACACGCCCTTCAGGCTCCTCTTTGATGAATCTATAAAAAGTCTCCGCTGAGTAGGATCAGGTTCAATGTCATAAAGGTGCATTAACTCATGTAAGAACGTAGGTTTTCACGGCCGGTGTCACAATTATTACTAATATAATTTTCCGGGCTGTTATGCCGTGGTCTGCTGAAGAAAGATTTCCCAGACGTTTCGTCCACAACTGCGGTGGACATCTTCAGTGGCGCGGACGAAGTCTTCTCGGTGAAAGTATCGCAGCGTCTGATGCGTTGGCCGTTAGTGCCGCTCTCTTTATAGTGTGGACGCTCTCTGCTGATTGGCCCGCTGGTATGAGGGGGCTGGCGCCGGCTGTGTTGTTGCTCTTTTCTGATTGGCTCGCAGTGTTTTTTGGTTTTGTATGACCTTTCTTGTTTTTGATGACTAGATGCCAGTTACTGTTGAGTTTCAAAGCTTCTTCTTTCCTATTGAAATTATTGGGATGTTTATAAATCTCTATTGCTTCGCGTTGTAGCCGGGTATGGTAATGCTTTATGGAGGAAAGAATGTTGGTGTCCTGAAATCTAATAATGTGTTCGCCCTCGGCTTCAATGGCATGTTCGGCGACTGCCGATTTTTCTGTATGGCCTGCACTTCTCCGGTGAGGAGAAAGCCGAGGTTTTCGCCGACTGTCTCCAAGACAGATTTTCTGAGAACCCTACGACGAACCCCGCACAAGAACGGGAGGTTCTGACATGGGTACAAAATTGGGTGGCGCAGAAGCATGAGCAACAACTGCCTATCATAACGCCGCTGGAAGTGTACAAGCTAATTAGGCAATTGCCTAATGGGAAAGCCGCCGGCCCGGACAGAGTGACTAATGAGGAACTCAAGCATCTCCCGAGAAATGCCCTGGTGCAACTCACAAAGATTTTCAACGCCTGTTTGAGGCATAATTACTTCCCCACCACTTGGAAACGAGCCAAGGTAATAATGCTCCCGAAGCAAGGGAAAAGCACCAGGCAACCACAAAATTACCGCCCCATTAGTCTCCTGTCTGCTGTTGGAAAACTGCTCGAAAAACTTATACTTTGTCGACTCCAAAAACAAGTTTCGGAAATACATGAATTATCAAAATCTCAGTTTGGCTTTAGAAAAGGTCACTCCACAGAATTGCAACTATTACGCTTTGCGGATGACGTCACTGAGCAGTTCAACAATGATGCTTCAACGTTGGCGCTATTCTTGGACGTAGAAGCTGCATTCGACCGGTGCTGGCACAATGGCCTACTTTATAAATTGCACCACAATTTTCCCGACCTTCAAAATTTCATGTACCTCATTCAGAGCTTTTTAGAAAACCGGCGCTTCTACGTCCAAGTGGGCCGCTCCTCTTCGCGGGAGCGAGTTATGCGGGCTGGCGTCCCTCAAGGGGCTATAATGTCCCCCTTTCTATATACGCTGTTCACCAACGACTTTCCCGTGGACGCCAGATGCAAAATCGCAATGTATGCTGACGACACTGCAATCTACAATCAGCACAAAAATCCTCGTTTCGGCCTTTTAGAAATGCAGCGGTATATTGACCGCTTCCTCTCGTGGCTCCACGATTGGAAGATAGAAATTAATGCAAACAAATGCCAGCTGATTTATTTTTCACGTAAGCTCCGCCTTCCGGCCATGGACCTAACGGTCGGTGGTCAAAGATTGCACTGTCGCCAGCAAGTTAAGTACCTTGGCGTCACCTTGGACCGAACATTGCGGTGGACTGCCCACCTAAATGATAGCGCCAACAAAGAGCGGCAGCGGTTAAAGTTATGTGCCCCCGTCTTCCGCAGCAAACAGCTGAACTTAAAATCAAAAATCATTCTGTACAAATCCTTCATTCTGTCGGTGGTTCTCTACGCATGTGTGGCCTGGGCAAATGCATCGGCATCTGCAAAAAGGCACGTAGAAATCCTTCAAAACCTCTCCCTCCGAAAAATCCTCCGTGTTCCTCTCCTGACATCCAACCGAACCATCCTCCGTGAAACAAACATGCCCTCCATCCCTGATGCCATTACAAAACGTGCCTCGTCGGTATGGGCGCGCATACGGGGACACCAGAACCCCCTAATCTCCAGCATCGGCAGTGGCGAGCCGAAGCATAGGAAACATGGCCGTATTAGAATGTTTTAACGGCACAACGGCTCGCCATTAAGCGCGCCCATCACACCAGGCTCCAGGCCACCCCAACTACTGCAGAGGCCGTCACCACGAAACAACCATCCTGCTACAAGCTGCCGCACAGCAAAACCGCGGACTGTAAATATTGTGTAAATAGTGAAGTGTTGTGTAATTAGTGTATATATTTCGTGTGATAGTGTTTAGTTTTAGTCCTGGGACGTGCTTCGCATGGCCAGATGTGTGTATGTGTGTGAGAGCGAGTGTGTACGTGTGTATGAGTGTGTGTACATATGTATATAATAAAAAAAATGTGTTTTCAAAGCAAGTTTGAAAAAAAAACAACCGAAAAGACTACATACAAAAACTGTTCTCGGTGGCCTAAGGCTGGCCACCGCATGGGTTTTTTCCTTACAATATAAACATTGTCTAACGCAAACAAGAAAATTGTAACACTTATGTAAATATAAGCCTGTAAGCCGGGCCTATTGTACCGGCACCAGGTAATTTTTTATAATAAATAACCTTAGCACCAACGCATCAGGCGCTGCGATACTTTCACCGAGAAGACTTCGTCCGCGCCACTGAAGATGTCCACCGCAGTTGTGGACGAAACGTCTGGGAAATCTTTCTTCAGCAGACCACGGCATAACAGCCCGGAAAATTATATTAGTAATAATAGTGCATTAACTCGTTTATGTTATTGCAGTAAACCAAGGACTCGATCTGTGAGAAAAAAGGAACTAGCTCTTGTTCTCTGTGTCTGTACCATGAGTAATGTGCTCCTGGTTCCAGAAGATTCTTATTTTTAAGACGGGAGCCTAGTAACTCTGTAGATTCCTTAGACAAATTCAAATCACGTACTAGATCATTTAGTTCACTCTGAGAGAACAGTTGTGGAGTCACGTCGTATTCAGGACGGTAGACATCATCAGAATCGTCTTCGGTGATTGCATGAAGCTCACTTGTCTTTAGGCCCCCTCCACACCATAGAAATTGCAAATGGCATACATGATTTCTTTCCTTTTATCCACAATCTTAACCTCTCAACACAATAGTGCCAAACTGTCTTTGGAGCCCAGGCCTTATCTTGGTCACCAAGTTTCATTTTAAAATAAGCATGGTAAACTTTTTTCACAAAGTCTGTTAATTCAGTTCTCTGCTGAAGCACTGTATAATTTTCACAAATGTAGCAGAAAACATTTGGATTGTTCACACACTTGCGTATAGACTAATGTATTTATAACTTCAATCACGATATAGCACTGGTAATGCAAGCCTCTGATATTAACAACAATGCCTAAATTACAAATAGCAACCAGCATCTACAGGTATAACAACCTAAATACTTACAAGTCAGTATTGAGAAATTTCCCTCTAAGAAGTGATAAATTTCCTTCAAAAAGTGATAAATTTCCCTTCAACAATACTCATCATCTACTAGCTCAACTCTATATTTTTGAAGTGTAACTGTGAAAAAACTGTACGTGATAGAAAAAAAAACTAAAAGCAGTTCTGAAATCAGCATAAAAACGTGAGTCAGAATCACTTATTAGTTTTCAGTCATCCGATATCATGCAACTAGTGTTATTGATAAACCACAAGAAATAAAAAAATCTTACTACACACAAAATATGTAGGTCTCGTTGAAGCACTCAATTTGTGTCAATTAATGTTTTTGTGGCTTTAACCATTTCCGACATATTCTTTGTTATTGGTTTCAATTTTCAAATAATTACACTTTTTACTCTCTCTCTACTGCTTACTAAATTCTACCCAAAAATTCGATACCGAGATTTTCCCAGAAATACACGTTTTGAAACTCCCCGAATCCAAAAAAATAAATCATTTTTAGAAAGAAGTCCGAGTGTGTGACTGCACGCGCGTGTGTTGTCTTCCAAGGATGCGACATTGTTTATCTGACGTTAACAATTTCCGAGATATTCTTTGTTATCGTTTTCAGTATTCAAATAGTTGAACTTTATCAAGAGGTAATTTGCTATTCGTTTTCTCTCGTGGTCATGCAAGAGCATGGCATTTCAAAGCCATCATATAATAACTGATTTTTAAAGAATCTGACTTTCACTTTAACTTATTGTATCCTTATGTGTAATTAAATTTATCTCGATTAACAAGAAACACAGAAGAATAAGCTTTTTAAAGAACATTGAGAACAGCAAGACGTGTGGGTGAAACACATAAGATTTTTCGTTTCATCTCGTAGTCAAACAAAGAGCATGGAATTTAAAAGTCATCACATAGGGATGTGCTTTTTAAAAAATCTTATGTGTTACACTCACACGACTTTCTCTACTCTTGTACAAACTATTTTTACAAACGCTTATTCTCCATCTACTTCATGTTAATCGAGATAAACATTTGCAGAACCTATCTTATTGCTAATTTTCTTGTAGATGTAAGGGGAATATATATTTACAAGGGCAATATAGAAATACAGTAGCCTTTAAGCACATACATATCTCTTAATAGCTGGTTGCTAGGTGCAGCACCATTCCCTTTGCCACAGATTATAACTCTTTGCATATCCAAGACAATATAATGAATAACGAATTCCCATTTGAGAAAATAAGTATTGAAAATTTAAGGGAATAACAAGCAATATCTCGAAAATGGTTCACTCAACAACAAAAATGTATATAACATAAATTGTGTATTTTAACGCGTTCTATATCTGTTGTGTAGTAAAATTTTGTCTATCTCTTATGGTTTACCAGTTTACCAAAAGTCGTTCACAATGAAGAATACTTTTGGAGACATTCCCAGAAAATTCAAGATATACATTTTATTTCTCATGAAAATATCTTAAACATATGATATTTTAATCAAAATCGTTAGAGACATTTTTGAGAAAATTAAAATTTTCGAAAAATGTTCCATGTAAAGGGTAGTTTGGGGTGGGGGGATTTCTTGAAAACCTTCGTGTCGCATCTCTGGTAGAAACTGAACCTAAATACCAAGTTTGGTGTTTATCCGACTGTTCGTTTCTGAGTTATGCTGTTCACACACAGACAGACACACAGACACACAAACGGACATGTTTCCAAAAATGCTTTTTTTGGATTCAGGAGATCTCAAAGCATGTAAGTAGTAGGGATTTAGCGGTTCTGGCCCACTTAATATGCATGGAATGCAATTAATATGCTAATTAGCCCCCGCCCCCTCCCCCACCCCCCGCTGTGCCTTGGTAGTTTTACTTGCACCTGAGGGTCATAAATCTTGTTGAGCACAATAGAAGCTTGACAGTTAAGTAATTAAGGCTGTCAATCAACTGTCAAAACGAACAAAGGTGTCATAAATTTAAGGTTCTGTAACAAAGGCGAGTGGTTTTTCCTACCCCTTCCACATCAGGTCACTTCTGCACCTGGTCAGTTACCCACCCCCACTTGCATTGTGTGTCGAACACGGGGCATACTCGTTCCACTAGCTTTTAACAAAAGAACAATGCTTACCCTTCAGCTGTCAAAATGAACAAAGCCCATGATGAATTAGGGTTGTGACAAAGAGAACTTAAGCCAGTTAACAGAGAAGCAAGTTCTATTGTCCCGGGCAAGCATTCTTTAGAAAGACCATCTGGCATACTCATCCCACAACCCAATAACAAAGCCTGACCCTTTCCATTGTGTAAGAGATTCTATTGTGTGTGCCTTTCTATTGTCCTGGGCAAGACTAGTTTAGAAAGACACCTGCGGCGTTCCCATCCCACTACTCCATAACAAAGCCTGACCTTTTCCATTGTTTGAGCTTAACAAAAGAATTCGAGGGTTGCTTTATACTCGTCCTGTCCTTGTTTGTGTGAAAGAGAGAGAAACTTGTTTACCAACTCTGCGTAACAACGTCAGGTCGGCCATCATGATTTTGCCTGAGGGAGTTCTCTCCGATGTTTTATGACATCCTACGAATATATCCGAGCATAGTTAACAAGCATTCTGCTTGGCCCATTTCAGGCAGTGACTTAAAAAGCGCCTAATATACATTTCATTACGTGCATTAAACCTCTGAGTGATATCCATAGATCGGTGTTCGATTCTTGCTGTAATCAAACGTTTATTGCTAATGAGAAATTAATGATTGATATTATTATATCATTACCTTAATTAATAAAAAAGGCGTTCAGAGAATTCTAGCTCGAGTCTTACCAAGTGAAATTCTAATGCGTAATAACTATTAAACTATGCACCACCAGATTAAAATGTATTTAACAAATATAATTTAATTTTTTTATATATCATTACAATAATTAATAAAACGGTGTTCAGAGGGTTCTAGCTCGAATCTTGCCCAATGAAACTCTAGTGCTTAATAAATATTAAACTATGCAAGATCAGATTAAAATGCATTTAACAAATATAATTTAATTTGTATATATCATTACAATAATTAATAAAAGGGTGTTCAGGGGGTTCTAGATCGAATCTTACCCAGCGAATCTCTAATGCTTAATAAATATTAAACTATGTGAGTATTGCGCAGCCAGATTAAAACGTGTTTAACGAATATAATTTAATTTTTATATATCATTACAATAATTAATAAAAGGTTGTTCAGGGGGGGTCCTAGATCGAATCTGCGAAATTCTAATGCTTAATAAATATTAAACTATGCACGGTCAGATTAAAACGTGTTTAACAAATATAATTTAATTTATACAACATTACAATGTTTAACGAACTGTATTGTTAGGAACCAGAGGTCCATAGCTTGAATCTTACCCTGCGAAACGTTATAATAACTATTAAAATATTGAAGCAGGGGGCGGTCGGATTAAAATTGCAATTAGCAAATATAATTATTTATATTAAACCTGTTGCATACTTAGATATCCCGATACCTACACAACATTCTTTCTTCTTCTCCTCTCTTTTTCTTTCTATCTATCTCTTTCTTTCTCCACGACTTGTACACATTCAGGCGTTCGTATATACACGAGCACTTGCACACACATCAGCAAACATACACTGGTGCACGCATGCAAGCACATACACACACGCACATACATACACCAACACACACACATACATACACTAGTACACACACGCATTCACGCACCTCATTCGTATACCTACATACACCAGTGCTCTTACACTCACACATACATATACATGGACACACACATACACGCACACACACTCACGTACATACATACACCGCTACACTTGCACATACGCACACGACCACACACACACACACACGCGCGTGCAAGCACATATGCCTGTTCACTTAAACCCAACAGCGCCAACCCACACACGCACACATCAACTCACACACATGTCCTGAATGAAAAGAGACAAAATGATGCAATAAAAACTAATTATAGCTCGGGATGCAAGGCTCCATTTACGATTTGCTCGAAACCGGTCTTGATGAATGGGTTCGAATCCTAGGAGGGATTACAAATTCATCTTCTAATAACTCCAAAACTAATTAAAATAAAGACAGTAAATAAACTTTATTACTTTTATGTCATTAGTTCCTTTCTTGAGCATGTATATTAGAGTCCAGGTGTCATGGGTTCGATCCTCAACTTTAAAATCTCAATTATCTCAGAAACTAGCAGGGATTAAGGTGCGGACCAAAGCACGATTTTTAGTTCCTATGAGGGGCAATTAATGCTTTATATAATTTCCAATCAGTTGTCCCTAGCTCGAATCCCGATCTTTCAGTGACTTCCTTAATTTTCCACTGTGTTGTAGAATATATCACTTAGATCGATGCTGTAACTGCATACAGGTCTTTTAAGCACAAGCTATTATTATAAATAATTTTGTTTCTGGCGTCCTGAGTTCGAATACCGATTCAATGAAGTTTACTTATAAATTTAATAACAGTAAATAGTTAAGACAAAGGTATCAAATAAACCTATTACGTTTATGTCATCAGATAATATCTTGCGGGCGTATATTAGGGTACCTGACGTACAGGGTTCGATCCTTAAGTTTAAATCTCAATTATCGCAGAAACTAGCAGAGATAGAGCTGTAGACGAAAGCATGTTTGATAGCTCATACAATGAACAATTAATGCTGTATATAATTTTCAATCAGTTGCCCATAGTTCGAATCCCGATCTTTCAATGACTTCACTGATTTTCCTCTGTACTCTAGAATACATCGCTTAGATTGATGCTTTAACTGTATGCAGCTTTGTGTAACGACATTATGGATGTACTCTGTGTGAGAGAGAGAGCGAGAGAGGGAGAGAGAGAGCGAGAGAGGGAGGGGAAGTGAAACAAGCAGGGATAGAAGTGCTGAGGGCCTCTGCGCATGCGTAGCAAGAGATGATGTCATTGGCTGCAATAATCACGTGACGTGTAAGCATCACAGCCATGATGGCGTGCCGGCATCGCCTGGAGGGGGTTTAGAGGCCTATATAAACAGATATCTGCCCATGTTAGAACTGCTGTGTACTTATTAACTTTACATTCAAGTTTTAAAGAGCTTTAAAAGCAACGTGAGCTGCAGGCCGTCTACACATTCAGCACATATCAAAACGTGACAATGCAAGGTGAGTTTTAAATAACTATACAAAATCACTGTTGGCTTCTACAATACATTTAATTTTATTTAAACGTTACAGTACATGAAAGACGATTCGTTACAAAGAGCATCATATTTTCTAATCTGTGCTTTACATTCACATGGATTTCACTGCATACTCTTCTTCAGTTCACGTGATTTTCGCCACACATTCTTCTTACGTAAACATTCATTCGATTTTCCCTCATTCTTTGTTTCACTATACACTCACATGATTTCCTCTACTCATTCTTTGTTCCCCTACAGGTTCATGCTCTGTTAACATTCACATGACTTTCTCTGCACATTCTTTGCTTCCATTAACATTCACATGATTTTCGCTACACATTCTTCTTGCATAAACATTCATACGACTTTCCCCCTCATTCTTTGTTTCACTATACACTCACATGATTTCCTCTACTCATTCTTTGTTCCCCTGCAGGTTCATGCTTTGTTAACATTCACACGACTTTCTCTGCACATTCTTTGCTTCCATTAACATTCACATGATCTTCTCAACACATTCTTCTTACTTAAACATTCATATGATTTTCCCCACTCATTCTTTGTTTCACTATACATTCGCACACGATTTCCTCTACTCATTCTTTGGTTCTCTGCTGGCTCATCTTCAATGAACATTCACATGATTTTCTGTACTTATTCTTTATTTCTCTACATATTCATAGGCTTACTTACAAAACATACACACCCTAGTTCTAATATAAAGAAGTGTATAACTTGTTCTTCAACTTGAATAATGTAGTGAAAATAATAATTCATGACAATGTCTGTTACAGATTGTTTAGCTGATAGACTTAACAAGATGGTTGAAGAGCGTAGTTTCCTACCGACTCGTAGAGTTCAAGATCTCGAAATAGGTCTTAACTATGAGATAAAGTCCTTAAAGAGAGTTCAAACAAGATATGGTACCAGGATCGTATCTTCGCTGGAGGATTGTCAAGTGTTCTTGCCAGAGCGCTATAATTCGTTAACCGATCAAGAGATTGCAGAAATACCTGGGAACGTATACCTCCAGTATAATGGCATAGCAGAGACGGGGAAATTTAAGACATGTAAATTGTCTTTTTTACATGCAAAGAAGGTGCGTAGAAGTGTCAAACTTAAGTATTGAATGTTCTCCTATTTCACAATGAAAAATTCATAAATAAAACAACTGACTCATTGATATTACATATAAAGATACAAAAGATGCATATTATAGAATTTTATAAAAAATTTACGAAATCACAATATCACATGCTCTGAGTTTAATTATATCTAGCGCATTGAAATATCTCTAAATATCCGAATGTTTATACAAATCTTTGTGCTTCATTTTACATGTATCATATGCTTCATCTTACATGTATCATAACAAAAAATGTAATTCTTTTCAAGTTGCCTTTACTTGGCCAAGATAGTTTTCTAAGACTTTCATTGTGCAATGTTTCAGGGTGTGCAATAAGAGGAAGAAGAAGAGGAATAGCCTGCTGCCATGCAAAGGATGCTGACGCTATTGGAGGGTGGAATAAGCACCATCGGCACCTACAAGAAACGGGTGCTGAGACATCTACATCACCGAAACAAATTAAGACAGGATCCTTATATAACATTACAGGGTATACGATGAAAAAATACAGACAATTTTGTATACAATTCAATGCATAGCTGAGAGTTAGCTCGAGCGAGTCTACCTATATTCACTGAAATTAAGCATTGTGAGCAATAATTTAAGTGACTGTGAAAGTACTTTAAGTCATGGTGAAATTTGTATCCTTAAAGACTTGAGCCATGTATACATTAACAGCATTAAGACTGTTTGCCACGCTGGAATACAAATTATGAAAATAAAAAGACTTTCATTTAAATAATAAGGAAATTTGCATAACCTGCTGTTACAAGTGTAGTGACATATACAGAAACAATGAGTCAGACGAGAAAGTGATGGAAATGTATGATAAATAATAACAATAAAAGAATTAAGGTATGCTTTTACATAGTGTTTTTATTCATTAAAAATCCTTGCATTCCTAATGAAAAATAAATCATTACAATGATTAGTTTAAGTTATGTTACAATGATCAAAACGAGAACCGTCTTTAGATGCATTACTCGATCTTAAGTCAGAGCATCAAAAAAAGACAAATCACGGCTTCTCCATTTTAGATGTGGTGTCACTATTCAGGCAAATTCCTGTAACACAGCAGCTTGAGTATGCAGATCCGTGGTCCTAAATGGGTGAAACAGAGTCTTATCCAGCTTAACAGTCTTGAGGATCTCAGCATCAGAAAGTCGAATCACTAGCCTTCTCCACTCGATGAGTACAGGTTTAACAACAGCATTCTCTTCACCCTGAGACGGTGTAAAGTATATAAATGTTCAACTTGACAAGGGATTCTAAACTCGTTGTTAGAGTCCAGAGCTGATGCATTATATGGTGAAAACACATGTTCCTCTTCTTAGTGATCTTGTCGTCGAATCTCGGTGTCGGTAGCATTGAAGATGTCCATGATTATAGGATTCTGAAGCCCAATAACTGTAGGAACTGCTGATTGCGTGATGTTAACCTGATGGGCGTCAAGGGCAGAGCATGATGTGTGCGTCGAATCATTCCATTATTATATCCTCAACGTCGTTGACTTCTTCTAAAAACTATAGGCATTATGCTTATATCATTGTTTCTATAGGCAATGATATTGCTGTTATGCTCCCCCTGTTTGCTCTATGAAGCGGATCTTTATGAACAACAGGTAAAATTTGATTTGATGGTTCCTGTGAAATACGTTATCCAGCCGTAACAGACGGCAAAACTGGTAGATGGAGTGTCCACTTTTACTATAGAGGAAGGAGACTGATGCAATACTGCGCTAAATTCGTATGATGCTCAACCTAAATATATTCACTAGGAAATCAGATTCAGACAGCTGATTAGATGGAATAACTTTGTCACTGAAGGGCAACAGAACGTTCCTATAGAACAATCTCTGGAAAAAATCAAGAGTGAAAGGACATTTTAATGACATTTTTATTATTATTATTATTATTATTATTATTATTATTACTATTATTCACTGATCTAATAAAGAAGACATTCGCATCCTAATATGAGGAATCTTTAAACGTCGGTCATGCAAGTCAAGGTCTATGTTACTCAATGTTTTTCCGGGACAAGTATAGCCCTCTGCCTGAGTTTTTTGAATTCCCTTTCAGGCTCTGTCTCCTCTTCGTTTCTGTGTTTCTTCCCGTATTCTTCTTCACTCGAAAACCTCTCCCTCTTGCTTCAATTTCTGTGTTACGTCTCATCATTTCAGCAAGTTGTTTATCTGCAGCTTTTTTCGTATTTACAGCTGTAGCAATTTGTGATGCACCTCCAGCGGCGGCTCCTAGTGCTGCAATAATTGGTATGAGCGGTAGAAATCCTCCTCGTTTCTTCTTTTTGGACCCTCCGCCAACAGATACCTTTCTCTCAATTTCTCTCTTATGCCTCATCATTTCGGCAAGTTGTTTATCTGCTGCCTTTTTCTTATTTACTGCTGAGGCAATTTGGGCTGCACCTCCAGCAGCAGCGCCTAGAGCTGCAATAATTGGTAAGAGAGGTGGAAATCCTCCTCGTTTCTTCTTCGTGGTTACTGCACCTGGAGCTACCTTTCCCTTCATAATTGCTGTTACTAGTCACGCTGCCAACTTTTTCACCTAATGTGACATGAGATTGCACGCTTTTCAAAGTCATTTCAGCCAGATCTTGTCAGCAATGTTTCTCGAAGCAGAGACCTTATGCTAAGCGTTGGCAATGCCACTAAGATTACACGAATCGTCTAACGGAATGATTCCAAGGTCTCCTCTCTTTAATTTTTCTCTAGCTTTACCACAGTTCCTCAGCCTATGTAACCAGGTAAATGTACTTCAGCGGTTGCAGGCTAGTGAGAGAGTTAATTAAACCGAAACCTCTTGCGAGTTTAACCACCTTAGCTCTCACGTTATACTAATCGATTTTTATTCAGGATAGTTCTTTTATACTTTCTCATTAGCGTATATACATTAAGAGCGATTTATTTTACTTTAGCTGTCAAGCTAGAGAGGATGAAACAAGAATGCTCACAGCCTATTGATATGCTAGGCTTTGAAAGCGACTTTAGATGTGAACTTAGTGGAAAACTGTTTCATGTCAATGTTCTTGACTTGCCTATCATGTAACCCATTCAGGGAAAAGGTGACCAGCAAAGGGAAAAATGTTACCAGCAAAGGGAAAAACGTGACCAGCAAAGGGAAAAACGTGACCAGCAAGGGGAAAAAGGTGACAGCATAGGGAAAAATCTGACCAGCAAAGGGAAAAAAGGTGACCAGCAAAGGGAAAAGCGTGACCAGCAAAGGGAAAAACGTGACCGGCAAAGGGAAAAAGGTGACCAGCAAAGGGAAAAATGTGACCAGCAAAGGGAAAAAAGGTGACCAGCAAAGGGAAAAACGTGACCAGCAAAGGTAAAGCGTGACCAGCAATGGGAAAAAAGGTGACCAGCAACGGGAAAAACGTTACCAGCAAAGGGAAAAAGGTGACCAGCAACGGGAAAAACGTTACCAGCAAAGAGAAAAAGGTGACCAGCAAAGGGAAAAACGTGACCAGCATAGGGAAAAAGGTGACCAGCAAAGGGAAAAAGGTGACCAGCAAAGGGAAAAAGGTGACCAGCAAAGGGAAAAACGTGACCAGCAAAGGGATAAAGGTGACCAGCAAAGGGAAAAACGTGACCAGCAAAGGGAAAAATGTGACCAGCAAAGGGAAAAACGTTACCAGCAAAGGGAAAAAGGTGACCAGCAAAGGGAAAAAGGTGACCAGCAAAGGGAAAAAGGTGACCAGCAAAGGGAAAAAGGTGACCAGCAAAAGGAAAAACGTGACCAACAAAGGGAAAAACGTGACCAGCAAAGGGAAGAAGGTGACCAGCAAAGGGAAAAACGTGACCAGCAAAGGGAAAAATATGACCAGCAAAGGGAAAAACGTGACCAGCAAAGGGAAAAAGGTGACCAGCAAAGGGAAAAAGGTGACCAGCAAAGGGAAAAACGTGACCAGAAAAGGGAAAAAGGTGACCAGCAAAGGGAAAAATGTGACCAGCAAAGGGAAAAATGTGACCAGCAAAGGGAAAAAGGTGACCAGCAAAGGGAAAAAGGTGACCAGCAAAGGGAAAAAGGTGACCAACAAAGGGAAAAAAGGTGACCAGCAAAGGGATAAATGTGACCAGCAAAGGGAAACATGTGACCAGCAAAGGGAAAAATGTGACTAGCAAAGGGAAAAACGTGACCAGCAAAGGGAAAAAGGTGACCAGCAAAGGGAAAAATGTGACCAGCAAAGGGAAAAAGTGACCAGTAAAGGGAAAAAAAGGTGACCTGCAAAGGGAAAAATGTGACCAGCAAAGTGAAAAATGTGACCAGCAAAGAGAAAAATGTGACCAGCAAAGGGAAAAAGTGACCAGCAAAGGAAAAATAGGACCAGAAGGGGGAAAAACGTGACCTGCAAAGGGAAAAAGGTGACCAGCAAAGGGAAAAATGTGACCAGCAAAGGGAAAAAGGTGGCCAGCAAAGGGAAAAAAAGGTGACCTGCACAGGGAAAATGACCAGTATCTCCCTTAACTCTCGCATTCTCTGTGCTAACTATCAAGAAAACTTGTACTCTTACCTCTATGAATCCATTTCTAACTACTTGAATCTGCTTGTGCTTAATGAGATAGTTATAATTAACGGAATTACAACTATTATGCGCGAATGCTACAATATTTTGCTTAGTCTAATTCGGACATGGCTGTTTATATGCATCAAAACCTGAGTACATATATAAATACATAAATGTTAAAAAATAGCTCAGTCTCGTGTTATCGTATACGAATTCAACATCTACAGTATACATTGACTAGTTTATATATACTGCTTGAGCATGAACACTCACAAAGACGGACAATTACAGTCAATTTACGAGTATCTTGATTTTTCGTATGTTTCCCAAGGGGGGAGTAATCGCTTTGTTAAGTGCTGCATATGTAATAGAACTTTAAAAAACAGGACAATTTCAAGGCTTAAGCAACATAGGAGAAGATGCTGTAAAGCAATGACCAGCTGTGCATTGACTACAACACCCAAACGAGATCCTGAAATCTTCTCAAGTCCCGAAGAGCGGGATTCAAGATGTACCGTACTTGGAACCAGTTCAAGCGACCCTGTAATAACGTCAAGAGCTACCACTGATGAAGCAATGAGAGCAGTTTCTTTGAATGAGCAAGCTCTGAATAAACACACCAATGGTAAGCAAGCATACTAGTGTCAACTCACCTAGATTAGAAGATATATCCAAAGCGAACACAGAGGAGCTGCTATGCCGCTACACCGATCCTAATGATTTGGTAAACATGCTAAGGGTACTCATGAGGCTTCATACACCTGATAAAAATGACTTTTCCGATGCGATTAACGACATTATTCAGGATTTAAAGCTGGGTGGTTTTATAGCGTGATTAGTATCTGCAGAACCTTGAATACATGAAAGAGTTAGAAAGATTCCTCATATTAGGATGCGAATGTCTTCTTTATTAGATCAGTGAATAATAAAAATAATAATAATAATAATAATAATAATAATAATAATAATAATAATAATAATAATAATAATTAATAATAATAATAAAAATGTCATTAAAATGTCCTTTCACTCTTGATTTTTTCCAGAGATTGTTCTATAGGAACGTTCTGTTGCCCTTCAGTGACAACGTTATTCCATCTAATCAGCTGTCTGAATCTGATTTCCTAATGAATATATTTAGGTTGAGCATCATACGAATTTAGCGCAGTATTGCATCAGTCTGCTTCCTCTATAGTAAAAGTGGACACTCCATCTACCAGTTTTCCCGTCTGTTACGGCTGGATAACGTATTTCACAGGAACCATCAAATCAAATTTTACCTGTTGTTCATAAAGATCCGCTTCATAGAGCAAACAGGGGGAGCATAACAGCAATATCATTGCCTTTAGAAACAATGATATAAGCATAATGCCTATAGTTTTTAGAAGAAGTCAACGACGTTGAGGATATAATAATGGAATGATTCGACGCACACATCATACTCTGCCCCTGACGCCCATCAGGTTAACATCACGCAATCAGCAGTTCCTACAGTTATTGGGCTTCAGAATCCTATAATCATGGACATCTTCAATGCTACCGACACCGAGATTCGACGACAAGATCACTAAGAAGAGGAACGTGTGTTTTCACCATATAATGCATCAGCTCTGGACTCTAACAACGAGTTTAGAATCCCTTGTCAAGTTGAACATTTATATACTTTACACCGTCTCAGGGTGAAGAGAATGCTGTTGTTAAACCTGTACTCATCGAGTGGAGAAGGCTAGTGATTCGACTTTCTGATGCTGAGATCCTCAAGACTGTTAAGCTGGATAAGACTCTGTTTCACCCATTTAGGACCACGGATCTGCATACTCAAGCTGCTGTGTTACAGGAATTTGCCTGAATAGTGACACCACATCTAAAATGGAGAAGCCGTGATTTGTCTTTTTTTGATGCTCTGACTTAAGATCGAGTAATGCATCTAAAGACGGTTCTCGTTTTGATCATTGTAACATAACTTAAACTAATCATTGTAATGATTTATTTTTCATTAGGAATGCAAGGATTTTTAATGAATAAAAACACTATGTAAAAGCATACCTTAATTCTTTTATTGTTATTATTTATCATACATTTCCATCACTTTCTCGTCTGACTCATTGTTTCTGTATATGTCACTACACTTGTAACAGCAGGTTATGCAAATTTCCTTATTATTTAAATGAAAGTCTTTTTATTTTCATAATTTGTATTCCAGCGTGGCAAACAGTCTTAATGCTGTTAATGTATACATGGCTCAAGTCTTTTAGGATACAAATTTCACCATGACTTAAAGTACTTTCACAGTCACTTAAATTATTGCTCACAATGCTTAATTTCAGTGAATATAGGTAGACTCGCTCGAGCTAACTCTCAGCTATGCATTGAATTGTATACAAAATTGTCCGTATTTTTTCATCGTATACCCTGTAATGTTATATAAGGATCCTGTCTTAATTTGTTTCGGTGATGTAGATGTCTCAGCACCCGTTTCTTGTAGGTGCCGATGGTGCTTATTCCACCCTCCAATAGCGTCAGCATCCTTTGCATGGCAGCAGGCTATTCCTCTTCTTCTTCCTCTTATTGCACACCCTGAAACATTGCACAATGAAAGTCTTAGAAAACTATCTTGGCCAAGTAAAGGCAACCTGAAAAGAATTACATTTTTTGTTATGATACATGTAAGATGAAGCATATGATACATGTAAAATGAAGCACAAAGATTTGTATAAACATTCGGATATTTAGAGATATTTCAATGCGCTAGATATAATTAAACTCAGAGCATGTGATATTGTGATTTCGTAAATTTTTTATAAAATTCTATAATATGCATCTTTTGTATCTTTATATGTAATATCAATGAGTCAGTTGTTTTATTTATGAATTTTTCATTGTGAAATAGGAGAACATTCAATACTTAAGTTTGACACTTCTACGCACCTTCTTTGCATGTAAAAAAGACAATTTACATGTCTTAAATTTCCCCGTCTCTGCTATGCCATTATACTGGAGGTATACGTTCCCAGGTATTTCTGCAATCTCTTGATCGGTTAACGAATTATAGCGCTCTGGCAAGAACACTTGACAATCCTCCAGCGAAGATACGATCCTGGTACCATATCTTGTTTGAACTCTCTTTAAGGACTTTATCTCATAGTTAAGACCTATTTCGAGATCTTGAACTCTACGAGTCGGTAGGAAACTACGCTCTTCAACCATCTTGTTAAGTCTATCAGCTAAACAATCTGTAACAGACATTGTCATGAATTATTATTTTCACTACATTATTCAAGTTGAAGAACAAGTTATACACTTCTTTATATTAGAACTAGGGTGTGTATGTTTTGTAAGTAAGCCTATGAATATGTAGAGAAATAAAGAATAAGTACAGAAAATCATGTGAATGTTCATTGAAGATGAGCCAGCAGAGAACCAAAGAATGAGTAGAGGAAATCGTGTGCGAATGTATAGTGAAACAAAGAATGAGTGGGGAAAATCATATGAATGTTTAAGTAAGAAGAATGTGTTGAGAAGATCATGTGAATGTTAATGGAAGCAAAGAATGTGCAGAGAAAGTCGTGTGAATGTTAACAAAGCATGAACCTGCAGGGGAACAAAGAATGAGTAGAGGAAATCATGTGAGTGTATAGTGAAACAAAGAATGAGGGGGAAAGTCGTATGAATGTTTATGCAAGAAGAATGTGTAGCGAAAATCATGTGAATGTTAATGGAAGCAAAGAATGTGCAGAGAAAGTCATGTGAATGTTAACAGAGCATGAACCTGTAGGGGAACAAAGAATGAGTAGAGGAAATCATGTGAGTGTATAGTGAAACAAAGAATGAGGGAAAATCGAATGAATGTTTACGTAAGAAGAATGTGTGGCGAAAATCACGTGAACTGAAGAAGAGTATGCAGTGAAATCCATGTGAATGTAAAGCACAGATTAGAAAATATGATGCTCTTTGTAACGAATCGTCTTTCATGTACTGTAACGTTTAAATAAAATTAAATGTATTGTAGAAGCCAACAGTGATTTTGTATAGTTATTTAAAACTCACCTTGCATTGTCACGTTTTGATATGTGCTGAATGTATAGACGGCCTGCAGCTCACGTTGCTTTTAAAGCTCTTTAAAACTTGAATGTAAAGTTAATAAGTACACAGCAGTTCTAACATGGGCAGATATCTGTTTATATAGGGATCTAAACCCCCTCCAGGCGATGCCGGCACGCCATCATGGCTGTGATGCTTACACGTCACGTGATTATTGCAGCCAATGACATCATCTCTTGCTACGCATGCGCAGAGGCCCTCAGCACTTCTATCCCTGCTTGTTTCACTTCCCCTCCCTCTCTCGCTCTCTCTCTCCCTCTCTCGCTCTCTCTCTCACACAGAGTACATCCATAATGTCGTTACACAAAGCTGCATACAGTTAAAGCATCAATCTAAGCGATGTATTCTAGAGTACAGAGGAAAATCAGTGAAGTCATTGAAAGATCGGGATTCGAACTATGGTCAACTGATTGAAAATTATATACAGCATTAATTGTTCATTGTATGAGCTATCAAACATGCTTTCGTCTACAGCTCTATCTCTGCTAGTTTCTGCGATAATTGAGATTTAAACTCAAGGATCGAACCCTGTACGTCAGGTACCCTAATATACGCCCGCAAGATATTATCTGATGACATAAACGTAATAGGTTTATTTGGTACCTTTGTCTTAATTATTTACTGTTATTAAATTTACAAGTAAACTTCATTGAATCGGTATTCGAACTCAGAACGCCAGAAACAAAATTATTTATAATAATAGCTTGTGTTTAAAAGACCTGTATGCAGTTACAGCATCGATCTAAGTGATATATTCTACAACACAGTGGAAAATTAAGGAAGTCACTGAAAGATCGGGATTCGAGCTAGGGACAACTGATTGGAAATTATATAAAGCATTAATTGCCCCTCATAGGAACTAAAAATCGTGCTTTGGTCCGCACCTTAATCCCTGCTAGTTTCTGAGATAATTGAGATTTTAAAGTTGAGGATCGAACCCATGACACCTGGACTCTAATATACATGCTCAAGAAAGGAACTAATGACATAAAAGTAATAAAGTTTATTTACTGTCTTTATTTTAATTAGTTTTGGAGTTATTAGAAGATGAATTTGTAATCCCTCCTAGGATTCGAACCCATTCATCAAGACCGGTTTCGAGCAAATCGTAAATGGAGCCTTGCATCCCGAGCTATAATTAGTTTTTATTGCATCATTTTGTCTCTTTTCATTCAGGACATGTGTGTGAGTTGGTGTGTGCATGTGTGGGTTGGCGCTGTTGTGTATAAGTGAACAGGCATATGTGCTTGCACGCGCGTGTGTGTGTGTGGTCGTGTGCTGTTGGGTGTAAGTGGACAGGCATATGTGCTTGCACGTGTGTGTGTGTGTGTGTGGTCGTGTGCGTATGTGCAAGTGTAACGGTGTATGTATGTATGTACGTGAGTGTGTGTGCGTGTATGTGTGTGTGTCCATGTATATGTATGTGTGAGTGTAAGAGCACTGGTGTATGTAGGTATACGAATGAGGTGCGTGAATGCGTGTGTGTACTATGTGTGTGTATGTATGTATGTATGTATGTATGTGTGTGTGTTGGTGTATGTATGTGCGTGTGTGTATGTGCTTGCATGCGTGCACCAGTGTATGTTTGCTGATGTGTGTGCAAGTGCTCGTGTATATGCGAACGCCTGAATGTGTACAAGTCGTGGAGAAAGAAAGAGATAGATAGAAAGAAAAAGAGAGGAGAAGAAGAAAGAATGTTGTCTAGGCATCGGGATATCTAAGTATGCAACAGGTTTAATATAAATAATTATATTTGCTAATTGCAATTTTAATCCGACCGCCCCCTGCTTCAATATTTTAATAGTTATTATAACGTTTCGCAGGGTAAGATTCAAACTATGGACCTCTGGTTCCTAACAATACAGTTCGTTAAACATTGTAATGTTGTATAAATTAAATTATATTTGTTAAACACGTTTTAATCTGACCGTGCATAGTTTAATATTTATTAAGCATTAGAATTTCGCAGATTCGATCTAGGACCCCCCTGAACATCCTTTTATTAATTATTGTAATGATATATAAAAATTTAATTATATTCGTTAAACACGTTTTAATCTGGCTGCGCAATACTCACATAGTTTAATATTTATTAAGCATTAGAGATTCGCTGGGTAAGATTCGATCTAGAACCCCCTGAACACCCTTTTATTAATTATTGTAATGATATATACAAATTAAATTATATTTGTTAAATGCATTTTAATCTGATCTTGCATAGTTTAATATTTATTAAGCATTAGAGTTTCATTGGGCAAGATTCGAGCTAGAACCCTCTGAACACCCTTTTATTAATTATTGTAATGATATATAAAAAATTAAATTATATTTGTTAAATACATTTTAATCTGGTGGTGCATAGTTTAATAGTTATTACGCATTAGAGTTTCACTTGGTAAGACTCGAGCTAGAATTCTCTGAACGCCTTTTTTATTAATTAAGGTAATGATATAATAATATCAATCATTAATTTCTCATTAGCAATAACCGTTTGATTACAGCAAGAATCGAACACCGATCTATGAATATCACTCAGAGGTTTAATGCACGTAATGAAATGTATATCAGGCGCTTTTTCAGTCACTGCCTGAAATGGGCCAAGCAGAATGCTTGTTAACTATGCTCGGATATATTCGTAGGATGTCGTAAAACATCGGAGAGAACTCCCTCAGGCAAAATCATGATGGCCGACCTGACGTTGTTACGCAGAGTTGGTAAACAAGTTTCTCTCTCTTTCACACAAACAAGGACAGGACGAGTATAAAGCAACCCTCGAATTCTTTTGTTAAGCTCAAACAATGGAAAAGGTCAGGCTTTGTTATGGAGTAGTGGGATGGGAACGCCGCAGGTGTCTTTCTAAACTAGTCTTGCCCAGGACAATAGAAAGGCACACACAATAGAATCTCTTACACAATGGAAAGGGTCAGGCTTTGTTATTGGGTTGTGGGATGAGTATGCCAGATGGTCTTTCTAAAGAATGCTTGCCCGGGACAATAGAACTTGTTTCTCTGTTAACTGGCTTAGGTTCTCTTTGTCACAACCCTAATTCATCATGGGCTTTGTTCATTTTGACAGCTGAAGGGTAAGCATTGTTCTTTTGTTAAAAGCTAGTGGAACGAGTATGCCACGTGTTCGACACACAATGCAAATGGGGGTGGGTAACTGACCAGGTGCAGAAGTGACCTGATGTGGAAGGGGTAGGAAAAACAACTCGCCTTTGTTACAGAACCTTAAATTTATGACCCCTTTGTTCGTTTTGACAGTTGATTGACAGCCTTAATTACTTAACTGTCAAGCTTCCATTGTGCTCAACAAGATTTATGACCCTCAGGTGCAAGTAAAACTACCAAGGCACAGCGGGGGGTTGGGGAGGGGGAGGGGGCGCGGGGCTAATTAGCATATTAATTGCATTCCTTGCATATTAAGTGGGCCAGAACCGCTAAATCCCTACTACTCATATATTTCCGGTAAAATCTAGGTATCGAATTTTTGGGTGGAATACAATACTTCCCCCTACTTACTATAGGTACGTAGTAGAGAAAGTAAAAAATCTATCACTTTAGCCTACTGTATCCTTCATATACCTACAACCAATGCGAAAATGCGTAATGAGAGTTATCTCAATTAACAAGAAGAAGACAGAAGAATAAGATGTAAGAAGAGTGATCAGAGAAAGCCATGTGAGCGCAACACATCAGATTTTATACTTCATGCCCCATTGTAGAAGACGCTTTACATCAGTGTCAACCAAATGAATGTTCTATGAAGTCAGGAGGAAGCCTCTTCTTGTTCTCGGCTATGAGAAACAAACTCATTCAGTGGAGTGTTGGGTAGGTGAGGTCAGGGGAAGGAGATTTACTGTTAAGGAAGGATGAGCGAGTGGTTTTTTAAAGTTATTTACTTAAGGTCACATTCACATTTAAGTCATGATCGATCATACAATGTATTTACATTTTAGGTGTATATTTCAATAGATGTATTAAATTCTCTTAGCCACAATAACGCAGATACAACTTCTAATAATACATCAAAATGTAACTAAAATAAAAAAAATTAACTGAAACATACAGAATGTAATATTTCAGTTTGCAATAACATTAATCATCTATATCATATTGAATTTTTAATAATGATAATACAAAACTGAAAAATGAATTCCCAAAATTGAAGTAATTCAAAAATAAGTTATTTGTTATGCTTTCCTCACTGGCAACAGAAAAATAAAACACAATTTCTTTTAAAATCCAAACTTAAAAGACTAGACAGTGAAACACAATTTTTACAAAAACCCGGGGATTTAACGCCTTTAATGAATTTCACAACATTTAGGGTAGATGATGGATAATCATTCAATGCTTCCATTTTACTGGGAGGAATTTGTTCTTTAATCTATAAGGCTTTAAGTGTTCACATTCAAAGAAACGGTTCACTATAAACGGTATTTTGCAATGATCACAGAGCGTACGTCGGTTTTTACGTAAGTGTTGGTGGAATAATCTTGAATGGCCAATGCTTAGATGGATTTTATTACCATTTAATATTGAGTTCCTTATTTGGGAGAGTATCTTTTGCAGTTTTGAGTCCATTCGTCATTTCAGAACTTGCTGTTTAGAGAACGGTGCTTTTTGTGATCTGTGTGAGAAATTTGATGGTTACGGCAGGTGAATGTTGTTACATTCTTAGCTGCTTTGTCAGCTTGTTCATTCCTGGAGGTTCCTATATGGGATCCAGTGAATTCTGAAGTTGATGTATTGTTTCGTTATTTGCAACACGTTTTGGACGTCAATTTGAAGTAGGTTGTATTGAAGGAGTTGTATTATAATTCAACTGTTGGGGAGCCGAACTTGAAGTAGTTGCAACCACACGTATGGTACCCGGTAGCCTTCGTCCCAAATTTAAAAATATAAACTTTGTAATCTGACTGTTTCTTTAAGCATTAAATATTTATGTTTGCCTCGGCTGCGTCAGTATTATTGTTAGAGATATGTTTCTCTTTGTAGGGTTATGGTGCCATAAGAATGTAGGCTTACCAGATTATAATTTTGCTTCACTCCTTTTATTAATGCTTGACGCGATTTAAATAACACTTCACTGATATAGAGAGCTGTGAGATTCTTTCTATTAATTAATTTCACTTTTTTAACACGTAAACTTATTTTTCGTCTCACACGAATACGTATTAAATCTCTCGAGGACGCATCTCGCATCCGGTTACAAACACTGTTTGCAGGCAACTGAATTGATTTCAAACGCCTAAACTTGTAAATTTCTGTATTTCAAGTCTCTGATTGGCTATTCCTAATCCAATAGAATAGCTTAATTTAACTAAAGCTTTTTCTGGTTGTTGATTGGCTATTTTTTATAATTTGTCACTAAAATTACATTATTGCCTCCAAGAATCATAAGTAACATTTAAACTTTCTAATTCATTATTGCCTCAAGGTTACCTGATTGTTACCTCATTGTTAGCAACTTTTGACCTATTTTTCTCACAGCTCCTACATTATTAAATTACCTAATACATTCACATAACATTATTGAACATGTATACAATAATATACACATGTGTAATGACTGTAATATACACTTTTTATATATATTGTTACATACACATATTGCTTTAAGGCGGGCTGTTATTGAAATTACATATTATATAATTAGACTGAAATTATTTAAGTGCTAAAAATACTGCCTCAATTATTATCTCTTTTTTGGAGTGAATGTCATTGTAAACTTGCTGGATGTCTTCAGTTATAGGCTCCTTGTTTTTATGCTACGGATGCTTTCAATTACACTATGCGAATCTGTACAAATTAGAAAATCTTTCATGGAATGTTTAATGACATAAAATGCTTTGCTAATTCCAGCAGCCTCACAAAAGAAAACTGAGCATATAATACACACACATACTCACTCTCACTCTCACACTCTCTCTCTCTCTCTCTCTCTCTCTCTCTGCCGTTTGTGAAAATTGCAACACCAAGAAAGAATTTCCCGAATAACTCCAAACTTGATGGAGGTGTAGAAGAGTGTGCAAGCAATAAGTGATTAGGTTTGCAGAGAGATGGGGTACACGTTAGTCGAACAGAGCCCTCTACTGTCGGTCCGACAAGGTCAGTGTTGCGTCCAGTGTAGTAAGTGCAGTACTGTCAAACAAGGTGGAAACAATAAAGTGAAGGCCAGTTTGCCTTGTCGACGTCAAAGGGAGCCATATCGGCATGTGAATGAGTTCGAACGGGACAGAATGATCGTCTGCGGGAAGCGTCATACCGTGACATTTTGGCTCGTACAGGGCATGCTGCTACGACAATGATGCGTGTGTGGAAGCAGTGGATAGGTGAAGGTCGTGCGCAGCGAAGAGCGGGTATGGACCACGGAACATGACCACAGCACGGATGATCGTCATCTTGTCCGCATGGCCATAACGGACCATACAGCTTCATCCACAGCATTAGTTCGACACTGAAGCACTGCAACAGGTGTGAACTTGTCTGCATCAACGGTTCGTCGCCGTCTGCTGCAGGTTGGACTGGCTGTATGCATGCCATTACGTCGGCTTCCATTGTCCAGAAACCACAAGCTCCTCCGATTGCAATGGGCACGTGAACACCGCCACTAGGGTGCTGAGTGACAAACTGTAGTCTTTTCGGACGAGTCCCGCCTCAACTGTGCTACAGTGATGACCGCATACGTGTCCGGCGGTACCGTGGTGAGCGCAACCTGGAGGGCTGCATTGTTGAGCGGCATGGCGGACGAACACCAGGGGTGATGGTTTGGGGCGCCATTGGTTACAACAACCGATCTCGCCTCCTACGAATTGAGGGCACTTTGAACAGTAACCGGTACCTAACGGTGGTTGTAGAGCCTAAGGTAATTCCCCTGCTTCAGGCATCTCTACAGGCCACATTTCAACAGGACAATGCCCGGCCACATATTGCGAGGAATATACAAGCCTTCTTCGAAGAGCGACGGGTACCATTGCTTCCCTGACCTGCACGTTCGCCTGGCATGTCGTCCATCGAACATGTCTGGGCTATGGTTGGTTGGCACCTGGTGCGTCACGATCCTCCAGTAACCAGTGCCACGGATTTGTGGGCTCGAATACAAACTGAGTGAAGGGAAATCCCTCAAGAACTTATTCAGAACCCTTTTGATTCAATGCCACGGCGTATAGCAGCTCTTAATTGCAGCGCATGCGCATGGAGGCCAGACCAAATACTGAATATTAGGGCTCAAAGGCCATGTATAGATTTGAAAATTTTCTCATTTGTTACTTGCTATGTACCTAACCTGTGGTATTAAATTCATTGAATTCATGCGTTTCCTTCTTGGTGTTGTAAGACACAAAGCCTGCCTTTCGTCTGTTTCTCACCTCTTATCTATGGATATCGCAAACGGTGTTACATCACATGCAATTGAGTTGACTGGTTCTGCTATACTACGAGGTGACAAACTTTGAGGTGTGATAGGTGGTTGAAATGCAGCAACTTTTTCTTAGATGCCCGCATCCGGTTGCGCTTCGGAACAAACCTGCATAACATTGTACGCAGTTTCACTCATGCCAGTATTTTTCGTTTGCAGGATGGGATGCGTGGAATGAACTAATAACTACTGTATGTTGAGGTTATTTATCTCGTCTTTACTTACACCTTAAGAGCGTACATGCTTACAAATTGCAAATTTACTTCCAGTGACGTAGCCAGGTTTTATTTCTGGTAGGACCTGAATAATTTTAAATGCATTTTACTGCAGGGCGCCTATTAGCATTGCTTTGGTTGTTTATCCTTGGGTAAAAAACAGTTCACGAACCAGGTGAAGGAGGTACAGACAATGTCGGCTGCTTGTATTAAAGCACGAGAGCACGTGGGTATCCTAACTTTTGACACCTTGCAGATTTATTGGTTATTTTTTCTTTGAATGCTAATGAAGGTTAAACGTAATGCATACGAGGTACTTTAAAATCTACGGCGTTTAAGTTTGTCGCGCTACTGCTTTAAACTCGATGAAATGTGGCAACAGGGTCGGTAGCACATCCTGACTTGTGCAGTTTTAAAGACCTTTTGCGCATGCACGACTGGTATTAAATAATTACCTTATGAGTCAAATGCATACCGATCGTACACATTTGAAGGCGTGCACGAAGCTTCTCCTCCGCTGTGTTTCCATATTATCATTTCAATTTTACTTAATGCCACTAGGTGGTAGCACACTGCGGCAGGCAGTGTCTGTATCAGAGTATTACAGTACTTGCACGGAAGCGGAAACTACTCCCATATATTCCAGACCATCCATACTCTCAACTACAATTGAATTTACACATTACTTCGTTCTCAACTTAAAACGCTGTTCTTTTATATATATATATATACATAACAGTAAACATTCACAAGAACAACCCTTTCTTTCATCAGACAACTTGTGTATTATTATTACTACTACTACTACTACTACTACTACTACTACTACTACTACTACTACTACTACTACTATTACTACTACTATTGTATTGTTATTATTATCATCGTCGTGGTGGTTGGGAGCGGCTGCAGTTATATCAGTTTTTCATAATAACTTTTATGATGGAATATAAATAAACATATGTATAAAATTCTAATATAAACTAAACTACATTTCGGAGAGAAATAATTGACAGCTGGAGGGTTTACTTGACTGACGGAAGACGTCTTCGCCGTGCTTGGCGCTTATGTATGTGTCATCCTCCGTGATCTAGAGGTACCATGACCTCGGGTTCAAACCCAGCGGAGGGTGATAGGTTTTTTCAGGCGTAAAACTCCTCAACATGGTTTCCTTTGAGAGGGAAGTAAAGCCGGTGGTCCCGTGTCGTAGATTCACGGCACGTAAAAGAACCTCAAGCCTGATAAAGAGGCCTCTGAGCAAAAATTCCGGTCTTTCACGCCCAAAATAGAATGGGACGCTAAGGACCATAGTAGCTAAAGAGCGTCCATAAATAAAACTCAATTTAACCTGGCGCCTATCTCTAGGTTGAAGATTAGCACTAAATAAATTTTAAGGAGCTGATCAATAAGGGTCCTGCTTGGCACGTGGTCCGTCGAGGGAGCACCGTCATAAAATCCTATGCTTAATACCCGACAAAACTATGATTGGTGCCTAACTAGTAACTGACGTAAGCATATGTCAGCGGAAATTACATAACTCACCCACGTGTCGACATGAGGTGATATTTCCTCTACACATCGTGCCATTAAAGCCCTGTTTACTTCAGCATGCCGGAAATGACTCGCAAGAAATCTAAAGACAATTTCCTGCATTTACTCATACAAAGCTTGTCCTGAATATCTCGAACTTTATAAAATCATATTTGTCACTTTCTATAATCGTTACACTTATTATACAGCTGATGCTATTTCACAATGAAATATGAAAATTTATTTCAGCAGAAAAACAAATTTTCGTGGCTTTATATTTAAAATACGATCGAATAAAACATGTGTTCTTGAAGTATATGAGAGAACAACAGCTGATCTATATTTTTGTACCATCTGTCCATCCGTCTGTAGGTATATATGAAACAACTTGCCAACCGTTGCAAGTACAGAACTGAGATTTTATATGCAGGAGTTTGAAGAAAATCTATGGACATATTTGAAACATAGTTAAAATTGGTGCAGAATTAAGGAAAGTTAAGGAATGCAGCATCTGAATCGAGGTTACAGATGAAAATTTTCGAACGGGCGAAAGAGTTTTAAATTCGCTAGCTAAAACACATACTTCAATTAAATTTGCAATAATTACTACAAATAAACATGCTACATTTATATTTCTATTTCAGTTTTTATTACCATTAGAAATGGAATGCAACCGCAATGAAATCCAGGGCTGGAAGCTCTAAACGTGTTTATAGACTGTGGCGACCTTTTGCTGTATTGGATAAATGTAAATAATATATTTTCTATATTTCGTTCCCCTTTTTTTCTAGTTGATCATCTTAGGTATTATTCTGGAAACGTTCTGGATTAATGTGACGTGAATCGTAACCTAGGGAAGGAAAATGTGAAATACGAACTGATTTTCATAATATTTAATTAAATTAAAATTTGAAAATATGCAGTAGATTCCAAATATAGAATAAAATTAATGTGTGTATGTGTAGAAATTATGAAAAGTAAAATAATTACCACTTATGAAATCTTAACTGCTGAAATACTCTAATCGTTTTCACCTTTTACAGAGTATAGAATATGAAACTAAGTTAAATGAATACGCACTAAAGCTTTCTTCTAAAAGACTGATAATCTTTTACCTTCTAAAGTTTACTCTACAAAATGCTATTAGGAATTCAATTGAAATAACATTTAAGATTATAAAAACTGATATTACATGTGTTACATAAACTGTTTTGCTAAGCGTATGTCCCATTATCCTATCATTCTTCAGCTCCTATTCGACGATAATACCCTTTTCATGTTCGCGAATGATAATTTAGAATGATATTGTTATACAGAAACACTTGTGAATTATGCATGATGAAGTACGCTACCTTCGGAGCTCAGAAGGCAAACTTCCTTCTTCGTAGGTACCACTCAAGGAGACGTGCGCGCACATTCAGTGACGTAACCGCAGCCATGCTAGTGAAGCTGAATCATTGTAATGAAGCAGAGATTTATAGACCGCCACAAGGCTCCTATTTCAAACATTTGCTGCGTGGTATAATATTTTGTGCTGTCGCTTTTAAGTTGGATATCAGGGCTCAATTCCACACCGGATGTTAAGACTTCAATCTACCTTATCTAATCTTAAATGGGTTAAACGTATTTTAGTTATCTGCAACTCGGCTGAAGAATATAACAACACTTTTTATTTTAAATTTATTGTTATAAATTGAGACATGCTCCTAGAAATAACAAGTTTAGAACCTTATGATATCTTTGGAAATTAAAACAATACAAAACTAATAAAACCTTGGGAAATCTAATAGATTTATAAAAACCCTATCGTGTAATGTAACGGTTAAACCTTACCCATGTAGGTAGACCTACAAAATTCAAACTCCGCACTGATACATTATGTAATGAAAAGACATATTGGTTATGCTGGTATTACTAAAACGGCGAAAGATCAAATGCAGAGTGTTAAACGACGAATGTTGGCATAATTATGCTAAGTGAATATGCATGGATACAATTTGTTTGAAATTGATAGAAGTTAAAAAGAAGGTTATATGGGAGCCTACAAAAATGTATAATTTTGTTACGAACGCAACTGAAATGAAACGTTGTGCTTACATTTACGAACTTATTATCTTCGCTTTCTTCCAAAAGAGCCTCGTTTCGTCACAATTTCGTACTTTTGTTCTGCATAAATCGTAATTTTCATAGGAAGTTGAAACGGTGTGTTGCATGACCTACCACAAAATGACGCTTTTGTCATCGATCAGCAATCACATCACCAGACAGCAGGTAACAACTCTTGTGACACCTGGCTTGATTCCTCAGTTACTCCTTGGAGAATTAATATAACCCAGAAACGATGGCAAAATTAACAAATAGAGGATATTTAAACGTGATTATACCGAGCGGGATGGCTCAGGCTTACGTCTGTGGCCCGCATTTGGGAGGTCCCGAGATCGATCCCCGGTGACCGCCTACTCTCGCCCATGGGGTTTTCGTGGTTTCCCCGGGCCGCCAGGCGAATGCTGGGGTGGTTCATCTTCTACCACGCATCTCCTTCCTCTCATTTCCTGTCTTCCTTGTCATCCGTTTCAGGGTTGTAGGACCAGGCGACGGTGTTCGGCGGCTTGCGGCAGGGCGTGGCTTGCGCTCTGTAAAGGTTACTTCCCTGACGTCGCTGCGGTACCGCTCAGTTAGGTCTCTCCTCAGCGTGGGGCTCCGCTCCGGGGGAACCTGGAGGTTGATGTTTTGTGGTCGGGGACCGTGCGGCGGAGGATGCGTTATATCAGGAAGCGTTAGGGACCCCGTCCATGTTTTCGCCCGTCGGGATTCGAATCTGTTCGCCCTTCGGGTCTCTTCCCTCATCACTCCTTCCCAGGGATCACGTTGAAATCATAATGGGTCGATGGCCTGCGGCGGTGCTCTGCCCCGGTTCCGGAGGCCCCTCCGTGATACGTACCTTTACCTTTACCTTAGAGGTGATTATGGTATACAGAGAAGCTGGATATAATGTAAGCGAAGTGGCCAGAATTTATACCGTAAGGCTTCTACATAAAAGAGGTCCAGAGTGTAGAATGCATACAGCGTTTAGCAAATACAGGGAGTATAGTTCCCATATTCAGATAAAGCGGATCGCATATTGTATACTCGAAGAACAGCTTTTGAATCTTTTGGAAGAGGACCCAAGCAGAAGGAGCACAAATTCATTGGTGTCTGTCTCTGTGGTCCAATGGTCAGCGTACTGGCTTCTCAAACTAGAGGTCTCGAGTTCGATTCCCGGCTGGGGTGGGGGAAGTTTTGCTTAATTAAAATCTTTCCATAACCTCCGGAGAATTTGGAAGTGTGTATACGGAAGTGAATGTGTTTCAAGTTAGAGTTGATTAAATCCTAATGTTAAAGAACCTATTATCAACTAGTTGTTTCTCAAGTCAAAGTCCCCAATATGACCACAGAAGTTAAAGGAGAGTATATAAATGAAACAATTTTTAACAAAGGGGCCATCGGATAGTCAAGTAAATCTGAGAACTTGCAGATACATGAGTAAAGTCGTTCTTTCCACTGGCAATGAGCCAAGAATAACCTTCTGTTAGTTGCTCCTTGATCAGCCTCAATCATTTCTCAACACTTTGTTTACTAGGGATTGAATTGTGAATTTCAATTGTGGTCAGAAGTTAATCTCCATCGTGTTTAATTATCCCATGTCCAAAAATATTTTCCCTTAATGTATGGGTGGGAACTTCGAGCAGTTTCGTTGATCCGTATGCACTCTCTACAAGATGTGTGGCCGCAGTTACCGCAGGTTTCCCCAGAGGACCTTACTACGCTCCTTGAGGATGTGCCTTTGGCTATCAGTTGCGATTCCTACACGTTGGAGCTTCATCATACGTAAGCCTACGTGTTTGGGTTTTCCTGACTCATTCTCTCCCACATCGAGTGGTGAGATCCTATCAGTTGGCCAGTAAGATCGCCAGATTTTAATCACTCAGGCATTTTTGAAAGATAAATACAATAAACAGAATCCCAAAATCCGGAGAAAGTGCAAGAACACGCATTTCAAGCAGCCGAGAAAATACCGAATGAGCCACAAATGATGACTAGTGCTCAGTAAGATTTTTAAGAAGATGTGACTTACAGCATGCATTTTAAGCAGTTGCTCTAAATACTCGGCATTGTAAACATTTTCAGAAGGTCATTTATTTTATTCGAAAATAAAATGTTATTAGTAAGTACAGAAAGTGTGTATTCCATCAAAAAATTCGATAAATTCTCCAACGGCTAAACCACAAGATGTTCTCAAATTAATTTTGGGATAACTTACCGTAATGGCAACTTACAATCTCGTAAGTTTTTAGTGTCATATTAGTATGTTGCCATAGTAGATTAGTTGGTTAGAGCGGCTAGCCATTCAGCTCTGGTTTAATTCCCGGCCTTGACAATGAATTTTTCAGTCTGATTCTTCCTCTCCAACTTTAGCCTAAACACGGTGTGTGTGGAAGCACAATTAATTATCATTGATTGACCTAATAGTGCTTAACTATGAAGCCTATAACTTAAAGTACTTACGAGACTGCGGTGTGTTATCTTAAATTTAATTTGAGAGCACCTTGTGACTTACCTGAAAAAATATGAGTCATTTGGGGAATATAGTGTTGTACCAAGTTCCCATGAGGCTCAGAGGAGGGGCATGGAAATCCGAAGATTCATGGTCCAAATCCCGGCTATACATTGAATTATTCAGTCTAATTCTGCCTTTCCAACTGAATTATTGTTTTCGTACATTGCAGTTGCATTAATGCCTAGGTGTGCGAATCTGAAGCTCACTTACAGCTGACAGCTTTGCAGTGTCTTTTGAGCTATGTTTATTACACTTTGCGGACCAATAGCTAACTATTGCAGTTAGGAGACATGCATTTTCTTTACCGGTAAGTAACATATCTGAAACTGTACGACTTCGCAGAAGAACATATCTATCCATATAGACATCATTCACACCCTTCAAGTTTTCAGTCTGTTCAGCAGCGTTTATGGGGAACTCGATCTCTGGAGGAGCGTAGAGCAAACACTGGAGGAAAACGAACGTGTCGCACCCCAGCATTTGAAGAAAATGTACCCGGTAGAAATCAGAAGATCCCTTCAACCAGTAGACTGGGTGGCTCGGATAGATACTGAGCAGTAGATTAGGTAGCCTATTCCCCATCACTGCAGGGGCTTCTACTGTGATGTACTGCAAACTCAATACAGTTCAAAATAAGATACGTTCTGCTCTGCACACAACGCGTTTCTTCTCATTAGGCCTTTCTGCACCCTAAGCAACATTATAGGTGCTATGTTGATGATGATGAATCTTGAGTGACTTCTGTAAGAGGCCTGCACATAGGTTCTTAGAGCTCTTTCTGCCTTTTATCCTGGGCATTACTTAAGTCTAATCGTCCGAATAAGACGGACCACATTCTTTAATCTCTACCCTTCTTATCTCACCAGGCTTCAAAAAGAAGGACCCCAGGGATACATATGTATGCATAGCGAAACCTTTGCATTCACATAGTATATGATGTGAGGTCTCAAAATCACTCACACATTTGCGACATAAAGGGCATTGTGTAAGCCCCGTTATGTATAAATGTCTGCGCAAATTGTTGTGGCCTGTAAGATAGCTCACAACACATCTGAGCTTAGATCTAGTCAAATGCAGGAGAAACTCGCTCACTTTCCAGTCAGGCCCCGATATAAAAACATGGTCCTGCCTGACAGTAGTTTGCTTACTAGAGATGAGACCTTGCCGTAAGCTGGGTTATCTCACAGTTGACAGTTCTAGACGATACACCGCAGAAGGACTCTGGTCCAATAAATTCAAGCCCCAATCCCCTCTTTGCAAGAGTGTCTGCCATCTCATTTCCTTAATACCAGCATACTCAATAACCCAAAGAAATGTAACCGGACAGCCGGTACAGATTCTATCCTACATGTTCTGGCATTGCCACACCAATCTGGTTGTAGTTTTAACCACCCTAAGGGCTTTCAAAGCTGCCATACTATCCGAGCAGATACACTTTTCCGCTCATCTTCATGGTATAGTAAGAATATGGATTGCACAGGCAGAGATTGCATATACCTCAGCCTGAAAAACCGTGGCGACACAACCAAGGGAATGACAAGTCTCATTCTAGGGCCCCAGGTCCTACTCTCGCCCTACCCCGAGGTGGGAACTGTCCATAAACTGCCCCTTCAGGAGCGATGCTGTCTCTCCGTCTCCCACTCCTCCCTGGAAGATATTACCATTCTATAAGGTGAGCTTAAGTTATATTTAGTCTCCACGAAACCCTACAACATCAGGGTAATAGGACGCATCTGCTGAGATGCAGTAAGAATCAGTGAGTACCCTTCATGGGGTAGCTTAAAGCAGCAACTCCTAAAGTCTTAGAGGGGGTGCACACTCATTCTAGCAACTCCTTCACAAATAAGTGCAAAGGAAGAATGTCCACCAAGATCTCTAAGGCGGACTGTGGGGTAGTCCGCACCGTCTCTGTTATCATGCAAATCTTTGCAGCAACTACCTTCACAAGAGAAGCAGGTCACCAAACCAGCACCGCATACGATGTCGAGGGTTTTATAACCAAGGTGTATAGCCATTCAACCACCTTAGGTCTCAGGCCCAACCCTCGGTTCTATAAATCGCCTGCAGGCCCGCAAAGCATTGTAAGCCTTCTTTACTTTATAATCTACATGCTTTTTCCAGCTCATCACAGCATCCGGAATCGGTACTTAAACGCTCCGGAAAGTTTCAACTTCTTCCCAAACAAATGGGGCTCTGCCAAATCTGGCAGCCTCCTTTTCCTTCTGAAGATCATCATTTCAGTCTTGTCCGGATTAACCATTCCTTTACACCATTCCTCTAGAGCAGAGGTGGCGTAAACGCGACTCGCGAGTCATTTTGACTCGTAGGCGCCGTTCTCTCTCTACCGCTGTCCCTTTGTTTTTCACATGCTGCTGAGTGATGCATTGCGTGTTGCATATTTGGTTACTCACGGAAGGAAGGTGTTTTCGCCACCCTTGCTCTAGAGCATGCAAGGCAACATATATGAGCTCCGAAAAAGTACTTACAATTTTCCACTTGCTACAAGGAATTTGTCATCGACATAATCTTGATCATGTATCCCTCCTCTGTTGAGTCTGTTTGGGCAGATCATCCACCACCAGATATCACGGGGTCGATGACAACCCGCCACCGAGTGGGCAGCCCCCAGGCACCGTTGCCCTCAAGTACTCACCCCCAAGGGTCACCACTACTTGATGGCCTTCCAAGGGGGTAATAATCCAGTGCATAACTACGAGGCTCACTCCTCTACTTTCCAGCCAATTCCTAATGGTGCTTAAAGTTGTAGTATTGAAGGCACTGGCAGGGCCAGTTCTCCACAGTCCAGCACCCTCTCCTGTCTGATGAAGCCCTGCTTCGTAGATTTACTTGGCCAGTAGGCATACTGATGAAGGTGTATGGATCTGTCAACAAATACCTCATCTCTCGCACATCTATCTACAAGTCTTTCCAGAGCCTTCAACAAAGAGGATCTTAGACTAATGGGACGAAAATCCTGGAATAGGATTGTCTACCCGGCTTAGATATAAACAATAAGTTGGCCCGCCTCCAGAGGCGAAAAATATGCCTCATAGTAAAACATGCCCTAAAATTCTTCACCAGGTGGGAAAAAACAATCTCCCAGGCTCCCTGCAAAAGAACCGGGAACACTCCATCCTCAACCGCGCTTTTATACGACTGAGAAGTAAAAAACGATCTAAATAAACTTTTTTAAAAGTAACAATCTCGATGGCCACTAGCTAACTTTCTCGCGAAGGCCTGCGTGCTCTAACCAAGGTTGGTTCATGATCTATTACGCAGGTATACCCGGGAAGTGGATCTCAGCAACATACTCAAGGTCTCCCCTTTTGACTACGTCATAACCAGGCAGAAGGCGTTTTGGTAGGTAAACAGAGCAATCGTTTTACCGCACGGAGTATAAGTGACGTATTGTGACGGACGCTCTTTTCCCCAACACAACAACGGTTTCGTTGCGGCTGTTCCATTCATTCTATGCATATAAAGAGCAGTGGAAAACTGTGGCAAGTAAAGAAGAGTTCATACATCAGAAAACATCATCACATTAAGCACGTTTGTAGCGGAATTTGGCATGGGATGCTTCAGCACAAATGGCGAGACAATTCGATGTAACATTAAAGCACAAAGGACATTTAAAAGATCATGTTTAACAACCTGCAATACAATGAACTGCAAGAAACACTTATTAGACATTATTAGAAAGGAACAGTGAGGAAAGTGGACTTTTACCCACCTCAGCTTCAAACTGATGGTTAGAATTTTCCCAGGATCTCTGTCATACGCTAATAAGAGCAGATATTGCTTTAAAATGTACAGTTTCCATGTAAAAGAAAAGTCAATGTAACTCAGATATCTGTATATTAATGCCTTAATTAAATCATGATGTAATTGTATTGCATACTATCAATAGCTAAACATACATTGCTTTTTTACCTTCTCCGCCACGTACATAGTAGGTAGAAAAGGTATTGCATTCCACCCAAAAGTACGATATCAAATTTCACCGGAAATGCATGTTTTGATGCCTCCTGAATAAAAAACGTTTTTTAGAAAAATGGTCCGAGTGTGTGTGTGTATTGTGTGTGTGAACAGTATAGCTTAAAAATGAAATGTCGAATAAATACCAAACTTGGTATTTAAGTTCGGTACCTTCAAAGATGCGACACGAAATTTTCAAGAAAATCTCCCAAACTACCTTTTACGTGGAATACTTTTCGAATATTTTGATTTTCTGAAAAATAATCTAACAATTTTTATTTAAACATCATATATTAAATATGACAAATAAAATACATATTTTCTTTCTGCGAATAGCTTGTGAAGTCTCCTTCATTCGGAAGGAAATTTATATAATCTTGATAATTAGTAAAGGTTAAGCGATAGACAAAAACATACTAACAAAAAATGTAGATCTCTTTAAAACATACAATTTATTTCAAATTTTGTGATCAGTTACTTCCCAGATATCCATTATTAAAGATTAAAATTGTTCAAATCATAGCCATTCTGTTCAAGCCATTCTTCTTGTCGATTTTCAGTTGTTTCTCGCGACGTCATGGAAAATGTATGGAATTTTAAACCAGCATATAGCGTCCAACTCTTAAAAATTGACTATCGCTCTTGCTTTTGTATCTGTAGTGAAATGCAGCTAGTCCCGGAAAGGTTTATCTTCATTAAAATGAAGTAAATATCAAAATAAACTTCTGTAAGAATAACTTGTATACCCGCTAATAAAATATAGAGAGTAGAGAAAGTCATGTGAATGTAACCAATAATATTTTTCATTTTAATGCTCCTTAGTTCTGTCGAAGTAGGGTGTGCTACCTTCAAACTATACGCAATATTTGTTTACAGTGAACAATGCAGGGTCATAAACGCTTCCACCTTCTCTCGCCACCATCCCTCAGTACGTTACTAACTTAATCGTTTACTTACTAAAACCCCTCTGCCTAGTCATAACACCGGAGGGGTCTTACAACAGGCCAACCTGGCCCCACCTCCGGAGACCAGCAATTTCTGCAAGCGAGGAGCTCTCGACTGCTTCTGTACATTATGACAGAAGTGCCTCCAAGACTCCTCGGAGGCCTTCTTGATTTCGCTTTCATCCATTCTTCGTTCTTCGGGATTCCTTATATGAATCCGAGGTTGCCACTTATGAACTATATGTCCATTATGAAGCCTACGTGTCTTTTTCTAAGTTTATATTTAACCCGAACCCCATGTATGAGGGGACAATTTCTTTCATAAGCAGAGATCAGGGTGTTCGTGAAAAACCCCACGTACCACTCTAGGTCCTCCACGTTTCTTAGCCTGATCTTAAGGCCGTCGTCCAGATCCTCTCTAAAGGAGTCCCAATTGGTTCTCTTAGGGTTCCTGTATGTGCGGCGCTTTTCTTTACCCTCAAGATTAAATCAAATGTGTCTGATCGGATAGGGAAGGTTCCAAACATCCTCCAATTCTTGATTTCCTCTAGAATCCCGAAGGACGCTAGTGGTAAGTCTAGGACCTCCTTCCTTTGGTAATTCACAAAAGTTGGAACGTCACCCTGATTCCAGATATCACGATATGTTGTGCTCTATTATCCAAGCAGCATCTCCCCCGTTCACTGATGTCCGTACTACCCCAAACTGATGGGAACTGTAGTCACAGCCAATCAGCAGGTTGAGGATTCTGTCCCTGCAATAAATCAGGAGATTTCTGAACTCTTAAGAAGGAGGAGGAGGGGATTCCTCAAGATCACAAGGGAAATAGCCCGAGCTGACTACCGTCTCATGTGGCAATCCGCCCTCCTCATACCTCACTGTCAGTTCCAGTGCTCTCTGGGTTTGGAAGACGTTCCTATTGTCATTCGATGCCACATGTTGTTGCAGCATGACGGATCTCCAGCCTACTTCGATAAGGACGTTAGAAATCATCTGAATAATATACTTCCAGGACAATAGATTGATCGTGGTGGTCATATTTCTTGCCTGCCACTTTCTCCTGATCCCACTCCTCCATATTTTTTCTTATGAGGGTATATTAAGAGTCTTGTGTACCACATGCCAATAAACACAGAGGTGGAATTACTCGCGGGAATAATGGTTGTCTATAATTTAATCTGTGATACTCCAGGCACCTTTAAAAGAGCACGACATACAATCTACACAAGACACAATCTTGGGGAGGGGGTTGAAGATGTAAATTTCAACCGTTCCTCTGAAATGCTTTTTACACGAAAGCGTGAGTAAATAACAATTTGGTTTCCATTACTTTTCCTTATCATCCTCAGTTTCCTCCACCCCGAGAAGACAAAAACAACTTTAATTTTTACTTTCTCTACTACGTATAGTAAGTAGGGGAAGTATTGCATTCCACCCAAAAATTCGATACCGAGATTTCACCGGAAATACATGTTTTGAGACCTCCTGAATCCAAAAAAAGCATTTTTGGAAACATGTCCGTGTGTGTCTGTGTGTGTGTGTGTGTGTGTGTGTGTCTGTGTGTGTGTCTGTGAACAGCATAACTCAAAAACTAACAGTCGGATAAACACCAAACTTGGTATTTAGGTTCAGTATCTTCCAGAGATGCGACACGAAGATTTTCAAGAAAATCCCCCCACCCCAGACTACCCTTTACATGGAACATTTTTCGAAAATTTTAATTTTCTCAAAAATGGCTCTAACGATTTTGATGAAAATATCATATGTTTAAGATAATGCCATGAGAAATGAAATGTATATCTCGAAATTTCTGGGAATGTCTCCAAAAGTATTCTTCATTATGAACGACTTTTGCATAACTGGTAAACCATAAGAGATAGACAAAATTTTACTACACAAAAAATGTAGATCGCGTTAAAATACACAACTTATATCATATACAGTTTTTTTGTTGAGTGAACCGTTTTCGAGATATTGCTTGTTATTTCCTTAAATTTTCCAATACTTATACTTTTTCTCAAATTCGTTATTCATTTTTACTTTCTCTACTACGTATAGTAAGTAGGGGAAGTATTGCATTCCACCCAAAAATTCGATACCGAGATTTCACCGGAAATACATGTTTTGAGACCTCCTGAATCCAAAAAAAGCATTTTTGGAAACATGTCCGTGTGTGTGTCTGTGTGTGTGTGTGTGTGTGTGTGTGTGTGTGTCTGTGAGCAGCATAACTCAAAAACGAACAGTCGGATAAGCACCAAACTTGGTATTTAGGTTCAGTTTCTTCCAGAGATGCGACACGAAGGTTTTCAAGAAAATCCCCCCACCCCAGACTACCCTTTACATGGAAGATTTTTCGAAAATTTTAATTTTCTCAAAAATGGCTCTAACGATTTTGATGAAAGTATCATATGTTTAAGATAATGTCATGAAAAATGAAATGTATATCTCGAATTTTCTGGGAATGTCTCCAAAAGTATTCTTCATTGTGAACGACTTTTGCATAACTGGTAAACCATAAAAGATAGACAAAATTTTAGTACACAAAAAATGTAGATCGCGTTAAAATACACAACTTATGTCATATACAGTTCTTTTGTTGAGTGAACCGTTTTCGGGATATTGCTTGTTATTTCCTTAAATTTTCCAATACTTATACTTTTTCTCAAATGCGTTATTCATTTTTACTTTCTCTACTACGTATAGTAAGTAGGGGAAGTATTGCATTCCACCCAAAAATTCGATACCGAGATTTCACCGGAAATACATGTTTTGAGACCTCCTGAATCCAAAAAAAGCATTTTTGGAAACATGTCCGTGTGTGTGTCTGTGTGTGTGTGTGTGTGTGTGTGTGTGTGTGTCTGTGAGCAGCATAACTCAAAAACGAACAGTCGGATAAGCACCAAACTTGGTATTTAGGTTCAGTTTCTTCCAGAGATGCGACACGAAGGTTTTCAAGAAAATCCCCCCACCCCAGACTACCCTTTACATGGAAGATTTTTCGAAAATTTTAATTTTCTCAAAAATGGCTCTAACGATTTTGATGAAAGTATCATATGTTTAAGATAATGTCATGAAAAATGAAATGTATATCTCGAATTTTCTGGGAATGTCTCCAAAAGTATTCTTCATTGTGAACGACTTTTGCATAACTGGTAAACCATAAAAGATAGACAAAATTTTAGTACACAAAAAATGTAGATCGCGTTAAAATACACAACTTATGTCATATACAGTTCTTTTGTTGAGTGAACCGTTTTCGGGATATTGCTTGTTATTTCCTTAAATTTTCCAATACTTATACTTTTTCTCAAATGCGTTATTCATTTTTACTTTCTCTACTACGTATAGTAAGTAGGGGAAGTATTGCATTCCACCCAAAAATTCGATACCGAGATTTCACCGGAAATACATGTTTTGAGACCTCCTGAATCCAAAAAAAGCATTTTTGGAAACATGTCCGTGTGTGTGTCTGTGTGTGTGTGTCTGTGTGTGTGTGTGTGTCTGTGTGTGTGTGTGTCTGTGAACAGCATAACTCAAAAACTAACAGTCGGATAAACACCAAACTTGGTATTTACGTTCAGTATCTTCCAGAGATGCGACACGAAGATTTCCAAGAAAATCCCCCCACCCCAGACTACCCTTTACATGGAACATTTTTCGAAAACTTTAATTTTCTCAAAAATGGCTCTAACGATTTTGATGAAAATATCATATGTTTAAGATAATGTCATGAGAAATGAAATGTATATCTCGAAATTTCTGGGAATGTCTCCAAAAGTATTCTTCATTATGAACGACTTTTGCATAACTGGTAAACCATAAGAGATAGACAAAATTTTACTATACAAAAAATGTAGATCGCGTTAAAATACACAACTTATATTATATACATTGTTTTTGTTGAGTGAACCGTTTTCGAGATATTGGTTGTTATTCCCTTAAATTTTTCAATACTTATTTTCTAAAATGGGAATTCGTTATTCATTTTTTTGTCTTGGATATGCAAAGAGTTATAATCTGTGGCAAAGGGAATGGTGCTGCACCTAGCAACCAGCTATTAAGAGATATGTATGTGCTTAAAGGCTACTGTTTTTCTATATTGCCCTTATAAATATATTTTCCCCTTACATCTACAAGAAAGTTAGCAATAAGATAGAGTCTGCAAATGTTTATCTCGATTAACATGAAGTAGATGGAGAATAACCGTTTGTAAAAATAGTTTGTACAAGAGTAGAGAAAGTCATGTGAGTGTAACACATCAGAATTTTTTTTATGTCCTGGACGTGCAAAGAGAATGGAATGCGCCACATAGCAACCAGCGTTAAAATATTTGACTATCGCTTAAATGCTACCATATTTCCCTTGCTTCTACAAGAAAATTACCAATAAGATTGACATCTCGATATCTCGATTAACATGAAGCATATGGAGAATAGGCGTTTGTAAAATTAGATTGTACAAGAGTAGAGAAAGTCATGTGAGTGTAACACATCAGATTTTTTTATGTCCTGGACATGCAAAGAGAATGGAATGCGCCACATAGCAACCAGCGATAAAATATTTGACTATCGCTTAAAAGCTACCATATTCCCCTTGCATCTACAAGAAAATTACAAATAAGTTTGACATCTCGATATCTCGATTAATATGAAGCATATGGAGAATAGGCGTTTGTAAAAATAGATTGTATAAGAGTAGAGAAAGTCATGTGAGTGTAACACATCAGATTTTTCTTGCTCTTTCGTGTCTTTTATAAATTTTTTCGAGTCCAATGTATGAATAAAGGTTGTTTTATCCCACTAATTCTTCTTTGAAATCTTATAGTTTCTTCCTCTCCGAGGATAAAAAATTTTCCTTAGTCTTCCTTTTTATAAATTTCCTCCAGTGCGAAGTATGAGTACACAGCTTTTTCTCCTGATTCCTTCTTATCACTTTCAAAGATAAACAAGAATTTTCCTTTCGTTTTCTCACTTTTACAAATTTCCTCCAGTACGAAGCTTGAATACACTATTTGTTTTCCTAATCCCTGCATATCATTCTAAAGTTTTCTGCACTCTGAGGATAAATAACTTTAATTTTCTTTACTCTTTGTTATTTTATATCTAAAGTTCCTGCAATCCTAGATATGAATAAACAGGTTTGTTTTCCTAATTACTCCATTTTAATTCTAAGTTTTTCTCTACTGCGACATATTATATCAATTTTAATATTCATTGCTCTTTCCTATTATTTATGAACTCCCTTCACTATGAGGATTGACTAAAATGTTTGGTTTTCTTTATTTTTCTTCTTTACTGACTACATCTTTCCCTCCCTAAGTGGAATGGATAGAGAAGTTCCTTCTATACTGGCGTATAAGTAATCAATACACTTTACCATTACGCAAGTATTCCTTTTATCATTCCTTATATCTACCCTCTATATCAGGCATGATTACCAAATTACGTTTGCATTTTTCTCTCGACCTGTGGTGAAACTAAAGGCGACATTCATTTCTTCATTCAGTTCTTCTAACATTTCGACTTTGCGTATGTAACTATTCACCACAGTACATGTGTTAGACTGCCATTACGTTAATATCGTTGCATTGTTTAAAACTATCGCATTATATCATTCTCTTAACGTTTATCATCCATGTAAACGGAATATTTATGCAGCTTCTGCTGTATATTTCTTTTATCATTAATCCAGTTCTACCTTTCATTCAATACCACTGATGATTGAAACAGATAGAGCACATAATGGTTATTGTTTTATAACACTTATCAAATTAAAGGTGGGGAGGGAGGAAAAGTATCGGGAGCGGTTTGAAACCCTAACTACAGGTACATGCATCCGGCTCTCTTACCACTGAGGCACGAAGTCACACTTGGGATTCATTCAACAAATGTCTGTATATTTCATTGAATTTGTTGTATCAGTGAGATTCTGGCGTCATGAAATCACAAACTAATAAGTGTCTTATCTCAAATTGTTCACCTAGCCCGCTCTACAAACCTTTAAAGTTAATCCATCGAATTCTGAATGGCAGGTTCAACAAAAAGGTCAGCCGAAGGATCCTTCCGCAGTCAGGCGGACCCTCTCAGAAATGGAGTGCTGTAATCCAACTCAGAGGCGAGACATCAGCACGTTCAGGTTTCTTAGGATTAACTCGTTATTAACTCCCGGAAGTTTTCGAGTGCGTCTTCATTGCTTATGTGATTGCGACCCAGGGTTTCACCTTCATTTTTTCCCGGCCTGTATATATTGGCCTGTTATCTAAAGGTTTCAGAAACGCAAGAGCAGTGTTTTTCGGAAGGCCAACACCTGCTTTAGGATGCAAGTTCTAGCATGCCCACCGATAGCACTATTGCTGTATAGGGTCTGTCTTTTCTTACACATTCCTGAATTTTAATTGAGGCTTCATAATCTCATCAAATCTCATCTAGACTTTCACCTCCTGCCGACTTCGGTATTTGGTTGTTGATTCCTAAGACATCCACTATTAGTTTCAGGTTCTGAGATATCGTTGCGCCAATCCGATACCCTACACTTTTGAAACTACTCCAGCAGAGCTTACTTCTACTTGGATGAGAGGTCTTCCGTGAGTATTGGTTCAGCGTCCTTAGTTGGAGGTGCTTCCCTATGTCATAATCGGTTACATTGCACTTCGTATTTTCTTGTAAGCTGCACTGCTTCCCTATCACAATCTTTCGTGAAGGGGGTTTTCTCTTACCTCCTACACCGAGCACGCTACTGGAAACGACACCGATGTGCGCAAACGTCACGGCATACTCTGGATATTTGTTTTTTCGTTGGCGTTCCCGTTATGTCCACGCCTCCAACTGTTAACGGTCTCCAAGGTACACGAAAGCATATTAATCAAACACGGACACAACAAAAAAGTGTCATTCGTTGACGATCTCACAGTATTCTGCCAAAGCAAAGCATAAATACAGCAGAACAGTTCCTTCAATCAGCAATATCAAACAAAGAAACCTTATGAAGGATTTTACTAAGACACTCAGAGAGTAAAAGCAAGTTGCGAAATTCACACAACACCAAATAGGTGCCTATTAAGCCTGAAACTATGCAGATGGCTATCTAATTGAAGCAGTGAACACAAACAAATTATTTGGTGGCATATTTGCTAAAAAATTAACATAGATCCCCTCAGCAAAATAACTTTGAGATGACTGCAGAAGACTTCTAAATATCTTTAGGATATTGATAGCCAACAATTGAGAAGCTGATTACTCTGACCTTCGCATGAACTATAGAGGTTAATTTGAACGAAGAGATAATTTACAACTCCGTAGGCCTTTAAAAATGATTGATTTACTCATACAACAGCAATAAGGATAATTCCTGGAACGCATCGCACAAGCTCTTTCAAAATCTTACAGATAGTACCATATTAGCCACCACTTGAAATAAGAAGTAAACAACTACATGCTTAGATCACTTACCTCTACAAACCGAAACAAAATGTCTGAAATTATACAAAAATCTTCAGTTCGCTTCAGTTAAAGATCATATTTTTATGTTAAACAACAGATGATTATCTGATTCGTGTTAATTTACAGGAAGACCGACAACAAAATTTCTCCATGGAGACTTAGAACACCGGAAATAAATTGTAAAATGTCTTAATATAATAATACGCAAGTTTACAAAACTGTATACCAAATATTGTTTACAGCGCACACGATCATGACTGCATAGAAAATTATACTGGTAGCTCTCGATCTCATTATGGAAATGGATGCGCCATTGAATCATCAGACCACACAATGTTACGTACATTACCAGGACTCAACCGTTAAGAATTTGAATTTACAAAATCCGGAAGCAATGGGATATAATAAAAAGAAAAGTACCCTAGCTTTCTTCCAACATTTATCGTCGAATAATCCACTGACCAAAGAAATCCAAAGTTTATACAATAAAATTATATTTGAAGGTAAAACATGAACCTTAATGTGGATAGCTTTCTAACAAGACATAAGGGGGAATGAAAAAAAAGCTGATGTGTTACACTCACATGACTTTCTCTACTCTTGTACAAACTATTTTTACAAACGCGTATTGTCCATCTACTTCATGTTAATCGAGATAAACATTTGCAGACTCTTTCTTACTGCTAATTTTCTTGTTGATGTAAAGGGAATATACATTTACAAGGGCAATATAGAAATACAGAAGCCTTTAAGCACATATATATCTCTTAATAGCTGGTTGCTACGTGCAGCACCATTCCCTTTGCCACAGATTATAACTCTTTGCATATCCAAGACAAAAAAATGAATAACGAATTCCCATTTTAGAAAAGTATTGAAAAACTTAAGGGAATAACAAGCAATATCTCGAAAATGGTTCACTCAACAAAACAAATGTATATGACATAAATTGTGCATTTTAACGCGATCTACATTTTTTGTGTAGTAAAATTTTGTCTATCTCTTATGGTTTACCAATTATGCAAAAGTCGTTCACAATGAAGAATACTTTTGGAGAAATTCCCAGAAAATTTAATATATACATTTCATTTGTCATGAAAATGCCTTAAACATATGATATTTTAATCAAAATCGTTAGAGCCATTTTTGAGAAAATTAAAATTTTAAGGGTACTCTGGGGTGGGGGGATTTTCTTGAAAACATTCGTGTCGCATCTCTGGAAGATACTGAACCTAAATACCAAGTTTGGTGTTTATCCGACTGTTCGTTTCTGAGTTATGCTGTTCACAGACAGACACACACACAGACATACACACAGACACACAGACAGAACAGACACACAGACACACGCACGGACATATTTTCAAAAATGTTTTTTATGGATTCAGGGTGTCTCAAAACATGTATTTCCAGTGAAATCTCGGTATCGAATTTTTGGGTGGAATACAATACTTCCCCTACTTACTATACGTAGTAGAGAAAGTAAAAATGTATATGACATAAATTGTGCATTTTAACGCGATCTACATTTTTTGTGTAGTAAAATTTTGTCTATCTCTTATGGTTTACCAGTTATGCAAAAGTCGTCCACAATGAAGAATATTTTTGGAGGCATTCCCAGAAAACTCAAGATATACATTTTATTTGTCATGAAAATAACTTAAACATATGAAATTTTAATCAAAATCGTTAGAGCCATTTTTGAGAAAATTAAAATTTTAAGGGTACTCTGGGGTGGGGGGATTTTCTTGAAAACCTTCGTGTCGCATCTCTGGAAGATACTGAACCTAAATACCAAGTTTGGTGTTTATCCGACTGTTCTTTTCTAAGTTATGCTGTTCACAGACACACAGACACACACGGACATGTTTCCAAAATTACTCTTTTTTATTCAGGGGGTCTCAAAACATGTATTTCCGGTGAAATCTCGGTATCGAATTTTTGGGTGGAATACAATACTTCCCCTACTTACTATACGTAGTAGAGAAAGTAAAAATTAATACAGGTGAGGCTGCAAAGGAAGTAACGAAACAGCCACCAATGCTGTATTCCACATGAAGCTGGTATAAACAGAAAGATGATACAACAGTGGAAATTGAGGCAGTATTTTTTGTCGGTTAACTGATATCAGTCTAATTATATAGTATATAAAAAATAACAGCCCACAATAAAGCAATATGTGTATATTATAGTATATAAAGTGTATATTATAGCCGTTGTATTATGGTTATTTTATTATGCATATGTATAAAATGGTATATGAATGAATTTCTTAGTTTAATAATGTAGGAGCTGTGAGAATAGAAGCAAGCTGCTTATCGTAGCAAACAGTCACAAAGTAGAAGCCGAAGGTTGCTAACAATAAGGTAACCTTGAGACAATAATAATTTAGAAAGTTAAAAGAAAAAGGCTACCAACAGTACATGGAACAATACTAATGTATCATTCAAAACAGTTTGTAAATGGTCACGTGGGTGCAGAAAGCAAGCCAATGTAAAAATAAAGGTATTCTATTGGATTAGGTTTAGCCAATCAGAAATTATAAATATAAAAATGTACGAATTTAAACGGTGGACGCTAGGAAGTAGCGTACCCAAGCAGTTCGGTTCGGTGGTTGTATGTCAGAGTATGTAGACGTGAGAATTTAGTGCAGTGCGGATAACATATAAATGTTGACTTTTTAAAAGTGTAATTAGGAATAATATTCACAGCTCCATATTTAGATACGTCAGTAAATTGTTATTCAACTGCCGTGAAGGATTAATAAAGAAGTAAAAACTTACAGTTATAATTTGTGTAACGTGTGTAAACATTATTCTGCAGCCGTACCACCTCTATTTAGAGATACATGCCCTACCAGATATTACTGATGCAGCCGGGGTATAAATAATAAATAAATAAACATTAAAAAATTACTATACATAAACTTTATAAACACACGACACCGCCGCAAAAGTTGGTTCCTAAACGTAGGGGTCGACTGTCGCAAATTTGGTCCCTAAACGTGGGGCGAAGACCACCGCAAATTTTGTACCCATACGTGGGGTCAACTGCAAAATGTTGTTGTCAATAACATACAACTTACTCTCAAACCGTAAGTAAAGGCATAGTTAATCTTCACACTTGAATACAACTGTAACATTAAAAATCTGACGTGTTACATTCACATGATTTTCTCTACCCTCTATCGCTTATTAGCGGGTATACAAATTATTCTTATGAAAGTTTATTTTCTTATTTACTTCATTTAATCGAGAAAAAAGCTTTCCAGAAATACCTGTATTACACATTTCGTTATGGATACAAAGAGTATAGCGATAGTCAGATGTTTTAGAACTGCACACTATATGCCAGCCTTAAAAATTCATACTCTTTCCATGCAATCGCAAGAAACAACTGAAAATCTACAGGACTTTAAAGAATGGCTAAGTATTGAATAATTCGAACCATTAATAACGGATATCTCGGAAATGGCTGATGCCACAAAAAATTTATTTGAAATAAATTGTATGTTTAAACAGATCTACATTTCTTCTATAGTATGTTTTCGCCTATCACTTAACGTTTAACAGTTATGCAAAATTATACCAAATTTCTTCCAGATGAGGAATTCAAAGACTATTTACAGAAAATTCAAGATATACACTTTGTTTGTATTTGAATATCTTTAATATCTTTAATTACAATCGTTACAGTCACCTTTTTAGAAAATTCAAAATTTCGTAAACATCCTCCGTATAAAGAGTAGTTTGGAATGGAGGATTTTTTGAAAACCTTTGTTTCGCATCTTTCGAAAATACTGAACCTATATATCAGGTTTGGTATTTTTCCGACTTTTTTAGTTATGCTGTTCACAGACGCAGATTTTTCTAAAAATCTAAATGTGATACATTCACTTTACTTTCTCTATCCTATATCGTTTATTAGTGGGTATACAAACTATTTAATAAAGCTTATTTATCTATCTACTTCACTTTATCCAAATAAACCATTGCAAAAATAGCTACATTACACATTTCGTTATAGATACAAAACGGAACAGCGATAGTCAAATGTTTAAGAACTGGGTGCTATGTGCTGGCCTTAAAATTCCATACTGTTTCCATACAATCGCGAGAAACAACTGAATATTTTGCAGGACTTTAAAAGAATGATCAAGTGATGAACAATAAGAACCATTAATAACGGTATATCAGAAGCGGCTTATTCCACAAGAAAGGGTTGTTTTAAGTAAATTGTATGTGTTAAAGAGATCTATATTTTTGTGTAGTACTTTTCGTCTATCGTTTATCGTTCACCAGTTATACAAGATTATATAAAATTCCTTCCGAATGAGGACTTTACAGGCTATTTCCAGAAAATTCAAGATATACATTTTATTTGTGATGTAAATATCTTTAATATACGGTATTTTAATAAATATTGCTAGAGCCATTTTTCAGAAAATAAACAATTTCGAAAATTGTTCCATGTAAAGGGCAATTAGGGTAGAGGATTTATATTGAAAATCTTCGTGAGGCATCTTTGAAAGGTACTGAACCTAAATACCAAGTTTAGACTTTTCGTTCTTAAGTTATGCTGTACGCAGACATACGCACACAGTCACACAGAAAATTCCAGCACAGAGTCTTTTGAAATTAATGAATATGTTACTTTTACCTCTTATGGATAAGATATTAAAATAAACTACTACATAGACAGACACATACACACGGAGCTTTCTCTAAAAATGTTTTTTGGGGGGGGTGGGTTTAGGGGGCCTCAAAACTTATATTTATGGGAAACCTGGATATTGAAATGTTGGATGCAATACAATACTTCCCCTACTTACTATACATAGTATGGAAATTAAAAACTAGTTTTTTTTATTCAGAGGGCCTCAAAACATGTATTTCAGGTAAAATTTTGCTATCGAATTTTTGGTAGAATGCAATACCTTCTCTACCTACTGGTGGAGAAAATAAAAATGCTATTCTAGTGCAACCACAGTAACTTCTTTATGGTCACCTCTACTGATAGAGGTCGGCTCGATAAGTTAATCTAATGGAAGTAAATTCCAACGTTAACGATTCTCACAGCTGTAGCAGAAGTGAAATAAAGAAACCTCTGATGTGTTACATTCGCATTACTTTCTATAGCCAATATCGTTTATTTGTACATAGCTTGTGCAAAGCTATTCTTACAGAAGGGTATTTTTCTATTTATTTCCAGTTATTTGAGATAATAACTCAGGCCTTTAGGAGCATAGGTTTTATAATTATAAACGGCACACACTTCAAAAATATTGATTCTATGTTGTGCCTTTTTATTAGTTTTGTAAGATCCAAACCAGAATATTGGCAAACTTGGTCACATTATAAATCCTATATAGCACAAATTGAGAAAGTACGGAGAAAATCTAGTATGATACATTCACATGACTTTCTCTAGCCTATATCTTTATTAGTGGTATACAAACTATTCTTACTAAAGGTTATTTTTCTATCCACTACGTTTTAATCCAAATAAACCTTTGCAGAAATAGCTTCATTACACATTTCGTTATGGGTACAAAGAGAACAGGGATAGTCAAATGTTTAAGAACTGGACCCTGTATGCCGGCCTTATATTCCATACTGTTTCCATGCAATCGCGAGAAATAACTGAAAATCGACGAAACTAAAAGAATGAAAAGTGTTGAAATTTGAAACTTTAATAAGGATATCTCAGAAAGGACTTATGCCACAGAAAAACTTATTTAAGTAAATTGTGTGTTTTAAAGAGATCTAAAGTTTTTATATGGTACGTTTTCGACTATTTCTTAAAGTTTACCAGTTATACAAGATTATAAAAAATTCCTTCCGAATGAAGAGGACTTCGCAGGCTATTCTAGAAAATTGAAGATGTGCATTTTATTTGTCATGTAAATATCTTTAATGCGTGATATTTTATCAAAATCCTTAATGCCATTTTTTTAAAAATCGAACTTTTCGGAAAATGTTCCACGTAAAGGGTAGTTGGGGGTTGGGAGGTTTTATTGAATAACTTCATGTCGCATATTTGGAAAGTAAAGAGCCTAAATACCAAGTGTAGTATTTATCCGACTTTTCGTTTTCGAATTATGCTGTTCACAGACATTGAAATAGAATATTTTTTTGTAGTTGGAAGATGCTTCATGTTTATCTGCCCCACGTATGGGAGCCAATTTGTCGCAGTAACTTCGTGTTATCTTATTGCTGAGCGCCTGTTATTGTTTTACTACTTTGAATGTTGGGTTCTTTGTCCTCCGGCTAGCTATTATTACTACTCAGTCGAGCATATCTCTTGAACAGGGTGTGTAAACGGAAAGGATTTGTTACTGAAAGATAACACTTATAAAAGAATTTGTTTTTACACTTTTATTACCGTCACAATTAATTAACTTCACATATTGACTCTTGATACACGCCCGACTGAAACTGTTATATTTTCTAATATCACTATAATCACTTATTTCTGCACATTATTAATTCGCGTATTTCACATTTATAACTAACTTTACAACGCGAGAGATTCTGTAGAATTGCGCGACGTATAACGAGTGAACGATTCTCTTAAACTGTGCGACGTATAACCTTTGTATGATTCTGCTGGACTGAACGACGTGTAACGCGTGAATGATTCTGATGAACTGGGCAATACTTGTCCCTGGCTTCATATATTTATACTCCCTCACCCCGATATGCCTAAAGATTATAACCGAGCTACTATTGGTTAATAAAGCGCGCCAACATTAGCGTCTATTTTATATCCAATCAAAATTACGAACACATATGCTCTAGGGAAAATATTCCCTCCATTTCTACAGAAAAGCGCGCTAATCTGACGCCATTTGCTTGTCTCTTATAATTGATAAACAACTCACCCCCTCGCTCATTGTTGCCCGCTCTTATTGTCAGTTTCAGTGAGGCCGTGTAAACTTATTTCCTAATAATGCTTATAATTAACAAACATCTCATATCAATGTCATACAATAATGCTTATTTACACAACAATCACTCTGGCATTTACATTGTTGTGATATAAAATACTGCCACAACATACACGCGGTCCTTTTTCTAAAAATGATTTTGTATTAAGAGGGCCTCGAAACATGTATTTCCAATGAAATTTCGATATCAAATTTTTGGATGGAATACAATACCTTCACTACCTACCGTGTACGTGGTAGAGAAACTAAAAACTTTTTTTGGATTCAGGGTGCCTCAAAACATGTATTTCCGGTGAAATCTCGGTCTCGAAGTTTTGGGTGGAATGCAATACCTTCTCTACCTACTATGTACGTGGTAGAGAAAGCAAACATTCTTAAAAAGCCCTTATTTTAAACAGTTCAAGATATATCCTAATTATATGAAATATACTGAGCTACTAAGAGAATACATAAATATTTCATTAGAAAATCGTAGGAAAATACAACAGCTATTTCTCTATAAAATAGTCAATGGTATTATAGATAACAATGGACTTCTACCAGAACTAAAGTTAAACACTAGAAATTGATATCTTAGGTAACATTCCTTACTTTATTACAATAAATCAAGAACAACTCATCAATTTCTCCACGTATAAAGATATTAGCTGAGTACAACGATGTTAATACGACCTATGACTTGGATTTCAGCAGTTGTTATCGCAAATATAAGAGACAACCTCTGAATGCATTTTTATTGTTTGTCTCTAGGCACACATTATTTGGTAAGTCGTTAATGCAATGTAATACCACTATATAATTAATTTGTGTCAAGAATGTTTAATGTTGTAATATTTACGATTTGAGGCTTTATTGTTATTAGATATTTGTAATTATTTTGACATTTTTATAGATGGAAAGGTAGAATTAGACGACTGAAACATTCAATGTCATTGGCGTCGTTTAAATCTTTCCAACCTTGTCCAACACGTGGCTTGTGTGGAAGAACAATTAATTCCATGTTTATAGATATTTATATTTTTATTTTCTGTAAACGTACCTAGTAGGCAGAGAAGGTATTGCATTACAACCAAAAATTCATAACGAGATTTCACTACCAATATATGTTTTGAGGCCCCTTGAATCCAAATAAAGCATTTTTTTAAAAATGACTGTGTATGTGTGTGTGTGTGTGTGTGTGTGTGTGTGTGTGTGTGTGTGTGTGTGAACAGTATAACTCATAAACGAAAAGTCGGATAAGTACCAAATTTGGTATTTAGGTTCAGTATCTTCCAAAGATGCAACATGAAGATTTTCGATAAACCCCCCCTAACCCTAAACTACCTTCTACATGGAACCTTTTTCGAAATTTTTATTTTCTAAAACCTCTAACGATTTTGATAAAAATACCATAGATTAAAGACATTTACATAACAAATAAAATATAATCATATCTGAATTTTCTCGGAATACCTGTGAAGTCTTCATTCGGAATGAATTTTGTATAATCTTGTATAACTGGTAAACGTTAGCGCAAAAACGTACTGCACAAAAATGTAGATCACTTTAAAACATACAATTTATTTCAAATAAGTTTTTTGAATCGTCCGCCATTTCCAAGATATCCGTTAATAAACGTTCGAACCGTTCATTTCTTGGTCATCTAAGTCCTGTCAACATTCAGTTGTTTCTCGCGATTGCATGGAAACAGTATGGAAATTTAAGGCCAGCATATAGCGTCCAGTTGTTCGCTCTTCCTTCTGTATCATAACGAAATGAGTAATGTAGGCATATCTGAAGTGGTTTATTTGGATTAAAATGTAGTAGATAGAAAAATAAGGTTTAGTAAGATTAGTTTGCATAACCACTAATAAACGATAAAGGATAGGGAAGGTAATGTAAATGTATCATATCAAATTTTTACTGTTATAGCTCTCAATTGTTCTATATTTAATTATTTAATACATATTTTAATTTCAATTATATATCAAAGTATTTTTCTCTTTCTTTCTCTCTTTCTTATATAAACACTAATTATCACTTAAATATTGTAAGTGTATATAAATTATTATTTGTAACTTCTATTTATTGAAGTTTTTATGCTCAAAATTAGATATTTGTAATTATCTTAACACGTTTATAATTATATTTTTACTGATGTAGTTCTCAAGTATTCTATATTTAATTTTTCATATATTTACAGTTTTATTTTAATTCTACATAAAATTTTCTTCCTTTCTTTCTTATATAAACACTAATATTGTATCACTTATATGTTATAAATGTATAAAAGCTATTATTTATCGTAAGTATTTTCCTATTTTTGTATTATTATTTATTTTTTGTATTTTCTATTTTATATCTTATTTATGTATCTTTTAGTATCTTTACTTTGTGTGTTTTAAAGCGATCTACCTCATTTTAAGGAGAGTTTTTGTCTATCTCTTGCTGTTTAGCCGTTACACAAAATTCGTTCCGAATGAAGTGGACTTCAAAGGCTGTTTGCAGAAAATTCAAGATATGCATTTTATTAATCATGTAAATAGCTTACACATATGGTATTTTAATATAAGTTGTTACAATAACAAAATAAGACAACATTTTTCCATGTAAAGGGTGGTTTGTGGAGAGGGATGTTTCATGTACTTCCGTGAACCGTCCTATCGAATTTAGGGTGGAATGCAATACCTGCTCTACCTACTTTTGAGGCAGTATTTTATATCACAACACTGTGAATGCCAGAGTAATTGTAGTGTAAATTAATATTATTGTATGACAATGATTTTAGATGTTTGTTAGCTATAAGCATTGTTAGGAAATAAGTTTACACGGCCTCACTGAAACTGACAATAGGAGTGGGTAACAATGAAGCGATGGAGTGAGTTCATAACTTAGAAGAGACAAACAAATGACGTCAGGGTAGCGTGCCTTTCTTTAGAAATGGAGGGAATATCTTCCCTAGAGCATATGTATTATTAATTATGATTTGCTTACAAAAACAGACGCTAATGTTGGCGCGATTTAGTAATCAATAGCAGCTCTATTATAATGTTTAGGCATATCGGGGTGAGGGAGTATAAATTCTTGAGCCAAAAGCAAGTATCGCGCAGTTCTACAGAATCATTCACGAGGTACATATCACGCAGTTCTACAGAATCTCTCGCGTCGTAAAGTTAGTTACAAAATGTGAAGTACGCGTACGACAGTAATTATATTCGGAAATATAACAGTTTCAGTCAGGCGTGTATAAAGATTACAGATGTGAACTATTAATTAAGTGTGACGGCAATCAAAGTGCGAAAATAAATTCTTTTATCAGTATTATCTTTCAGTAACAACTCCTTTCCGTTTACACGCCCTGCTTAGAGATATTTGCTCGACTGAGTAATAATAGCTAGCCGGAGGACAAAGAACCCAAAATTCAAAATAATAAAACAATAACAGGCGCCAAGTAAAAAAGATAACACGAACAGGTTACTGCGACACTTTATGTACGTGCTAGAGAAAGAAAACAATCAACCCATAACACTACTACTTCCGATAGTACAATACACAGACATTCAGATCTTCTTCTTCATCTTCCACTGCAAGTTTATGCTATAAAACCTGTTCCGCCACAATAATATCTTCCCATGTGGTTCTTGGTCGTCCAATCGAACTTCAATATTCTGGCAGTTCTTTGAAATTATTGTTTGTTGATCCTTTTATCATCCATTCCTTCAATATGTCAGAATCACTACATTTGATGTTATTAATATTTGCTTCTAATTTATACATATTTAGCTCTTCACGTATTTGTACATTAGTGTTAACTGCCTTCCAAATACATACATTAACCAGAACTCCACCGACAAACTTTCAGAGGTTATTCAGGGATATCTTCTGAATATTTTGGTGCAAGGGACCCCATGGTCTCCGGCGGCTTGTTACAGAGTAATAATGTAATTATAATGTATTCGGTTTGTTACCCCAAAAACAAATATAACAATATGTTTCTATAAAAATAAGTTCAGAGTAGTGAAGAATCCTGTATAATATCACTAATCAAAATATATAGCACACAACACAGAGTAATGGCAGACGAAACACGTACACTTATATCAAAGCGTGTTCAATCTGATCTGTCAATGTACAGTACAGTACGTAACAAATGCAGAACTGTTCCCTTATAGGTATTCTTCAAAATGTCGACCATCATGATCACGGCAGAGTGTATAGCGACGTACTATCGACTGTCTTACATTCAAGCATTACGTAGTTCGGCGTACAACTTCCGCGGCTGCAATAATACTAGCAACCAGGTCCATGCGATCGGAGTCTTGTAAACTAGGCTCTTCACATGGCCCCAGAATAAGAAGGCATTTTGTGTCATGCCTCGTGACCGAGCTGGCCATAGAACAGGACCACTGCGACCAATCCATTGTCGTCCCATACATATATGTTCATAGTTCCTAACATCGAGTACAAAGTGTATTGGCGCCCCCTTCATGTTGAAACCACATCAGCTGACGAATTCTCAGCAGTATATTTTCTAGGACCTGTGGGAGGACATGTTGAAAGAACGTTTTGCACATGACTCCGTTCAGGGTATAAGGAAGTACGTAAAGTCCAGTCACAAATCGCTGACAATACCAGCCCATACACTCACAGCAAACTGCTGTTGATAGGATCGATACACCAGTGCATGTGGATTTTCGTAATCTCATACATGGCTATTACTACTGTTGAACATACCGTCTCTTGCAAAATTGGCTCATCTGTAAACAACATCAAGGAGCGAATTTGCAAACTTCACTCGAAATGGGAAGTCCGCTGGCTGCAATGACTGCACCTTCTGTGGATAATATGCTTGCAATTGTTGTTCATGTGCGACTTTCAAATTATTTGATTGCCTTGTGTTCAGAACTCGTGGAATGTGTTGACTTCCAGCGGCAGGATTGTCACCAATTGCGTGTAACACAGTCTCTTCCAGTTCGGGTGTTCTGGCATAACTCGTACGGCCAGAATCTTCCATTCTAACATGGAAGGAACCAGTTTCTTGTAGGCGCCTATGTACAGATACAAAAGTCTGTGATGTGGTTGCGTCAGTGCAGGAACAGCTTAGCATAGCGTCGTTCTATTGCATTCATGAACACGAGGTACATATAGACCAACTCTTCATCAGTAAACCTATCCGCACCGCCATGCATCACTGTTAACGCACAACTAACACTGCCCGAAAAACAAAACCCTAGACAGAATCAAGTAGTACTGATGAAGCTTGAGTCAACGAGTTAAAGAGGGCATAACTGTTGTCAACAGCAGGTAACGTGAGCGAATAAAAGAATTTGTTAAACAAACATACTGTCAACGTTTGCCCTATTATGTAGTATTTTCAGTGCAATACAGATACAAAGCTAACTGGAGCAAGAAACCAAACGAAGTGCAATTACTCTGTAACGAGCCCCGTCGGAGTTATATCATATCACACACACACACACACACACACACATATATATATATATATATATATATATATATATATATATATCCTGCTATACTCTTAAAAATTACATTTCGAATGTTTCTATTCTACTATGGAGGGATTAAATTTGCACTTCCATATAACACTAAAGAAACTGCTAATACTTTATATAATTCGATAATTATATATTTTATTAAACAATGCAGTCTTACACGGACGGTGTCAATAGGAAAAATATTGGTTTCTTGGCTTACTGGAACAACTCTTCTTTCCAGACATTTCGTTCGTAGCTCCGATGAAGATCTTCAGTGGCGTTTCTGAAGCGATCTTCTGGGAACCTCGGCGAAGACTGTTTTGGAAAATGCAGCAGCAGCAGCGATAGACATCAGAAGGATACATATGTCTCCCCGTCTTCTGCCAGATCAGAGCAATGCCCTCTACTGGCCGTGGAGGTTTTTATTTGGAGACGATAAGAATGCAGATTTGCAGTGGAGAATATTTTGAGTAGTTCCTAACAGAGGAGGGGTAAATTTTTCTTTTGGGATAGTTTAAACTAGTAAGTGAAAATGACTTTTCGGGTTACATGCCTTGGACGAGTCTGATGCGGTTGTAACGTTCTCCAGGGTCTAGAACGTATTCACCTAGACCGTGAATAAGGGCATTAAAATTGTGTGGCAGATTTTGGTAGAAGGTTCGAGAGAGTTGCAGGATGTGATCCGTCAAGGTGGGAATGCTCAATCTTGACAGATTACTCTGTCGAGAAGCTACCATGAGGAATCAGTGGCTATTCTGAGGAATGAGGATCAGAGACCTTCAAGGCGGTCTAGTTGGTTTTGGTAGCAGTGCCCCAGACTTCACAGGCGTATGTTATGACAGGTCGAGGAACCTGCTTTGATATCACCGAGCGTCGGCTGAAGAGGGGATGCAGCATTCCCATCCTATTGATGACCTTGTTCGTGACAAAGCTGATATGGTCTCTCCATGTCAGCTTCATGTCCAGGAGTTCTCCTAGGTATTGGGCTGTCGTCCTCCGTGGTTTAGTGGTTACCATGTTAGGCTCTAGTTTCCGAGGTCGCGAGTTCAACCCGGTGGAAGGCGATGGATATTTTTGGGCTTAAAACTCCTTAGCATGGCTTCCTTCAGAAGGGATTTAAAGCGGTGGTCCCATGTCTAGATTTACGGCACGTAAAGGAACCTCAAGCCTGATAAAGAGGCATCTGAACAAAATTACCGTCTTTCACGCCCAAAGTAGAATGGAAATATGCTAAGGACCACAGCAGTTAAAGAGCGTCCATAAATAAAACTCAGTTGTTTCAGGTATTGGACTGTGGATTTCCATAAGACCTCCTCACCTGCAAATCGCAGAGGTCCTCCAGGTTGCGTCTGGCGAAGATGATGGCCTGGCTCTTCTGGAGATGAACGCGGAGGCACCATCGCTTGAACCAGGTGGTGAGGTCAGAGTACTGCTAGATTCTGCAGGCAGCCATGCGATGTTGTGAAGAGATGGAGGTTACTGCAGTGTCGTCAGCGAACAAGTACAGCGAGCAGCGTGGCAACGAAGGTAGGGCGTTTATATGGAGAAAGAGGAGCGCGAGTCCAAGGACGGTTCCCTGTGGGACACCATATCTGGCGGGACACGAAGTGGAAATTATCCCGTTCTGGGACACAGGAATGGCTCTGTTGGTGAGGTAGGAGTTGATAAAATGTATCAAGTAGGAAGGGGTTTGGTAATAGATTTTTCCGGAGATTAAGCCTTCATAGCCACACGTTGTCGAAGGCTCCGTGATATCCAGCAAGAGTGTTGAGACAAACCATCTTTCATTGAAGACTGTGTATTTCTCGTCGACAACTCCAGCAGTTGGTGCTCTGTGTAGTGTTTGCTCGGAAACCAAATTGCGCCGCCCTTACTATATTGTAGCAGTCCAGGATGGCCCGCAGTCTGCTTTGTAACAGCTTCTTCAGCAGTTTACTGGCTGTAGAGAGGAATCTAATGGGTCAGTAACTGTCAGGTTTTGTGGCATGCTTACTTGATTTGCTGATGGCTATTACTTTGGCGTGCTTCCACACTACAGAAAAATAGCCGTGGTGGAGGACGCCGTCGAAGAGCCGGACCAGTGCTTGTATCATGCAGGCGATAGTGCCTTCAAAGCAGCATTGGGCAGGTAGATTTGTTAGACCGGAGGGAGTTGACTAGACCCTGTACTTCTTAGAGTGTGGCGGGCTCCGGTGGCACACCATCCTTCAGCTGGTCGAGGTACTGCTGGATATCCCGTACGACAATGTGTATGTGTATGTGAACCTGTTAAACCGCAGTGCGGTTCTTTGCCATCTGCCATAGAGAATTTTTCTCAACACGCAGGATCCTGACACGCTTCTCCCAGCAGTCGTTGCGGTGGTCCCGAAGTTCTATTTTCAACAGCTCCTGGAGACGTTGAAACTCATGCCAGTCAACTGGGCAGTGGTGTGTAGGAACCGCCGTCTGTCTCGGTTTTGCTCTGGATGACATGCTTTGCTTGTGAAGACTATTTGTCTTCGATGTTTCCCCGGGTGTGGCATTGTTGCTGGGTGGCAGGATTTTCTCCATCAGCTGGGTGTAGGTTTTCTAATTGGTGCTCCTAGAGCTGGAAATACCCTGGGCGGCTTGCAGGTCCGCCTGCCCGGAAATGAGAGTAGGACCGATTAGTGGTCCGAGGGTAGGTCTGGCATCCTGTAGAGGGTGAGGTGCGGCCACACGTTCCGGACAAGGTAATGTCCAGCCAGTCTGGGGACCTGCGGTCGCTATACTCAATGGTGGCTCCGTACGGCGCGAAGGCCGAGATGGCACATGAAGTAATGTATTGATGCAGTATGCCACTGCGATGGTTAATTATGGTATTCCAGCTGGAGTGTCTTACATTGTAGTCCCCTGCAGCAGCAGTGGTTAGTCGAGGAGGCAAACAGGTGGGTCGGCTCAGATTCCAGGATCGGGCGTGCCGGGGGGGATGTAAATGGAGTAGAGATGCAGAGGTCATCTGATAGTCTCTGCCGGTACTCCGGTGGCCTCCATATGGTTGAAAAACCATATGGGGGTCAATAGTTTGGTCCAGGTAGATGGCTGTTACTCCATGGCCGTCAGCGCGATCAGTACGTACGACCGCATCCTCGCGGACCGCATTTATGGTGAGGCAGCAGATGAGTTTCCTGCACCAACAATATGTTTAACTTCTGCACCGCCAGGAAGTACGAGACTTCCGAAAGTTAATGGCGAAGGCCGTTAGCATTTCAATAACATATTTTTGGTTGTGGATATGATATATATGTTTCCGGGGTCTAGAATTCACTGCAGATACAGAAGGTAAAGTCCACATGAGGACCAAATCAGGGGATGTGTGTGGTGCTGTTGAGTAGGGATCCATGAGGGCTGCAGAGAACTTGATGTGAAGAGGTTCTGTAATGTGGTATGTTACATCGCCGAGTCGGCAATGACGGCCGTCTTGGGCTGAATTGTGTTTTCTGCTGGAGCTCGAGAGGGCGCCTGTTTCTGGAGTGGGTGGGGTGGTGTGGTTTGTTGTAGCCGCTGTTGGACAGGGGGGTTGTGTTGAGGGAAGTACCTGAGGTGCTGGTGTAGGTGTAGGGAGAGATGTTGAGGGCAGTATATGCGCGGATGGAGTTTCCGTGGTTTGAGGAAGGATATCGCTGATTTGGTTACCGCCGCAGTTTACACCGGGAACTTAGCAGGATAACGGGCCAGGATACCAAGAAAGCAGACGTATAAAAGTCCTCTTGGAGTCCCATAAAGGTAGGGAAATGGTGAAGAAGCTTGTACCTGGGTGCGTCTACCACCCTATTTGATGCTTTCCAAGTCTAAGTTGCCTCCTGTCAGACAAGACATTTGGCCTATCGTCAGCTCCACAGTTTGCGCAAATGGGCTTGGTGACTCCCACCTTTGAGAACCTTCCCCTTTTGATGAACCATCACTCCGCAGTGGAAGCACACGGAAACTAAGCTTCAGCCATCAGCGCCATGAACGAGTTGTTGGCAGTTCAGGCACTGCTGAGTTTCGGAAGGGTGGCTTATATGCTTTCACAGTAACATCGGCTGAGAATATCCTCGTCACTTGGCAGATGACCTCCTCTGCGGTGGACTTTCACCGGCCTACCATAAAATGAGGAAGGGGCCCAGGGCGGGGTCCTCGGACGGTACGCAGGCGATTGACGCTGATCACCCGCAGATCCTTCTCTAGCAGTTGTTGGCGGATCTCCTCCTTTGTGATGTACTATGGAAGGTCTTTTAAGTGGTGGCATGTAACCGTTTCTCCTACGGTAGGAGGGTGTATACATAGGGGATGTTGTTCTCCTCCAACCAGTGCTGGAGATATCGGTGAACCGCGGACCCACTAGCAGGATGGCGACAGTGTTCCTCGTATTTTTCAAGGTGTACGGCTCTTCCGGTCCTGGGTAAGCATGAAGGCGCCACCCGTCTTCCGGCTGTTGCTATATGGGAGGGGGCTTAGGCACCCTGGGTTCCGGCTGCGGCTCAACGGCTGCAGCCGAGAGTTGCCCTGAGGTAGCTTTTTGGGGTCGCCACTACGTAGGTATTTGACTGCGCCATTTTTGGTAGCAGCCGGGTGATGTCCATCTCAGAGTCGGACGACGCATCAACTACTGACTCTACGAAGCCGTAGCCATAGCCTCTACGTCACAACACCTTTGAAGTATCAAGGGGTAAACTATGGGAAATAATGAAGAAGAAGGGATACTCACTACATTTAATTAAAATGATTGCGGAACTATATAAAACCTCTAAAATGTTCGTCAAACCAAACGGAGTGGAAGCAATGATTAATCTCGTGGTGCGCCAAAGATGTCCATTTTCCCCTGCTTTATTTAACACATATATAGATGCTGCTGTTGGCGAATGGAAATTGTGCTGAGGAAATCACACACACAAAAAAAGCAAGGTTTCTTTAGAAATAAGACCCTTTCTAAACAAGAAATAGAACACTCGTCCTGTCCAACGTTTGCCCAATAATCCCTAACTTTACAATTGAAATGAACTAAACCAGCTTAGCATTACAGTAATGTCAACATTTTCACCATTAAAGCAGGAGTGTCAATCCCACGTATCTCACATGTGTTAAAGTTTAGAAAGCTGATGCGCATCCTAAAAGAAGACCAAGTTCCCTGAAACATAAAACTGTATTATGATGTAAGAAACTACTTAATGCATATCTATTTTCTATTTTCCCTCCCTGCTTGCTATGTAAGACCGAAATTCATTTAGCCAAATATTGCCCTAGTATCAATATATCTAAAGACGTGTCTTCAAATCTTTTCCAAAGCATTCTTAGTGTATATTTAGTGTTCGGAATTTCCAGTAAAACAGTTAAAAGAGTGTATATCCTATTTTTCCCTAAAAGCAATGGAAATGACTTCTCATATTCCTGCAGAAAGAACATTCCAGGACAGACTTGGGCAAACTCGCGCTTCATAACTCTCATAAAGAACCTCAGAGCTGGCTGCCTTCAAGGTCTAAGAAACCGCTCATTCCCAGTTATTAAACAACAACAATCTTTTGAACTTGAAATATTTATTTGTAAGCAGCAATGAAACTGCCGCGCTCGATGACGAATGCAGTATCCCTATTGATTAAAATATACATCCAACAATTCTCAAATCCCTTCAGAAAATAAAAATAAGATACACAAACTACAGTGTTAAGTGTTACGGTTCAGTCAACCAAACCGAGCCAAGTTTCTTTCCTCTCAATTACTTACAGCTTCAGAGTTTGTTCGAAAACACATTAGGAAACGTAACAACGATTACATCCAGTTACATTCGTGACATATGTAGAGGATGCACTTCAAAACCTACATGCTTAGTTCACCGGATAAACTATTTTAAAAAATGTGATGTGTTCCGCTCACATGACTTTCTCTTCTCTTGTACAAACTATTTTTACAAAGGCTTATTCTCCATCTATTTCATGTTAATGAGATAGACTTTGCAGAAATTATTTTCTGCAAATTTTTATACCGATTAACATGAAGTATATGGAGAATAGACGTTTATAAAAATTCTTTGTACAAGAGAAGAGAAAGTCATGTGAGTGTAACACATCAAATTTTTAAAACTTAGCTAAAAAGGACGAAAAATCATCCAAGGAGAGCAAACAACTAAGCTGGTCATTCTTAGTATCCTCTTTAAACCATAGTAACCCCCTCCTCCTTAGTAGTATGGAATAGAGTTAAAAAAATCTGATGTGTACCAGGAAATCTGTAACAGTTATGCAAAAGTGTTCACAATGCAGAATACTTTTGGAGACAGTCCCAGAAAATTCAAGATATACATTTTATTTGTCATGAAAATAACTTAAACATATGATGTTTTAATCAAAATCGTTAGAGCCATTTTTGAGAAAATTAAAATTTTCGAAAAATGTTCCTTGTAAACGGTAGTCTGGGGTGGGGGGATTTTCTTGAAAACCTTCGTGTCACATCTCTGGAAGATACTGAACCTAAATACCAAGTTTGGTGTTTATCCGACTGTTCGTTTCTGAGTTATGCTGTTCACAGACACACAGAGATACACACATACGGACCTGTTTCCTAAAATGCTTTCTTTGGATTCAGGGGGTCTCAAAACATGTATTTCCGGTGAAATCTCGGTATCGAATTTTTGGGTGGAATACAATACTTCCCCTACTTACTATACGTAGTAGAGAAAATAAAAATATGATGTGTTACACTCACATGACTTTCCCTACTCTTGTTCAAAGTATTTTTACAACGCTTATTCTCCATATGCTTCATGTTAATCGAGATATCGAGATGTCAATCTTATTGGTAATTTTCATGTAGATGCAAGGAGAATATGGTAGGTTTTAAGCGATAGTCAAATATGTTAACGCTGGTTGTTATGTGGCGCATTCCATTCTCTTTACATGTCCAGTACATTAAAAGAATGAATAAAGAATTTGAGAAAAAGTATAAGTATTGGAAAATTTAAGGGAATAACAAGCAATATCTCGAAAACGGTTCACTCAACAAAAGAAATGTATATGACATAAATTGTGTATTTGAATGCGATCTACATTTTTTGTGCAGTAAAATTTTGTCTATCTCTTATGGTTTACCAGTTATGCAAAAGTCGTTCACAATGGAGAATACTTTTGGAGACATTCCCAGAAAATTCAAGATATACATTTTATTTGTCATAAAAATATCTTAAAATTATGATATTTTAATCCAAATCGTCAGAGCCATTTTTGAGAAAATTAAACTTTTCGAAAAATGTTCCATGTAAAGGGTAATCTGGGGTGGGGGGATTTTCTTGAAAACCTTCGTGTCGCATCTCTGGAAGATACTGAACCTAAATACCAAGTTTGGTGTTTATCCGACTGTTCGTTTCTGAGTTATGCTGTTCACAGACACACAGACACACAGACAGACACACATACGGACATGTTTCCAAAAAAGCTTTTTTGGGATTCAGGGGGTCTCAAAACATGTATTTCCGGTGAAATCTCGGTATCGAATTTTTGGTTGGAATACAATACTTCCCCTACTTACTATACGTAGTAGAGAAAGTAAAAACCACAGTATAACATCCCGGAACGCTGAGAAGAACCAAAATATTTGCTGATACTCTTGCTGATACCATTGTAGAAATCTCAAGTAATTCCAATTATGATGCAGCTTTTCAATTATATAAAAAGGTTAAACCACACCCGAAATTAATTTCATTGCCATCTGCAACGAAGAATTGTTTTAGATGAAGTAATATCTGAAGTATCGGTCATACTGCAACTTTGTACATCAGATGCTCCTGGACAGGACAACATACATATGAATTACTAAAACCATTCCCATATGAAGGACTGATTATTCAACGAAATTTTATTTATCAGGATAAATATCGAGCGGGATGGCTCAGGCGGCCCGAATTCGGGAGGTCATGGATTTGACTCCCGTGGTCGACTTTCCCTACCCATGGGTGTTTTTGGGGGTTCCTCCGGGTCGCCAGGCGATTGCTGGAAAGAATCATTACATCCCCGAATTTCCTGTCTCTTCATTTCATCTCCATTCTCATTTCACTTCATCCTTCGTCTGCTTGGTCTCTTTTAGGGTTACAAGTGTCGGCAGGAGATCTCGGCGTGTGTATGGCAGGGGAAAAGGATGCTCTCTGGAAATCTTTATCCTCCAAACTACGAGCGGTCTCCGGGTCCCGGGGGAGGGGATGTGTAAGCCTAAGGGAATGAGGGGAGCCGGCTGCCCCAGCCAACACCCGGGGAGTTCAAATCTGTAAATGGTAGGGGTCCTGCCCTCTGTCTGTCGTGCCTCCTGGTCCGGCCGCCTTTTGTCTCCTTTCATCTCATCCTCCCTCTCGGGGGCGCCCTTCAGAGGCATAAGCACAACAGCTCTGCGTAGGTCGAAGTGTTAAGTCACCCCCCCCGCTTCTAGCCGTATCCTATATTGTCCTATCAGGATAACTAAAGCATTTCCTAACCAATGTAACTAGCAATAATAATCCCTTTTCCCCAATACAACCGCAATATTCCCGAAAGCTTCCGATCCATTGCTCTCACTGTAATATGCTCAAATATATGGGAAAAGTTATTAACTGAGGACTAAAATAGATTCTTAATAAGCAACACTTCCTGAATTTACTGTGAATCCCAGACCCTATTGTGATATTGTAACTATTTTACTTATAGCACCAAATGGGGACAATGGCCAATCATATTTTAAAAAATGTTGTTTTTCAACCAATCATGACCCTGATTCATACCAGCTTTGTCGATATCCCTTTACCACCTCCTCGTTACCTCCTCCTCCTAAATAAAGTTCCTCATTTTTACAATCTCTACCACCTACCTATAGGTAGTAAGCGGAAGTATTGTGTTCCACACAAAAATTGGATTTCAAGATTTCACCAGAAATATGTTATGATATCCTTGAATAGAAAAAGCCCCAAGAAGATGGCCCACGAGCGTGTGTGTATCAACAGCATAACCCCAAAACGAAATGTACGATAAATACCTCACTTGGTATTTAGGTTCAACATCTTTCAAGATGCAACATGAAGATTTTGAAGAAAATTCCCCACCCCAAAGTACCCTTTATAAGGAATATTTTTAGAAGTTTTGGATTGTTTCAAAAACTGCACCTACGATTTCGATTAAAATTCATATGCTTAAGATGTTTACATGACAAAAAAGTGCATATATTTAATTTTCTGGGATTAGCTTGAGAAGCCCTCTTCATTCTGAAAGAGTTTTGTATAACTTTGTATAACTGGTAAACCATAGAAAGCAGAAAAGGCACTACACAGAAAATGTGTAGTATGAAAGCACACAATTTATTTCAAACAATTTCTTGCAGAATCAACCATTTCCAAGATATCCGTTGTTATTGGTTTGAATTTGTGAATACTCTTGTAATGTTTTAAAATGCTGTCGCTATTCAGTTATTTCCTCCATGTCATGGAAATAGTATGGAACTTCAAGGCCAGCATATAGCGACCTGTTTTTTAAACATCTATCGATTCGGTTTCCTCTATCCCCCTTGTAACCACAACGAAATATCTAATAAGCCATTTCTGAAAATATTTATCTCCATTATAGAGTATAGTAGAGTGGTGTATTTATTGGTCCTAAACATTGTACATGTTCAGAATCATACATCGCACGGGTCACATAGACCATACGTGCTTCTATAATACACAGTAGTTCATATATTTCAGTCTATATTCATCACAATGAGCTTTACAGTTAATGATATTTTATAAGAATTGGAAAGAAAGAAAAAAAACAGAGAAACTAAGAGCAGAAACTTGGTTATTGTTGTCCGAAGCTCAACAAAATTGCATGTTACTTTAAGTGTTTCCGGCGGCAATCCGTTATATTGTAAACACCCCTATCGGGGATGTCTACCCCGCAGTAGTTGGTTACTCTAGGAGGGAGTAGGGAATGCGTCAGTACTGGGGTGGTAGGTAGGCCGGGGTGGCGCTCCAGGATGTGGGTATTTAATTAATGCACAGGGGATGCATTGACCCAATAAATTGTATTATTGTTTTAGTATTAGTGCATTAGGGCCCGTAGTCGGGCCACTCAGACTGGGTAAAGCCCGTGTAAGCAGGACTTAAAGCAGATGCATCCTTACCTATTTAACTCTGTCATTGGGATGGCGACTCGAGTATGGAAGGCAGACCACGGGTCGTAGACGATACAATTCACCCTCTCTCCGTTATTCGCGTTATCGCTTCACGACCTGTCTTGGTTCTCTCACACACTTCACGATTCAAACACGATTCCGACACAGCGAGCCAGACCCCCGTAGTATAAATATATTCGGAAGTGCTGACTTCGCATTCCTTAGCGTGCCCGTGTTGAGGTAACCGCGTTTCGACACTTTCTGTTCGGTTACCTCATCTGACGTAATCCTCGGCGCTCAACCTGGTCTGCTATAATATCCCGGAGCCTTTCCGTTTTTGAGACCGTTAGCTGTGCGTATGACCTGCTCTGCCGAAATCTCTACATCCAGTATCGTAGGTGTAAAAAGCCAATGTCCCAATCTCCGTGAACCTCCGCATCTGCGTGGCTTCTCCCCAAATATCACTTTGAAGTAGCTCGCCCAGGTTCCTGGTGAAATTTTATTCTGAGAGGATTATTTTTGCCCTTAAGGTTTTAACTACTTTCCATATTTCGGTAACAAATATGCTTTCGTAAGAAAAGTTTGTATATGTTAGATCATAATAAACGGTAGGGATAGCTAAGTCATGTGAATGTAACACTTAAAGACTTTTAATATTCTGAGCAGGCCAGAGTATTATCTTGTATTGCAATTAAATCATTATTCCGAAATTGTACACAAATTAGGAAACAATATGCCTGCTGCGTCGTCAACTGCATTAAACATAACAAACAATGGAAAAATTCCTTCAATCCCTAAAGATTTTATAATTGTGTTTTTAAATAATGTTTGTTGAAATAATCGTTGCTATAATTGAATCGTTGAATCGTAAGCTATAATGTTGGTTATTGCAGCCTTACGATATTGCATGCCTACAAGTTCGTCACAATATGAGGGCGTGTGATGGAAAGAGAACTAAACAGTTAACAAACAAGTCGGTAGAGCATCGGAAGGACAGTCAGGTAAAGAAAACATCCGCAGTTTCAAGTTGCATTTACTAGCGAGCTGAGACCTGCTCCCAGCGTATTCACATCGTGGCCGACTACTACTTCTAGTAGTAAATATAATTAAATGATCAAGTTGCACTGATCAAACAAATGAAGTGCGATCGCATGATTCTGATTTCTTATTAAATAACTCCGTTTACATTGCATGCAAATACAAATATTTTACGACTGTATTTTAACAAAGCCGGCCCTCGTAGCCGTGGTTTCTGGAGTGGATAGCTACGGCGCTCCGCCAAGCTGAGGGAGACCCTCAGCTTGAGTCGCGGGTTCGAGTCCCGGCACGGGTGTTTGTGTATGTGTGTTTTATGCGTAATTGCGGTAATAGGTGATAAAGTAAATATTAAAACATAGTATGTACTCATAAACTGGGTAAACAGGGGAACTTAAAAAAACTATGATTTTGTAGAAATCGTTGATTTTATTTACGAAATAGTCCTAGCACTTGCTGCTCTTGATTTCCAAATCCACTATATAAATTTATCGTCACTTCGTGACCCGCGAATTTATCCATGATTTGAAATTACTCGTGACTTTACCTATGACGAGAGTGAAAACAACTCCTTAATGCGAAACAAATCTGCGAAATTGAATTGCAATAAACCCTTACCATTTCATACAGCCTTCCTCTTAATAGCACTACACATTGATAAGTGTTGTAGCTTGTAATTCAGGGTCCTCAGTTCGCAGAGATATTGGACTAGTACGTCGAAATGTCGGCACTTCCGCGTTCACTGGTCGACATCCTGCCGGCAAACCCAGTGTTTGATTGCACAGTGAAATGAAGACCTATATTTCGGAGAACTTCTGTTAATTTTAGTTTCTCTACTACGTAGAGTAAATAGGGGAAGTATTGCATTCCACCCAAAAATTCGATAGCGAGATTTCACCGGAAATATATGCTTTAAGGTGCCCTGAATCCAGTAAAGCAACTTTGGAAACATATCCGTGTGTGTCTGCGAACAGCATAATCAATAATGAAAAGTTGGATAAATACCAAACTTAGTGTTTGAGTTTAGTATCTTCCAAGGATGAGACACGACGATTTTCAAGAAAATCCTCCCCACCCCAGACTACTCTTTCCAGGGAGCATTTTTAGAACATTTTTAAGTTCTCTAACGATTTTTAATTAAAATATACTTAAGATATATTTATGGCAAATGAAATGTATATCTTGAGTTTTCTGGGAATGTCCCCAAAAGTCCTCTTCATTCTGAATGGCTTTCGCATAACCAGTAAACCCTAAGAAGATAGACAAAATGTTACTACACAAAAAATGTACATATGTTAAAACACACAAATTATGTCATATACATTTTTTTTGTCGAGTGACCCATTTGAGAGATATTTCTTGTTATTTGTTTTAATTTTCCAATACTTATACCTTTTCTAAATCGGGAATTCGTTATTCTTTTGTATCCTGAACCTACAAAGAGAATGGAATGCTCCACATAGCAACCAGCTCTTAAAAGATTTGACTATCGCTAAAGCCTACCATATTTCCCTTGCACCTACAAGAAAATTAGCAATAAGATTAACATCTCAATATCTCGATTAACATGAAGCTTACGAAGAATAAGCGTTTGTAAAAATAGTTCGTATAAGAGTAGGGAAAGTCGTGTGAATGCAACACATTAGATTTTTATTCTATGTTTCTAGGCATATTGCACTTATTTCTAAGATTTTTGTTTTTCCTTTCCCCTTTCTGAGATAGTATTTTATACGCATCTGTACAAATTTCACCCCTTTTCATCTATAGCCAGTTTCTTCCTAACCTTCTCACCCCCCTCAGCCCTTCTAAATCAGGACCAGGTCAGAACTCATTAAGTAGTAAGTCTCATTTCTGAAAAGGTCTTCCATAAGATCGTTCTGCAGCCATTGTGTTAACTTCAGGATGCTTTTAAATTTCATGCTTTGCATGTGTCGTGCAGTCATGGTATTCTATTCATAAATTAAGACAGCGTGAGTGAATGTGTGTTTGAGTGTGTGTGTGTGTGTGTGTGTGTGTGTGCGCGTGCGTGAAAATCCTTGGAAAATAAGATTTATACCTTCAGCAAAAATTACAGGGATGAGGTGGAAAATAATATGTCCGTCATGTGTTCGAGGCCTAATTTTATGTTGTACAATATTTATTAACACGTTACTTTATGTATGTATGTATGTATGTATGTATGTATGTATGTATGTATGTATGTATGTATGTATGTATGTATGTATGTATGTGTGTATGTATGTATGTAGGTAGGTATGTACATATGTAAAATCTTAATTATTTTCACAAAGCATCTTATCTTGGAGTTTCCTCTGCTACTGTTTGGGTAAGCATGGATATGCTTGACTCGCTCGTTAAAGTACCTAGCTTTGATGTGTCTTGACGGGGGATTGCGGATTCGAGCCCTGCCTCGAGCCGAGCGAGATGGCTACGCGGTAACGTGTGAGGCTCGCATTCGTGAGGTATCAGGTTTGATTTCCACCGACCTCCCACTCTGACCTTGAGTTTTTCGTGGTTTTCTCTGGTCGGTAGGCGAATGCTGGGGTGTTTATCATCCACCATGATTTCCTTTTCATCATTTCCCTTTCAATGCGTAACATTGTCATCTTTCAGGTGTGTTTCTAGGCTTCGTGGCGTATGGCGATGCCGGACATAATGCGGATGCTTGCTCAACGGAAAGAGTACTCACCGTGGATACTAGAGGGCTGCTTGGTCAATGGGTCACTCATCGCCCTCTCTGCAGCAGTGGGACGGGTCATAGAGCCTGGAGTTGTTAGGGACTTCCGCGCGTCTTTGTGGGTTGTCTGCTACGAACTGTAGCATCCTGTGGTTCCTTTACTTCATCCCTTCCTCCTGAGGGTGGTAGCCGCAGTAGATCTATGCAACTGTTAGCACGCGAGTTGAACTCCTCCGTTGATTAGCCTATACCTACATATAGCCTCCTAGGTGAAGTAGATGTGCCCCCCGTATGGGAGCCAACTTGAAGTAGTTATTTTTTTTACTGTTTATTTATTAGCCTCACGCTTGGGAAGCCAACTTGAAGTTGTATTGTTCTTGGAGTTTATGTTTTGATATTAGCTCTACGTATGGACGTCAATTTTTGAAGAAAGTGTTTTGTTGATAATTTACGTAGGAGTTACTGTTGTTGGAGTTTTTTGCACTACGCTTTGGGCATTAATTTGAAGAAGATTGTTTGTTACGTAATATGCTGCTACGTATGTAAAGCCTATTTGAAGATGTACTTTTGTTATTACGCTCCAAGTTTAAAAAATAATATTAACTTTGTTATTAAGCTGCTTCTATAGATATTATTTATGTTTGTTTTTGCCTCGGCTGCATCAGTATTGTTTTAGAGACACGTTTCTCTTATGCAGGGTTTGGTGCGACAAGAATGTAGGCTTACACAAATTTTAAATTTAAATTCACTTGTTTTTTTAATCCTTGGCACAAATTAAATAGCACTACACTGATATCAAGAGCTGTGAGATTCTTTAATTTAATACTTGCACTTTGTTAACGCGTATACTTAATTTTCGTTTCACACGAATACGTAATATTTCTTTTAGAGAACACATCTTCCATCCGGTCACTACCAAGGTCTGCAGGCAACTAAACATATTTCAACCGTCCAAACCCGTAAACTTTTGTATTTCAAGTCTCTGATTGGTTAATCCTAGTCCAATAGAATACCTGCATTTAATTAAAGCTTTTTCTGGTTGTTGATTGGCTATTTTAAACTGTCGCAAAATTTACATTATTGCTGCCCTAATCATGACTAGTAACATTCAAACTCAAACTCATTATTGCCTCAAGGTTACCTCATTGTTAGCAACTTTAAACTTATTATTCTCACAGCTCTTACATTATTAAATTACGTAATGCATTCACATAACATTATTAAACATGTTCACAATAGTATAAGCATTTGCAATGACTGTTACATACATTTTTAAAAAAATGGCAGGCTGTTATTGAATTTACATATTATATAATTTAATTGAAATTATTCAAGTGTTAAAAATACTGCCTCAAATTGCCCCTTTTAGAAATATTTAAAAATTGTTCTTTTTGTTTTGATCTTTTTAAATTTTTAAATATTTTCTGAGTCTCCTCAAAAGAAAGAAACATAACTTTTTTTTCTATTGCACCTCCTATTTTTCACTGTCACTTTTTTCACTTTTTCTTTAACACTCACTGGTTTTTCACTACACTCGTGTATGGCAGAATACTTCATATTTTGTTTTTCCTGCTACATGTTAGACACTTTTTAAGGTCAATGATCTGAGTGAAGTTTGTTTATTCACTATCACAGCCACTATTAAGCATTTTATATGCTATACATTTTACATATAATTTAATTAGACATATTAGACACTTGTTATTTATTTCTTAAACATTTTTTTTTTATATTTCTTAGAATTTCTAACTTGCACAATATAAATGTAGTTGCTATTTAGATTTATATTTTTCTCCTACTATCAATGGATTTTTTTATATGTATCTTTTTATCTAAACTCTCCTTTGTTATTGACCATTTGCTACATTTAGTAAAAAATATTATTTTAAATGGTACTTTACATTTTTAAATTATATTGCTTTCCCCTTTTATGTTCCAGATACTTTATTTTGTTTTTCTCTTGTGCCACACATAACCTGCATACTTTATTTTCTTTTTCTTTTTGTTCCACAGACTGTTTATATTGTTTTCTCTTTCTTTTTGTGCCACAATAACCTACATACTTTATTTTCTTTTTCGTCTTATGCCACAGAATTTTTATCCTTGCCCTAATCTTATGTTTTGCAGTAGTATTCCAAAACTTATTCATGAATAAAATTCTAAATGTCTCAAAATTCATTTCACTGTCTGCTAGCATATGTAACCATTCTAAGGTTTCGTTACCCAAGCATTTTCTAACTAGGATCATTTTTAATGCTTCAGGCATACTTTTCAATTTAAAACATTCTACAAGATCATTCATAAATTGTACTGGACTTGAGGAAGCATTAACATTAGGCAATGGTAATTCATTAAGCACAGAATAATAGTTTGACATTTGGTTTGGTACATGCATATGTGTGTCATCATTATTGTTTTGCGTTTGAGAGGCTGATGCTATGGAAAAAGCAGTGGCGTCTCTTGTGTTGTTAGTTAACAAAGGTGATACACTTCTTTCTGTACTTGCATTATTGTCATGCATTGATTACCATTTACAGAACTAGTTACATTTGCATTTACCCTTGGTACACTTGTACTTAAATTTTCAAAATTATTTCTAAGTTTATCAATTTCTTTGCCTACTTTCCTGTACTTTATCTTTAATTTCATCTATCATTGACTTTACTTGTCCTTGCCCTGTATTTGCTTCTTTTATTGCATCTGAATTTGTTTTTGCCATTTCATGCATTTTATTTATTTCCCCAGTTAAATCTATTTGTACCTGTACAAGATCTGCATTTGTATTTTCTACCATTGTTTTCAATTCTTCACCCTGTTTATCTAACTTGTAACAAATACCCTGTTTAGTATTAGTGAGTTTTAACTCCATTTCAATTACATTTTTATCAATATGACTTGATAATTTCTGTTCTAGCTGCTTACAACCTTTGTTTACTTTTAAATCTATATATTTTTCTATTTTGATTTCTAACCTTTTGCTTTCAGCTTTGCTTTCTTTCATACAATTTTCTATTTGCTTAGCTACATCTTTTCTTTATATTAGATAGCTCTGTATTTGTTTCAGTTAACTTATTACTTAACTCTACTCTCAGCTCTGTACTACTTTCATTTAGCTTACTATTAAATTCTTTACTTAATTCTACTTTCAGTTCTGTACTATTTTCATTTAACTCTTTTCTCAGTTCTGTATAACTTTCAGTTATCTTATTATTAGTGTATTTTAACTCTCCTCTCATTTCAATTATTATTCGTTTCAGTTATTGCTTTTAGAATGCACATTATTTGTTGTGATAAGTTTTCTTGCTCTTATTGGCTAGATGTGTGAGGGATAGTATCTCTTTGTGTTGTTCCTTGCACTAACATGTGTAAAGGTGATTGACCTTGCATACTACTGCTAACTCTTTCTATGTCTACCTGTGAATTTACAGATAACTGTTCTACATCTAACTTATTTGTTTCCTCTAGCTCTGATTGTAAATTTACATTGTAATCTGTAATGACTGACCTAACCGCTCCTACTTCCATTGTTATTGAATTTACATATTATATAATTTAATTGAAATTGTTCAGTGTTAAAAATACTGCCTCATCGGGCATGGGTTGTTTATGTGTTCGTAAATGTGTGTAAATAAAACAGACAGAATTAAAACAGTTATATAACAATTATATACACATTTGCGCATGTACAACGCTAGATGATACAATTAGAATACCATCCATTAGAGAAATTTCAGGTTCCATTTCAGCTTACTACAGTTTTCTCGGACTGTGAGTCCATTTGCTTCTATACATCATTTTTGTTTGACAAAAACAGTAAATAAAACGTTTCCGTGAAGTAATTCCAGAATGTAGGGTAAAATTTTTCACACCTACGACAGAAAGTTTCTAGTTTGTGAAGTCTTTCTTTAATATGCTTTTATAGGGATTGTAAGGGGCCATTCACAATGAAAATTAATTATATATTAACATAAAACGTAAAACTTAGACATGAACTTAAGTCGATGTGTTGTTATTCACATCGACAAATGCAAACAGAGGGTTAAACAGCTGAGCTAATATGGCGACCTAGGAAGCGATTACTGCCAAAAGAGGTTATGTACTTGTATCAAAATGGCTAAAGGGTGTTTAATTCACAGAAAAGCATCACCTACAATAACAACTTGTTTTGCTGCGATTTTTATAGATACCCCAGTGAGTCCTGGACTGTGAGCTTACACAGGAAATGTGTTAGCGAGTCAACACATGGCAATAAAAATTCTGATGGGAGGTGGTAGAATGATCACATGATGAAAATCGCTCCGTGATTGGCTAGTTTATGTTTAACACTGACAAACTTAAAAGCTTGGACCTTGCAAGCTTCTAAGTAAGTCCGCCCATGAGGAAACGCCGAGACCCAGCCAAATGGTAGTGCAGAAAGCTAAACCCCGCCCAAGACAGACATAAATCTAAAGCTTGTGTATATTCTTTTAAACCTCCTTTATCGCACAGGTAAAGCCGCATACGCGGCTAGGTACTGTGGCGATTACATTCCGCCCAGGTAAACCTGGGCGACCTGTTCTCGATTGCTGGATTGCTGGAAGCTTCTAAGTTGTGCGTGCGTGCGGGTGCGGCGTGCGGACATGCATCCAGCGCACACCAGCGAGGTTTCTACGAGGTCCGCCACAATTCCAGCGTCGCCGCCTCGAGATTTTCTGCGCGGTCCGCCACTTTTTGTGGGTCGGCCAGGTTCTTGAGAATTGTTCATGGCTGCAGCCTGGGAATTCATCCTTGACGCGCTCGCACGCAAAGCGTGCCAGCAACACACATCACGTAACTAACCGGGGTGCTTATGCGGGACCCGACTAACACACGCACTAAATCATAACCAACTCCCTGCATGTTAGACACTAACTGCACGAGGGAGGCGATGTAGTTTGCACGGCAACGCATGCCGGACGATCGCCACCGGGACGGGCGGGTGTGGGGCCCGTCCTTTTCCCCCTTAGGGGGTTTAATAAAAAAAAATAAAAAAAAAAAACGTACTTCTTCAACCAGCTCTACTGCGTCGCATTTCTTAAGGCGACCAGTGCATACGACTACATTGACCTTCAGTGGCCTCGTTACCATCAAGAGGCCAATTCCAGGCAGCGGGTAGGCGAACAAGGCCACAGCCACCTTCCGTAAGGAACGGTAAGGCGCACTAACCGTGTCCGGCCCTCTGTTTCGCTGCGCTATTGAGCACCACAGCTGCCTGCAGGTGAGGGTAAACGATTTTGTGCTTGTGTGCGCTGCACCCCTGGGTGCAGCGCAGTGTACCTTTCCAACATGCCAAAAACGAAACCCACCCAATCCATAACTGGCAAAGGCCCCAGCGGGAATGCCGGGCAAACTGCAACTGCCGCTGCCAGCACCAGCACTGGTGCAGCCAACCAGCCCTCGGGCGGCCCTGCCGCTCTGGAGGGCAAGAAAAGGGCACTTAGCCAAGAACGCGCAAGCGGTAAGGGCAAAGTGCGATGTTTGGACCAGTCCAAGCTTTCAACCAACCAGGGCGTCTCTCGCGAAGTTTCTTCTGACCGAGTAGACCAAATTTCGGAGCTCTGCTCCGACGACGGTCCAGCCAATTTAGGCTCCCACCATTCAATCCACTCCTCCATGGAGGAGGATGAGGCAAGCTCCTCTGGCCTTTCCACGGCCGGAGAAGACGACGACTTCCGTGAAGTGGTTTCACGGAAAAGGAAGCGTGCTTCCCGATTGGCTGCAGGGGGCGTGCCCTCTGGCCAATCAGGAGCGTCCGCGCAGCCTGCCGCTTCTGGGTCCGCCCAGAACGCCGGGCAGCGGAGCCACGTTCCACCAATCATCGTGGATGACTTTGCGGGGTCTGTAGGCTTCCTGAAGGAAGTCATGCCGACCCTGATCGGGTCATGCACGGTGAGGCGGAACAAAAGCCGCTTCATTTTTCAGGCCAAGCAGGTCGGGGACTATTCGACGCTGCTTAAACAGCTAGGTAGGAGGGGCATTCCCCATTTTACCTTCGGCCTAGACAAGGCCCGAGACATCCGCAGAGTTATCCGAGGTTTGCCAGCGGATACCTCGGTGAGTGACATCGAGGACGACCTCATCCGCCAGGGCATCACCCCAAGAGTGGTGAAGCAGCTCACCAGACCAGCTCCAAATGGCCAAGGCCCCACCCCCCTCCCACTATTTTTAGTAGTGGTGGAGCGGTCAGCAGACCCGGAGGCAAAGATAGATGGTGTCAACACCATCTGCTACCTTCGGGTACACATCGAACCATCCAAGGGCTCTGGCGGTCCCCCACAGTGTTACCGGTGCCTGGGGTTTAACCACTCCAGCCACTTCTGCTTCCGCAACCTGCGCTGCTTAAGGTGCGGAGGCTCCCACCCAAGAGAGGTCTGTCCCCGAACAATCGCCGAGGTTCCCACCTGTGCTAACTGCAAGGGGGAGCATGTGGCGTGTTACGGCGGGTGCCCTACGAGGAAGGCTGTGATAGCCTCAAGGAGACCACCTGCACCAGCAGCCCCCCAAGGTAGGGGAGGCCAACCAACAGCACAACAGCAGCACCCGCCAACTCCAGCTCCGCCACGGCAACAACATCAGCCTGCTTCCCGACGCTCTTATGCAGCAGCACTACAGAGCACCTCGAGTAGACCTGCGGTGTCAAGGGCCCCCACACAACCTAAGTCCAGCAAGACACAAACACCAGCTCCAGACACCCCAAAACCTCCCCGTCCTAGAAGGACAAGGCGACGTCGTCCAGCGCGAGAACCGGACTCGGAATCCGAGACCTCGTGTGAGCGTGGTACTCCCACTCTTCCACGCAGGTCGAGGGCCGACAAGGGGACCAATGGACCGGCGCCCTTGCCCAAGCCCCCCACTCCTCTCCCGAGAAGACCCCCAACCCCTCCTCCTGCACCACAGGTTTCTGATGTGCTGGGGTGGTTGCAGCAGCTGCTGCAGAACCACGGCCAGCGCATCTGCGATCTGCTGGTCAGATTCCTATCAACACCTGACCAAGCCGCAAAGATGGTAATTGCCATGGAGGGGCTCGCACTCCTGACCACTGTCATCCAGACGGCCCGAAATGGCGAATCGAACTAGGTCACGTACCTCGTTTCGGTTCGCGTTTTGGAGCGCGTGTGGAATGGCCGATCAGGGGAATGAGCTCCAGCACTTTGCTGGCTCATATGCCTTGGACCTCATTTTAGTCGGGGAAACACATTTGACACCCAACACCCGATTCCGCCTACCGGGCTTCAGCTGCCTCAGGACTGACCGTTTGGGCCGCCGGGGAGGTGGCACCGCGGTCCTCGTGAGGAACAGTGTTGTCCAACGCCCAATCCCTCTCCCGCCACTTCAAACCTTGGAGGCCACGGCCGTCTGTATTGATCTCGGCGGTACGGAAGTCATGGTGGTGTCTGTTTACCACCCTCCACAAAGGCTGTTCGTGCTCAACGATTACCTATCCATCCTCGCCCTTCATCCTAACGTTATCATGGCTGGGGACTTCAATGCCAAACATATGCGTTGGCATTGCAGCCCCCCGTCGTGTAGACGAGGCAATGAAATTATACGCATGATAGATGCGGACCCTCAACTTAGAGCAGAGGGTCCCTGGCAACCTACACATCATCCACGAGGTCGAGGACGGGCTTCTGTTATCGACTTCGCGATCATCAAGCATTTCCCCTTTCATATCTCACTCACATCAATCAATGCGCTCCACTCAGACCACAATCCTGTGTTAGCCGAGGTTAACACCCAGGTTGCCAGTCACGGCGTCCCGGTTCAACACCGGGAGGTCGACTGGGAATGCGTCAAGGTTTGCCTCAACGAATCCCTTCCACCCAACCCGAGAATCGTAGACGTCCCAACCCTGGAGGCGGCTGTCTCCTCCTTCACTTCCATCGTGGTACGAACGGTCCATAACCTCACTGTCAACACCCCAGCACCCTTGCACCCTGACGTCCTTCCTCTTGAACTCCACCTGCTTATCCGCCGCTCCTGGGCGGCACGCAGACTCTACCAGCGTCACCGCACGCCACATAATCGAGTGCTTCATAGGCGCCTTTGCCGGGAGGTCCGTCGCCGACTACGCGAGCACAGAGTGCAAGCGTGGAAGGAGACGATGAACCGTATGAACCTCGAAGATGGCGACGTGTGGAGGATTGCCAAACACCTCCGCAACCGCAGAGATCAATACTCCTCCCCTCTCCACGGCACCCAAGGCCTGGCTTACCTCCCCCAAGCCAAAGCAAATGTGTTTGCCGACTACCTTGAGAGGACCATGAGGCCTCGAGATGACCCCCAGGACGATGCTTTTTCCGAACGTACTCGGAGGGAGGTACGCCGATTCCTTCGACGTCCCCCCGACGATGCGGATCGATATCCCGTCATACGACCTTCAGAAATCCAAGGCGCACTCCGGCGTCTGAACCCCAAAAGGGCACCGGGGCCTGACGGGCTTACACCCGCCATGCTACGACGCCTTCCCTTCCGGGCCGTGCTCTTTCTCACCAGGGTCTTCAATATGTGCTTCGCCCTAAGTCACTTTCCACGCGAGTGGAGAGAGGCTCGGGTTATCTGCATATTGAAGCCGGGGAAAGATCCGGTACATCCTGCCAATTACAGATCCATCAGCCTCCTCTCTGTCCTTTCAAAAGTGTTTGAAAGGACCATTCTTAACCGCTTGTCTCCCACCTTAGGGGACATTCGAGCCATCCCACCACATCAGTTCGGTTTCCGTCCTGGGCACTCGACCTCCCAGCAATTGCTGCGCGTGGTGGAGGCGGCTGCCCTGGGCTTCCAGGACAGGGCTTACACCGCCGCAGTTTCACTGGATGTCGAGAAGGCCTTCTCGACGACCTGGCATGCGGGGCTCCTCAAAAAGCTCATCCAACTGGAGCTCCCTACACACTTAATACACCTGCTACACACATATCTAAAACACCGCACTTTTGTTGTTTCGGTTGCGGGACACAAATCTACACTAAGGCCAATACGAGGCGGAGTCCCCGAAGGTTCTGTTCTATCCCCTACACTTTTTAGTGTATATGTGGCCGATCTACCCACAGAGCAGCACGTCAACATGGCACAGTACGCTGATGACGTGCTCCTGTATTGTACAAGTAAACACCCAAACAGAGCCTTCAACCCCATTCAGAAACACCTCCGCCTCCTCCAAGAGTGGTGCAGGCGTTGGCGATTATCCATCAATCCGGCAAAAAGCCACGCCATTCTCTTCACCAAGCGCCGCTTTCCCGCAATCTTCCCCACATTCAGCTATCTCGGAAGAAGGATAGAATGGACAAATGCCATCTCCTACCTGGGGGTTAAGTTAGATAAGGGTCTAACTTTTCGGGGACGCGTCGGGGACGTCGCGCGTCGGGGACATGGGGCTGCGGCTTCATTGTACCCGATGCTGGGGTCTGAGATGCCTGTCCCTTTAAAGTTACACCTTTTTCGGGCGCTGATAATCCCCTTCCTGCTTTATGCCTGCGAGATCTGGGGCATGGCCGCAGATTCCAACCTGCTGCTCCTGCAACGGGTACAGAATAGGTGCCTTCGGGCCATCTATTGTGTAAACCGCTCCTTTCCCGTGAGACTGCTTCACGAAGCCTCATCTCTTCCTTACGTGGAGGATGAAATTAGGCGCCGGGCCGCAAAATTTTACGACCAGTTGCCATACCATCAGAGCGCCCTAGTTAGGTCTCTTGGGGATTATGACCCCAGAACACGCCGCTTGAGGCATCACCGGCTTCCCCGCATGGCTTGCGGGCATATCCGGTAACAGCGGAGTAATTCCAACAGCAGCTAAAGCTGAACTCCAACACAATCCATTCAAGAGTAGCTTGGACTTCAAAATTAAAATCCCAACATGTTTAAATTACAAAATTCATACCACCAGCGGTGCACAAGGGTAGTTGCACCATGACCGGCTACCGTTGAGGAACAAACTTTGTTACCTCCTTTCTCTCCCCCTACCTAAAGAACAACCGCCATCCTGTAACCCCCATATCCCGTCACTACGTGGTAAAGCCCTAATTAGGGAAGGTACACGCCTAAGCACACCATCGGGTTGCCCTCAACCTGCCATCTAACGCACAGCACAGCACAGCACAGCTTCTAAGTTTACGTCTAATTCAATGTTTTATTTTTATGCTTACGTGATTCACTGTGAATGGTTCCATTGTAATACATAGCAACTAGCTTTTAAGGTTACGTTATTCTTACGATTAATTTTCATTGTGAATGGGGCCTAAAACAGGAGCATTAATTGTGTGATAGAAACAGAGCTTCTCACACGGAGGCATAGCTAGGGAGGGGTTTTGGGGGTTGGAACCTAGCGTTACTAAAAAACTTTAAAAATTAATAGCAAAAATAGCTTCGTTAAAATAATAGCATCTTTCTACTGGCAGGAACATGACACTTCCTATCATACCATTAGTGGCGCTACATTTACGCCGCATGTCTTAGACAATATCGCCAAAGGTGACAGCAACAGAAACTGTACTTTAGATTATGTAAGTACTGCCATATTATCATATCGAGGGCATTTTTCGTTCCGGTGTTAAATTTGAGTGGTTTTCAAATGAGTGAGTATCTCCCAGTCTAAAATATAACTAGAGACTCTATTTCGTAGTGAAATAACATGGCCTTCAGCGGTAATATAAAGTACTTCACATTGATAATTAATTCTCATGTCATTTGCCACTTAGATTACACAAAACATCCCATTCTAATTTGAAGTCCAATTGCTGCACCTTTATCTATGAATATGAAGTCCATTTATTGAAATATTTCAAGTTAGGATTAATTCATATTTGTGATTTGAATTGATACAAATTGTTTAAAAAATTGGCCCCTATGCACACCCCCTTTAATGATTTTCTGGCTATGCTACTCTCTCCCCTGTTCAATAATACAAAATGCAAATATTACCTTACAGAAAATCTATGCTTGTTCACTTATAATATCTGCTTTGTTATTTTGCACCGTCATAATTTACACTACAACATGAAGATTGAAATAACGATTAAAGTTTATAAAAAGAGGAGAGAATAGACAAGGAGGCTTTTAAATGCAAAACTTCCTGTTTGCAAACAAAAGTTATTAAGGTGTTAAGTGTAAAATTCCGTAATTTAACATGGATTGAGCGACCTCGTAGTTAGCTTCAGGGGTTGGGTGGGGAGCTGTTTTCAAATTCCAGTAAATTATTTTGCCTCCTCCTAACGATCAGAACAACACATATATTATATTTAAAATAACATTTATGCAATTTATGCAGCTTTTTTACCCATTTAGAACAGCAAAACGGTCTTTGGATGGGCAATAAGATGGTAAAGTGATGCAGGGTTATTATATGAAACGTCCAGGAACCGTCAGTAAAGACGTAAAGAATGAGATAGTCTATCAGCGAGAGTAAGGTTTTAGTGCACCTTAAAATAATTAAAAGGATTGGACTGTGACTAACTTGTTTGATAAACCAGCCAGAATAAATGGTGAGGGCGACTGGTATTTCTAATCAGATAGCGTTCCAAGAAGTTTTTGGATCCAGGTGCAAGAGTTCATGTCACGAAGCATCAGAAAATCCCTGGGGAAGTCCAAGGAATCTAAGTGCCTCAGGAGATAGTTGTTGGCATTATTGCAACACGACCGAGCAGGCAGGTACAATACCCAGAGAAGAGAAGGTATAATTGCAGGATCACGCTTTCTGTTCAGCTGTTTGAAAAGTCAAGGCCTCCTACACTTCTTCCAGTCGTCGCTGGGATATTCGAGTGTAACATGCATCTCCTCGGTAAGTGCAAGAGTTTATGTAATGTTCTAGTGTAATGCTGAGTGCTCGTTCATAGATTTTACGTTCTGCACATCATAATAATTTTATAAATCTCCACATCTTTAAAATAATTCCACTTCCTTGTCGAGAAAGACGACCACTTTGCTTTCAAAGAATGTAAACATTGCTGTAACTTGCAAACTCATACAATCTTAGTTCTAAACAACTCTAAGCTTGCTTCATTAATAGTCCGAAAGCATCACAGGCACCTTCTCCGGTCAATGTGTCGAGTTTAGTATTAATGTAATTTCAACGCAATGGCCCCGCCTACCTCTCACGTGGACTGCTGAGAAACAGAGATTAAACGCGTGACAAGTATGCGCTCTCGGTCACTAATTGTTGTAGAAACTCCACACTGCGAGGGCTTAAACAATCTTAAACGTGCATAAGTATTCTCCGACTTCTTTTTTAATTCTTTCATGTATATAATCCACTTTATCGGGGGATTTGACTTGAGAAACAGTTGATGGTGTTGGTGATTTTACTCGCTTAACTGTAATTTTCGTAACCTTGGATTTATTGGTTTTTACTCTTTGTTTTCTTACCTTTAGAAATCGCATTTCGGTGTGGGCAGGATTTGTGGAAATCCCCTTATTCTGGCAACTCACCCTAAGCCGAGATTCGGACTCGGGCCCTCTGGTTTAGTAGATACGTAAGCTACACTGAGGTGGCGCGTTTGTTTTTAAATAACCTTAAAGGTATTATTTCTGAAATCTATGTATAGGTGTTTTGCTCTAATATAAATTTTACCACTCATTAAACAGCCTCTGTTGAATTTAAAACAGTTTTGAAGATATGATCCTTTTGATTGTTTTTTGTTATAGCATGAAATAGTATTTTAAAGAATTTATTACACTTCTTGGTACACTTTTCGAAAAATGATTATAGAGATGTGAATTTTTAACGCATGTAGTTCACACTAATATACTGCTTAGACCTTTGGTTAACCGAGCTTTCTCATTAAGGACATTACTATTTTGGGGAAAAAGTCTAAAAATATTACAAAAATGATTTAAAATTCACATTTGTTAGAAAGATGTAGCATGTTCTTAAAATATATAAAATTTAAGTAACTTATAAAATGCGAATTAATAACTTAATAGATGTTAAACACGTTAACAACGCTTGTTCCACTGTTAAAAACTTATAACATCTGTCAGTGGAATATTTTTAAAACCAATTTACATTTAGAAAGAATGATAAAAATGTAGTCAGAATAGACAGCATATATTTTCATAAATCTGAGTAGTAGTTAATTTAAAAATGAAAAGCATCACGTAAGTAAACCCTGCAGTATCCTAAAGAGAGGCCTCTAGCGGTACAGATTAATGAACTGACGTGTAAAACCTTCAAGACCATGAAATTGCTGCATAAAAACATGTTGAAAAAGCATGCTTTAAAATGGTTGCTGACGGTATGCGTGATACGAACAACAGTACCAACCTAATAACTTCTTTGAAATGAAAATAAAAATTTGCATTTAAATTAATTAACACGGCGTGGCCAGTTCCGGTTGAAAAAATGGCGTAAGTTGGAGTTATTATTGATTTGAAAAGCAAAAAAGGATGGAATAGATTTATTTGGCTATCGAAATCAATAAAATGAATATTTAAAATGGAAGAAGAATAGATCAAAGTTTAGAAAATCAAAACTAAAAATGGTGTGCTAAAACTATGAAAAAGAATAAAATTGTTTGCATTAAGTAAGACATTTCAGGATTAAAAAGTATGTATTAATTTAATTTCAGTGAGTGCTATTAACAAAAGCAAAAATAATGTGTCAGTACCTAAAGGCGATATAATTATTGATGGTTAAAGTGAGGTTTTTAAAAGGGCAAAAATGTTAATGAAGTAATATGCCCATTAAAAAAATGAGACAGAATACATCATTAACAATGAAAAGATAGGACGTGTTAATAGGCAGAATAAAACCTGGATTTATAAGAAGATGAAATGGTAAAATAAATAAATAAATGAAGAAAGAAAGAAAGAAACATAACTAAAGTGTAATAAAATTGGTGGATACTGAATAAATGAATAAAAGAATAATAATTTAATGTGTTGAATAATAAAACATTCCTGATTAAAGAGGACGTTTATCTCCGGCCGATGTTAAACAAGAAGTGAGCGCAAGAAAAACTGGTTGATAATAATCAGACGCTAAATGGAATAAACTATTTCAATGGTGTACGAAAAAAAGTGGTGCCGTTTTTGGAGACCGCGACTATTCATCGATTATTGTGAATTGCCTGTTTTTCCGCCGATTATTATTGTGTCGACATTTGTCTTCCAGTTTAAATGTGAACTTACTGACGAAGCCGGGGTACCCATCTAATCTCTTTTAGAATCAAATAAGAACGTTATAAAATTCTACTGTGGTCATTATCGCTTTGTATAATTTTGAAACTTTTTTCAATTTTATACCTTTTTTATTGATTTGTTTTGAAAAAAATGTCAAAGTGTTATACACACATGACTTTTTCTACTCACTATCGTTTATTTCTATATAGTTTCTACATACTATTCTTACGCAAGCTTGTTACTTTCTCTACAACTTACCGATATTAGGTAGGGGAAATATTGACTACCATCCAAAATTCATACCGAGATTTCATTGGAAATACACATCTCCAGACTCCCTGAATACCCCCCAAAAAAATCATTTTTAGAAAAGTATCGTATGTGTGTGTGTGTGTGTGTGTGTGTGTGTGTGTGTGTGTGTGTGTGTGTGTGTGTGTGTGTGTGTGTGTGTTTGTCTCTGACTGTCAGTGTGTCTGATAACTGTATAACCGATCTTCACTTCGTTTCTCGCGATGCCATGGAAAGAGTATGGAATTTCAATGCTAGCATATCTATAGCGACCGGTTTTAAAACATTCGACTATCATGTTTCTTTGTGCCTACAATGAAATGTAATGAAACCATTCCTACAAAAGTTTATCTCCATAAACTTAAAGTAGATAGAAAAATAAAGTTTTTGTAAACAATACACTGCCGAAGAGATATAAAAAAAATTCTTATGTGATACATTCACAAGACATCCTCTACCCTCTAACGTTTATTAGTGGGTACACAAACTATTCTTACTAAAGCTTATTTTGCTGTCTACTACGTTTTGTAAGGATATAAAGAGAACAACGATAGCCAAATGCTTAAGAATTGACGCTATATGCTGGCCTTAAAATTCCATACTGTTTCCATATCGCAAGAAACAATTGAAATTCGATGCGACTTAAAAAGAATGACAACGTATTGAACAAATCGAGCCATTAATAACGGATATCTTGAAAATGCCTGGTGTTGTTTGAAATAAATTGCGTGTTTTAAAGAGATCTACCGGAAATATATGCTTTGAAACCCCCTGAATCCAAAAAAAAAAAAAAAAAAAAAAAGCATTTTTGGATACATGTCCGTGTGTGTGTGTGTGTGTGTGTGTGTGTGTGTGTGTGTGTGTGTGTGTGTGAACAGCATAACTCAGAAACGAACAGTCGGATAAACACCAAACTTGGTATTTAGGTTCAGCATCTTCCAGAGATGCGACACCAAGGTTTTCAAGAAAATCCCCCACCCCACATTACCCTTTATATGGAACATTTTTCGAAAATTCTAATTTTCTCAAAAATGGCTCTAACGATTTTGATTAAAATATCATATGTCTAAGATGACATAAGCTATTAAGAGATATGTCTATGCTTAAAGGCTGTATTTCTATATTGCCCTTGCAATTACAAAACAAGGGGAACATAGTAGGCCTTTAGCGATAGTCAAATATTTTTAGAACTGGTCGCTATGTGTAAAATGTAATTCTCTTTGCATGTCAAAAGATCGTTTCTGCAAATGTTTATCTCGATTAATATGAAATAGATGGAGAATAAGAGTTTGTAAAAATAGAGTAGGGAAAGTCATGTGAGTGTAACACATCAGATTTTTTTTTTTTGGTCATGGTAATGCAAAGAGAACCACATAGCAACCAGCTCTTAAAATATTTGACTATCGCTTAAATCCTACCATATTCCCCTTGCACCTACAAGAAAATTAGCAATAAGATTAACATCTCGATTAACATGAAGCATATGGAGAATAAGCGTTTGTAAAAATAGTTTGCACAAGAGTAGAGAAAGTCATGTGAGTGTAACACATCAGATTTTTTTTTGTCCTGGTAATGCAAAGAGAATGGAATACTCCACATATCAACCAGCTCTTAAAATATTTGACTATCGCTTAAAGCCTACCAATTCCCCTTGCATCTACAAGAAAATTAGCAATAAGATTAACATCTCGATATCTCGATTAACATGAAGAATATGCAGAATAAGCCTTTGTAAAAATAGTTTGTACAAGAGTAGAGAAAGTCATGTGAGTGTGACACATCAGATTTTTGCTTTCTCTAGTACGTATAGTAAGTAGGGGAAGTATTGTATTCCACCCAAAAATTCGATACCAAGATTTCACCGGAAACATATGCTTTGAGACCCCCTGAATCAAAAAAAAGCATTTTTGGAAGCATGTCCGTGTGTGTGTGTGTGATTGTGTGTCTGTGAACAGCGTAACTAGAAACGAACAGTCGGATAAACCCAAACTTGCTATATAGGTTCAGTATCTTCCAGAGATGTGACACGAAGATTTTCAAGAATATTCCCCCATCCCAGATTATCCTTTACATGGAACATTTTTTGAAAATTTTAATTTTCTCAAAAGTGGCTCTAATGATTTTGATTAAAATATCATATGTTTAAGATATTTTCATGACAAATGAAATGTATATCTCTAATTTTATGGGAATGTCTCCAAAATTATTCTTCATTGTGAACGACTTTTGCATAACTGGTAAACCATAAGAAATAGACAAAATTTTACTACACAAAAAATGTAGATCGCGTTAAAATACACAATTTATGTCATACATTTTTTTGTTGAGTAAACCATTTTCGAGATATTGCTTGTTATTCGCTTAAATTTTTCAATACTTATTTTCTGAAATGGGAATTCGTTATTCATTTTTTTTATGTACCGGACATGCAAAGAGAATGGAATGCGCCACATAGCAACCAGCTCTTAAAAGATTTGTCTATCGCTTAAAGCCAACCATATTCCCCTTGTACCTACAAGAAAATTTGCAATAAGATTAACAACTTGTTTAACATGAAGCATATGGAGAATAAGCGTTTGTAAAAATAGTTTGTACAAGAGTAGGGAAAGTCATATGATTGTAACACATCAGAATTTTTTTGTATATGTTTTCGTCTATCGCTTAACGTTTACCAGTTAAACAACATTCTACAAAATTCATTCCAAATGAAGAGCACTTCACACGCAATTCACAGCAAATTCAAGATATACATGTTTTTTGCCATGTAAATGTCTTTAATATATGGTATTTTAATCAATATCGTTAGAATCATGTTTCAGAAAATAAATTTTTTAAAAAAATTCCATGTAAAGTGTAGTTTGGGGTTGGGGATTTTTTTGAAAACCTTCGTGTTGCATCTTTGGAAGTTACTGAACCAAAATACCAAGTTTGGTATTTATGCAACTGTTCATTTTTTAATTATGCTGTTCACAGACACACACACACGCATGGACCCTTTTTTTTTAATTCTGATGTGATACATTCACATGACCTTCTCTCTCTATCGTTTATTAGTGAGTATACAAACAATTCTTACTAAAGCTTATTTTTATATCTACTACGTTTTAATCCATATAAATCTTTGCAGAAATAGCTGCATTACACATTCGGTTATAGATACAAAAAGAACAGCGATAGCCAAATGTTTGACTGTTGCTGGCATTTAAAACTCCATACTATTGCTATGCAATCGTGAGAAACAACTGAATGTTGAAAGGACTTCAAAGAGTGATCAAGAAATGAACAATTCGAACCATTAATAACGGATATCTCAGAAATGGCTTATGCCACACGAAAAAAAATTATTTGAAATAAATTGTATGTTTTAAAGAGATCTACATTTCTTATGTGGTACGTTTTCGTCTATCGCTTAACGTTTACCAGTTATACAAGATTATACAAAATTTCTTCCAAACGAAGAGGAATTCATAGGTACTTCCCAGAAAATTCAAGATATAGATACATTATATTTGTCATGTTAACATCTTTAATATTTGTTATTTTAATCAAAATCGTTAGACCCATCATTTAGAAAATAAAAAATTTCGAAAAATGTTCCATGTAAAGATATTTGGGGGTGGGGGATTTTCTTGAAATTCTTCGTGTCGCATCTTTGGAAGGTACTGAAATTAAATTAGTCATTTTCAGATAGATCGTCCATTTCAGGTCCCAACAATATTAAAAAAAAAGGCCTTTAAAATTAATTTCCTGTGCTCCCCATAAAAGTTAAGTGTCTAGGAGTTTCTGAAAGAGTTTACACAGCCACCAACAGATCTGTTGTTATCTATAGAGTTTCGAGATTTTAATTTATTTTCACTGACTCTCACCTCCATCCCTATCTGGGTCAGATTTGAGATTCTCAAAAATCAGCTGTACTAGTCAAAATACTTCAGGTAATTTTGTAAATCGTCTTGAGGATCAATTTGAAATTTGCTCTAACATACTGAGCACTACCGATGCATGGAAACCTGATTTTTAACTTAATATGATCCATTTCAATGAATTTTCCGATTTCACCAGAATTTATTATACCTAAAAGGCGTGCCCTTTTTTTATAAGAAACTCAAAATTTTCATGCATCAGTGAATGTCTCTGTCTTTGAGCCATCCGGCTTTTAAACATTTTAGTTTCATTCTTAAAAAGCTGGTATAGGACAAATTGACACCATCTTAAAAACGTTTGCACAAGTTCTTCGTTGAATTTGTGAAAATCTGGTCTCATGAAATACTCCGCGAGTTTTGCTTTTATTTGTATTTGAACAAGGAATCATAAAAAATCTTCCTGAATACATCACGATCCCCCAAACAGGTGGCAAATTTGCTTTTCTTTCGAAGAAGCTCCCCTCCGAATTTTATAATTTTAGCTCTCTTTTTCCTGAAATACTCAGAGGGAAGACTTTTCTTTCTTTCTTGTATCTTTTTACATCGCTACCAAAAAGCGTTATAGTAAAAACACTTCCTTTTAAAGCTGTTTCTAATTTGGTGTGACATATTCCAAGAATTCAATCTAATTGAAATAACAAATATTAATCAGGGTTATGGATTTTGTTAGAATAAATCGTGAATGTTGCCAGAAGATAACAAATCATCACCACCATCCCTATAAAAATGGGGACGGAGTGAGACGGAGGTGAGAATTGCAGCGAAATTAATGTTTTTGTCTTTTTCTTCGCCAACACTGTTCAGCTTGGTTACACAATTGCTTTCCGCCAAACAATGAGGATAGGAAAAAATATTTCAAATTCCTATTATGTTTTCTTACCAAGAGGCAAACTAAGACGAGTTGATAATATAGGATCGAACAGAACCCCAAGTAATGTTAAAAGGTTGCAGAACATCCGTAATATATTAATGGATTAATGAAATCAAAGCCAACATTCGAGCTTACCTTGTTGATAAGTCTTTGCCATTCAATCGCAGACTTCAAGCTGCACTCTACTGGCGGCAAGAGAAACAGGCATTTCTTGGGATGGAGGTGAGAGAAAAAGAAGCACCAAGCAAAAACATACATCCCTTCTCTGTTGCAGGGACACAAAATAATTGTTAATATAGAACATTATATTCCGTATATTTCTACTCATGATAGGCTTATCGAAGCGCGAATAAACAAAACAAAATATCTTATCTCAAGTACTTAACGGTTGTCACTCTGGAATCAAGGCACGGAGCGTGAGATTTACGCATATTTTGGGTGCATAAAAATTAGAGTGATGAACAAATTAAGTTTTCACTGTCTGATAACGTAAACGAGGTTTATTATTTACTTTTACTATAACACAAGTGCGGCTATAAGAAAAACAAGGAAGGGAAACTCTGGAACACGCCGTGGGATATCCATTTGAATATACCTAAAACTCAAATTTTGTATTTATCCGACTTTCCGTTTTTGAGTTATGCTATTCACAGACACACACACACTCATGAACCTTTTTATAAAAATTTTTTTTTTTTTGGTTTCGGGGGTCTCAAAGCATGTATTTCCGGTGAAATCTCGGTGTTGAATTTTTGGGTGGAATGCAATACCATCTCTACCTATTATGTACGTGGTAGAGAAAGTAATAAACGACAGTGAGCAGAGAAGGTCATGTGAACGAAACACATAAGATTTTTTTACAAGTTGCCCTTGAATCATATTCGGTCTTTACATCGACTTTTCCCGTTTCTTACTTCCTCCTTTTACCACCAATATTTTTTTTCCAGTAATTAGCCAAAGGAAATGATATTTCTATTTCCGTAATCTTTAAAAACGGGACAGCATTCGAAATGCCAGTTCCACGGAGGATTAGGGTTACACGGCATATCGTTACAAATTATTGAATTTTCCCCACTACTTCTGGCCAAACAAACAATTGAAAATATTTTGGAGATTAGGCTTTGAGTATGTTAATTGTTGTCTTTTACTGTAAGGCAAAAGTATTGTTAATAAAATTACACCTCCTGCTCCTAGTGGAGTAGACTTGTGCTTTTTAATCACACAAATTACGATAACGAAAAAAAACACTATTTCGCGCCATTTTTACTTTTTACTACACCAAGCTTTAAATTCACTGGAAAGGAAAAGTTGTTTTCTTTATAATGCCTTTTATTTGTGGCATAGTAATACGGTATTTCAGGATAAAAACTTTAATCCGAAGTTGCTTTATTTCAGAATTCAACCACTCGTGCCATGCTTATGAATCTGTAACGATTTATATAGTATTTAAAACTTTGGATGGGAATGTAAAATTCATTGGTTATATTATGAGAAGAGCTAGGAAATATGGATGCAAAATATTGGTCAAAAAGCATTATAAAAGATGTCTAATTTAGTTGAAAAAGGTGCAAATTTAAAATGTAAATATTATTACAAAAAGTATCAAACACAAATGATGTGACAAATGATCACGCAAAATTCACTCGTGTATGATAAAAACCTGCCTATAATGTCACTATTATTAAAGTAATTCGCCCAGAAAACTGTTAAAACAGAAAAAATTTAATATTGAATGTTTTATGGTTCTTTTTTTAATTAGGTTGCACCTCCGAGTATTAAATAAACACTTGCAAATAGAAAGTTCCACGTCAACAGATTCTACAAGTGGTGCGTATTTTGTTTGTGGTCGGTAATGCAGATGCTTGTTTGTTTGCAACATCCTCAACATGAGAGTTTTTGGCTAATCTCTGCCTCCAGCTTTTGCTTTCGAATACCCTCCAGTACTTCCTTCACGTTCATCAGGACAGCTCACTTAACACTGTCCCTCCAGTTTTGAAGTAGTAGTTGTAGGGAAAAGTGTCCATGCACAGTTCAACTTGCAATTCATGTTGATCTGCTAGTTCGGGCGAACGGAACCTAGCTGTATTTTGACATAGGGATTCATTTCTTCAAACATCTATTGTGTTTTTAAATAATCCTGTAAATGTGATTTTATTGGAAGTAAAAATTAACGAATTAAATTTAAAAGGCGTATCTTAAATCAGCCGGGACATACACTGCCCAATTCAGGATATTCTTTCCTCTCTTCTTTTCGGAAATCTTATTGCTAGTGGATATATTATTTCCTAAATGTGATTCCACTGTAAATCAAAGTACAAGCTGGCCAACATAACTCAATGTTTCTGCCTCTCTAACCAAATATCATATAGTGCTGCAGGACATTTACTCTCACTTAATGGGGTCACGCTTCATAGGTATTCCATTCATGTACTTGACCTACTGTCACTGCGGGAGGCGTAACACATTTCATTCATAATCCAGATATGAATGACTATTCTTCGAGTTTGCCCGCCTCTTTCGTGTCGGGGAGCGTTTCTGCCTCACATTCAAGAGGTCCCGTGTTCGAATCTTGGTTAGGGTGGGTTACCCGGATAAGATTTTTTTTTGGGGGGGGGGTTCCTTATCCTGAAAAGGCGAATGTCGGGTAACTTTAAGCTCTATGAGCCCCGGTCTTATTTGGGCATAATTTCACCCATTTCATTCATTCATCGTGCGATATGACCTACCAGATTAAAGGACCTTAAAGTTCAAGAAAAAATCGAATTTAACTTTTAAAGATAGGTAAAGCATAAGGCCATTCATTACCTTAAGAGGTAATGACAAGCACCGCAACAATGTCGGCAATGAATGTACCTACCCATATTAAACAGAGAAACAAATATGCATACATAACCTCTTGTCTGGTTTACAATGTCTAATCTAATTTGATGTAATTGTCAGATAGAAAACATTTTCAGTTATGATAACATTTGATAAACTGATGATTTGACACAGTATGCTGAAAGTGGTCTGCACAGCACATACAAAAGAATCTGAAAAACATTTGTTTGGGCATAATTTAAAGTCACTTAAAATGTGAGATCATATTGCCTGAAGCTTCTTTTTGTTCAAATAGGTAAGTCATCATGTGCTAGTCAGATGGCCTTCATTGTATGGTAACCTTCATATGCCATTTATTTACTTTGTTTATATTGATTTAATCGGAAGGAGGATTTTTTGAAATAATGGAATTTCTATTCTGTGCAACATTGAATAAACGGCCATAGGTGGATACTCACTTTCCTGTACAATCTGCTTAAGTAGCTTGCATATCTTATACAGCTTCATTGCATATTTCCCTGCCTATACCACACTTTATTTCCATACAATTTTATCTTTTGATGGAATATGCATCATATATTAAAGACTCCAATTCTATATTTACCTGGTGAAAGGAAACCACAAAAAAGTAAGATTGGTCAGTGGGATATGAACCCAAAACATCCCATATGTGAGCTAAAATGAAACACATTAGTGAAGGGAACCACAAAAAAGTAAGATTGGTCAGTGGGATATGAACCCAAAACATTCCATATGTGAGCTAAAATGAAACACATTAGTGAAGGGAACCACAAAAAAGTAAGATTGGTCATTGGGAAATGAACCCAAAACATTCCATATGTGAGCTACAAATGAAGCACATTATTTTACTAACCCTAGAAAGCTAATCTAAGATAATACACAAAACAAAAACTAGACATCATTGGGAAGATAAGACATGAGCAAAATATGTGCAGATGCATGGCTAAGTCCTCTGTAAGGTTGTCAGAAAAGAGGTAGGGAGAGAATTGATGGGAAAAGTGCAACACTCATGCATAACAATGCAAAAGCAGTTGTTGAATGCTGTACAATAATGTCTATTGTTCAATCAAGTGTTTTGTTTATCCTAGTATCTTCCCCTTTTAACAGGAACACTCCAAGTCATTTTAACCAGTTTTGCCTATTGTATTAGAAAGGAGTTTTATTACAGTACTTTAAAATAACAACATACATCTATTGTTTAGAGTAGAAAAAACATGCAAAATAAGTTCTGATCTCATTTAAGGTCCATTGTCACATTCAAGATAGCGTCTTGCTTGCTGTTCACATAATGCTCTCAAACAGCTTGGACAGCGTATCTTGAATTTTCTTGACTTCTGTTCTTCATCTCATCAATAGTTACATTTACACAATATATTTCTACCACGACACCATGGCAAGTAGCACGTTTCCAAGTGGTATGTCGTTCATGACTTTAAAAGTTCAGAGTGGAGACAATTAAGTGGTTAATCTTTATTGCTCAGCCTATTGTGAATGTAAATATTGTATCTGTTAACTCCGCAATATTACCATTCCATAAAAGACAATGAGCAGCCATCTTGTCTTTCTATTCCGTGATATTTGAGTATGTATTTGATCTAATGTGTCCATGGCATCCTTTTTTATGTTCCATTTATATGTCACATTTAAGGTAACATCAGCAATTATGTACACTTGCTAATACTGATGTTAATCTTTGGTTTGGCATTACTTTTTTTATTACATTAAATTCACACACACTTTTACACTCTCATTCATACTTCCAGACTCTGGGGAGAGTGAGAGAAAATCCTGGCTAAAGAAAAATTTTCACCTTCCAGCCAGGACCTCTGGATTTGGCGGTTTGCATGCTAACCACCAGACCACAGACCAGTCGGCATCCTTTGCTGAATTGCAAAATTCAATTATACTCGTATCTGACATTTTGTTAAGTTAGTTGGTTGGTTGACATACTATGTCATGAGTTGCAGAAAGCAAACCTACATTGTTTGGTTTTGTTTTGTATAATGCAAAGATCTTTTACTGGTCAAAACAAAACATTGATATACCAATGTACTATCTTAGCCAATTAGCCATATCATTGAACATTTCAGGTAGATTTTTTGTATTTGTTGTCAATTTATATGTTGATAGGATTTCAGATGACAATGGCACTGGTGTAACCCAGTTTTTCACAATTAGTTGTGGTTAATTCTATAAACACTCTTATCTGCTTGTTCACAATGTGATCCACCAAGTGTGGATTTTTAAGTGTACCTAGTATACTTATGAAGGTATGGTATTGCACCAACATCTACTTTGTAGCATTGTCTCATGCATAATAATTTTTGTAGCACATCATTAGCTTGTTAGGAATGTACTTTTTGCAGTGGGAACCCTGTAAAGCAGGACCCTCTGGATACAAGTAGTTCATCAGTTGTAAGGTAGAATGCAGGCCTATACAACTCCCTATAGGCTCCCTATGATTGTTTTCATATATCTATTTCTGAGGTGAATTTTAAATTTTTCTCTTCTGTCAAGTTTGGTGGAATGACCATTAAAATATAAACAGCCAAACATCACAAAGGAAATTGTATGTGTCAGTGCCTGATACCTCATTTTACAATATTCTTAATCAAATAGGTATCTCCTCTGAAGTTATATATTCTGAACTGCAGTCAATAACAAAAGGCTTACAAATCATCAAATTCTTCCTCACTGAAGTCACATACTATAGCATTCTGGATGCTATAAATCCTGCATTTTGTTGCACTTTTTTAGTTTGTGTGTTTGATCATTTTATGGCATAAGGACTGAGATATAAACTCATATGTTTTGCTTCATCTTTAGATTTCTGTTGAATATGCTTGATATTTCTTGCTGCTGTACATGTATTTGTATTCTCAAAGAATGTGCACATGACCAGTTGTGGCCCATGCTTTAAAAGGGTGAAGGGCTGCAGGCTTTAGTAAAGAAAGATAACAGAATTTAAAAAGATCATCATTTAGCTATACAATAATTATCATGCAAGACTCACCTACTTCTCATATATAAAGTCAATCCTCTTGTCTTCCAGAGCATCAAACTTATGCTTGATGTCCTCAAAATGTCTGTTTCCTTATAAGTTCACACAAAGGTTTCTTCTGAATGGAAATATTCGTTAATGATATGGGTTTATCTTGTTATATAGTGTTTCTAGTGACCAATTTAATTCTTTTCAAACACGAAAATATTCTTATCATTGATGCACTTGCAGATGGGATTGTTAAAACAAAAGTAACCTGTATGATTCCTCAAACACATCCTTATTTTCGTGGCACAATTTAAAACAATCCATTGTAGTAACAGACCTATGCAACTCACCAGCAAATGAAGGATGCAGTTCGTTCTTCAATCAATCAGTTAATTTTTATAAAATATCTGTGGATAACAATGCTGCAAATTTTCAAGAGCTAAAGGAGAAAATCTTTAAATACTTTTCAAATTCTGTGGTATCCACAAGGGAAAGAATTGTAAACTTTACTTTCATTTTCACTGAAATAGTGTCCAAAATTTTGAAAAATAAAATCTTGAAAGGTCACAAATTTTTTGCCTGTGAAGATACCATATTCTCTCTCTTCTTTGGTAAGACTGATAATTTCTTTGGCTGTCTCAAATAATTTCCAAAATATTGCTCATTTTATTTATTACTTATTAAATGTCATGCCATCTTGATCTTTGAATGGAATAAGCAATGTTCAGTGATCTCTTTTACAAAAGTACAAATAGAATGTCTATCAAAGAGAATATAACATTGAACACTACAGCCAGAAGAGTAAATTTGAATCTATTCATTTGGTTCAAAAATCTGAGCTGAATAGATATTTTGTTGCACTGCTTGTATCATTCATAATATTCTCTAACACTTATTTCATTTTTCCCAATCTTCTACAATTATAGTGAGTAGTTTTGAGTTAGAACACCACCCAGTTTCTGTTATGGTTTCAATGAATCTGAAAATGAATTGGTGCATATGTACTTTTTGATGAATGATTGAACCTGAATGTATCCCATTTATACTTGCAAAATATGTGAAATTTAGAGATGCAATCTCAAATTTGTTGTAGCACTATGTTCAGTCAATGAGCTAACCAATACACAAAAACACATTGAGGTGCTTTGTACCTTAATTTTCTTCCTCAGACCATTTAAGTGACCTGCCATTACACTTGTCACATATAACACTGGGCCATTAATTTGTCCTTGTATGAAAACTCAGACAAAATCCCATCCAGAAAATTAAATAATGCGTCAAATGCAGTGATGTGTGTTGTGCAATTTTAGATGGGGAAAGCAATAACAAAGAAAATATAGTAATACCTGTGATACAGAACTGATAATCAACTCGCCTAAGTTTTCTTATAGACCAATTCAATTCTCCCATTTATAGCAGCAAGTCATGAAGTTGTAGAAGTCTTCGTTTCTATGAATATTCTTCAATAATTTCTTCTCTATGGAGAATAATGACAGCCTGGACATTCTTTCTTCCTTCTAATAATTCCTTGCAAAGATTTCGATTCTTTTCAATGCAGAAAAGCAGCATTCAACTAAAGCACTACTTGCAGGAATAATTGTAAAAATTAGTTCATACAATTTTGTAAGTTTGTGTAGTGCACTGTCTGAGTTTCTTTTATGTAAGAGGCACACACTTAAAAATTGATTGTTTAAGTCTTCCTTGGAATAACAATCAATTCACCTCTTAAATGAGGAAAACCTAAATATTCACCATAAACCATTTTTAGTGATGAAAAAGCACAATCAGGAAACACCTTCTTGTGTTTATTGTCATGTCTTGGTTTAATCAATTCAAGGAATTTTAACATCTAAAACTTTTGAAATCTTATCTGAATTTGACCAATAATATTATCCAAGATTTAATTATGTAACTTACAGAAGCATGTATACTTCTACTTTACCCACCCACAATTTTTTGCTCTACGATTTGATTATGCCTTTATCAGAAGATGTTTCCGAAAATAATTTTTTGAAGCCTTTTGTTTTACTTGTTACATTTTCTTTAGCTTCAGTCATTTTATGGATCAAAACAATGTCATTTGATTTTGTCTGCAAAATTTAAAAAAGGATTGTTGTTAATGAAAACACATTTTTGAAAACATAAGTAAAAAGTTAAAGGTGAAATCTTTGAGAGCAAAAAATGAACCCTCTAACAGCAATAAAGGTATTATTATCGCAGTCATCTGGATATTCAATTATATTTTCAAACATTGCAATTAATTCAGATATACAATCTTTACAAGGCGACTTGTAGTTCTACCTGGTTGGGGTAACTTTCGGATACCGCTTTTTCACTTCTTGGTTCTTAGTGTAAATAATGAGTACTTTTTGGTGATTTTGAGAAAAATGACAACAAACTGTCAAGATTTTTTAGAAATATATTACACCCTTTGATGCATGAAACAGACTGTGACACAAAAACGAGGGTTTTTGGAGTATCTCTTTCTTCCTATTAGTATAATGCACATAATTTTGTTATAGTTTGTTCATGATTAAACTATGTGTTCCTATGAAAGTATTATTGTCTAAGTCAACAACTCAAGTAAACAGACAAGATAAATGCAAAATTTTAGTTATTATGAACATTATTAACAAATAACACTGTTTGAAATGGGAAAATATTTGCCTTTTAAAATATAGTTGTTTGCTTTTGTTTCAATATCATGTGCCTTAATTAAAATTCTTGTGGACCCTTGCACTCAAGTTGTGTTATGATTTTTGTGAGGACAGGTGTTTGACACTGAATTCTAACATTTTATTAAAAGTTTGAATTTTTTTATAGGTTTGTTGTTGGTTGCCAATGCAGTCACTACAGGCTGGAGTCTTCAAGGGGCACAAGATAGCTTGGCCCACTCTATAGGAAAATTTGCATTGGACATTTTGAAGGTAGGACCTCTTTTAATGCATCAATGTGTATTTTTACTTTCAAAACCTATCATTCATGGTTACTATGCTTCTTATAATATAACAGATATAAAGTGAAGTTAAAGCAGCACAAAAAAATCTAGTTTACAAGTTAACAAATGTTACTATAGCTTCCATGCATACTGCAGAATGTTGCCGTATCAAGGTATGTCTGAGGTGTTGCACGATACCTGTGATTTCAAGAGAATGCTTCATTCTACTATATTGTTTTGACATCTGAAGATGTCAAAATACTCTGGCAATATTATGTGGAGGATTTATTTTTCCCTTGTAGTTATAATATGATGTGCATAATTTCGTTGTATTTTGTTGTTGGTTGCAATAATATCATGTTCTTATGCATCGCCTCTTATAAGACCAATGCTGTTTTATTTATTTGGATAAAATTCGAATAATTTATGAACAGAAAATAACTTATAAATAGTTCATGACAGGGAGACGATAATATTGAAGTAACAGATTTTGCTGCATGCTATAAAAGAATCAAAAGAAAAATGACCCATTGTGTTACGTTGATATGGTAGTACATTGTCGAACTGCTAAGCATAGAAATAAAACAGCACTTAAATCTGAGTCATTCCACGTCAAACCGAATACACATAAAACATCACTTTCTCTGAATTTCCTTAATTTTAGTTTATGTGTTCCACACATAAAATAAATTGACACGTATTTTATATTTTGTGGAAAATCAAATTATTTTAGGATTTACAGCGTACTTAACATTTTTCTTATATGCGCACGTTACATAAAAGTAATTTCTTCTTGGAATGCAGAATGGTTGGGGATAAGAACAATATGTTGTTTTGTAGATTAAAACATTGTGGTTTTCCTAATATAAAATACTATTTTTTGGAAGAGAAAAACAATCACTTTTTTAAGAATGAATATTTTAAACTAAAATATCATATTTAACACCTTAATATTAAAATCTGAAAAAATACAGGAGGAATCTATGATATATTTTGTTTTAAATCTGTTAATATCAGGATGGAATCTTCCTTAGAAGTGCGCTATTAAACAGTTTATTTGTGTTAGCGCATAAGGTTTTAGAACATAGGCTGCTGACCCAGAGCATTACACTGCAGCAGCAGCCACTCCACAGATGCGTTACACAGTATGAACATGATAGGCTATCACTTCTGGTGTTCGGTGTAACTTAGCACCTGGAATCTGATGTTCTATAAAGCCTCTCCTGCTGTTTCATTTTAAATGTTACTTTGTGTTCAGCTTTTTACGTTAGAAGTTCATTCTTAGCTCTGTGATTTCTGAAAGTGCATAAGGGTGAACTGAAGAAATGCAGCTATGAATATTGCTTCAATCCATTTAATGTTTCCAAGCATAACACAAGGCAGAAATCATTAAGCTTAGTTACCCGCAATATGCTTACAAACTTAAAAATGGAGAAGTCAACTTTATCACCAGACCTAAAACTACGTAATGCATGTCTTGATAAAAAAAAAAAACAAGTACTGCCCGCTGATAACAGTGATTGCATGCTACAAAGTGCCAATGCCATGAATAATCCAGAAATGGTTTTGAACAGTGACCATTTTAAGGCAAAAAAGGGATCCTGGTACCTTAGAGCTAAATTCATTTATTCCATCAACCAATAATACAATAATAACCAGATGGTATGCACTTGAGCCTGAAGGGGAAAAAGTGCATATTTAAATTGTAGTTATGTTGTCTCCCATAGGATAAAATTGAAAGTGTGAATGTTACTCAACTATATGCAAAATTAAGTTACAAGTGAATAAACTAGTGCAACTAAAGTGCTGTGAACAGTTGACAAGGCATCCAAAGCCTGCTGCTGCTGCTCTCCAGCCATCATGCTGGAATCCTGTTATGCACTGCGTTCTAAGTTATTTTATTTAAAATTAACTATACAGAATCCAATCTTTGTTTTATGTAAATATAAACAAAAAAGTACAAGGAATTTATTTATAATTTTATAGAAATTTAAACTTGGGGGTTAATAGGGATATATAGTTTTTAAACATTTGGATTTTAAAAATTGATGCAAATAGTTAATTAATTATAATATTATGCATTGCACTTTATAACACAATTTTATCACTTATCGCCTGTGAGATATTCTAATTTAAAGATACAGAGGTGTACTGCTTTTCACAAGTTGGATTGTGCAATATTTTAAAAAATATTGGGATTTAAAAAAAAAGAATTACAAACATAATTTGCTTTCTTTTTTTAATCCATGGACAAAATTTGAAGCAAATCAGAGAAATAATGGTTAGATTTTGTGAAAATTTGTGCGACTTGACTGGAATTGCTCATCTGTGGTTTATAGTTAACCAGGCTCCTTGTATCTAGAATTTACAAAACAAAATTAAACTTCTTAGCATATTTCTGACTTCACCACAAATCATAAGACGTAACAATGTTAAAAAAACTGCTCACAGTTCACATTTGAAACAAAATCGACAGCACTGTTGGGGTTATGACTTGTTAGAAATTAGTATAAACGAATGTGATTGTGGTCATGAGTCAGGCTAACATGTAAAACAAGTTAACTGAAGTGACTAAAATGAAAGCAGTTTGTGATGGTAAAAGTAATAGGGCATAAGGTTCATATAAAGATAGTGATAGAACTAAAGATTAAGTAAAGACCTGAATATAACAAAAAAAAATAGCCACAGTGGAAAGCATAGTATGCTGAAAGCTCTGTAATAAACTGTGAAATGCATTCATACAATTACATCCTTCTTTTGCAACCTTGTTGGACCTAGATCAGTGGAATTATTTTAGTGATGAGAACCGTGGATGAACATTAATGAAGGTAACTTAGGGTATAAGATGTGTTCAGAATAAAATTTCATACCTAGCAAGCTCAGGGACTTCAAATTTTGCATGAATGGATGTAAGATAAAGTAAACTACTATGGAAATGATAAGAAAGCTCAACAACAAAATCCGAGGAAATGAATTAAAAAACATAAACTAAGTAAACCAAACACAGCTGCAGCAGGAATAGTGGAATTGAGCAAAAAGTAACACTTAGAATATGGGGCTATAACAAAGCAACAAATAGGAGCTGAAGCCACTGTTCATATGTTTAGAACAGCTTACAAAATTGCTAAATACCAGAGACCTTACAGTGATATACCAGTTGATATAGATCTCTAATCTCTTAATGGGTCAATATTACACAATCCTTCAGACAAATTTCTCTTGCATCAACATTATATCTCATATCACTAAAAGTATGTGAGAAGGGATAGTCAAATACATTGTAGAAAACAAATTAATAATAAGCATTTTAATAGATGAATTTATCGTAGTAAACAAAAGGCAAACGCTAATTGTGTGTTTAAAATTTCTATGCAGAACACTGACTATGTTTGTAGATCTGATTGAATTCAAGAGTGGAACAGCTTCCAATATTACTACTGCCATTCTTGGAAAACTCAGTTTGCTGGGAATGAGTGAAGAATATTTAAAAGAACCTCTTATATGTTTTTCATGTGATGGTGCTTCAACAATCTTAGGCAGAGAGAGTGGCTTAGGGATGGAAATTAAATAATGTCCCTCTATCATAATCCGGCATTGCTGTAACCTTAGATTAGAGGTTGCCGTGAAAGAGCTCACCAGTAAAGTTAATGGAATAAATTACTTTTGGATATTCTTAGAGAAAAACTCATCTCCTAGGAACCAAAGAGAACTAAACACCCATGCCAGAGCTTTGTGGCAATGAATTTTGCATATTGGTAAAATTTTTACAATTCAGTGGTTTTCATCAACTAAAAGAACTGTGCAGGTTGTGTGGTTCTATTTTGAAAATGTTCAGAATGATGTTGCAAGAAGTCAGAAAGAAAGAGCTAAATATTCTTGTTTGCAGAAATATTTGTCAAGTGTAGAATTTGTATAAAATTTAGGAATTGATGATGCATTGACAGGATTAGTTCATCTTTCGTGTGATCTTTAAGGGAAATTACATTGCCACAGATAAACTGATAAAAATAACTATTACAATGTTCCAATCATTGCAGCAAAATCCAGGCCATTATGCAGAGGTAAATTATAGTATGAACGAAGTTAAGTGAATTAAAGTCTGTGCCTCTGTCAAGGTGCAATAAAGTACAAAGCATCGATGCTGGTCAGTTGAATAGGAGTCTTGCAGCCAATTTAGAATAGAGATTATTAATTACTCAATCATCTCACAGAGGAATGTATGAAGATTTGCAACATAGTAGTAACTATAATGATCTTAGGAGCTACATATAATGTGTGGAGAAGAAACTGTAGTACACCTCTGTAATTGAAAAGGAAAATTATTAGAGTTTTCAAAGAGTACAAAATATTCAGATATTATGAAAGAAAATCTGATGTTCTATTCCCACTTCTTTGTCCTTCAGACACTATTGCAATATCAACATCAGAGTGTGAACAATCATTTAGCTCCATGAATGATATTGCAACCCAATAAGAAATTATCTTTTGATGGAACAGTAGCTGATTTGTTGTTCATCAATTTAACTAGACCTTCTCTCTCTGAATTTGATGAAATTATTATGTGAAATCCTGGCTCTCAGAAAATTGATCAGCAGGAGAAATAATCTGTTGTAAAAGAAAAATAATGCAGAAGAACATTCCTTCAAACTAGTGTGGAAAATTTTAAGAAGTAGGTGAGTACCAGTAGTTTTCATTTTTGAACTAAAGCCCTAAATATTATGTAGCAGAGTATGTAATATAGAACAAAAATTCAAGCTTTATGTTGCCACTATTTTATACTAATTGGAACTAATGCATTGAAGCAATGTCATATTGACAATTATTCACTTTTGAATCTGCAACAGACCTCTTCTTGTCAAGTTACTTAATTCACTTGATGGTGTTTTTGAAATCCCCTAACTTCCTAGATGGTGGGGTTAACTTGGAATCATACTGGGTCCAGGAGGCTAAAACTCCAGAATTATTAGGGGAACATAAATAATTTAAGTGGTAAACTAGTATGAGTAATAATTATTCAACAATCATATGAATACAATTTGCAACAATTTAACACATATAAAATATAATAAGATGTGTATAACATATATAAATTATTTGTCTGTGATCTGTGCAGTCAACTATTTGGAAATAAACACTGAAATGAGCTGTGAGCTATATACAAATGAAAATGCAGTAACATGAATTTAGATGTTAAAGGATCATGTTCCTATTCCTTGCATTTTGTAATAAATTGAGCTAGCCAAAATAACCCGTGTGTGCAACATAAGCAAATGTTTAAAAGGGAACATTTAATATAAGTTATTCACACTTGAATAGAAAGGGAGTAGAATATATAACCCTCGATTACAACTCAGGTATTAAAACAATGAAAAAGCTGAATATAAGGTAATTAGTACTGCATATAATGTATTCCTGCTTGGTCAACTCAGTTCACAGAACATAAGGAAAGTTGAATTAGCAGTGGGTTAACTGCCCCACTAAACCATGGCTGTTAACACAGCTCAATAACAAGTTGCACAAAATTTAAATGAGTTGAATCACCATATTATCCTTCCATATTAAATCAGAATTTGGAATGATAGACAATATCATAATGAGAGATACTCAAAATCTACCAAAGTTAAATACAAAGATATACATTACCAAACATAATCATGATCTAACATGGTCTAACTCGTGTTGACGATGCAAGCAACTGGCCAAAGCCAGAAGTGTTGACTCATCAAAAGGTAGAAATCAGTCTCTCAGTGTCGAAAATCAGGGCAGCTGTACTGACAGGAGGTAGATGGAGGGGTAACTTCCACATTGGAATGACATGGCATTGCCAACCAAAGCTATGCTTGGTGTTGCCAACCCAAGCTCCAAACCAAGTGGTGAAGAGTATGTACTGCCAAAAATCAACTTAAGCTCTCATATGCTTATAAATTAGTCAAAAACTTACTTATTGTTAATTACAGTTTTATAGTTTTACTTCATGGCGCAAGAAAACTTAGCTGGAGAGACAATGTATTTTAAGCAAAATTACATACTTCCACTTAATTACCTACTAAACAGATATAAAATTGCATGTAGATGTCCCACTTAAATAACATAGGTCTTTTAACATTCCATCAGTAATAAATGTTTGAGGAACACTGCATGTCACTGCATTAATTCCAAAATATAACTGTTTTTTCCAAAATACAATTTTTTTGAGCTAGCATATCTGATATGTTGCATTTGCTTGACTTTCTGTACTCACTCTGCTATTCTTACAAAAGCTTAATTATTCTTAAACCTACTTCTTGTTAATAGAGATAAAATTTCATTACACATTTACATACTTTGTTGTAGGTATAAGAACAAAACAATAGGCTAAAGTGATAGTCAGACTTTTTAAAAAGTGTATCTCTATGTGATGGCTTTGAAATTCCATGCTCTTTGCACGACCATGAGAGAAAAATTAATAGTAACTTAGCACTTGAAAAAATGTAAAAGTATTTGAAAATTCAAAGGAATAGCTTGGAAAAGGTTAATGCCACAAACATTTTTTTATGTGACATAAATTGTGTGCTCTAATGAGATCTACATTTTTTGTAAGATTTTGTCTATCTCCTGTGGTTTACCACTTATACATAAGTCATTCAGAATGAAGAGGATTTCACAGCCTATTGTCAGAAAATTCAAGATAGGTATACATTTTATTTATCATGCAACTATCTTAAACAAATGGTAGTTTAAACCAAATCATTAGAGCCAGTTTTGAGAAAATTAATGATACATTTTCCATGTAAAGGATATTTTAGGGTGGGGGGAAAATGTTCTTCATTCCTGGAAAATGCTTAACTTAAATATTAAGTTTGGTTATTAAATCACTTGTCAGACACACCGACTTTTTTCTATTTTTTTTTTTTTTTTAATTCAAGGTGTCTCAAAGCTGTATTTCTGGTGAAATCTCAGTATCAAATTTTTTAGTTGAATGCAATATGTACTTCCTCTATTTATAGCCACTATTGCAGTAGAGAAAGTAAAAAAGAATGATGTTTTGAACCTACCCAGAGAGTAACTTAACTATGAGGTTCATAAAGTGTCTAATCACCTTTTATAACACAAATATTTAAGGTGCAATTTTTCTTTGAAAGTAATAATTACAATTTTAGGATTCAGGTTTATTGGACACATGCACGCACATATGCACACACACATGCACACACACACCCACACACCCACATTCACGGCAAAGTATTCCACTTTAAGCAGTGTTATTTTTAATTTATTTATTATAAAGACATTAGCAGACAAATATTTAAAAGAAAAAAGGGGTAAACTGTATATGGCTTTTGTAGACTTAGAGAAGGCTTATGACCGAATTGAGCTACAACTTCTGTGGCATAAATTAGTGTGTAAGGGAGTAAGTCAGCAATTGGTGAATATTCTAAAAGCACTGTATTTTGAGAACACCTTCTGTGTAAGGGTGGAGACAGGCTGTGTAACAAACGAAATTCCACAAAAGAAAGGCCTTCGGTAAGGATGTAAGCTAAGTCCAGTTTTATTTAATTTATACATAGATGATGTCTTACTAGAAATTGGAAGGAATAATAACTGTGCACCAGTAATTAACAACATCCAAATTCCAGGACTTCTTTTTGCACATGACCTAGTGGTAGGATCTATTACAGTAAGTGGTTTAAAACAATCATTACAATTTTCAAAAAGGGGGAAAATTAGGCAAATATGAAAAGTGGAAGGGAGAGAATAAAGATTACAGGGTAGTGCGTGACTGTATCTATTTAGGAGTAAAAATAGATGGAGGTAATAAATGGGAGAAACAAAAGAAGTTTGCATTGGCAAAAGGTAAAGGAGCGATGGCAGCAATTAGAAGCTGCAAATATAAAGTACCTAATATAAATGTCAAATGGCTGGAAAAAGTTTATGAGATGGTTGTGGAGGCAAAAATGATGTATGGTATAGAAATATGGGGATTAGATAGAGGATGGGAATGTATAGATGTGGTGCACAGGATGTTTTGTAGCGAAATACTAGGGCTACCGAAGTCAATTGTAAGACAGGTAGCACAATTAGAGATGGGCAGGGTGCCAACTAAGGGGAAGATAATGGAAAGAGCTTTGAAATTTTGGTTCAGAAGTTTAAATCTAGGAAAAAGTAATGTGTTAAGACAATGTATTGAATACCAAGAGAAGAGCTTAATGAATGATGGATGGGTAAGTAAATTACGGAATATTTTGGAGAAAAATGGGTTAGGAGATATATGGAGAACGAGAGAAAATAACATGAAAATTTTTTGGAAAAAGGTGAGGAAAAGACTGGAAGATATAGAAATACAAATCATGTTCAGTGAGATTGCCGAAAAGAGCTCATTAGTTTAATATAGGCCAATGAAAAATACATGGGGTAGGGAAAAATATATAGACATAGTAAATAAAGAAGAGAGAGAATCTATTGCATGGTTAAGAACCAGAGCATGGAGGCTAAAAGGGCTAAGACAGGGTATTCCTCAGAACCAATGTCCGATATGTGGTGGTAATGAAGACATTGAACACATAGTATTTAAGTGCCAAGGAACAGAAAATTGGAGAAAGAATTTTTGAATAAGAAGTGGTTGAAGGGGGATAGAAATACACTTATAATTGAAATGATATGCAAGGACGCTAGAAGCATTGGGCAGTTTTTGTGTAAAGTAAAAAATAAATGGCTTTGGACAGTGGAAAGAGAAAAGTAAGAGGTAGTGCATCTTACTTTGAATGGAAAACTATAGTGAATGTGTTAATTTAGTGACAAGAGATTGTAAAATGTAAATAAACTGTAGTGATTGTCTACTGAATAAGTGACCAGGGTCAAAATGCAGTAGACAATCTAATTTGTAAAACTCTTAGCACAATAAATACTCAAATATAAAGTGAAAAAAGATTCTACAAAAAGTAACCCATGAAAAGGTAGCTGCTAGTATCTGTGTAGACAAACAGAGAGTATGTGTTTTTAAAGGAATATATTCATGATATGCCAGATGGAAGGGGTGTAGGTATCATTATCTTAGGATGCAATTCTATACACAAAGACAAAAGTCAGAATGCTTATTTCAACAGAAACAACTAAATTTTCTGCATTCACATTATAATTCACATAGGGATTGATTACCTACAGTAAGCCATATTGAATTATATGACAGAATATCAACAACTAATCTAAAGTTTTTGTTATCATCACTTTGTACCACAGCACCTCGCTTTGCCACAATTTGGAATTTTGGTTTTGTACAAATCATAATTTCTGTTGAACTTACAACCTTGCAACAGGGTGGCTGAATAATGGATCACACACATGCCTCAGACTGTTATAGTTTCTCTCATCCCCTCCCTTGTCATGCTATTGTAACTTTGGAATAAACTTCCATCATCAACATTGTACATCACTTTTATTGAATGTTTAACTAAAAATATGATAATTTAGTTGTTAGTCTAATTTATTAAATTAGACCATGAAATTTGTTTTATTGCATTTCCTTAAAAGAAATATCCATCATACTTTATTTGTTTTTATTGAAAGCATATGAACTTTTAGTGTTTGAGAGTTATAAAGCACTGTGCTTATTTGGTATTTACATTAAACTCATAAGTAAATATTTAAATTCAAATTTTATCTTGTTTTATTGTTTCATTCAAAGTTAAATAAGTGTGTCTTAATTTTAGTTGTTGTAATTTAAACATTTCACAAAAAAATACAGGAAAGCATGATATTGGGAATATAACACCAGTAGAAAAGTTAATAATACTCTTCAGAGATATAGGGCATATTCAACTCTGTGTTGGACTTGACTTTTCCTGTCAGGTATTATTTTCCCAACCACATGCAAAGGATAACCTGCTGTTGGCAAACACATCTGCATTTCATAGCATTTTTCCAAAAATCTATGAAGCATAATACAAAAGTGCTCATAAACTTTCTCAACATTTTCGTTGAGGTCTATCTATGGTTTAAAAGATGATGTGTATATCCTTCCACCTAGTGTGCGTCTCCTGTAAATGATTGTGCAATAATTTTGTATTTATTCCTTTATATTTTAGATTTCCACTCATAGATAAATATAGTTCAACACTAATAAAAGCAATGTGATCATCTTCTAAAGTAATTAACCTGCTTTGATGAAATTTTGCTTATTTATTAAATTATGTGCTGCAACTTCTCATAATTTGCAATTTAAACCACAAGTCCCTTGCAATTCTGATACAAAGAACTTAACATTTTTCACTACTCAAAACATGGCAATCAAAACATTGAGTTTTATTTATGGACACTCTCCAACTGCTGTGGTCCTTAGTGTCCCATTCTACGTTGGGCGTGAAAGACTGGTAATTTTGCTCAGAGGCCTCTTTATCAGGCTTGAGGTTCTTTTATGTGCCCTAAATCTACAACACAGGACCACCGGCTTTACTTCCCTTCTGAAGGAAGCCATGCTAAGGATTTTTATGCCCGAAAAAATCCATTGTCCTTCGCCGGGTTTGAATCTGCAACCTCAAGAACTAGAGGCTAGCATGGTAACCACTACACCACGGAGGATGACAAAAAAAAAAAAAGAAAGAAAGAAAGAAAAACATGGCAGTGCATTTCTTCATTATATACAGGGAGCCTATAAAGGATAAAATGTCCTAGCAGGCTAACCTATTTATTTTATGTTAGAAAGAAATGTTCCAGCTGCTGTTTAAAGTTGAGAGCTTACTTTGATAAATAAATACATAAAATGTTTTATGAGTTGTTTCACAGCTGTATTTCAGTTGCATTTGATGTGTGATGCAGGTTATTGTGTCTGATGGAGGGACAACTGGTAACATCATTGCATCTCCATATAATATCTATTCTGCTCTCGCCATAGTACAACAGGGTGCCCAAGGCAATACAGAGCGAGAATTGACTGCATTGTTAGGGCAAAGCCCTCAAAATAGCAGAGATTGTGTAGCAGCTCTCATTTATTCTCACCAGGTAAGTGTTGTAGATATTTAAATTAATGCTAATCAAAGGAAAGTCTAGCATTTTATGCTATTTATATACTCAAGTCGTGCTGATAAAAGTAATACACCAGTGTAGATATCTTAGAATTCTGAAATTCAGTCATACTTTATTGATTCTTGAAATCCATAATATGAAAAATCCATGAATTATAAATAAGTTTCATTAAGAAAACTGTACTGGTTGGAATGCAGAGCTAGGCTGTTTAAAAAACTTTTATACATGGTACAGCAGAAATAATAAGTGGGTTTTAAAGTTAAAAATATAGTGATGCAGTGGCTGTGCCCAAGACTATCGAGAGATCAGCACCAGGCAGTCGGAGATAAACAACGATAAGTAGTGCTTGCTAGTGTAAACACTGGGAGCTATCAGCAATTAACCAGAGTTTTCTGGAAGTTTCATTTCCCCCTCCTCCAGAACGTGTGTTGAGGTAGTTCTAGAATGTTCTGTGGAAGATTCCATCACCTATATAAGTGAATGTTCTTGCGTGAGTCAGTCATCAGTATGCAAGTAAGTTGCCAACAAGGGGTGTTGTTCTACGAGTTAGTTTGTGATGACTTCTGTGGCATGCAGTGGGTGCTGCTGCAGAGTGGAGATTGTGGAGGTCTTGTGTTCAACTCCCTAGTGAGGGAACTGTCCAGAAGAAGAGGCTATGCCATGAAGGAAGTGAAGTGACAGAGAATTGAACTAGTTCACCTTAGTGAAGTGAACTGACAGCAAAGTGAACTTCCAGTGAAGTTGAACTAGAATGAAACAAAACAGTGACAATAAAAACTGTGAAGAGTGACAGTTGAAAAATTGGACAAAGTCACAGTATTTTAGTTCCATAGTTTAGTTAATTAATTATTTCTATTTCTATTACATTTCCTAAAAGAAGAGTTTGGAGAACACTTTTCATTTCCTGAAGGTTCACCTCATGCTTCAATCTGATAAGTGTAAAGCAATGACATACTTCCTTGCCAAATGGCGTGGATTCTGTTGCACAGATACCTATAATCATGTAATATTTTGTTCTATGCATACAGAATGTGGTTGTCCAGAATGTGACTTATTTGTCATGCTACATTCTTGATTATATTTTTGCGCCCAGTCATGAATAGCTTCCTTCGATGGTGCATCATGTTGATTCAGTTCCCATCAATATGTTCTTTGGGTTTCTATATTGGAACTAGTTTTGACGTGTGGTACAAACATGCTCCTTTAAAGTTTCCATGACTAACACATTGGGGAGAGAGAATACAAACTGGTGAACTCATTTCTAAGATTGAATCTACAGTCCTGCTACACATTTGCAACAAAAAAGCCCTGCCAGAATCAAAACAGCTATTTATTTAAAGCTGTTATTGTTTCTGCCACACCCAGACCATATTTACCACAACTGCATTTTATTTTATTTTGCTAGCATGCCCCAATTGTTTAACAGCTCTTAGGATGGGCTGTCATTAATAATTATAAAAGATGGTAATGGGCCAACAGGATTACATATGGTTAGTGTGGGTTACAATGTTTTCAAACAAATAGTTACATTATACTCTCAAAACTCTAGACTTTATACTGGGAAGCCAGAGGGAAAATGATGCAAATCAATTAATCCCCAATGCCATTGGTGAACAACAACAACAACTCTTAAAACTCTGATGTGTTGTATTCATATGCCTTTCTCTGCCCAAAATTGTTTATTTTTATACAGTTTCTACAAACTATTCTTACAAAATCTTACTTTATCATCTACTTCATTTTAAATGAAAAAAACTTGTATTGAATAGTTCAATTATACATTTTGTGTTGTTGTTTATATATAGGTACATAGAGGAAACTGAATTGATAATCAAATGTTTAAAAGACAGTTGCAGTATTCTGGCCTTTAAATTCCAAACACTTTCCATGATATCCTGAGAAACAAATGAATAGCAACAACACTTCAACAAAATGATGAAGTGTTATAAAATTCAAACAATAATAACAACCACAAGTGAATAGTGACAATATTTCCAACATTGCAAAATTCAAACCGCTAATAACAGGTATCTCAGAAATGATTGATTCTACAAAAAAGTTATTTGAAATAAATTGTGCATTTTAAAGAGAGATACTTAAATGTTTTGTGTGTTAAGTTTATGTTTATCTCTTATGGTTTACCTGTTACTTCAGCTATAACTGAACAAGCTTTTTGAATATTCATTTGTTTGTGTATGTGAGATATTGTTTGTTATCCCATGTGTAAACAAGAAAAAAAAGCAGAGTAATGAATTTTCATGTTCTTATAAAGTTGTTATTGTTGTTTTAACATTCCCTATATGGTCAACGATCTTGAAGCCTTGTTCCACCAAGCAATGGCTGGACCCCCATTTATTTGCTGGAGGCATCCAGTGGTACCTTTGATGGAGGATAATGGAAATTATGAAGATGGCAATAGAATGAGAGGACCTACAACTGTTGTGAGCTCCCTACCATATTGGACCTTGGGAATACTTCAATGAGCTAGCCAGAGGTGAAGGCTTAGATAGGGTCAACTTAAAATCACTACCCAAAAGCCTGGAATCAAACCATGGACCCTCAGCATGAGAGCTGCAAACAAAATCACTGAGCTACCCTGGTGCACTTGTGTTTGTAAAGTGATAATACATGGACAAATTTAAACACACAAGTATTTCAGAAATGGCTAATGTCACAAATAAGCTGTTTGAGATAAATTTTATATTTTAATGAGCTCTACATTTTTCCTGCAGTAAGTTTTTTTTCTGTGCCATGATTTCTAAGTTATATTAAAATTCAATGAAGAGAAACTCACAGACTATTCAAAGAAAGAGATGCATTTTATCTGTCATTCCAATGTTACAAATTAGATTGTCTACTGCATTTTGACCCTGGTCACTTATTCAGTAGACAATCACTACAGTTTATTTACATTTTACAATCTCTTGTCACTGAGTTTTGCTGTTGTGTCTCTCGCTCACACACACACGCACGCGCACGCACGCACGCACGCACGCACCCACCCACCCACCGACCAACCCACCCACCCCCACACCCACACCCACACACGCACGCACTCTCTCTCTCTCTCTCTCTCTCTCTCACACTCTCACACTCTCACACTCTCTCTCTCACTAACACATGCACACACGCACAAAAAAACTGTCTTGGCCTTCAAGGATTCTCAAATTGGTATTTCTAATAACATATTGATATAAAATTTCTAAATGGAAGCAATATTCGTATACCTACAACAGGAGCAATAGAGAAAATGATGACTGAAATTCAGAGCTCAGTAACTCCAAATGATTCTTTTAATTTAAAAAAGTTCTGAAGACATAAAATTTGCAAATGCTATAGAATAAATCAAGCCATATTTTTATATAAATGATTGGCAGTTTTGTAATTTTCCTCATTCTGACTTAGTTTATATGTTATTATGTTCTGAAAAATTTTGTTAGTTGTACTTAGAGAGTCCGGAAGCATGTCATCCAATTAATGATATAATTATAAAAAAAGGTTTCTTTTGGAAGTATAGAAGTTGGGAACAGTGAAGTGAAACAATAACTTGAGAGATTGTTGAGTTGGTTAGTACATTAATTTCATTTACTTAAAATATGAATTTGGAAATTACTTTCAGAAGCAATTGATGCCATCTTCAGCCTTGGTCCAACTGACAACACTGGAGAGCTCATTGCTGGTGTTGGTTATAGAGCTGGCATCATCTGGTTTCCTTATGATGATACTGCTGAGGTTGTTTAGGTGTGGGATTTCAAAATTCATTAAGAGTTCTTTCCTCTTTATGACGTGGATGTATTCCCAAACTTTTAATTCAGTAGAAATACTGACATTTTTCAATAAAGTTACCTTTGGGTTGAATGATATGGTTGGCTGTCAAAAAATGATTTGCTACAGCCAATTTCTCTATTTGTTTGTTGGTAATGCAATTAAAATGTTCTTTTCTTCTGGTTTCAAGGTTTCATTTTATTTTGCCTACATACACCAGGTGGCAGTTCTCGCAGTTAATTAAGTAGTGGCTGATTTTTGTTCTGGTGGCCTTTTGAACAGCCAACCACGACATCAACCCAAAAGTTACTTTATTGAAAAAGTCAGTATGTCTGCTGTATTAAAAGTTTGTGAATACATCCACATCATAAAGAGAAAAGAACACTTAATGAATTTTGAAATCCTTCCCTTAATCAAACTCAGGAGTTTCATCATAAGGAAACAAAATGACGCCACCTCTGCAACCAACACCAGCAACAAGGTCTCCAGTGTTGCCAGTTGGACCAAGGTGGAAGATGGAAACAATTGCTTCTGAAACATGTGAGCCAATTAGTGTTTTATGTAGTTTATTTCTCTAAATTACAGATTGAACTCCTTATTACATGCAAGAAATTGTAATTTTCATGCCATTATATAGGCGTCAAATATATATATCCAAAATAAATATGGTGTTTAACTTCATACATAATACGTGTATTTTGCTTAGGGTTTACAAAATGGGACAAAATTTCCCTAGAAAATTTGCAACTGAAAGAATTTTATTGCTATAGGTAGATCTAAAGTTATGGAAGAATAAAGTACCTAATATATCTGTACATAAGAGTTCTGCAAAATAAACTTTTCTTGTAGAACCTCACAGGTCCAGTGACCATAGAAGCAGCACTGCAACTGTTTGCACGGCCTGACCTTCATCTGGATGCTAGCTTTCAGCAAATAGCCAGGAATTATTTCCTTGGTGATGTGGAGAGAATAAACTTTGGCAGCCCTGGGCCTGCAGCAAAACTTATTAATGAATGGGTCTCCTGGAGGACACGAGGCACCATTCCAAGTATTGTCTATCCTGGTAGGTACCTAGCTTTTACTTTTAATTAGTGTCACCAGCAGGGGCATTTATCATATAACCACTGTACTTGCAACCTCAGGAACAGTAAGCTGACTCTCTGCCTTTGAGGTAAGAGTGCTACCAGAACTACTATTTGTGGATGTACAGGGGCAGTAAAAGTGACAGGGTTACAGTACCTATGTTATAAACAAAATTGTCACATTTTGTATGGAATGGGGTTTAAAGGTGAACACTAATAAGTCAAAGATAATTGTATTCAAGAAAAGATCAATATTAAAAAGAGATGAAATATGGTTTTTAAATGGAGAACCAATAGAGGTGCTGAAAAAATTTGATTGCTTGGGGTCAGATTCTCAAGCAATGGAAAATGGGAGGCACAGTCTAAATATGCACAATTAAAAGGAAAACTAGCTATGAAAGCTGTTAAGAGTCTGCCTACACAAAACATTCCACTTAAAATGAATTGACTGGAAAGACTTTATGAAGCAATAATTGAGTCAGATGTTATGGAATAGAAATCTGGGAGTGACAAGGGATGAATAAAGATTAATGTAGCTCATAGAATGTTTTGTAGGAAATGCTGGGTTTACCCAAGAGCTCACCAAGGGGCATAGTACTGCCAGAGTTAGAAAATGTAGGGAGAAAAGCTATAATAGTGAATTTACTGGTATAGATGTATAAATTTAGATGACAGTAATATAATAAAAGAATGCATAAGGTAACAAAAAGAATAATAGGAAGAGAGAATTGGTTTGGGAAGATGGGAAATGTGTTAGAAGAAATCAGCATGAGTAACATTTAGCTGTTAGATAAAAACAATAAGTGTTTCATTTTGTACCAACCAAAGGGATAAATTGTGTTTTGAAACAAATTTATAAAGAAATAATGCAAGAATCTATTCTTTAATTTTTAATTTTAGTCAAATAATTGATACACTGAAATCAGTAATTTAGAAATGTGTTCCCGACCAATTATTTAAATATACAACCAAAATCAGAAACCTGTTTTAACTGTTAGATACTGTTTCTTTGAGAAATGTCCATATATTACTTAAAGAATATTGTCAAAATTGTTATCTACTTTAATTATAAGTCTTTTCCTTCAAATTTTTGAAACATTATATTAAGTAATTCAATCAAAATCATTAATAATTCAGTAAGCTCTTCTCACACCTTATATCATAGTTACTAACACAATCAAAATTAATTTGTTCCTAAACAATCTGTAAAGTTCTGTTTTGCTTTGTATTTACACATTACCTAAGAAATACAATCAGTATTAATAATAAGTCACAAAAATCTTTAGATATTCTTTAAACATTAAACAAAGCAGTAAAAATGATCCAGTTTTAAAATAATGTGCAAAAACTTTTTTTATGGCAGATATTAGAAAATGGTATGATACTAACATGACAAATATCACCATCAAAAGTGGTTTCAGACTGTTATCATATTTTATTAAAATGTTGAAATTATAATGGATATTGTGCCTATGCTCCTCTCTTCTGGGCATTTGATATCCAGATCCTCTTCCAAGCAATCACCCTTCAATATTCTTTATTACATCATCTTCTCTTTCAAGTAGATTAACATAAAATTTCAAAGCTTCATCTTCCTTTCAGCTATCACCAAAGCATTGTTTCAGAAGAGTAAATCTATATATAATCTTCTTTTTTCTCCCCTGATTTTATAGTGTGTATCAAACTGACAGCATATGGGTCACTATGCCCTTCTGCTATTTCCTAGATCCAAAAGAGTGGTCGCATGTATGTTTACCTTCTTCTAGGCTCATAATTTACATGAACTTCAGGCTAGCACAGAAATACAACAAACCTGTCGCATACGACAATAGGTTGGCCACAACAATAACTGGTAGCTAGTATACAACCAAAAACATTGCTGTGAAGGTTTGGAATGTTTGCTTCTCAGTTTACCATTCTTTTAGTTGTACTTAAGATTCAACATACAAGTAATCTTAACAAGTTGGAACTTATTATGGTTTGAACCAATTTTGATGCTGGGCTGATTGCAATTTAACCAAAGTAAACAATTTGTACTTGGTTTAAAAATTTGGTTTGCATCAAAGCAACACTGTAGCTTGATGCAGCCCTTCTTTTGGAGTGGAAATCCACTTCAAGCTGATTTACATTGGTGTGTGAACGTACTGTGTTTTGAAATGTCACTCTTCAAATAGATAATACTATTCAACTACATCACTAGTAGGCATTATTGTATAAATATAAAACCATTTTAAAAGGACAATTTAAAATACCTAATAAAACAAAGAATAAAATTTAACAAAGCTTAAAGTCCAAATTTTATTGACACCAGAAAAAGAAATTATTTATTCAACAGTAAAAACTTTATTGAACTGAAATATGAAGATTTTCTTTCTTTATTGCATATTGCTAAGATATCAATGATGTTATCAATATTAATCTGTTGTGCTCTTTCATTGTCTATTGATAAAAGAGTCAAACCATTTAGGCATTCTTGACTCATGGAACTTCAATGGTAATTTTTGATTAGTTTTCATTTACAAACTGATCTTTCAGCTTTGGCCACTGTAACAGAAATAGTTAAGTACATATAGCAAGCAGTACATATATCAGGATAGGCAAAAGTCAAAAACTATGTTCAGCCAACAGTAGATTAGCAAGCTGTTTTAATTGAGTCATGTTTTAATCTTAGATCTGAAGGAACTTCTGACTATATTTGTGATCTAAACAAAGGTGTTATGTCATCAGCAAATGTTTCTGAACGTTTTATAGCTTCTCTTTCCAGTTGATCATCAACAGAAGAAGCCAAAAGGAAGGGTTGAATTGTGCTATTGACTTATGCCCTTGAACCAATTGTAATGTTGTAAGCATATAGTATGAATCTAGAAGCGTGGAAGCTAGAGTTGGTGCGCGCTCAGGTGTATTGAGGTCGGACAAGTCACTCAGCAGATTGCCAAGTGTGTAAACATACAGACGATACAAAGGGCATACTGTGAATCAATCCCTCCCTCCTCACTCATCCTCTGTTCTGCCAGTATACCATTTGATTTTTTTAAATAATTCTCTCACAAACAATTGCAGCAATAGCCTTAATTATATACTTGTTTGACATGTAATTTGTTACAACCTTTTTTACAACAAGATACCTTCAAAATCTTTTGAAACAGGAACCCCATCTTTATTGTGGGTAGGTGGGGGTCCTCATTTGGATATGGTGCAGTGTAATGCATTGGTTGCACCAGCCTTCTATGCCCCTGCAGAAGGGAGATAAATGAGACACATACAATGACGCAGTTTCAAAGCAAAGGGATAATTTTCATTACACTTACAATTCAGTTTTGTTGCAGTATTAAGAAATTCATCTACGATTAGTGCGCATGCAACAAATAACTGTTTTAATAATTGCTCTGTGGTATTTGTTTGCATCTCATGAGCATGACTCATGAAGAAAGGATTGAAAATGGCAACTCTTTGGAATAATTTACCTATAGAGAGAACATTAGCAATGAGAATAATTTCTTTGAAAGGATGAGGTGTTTTATTATTATACAAAGCATAAAAATAGGAAAATTTGACAAGCTGTCATGTATTTTGTCTGGGAATACTTTTTTTTTAAGCAATGAGCTTATATGAGGAGCATCGTTTCAAACCCCATTATGTCCAAAAAGCAAAAATTTATAGGAAATCCAAAATATGCAATACTCCTAAACTATAACTTCTACTGAAATTTTGAAAAAAGTGATAAATATTATTAAATGTTTTTATTTATAAGGTGAAAGCATTGAAATCTCTTTTCAAATGCATTTCATGAAAATGGGGAGGGGTGGACATAACATGGTTTGAAACAACCACATGGAAAATTTACTGTTGTAGAATAGTGAATTATATATTTTTGTACATTTTTAACATAAATACACGGAGAAAATCTTGATAATAGATGGTATGCATTTAAACAAGAAAGTGCCTCATAGTATTAGGAGAATTTTGAAATTAGATATGGTGTGAATTAAACATAGAGAAACACAATGAGATAATAAAAATTCTGAAATTACTTGAACGCAACAATTATTCAATTATGATTTTAGAAACCCACACAATACATTCGAACATCTTTTATAATCTATGCATTCCACATTCTTCTTCTAAACAGTCACACAGTCCACTATTCTGGTCAGTGACGCCTTCTACAGGGATGGATGTAGAATTCAAGATGTTTTCAAAGAACTTCAAAACATTGTCATTTCTCCAGTCATTTCCAAATCTCCTCCTTAGTAAGTTTTCTACATCACTTTTCTTTTGTTGAGTGAACTTGCATCTGGTGGTAGGTACAGCTGTAGGTTCTACAATCGTCTGTGTCACCTTGCCTCGTTTCAACACTGGAGAAAACTGTTTGGAAGGGTCATCAATATGATAGGATAGTTCCATCTTATAACCCACTGAGCATTTTCCATCCTTCGTAGTTTTCTGAAGGATGATGCATTTCATCTTGCTGATCCCATCACACTTCTTAAAATGTTCACTCAAAGATTTGAAATTTTTTATAACCCAATCCTTTCCAAGAACATGAAACGAACCTATTTTCTCATAAATATTGTGGTAATCACTTGGTGTCAAAATGTCTGAATGCTTTCTTAGACTTTTTTCAACAACTCCGAACACCCTGTCTGCTGGCAGGAAGGAATGTTCTCTTACTGGGAAGATGAGAGTAACAGTTTTCAAATGATTAGGAGCATTACTGTGAAGGTAATAAGCAAGGGCATGTACAATAAGCATATTCTTGTTTTGACCTCCAAAACCATCTGCAAAAACCCTTAAATGCTGCAAATCATGTTTGAATTCAAATTTTGCAAGGAAATTGCAGACAGCTAGTGATACTTCAAGGGACCCTCTTCCAGCCTCATTCTCTGTCCATCCATAGAACTGGGGGTTCATATTGGTTATGTGTGTGATACAGAAAGCATAGAATCCTATCTGATGAGAATAGTAGACTTCATTGATGGACAACTTCGGAATAGATTGCACTTGCTGCAAATCAAAGCAGAAAGTTGTAAAATTTGGAGGTTGTTCCATAATCATTTTTTAAATGCTCTTGCTCGCAGTTTGTGGGCACCGATCTCAGCTAGAACCATGCATTTCTCATTCCTATTCAGGTTGTTCAATTTATGTTTCATCCAGAGTCAGTAGCTGCAAGTTTCAGTTGCGAGAGTACTGAAACCTAGATTGAACTTCGTGCTAACAATTTTCTTGAAAAACCACTTTCTGACTTGAAGTTCTTGTGGCACATTTGCATTTACAATTTAAACAACTTATTGATACTGAATTCTGAGGGAACTTCTATTATAATGGCTTTCATTGGCTTTTAGATTGGAAATGAAACTGATGACCTTCCCTATTCTGGCTCTGTATTGGTCCTTTTTGCGGTTGTCGCCCCTACGCTCTTTGCATCCTCCTCCTGATTTAATGGATTTAGCAATTTTATTTAATTGGCACTGTCCACATCTGAAGAGTTTTCCAAAGCACTTTGAACATACTGGTTCTTTTCCACCATTTACTGGAATCTCTAATAATAATAATAATAATAATAATAATAATAATAATAATAATAATAATAATAATAATAATAATAATAATAATAATAATAATAATAATAATAATAATAATAATAACAACAACAACAATAATAACAATAATAATAACAATAACAATAACAATAACAATAACAATAACAATAGTAATAGTAATAGTAATAGTAATAGTAATAGTAGTAGTAGTAGTAGTAGTAGTAGTAGTAGTAGTAGTAGTAGTAGTAGTAGTAGTAATAGTAATAGTAATAGTAATAGTAATAACAATAACAATAACAATAACAATAAGAATAACAATAATAATAATAATAATAACAACAACAATAATAATAATAAGCAGAAGAAGAAGAAGGAAGAATAAATAATAATAAAAAGAAGAACAATAACAATAAAAATAACAATAATAACAAAAATAATAATAACAATAATGGTGTTATGAAATTACACAGTTTTCAAGAGGACCTTGTGTTAAATGTAAATGCTTTCAAAACCATTCACAAGTTTACATTTATTAGTATTGCATTACACTAACCTGATACTTCACAGTCACAGAGGATACTGTTTTTTTTCCTTCCTCCCTTGGCCTGCACCTTTTTGGTGATGAAACCTGATTCATTAAAGAAAGACGACGGTCTTGCTCGTGTTTGCTTTTGCAAGCGAATACTTTATCTTTGGCCTTGGAAAGAAAATGAACAGGAATACTGCAAAAATGGAACCTGCATTTCTTATGCTCACATGACGGTACAAACTCTCTCAGATCTGGATCTTTATCGTGATTTTTATTGATAAGAAGAAGAAAAATAAATTCTGTTAACATAAACTGGGGAAGATATAAGCCTATAAGTATGTTTCATATCTTTCAGTATAAATGCACCTTGCCAAACATTTGCCAAGTATTATAACATACTTCAGGACATTATGTAGCTTTATTAGAATAATATACAAGAATTACAGAACTTACCTTTCCTTGGATTAAAGCTGTCGCCTTGTTATCCTTTGCTTCTGTCTCCTTGGAATTACCTCCAACTAAAGCACCTTCATCCATCTTTAAGCAGAACAATACTATTATTCACTGACAATACATCACACTGATAGCCCAGCAATAATTATGTACCAGTATAACTAACACAAAGCAATTAAATCCCCAGGGCATGCAAACATTGATAAAGGAGGACAAAACTGGGTTTGCCCCGGCCAGTAATGTGGACATAATGGGATATGAAACGACCGCCACATTTCAAGGTTAATTTACACAGGGACAAAATAGGATTTGAACCAATTTAGGTTTCTAGATCGAAAGATTGCTTAAGAAATAATGCGAAATGATGTCTAACTCAATTTTGTCCAAGGATGGACATAATGGGGTTTGAAACTATGCTCCTCATATTATACTCATTATCAATAGGAATATATAGGTATCTGACAGTGGCATGCAGTGATATTTTTCAGAGGGGACCAGCAGTAATGGAACTGTCATGATACTTTTTTATAAATCTACACAGGTGAAAAATGTAAAAAAATATGTTATGGGTAATACGTATTACAACGAAAATAAAGCTTACCTCCTACAGCTTCATCTCTGCATCAATGGAGTCCCCCTCTCTCTTTTTCAGGAAAATGTTGACTTTGAATTTTGTGCAATAGAGTCTTTTTGATTGATAACAATGAAAGTTGGGAAAGCCTGTCTTCACACTGAGTGTTCTGTACATAACTCTTTATGTGTTTTAAATAGGAAAACATATGTTCTACCATAGATGGCTCACTGGAATACTTGTTAAGAGGCAGCATAATCTACAAACTTCTGGAAATGCTTCTTCTCCTAACTCAGTATCTTTAAAAAATTTGCAATCTCAGTCACTGTTCTGCCTGAAAAGTGTGACAACCTATAAATAGCCTCTAATTCACTTCACACATTTTCAAACTGAAACAAATTTTTATACGCTGATTTAAGAGATGTAAACAAAATTTCAGGAAATTAGTTTGGAATGATTCAAACCTTTTTCGAATCAAGTAGCTCAATAAATTATTAGTATTTCTAAATCATGAAATTCATTTTCCATTTGGCTAACTATTATGCCAATTATCTCATTGTAAAAATGCAAATATTTCATTCTGGGATCATTCAATTCACCTTCCCAACAGCACTTTCTAACTTCATTGTCATTCATGTTACTTTTTCTAGTGGTGCATACATATTATCAAAATTGTTTTGAGATTCTTGAATGAAAGAAATGCAATAATTCACAATCCAATAATTTACATCAAAAGTCTTTGTCTGGAGAATATTGAATAATGTATCAGTAAGAGTAAAAATATGACCAAAAAATTCCAACAGAAAAGAAAAGGTGAAATCCTTCAATGATGCTAAATATCCTCTGGCACAAATAAAAGTGTCACTATTCCAGGAGTCTGGGTCATCAACAATATGCTCAAAAAATGAGATCAGTTCTCTCTGATTTTCATTCACCATGTTCACAATCCTATATTTGTAATTCCAACGCATAACTGACACCGATGGAAACCTCTTCTTAACTTCCAGTGCGCTCAGTGCATTTGCATGCTTTGTTGAATGAGAAAAACTTAACAAAAACCATTCAATGTTTTGAAAAATATTTTACATTCCTTTATGAACTGCACTGACTGAGATAAAATAGGTTAAGTTGATGAGCATAACAGTGGATGAATAGCGCATTGGGAAATCTTTTCTTCACTAGTACTTGCAACCCATTTAAATGACCAGAAAATATTGCAGCCCGTCATATCCTTGAGCTACGAGCTTGTTCCCAGACTCACACTGAAAGTCTGTAAGGACTTTATATACATCATCACTTAACACAACTAGAGAGCAATTATTGCTCTGTAAAGCCTAAACATCTCACCTGGATTTCACCCTTGTTTACGTAACAAATGACATTGGAAAGCTGAGATAATTTTGCAACATCTGTCATTTCATCCAGCATTAAAGCAACAAAAGGTGCACATTTTACTCCTTTCCTTATTATGCCCGGCATTACATCACTAATACTTTCAATAATGCCATTTTGAATTTGATTTGATGTTCCTTTAAAAACTTTAGCACTTTGTAAGTGTGCATGTCTAATTTGATGTCATACTTGGATAGCATGTGCAAGAACTCAATATAATTTCCACAATTAAGGGATTCATTATGCTCGTTATGACATCTGAAAGGTAGCTCTTGCTTTGCCAGTAGGCAAGTTACATTAATTAATCGCTTCATTTTTCTGTATTAGAGTCACCTTTTGCATTGTGTTTCAAAATATATGACCTGCATTGTTCACTTAGTCAAAAGTCTATCCTTATTTTACCAAAAGTTTTCAATTGTGTTGTTGCAGATAAATGTAATTGCTTCTTCTCATGTTGAATCTGCTTTGTGAAAATTACTGATATCAAAGAAACTATTCCATACTCCTCTGTCAATCTCAAAAAGAATACAGGGCCAGCAAAATAATTTACTCTCAATATAGTTAGCCATTTTGAAGCATTGTAATATTAAATTTTGAAATTATGTACATAGTTTTTCATTTGTGTACTCATAGAAACATTTGGATTATGCCTACCCTTTACTATAATATCTTGCTTTTCCTGAAAACCCAAAGCTCCAAACAAAGTACCAGTACTTAACAAACAATCCAAAACACAACATTGTGACTTGGTAGGTGTGACTGGCTGTGCTGCCGGATGACGTTTCAGTTGATGTGAGATGCAGAGGACTTGTATCCTAAACTGAGTCCTTCTGCATGAATACTAAACAGCGTAAAACACAAAGTATTGTCTTAATCCATGTGACACTTCACAGACACACTTTCAACACTTAACTCATAATACACAAAAACAATAAATGTACTTACATACTCTTTCTAACATGAAAGAACTGACTGTGTGGTATTTTTAACATGGCACGAGGAACACATACAGTGCAGTTAATCCTAGTTGAGCTGATTGGTTATTACTGATGGCAAGGGAGGGCTAGAGTGTTGGCTAAGGTACAGTCGTTGAGAGAACAAAAAAATATTATTGTTGTCATGTCTTCTAAAGTTAAAACATGAAATTTAATAAGGTTATATATATAAGCTGGTGATACTTAAAGGACTAGCCTAGTCTACTAGTCCACTCACCGCACAACCTTGGTATCTGATCAAAAACACGTGTGATTGTATATTTTCTGTCATCTAATAAAATTTCTAACATTTCCATTTCAGAGGACATCACAGCAGATACAGTGCTGATCCTTGTTAGTGCTCTCTGGTTTTCGGCACCATGGGAGACCACTTTCTCTAAAAGTGCTACAATGCCATTGGACTTCTATCCTCCTGGAGGAGCTGCATATAAAACTCAAACGATGTACTTGGAGCTTCTTGCACCAGGAGGTGTTATACCTTCACTTGGTGCAAAATGGGTTTCCATTCCTTTGAAGGCCAGTAACTTAATGTACAAAATTGTTTCTGCAAATATTAAGATAATGAACCTCTTCATAGTTTTGAGATTCATATCTAGCTGCTTAGATAGTTATTATATGTAGAACCATTGAAAATAACGTTGTATACCATTTTCTGTACTTGGAGAGCTTTATTTAGCATTGCACAACACTAAACAGGGACATATGCAGGGAAGCTCAGGGGACACAAGGCCCTCTCTCCAGATATTAAAAACCCTAATATTGAAGCACTATAGACCTATTTTTGTTTTCTTTAACTTTTGTATACTTACAGGTTTAGAGTACCACATTGTGCCTGTTAAATATGTAAATAAAATACTACATACATTAAAACTTTGGTAAATATTGGTGTGGGGTGGCAGGGAATTTAGTTCATTCTTTTGGAAAACTATTATCCCATTAATTGGTTGGCAACATTGATTAAATGGTTGCTCCATTCATTTTACTATCCACACATGTTGAGTAATGGTTGCTAGTACTAGATGGTTACAGACATGGGTGTGCCTGCCTAAAAGCATTGGGGGGGGGGGGGTCCAGTGATTTTCAAAAGTCAAGTGTGGGGAAAATGTAGTATATCCTTACTTTATATTCAATTTTGACCATTGATAAATTTATAATATTTGCAAAAAGATATTTAACTAAATTTATTTTAGAGCTAGGAGTATAACACTTGCATTTTATTTTCAGTGAGTAGTAATGATAGAGCTGATACTAAGATTTCTCTTTGTTTAATAACAGTTTATATTATATTTTATAACCAACTGATGTTAATCCTTCAAAGAGAGATGGCTTGCAAATTATTTGAATTTACAATTTTCTAAATATTTGTTTCCACCTTTCATTATTACTTATTAAAGTGATCATTATATCACAAGTTTCTAATTTGTCGATTTCTGTTTTGTGAGTGTGTCAAACAGCAGCATGGTTCAGTCTCTTCTGTGTTGTCATGCTTCTGAGATATGTTTTCAGTCTCCTGAGAATACTAAATTCTGCCTTACAAGAAGAGCTTAGCAACACAAGTATACGTCTCAGCAGAATTTCCATGTTGCTGAAAATTTTCCTGTAATAAAATATAAAACTTACTTGAGGTCCATATTACAGTTCATTATGGAGTTTAACTCAAATTTTATTTGTATACATTTTAAAGACAGGCAAAGCTTAGCATAACTGTAAACTTGGCAGAGGGTGATGGATTTTTTCAGGTGTAAAAATGCATGGCTCAGCATGCCATCCTTCGGAAAGGAAATAAATCTGGTGGTCCTGTGCCATAGATTTATGACATGTAAAAGAACCTCAAAGGGCCTCTGAGCAAAGTGTCTGGTCTTTCATGCCCAATATAGAATGGGATATTAAGAACCATAGTAGTTAAAGAGGGTCCATAAATAAAAACCTCAATTTGATTTAACTCTACAATTTTATTTATTATACCTCATATCAGGAGACAATTCTCTGAAAACATTGTGGAGTCATAGCAGAATTCCTTCTTGTACATCTTAAGTTCCACACTGAGTGACTCTAAATCAAGTTCAGGATAGATATTCAAAACACTGGGAATTTCAAAGCTGTCTTTTACTATTAGGATTTTCTCCCTGCATTCCACTTTTCTTTAAATCCTTCTTGATCAAAACATGTTTCCAATGTGGTCAAAACAGATCAAGAATTTCAAAATACTCAGTTGATAACATTTCTCAGCACTTTCTGGTGAACATAACTCAGCTGGACTACAGAATCTCTTTGGTTTGTTTGTTTTCTTGGAAAGTGTTAATATTTACAAATCCAGTATTTCACAATCTTATCCATGGCTTGTTTGAAAAGTTCATGAAACTTATTTTCACTTCTATTGCATTCTAAATAATGCTCTTCTAAAGTTCACATTCACTTCTATTGTACATTTTACCAATTTAACTGACATCAGTCCACTAACAGTCTGCTGGCGAGCCTGAAGATTTGAGATCAAAGAATTAAAAAACATGGACTACATCACTGGCCATCGCAAGTCATATTGAACCACCTTCTAACAGCTTCAAAAACGCAGCTGTTTGACCTTGAGCTGTGGATGTCTCTTGTAATAAGAACAGTAAACTATATTTATTTAAACATTACAAGAAATCAAATCAGAGTGCAGATTTATCACTTGAAAAGATTCAAAACAGCCTCTGTAGATACTGTGGATATTAACAGTAATATTCTTGCTAGAGGTGGTCATACTGATATATGACCTTTACCCTCTTTCCCTTCCTTTCTTTACCCTTATGAAATGTCAGGGCCAGAGATACAGTAGCGGTACATCATAAACAGTGTTTTATAAGCAGAAAACAAACATATTTGTTTTACACACAAAACAACAATATTTGCCTTATTTATGATAAACATCTAAAAAAAATTCATTACAGAAACCATGCCAAGAGGAAAGAAAAAGACATGGCTCAGTGTGGTCAATTTTCTGTTGCCAACACAGTCTGCCTTTTCTATAGAAGTGCAGAACTAAGAATATGAATCCAAAGTAATCATTTAAAGCTATAGATGGCAAAAGCTTTAGGCTAAGAAATAGGGGGGCGCGGTCCAAAACCCCCACACCCCCACCAGGCATGCCTGTGGTTACAGAGCACCTCTTGTAGTTGTACTGAAGTCAGTGGGACTCCCTTAGTTTAGTGATTAACAAGCCTGGCTGGGTATGAGTCCTGGCTAGAGTTTAGTCTCATGTACTCCTGTTTGCCTTTTATGTTATAAATACTCAAAACGTTGGTTGTTCATTATGCTAACCTGTCAAATCCTTTATTTAGTCAATATTTCCTCTTTAATGATCCCACTGATATCCCCATTACATGGATAAATCTCTAAAATGACCACAATAAAGCTATGACTGACTTTGTGTGTTCAGCTATTCCAGTTTCAGCCCCAACAAATGCCTTCTTGCATACATCCTGTTCATTAGATGCATCTTTTTCAAACAAAAGCTTGGCAAATCTTAACATAAAACAACAAATAACATAAACAACAATATGTTAAAAAGGGTCTATTGATTACCTATCTGACCAAACCATATTTTAATGAGATCTGCAATTTTTCTATAAGATTTCTAAAACTTTCTAAGGATTTCTAAAAATGCCTTTTTTGGGTTCAGAGGATTTCCAAAGGGTATTTCTGGTAAAATCTTGATAATAAATTCTTGGAAGTAAAAAGAATATTTTTAAGCACCTCAATATTACATCTGGTCCCATGTTTCACTTACCCTTGCAGAATTTTTAGCTGGAAATAAAGAGGTCCAGAACAAGCAACTTGATGATGGACAGTTAATAAACCCTATGCAGTTATCAATTTTCTCTCCAGTAAATACAACTCTATACATTATACTAAGTGCTAGTGTTAACATTACAATCATAATTTCCCTCTTGCACCAAAACGTTTCATTTAATATTTATTGAGCTTTGTTTTAAAAATGTTTCCTTGGCTACTTTTATCTCTTTGGGTAACAAGTTAAAGAGTTAAGAGCTATATATATATATATATATATATATATATATATATATATATATATATATATCATTAGGTCCTTTTCTATGAACCTTTTGGTACACTCTATCTATACAGAATGTCTCAAATTGATGCACACATTTTTTTAAACATATTTCTCAGCAACAAACTGGGACAGAAATACAATTTTTTTTTGTGTATGATTCAGAAGGCAATGGAAGGCAAAGAAACATGTTAATCTGTTTATAAACAAACATGGCCGTGCATTTATTATCTGATGAACATAAGTGGGTACTAAAATGTTATTGGAAAGTGGAGAATGTTGTTGAGGTTCAGTGACATCACCACCAACAAGGCTATCACAAGAATCCAAGTCAAGTTTGAAGTCAATGGAATGGTGTAAGATGTGTTGAAAGGGCAGTGCAGAAGAAAGAGAAGTTCCAACAAGAGTGTTGGTACAGTCATGGAGGCTTTTGCACAATTCCCAATGAATTCATTGAGGCAATGTTCTCGTGAGATTGGTAGTAACAAATCCAGTATTCATAAAATTTTGCAAGGGAAGATTTTCAAGACTTAATTGTTTTGTCAGATGAAGCTGCATGTGTGTCCTGGGCTAACAAAAAGTGAAACATCTTTGAAGAAAAGGCCGTAAATCTTTCAGGAGTAACAATATGGTGTGATCTGTCTTTCAAAGGGATAATTGGGCCATAGTTGTTCAAAGGGACTGTCATGATCAGACCTACCTGCAAATGTTGGAAACCACAACTCAACATCTTAATAATTTCTTTGAGAATGAAAATGGGTTTTACTTTCAACAAAAGTCTCCACCTCACTTTCATGTTAATGTAAGGAATTTTCTCAATCACACTTTTAGTCAGAGATGGATAGGATGAAGGGGAAGTGCTAAAGAGTACCCACCTTGATCTCCAGATTTAACCCATCTAGATTTAACTACCTTTGGGGAAGTTTAAAGAGCACAACATATGCTAAAAAACCGCAAACACTGGAGGAACTAAGAGTTCAGATTGAACATGTCTGTAATGATATTCCATTAGCAATAATCAGACAGTATGTTGCTCTGTTCTTCATTGTTGTTGGGAGTGTACTATAGTAGAAGGGGGACATTTTTACCATGAATGGTTTAAGGAATACAACACAACAAAAATTGTATTTCTGTTGCATTTTGTTACTGAGAAACAGTGTTTCAAAGAGTGTATGCATCATTTTGAGACACTCTGTATATATAATATTTACTTCCCTGTTTCTTACCTGTAGTTAGAAGAGGAAGTGTTGCATTCCACCCAAAAATCTGATATTGAAATATCACCAGAAATACTAATTTTGAAGTCCCTTAATCCAAATAAAGCATTTTTAAAGAAGGTTCATGTGTGTGTGTGTGTGTGTGTGTGTGTGTGTGAGTGCGTGCGTGCGTGCGTGTGCGTGTGCGTGTGCGCGTGCGTGTGTGTGGGTTTAAATATAGTTATATCACAGCATGTTCCATTACAGTTCCATTTAATACTACAAGATAAGTTTAACTTCAATAATTGTTCTATGTTGTTCTTAATTTACACTTGCCAAGATTTTTCTTAGCTACCTAATATACATTACTCATTGTTGTATATGATATAAACATAAATGATAAATTGTCTCAGATTGCAATATTACTTATGATATATCTTTATAAAATATATACAGTCATACATTATAACTAATAGAGTTGGTTAATATTCTCCAGAAACTTATTTCATGATATAGGTACTTATATAAGTACTAATTTATTTAAATGTATTAGCTATCATTCCCCCCTCCCCAATGAAGAACTTACTCATAATTGCAAAATATGTGCATATATACAATACATTTAAAGCATCGTCTTTTTTCAAAATGTTATAGTTTTATGACTTTCCTAATTGGTAGGATGGCCATGTTATTGCATATGTGCACACCTATGCCTGACTAATTTATACACAATTTTTGCTGCACGATAGTTAAGGCTTCTTTTATATACAACATATAGATCACACCTAAGTTATAAATACATATTCACATTTTATCTGCTTATTTTGTATATTAAAAGAATCATTTCAAAGTCAATATTGTTTGCAAATATTATGAAACTCTTCATATACTTTTTACTTATTTAGTTTTTATCAGTGGGCCATTTATCCCTGTTCCTGTTTACCATTTGCATTTAAGTTCCTCTTTCTTGTTTGAATTTAATGCAATCATACATAATGTAGTCTACCATCTGCTCCACAAACGCACATTGAACTTTCCGTAATTTTATTTTAAATTGTTGAAAACAGATTTGGTCTAATCGTGTGTGTGCGTGCATGTGTGCGTGTGTGTGCATGCACATTTTTTTTATACATACTGTTTTATGTTCATGGACATTTTTTGATGTCATTTAAATTAGTTAGAAACAACAGCATCCTATATGCATAAAGCATCATGACTAAGTATGCCACTTCATTTAAAATCATCTTTACATAATTTCTGTTAATTCAATTCAGTTGTACAGAATTACAGTGACTAAAAGGAAATTCACACTTAGGGAGTACTTATATTATACAGTAAATTATCATCTGAAATGAAGTCCTGCACAAAGAATTGTTTTAAAAGAGATCTAAAAAACTATTTCAACCAAAAATATGTAACTGTAAAAATGAATGATATGTAAATTTCTTTTACTCACATTTGGGGCTACTGCCTCAGGACAGGCTGTGTGGGCCACCAAGGACCCAACAACGCAGTCCTCATGAGGTGAAACGTAGTCCACCTACACGATCAACTCCTACCGGGCTTAAAACTCAAGGACACAGCTGTTGGTGTTTATCTTGACAGCACAAAAGTTCCAATGTTGTCTCCTTACCACCCACCCCAAAGGCAGTTCCATACTCAATGACTACCATTCCATCTTAGTCATTCATCTATCTGGTTTTTTGATACTGCGGCCATCAGGGAGTTGCTAGAGGCAATGAAATCTATGTACGTCAGGTGTGGACCTTCAGCTCAGAGTAGAGGATCCCTGATGGCAACCCACCATCACTTCGCGATCATCAAGCACTTATAACATCTTACACACGCACATCAGTCAACACACTTCATTCCAATCACAGTCTCATGTTGGCCGAGATCAACACTAGGGTTAACAGTCACGACTTTTTGGTTGAAAGTCAAGAAGTTGATTGGAACTGCATCAAAGCTTGCATCAATGTGTCCAATACTTCAAACACTAGAATCACCGACCACCCATCCCTGGGCATTGCGATCTCTTTCTTCATATTGTAGTGCAAATGTTCACAATCTTGCCGTTCACATTCAAGCTTCTGTCCTTCTGTTTCACCTCTATATCCTAATTTGCTATTCCTGGACTGCCTGCAGACTATGAAGAGTTACCACATGCCAATAATTGAGAGGTTCTAAGATGCCTGCATCGTGAGGTCTGTCTCTGACTACACAAGCACAAGGTGCCAGCATGGGAGGAAATGATGGCTCACATGATTCTCTAGAGTGGAGAGCGTGGCACATTGCTAAGAGACTTTGTAACCACCGAGGTCAACGTACCTCCCCTCCAAGGTAATCAAGGCCTATGAGCCCCAAGCCAAAGCCATTGTGTTTGCCAACTACCTTGAGCAGACTTTGAAGCCCTGAGTTGACCAAAAGAATGATGCCTTCTATGAATGCGTTTGCCGATACCTTCAGTGGCTTTCTGATGAAACAGACCAACTCTCGTATCTGACCAAGGCACAATTTGATGCCTCAACCTCAAAAAGTTGTGGGGTCTGACGCTCACACATGTATACTACAGCGACTTCCCTTCAGGGCCATGCTATTTCTGACCAACATCTTCAAACATGTGTCTTAACTCTGTGTCATTTTACAGGAGAGAGAAGGTAAGCCCGGGGATCTGCATCTTGAAACCATCTACGCTTCATCAGCCTATTATCAGTCCTTTGGAAAGCCTTTGAGAGGTTACTACTTTTCTGCGACATTCAAACTGTATCCGATTATAATTTGGGATCCACCCCGGGTATTGGATGCCCCAGCAGTTGCTGCTGCCCTGAGCTTCCAGGACAGGGCATTTCATGCAGTGATTTCACTAGATGTCAAAAAGTCCTTCTCTACGACTTGGCTTGCAGGTCACCTGCATAAGCTCACTCAATTTGAGCTGCCTACACAAATCATCCACTATCTAAAACATTGCACTTATGTTGTTTCAGTCATGGGGAGAACATCAGCAGTCAGGGCAATAAGAGGCAGAGTCCCAGAAGGCTCTGTGCTATCCCGACGATTTTCAGCATGTTTATGGTTGACTTCCCTAAAGGGCAATATGTCAGTATAGCTTAGTATACTGATGACATGAAAGCCATACAGAGATATCTCTGTCTCATGCAAGAGTGGTGCAGCCTTTGGTACTTGTCCATAAATGCAGATGAAAGCTGCATCATTCTACTAATGAAGCACTGCTTCCCCACTGACTATCCCACATTTATATACCTTCACAAAAGGTTTGAATGGACGATTGCCATCACCTACTCGGGAATGAACTAGATAAAGGACAAATCTTAAGGAACACATCAGAGATCTGTTGCACTGGGCCACTGAAGCTGCTGCCTCATTGCACCCTGTGCTAATTAAGATCTGTCAGTTCCTCTAAAGTTACACTCTTTTCAAGCTCAGATAATTCCCATCCTATTGTATGCCTGCGAGATTTGGGGGATGACTGCAGAATCCAGGCTGCCATGACTGCACAGGACATGGAATAAAGGTTCTCAGGGATTTATTCTGTGGGCTGCCTCTTCCCCATTAGACTGTTTCATGAAGCCTCATCATTTTTTACCTGGAGGATGAAATTAGGTGCCAAGCTGCAAAATATTATGACTCTTAACCATTCCATGGGAGTGTTCATTTGGTTTCTTAAGGATTATAATCCCAGAACATGCACTTGAGGCTACACAGGTTTCCCAAAAGGCATTCAGAGCAATTCCAACTGCAACAAAAAAGCTACTACAACAGCAGCTAAAGCTGAACTCCTCTATACTCCCTCCTGGAGGTGCTTGACAAAATTTGCAATAGTACCCCCAAAAATAAACTCAATCACCAGCAGTGCAGAAGGTCTGTTGCACCCTGAATAACAACCATCAAGGAGAAATCTTGCTACCCTCTTACACTCCCATCTCATTCATACCCATCACGCTGCAATCCTCTTCCTTTCCAACAATGATTAACCTATTACTGATAGGTACACTTAATAACTCACTCAGGCAGGCCCTCAACCTGCCAACATGCTCTGTATTTTATTTGTTTATCATTGTAAATTAAAAAATATAAATAGCATACTTTGATAATGTCAGGTACTTTTCCACGAGTGTACTTACATAATATGATTTTTCATCATCATATCATAATAATTCTTTTCCATTTAATTATGAACATCAACATACAATAACCTAGATCATTACTAATGCAGGGCAATGATTTTGCTGTGCTGCTATTACTACCTGATAGTAATTCACCAAAGGCACTAGAAGATGTACTGAAGTCACTGCAGCCCCAACTCCTAAAACAACTGATAGAGGCAGACAGAAACGAGACAAAATCAATCCTACTGTGGCTTCCAAAGTTCAATTTCCAGTCTGAGTTCACCTTGGTGTCTGTTCTACGCAAGGTAACATTACCAAGTTAATTTTATTGCATTCACTTTGGAGCAATTACTATTTAAATATACTGCCTTTTGTGTCATAAGGTGAAAGAAATGCTGTATTATAATGATAGAAATCAACCATTATGTTTACCATGTGGGATATAAGTCTAAAATAGATTAGGTTGGCAGAGTACACTAAAAGGAAGACTGTTGTGGTTTGGACTGTAGTATTCTTCTGATAGGCAGAAGAAAACACAGCCTGGAAAACTATTACAGAAGAGTGGAACTCTTGGATGACATTCTCGATAACTATGGCTGTTTGTACACATGTGATTTTGGTAGATTATAGTGATGCTTTGACTTCATGCTTGATTTTATGCAAATCAAGAACTTTTCAAGAGTGTTCAGTACCCAAATAAAACTATTTCAGCTGTGTATCTCAGCTACAATGTTCACCTTTAACTTATTTTGTAATGATTATTATCAGAGTTGTAACATTGTTGAAGTGAATCCACATCTCATTTTCCCAATGGAGGGTTTTCTATTGTTGAAAGGATTTTCATAGTATGAGAAAATGCTGCAGCAAGCTTTTGATAGTCTTGTGATTCCTATATTGGTTATTATTTCTTGCATATGTCCAGGAGAAAAAGGAAAGATGGAAACAGAGAGATCACTGTAAAGCCTATTGTGAAGTTTTGTAAGCCAAGTAAAGCTTCAGTATTATGAAAAACAATATGTTTTAAGCATTTATTTTGCAGACATAACTGTGCAATATTTATACTAAAAAGGAAGTAGATTTTAAATTTAATGCTGTATGTATAAATATGCCATTTGGTTTAAAATGTGCTGTGTATGTGATTAGTTGAGACGAACAAGGTCGTGGCTTATAAATGGGGAAAGCTTAATAGAGCTTTCAAGTTTACAGTAAGTATTAAAATGTACATTACCTTTGATATATAGGAGTGGTTGCAAATATACAATTTCACTAAAAGAAGTTAAATATCTCAAACCTAGTTTTGAGGAATCACTTCCTCATCGTCAGCTGATTGCAACCGGTTGGCTTTCCTCTGATGGTTACACATGTCTCTTTGTCCCTCTAGTGGTGGTTCTACAAGTTTAGTGATCAAATGTTTGTCCATAGGGATGTCGAAATTCATTAACCTTGGATAAAATTTCCAAAGAAATATTTTCTCCCAAATGTTTAATTCAGTAGGTTTTTGTGCCTGCTTGACAAGTGATACTGTGTCCTCAATTTCATGTCCTTGTATCCAAAAATGTGCTGCAACTGCTGATTTTTCTTCTTACCTTGCATTTTTAATATTTTTATAGTTATTCTGAATGCAGTATATAGTTTGCATTTTATTTATTTGGCTTCCTTAGGATCCTTAAACTTCTCCAGCTATGCCCCATTGATGGTTTTGTCTTTTTCTGCCAGCATCACATTCCAGGCATTCCAGAAAACAGTGAAGGAATACACTTGGCCCTCTTTGGAGCATTTTCAGCCTCTAGCACCCATTGTTTGCACTGCTGATTCATCTTTGTGCTTGGTAGTGAATCTATATTTTGGCAACATGATGTAACACCACAAAAAGTTGGGTGAGTTACACCTCAACATGTCCGAACAATCCTGTGACATCATTCATTCAGATGCACTAAATACAGCACCCATCGTACTGCAAGCTTTCTCATGTGCAAATGGTGCAAAATGTTCCAGACATAATCTAACAAGGTCCTGGTAATGTCAGGAAGTTCACAGTTTTTTATTTGTTTGTCATTTAGCACAACATTGTGGATTTTTTCAATGTTTTCTTCAGTCAAAGAGGTGGATGCTCTGGACACTTTTCATAAAAAATGGAGGAATGCCATATTTAAACTCTACACTCATTTCTTCACCATGGGAAATGATGGTGAAAAATCTTTCTAAGTGGAATACAATGAATTTTTTATTTTGGTTGGAATTAAAGCTTTTAATATGAAGTTCCTACCTATTTAATTACTGCACAACATTAAATTTTATCTCTTTTCAAAAGAAACCTCAACTTCTTTATTTTGCATTAAAACAAATGAAATCGCATGTATGAAATTGCACATTGCTCCATCTAAAGAACTACTTAAGCACTAATCTTGCTATTTGATACTTGCTAGCACCATCTCTTTCTCCAGCCGAGAAGTTTCTGAACTGCCCTTATATTTATCAAATGGTTAATAGCTAAGTTTCAATAATAATTTAGTTTATTACAGGTATGACAAAATAATGCATTATTTTTAATTAACATAAACATGAAAGACACAGTAAAATAGTGTTTGAATTTAGGTCAACCAATATCCACATTAAACAAGATGCCTCTTCTTTATTTTGTTCTTTCTTTATTTTTATTTTTCTTTTTTTTATGCAAAATGAGATTTTAAGGCATGGATCTGTTTGACTCTTATATCCCTTTGTTCTTGACAGAAGTATACACTAATGAGAACCCATCGGCAATGCAGTAGAATGAGGTGTACCGTTTTCATGTTATATGGACTGTTACTTTACCAAACAGAAGAATAAAGATACTTTTAATTCAGAACCTTAGGGAGAATTGCCGTTCATAGCTGCAGTTTGAAACCTTACTCCAAAAATCTGCAGTCTGTTAACACTTGAATATTGTGAGTCAAATGGCAAGTTAATAAAATCCTATAGTGATAAAAACCATAGAGAAACTCCAGGTATATCAGCAAGAAAGTTCTGTAAAAGGAAAATGCAAAGTGAGATATTAAATTAATTTGAGTAGAATTTTTCATATGTGTGAGAGTTCTAATAATGACAGCGATATATCTTTAACTACCTATAGATTTTTAATATATCAGGATTTCTGGAATTCATGGTTTATCTAAATGATTCTTGCCCCTGTTGCTTCCATTGTATGAAGATTCCAAACTAGATAAGTGTTTGTAATGAGACTCCTGTACACCAGTAGTAAATAATTTACAAATCTGTAGTAAAACATTATTACTTTTTAAAACTTACTTTGTGAATAACAACGACTACAACAACAATAATCATAATAATAACAAGAACAATAACAATCACAGTGCATATAAATAATATTGCTGCCATTATGTTAAATATGGGAAATGCAGTCATTAGGAAGGCAAAATGTCTTAATTATTATTGACTGTGCATGCTATGTTAAAAAAAAAAGTTGGTTTGTTTTAGCTGGAATATAATATCCATGTTTTCTTTAGAATCTTAAACATAATATTATCCTGTCTTTATAGCTTGGAGTGCAAGCAGTGTTTGATCCAAAGACAGCAGATTTGACCCATCTTGCTACAGCTCAGGGTCAGGATATATGGGTGAATGGAGTACTACATAAGGCAACAATTGCTGTGGATGAGGAAGGTGTGGTTGCTTCTGCAGCAACAGGTAAATAGCCCAAAGAAACTAATCATATGTACAAATATACAAATTAAAGACTACTGTTAAATGAAGGCAGCATGTCTACCTCATAATCCAGAGGGCTCAAGTTTGAATCTTGGTTAGGGTGGGTTGCCGGATAAGACCTCTTGCAGGGTTATCCCCTGTATTGATAAGACAGATGTTGGTTAGCTCTCATTCTGTGGATCCCAGGCACATCTGAACTTTCATAAATCATTCCTTTAATTAATAGTCTACATAGACTTCAGAAATTATTATGGACATTGAACTCTCAAAAAAGAAAGAAATGGCATCTTTATTTATAGTAGATACTATAGCACTAAATAAAATAAAATCTGTAATACTCCTTCCTAGTATCTAGTTGTCTACAGCAGGATACGTGTCCCAAATTTTCTATTTATTTCCCTTATTCTTATTAGTTTATACAATATTGTTGTACAGATTTAATGCTAATTACTAACATAAAATTAAAGTAAATTAAAATAAAATAAAGCAGATTACAACTAACTACTATAATGTCAACAAAATGTTAATAAATTAGTAATATATCCACAATAATGGAATTCAGTTATTACTTATTTATTAAATTACCTATTAAAGTACTAAAAATTACTAAAATAATTTTACTGGCATCCAGCAGCAAAATCAATGCAGAACCATTTCTATAACTGGTGTGACTCCTCTGCTGAAGGAAAGTATTGAGTGCTGACTGTGTACAGTTTCCTGTAATGAGTCATTTGATCAGGTCTATGTCATTTGTCCAGACAGACTAACTCCATCTAGTCATACATGTATAACTCACTCTTACTCATTCTCTCTCTGTATCAAAAACCTATGGTTTCATGAAGTCTTCATGACTGTATTAACTACAGCAAAAGGGGAAATCTGTGGCAGTTCAATACATTATATTTATTCATGTTGACACTTCAATATTATGTACATACAGGATGAACCAGAACTCCACTGACAAGCTTTCAAAGGTTGTTCAGGGATACCTCCTGAGTATTTTGGTATAAGAGACCACAGTCAATGGCAGCTCATTACAGAGTAATTGCATTTCATTTGGTTTCTTGCCCCAATTAGCTTTGTATCTGTATTGCACTGAAAATACTACACAACAGTGCAAATGTCGACGGTATGCACTGTATGTCTTGTTGGTAAACAAACTGTTTCCATTAGCTTATGGTACCTGCTGTTGTAATGCCCTCTTTAACTCATTGCTCTTAAGTTTGCATTCAGTACTGCTCGGTTCTGTTTAGAACTTTGTTTTTCTGGCAGTATTAGTTCTGCATTAAAAGTGATAAATAGCAGTATGGATATGTTTAGTGATGAAGAGTTGGTCAATATGCACCTCATGTATGGGTTCACTGAATGCAATGGAAGAGCAGCACAATAACCCTATGCTGAGCTGTTCCCGCAGGTATTGCATCTGTACATAGGCGCCTGTGAGAAACTGGATCTTCCGTGTTAGAATGGAAGATACTGGCCGTACAAGGTATGTCAGAACACCCAATCTGGAAGAGAATGTGTTACATATGATTGGTAACAATCCTGTCACTAGTAGTCAGCACGTTGAACCAGCTCGGAACACAAGTTAATCAACTGTTTTGAGAGTCACACATGAACAACAATTGCACTATATCATCCACAAAAGGTGCAGTCATTGCAGCCAGTGGAACTTCCCATTTTGTGTGGAGTGGAGTGCCTCTGAGAATGCACCAGCTTATGTGGTTTCAACATGAAGGAGCATTGGCACACTTTGCACTTGATGTTAGGAACCACATTGATGTATACAGTTTGGATGACATTGGATTGGTCGCAGTGGTCCTATTCTACGGCCAGCTCAGTCACCACATGACACCAATGAACTCCTACTTCTGGGGCATGTGAAGTGTCTAGTCTACTTGCATGGATCTGGTAGGATTATTGCAGCCCTGAAGTAGTATACTAAACTCCTGGAATGCTCTAGCATGTAAGACAGACAATGGTGCATCACTGTGCACTCTGACATAGTCATGGTGGTTGACATTTTGAACAATAAGGGGACAGTTCTGCATCTGTTTATATACTGTACTGTACTGACATCAGATTGAACACACTGTGATAAAATGGTACATATTTTGTCTGCAGGAGTTGCATTACTCTGTGTTGCATATTGTACGTTTTGGTTATTACATATTACTCAGGCTGCTATTATTGTGAAGGTACTTTCACAGAAACTAAGGGTAATTGGAGTAACAAACCAAATAAATCATAATTAATACTCTGTAATGAGAGGCCAGAAACCATGCATCCCTTATACCAAAATAGTCAGAAGTTATCTCTGAACAACCTCTGAAAGTTTGTCGATGGAGTTCTGGTTCATCCTGTTTATGCATATGCAAAGCCTCATTAATAAATGCTTCAGAAAAACACAATGGTAACATTAGCCATAGAAAAATGCTGAATAGTAGGAGCTGTCCTGTTCAAAAGTCATCAAGGTCACATTTTAATTATCAATTATTATTTAAAAATAATTTCATTTTGTGATTAACTATTAAAGACTTGATAATGAGTAAATATATTATTTCCTCCGGTTGCATAGATTTTATATGGATAAGCTTTGGGGATTGTCATCGCTGTTGTGAGTGGGTAGTTGACCGACTTGTTCCCTCCAATGGATTATTCTGCCCTCTCTTGACATTGTGGTGAGTCTGATAATGTCATCAATTGGTGTTCCAAAGTTTATTGCCCTATCTACATTCTTTTATAATCAAAATCATTTCCCATATACTTAAGCTCAAGTGGTATGTAACAGATTGTGATGCACCACTTGCAGCCTCTTCTATCCAAATCTCATCTTCTTCCTGCACTTGGTGTAACTTGCTTTAGCAGATGAATCTCTGGTGACTGAGTCACAGCAATATAACTGTTTCATAAAAAATTGAGGGCATTTCATTCTGGTCACTCACACTACAATTTCTCCTTTTGTCTATGAGGTGTTTTACTCTAGATAAGCATTGCTTCCACTTACTGCTGTTTATCTCTTTAATGTAAACTAGACGACCTCTCTTAAGCAACCTTTTTTTTTTTTTTTTTTTTTTTTCTTTTCTTTTTTTCAAACACTGATGCTATTAGAGCATTTGAGGGTTTAGGGTTTTTCCAATTTCATTCTTGTCTTTTCATCATGTTGGCCTGTCAAGACATGACTTTTCACCACATTCCTTATGTGGTGGATGGAGGATGTGGTTGATGTACTTGTCGGGGGTGGTTTCTTAATATGTCAACATGTTTGTACTGCACCTTATCCTGGCTTTCCCTTTAATGTAAATAACTATACTATTTATATGTACATTTTGGGTTCATTCTGACTTGATCTTATGCAGAGAACTTCAGCAGGCGGTATGCTGTTTGCAGGTGCCAAAATAGTGCACTCCCAGCTGCAACCCACAGTCATATAATGGCCAGGTATAAGGTATGACAAACCAAGGGAGCACAGAGGGGTTAAGGGGTTAAGCGTGGGGTATAAGGCTCTATGTTGTTGGTTAACCTAATAGTCAGAGAGCGTGGAATAGGATGATTGCTTTGACTTTCATCGCATAAAAGGTGCCATCTATTGGTTTTATAGTAAATGTCTGCCTCACTTCTGGTCATCCACATAATGAACCTTACGTTGCCTGTATGTTGCACATGGTTGTGCTGTGTTTCAGTTGGTGGATCAGAGTGAAATGCAGTTATACAGTAATATACAAAGAAACAATGAATTACATTCAGTCTCTTTCAGTACCACTTTTTTCAACACTAAACTTGAAAAAAAAAATAAAAAGGAAATTAAATATCCTGGTTAGACCCACACCAAATCTAAAAATCACTCAGCTGTTAAAACAGAAACAAGTTGTTTTAACAGGAATTTTAATAACAGCAATGTATATGCGAATGTAACTGATTGTGTGGTTATAATGTTAAAAATGCCCTATTTTGCTTTCCTTGAGTTTTATTTAGTGAAGATGTACTGAAGAGCTATGGATAAAACATGGTGTGAATGATTTGTAGCATCTTCATGACCCCCCCCCAAAAAAAACCATGGTAGTTACAGATTAATTTATAGTGAACATTCTGATTATATTTTAAAATGTCTAACTGGTACTAACTAATATTTATAAAGCAAAAATGGCAGTGCAGTGTTTATTGCTTTAACATATTCAAATTGCAGCTAACTATAACTTTGTGAACCACCAAAGTTCAGAGTCACCATCCACTCGTGGTGCTCATATGACAATACTCCTGGCTACTTCAAATGACCCATTACCAATGGAGTTGTGGTCCTCTAGATAATCTGGAGATTGTGAATGGGTGATATAGCTGCCAAAATATTAAAAAAAATTATGCCCATTTCAAAATGGTTGTATCGTTGCTAAGTATGCTCTTCAGTTTAAGAAAATTAATACACATTGTCATGAGAAGCAAAATTATTCAGAGCCAAAATAGTTCCCATTTGGATTTTCAAGATTTTATACAGAATAGAAGACCTAATATCAAAATGTTACTATGGATTGCTAGGGACTTCCCCAAGCTGAAAGAGTAGAATTCATCACAATTCTGAAGGATAATAATATAGACATATTTTTCAAACAAGAAGCAAATTAAAGAACTGATCAACTCCAATACTTCAAATTAGAGATACTAGTAAATAATGAATTAACATCAAAATAAGTTTTAATAATAACATTCTTGATTTTAATAACTAAATCACAAGCAATGTACATGGTGGAAGGCTTGTAGATATCATAGCTCAAGTAGTGATTCTACATGGTATATTGACTAAAATATTGTAACTTTTTTCTTTGAACACTAGATATGCCATAAATATGGTATATATCAGAACCTTATCAAATCTTTATTCAGTGATGCTTTTGAACACACTTAGATTATGGCCAGTTTAAAAGAAGTGAAGAAATGCACTTTTTTTTTTTATAAAATCCATTGATTTCACACACCTACAAAGCTTCTACACAGTCATAGCTTTGTAGTGTAGTACACCTGGCAACGTCTCCTTGCTTCATGTCACACACCTTCTTCTTTCTTACACAGGTTGACTAATAGGCTGTCACACTGATATGCAAACTGAAAGTCAACTATGGACAGCTCCACATATTGGGACTAGCTAATTTACTTAAAAATAAAATGCAGTGCAAAAGCTTTACAGATTATAGAATCGCTATTCTTCTAAGAAAGTAATGTAATGTGTGCATGTGTATGAGAGAGAGAACTACACACACACACACACACACACAAACACATACACACAGGTGTATTGACAGGGACCAGGTCGACAGAGCACTGCATTCACTTGCTATCTGTTTATTAGAACAACAAAATCTAGCAACTTGGCGTATGTTAAGTAATAAAACACAAATCAAGGACTCTGGAGCTGGGTGTATCTTGATATGATTGTTACAAGTTTAATTATGTGCAGCTGTAATTACACGGGTAGCTAATAGGAACTAATAATCTTAATGATGGTACATGCATTACATATCAGATAATTACTTTATTGTAATATTTTTCTAGAAATGAAAATGAGCTAAGCATTACCTTCTGCAGTTTCCAAGCTGAAAAATAGAAACAAAGAAAAGAAGCCAAATTTATCACTGTACTTTTCTTATTAAGTAACAATTTCTATAGGTAGCTAAAGGAACTACATAATAATGCAATTATAACTTTCTGAAGTGAGAGCCAGCTTTACACCTGAAGTAATTTGTAAGGATGTGATCAACTCAATTGGCAGAGGCATAGTGTCAAATATTTCATCAGCAGTGTCCGTTGGACTGTCACTGAAAGATACCTCAATGTCTGTTTCACTGTCATCACTAATTATTTCTATAGAAGTTATTAATCTCTCCACTTCTTGTTCAACTAATCTATTTTTCTCCCAATAATCATTAGCAATTCTTTTAGTCTTCTGTCTTCATGTATGATTGAACTGAAGGCAAATAATGTCATGTTCTTCAACGCACCTAAGAGAGACTTCTCATGTTCTTTTCTGCTATTTTTTGTTTCACTATCTTCCATATCAACTCAATGGGATTTAATTCCGATTAAATGGAGGAATCCTCCTTACTAGATCATTCCATGCACTTCAAGAAGTTTGTCAGTGGCACATGTCTCTTTTAGGTGGTTTTGTTCCACAGCTTCAAGAAGATTGACTTTTCATGCATCTTGTTCAAATGGAATGTTGTTATCTGCCAACCACTACTGAATCACTGGTAGGGTGAAACTCTTGGTAGGTGCTTTGTTGTGCAGTTTGTTATTGCCTCTTAAAACAATGGTTCTGGTATCAATGGTTCAGTACCTCTTCTTTTAAAATTATCATTTTAGTGTCTTTTTGTTCATTTCATGATTCTAGTCTCCAGTAGCTGACTTTGCATTGTACAGAGTGGGTGAGAAGTCCCCGTACCCCCTAGTATCGAATACTAATTGATTCATTTTAGCACGAGTACTTACGTATTAAGTGTCCAATATATCTGTACGTTCCCCATCATGCTGTAAACACAGTTCCATATCCATGTTCTTCTTGACATATTCTTGAGCATGTCCGGTGTTATAGTGGGAAATGCATCCTCAACAGAATTGTGCAGTTCTTTGTAGCACAATGACATGCACCTTAATGACGCCCCATAATGAGTTGTCAGGTGTGGTGAGATCAGGACTTCTTGATGGCCATTTCAAGGGAGCTGGTGTTGCTGATGAACCATACCTATTCACCGTCCTGGAAAGTGTTCATTTAGGAACTTGTGCACTACAAGAGCGTAGTGAGGAGGTGCTCCATCTTGTTGCAACCTTATGTGTTCTGTTAGGCCCTTTTCCTCAAGCCCAGGTATTAGCCATGTTTGTAACATGTGTAAATAATTTGCGCCATTCACAGTCCGTTCAAAAATGTACTGTCCAAGCACATATTGTGATGTCAATTGCTGCCCAAATCATTACATGAGATGGGTTCTTTTCTAACTCAACTGTGTAACGAGGATTCTCTTTGGCCCAAAAGATAATATTTCTGGCACATGAGCTGCAATAAATTGCACATTCATCTGTAAACATAACCTTGGCAGGTTCACTGCATTTGGAAATTGAGTTATCAAAGCACAGCATGCTAAAACGTGTTCATTTGGGTCTCTATCCAATAACTCATTTATGAATATTGGACGATAAGGTCTGAGCTTAAGGTCTTTTTTCATGTACAAGCTGCAACCCCCTCCTTTAGAGACAACAGTGTTTTACAAATGTAATCACTCTCGCTCTCCTGGCCACTTTCAATTTTCTCAGATACAGATGTCCCGTAAAGGATAAATGACATCCTTCATGTGAACAAAAGTACTGTATAAAACAAAACTTAACTGACCTTAACAATCATCCTGAAGCCGACCCTCCCAGTCACTCTCTAAATAATTGAAACAGGGGACATCTTCCATCTCAGCATCAGTGTCGTATACTACTGCTAGCATTTGAAGTTCTTCCAGTTGTTCCTCTACATCAAGTTGTGGTGTCAGGTCAACACAGGCTGTGCTACCTACACTGCATCTCATAAAACATTTCTGAATGGTTTCTTCCTTCACTGCATTTCAGGCACATTTAGTCCAGGATACAGCATCTCTGACATTTAACATTTTTTTGAAGCATCATCTATTCATGCTACCAGCAATCGGAGGACTCTCTTCCAATATTGCAATTTATACACCTGAATTATTCCTTGATCAAGAGACTGAGTGTGTGAGGTCGTGTTCGACAGTAAAAACAACCATTTCAGATGGAGGGTTGAATTTTAAGGTAACAAGGTGTGTTATTGAGAAGAAGAATAGCATTCCTCTTTTGTCTAGTCATTTTATTGTTGAAACCTCTAAACCATTGTTCAAATATGGCAGACTTCATCCATACCTTCTTGTTAGCATGCCACCTTATACCCAATAAGTATAAGCTTTTTGAAGCAAGAGAGTCTCTCTTTTCTTTATCATTGAAGGTGGCTTCTTATCTCCCATAGCTTATAGCATAATAAAAGTTCTTAGCTAGTATGCAAACTTCAGTTGTTATTGTCAACAATTTGCTGAAAATGTTTTATAAAAGAAACTGGTTTCATCGACATTGTAAATGTCCTTAAGTTCGTACCTTCCAAAATTGAGGGTAATCTTACCTTGCATTTATCAACATCTTTCACTGAAACGTCACCCCCTTTCACCACAAACTGTCTAGAATGCAATGTTGTGTCGTTTCCTGAAACACTCAAACCACCCATTGCTACCAACAAATTCTTGTACATTTAATTCTTTCGCTACCTATCATGCTTTTTCCTATATTATTGGTCCATTGATTGGCAGTTTCTTAGCACGTGTGCGCTTAAACCATTCGTAAACGAAATCCTTCAATTCTGGTACTTTGACTCCTTTTTTCTTTTCATTCCATTTTATTTGATTTCGTACCACTCTTTTAAAATTCCTTATTTATTTTTCAGAACTTTATTTACCTGGTTGTACCACATTTGAAAATGTTGGCAAATTTCCTTGAAGAAATACCCTTCTCACTTTTGAGAATCACTTTCCTCCTTTCTTCAAAAGTTAAAACAACTCTTGACTTATCACACATTATCCTTATTAATGCATTCACTGACTGAACTCAATCTGTCAAGAAGTTTAACAGTATAGTAACAATACACAAAAACATAAGTGTCGGCATGTTTATTGTTCGATACCGTAGCCAAAGCCGACCTAATGTGTCCCCATACCTCTGTTCCAGCGCTTGCATGTTTGCAGAATCTGTAATAGTAAATCGCGCTTTATCTTACGTCGCCTGATAGACCTACTGTGTGACAAACTCAGGGGTGAACAAAGTACTGTACTGTATTCGAGTGGTTGTGAGTGTGGCCGGCCGTATAATTCAGGTCATTTTGTGAAGTTTGTGTGGCTGCTGGCCACAGTGTGAGATGGCCGTTAAAGGTAGGGAATATTAACACAGGCTTTATGGGTAAACTAATGACCTTCTATTGAGGTGACCACTAAGTAAAGGTGGTTTAGGCAGGTTTGACTGTACAACTATTTACGGGATTTATGCCAAACAGAAAAGCGAATGAGGGTTTCCAACTTCCTGACCATGCACCTCACATGATTGAAACTTAATAGTGTGCTACCACCTAGTGGAATTGATGTAAACTTATTACTGAGAGAAGGAAGGTAAGAACCAGTGCATGTCTTCAAGTGTGCATGAGCCATATGTACTTTACCCATAAGGTAATTAAGTCATACCAGTTGCGCATGCGCAAATGCTACTGAAGAAATGTGCACAAATCAAGATGTACTCATGACTGTTGCCATGTCTGATCAAGTATAAAGTAGAAGCACAGTAGATTTAAATGCTGTACATTTAAGTTACCGTGTATATGTTATGTGCATTTAAAGGGGAGGGTAACAAATAAATCTGCAAAGTGTTAAAAATTAGTGTGTTCACGTGCTCTTGTGCTCTTACACAGCAGCTGTCATTGAATGTAAGTGAAAAATGCAAACAATTCATACTCACAAGCCTTGCTCTACCTGAACTGAGATAGCTGGCTGTACCACTTGACAAACCAACTACCAGAAAAATATCCATCACAATGGCAATGTTTACTGTTCTCAATATACTTCGAAGTATGATAGTAAACATTGGCAATATTATGCAAACTTGCTGATATGTTGGTGGTTTATCAACTTGTACTGTATGTAATAGATAAAGTTGGACATATGATACTGACTTAAAGGCTTAGTCACTTTGGAAGTAATACCACCAGCTTCCAGCAGTTGCTTACTTCAAGATTCAGTACAAGTCCCTGCTACACATTCTTTACATGGCTTCACAGGTGCGCATTGTCAAATATAGCATAGCAATTTCTTTAATTTTGGATAATCCTTGACTATAGATCACTGATTCTCAAATATTTGTTGTTCCTTTCAATGAGATCTTTTACATTTTAAAGCGTCAAAGTTCTTAAATGTATTGAGTTTTGCATCTAGACACCTAGTTTCTATTTAGATGCATGCACAAGGTGAATGTCCATTATGCGGGGGAAGGGAAGATATACAACATATTATATTTGAATGCAAAGAAACAGAGATTTGGAGAAAAGAAAGTTTATGGAATGGAATGAATAGGAATAAAGATATACATACAATTCTAGATAAAAGCTGTAAAAATATGGGTAAATACTTAACGAAAGTAAAAAATAAATGGATATGGACGGTTAAAAGAGGAAAAATAATGTAAATAAAAATAAATATAAGAACTACTAAATGTATCAACATGTAACTGTAATTCACAATGACTGCTCATCTTAGTGGCCAGGGCCAAATAGAGAAGGCAGTCTAAATATGTAATAACTTAGTGCTCAAATAAATTATTATTATTATTATTATTATTATTATTATTATTATTATTATTATTATTATTATTATTATTATTATTATTATTGTTATTATTATTATTATTATTATTGTTGTTATTATTATTATTATTATTATTATTATTATTATTATTATTATTATTATTATTATTATTATTATTATTATTATTATTATTATTATTATTATTATTATTTAGATGCATCTTTGTTAATGATTGTCCACATGCTACCACTATTTAAAATATCAATCATCTGTTTAACTATTCCTTGATTATGTGTTCAGTACATATGTGAAATCTTGCCAGTTTTCTAAATCCATTTTGGTGATTCTTCTCAGTTTATAAGTATACTTGTTTCATATGCACTAACAACTCCTGTCCAGCTGAATAAATGAGAGTGCTTGCTCCAATCTCACCAAGAAACTGCATTAACTTTTTTTGAAAGTTGTAGGTCACATTGATGTCTAAGAACTGCTAGCATAACAGTGAAGAAATCAAGGCTGCTGATAATTTCCTTATATGCAAACACTTACCTATGAAATCCCTTATACAAACAAGAGAAAAACGAAATAATGTAAATTATTATATAAAAAGAAAATCCCTATCAAAGAAGCAACGATACCAGTCTGGAATATTCAGGTTGGCATCCTCAGTTAAAAATCAGAAATGAGAGAGGAATATCCATAAAAAATTTGTATGTTTGACACATGTGTAATGATTTGAATAAGTAGCACTCACTCTACTATTTTTGTTCCAGCAATAAGCTTCCAAGTGAAGTCTGGACTCTCTGAATTTGATGTGGAGACCATGGAATTCAAGGCAGACCACCCATTTCTAGTCTTTCTGGTGGATCGCAAGAATGGCATACCGCTCTTTGCTGGGCAAGTAATCCGTCCCTAGAAGTGTGTGTCCTGTTTATGCTAACGGGTTGTTAGTGAGCACAAGTTCTTGCCATCATGAAGGGTACAACAATTAATTAATAGGTAGTTTTCAAACAACAGTGCTGTGAAATAATTGTTAATTGTATTGTTACAGAGTGTTATTAAATGAACAGTATTCTGCTTAACTTTAAGCACTAACTTAGAGCATTGATTTTAATACTCCTGATATTGCAGGTTCCTCTTTCCTTCCAGCTTTATATAGTGTTGAAACCTACCAAGTTTTTGAACCTTTCGTTCTCACAATTTTGCTGTTTATCTACCTACACACTTTTAAACAGAAGTCTCCATACACTTCCTCTATGAAGTAATGTAAATATGTTTTATCTTAAGAATCACTGGACAGGCATTTCTGTTACTTTTATGGCTCTACACACCATTTTTAAGCAGATATAATGTAGACATATTAGATATACAGGATGTCCAGAAAAAATGTTCTAATATTTACAGAGGAGGTAGTATGCAACAAAAGAAGAAAAACAGTTCCTATAAACATTGGTCATAAACTTAATATCTGCTGAGTTATTGTCTGCTATATTACCATCAATGATTACCATGCATTTTGTCTACTTCTCACAATAATTGCTCAATGTGGCCCATCCATTGCAATGCACCCTTCCACCCTGCATCTCATGAAATCACACATTCTTTGGAACACCTCTGGTTGTTGCCAGATTGCGTTACAGGCATTGAACATGCATTCTTGTAATGTCTGCACATCATTTATTGGGACTGCATACACCATGGTCTTTAAATGTCCCCAAAGCCGAAAATCTAAAGGGTTAAGTCAAGAGAACGGGAAGTCCAAGCTTTGGTGGCCCTCCCCGACCAATCCATCGCTCACGAAAGATGCGCATTATCTTTCGCCTAACCCTATGATGCAAATGGGTCCGTGTCCTGGTCCAGAGAAGGACAATAAAACAAATTACACTACTGCAGTGTCACAACAAAGCGTGCACCATTTGAGCACTACCATACACCAGATGTAAATAACATACTTGACTGATAGAGCAATACATATAGTATGTAGCACACAGTGGAATACTGCACGTTAACTACTCTTGTGCTCTGTTCTTGTTTGATATCCAGATGCAAACATGACGTGCTGCATAGTAATAAATCTCTATGTACGATGTGTTCTCATTTGTTTCATGCCACAGTGCTCAGAGTGCTAGATATCCATTTGATATCCTAGTATTCATATAAAAGTGATTCTTTTATCCATGTTAGGTTACTCACTACATGGTTTGGCTTAGAAATGATTTAAAACTAGGCAAGACTTAGTTACAACATGTGGAAATAGTACACAGAACCTTGTTTATCCAGCCCTCATTAATCTGGATTTCCAGTTTATCTGGATTGCTTTTTGGTTGCTGTTTCCATTGATAATTATATATGAATATATATGGTTGTAATCCTGACACAGCAGGTGGCATTAGATATCGTCGTTGATAATGCAAGTTTATTGATTACTTTCTCTACCGCGTATAGTAAGTAGGGAAAGTATTGTATTCCACCCAAAAATTTGAAGTCGAGATTTCACTGGAAATACATGTTTTGAGGCCCCTGAATCCAAAAACAGAACTTTTAGAAAAAGGTCCATGTGACCCTGTCTGTATCTGTGAAAAGCATAACTCAAAAACGAAAAGTCGAACAACACCAAACTTAGTAGTTAAGTTCAGTATCTTCCAAAGATGCAAAACGAAGATTTTCAAGAAAATTCCCCCATCCTAGACTACCCTTTATATGGAAGATTTTTGGAACATTTTGATTTTCTAAACATTAGTTTCATTAGTTTTCATGACAGTCCTGATAGTAATAGTAGACTTCTCATCTGGGAAGCTTTCAATTCTTTTCTCCTCTGCTTTGCAGTGATCCAAATTTCACTATCATACATCAAAGTTTGCATTCATTTAATAGTTTGTTTCTGAATTATCCAGATTTGCATTAAGCCAGATTACCTCCATGCCCACCTAGTCTGGATAAACAAGGTTCTTGTGTATTCAAATGCTTATTCTAGATAATAAGCTCTTGCAATGGAAAGAAAAGAAAGGGGGAAAAAGCAAGAATTGCAAACTTTCAAGCTTGTGCATTAGGTGACGCTTAGCATGAAAATGGTTAAAAAGCGGCTAACACTATGAAAAAATTGATTTGACACAAATTGTGTATTATAATGATCTCTACCCTTTTTCCTATAGTAAGTTTTGTCTATTCTTTTAAGGTTTTCTTGTAATTCACAATTCTGCAATATTTAGTCAAATAAAGAGAACTTCACAGACTATTCACAGACAGTTCAAGATGTGTGTTTTATTTCCAATGTCAGTATATTAAACAAATAATATTCAAATAAAAATAGTGGGAGCCATTTTGGAGAAATTAAGAAATAACAAGTATTTTTCTACATAAAGAGTAGTTTGTGGTGGGGGAATTTTATTCATAATCACACTCAATAAGCCATTAGCTAATGACAGATAGAATATGCTAGTCAGTTGGCCAATCAAAGCACTGATAGTGCTTACTACACTGATTAGTATTTCATGGTGGTGCACTTGTTTTTAATTTGTATGAATGCAGTGAGTGAGATCACGTAGGCTGTGACTACAATAGTAGCAACTGAAAATCCGCGCTTTGGAAGTAAGATATTGGTAATATAAAAGCAGCTGTAGATAATTTAATGCCAGAAAACACAAAGAAGAACAAAAGTATGGTGTGGAACCAATTTTCAGAATTCTGTACGGAAAAAAACATAAGATTGACGGCTCAGTTAGCGACAAAGAGATTATTTTCATTCTACAGGACTGGGGTTATAACATGAGGAAAACGAACGGTGAGAATTACAAAGAAACAGTAGTAAAAATGATCTGGAATGTGACAGATAGCATGATACAAGAAAAACTGTATAATGAGCATAATAGAAGGATAGATCCTTTTACAGACATTCCACTCAAAGCAGCTAGAGATGCGCGAAATATCGAAAGCTGAGAACTGCAGTCAATACCCGAAAAAAGAAAAGCAGGTGCAGCTGCGTTACAACCACAGAAGTAGATAAAATGGTCAAAGTTTGGGATGAAATTATATCAGATGGATTACAGAAAAAGTTTTCTATCAAACTGCAGCTTATGAACTTGCTTGGAGAGGTGGAGAAGCAGCCAACTCTACTGTGGAACATTTTAAAGAAGAATTTAACAACCATGGTAAACCTACAAGATGAATTGAATATAACCCGATATCCTCTAAAACAACACAAACTGGGTCTCACAAAATGGCAGATTCTAAATGGTTAGTGAAGAATGAGGATATGAAAAATGCCCTGCGCATCTTTAAATAGAAATATTGTCCAAGAGAACTACAACAATATCACAGAGATTTTGTCTTAGCACCAAATCCTCTTTGGAAAGTTGCAAATAATTGTTACAAAAACATTCTAGTGGGAAGGAACGAAATTATGAAATGGACCCAATTAATCGGTCTTGATGTAGCATTTAAAAAATCACTAATCATTCCAACCACTCTTCAGCAGGGTCAAATTTGACAGGATCTGGACTAGGGGAACATCAACTCCTCATGTTAACAGGACATGCTAGTACGAGTTCCATTAAACCATATCTGGAAATAAGCAGGAACGTCACTCCAGTATCATTAAAAATTTCGAGGAAACGTTAATTGCACCAGTAGGAGTAATCAAACTGTAAATTCAAAAACCCAAGAATCAGTTATAAATTACAACAACAGCACAATCAATACGAGTAATAATTATTAAATGTATTCCCTAAATTCAGTTACCTGTAACGTAGTTAATTGTTTTATATTTTTACTTTCTCTACTATGTATAGTAAATAGGGGAAGTATTGTATTCCACCCAAAAATTTGATACCGAGATTTCACCGGATATATATGTTTTGAGACCCCCTGAATCCAAAAAAAGCATTTTTGAAAACATGACTGTGTGTGTGTCTGTGAACAGCATAACTCAGAAATGAGCAGTCGGATAAACCCAAACTTGCTATTTAGGTTCAGTATTTTCCAGAGATGCGACACGAAGGTTTTCAAGAAAATACCCCCACCCCAGATTACCCTTTATATGGAACATTTTTCGAAAATTTTAATTTTCTCAAAAATGGCTCTAACGATTTTGATTAAGATAACATATGTTTAAGATATTTTCATGACAAATAAAATGTATATCTTGAATTTTCTGGAAATGTCTCCAAAAGTATTCTTCATTTTGAACGACTTTTGCATAACTAGTAAACCATAAGAGATAGACAAAATTTTACTACACAAAAAATGTAGATCACATTAAAATATACAATTTATGTCATATACATTTTTTTTGTTGAGTGAACCATTTTCATATTGCTTGTTATTCTCTTAAATTTTCAATAATTATTTTCTCAAATGGGAATTCGTTCTTCATTTTTACTTTGTCTACTATGTATAGTAAGTAGGGGAAGTATTGCATTCCACCCAAAAATTCGATACCGAGATTTCACCGGAAATACATGTTTTGAGACCTCCTGAATCCAAAAAAAGCATTTTTGGAAACATGTCCGTGTGTGTGTGTGCGTGCGTGCGTGCGTGGGTGCGTGGGTGCATGGGTGCGTGGGTGCGTGGGTGCGTGTGTGCGTGGGTGCGTGTGTGCGTGCGTGCGTGCGTGAGTGCGTGAGTGCGTGTGTGCGTGTGTGCGTGTGTGCGTGTGTGTGTGTGTGTGTGTGTGTGTGTGTGTGTGTGTGTGTGTGTGTGTGTGAGAACAGCATAACTCAGAAACAAACAGTCGGATAAATACCAAACTTGGTATTAGGGTTCAGTATCTTCCAGAGATGCGACACATTTTTGTTGTTGGGTGAACGATTTTCGAGATATTGCTTGTTATTCCCTTAGATTTTCCAACACTTATACTTTTTCTCAAATTCGTTATTCATTTTTTTTTTGTAATGCAAAGAGAATGGAATACACCATATAGCAACCAGCTCTTAAAATATTTGACTATAGCTTAGAGCCTAGCAATTCCCTTGCATCTACAAGAAAATTAGTAATAGGATTAACATCTCGATATCTCGATTAACATGATGCATATGGAGAATAAGCGTTTGTAAAAATATTTTGTACAAGAGTAGGGAAAGTCATGTGAGTGTAACACATCAGATTTTTTTGTCTTGGATATGCAAAGAACATTAATCTGTGGCAAAGAGAATGGTGCTGCACCTAGCAACCAGCTATTAAGAGATATGTCTATGCTTAAAGGCTACTGTATTTCTATATTGCCTTTGCAAATACAAAACAAGGGGAACATAGTACGCCTGAAGCGAAAGTCAAATATTTTTAGAACTGGTCGCTATGTGTGAAGTGTAATTCTCTTTGCATGTCAAAAGATCGTTACTGCAAATATTTATCTCGATTAATATGAAATAGATGGAGAATAAGAGTGTGTAAGAAGAGATTGTACAAGAATAGAGAAAGTCATATGAGTGTAACACATCAGATTTTTTTTCAATAAAATCATATCGTTTTAGAGATCCCACGCATTTTTTCTTTTTACAAACATGCACCATAATCTACACTGCATTGACTAACAAACTAGGTTGGCACTAAACTAGATAAGTTCATAACAAGCTTTTCATGTAATTATCTAGCCGAATAGCACGCGTGCTACTAGTTTTACATGATAATTTAATTTCAGTTTCAAACTCATGCATCCTTTCATAAGATAATTATTTCTGGACCTTCGGTCTTTAAATAATTACATAAAAAGAAGCATTCGTTAACCTCAATTAAATTTTTGTAAAACTATCAACACACTGATGAAAATCTTTGAATTATAACCTTGGAAGATGTTGAATATAAATACCAACCTTGGCATTTGACTAATTTTTGGATATGAGTTATGCTATTCACACACATGCATGCACTGACCTATGTCTAAAAATGCTGTTTTTTGTTTGTTTGGTTTTGTTTTTTTTTGTGATTCAGGGGGTCTCAAAAAATATACACCTCTTACTATAGATAACCAGTAGAGATATAAAAATTTGTTATGTAATACTCACATAACTTTCAGTGCAAATTACGAATTCATAGATATTAGTTTAATTCAGTTTAATTGTAGGTGCATTCTGCGTGTTTGTGCAATAGTCACAAGAACTTACAAAGATAGAATTTAACAATTACAATGAGTATTTATATTTTTATACATATGTGAAGTAAAAATAAGATATTTTTTATGATAATAAGAAATTTATAAAGATTGTCATTGTGCATCACTGTTGTTGGTGACACTCTATTTTGTCATATAGACAACTTGAATTTTCTGGGAATAGCCTCTGAAGTCCTCTTTATTCTGAATGGCTTTTGCATAGTTGGTATACTGTAAGAGACAGACAAAATCTTACTGCATAAAAATGTAGATCTAGTTTAAAAAAGAACAAGTTTATGTTGCATAAATATTTTTGTGGAGTTAACCATTTCAGAGGTACTCTTTCTTATTGGCTTGAATTTTCAGATACTTACACTTTTGAGTTTACCAAAAAGTGACAATCTAATTATATCGTAGTATGCAGATGACGTTACTATTCTCAGCAAAATTGACAGTCACACAGCATTCAACACTCTTCAAGAATGTGTGTTCAAAATAGATGAATGGTGCAAAAAGTGGAGAGTGAAAATGAATCCACAAAAGTCCAGTTTAGTTACATAAAACCAAAAACTAGCCAATACATAATCAAATTAAACTATGAAGCTGAGTCTGTCAAATATTTAGGATTAACATTAGACACAAAACTAACCTGGAATGTATACATCTCCTCTCTGGTAACAAGACTTAGGCACAAACTTCATCAACTCAAATATATCATCAAAGGCTGTTCACCTCTACCATGCATCTCAAAAAGCTCACATATTTCAGTCTAATCAGACCTATCTGGATGTACAGGTGCTCAGTTTGGGGCTCAGCTTCCAAATCACAAGCCAACAGAATTCACACCTTCCAGAATCGTGCTCTCCGGAACATAGCGGATGCTCCTTGGTACATCTGTAATTCACTCCACAAAGATCTTCATACTCCTACAGTTGAAACTACTCTTCAATCTTCATATACTCAACAATTCACAGCCTTCATTGACCATTGGAACTCCTTACTGTATGAAATTTCGCAGAACATGCCCAAAGAATGACCGTCAGGCAGACAGAAGAGAAAACATCATACCAATCTTCTCCATTTTTAAACCTTTGTAGTATTTTCCTTTTTACAAACTACTATTATTTTATTTTATTAGATTCTGAGGGCAAATACTGGATTGTATCCCCAATACAAGTGTTGTAATTCTTTGGAAATATTTTGAATGTTATTAGTTCAACTATAAATATCAATTTTGCGTAATAAAGTTGACTGAATTAAAAAGAGAGAAAGAGAGAGAGAAAACTGAATTTTAAAGCCATTACAGAAAGACCCACTCTTAAAAGATTTGAATACGCTTAAACTTACTATATTCCCCTAATCTACATTTATCCACAAGGAAATGTCTAATAAAACCATTTCTGCACATGTTTATTAATAATATGAAGTGGTTAGAAGTATAAGCTTTGTAATAACAGTTTTTGAAGAATGGGTAGAGAAAGGCATGTGAATGTAACACATCGATTATTACTTTCTCTGCTGCTTGCTTTAGTAAGTTGAGGAAGTGCTAATTCCACCCAAAAATTCGATACCGAGATTTCAGCACAAAACTGAAGTTCTACAAGATCATGGCATTCCTGTTGCGTGCGCGCGTGTGCGTGTGCGGGTGCGGGTGCGTGTGCGTGTGTGTGTGTGTGTTTTTTTTAAAACGAAAAGTCGGTTAAATATCAAACTAGGTATTTAAGTTCACTATCTTTCAGAGATGCGATACAAAATTTTTCAAAATTTCCACAGCCCCAAGCTATTCTTTACATGGAGAATTTTTAAAAATTTTGGATTTTCTCAAACATGGTTGTAATGATTTTATTAAAACACCATATATTAAGGATATTTACATGGTACATAAAGCGTATATTTTGAATTTTCTGGGAATAGCCTGTAGAATGTTCTTCAGTCGGAAGGAATTTTATATGATCTTGTGTAACTGGTAAATGTTGAGCGATGGACGGAAAACGTACCACTCAAACATGTAGATCTTAAAATATAATTTATTCCAAATAACTTTTTTGTGTCATAAACCTTTTCTGAGATATCGGTTATTAATGGTTCGAATTGTTGCAGTACCTACTTTGTTATTCTTTTTTAAGTTTTTTCAAAATCGGTTGTTTCCCGCTATGTCCTGGAAACAGTATGGAATTTTAAGACGTCCAGTTCTTAAACATTTCACGATCACTTTCCCTTTGTATTTATATCGAAATGTGTAATGTGGTTATTTCGGCAAAGATTTATCTCAATAAGATGAAGTAGACAGAAAAATAAGGTTTTTGTAAGAATAGTAGTATACCCACTAATTAAGATAGAGGTTAGAGAAAGTAATGTAAGTGTAACACATCAGATTTTTTTCTTTCTTTTTCGTGTTCACGCAAAGAGAATAGAATTTCAAAGCTATCACATAGCGATCGGTTTTGAAAAGATGTTACCTTCACCTCTTCTTATACCTACAACGAAATGTGTAAATGAATAGTGAAGGTTTTTTGCATTAACAAGAAGTAGGTAGATAGAAGAATAAGCCTTTATAAGAATAGTTTGTAGAAGTGTGAATGCAACACGTCCTATTTTTCGATCTCTTAGCTTAAACAGTTACAACATTATGTAAAATGCCTTCCGAATGAAAGGACTTCAGAAACTATTACCAGAAAACTCAATATATAGGTACCTACGTTTTATTTGTGTGTAAATACATTAAATACGTCGCATTTTAATCTAAATCTTAGAGTATTCTTTTGAGAATATGAAAAATTTCGAAAAAAATTTACATGTAGGTAAGTGGTATTTTGGTGGGGGGGGGTTGTCTTGAAAATCTTTGTGTCACATCCTTGGAAAATATTGAAATTAAATACCAAGTTCGGTGCTTATTTATCGGACTTCTCATTTTGGTTACCATTCACACACACACACACACACACACACACACACACACACACACACACACTCGCACACACGGACGAACGGGACCTTTTCTAAATGCTGTGTGTTCAAGAAGCCTCAACGCGTGTATTTCCGTTGGAATGTCGGTATCGAATTTTTGAATGGAATACAATTGAAGATAATCAATGAAAATTATTCCACGCGCATCCCAAAAAACTGACGTCATGACCTTGCCTGCAGAGGGGACTGCCTTCGCCTTCTTTGGACCCGATTCTCCTCTTTCAATCCACTGTTTTGGCTGTTCCTTCGTCTCAGGTGTGAAGTGATGGACCCATGTTTCATCCATAGTTATGAATCGACGCAAAAACTCGGCTTTATTGCAGCGAAACATCGCCAAACACTCGACTGAAACATCCTCATGACGCTGCTTTTGTTCCATTGTGAGTAAACGCGGCACCCATCTTGCGCACAGCTTTCCCATGTCTAAATTTTCAGTTAGTGTGTGATGTACAACCATTTTTGAAATGCCAACGATGTCTGCTAGCTCGCGCACTTTCAGTCGACGGTCATCCAATGCCATGTTGTGAATTTCGGGCGTGGTCACCTCATTTCGTCGACACTGCAATGCTCGTCTTGGTAGCTCGTACGGCCAATACGGCCAATAAACTCTGCCACCCAACATTTATCTGTTGTAAACGAAGGAGCAGACTCCCCCAGAATAAAATCTAGTTCAGCTTTAATATTAGTTGGACTAAGACCTTTCAAATGAAAGTATTGTATCACATAACAATGGCCAGTTTTATCCATATTTACAAATTCGCTGAGAGAGTTCACTATTAATGGCTGCCAAACAATTACTAAACAACGTAGCATCGTCAAACTTCAAACTTAAGCTTTATAAGGGTGGTTCTTTCTACCATAGTCCTTTGTTTGAAACAACAACCGCTATATATACGTCAGGTCGGGTACTTCTGGGACTGCCCTCGTATTACTTATCATGGTTAGTATTACCTTTGATATATTTCAATGATGAAATAACAGTGCATAGAATTCGCAATAAAGGAATAAACATTAACATGTCCTACGTTTCCAAAGAGTATAGTGTCTGTGAAGGTAAGCTTCCCACTTAACTCCTCGTACCTAATGAATGCCTTTAGTTACGAAATTCTCTGTTGAGCATGCTATGACAAATGGCAGGTACCACTAATGGCTTATTTACATATTCCTTTGTTCGACTCCCGACACCTACAAATAGGAAAGGTTTGCATGTAAAAGAGGCGCATGGTGAAAATCAATTAATTGTTATTTATTGCTGTATGTAGCTGGGTGCGGGACTAGACAGTTTAGTAAACAAAACCTAACTCATATTACTTGGACCTCAAAACCTGATATCTGCCTATCGTTGCAGCAGAATTGAACTTCGTTTGTACTTCTTTATTTTTACTTGCCGATATATTCCTTCACACTTCTAAAAGTATTACCTCTAGATAGAGGCAATGATGAACGAATTCATGTAGCATATGGTAGTGCAATTCCAATCAAAACTGAATAATCTTCTAATGATGCTGTAAGTTCACCTTATGAGCTGGTTATACAAGATATGTGCATCGTATTGAAGTTATACGGTAATGGTGCAATACTGTTCATTCTAAGCACAATTTGCATTAAAAATGTATTTAGAGAAACACACACCACCCAAACAAGATCCATAACCACAAGAATCACACCATCTACAACACCTCCAAGCAGACGTCCCGCAACAGCAGTCCAAAAGGTAAATTCTTGTTGGCTATCTTTTGAAAACTTCTGTAGGTCTATTAAATTAAGGCTATTCAATTTTTGACGCTTCTGATTTGTTTTCCTTTCTGATAAAGCCATGGTTTTTAAAGGTATTCTATCTAAATGTCTTTGTTTTTATCCCAACACTCTTATTTGTTAAAGGAATGCAGCCCTCATTAGTATTTGTTGGTGTTGTTGTAATATTTACTTAACATAAGATTCATCTCAGGTGGCGAAGGCAATTTATCAAATGACACATAGGTGTTTATTGCGGAGGGAGGCAAGGGGAATGGGCGCACAATACTTTGGCGGTTTTATTTATTTAGTAGCACATTTATGCGTTATTTATCATTTTTGTTAGATTTCGGTCCTAGTATCGCTATTATTTTCTAAAGACATTTGGTATAATGAATACATATAAATAGTGGGAGAGCCAATGAACTAAGAACCGGATGCGTGGTGTTTTTCCTGTTTGCGTTATCGGCGCTCGCCGTCTGCGGCTATCATTGAATGGCGCGGATACAACCATACATTTTTAAAACTACTTTTAAAGGCTTTACTTACCAACTTTATGAAAGAAGGTGCTGAAACTGGCACCTCTTTAACAAACTGTCCATCATTCGCCGTTAGTTCATATTGAGAAATACTGGCAATTTCCTGGTGGACATTTTGTTTTAATTCTTCCAAAGTGTTTATCTTGTACATTTTATGTTTTAAGGGGAGGCATCTGTGAAAATTGCTAAAATCCATAGTTTTGGTCATAATGATGTGAAAGTTTTTATGTATTTGTGCCAAAGCGTATCTAGTAGATATACTAAATTTCACATTTCTATCTAAGATAGTTTTGCAAAAACAAAATATTTACTGTTTTTTTGCCACAGTTTTAGTGTAGTATAACAAATGCTCCATGCATAACATTATTAGTTGTAAATAAACTAAACTCTGACTGTATGTTTCTTTTGATTGTGTCTACAAAACTTGGTATTCTTTTTCAGATATGTCAAATAGTTTTGGAGAAAAAAATTATTGAATACATGTATTACCTTTTTTTTCCAAATTATTAATAATTTTCAAATTAAAAATGCAATAACAATTAAACTGCTCCATATAAATCATTTAAAATACCAAATGTTATGTAGCAGTTATTTAAGAACATGTGTGCAAAATTTCAAAGAAATATATTAAAAACTGCATTGCAAGGAGCATTTTGAACATTAAAAAATGTAGAAAAACAAAAAGTGAAGAAAAATGACTTTAAAGCTTTAAATGTATAACGACACATATTTACTGCTTTAGAATCCCCCGAACCATATGAAGGTCCTTGAGATAACTGTTTAGCTTCCTCTTCTTTAAGTTTTAATACTTTTAACTGTTTCTTTGCTGATATGAAAGCATTTAGCCTTGTCACAAATTATTTGAGCTGCTTTTTTTTGGCTCTGAGAGTCGGCATCTATCATTTTTTAAAAATGCTGTCTTCAAATTTTGACCAGTTTTGATACCTATTTTTTGCATAACTTTAAGCCTACCACTTATATAAGCTTACGTTACCCTTAGGTTAGGTTTTTTTATGTACCACGGGTAGATGTAAACATATCATGACAGAAGTTTGTATAAAAAAAAACCTAACCTAAGGGAAACCTTGCGTGAATTGATTGACAGGTCCTTCCTAATGACCTCATTAGCCGGGTCGCTAATGGAAAGTGAATTTTTTTTAAACAACAATACCCAGAAATTTTCTGAACTTTTGATGCGCGTGGATAAGTTTGAATATGACAAACATTTACATAATAAAATTTATGAAATAATTAAAAACCTGCGTTCCTAAGCTTCGGTTACTGATTCACGGAGGTTAGGTTAGGTTTAGTTTTATATATATATAAGCCGGTTTCTGATTCACGGGAGGTTAGGCTAGGTTAGGTTTAGTTCTTTTTTATATAAGCTTACGTTACCCTTAGGTCTGTCTTCAGTTTTAATACCCATTTTTTTGCATAACTTAAAGCCTACCACTACATCCTTCAAGGATACCCAATGAGGTGAGGTAAATTCTTCTCGGAGTAAGAATAAAAATAAAATAAAAAATTTTGTTTCTTTGGGGCGCAAAACTCTGATTATGCAACGTAACCATATCATGTCACAATGCCTTTTGGCCATCTGAGCACATGATAGTTGCAGCATTGTCTGACCTGTGATGCGGCGTAAACTACAATAGATTCTGAAAGTACAAAGTATAAACATAATTTTAAGGCAAAAAACGTAAAATCGGATTTTTCATCATTTTTGCCCCAATTTCACCAAATTTTACCCCAGAGATACAAATCGTAGGGGGTTAGGTCGGGGGACCGAGGAGGCCACAAATCTCTACTGATAATTCTGTCCTCAAACATCTTTCAATTGTTTTCATCCAAATATTGGGCTATGAGCTGTGGCAGAATTTTGTTGGAAAAAGCAAAAGCTCCTTGTCTGTTAACTGATAATTCTCTCTCTAAAAGAAGAGGCAAACCACTGTATTAATGCATGTAGGTGCGTCAAGTGTTGACTCAAAAAAAAAAAATGACCCTATAACTATTTCTCACTCATGGCGCACCTTACACCATTTTTTTTCATCGTGGACAATATTAAGTTTGTCAGAGCTCCAATAACGATTATTTTGTGTTACACACATATCCATGAAGGTGGAACCAAGCCTTGCCGAGAAAAATATTAAATATTTTCACACGACAAAATAATAAAGAACTCGTAATGAATGAACTACACCATATCACTGTGAACTCAATACTGTAGAGCTAGAGCAGAGGTCAGTAGCGTGACCTTGATTGCAACAGCAGTAGCAGCGCAAAATCATGTGTTCACACGTCCAATGAAAAAACGCCGCGCAGCCGGTTCTTAGTTTATTGGCTCTCTCATTGGTTAAGTAGATATGAGCAATTTCATTTGTTTCTTTTTTTCTTTCTTTTCTTACATGCAGATTCGCAAAGATTTTTCTGGCTTAATTCTAAGATTATAAATAGGCTGATGAGTGTACTTTCAACAAATCGGTATTTTATGTAATTATACGCATAATATGACAATGTATTTGCAGGCTTTCTTTCTGTACAGTCATTGCTGTCCTCCACCAGTATTTAATATGCTATAATATGAGACATCCATGAAGGGACACACATCTAGCAACGTAAGAAGTAGAGAATGGAGAGGTATCCACAACAAAAGAGTAATTTGGGTTTCAAATGTTCGCTTTTAGTAACATTTTGAGGCAAACTTTTGTTTAAACAATAGAGTTGTTTTGTTTCAGCTTTAGTTGGATTTAGTCCTAAACATTTATGTCACTGGTGCCATCGAGATTCTTTGCGACTTCTCCAAATTTAAAAAACACTTTTTCATACAAACCTATCTCTCTAATTTTTGCCCAACATTTTTAAGCAGACAGCGTGAAATCTATAACGTATCAGAATAGCATAATTTTGCCTCATCAAATATGTAACTCAAGCAGGAGAAACGAAATACATCACCTAATCTAAATACGACATACTGTATTTCATAGGTGCTATATGACAATGTTTTTACCGGTGAGCTAGCAGAACCTGCGGCTCTGATTACGTTTTTAATTTTTTTAATGTATTGTTCTCTTTCTTTTTACTTTCTCTACTACGTATGGTAAGTAGGGGAAGTATTGTATTCCACCCAAAAATTCAATACCGAGATTTCACCAGAAATATATGTTTTGAGACCCCCTGTATAAAAAAAACATTTTTGGAAACATGTCCGTGTGTGTGTGTATGTGTGTGTGTCTGTGAACAGCATAACTCAGAAACGAACAGTCGGATAAACACCAAACTTGGTATTTAGGTTCAGATCTTCCAGAGATGCGACACGAAGGTTTTCAAGAAAATCCCCCACCCCAGATTATCCTTTACATGGAACATTTTTCGAAAATTTTAATTTTCTCAGAAATGGCTCTAACGATTTTGATTAAAATATTTAAGATATTATCATGAGAAATGAAATGTAGATCTTGAATTTTCCGGGAATGTCTCCAAAAGTATTCTTCATTGTAAACGACTTTTACATAACTGGTAAACCATAAGAGATAGACAAAATTTTACTACACAAAAAATGTAGATCGCGACAAAGTACACAATTTATGTCATATACATTTTTTATTGAGTGAGCCATTTTCGAGATATTGCTTGTTATTCCCTTAAATTTTCCAATACTTATACTTTTCCTCAGATTCGTTATTCGTTTTTTTTTATGTCCTGGACATGCAAAGAGATGGAATGCTCCACATAGGAACCAGCTCTTAAAAAATTTGACTATCGCTTAAAGCCTACCATATTCCCCTTGCACCTACAAGAAAATTAGCAATAAGATTAACAATTCGATTAACATGAAGCATATGTAGAATGAACGTTTGTAAAAATAGATTGTACAAGAGTAGAGAAAGTCATGTGAGTGTAACACATCAGATATTTTTTGAGTTATGCTGTTTACAGACACACACAACACACGCTGACACACGCATATGCGGTCCTTTCTCTAAAACTGTCTTATATATTCAGAGGGCCCCTCGATATCAAAGTTTTAGATGAATTACAACGCCTTCTCTACTTACTAGGTTCGTATGAGAAAGTAAGAATAACAAAATATTGAAAAATACAAGCCATAATAACGTTTATCTCGAAAATGGTTAATGCCAAAAGAAAGTTATTTTAAATAGTTGTATGTTTTAACGAGATCTACATGTTTTCTGTAGTATGCCTTTGTCTATCTCAGGTTTGCCAGTTGTACAAAATTGTACAAAATTCCTTCCGAATGAAGAGGACTTCATAGACTACTCCCAAAAAATTCAAGATATACAATTTACTTTACATACGGTATTTTAATCTAAAACCTAAAACCACTTTTGAGAAAATAGAAAATTTCGAGAAATCTTCCATGTGAAGGGTAGTTGGGAGTTAAGGATTTTCTTGAAAATCTTCGTGTCGCGTCTTTGCAGATTAAATACCTACCAAGTTTGGTATTTATTGGACAATTGTTTTTGAGTTATGCTGTTGCAGACACATATGGATCTTTTTCTAAGAATGATTTTTGTATTATTCAAATAGCCTCAAAACATGTATTTTGGTGAAGTCTCAACGTCCAATTTTTGGGTGGAATACAATACCTTCTCTGCTTCTAGGCACGTGGTGGAGAAAGTAAAAACGCCCTATAACCGAGGTTTATTTTTAACACACTATTCTAAGGACACGAGCGAGAGGGCTACGCGGAAACTGCAAGTCTCGCATTCGGAAGTCCTGGTTTCGATTCCTTGGACCGGCCACTCTGACCAGTTGTTTCGTGGTTTACCTGGTTGGTAAGGCGGGGGTGGTTTCTCTTCTACCACGAATTTCCTTTCCTCAATTCTTATCTTTTCATTTACCCTTTATGTTTCAGGTAGGCTTAGGAACTGTGTAGTGTCGCTCGGTGTCGGACAGATAGTGCAGATACTTGCTCATTGAAAAGTTCTTCTCGGCCCTACCAATTGTCAGTCTTTCTGAGCCACCTCTGTGGGTTGAATTCTCCCTGGTTCCGCCAGAGGGAAGCCTTTTCTGAATAACCCACCGGTGTGAGCGGGTAATCAAACACTTGGAATCATTAGATACCTCTACGCGTCTCTGTCGAGCGCCTGCGGCTTAGAGCCTCCTGCGGTTCTATCTACTCTCTGTTCCTCCTGAGGATGGTAAGCATAAAAGATCGGCGCTGAGCAGAGGTACGAGGTGTCTGCTCCGTTCTTTGGTCATAAGTCATTGTAGTTTTAAGTTTGAAGAGAGCAACTCTTTACCCCTCCTCGACTTACTTGCCCGAGGTCACCTATTCAAGGCAATAACCTGGCGCGAATTTCTAGATCCGTAAATTGCATGCGGAAATGTTCCGAGTTCCGAGAGTACCGCGAGTTTCAAATGAATAACATAACCGATAATCTGCAATATGAAAATTCATCCAGTCTTTTAAATAAGTAAGATATAACAAGATGTTCATCCGAAGAAACAAAAGAAACAGCGTCTGGCATTAGCATTTAAAATGGCGTGGCACGGCCAAATGGAAGAGCGCATGAGTGTACAGCAGATAGCGTAAAATCTCGCATCGCGATGGTGTGCTGTTCAGAAGCTGGGAATGCGGGGGAAAAGTAATGAATGCTTCCTCTATCACGCAACGCAAGCATAACGTTTGGAATTTGCAAGCTCTTGTGTTACGTAGCGCGTTTCATGAATCTGTGTGAATGCTTCCATTAAATAACATGAGTCAAAGCCTTGCATTTATGTTGCGTCTGCGCTTACTTTTCATTGTGAATGAGACTTAGGTAATTCTGCCAGCTTTACTCGCTCTGTAGGTGAAGCGGCGCCCATGAAAAACTGGTTGGATTGAGCCTACGTTTGAAGTACATTCGACACGTTTTCTAAGGTGTCTGCAATGTACGTTATTGTAGGCGTCAGATTGTTCATAGCTTTGAAGAAAAAAGAATCCGCTCGCTAAGAAAGTAACTCAATAGCTTTTAAGGATATAACCAAAGTCATAGTGTAAATATTGTTTGGACAAGGTTTAGAAGAGGTGAATGGCTGAGATATTCACATATAACGCTATCATAGCCCACTGTTGCATGAAGTCGAATTAAGTGACTTTCCGTGTCCCACTGTTCACATTCCTTTGCTTCCCCAGGCCGTTCTCAACGCTGAACTGTCATTGAACGATATTAACTCTGCCGGCAGCTTTTACTGCCCGTTATTACCTTTTAACTTTCTTCCTCTTTATCGCACATTCTCAGTCCTCTCCACTTACCTTCTTTGTAAGTTTAATTGTCCTTGTCCTTCTTGCGGTTCTATCAGTTTTCTCCACGTACATAGTAGATAGAGAAGGTACTGCATTCCACCCAAAAATTCCATATGAGATTTCATAAGAAATATATATTTTGTGGCTCACTAAGTCCAAAAAACAAGTTTAGAAAAAGGTCCATATGAGTGTGTGCGCCTGTGAACAGCATAAATAAAAAACCCAAAATCGGACAAATACCAAACTTTTCATTTAAGTTAAATATCTTCCAAGTATACAGGGTGGACCATTTAAGTTGAGACTGTCCAGTATCTCTAAAACTAAGCGTTGTAGAAAGCAATGTTTTTAATAAAAGTTGCATGATATTATGGGGAAAGTAAATCCATTAATCATGTTTTGTTTGGAGGACATTATAATAGTCATTTTAGGTCAACTTAATTTTTTTTAATGGGAACCTACAATTAAGGTCAAATTAAATTGACCCTAAAATGATCATCACAACGTTCTTCACATAAAACAAGGCTAATGACATTTAATTTCCCCCCATAACATCAAGCAACGTTTATTTAGACATTTCTTTCTACAAAGCTTATTTTTGGAGATATTGTAGTCTCAATTTAAATGGTCCACCCTGTATATAACTTATAACTTAAAGGTTTTGAAGAAATTTCCTCATCCCAAACTACTCTTTACATGGAAAATTGTTCGAAATTTTTGATTTTCACAAAAAATGACTAAGCAAATTTGATTGAGATACCATATATTTAAGATATTTATGCAACAAATAATATGTAGGTACCTGCATCTCGAATTTTCTAGAAATAGCGTGGAAATCCACTTAAGGCAGAAGTAATTTTGTATAATTTTATAAAACTGGTAAACATTAAGAGATGTATGAGAGAGAGAGAGAGAGGGGGAGGGAGAAGGTAGATCTCTTTTAAAAGAAAGTACTTATTCAAATAACATTTTTCGTGGCATTAGCCATTTCCGAGATATCCGTTAATATTGGTTTCAATTGTTCACTACTTTGTTATCCTTTAAAGTCCTGTCGCTCCTCACTTGTTTACGCAATGTCATGGAAAGAGTATGGAATTTCAAATGCATGGCGAGCAGTTGGTTTCCTCTATTGCACTTGTGTCTACAACGAACTATGTAATGGAACTGTACCTGCAAATATTTTTCAATCAACATGAAGATAGAAGTTTGCCTAAGAATATTTTGTAGAAGCTATATAAAAATAAATTATGGAGGGTAGAGAAAGTCAGGTGAGTGTAACACATAGGATTTTTTTAAAGTGTTGCCGATTTTCGGCTGTTTCTCACGGAAAGAATATGAAATTTCCAAGACCAGCATATAGTGGTTCGCCTATCCCCCTTATATCTACAACGAAATGTGTAATGAAACTATTTCTGCAAATTTTTATTTAAATAAATATGAAGTAGACAAAAATCTGATGTGTTACACTCACATGACTTTCTCTACTCTTGTACAAACTATTTTTACAAACTCCTATTCTCCATCTACCTCATATTACTCGAGATAAACATTTGCAGAAACGATCTTTTGACATGCAAAGAGAATTATATTTTACACGTAGCGACCAGTTCTAAAAAAATATTTGACTATCGCTTAAGGCCTACTATGTTCTCCTTGTTTTGTATTTGAAAGGGCAATATAGAAATACAGTAGCCTTTAAGCATCGCATATATCTTAATAGCTGGTTGCTAGGTGCAGCACCATTATCTTTGCCACAGATTAATACTCTTTGCATGTCCGAGACAAAAAAAAATCTGATGTGTTACACTCACATGACTTTCTCTACTCTTGTACAAACTATTTTTACAAACGCTTATTCTCCATCTACTTCATGTTAATCGAGATAAACATTTGCAGATTCTATCTTATTGCTAATTTTCTTGTAGATTTAAGGGGAATATATATTTACAAGGGTAATATAGAAATACAGCAACCTTTAAGCACATACATATCTCTTAATAGCTGGCTGCAAGGTGCAGCACCATTCCCTTTGCTACAGATTAATACTCTTTGCATATCCAAGACAAAAAAATGAATAACGAATTCCCATTTGAGAAAATAAGTATTGAAAAATTTAAGGGAATAACAAGCAATATCTCGAAAATGGTTCACTCAACAAAAAAATGTATATGACATAAATTGTGTATTTTAACGCGATCTAAATTTTTGTGCAGTAAACTTTTGTCTATCTCTTATGGTTTACCAGTTATGCAAAAGTCGTTCACAATGAAGAATACTTTTGGAGACATTCCCATAAAATTCAAGATATACGTTTTATTTGTCATGAAAATATCTTAAACATATGATATTTTAATCAAAATAGTTAGAGCCATTTTTGAGAAAATTAAAATTTTCGAAAAATATTCCATAAAGGGTAATCTGGGGTGGGGGGATTTTCTTGAAAACCTTCGTGTCGCATCTCTGGAAGATACTGAACCTAAATACCAACTTTGGTGTTTATCCGACTGTTCGTTTCTGAGTTATGCTGTTCACAGACAGACACACACACAGACAGACACACAGACACACAGACAGACAGACACACAGACACACACACGGACATGTTTCCAAAAATACTGTTTTTGGATTCAGGGGATCTCAAAACATGTATTTCCGGTGAAATCGCGGTATCGAATTTTTGGGTGGAATACAATACTTCCCCTCCTTACTATACGTAGTAGAGAAAGTAAAAATGAATAACGAATTCCCATTTGAGAAAATAAGTATTGAAAACTTTAAGGGAATAACAAGCAATATCTCGAAAATGGCTCACTCAACTAAAAAAATGTATATGACATAAATTGTGTATTTTAACGCGATCTACAATTTTTGTGGAGTAAAATTTTGTCTACCTCTTATGGTTTACTAGTTATGCAAAAGTCGTTCACAATGAAGAATACTTTTGGAGACATTCCCAGAAAATTCAAGATAAACATTTTATTTGTCATGAAAGTATCTTAAACATATGATATTTTAATCAAAATCGTTAGAGCCATTTTTGAGAAAATTAAAATTTTCGAAAAATGTTCCATGTAAAGGGTAGTCTGGGGTCGGGGATTTTCTTGAAAACCTTCGTGTCACATCCCTGGAAGATACTGAACCTAAATACCAAGTTTGGTGTTTATGCGACTGTTCGTTTCTGAGTTATGTTGTTCACAGACACACAGACACACACAGACAGACACATGGACATGTTTCCAAAAATGCTTTTTTTGGATTCAGGGGGTCTCAAAACATGTATTTCCGGTGAAATCTCGGTATCGAAATTTTGGGTGGAATACAATACTTCCCATACTTACTATACGTAGTAGATAAAGTAAAAAATCTTTATGGTGTGGAGAAGTTATAAAAAGTAAACGATAGAGGGAAAGTCGTGTTTTTTTGTTTTTGTTTTTTTCTGGTAATGCATTAGGGGTTCCTACTCTTATGGAACCTTGCATTACACTTTACTTCTAGTGTAACTGCCAAAAATCTAGATCTCCCCTCCCTGGCTGAGAATTCGATTGCCGCTTTAGAAACCCCACTATTTTCGTATTCGATGTAAATACCACTATCGTTTATTTGTACACAGCTTCTGTAAACTTTCCTTGCTGAAGCTTAATTTCCTATTTCATGTTAGTGGAGAAAAATATTTCAGAAATATTAATAGCTTCATTACACATTTCATTGCAGGTACAGAGAGTGAAACGATAATCAGATGTTTAAAAAGGGTCGATATATGCTATATTGGCCTTGAAATTCCATACTTTCCATGATATCGCGAGAAACACTGAATGACGACTGTTTAAAAATGACCAAAATATTGAATAGTTCGAACCAGCAATAACGAATATCTTGGAAATAGCTGTAGCTACAAAATATTATTTGAAATAAACTATGCACATTTTTGGTAGCATTTTTGTTTTAAGATGTTTTACCAGCCATACAAAATTATACAAAATGCATTCCGAATGAAGAAGGCTTCACAAGCTATTGCCCGAGAATTCGCTATATAAATTTTATTTACCATGTAAATATTTCAAAGTTTAGTGAAATCGTTTGACTATTTTTGAGAACATTAAAAATAATGAAAAAATTCCTGTGTAAATGGAAGTTTGAAGTGGGGGATTTTCTTGAAAAGCTTCTTTCGCATCTCTGGAAGATAATAAAATTAAATTGTATTTAACCGACATGTTTTTAGTTATGCTGTAACATGCAGGCGCGCACACACATACACGCATACGCACCCAAAAAACGCATACACACATATATCTGTACATACACACGCATATAGATATTTTTTAAAATTGTATTTATTTAATTCAGGGGCCTCAAAACATGTACTTCCAGTGAAATCTCGATATAGAATTTTTGGGTCGAATACAGTACTTCCTTTACTTACATGGTGGAGAAATAAGGATACGTTTGTGCCATTAAAGGGTTAAATACGGCAGATTAAAATTATAATATGCGATGTGGAATCCAACCGCGCTATCTCGAATGACAAGCTAGAGCACAAACCGTTACACAATACAGCAACTGTTTGGAATAGGAGTCTATAAACACGCGAATATGGTTTCGGCCACTCAGCTGGATTCCATTATGTTTTTATTCCTTTATAATGTGATGAAATTAAATACATATAAAAAGCGGCGTATTTATTTCTGCCCGCTGGTTTCAGCCAATTGTGTACATTTTCCATTGCAGTTTTTGTTTTTTAGCTTGAAAGGTTTCAAAATCTTTAGCATCGCTTCGGAAATATTCAGCTGAAACTCGATTTGAAGGCTCTTTGTATTAAATGTGTTTAGTTGTATACCGATTTCAACCAACTTTAAAATGTGTCAACAAATTTCCTTCAAACTCAGATATAAAATCTCAATTCCCTATTTGTAGCGATTCGCGAGTTCCTTCACGTGTACAGAGGGATGCATGCTGATAGGCGCTCCGCAGTAGCGTGCGCACATAAAAATCAGATAATACCAACGTTTGTATTTAAGTCAAATATATGTTAGTGTGGATACAAAGTGAGGAATTTATGAAATTTCCTTAACCCAAACTAGCCTTTAGAGTAAAAGTATTGTTATTGTATTAAACCTAATTAAAGATTTTGAATAATATATGGTAATTTACGATATTGGCGAATACATTTTTTATCTTAAACTTTCTGTAAAAGCCGGCGACGTTCTCCTCAATCATAGTTAATTTTATATAATTATGGAGTTATATGAGACACAAAATACATGGCACAGGAAAAGTTTGAGGCAATAGAATATAGATACAATTTATGTGAAACTGATTCTGTAGCCGAAAAATTCATTCTTAATATTTAATTTCTTTCAGGTTTAAGTTGATTTTGTGTCCTATAACTTCTTCTAACTGAGGGCGGTGGCTCAGGTGGTAATGTCTGTAGCCCACATTCAGGAGATTCCGGGTTCAAACCTCCGGGTTAGACTAATCTGACCGAACATTTTATCGTGCTTTTCCTCGAATGCTGCGGTGAAACCCATCTCGGTCCCATGTTCTGCTTTCGAATTCTATATCAACTCGATCTTCCAAAATGTAAACAACCTAGCTCGGTCCTGTCTACCAAACTGTAAACAATCTAACTTGGTCCTCTAGGAAATTAATCTCAATCTAGTTCATAATGCATACTTTCCCTTCCTATTTTAAAAGACTTAGGATTTTCAGCAGACCTATAGTGACTGCAAAACGATATTGCAGTTTCGTGTTTCATCAAAACCGATTTTAACCACAAAATCAGATGTTATATAAAAATTTACTCTACTAAATGATGCAGCAATTTTGTAAACCCCATACACAAAATGTATGAAAAATATGTGTTATTAAAGAAGTTATAATTATAATGAATTGAAGGATCTTGAAAAACGCCAAAATATGTAGCCCGTAATAACGTTTGCTCTAGTGTAAAGAGGTACCAATAGTATCGCGGTCGCAACCAACTATTTGTGCTCAGTGTCATTATCGTTTTTCTGTAACAGGGATGCCACACCACTTACACTTCACGTAACTACGGTTACGTACTACGTGATCGAATTGGGTTGTTGACAGTGTATGCTACGGGACCAAGTTGAGTTGCTGGCAGTGTATTCTATGGATTGAGTTGAGTTGTTGACAGTATATGCTACAGGATTGAATTGGGTTGTTGACGGTATATGTTACGGGACCAAGTTGGGTTGTTGACGGTATATGCTACGGGACCGAGCAGGATTGTTCACATTTTACTCACAAAGATAACGGGGACCGAGTGCTGCATTGGATAATATTATCCACGAATTTTCCTATCATCCCTTTCATCACTACATTTCATTTCCTTCTTCACCGCCATACCAGGCACTGGCTGATCACCCATCCTGGATATGCTATGACCTAGAGTTTGCTTGCTCCTCGACTGGTTACTGACCCAAGGCATTGGCTTGTAAGACCTTGGGGGTGTAAATCCTACAAAGAGGGTAATCCATTAAAGAAAAACACTGTAATGTCCTCTTCATTTTCAATGAATTTTGGTTATCCTAGAAACCATTAGAGCTAAATACAAACTTACTACATAAAAACATGTAAAGCTCATTCAAGCACAGAATTTGTACCAAATAATGCTTTTGGTAGCATAAGTGTTCCAAAGAACGCCATTTCGTTATAGGTTGTAGGTATTTGTTTTCCCAAATGTAACATGTTTGAAAGTTTACGATTCTACTCCGCATGAGCTCGTTATTGCGGCTTATGATATAATTTTAATCTGAAGCCTTTTCTGGTTAAATATTTACAGTGCATAAAGGATAATTCACAATAACCGGGAACGCTAACCAGAACGAGAACGACAAAGTTAAAATACACGTATTGTAATGCGATTATTAGCGGTAAGCTAACCGGGTAAGTACACTTAATAAAGTTTTAACTTTCCTTCTCGTTCCCGGCCACGGCATATTAAATTCATATTGTGCATATTAAACTCTTCGCTGTGGAAATTATTCAAGGCAACCGTGACACGAAACAGCCGCTAAGGCTCTCTCTAGCAAGCTGGCAAAAAGAAACCTGAAGAAATTCCATGAAAAGTATGTCCTGACTACAATACGTATATAATGATCCTGACGGCCTCAGATGCATTGAGCGTTGATTCTTCTAGCCAAAGCATCATTTATGGTTTGTTTGTATGCAACTCAAAACTGACTATTGCCTAAAAAGCAATAGCAAAAGCTACAAAGAACAGCAAGAAACCGCAAATGAACAAATAAGAAACACATTCTTTTGGAGAGGGGGTCTTTTAGTATCCTTTAAACGGTAGGTCATATCGGACGAATGAATGAAATGGGTGAAATGATGCCCAAATGAGCCCGAGGTCCATAGAACTGAAAGTTACCTGACAGTCATCTTTGCAGGATAAGGAAAAACCTGGAAAAACCTTACCCGGATAATCCACGTAACGAAGATTCGAATTCGGGATCTCTTGAATGTGAGGCAGACACGCTTCCTCCACACCACGGAGGTAGGCTATAAATAACTTTAATGTACGCTATTAATAAAGCAATGAAGCTTTGTACAACTAGAGGAATCGGAAATAGTAATGAATCTGCATTTAGAACGTGCTTACTGCATCGAATATTGACGTTAGCTAACCAGCATTATGTTAGCTAAATTGGGAGCAGGTTTGGTGAGTTACAAACAAGTGACATCCCAAAGAGCAAAATCAACTTTCCGCTTTGCTGCTGACATTATCATCAATATATATTCCCGTTATCGTACCCGGGTTATTGTGAACCAAAATGTATGCTGTTTTGCTTCGCGTTCTCGTTTCCGTTCTTGTGGGTTATCGGGTGATTGTGGCCTAACCTTAATGCAACGCGGATAAAGAATCACTTTTTATATCCCTTTGTATACAGGGAATAGTTCACACTTGTAATGGATAGAAGAAGTCGTGCGAGTGCTACACATTATGTTGTATAATGTATTTATTTACATAACTGCTAAGTGGTGTATTTTCTGATAATTTCAATATTGGCAAATACGTTAGAAGATTTTGTTTCATATGGTTTAGAAATTACATTATTTTTATTAAATATTGGAATGTATGTTGAATAGAATACGTATATGAGTTGATGTGGCATTCATTACAGAATATAAACATCTGAATCCCTGCTTTCATTTTTACTTCTTCTACCACGTACCTACTAATAGATGGGAATTTTTTTTTATATAGTTTAGCGTTCTTTAATCGGTTAGGTGATATCGAAAAATGGATGAATGAAATTATGTCCAAATGAGCCCGGGGACCATAGAGCTTAAATTTACTCGACATTCGTGTTTTCCACCTAAAAATTGGATGTCGGGATTTCAGCGGAAATACATACATGCTATCTAAGGCTCTCCTGGATCTAAAGAAAAGTATTTTAAGAAAATATCAGTGTGTGTGTGTGTGTGTGTGTGTGAGAGAGAGAGAGATAGAGAGAGAGAGTGTGTGTTTGAAACAGCATAACCCAAAACAGAAATGTAGGATAAATACCAAACTTGGAATTTAAGTTCAATAACTTCTAAAATTGGAACATGAAGATCTTCATGAAGTTCTGCCACATCAAGCTACCTTTTCCGTGGATAATTGTTTTTTCATGTTCTTAAAAATATCTCTAAGAATATTGACTAAAATATTGAAAGAATTAAGATATTTTCACGATGAATAAAATACATACCTTAAATTCGGCGCTCATGCTGTTAGGTTATAACTAGCAAACACGCAACAGTACAATGCTCCACCTTGCACAACTAGAAGCGTACTGAGCCACTACGCACGCTGATGTCGAAATTACGGCGCTATCCCACTACTTGTCGTGCTATGCATGAACGGAGATTACTTTCTGGACAGCCTCGTAATTTCCCCAACACACCCTCAAACTATTCCAAGGTGGGACCTAAAGTAAAGTTTCTGGCAGTTGTTGAGGAAGAATATATACAGACTGCTATTGAGGGAAGTATTAAATAGTATGTCAAACGGAATGAATTGAAATACCTATAACAAATTTATTGTGTAGAATGCATTAATTCTGAAAAGTGAACTTAAACTAGGACACATAAAACATTGTACAGGTGGTCTACACAAATCGTTCTTAGTTGAAGTAGGGTTATACCGGATAGCACGGATGCCAAAAGGTTTGCTTAAGCAGAAATGCAAAGGGGACTCCATACTGACACTGAGGAGACCGTTAAATGAAAGAGCAATGTTTGAAAACGAACACTTCAACTGCTATTACTGGTCCCAGAGCTCATTCGGTAGAGAAACTGCCTGCTATTCCTGGCTGGGCTCTAAACGTTGCCTTTAAATAAAAACATTTCATGGTGTGCCCAGAGTCTGGTGTTTGAATAGAACAGTACCTATGTTTGTGTGTGTGTATGTGGAGGGGGGTATCAGTTATTTAATAAGCAATTCGGCCATTAACAAGAATCTGCCCATTGACGCAAACCTGAGCACACGTGTTAAGTCTTTAGTTCCATGACATTTAATCTATAATCAGCACAGCTATATGCCACCAATTGGTGCTGCAAGGTTAACAAGATTAAAGAAAATGCTATTTTTATTATATTTATGTACCCTTAAAGACGCGTTAGAATTAAACTGTTTTCTATTGGTGCATTATTCATAATAAGCATGCGCAAAATATGCCCGCCTTAGTGGATGAATTGACGTAAGGGCCTCTCAGGTCACGTTCTACCAGGAATTATCCATCATTACTTAATATTATTTCTGTATGTAACAAAAAAGTGCGCAGAAGTCCGATGCGGCATCAGAAAACGTTCAGAGCCTCAGCTGTGTTTTGGCGGGTCTCCTCACATCGTAACCACATCTGTGTGTTCGTTATTGGTGAACGTTACCTTTTGCCTAAATGACCTGGTTCGAACTGCATGCGATGCTTATCAGTATCAAACTACCACGTAAACACCTGCATACAGCAGCACTACCTTTGTACCATACTGTCCGTTTGAACAGTGATGATGCGGCAACTTCTTTTGCACCTATGTATGCGGGAAACATAAAACTGCAACGGACGGCTTATTTGGGCCACCTGGTATATATGCTTAATTGCTTAGATAATAAAATATAATGGAGCTTCGATTATCTGAAAATCGATTAATCGAAACATTGGTTAACCGAAAGGGTTCCATTCGGCAAATTCAAATTTGCGCGCCCATCATGTACTTCTGATCGGAGAAAAACAATTCAGCACTTGTATAAAGAAATAGACTTGAACGATGCTATATATGGCAGTAGAAACTTGGGCTACTGTCAAGAACATTACAGAACATTACACCAGGAAAGCTTGAAGTAAGCTCTTTCCATCAAATAAGTATCTTACTGCACCTGAAGAGCCACCAAAATGCCAATCTGCATCAGCACTGGCTGGACTGGTTAAATAATCTTCCGAATTTGAAAAATGCGACCAGGATAACATTTAAAACTGGCTCGAATGTGATGCTAACTGCCCTGGTTATCAGGTATTGACGAACCATGAAATCATTGCAGTGCCATCGACGACCAAGAACCTTGCAACATTAGGAAGAGCCTAGCGACGACGACCGTGCTGAAAAAGCACCGTCCAGTGAGGAAGCTTTTCACTACCTTGAGACGGCTATGAAGTTGTTAGAAGAGCGGGAAGATTTTGAAATTGCCCAATTGCTATCCTTAAAACGTTTGCGAGTTTTAGCGGCGAAAACCAGTGTCACTCTGAAGTCATCCCTTGGCCGTTTTGAATATGTCAAACTAGATACATATGTTCAGTTTTATATTTAATATAAGTGTTTCTTTATTTCATGGCTCCTATGAAACCTGGTAGAATTTATTTTCGTAAATGACCGGTTACCCGAAACTTCAGTTATCCGAACACCCGTCCCCAGTTGTTTCGGATAATCTATGCTCTACTGTACCTACTATTAGTTCATACATATACCGCATATAATTCCTTGACAAATACAGAGACAATAATTTCTTAAAACACTCTTCATAATGTGATATCACTAATTCAGAAGAGTGAGGTATTACTCACAACTAAGAATAAATTGGACTGTGCTGTAGAGCTTCTGAAATCTATACCTAAATATGAGGAAACAGAAAATTTTAATTTGTTGTAGAGCAAGTAACTATGTCACAAGGTCCCAAAATAAGAGATCTTATGGCAATAGAACCATGTCCTGTTTATATTGTAACAAATGAGAACACCAATTATTGCGAAAAACATTTTATTTACCACTTAGGCACTCATCGTAGCAAAAACGTTACACTTTCGGAACACAACACAACTGCTCCGTCGAATCACAACTTACAACTGAACTGCACTGGCACTGTGCACTTTTGCCACCCACTTTTCAGTTCGTAACTCCTTAACTGACTGAACTACCTGAAATCCCCTGTCCGCGCAAGAGCAGCCCCTTGTATAGCCTCGCATAAGCGGAAGATTCTAGAAACAGAGGGTACTAGAACATGCCGAAAGGTGACATGCCGCGCGCGGTGACAGTTCACTTTACATCTGCTTATGAAGCTTTGTTGAAATGTGGTTTAATGTTTTTTGTCTCAATACTGCACACTGAACAAGAAAATTTACAATTATAGCATATCAAATAGTGTGGCAGAAAGCAGATACTTGGAGAATGTTGGTCAACGTTTGGCACTTTCCATTTTAGTTTCCTTATTAACTGACAAGAGTTATATACAATCCTCGTTTACATTCAAAAGTGGAGAATATTTGAAGTAAAGCTGTTCATCCTGAAAAACCTGCTAAAATAGCACCGCATCTATTTTATCAAAGTATGAGGATGTGGTCGCAGTAGTTTCTATATAACCAGCGAGCAGCTAAAGAGCTTATTCTCAAATGTCTGGGTTGTGGTAGAGAAAGTAGGATTTCAATCTCTACCTTTTGTGGCAGACAATAATTCTGTAAACAGAAAGATGTATGAACTTTAAAAGTCCTTGTAAGATTCTAGAATCATGTATTACACATCCACTGGAATTCAGCTACAAAGCTGCTGTTTATATTTGATATTTATATATTTTAAAGTATGTAGGAAAAAATTGGCAAAGAAAAAAGATGTTAATAAGACTATGAAATTTACTTACAAGGATAGTAATATTGTCATACTATCAACACAACATCAACATTTAGAGGTTATGTATGAACGTGGAAAAAAAATGTTTTGGTTAAATATGAACACAGTTTTTCCAACGTTTTGCATTCCTCATCCATATAAAAGCAAAATGTAAAATTGGCACTGATCTTTAATGTCAATACTATTGCTGCTTTGAAACATGCAAGCAAAGATCTTAACATCAATTTAAAGTGTGTCAGTCAGACATGTGCATTTACAGATATTTTTGTTAAATGCTGCTGGAAGATAGTGAATGTGAAGAGTGTATATGAGGGTAAAAGGTTCGATGATAAATGTAGGTAGGAAATTAGGAGCCAAACAGATACTTATACATTGCAATGCAAAGAGACCATTTTCCTGGGCACAAGAATGACAAGCAGATTTATACATAAAATGATACACAAGTACTGACTGCTACTTAATGGTTAGACAACAGACTAAACTTCTGCATAAATCGACCAGTGTCTCATTGGAAGGTAAGCTTACATCCACAATGCAGTTGCTGACACTACCTTAGTATTGTTACCAAACGGTAAGTTCCTTTTCTAAAGTTTGTGCATTTCGACCCCTCTATAAGCTGCGAAGTTTGCGTCCAAGCTTTTGAAATGCCTGTATAATCCTTATAACAGCATTATTATTATTATTATTATTATTATTATTATTATTATTATCCTATCTAATTGAAATATCCCATCATTAGATGTTTACGCGTGTGTGTTAATCACATAGTGTGAAACGTAGCTAATATAACTAAAGTGTTTGTTATTGCATTATAGTATTTATGTGATATACACGATATGTACACAGTTTATATTTTGTGATAAAAATATGTATGAATAGACCAATATTAAAATTACACCTAAATTAGGGAAACATTGACTTACATACAGTGCTGTTTCCTCACATTGCGTCCACTACTCTTCGGTTGGTGCGCCGAACGCCTCGGCTTGGTCTGCCTGCGAAAGAGGTATAATATCTCCGCAATAGCTTCACATTCTTATAGTTATAGTTACTATTACAATGGTAACACTGGGGAACAGTGATTTTGGTGCCTTACAATTCTGATCTATTTCTGACTATGTTTGGGTCACTGATTCCAAAATGCTCTCAGTTTTGCCCTATCAGATCTAGTTTTTGAGATACAGCTTTAAGCTGGTCCGCATATACAACTATATTACTTGCACACAATTAAATACAGAATACATTTGGACGGTTCAAGCACATTCTTTTTCATGAAGCAACTTTCTATCAACTACCATAATTTATTTATACACTAGTCACATTCTTCCATGAGGTCGCTGAATCCTCGTTTATGTGATTTCCTCAAATGAATGATATTGGACATTCGTGCTGGATGCTCCAACAGTAATCCATCATCATATGTGTATCCCATCATTCATAATACCGTTCTTCCATTACACTTATTTCCTGGTGAAAACGCTCACCCTGTTCCTCGCTTACATCTCCAAGATTGTCTGGAAATCGGTCCAAATGACTGTGCAGGTAGTGTAATTTGATGCTCATGTTACAACTAAATGCACAAAAAACAGTGAGCATATTCTTAACCAGTTCTTTATAGTTTAGAGCCTTGTAGTTTCCAAGAAAATTCTTTACTATGAGAAGGTGTTATAGTTGCTTTAGTTTAACTGCCCCACGTATGGGCGCCAACTTGAGAGAGTGTTTTGTTTACGTAATTTATTTGCGTAATTTATTGTTACGTAAGTTATTAGCCTCACGCTTGGGAAGCCAACTTGAAGTAGATTGTTGTTTACGTAGGAGTTTGCACCACGCTTTGGGCGTTAATTTGAAGAAGATTGTTTGTTACGTAATATGCTGCTACGTATGAGAAGCCGATTTTTTGAAGATGTATTTTTGTTGTTACTCTCCAAGTTTTAAAATATTATATTTACTTTGTTATTAAACTGCTTCTATAGATAGTATTTATGTTTATGTTTGCCTCGGCTGCGTCAGTCTTACTTTAGAGACATGTTTCTCTTAATCAGGGCGTGGTACGACAAGAATGTAGGCTTACACAGATTTTAAATTTAAATTCACTTCTTTTTATTAACCCTTGGCACAAATTATATAGCACTACACTGATATTAAGAGCAGTGAGATTCTTTAATTTAAAATCTGTGCTTTGTTAACGCGTAAACATATTTACGATTCACAGGAATACGTAATATTTCTTTAGAGAACACATCTTCCATCCCATCACTACCAAGGTCTGCCAGCAACTGAACATATTTTAAGCGTATAAACTTTTAACATTTTGTATTTCAAGTCTCTGATTGGATAATCCTAGTCCAATAGAATACCTGCATTTAATTAAAGCTTTTTCTGGCTGGTGATTGGCTATTTTAAAAACTGTCACAAGATTTACGTTATTGCTGCCCTAATCATGACTATAGTATTCAAACTCTCAAACTCATTGCCTCAAGGTTACCTCATTGTTAGCAACGTTAAACTTATTATTCTCACAGCTCTTACATTATTAAAATATATAATGCATTCACATAACATTATTAAACATGTTTACAATAATATAAGCATATGCAATGACTGTTACAAACATTTTAAAAATTATTACATACATATTGCTTCAAGGCGGGCTGTTATTGAATTTATATATTATATAATTTAATTTAAATAATTCAAATGTTAAAAATACTGCCTCAACTACATACAGAACGACGACCATGCAGCTGCCTCAGTATCGTTCATTGACTCTTAAAATTTCTCATCATTTATGAGTTGTCGGATTTGTGGTCCATCAAATATACCTGCTTTTATTTTCTCCACACTCATTGCAGGTAATTTTGTACATACATAACCAAAACATGCTCCATCTCTATTCAAGCCTTGATGAACCGCTTCATTAACCCAAGTTTGATATACAGTGTGGCAATATGCTTTTTATTGTCAACCAAAAGGTTCTATGATTGTTTCTTTCTCCAAAGATCATGCTTTCTCTAAGAGGCCACTGTCTTGTCACCCAATGTTGATCTTTAGCTCTATAGTTCCATAGGATATAAAGCATAGGTATTTGGTGTACCCACCTTGTTGTCCTAGAAGAAAGTTCATCATCTTTATATCGACACAGATAACCCATTGGTGATCACGGTATGAGATCTTCTCTAGAACTGTAGCTAGTGTAGCTTGATTTTCATGCATAGTAATTGAGTGACCAATTGGTATTGACCTGTATTTGTTCCCATTATGCAAAAGAACACATTTCAAGCTGCGTTTGGAGCTATCAATAAATAACCGCCACTCCGTTGGTGTGTATTTTCTTACACCCAGTTTCATTAACAGTCATTCAACATTGATGTAAAAAACAAATTGGATTTCTGTTGTCAAGAATGCCAGGAAATCTTGCTCTCTTTTGCGATAGACTGTCACTTTTGTTCCCGGTAACAGACATTGCTTCTCTGCCAGCCCAGAAGCAAACAATTCTGACTTCTTTGGAAGACTGAGATCTCTAATGAGGTCATTTAACTCTGCTTCATTAAAACCAGATACAATTGATGAAGCTCCTGCGAAACCACTGTCATTTTGCTCACCATAGCTTTCAGCTGATTCATCCACTTCTTCTCATGGCTCTGGAAGACATAGATACTGGAACAGGTATCTGCTCTGAATGTGGAACGGGAGGTCTTGCAGAGCTTAGATCGGGATATTTCCACGTATTCCGGTTTTTGCTATTGATGCCCTTAACATTTACTGAACAAAAGTAACAATCGTCACTGTGGTTTATTGGTTCTCGCCATATCATTGGTTCCTCAAATTTCAAGCACTTCCGCTTCCCATTTTTCCACAGTCGCAGATGCTCTGTGCATGTTTTGCATACGATATGAGTTGCCCAAGCCTTTTCTTGGTCACCAAGTTTTACTTTGAAATAGGCCAAATAAGCTCTTTTTACAAAATGAGTTATGGGTTTTCTTTGCTGGATGAATGTGTATTCCCCACAGATGAAACAAAACACATCAGGATTATTCACACATTTTCTTCGTGATGAAGGCATATCAGTGCCTATAAAAAGGAGACATAAATATCAGAATAGTTAAAGTACATCTGCAAACAACATGAATAGACCTTGGATAAAATAAATTAGTATAATGCAAATAATATAATCAAGATACAAATGGTGCTGTAAAACAAAGTAGTCATTAGGGCAATTTATAAAGATATCATCAGTATCTCATAAACTAGAGCTGCTAGAATGAAATGGAAGACATTTTCGGAATCAGCAGCATCAAAATACCCAGAATCAGGTGGAAAATTCAAGGCACCGCGAAAAAAATTGTTCCCACGTGTAATAAGCACATGTCTTATGATAAGAGATGTTGGAAATCTTGTCCTCTACCGCAATTTCTGGCATCTCAGAAAGTTTGCATTCACAATCGAGAGTTAAATATCTGAATTTGAGTGAATTTCTCGCCTAATGTTTTGTTTTAGTTCTTCCAATGTTTTGGGAAGGTTTGTTTGCACAACTTAAATTTTCAAATTCTCCTAAGAATAAATATCGCATACAGTTAAATCAGGGAATCGCGAAAGCCACATTCCTTTACTAATTACACTGGCTTAAACATTTTTCGAATGAAATTTAACGACTTTTTAGTGGTATGCGCAGTAGCAGAGTCTTGCTGGAAAAATCAAGACTGCCATTGAAGGTCGGTCAGCTTTCGAAAAGTGGTGTCAATATGACATTCCTGTATCTGCATTTATTGTTTGTTCAAAATCTGTTACTCTTATTATTCTGTGCTTATGCATTTACTGATCACCAATTTTCGCGTTATACAAGGGAATCTCGTGTAAAATCGAGTTATCTGTACTCCAATATCTGTTATTTTACGATGAAACATAGTCATACAAATTGAACGAAGTTTATCAGAGAAGAATACTAAGCGTACGTAGTTTACTCGACTCTGATGACCACATTAAAAATAAAGTGTATGCAACTAACCCTATACAGAACTAAACGAAAACATTAGGCGAGAATTTCACTTAAATTTGGATATTGAACTAGCGAGCGTGAACATTTCGTGAGAAAATGCCAGAAATGTGTCGGTAGAGAAGAAAAGTATTTTCAACATCTTTTTATGATAAGATGTGCCCTTATTGTTATTATTGTAATTATAATTACAACTGTGAGAACGTGAGATGGTTGGGGGGATATTTCGGGGGGAGTTCGAGCTGCGGCGGCCGGACGCGAGCAGCCATGTGGTGGCCACAGTGTTGAGGAAAAACACTCTATTTATTTTAGTACAAAATTAAAATATTTTAAAAGCAAATACAGTGAGCAAAGTTCCTCATTGTGTACTGTTTTCTTTATTGCTATCGGCAAAGTCTTGAGTTTATGTAGCGGTAACGTTCACCTTAACCATCATTAGTTCATTACTTTCAAGGAATCGCAAACCAATGCTCGATCTACAGCTACAGTGTTTTGTCGCGTACAGAGATCCTACTGGTTGGCATCTTAAATACTTGGCGTGGTGTGCCGTATTTCAACTGAAGTAAACAAGAGCTGGCAAGAGTTAACCTTGGTAGTGTATTTCCTAGAATATCTTGATATAGTAATTGTTAAAGTCTGGTTTCTACATTCACTCACGAACTAGCTCTTCATGTCTACTTTATAACGTGATTTGTTGACGCTTCTGGGTGTATCAAACTGTTTTTTTTTCTGCTAGAATGACGTGAGCTAAGTTCCAATAAACAAAAGACTGGATACTTAAAGACACCATTTATGGATTGTCGTCTATTTGAAGTAATTATTGCAGTGAATAGAAACGTTTCAACCACCTTATTATCATTACTTGCTGCAAAGAAAGCAAGAAAAACCGATATTAACTCAAGGCAAGACATTGATTTTTGTGCTTGTTTCGTACCAACCAGACAAACTCGCATACTTTTTTTTCAAATCTGCCAATATTTTAGCAGTAATCATTAGTAGGTTATTTAGGACAGATCGAGCACAGTTCTTTGCGTTTATATGGGAAAGGATAGGGAAAACGAGGGTAGATGCTAGGCTAGGAGAGCATCCAAGGAGGTAAAATGCGTTTATATGGGGGAGATAGGGATTACGAGGAGGGGTGTTAGGCTAGACAGAGTTGAAGGGTAGAGCATGTCTTGTATATGAGAGAGGTAGGGAACAGGAGCAGAGGTGTTAGGCTAGGCAGAGATCAAGAAGTAGAGTATGGTTTATATGAAAGGTATAGGAAAACGAGGAGGGGTGTTAGGCTAGACAGAGTTGAAGGGTAGAGCATGTCTTGTATATGAGAGGGGTAGGGAAAAGGAGCAGGGGTGTTAGGCTAGGCAAAGGTCAAAAAGTAGAGTATGGTTTATATGAAAGGTATAGGAAAACGAGGAGGGGTGTTAGGCTAGACAGAGTTGAAGGGCAGAGCATGTCTTGTATATGAGAGAGGTAGGGAACAGGAGCAGGGGTGTTAGGCTAGGCAGAGGTCAAGAAGTAGAGTATGGTTTATATGAAAGGTATAGGAAAACGAGGAGGGGTGTTAAGCTAGACAGAGTTGAAGGGCAGAGCATGTCTTGTATATGAGAGAGGTAGGGAACAGGAGCAGAGGTGTTAGGCTAGGCAGAGATCAAGAAGTAGAGTATGGTTTATATGAAAGGTATAGGAAAACGAGAAGGGTGTTAGGCTAGACAGAGTTGAAGGGCAGAGCATGTCTTGTATATGAGAGAGGTAGGGAACAGGAGCAGAGGTGTTAGGCCAGGCAGAGATCAAGAAGTAGAGTATGGTTTATATGAAAGGTATAGGAAAACGAGGAGGGGTCTTAGGCTAGACAGAGTTGAAGGGCAGAGCATGTCTTGTATATGAGAGAGGTAGGGAACAGGAGCAGAGGTGTTAGGCTAGGCAGAGATCAAGAAGTAGAGTATGGTTTATATGAAAGGTATAGGAAAACGAGGAGGGTGTTAGGCTAGACAGAGTTGAAGGGCAGAGCATGTCTTGTATATGAGAGAGGTAGGGAACAGGAGCAGAGGTGTTAGGCTAGGCAGAGATCAAGAAGTAGAGTATGGTTTATATGAAAGGTATAGGAAAACGAGGAGGGGTGTTAGGCTAGACAGAGTTGAAGGGCAGAGCATGTCTTGTATATGAGAGAGGTAGGGAACAGGAGCAGGGGTGTTAGGCTAGGCAGAGGTCAAGAAGTAGAGTAGGGTTTATATGAAAGGTATAGGAAAACGAGGAGTGGTGTTAGGCTAGACAGTGTTGAAGGGCAGAGCATGTCTTTTATATGAGAGAGGTAGGGAACAGGAGCAGGGGTGTTAGGCTAGGCAGAGGTCAAGAAGTAGAGTATGGTTTATATGAAAGGTATAGGAAAACGAGGAGGGCTGTTAGGCTAGACAGAGTTGAAGGGCAGAGCATGTCTTGTATATGAGAGAGGTAGGGAACAGGAGCAGAGGTGTTAGGCTAGGCAGAGATCAAGAAGTAGAGTATGGTTTATATGAAAGGTATAGGAAAACGAGGAGGGGTGTTAGGCTAGACAGAGTTGAAGGGTAGAGCATGTCTTGTATATGAGAGGGGTAGGGAACAGGAGCAGGGGTGTTAGGCTAGACAGAGGTCAAGAAGTAGAGTATGGTTTATATGAAAGGTATAGGAAAACGAGGAGGGGTGTTAGGCTAGACAGAGTTGAAGGGCAGAGCATGTCTTGTATATGAGAGAGGTAGGGAACGGGAGCAGGGGTGTTAGGCTAGGCAGAGGTCAAGAAGTAGAGTAGGGTTTATATGAAAGGTATAGGAAAACGAGGAGGGGTGTTAGGCTAGACAGAGTTGAAGGGCAGAGCATGTCTTGTATATGAGAGAGGTAGGGAACAGGAGCAGGGGTGTTAGGCTAGGCAGAGGTCAAGAAGTAGAGTATGGTTTATATGAATGGTATAGGAAAACGAGGAGGAGTGTTAGGCTAGACAGAGTTGAAGGGTAGAGTATGTCCTTTATATGACAGAGGTTAGGAACAGGAGGAGGGGTGTTAGGTTAGGAGAATTGAGTATGTGTTTATAAGGAGAGACGAGAAAACGGAGAGAGATCCTATGCTAGGATAGACAGGTGTTAAAGTTAGGTTAGATAGGAAACCAAGGAGTGATACTCAGCTAGAGGGGGAGGCAGGAGGAATGCGCTTTATGAGAGGTAGGGGATACTGGGAGAAATGCTAGGGAAGACAGGGACTGAAGGTATGTAGGGTGTTTTTCCAGAAGGGAAGAGTAAGAATTTCAGAGGTATTTAGAGCACAATATAACTATTTTAGAACACACTTAGAAGGTTTTTAGGCACATGCTTAGATAACTTTGCAGGTATTCTGATGATGTTTTAATGCGGTAGAACAGCCATTTGACATACTCTTACTGGCTTAAAATATTTTTAGACATAGATACAGATACGTGTTTTAGGGTATTGGTGTAAGCATTTTAGCCAGTGTACTAGGAATTGTGGAGCATTTTAGAGTTCATTTAGAGACATTTTAAGCACAGGTACAGATATTTTTTTGATATGAACAAGGCTTTCAGGACATTCTGGTATGAGGCAGGGAAATTTTAGATGTTTCAGCAGCATTTAGGGAACTGGAACAGGTAGATTCAGGGTATTCATATAGGCTTCAGAATATTTCGAGGTGTTTTATGATGCTTTTAAGGTATTTTGACAATTTTCAAGACGTTTTCAAAGATCGTGCTAGGAGTGTTTGTGGCTCTTTAAAGGTATTTTAGGTTATGGATGTGGCATAGGCACAGACCATTAAGAGTTCCTGAAGGGGCTTTTAGATAAGTGTAGTGGCTGTTTGTCGGCTTTTGGATAAGTGTAGTGGGCTATTTTATCGGCTTTTGGAAAGAGTAGTGGCTGTTTGTCGGCTTTTGGATAAGTGTAGTGGGCTATTTTATCGGCTTTTGGAAAGAGTAGTGGCTGTTTTATTGGCTTTTGGTAAATGTAGTGGCTGTTTTTATGGACTTTTGGAAAGTGCAGTGGCTATTTTTATGCCCTTAGAGTTCCTGGTGGGCTTTTGAGGAAATGGTTTTCAGGCATTCTCTCTTGTTTATAGAGTTTTTCTCTTGTATTACACAGGTCTTATGATCTATAACCATTTCTAACGTTTTTTACAGTCATATCGGATCCTTTTATGGTCTTCTCAATATTCTAATGCTACCATGCAAGAAACTATGTAGAGATGCCTTTTATAACCCATCCTTAAGCTCTGTTAGTGATATTATTGTTTTATTCAGCTTTTCTGTTTTGTATGGTTAATTGTTGTCTAGGTGTATCGTCTTTACCAGTAAATTGATGCTTTATTAGATAAGGGTTGTAAGGGTAGGTGTCTGCCTCCTTTTATCTAGGCTTGGGGCTAGCACTATGATTTACACCTAATAGCAGGGTTAGCGCCTCCCACTCAACATTCCTATTTTTATTTATTCTTTAGGTATCTGCTAGGTGTATACACAGCACATGGGTAAGCTTCCATTTTTTGAAGTATTGCGACACTTCCAATGGTATTTTTTTCGAAGTTTTCATGTGCATATTTGTGACTCTTTAAAGGTGTTTCAGCTTATGATATCAGATATGAGTACAGGCTTTTAGAACATTCTAACATACTGGAATGATAATTTCAGGTGTTTCACACAGATACACACACACACAGACACGCACAGATACACACACACGGACACACGCAGAGACAGTTCAAAACACACTAATAGAGATATCCACTGGAGCTTATAGGTACGTGGCTCTGTTATAATATAGCTTCATATGTGAGAGGCTCTGTCTTTAGATGATTGTATTGATTAATGTAGCGGTGAAGATGACGGGAATTGCGGGATTAGGGAGCTATGGTATTAATGGAGTTATGTGTTGGCGGGGCGAGAGTGTAGAGTTATGGTGTTAATGGAGGCCATTGACGGTGGTGGCAATATAACGTTATGGTGTAATTGGAAGTAGTGGTATTTGTGATGGTGGTGATAGGTAGATTGTTATAGCATTGGTGGTATTGGAAGTAATAGTGGTGGTGAAAGTGCGGAGTTATGATACAAATAGGTGTGTAGGGGTAATGGTGATAATGGTGATGGTGGGAATTGCGGGATAACTAGTTATGGTGTTAGTGGAGTAATGTGGTGGCGGTGGCGAAAGTGTAGACTTAGGGTGTTAATGGAGACATATGCCGGTGGTGCCAATATAAGGTTATGGCGTAATTGGGAGTAGTGATGCTTGTGATGGTAGTGATAGGGTCATGGTGCTGGTTATAAAGTTGATGGTTTTGCAAATGATGGCGGTGGTGACAGTATAGAGTTATGCTGTTAATGGAGACATGGTGGCGGTGATAGTATAAGGTTATGTTGTAATTGAAGGCGGGGGTGTTTATGATGGTGGTGATAGGCATGATGGTGATGGTTATTGTGATGATTGTTTTTTGGAAATGGTGGTAGTGATGACAGAGGTGGTGGTCATTGTTTAGATGCTGATACATGTCCTGTTATGTGTATAGAAGGGCACACGTTTATTACAAAGAAATACATGAACACTGTACAATATAGTGGGCTGGTAAGAGTAGCAAAGAAATATTTTTAATAGGTTTCAACGTTCTTGAAATATCTGATAATAGAATGGTTATAAGGCATGGGAATATGAGTGTGGACATGAGAAATATGGTCGCAGAGGGTGTTGAATTCCTGTAAAAGCATTCAAGGTTCTTGATTTAAGGAGACATTTGTGTGGTGTATGGATCCAACAAGGCTATGATAGGTTATCCATTCAGCCGATAAGAGGGTTCTAGGTTACGCTAGAAAGGGAAATGGCAACATAGAATGGCTTGTGTAAAGTCAGTTTAGGCAAGCTTCTAGGTTACGCTAGGGCGGGCGATGACAAAATAGGATAGCTTGGGTAAAGTCAGTTTAGGCTAACCTGGGTGAGGTTCTGATAGGGTACCTTAGATAATTAGCGAGTGGTCGAGCTTATAGCTTTTTGTTTATGACCAGTTGAATGGGTGATGAGACGACTGTTGACTAAGATTGGTCTAGGTTTACGTGCACTCATTCAAGCTAGATTAGGTGATAGCAGGCTGGATGTGAAGTCTGCTTATACTATTTTCGCTAGGTTAGGGTATTCAGAGCTAGCTTAGGACTGGATTGTTGGACAGATTATAAGGAATGGTATCAGATTGTGTTAGATTATTACTGGACAGAATGCATATTGTTAGGATAGTCTGGGATAGGCAGAGTTAGGCTTACATGATTATTAGAGTTTGAAGAATGGTTTGCAAGACTGGGGCATTAGTTCTAAGTATGTGGAACTTACAATGGTGCTGTAGTAATGGCTGCTGAGAAAGGCTTCTTTGTACAAATTATCTCTTTCTACATTGTTATATGCAACATTAAACCTTGTGTTATTGCATGGTTCTGTTAGCATAGATTGTCTTGGGAATAGGTCGTTATGATTGTCACGTATGGTTACGTTTCCTGGTTGCGTTAGAGGATTACAGAATGGAATAGACAATGAGAAGATGATTCAGGGCAGGATGATCGGTGAGCGGGTAAGGTAGGGTAGTTTAGAATACTTCTACATTCACTAAAACTGTAAATCGATATACAGTTTATCCCTCTCGGTCTCATAGCTTATCTCCTCAAGATATATAAGTTTGTAGAAATTTAAAAAAAGGTGTTTTAAAAGTATATAAAAGCGTTCTAACACTGCATAATAAATGTTCGTGAGGCATTAAACTATGTGCAGAAATATATCAAGTCCTGAAACCTGAATAAATACGTGGGTGAATACCTGATTTACTCATAAAATTTCACAAAATGTTTTAAAAGCTTGCGACAGTGCCTGATTAGTTGCTAAAGTACATTTAAAGCTGCTCAACTACTCCTGGAATAAGCTTTGAAAATGTCTGAAAAGGGTTGAAATACTTTGAGGCAATAGCATAAAATACCTTTTAAGTGCTAAACAAAAAACCTCAATCATTCTAAACACCCTCAGCATACTCTAAAATCATGTGCCAATACCCCAAAAAAATAACCGCTAAAGTTTCTAAAGAACCGTTCAGAGTACTCTAAAAGCCTGAGTTCATACCGCATCCATAGCCCACAATACGTTCAAAGAGCCTTAAATACTCCTACCAGTATCCTGAAAATACCTTATAGATGTTAAAATATCTTAAAATCAACATAAAACACCTCGAAATATTCCTAAAAATCTTAAACCCTGTATCAATACTTTGAAAAGGCCCGCTTCCAATCTCCAGAACGCTATTGAAACACCTGAAATTATCATTCCAGTGTGTTAGAATGTTCTAAAAGCCTGTACTCATATCTGATATCATAAGCTGAAACACCTTTAAAGAGTCACAAATATGCACATGAAAACTTCGAAAAAAATACCATTGGAAGTGTCGCAATACTTCAAAAAATGGAAGCTTACCCATGTGCTGTGTATACACCTAGCAGACACCTAAAGAATAAATAAAAATAGGAATGTTGAGTGGGAGGCGCTAACCCTGCTATTAGGTGTAAATCATAGTGCTAGCCCCAAGCCTAGATAAAAGGAGGCAGACACCTACCCTTACAACCCTTATCTAATAAAGCATCAATTTACTGGTAAAGACGATACACCTAGACAACAATTAACCATACAAAACAGAAAAGCTGAATAAAACAATAATATCACTAACAGAGCTTAAGGATGGGTTATAAAAGGCATCTCTACATAGTTTCTTGCATGGTAGCATTAGAATATTGAGAAGCCCATAAAAGGATCCGATATGACTGTAAAAAACGTTAGAAATGGTTATAGATCATAAGACCTGTGTAATACAAGAGAAAAACTCTATAAACAAGAGAGAATGCCTGAAAACCATTTCCTCAAAAGCCCACCAGGAACTCTAAGGGCATAAAAATAGCCACTGCACTTTCCAAAAGTCCATAAAAACAGCCACTACATTTACCAAAAGCCAATAAAACAGCCACTACTCTTTCCAAAAGCCGATAAAATAGCCCACTACACTTATCCAAAAGCCGACAAACAGCCACTACTCTTTCCAAAAGCCGATAAAATAGCCCACTACACTTATCCAAAAGCCGACAAACAGCCACTACACTTATCTAAAAGCCCCTTCAGGAACTCTTAATGGTCTGTGCCTATGCCACATCCATAACCTAAAATACCTTTAAAGAGCCACAAACACTCCTAGCACGATCTTTGAAAACGTCTTGAAAATTGTCAAAATACCTTAAAAGCATCATAAAACACCTCGAAATATTCTGAAGCCTATATGAATACCCTGAATCTACCTGTTCCAGTTCCCTAAATGCTGCTGAAACATCTAAAATTTCCCTGCCTCATACCAGAATGTCCTGAAAGCCTTGTTCATATCAAAAAAATATCTGTACCTGTGCTTAAAATGTCTCTAAATGAACTCTAAAATGCTCCACAATTCCTAGTACACTGGCTAAAATGCTTACACCAATACCCTAAAACACGTATCTGTATCTATGTCTAAAAATATTTTAAGCCAGTAAGAGTATGTCAAATGGCTGTTCTACCGCATTAAAACATCATCAGAATACCTGCAAAGTTATCTAAGCATGTGCCTAAAAACCTTCTAAGTGTGTTCTAAAATAGTTATATTGTGCTCTAAATACCTCTGAAATTCTTACTCTTCCCTTCTGGAAAAACACCCTACATACCTTCAGTCCCTGTCTTCCCTAGCATTTCTCCCAGTATCCCCTACCTCTCATAAAGCGCATTCCTCCTGCCTCCCCCTCTAGCTGAGTATCACTCCTTGGTTTCCTATCTAACCTAACTTTAACACCTGTCTATCCTAGCATAGGATCTCTCTCCGTTTTCTCGTCTCTCCTTATAAACACATACTCAATTCTCCTAACCTAACACCCCTCCTCCTGTTCCTAACCTCTGTCATATAAAGGACATACTCTACCCTTCAACTCTGTCTAGCCTAACACTCCTCCTCGTTTTCCTATACCATTCATATAAACCATACTCTACTTCTTGACCTCTGCCTAGCCTAACACCCCTGCTCCTGTTCCCTACCTCTCTCATATACAAGACATGCTCTGCCCTTCAACTCTGTCTAGCCTAACACCCCTCCTCGTTTTCCTATACCTTTCATATAAACCCTACTCTACTTCTTGACCTCTGCCTAGCCTAACACCCCTGCTCCTGTTCCCTACCTCTCTCATATACAAGACATGCTCTGCCCTTCAACTCTGTCTAGCCTAACACCCCTCCTCGTTTTCCTATACCTTTCATATAAACCATACTCTACTTCTTGACCTCTGTCTAGCCTAACACCCCTGCTCCTGTTCCCTACCCCTCTCATATACAAGACATGCTCTACCCTTCAACTCTGTCTAGCCTAACACCCCTCCTCGTTTTCCTATACCTTTCATATAAACCATACTCTACTTCTTGATCTCTGCCTAGCCTAACACCTCTGCTCCTGTTCCCTACCTCTCTCATATACAAGACATGCTCTGCCCTTCAACTCTGTCTAGCCTAACACCCCTCCTCGTTTTCCTATACCTTTCATATAAACCCTACTCTACTTCTTGACCTCTGCCTAGCCTAACACCCCTGCTCCTGTTCCCTACCTCTCTCATATACAAGACATGCTCTGCCCTTCAACTCTGTCTAGCCTAACACCCCTCCTCGTTTTCCTATACCTTTCATATAAACCATACTCTACTTCTTGACCTCTGCCTAGCTTAACACCCCTGCTCCTGTTCCCTACCTCTCTCATATACAAGACATGCTCTGCCCTTCAACTCTGTCTAGCCTAACACCCCTCCTCGTTTTCCTATACCTTTCATATAAACCATACTCTACTTCTTGACCTCTGTCTAGCCTAACACCCCTGCTCCTGTTCCCTACCCCTCTCATATACAAGACATGCTCTACCCTTCAACTCTGTCTAGCCTAACACCCCTCCTCGTAATCCCTATCTCCCCCATATAAACGCATTTTTCCTCCTTGGATGCTCTCCTAGCCTAGCATCTACCCTCGTTTTCCCTATCCTTTCCCATATAAACGCAAAAAACTGTGCTCGATCTGTCCTAAATAACCTACTATCATTGCCTAATTATGTGTACATATGACGTCATCAATATCTCATTCCACTCTGAATTGAATTCCTTACAGTTACGTTGTATAAAGTTACTTACTAATACACTTTATTATGCGTGTAAAGAGAGAAAATTATGTCTAGTATTAAATCGGAAAACACTCAACTGATATTTGTAATTAACAATTGTGAATTAATTTTCTTAAGGTTAAAGATTATAAGCTTAGAGTCTCATACGTCCGGAATGCCTTATATATATTTCTCTCCAATGACTCAAGAAGGCTAGGTTGGGACGCCAAATGCCCCGATTAAAAGAAATGCATTTGAAGGCAACTGGCTAAACAAAATAATCGTCCACGCATTGTCAAGAAGCATGATCTGAGGTGCAATCAGGGCCTGCTCTCATACTACAGCTAGCTTTTTACTTTCTCTACTATGTACTTAGAGGTGGTATTGTATTCCATCCAAAAATTCTATTTCAGATTTCACCAAAAGTACACATTTGAGGGCCCCTAAACCCCCAAGAAAAAGCATTTTTAGAAAAAAATCTTTAGCGTATGACAGCATAACTCAAAAATAAAAAGTCGGTTAAATATGAAACCTGGTATTTAAGTGCAGGGTCTTCCAAGGATGCGACACTAAGATTTTGAAGAAAATCGTTCCATCCAAAGCTGCTCTTTCCATGGAACATTTTTCCAAATTTTTTATTCTCTCAAAAAAGCCTAACGATTTCGATTAAAATACCACATGTTTAAGCAATTTTCATGACAAATTAAATGTTTATCTTAGATTTTCTGGGAATAGTTTACGAAGTCCGCTTTATTCTGAATGACTTTTGTATAATTAGTAAACTGTAAGAGATAGAAAAAAATATGTGTTACATTCACATGGCTTTCTCTACCCTCTATATCTTATTAGTGGGTATACAAAGTATTCTTACAGAAGTTTATCTTCCTATCTACTTCATTTTAGTCGAGATGAACCTTTCCGAAAATAGCTACATTACACGTTTCGTTATAGATAAAAAGGGAATAGCGATAGTCATATGTTTTAGAACTGGACGCTTTACGCTGGCCTTAAAGTTCCCAACTTTTACATGATATTGCGAGAAACAACTGAAAATCGACAGGAGTTTATAAGAATGGCTAGGTTTTGAACAATTCGAACTAATAATAATATCTCGGAAATGACTGGTGCAACAAAAGAGTAATTGGAAATAAATTATGTGTTTTAAAGAGATCTACATTTCTTGTACAGTACTTTTTCGTCTATCGCTTAACATTTACCTGTTATACAAGATTATACAAAATTCATTCCGAATGAGGAGGACTTCACATGCTATTCCCAGAAAATTCAGTATATACATTTTATTGGTGATGAAAATATCTTTAATATACAGTATTTTAATAAAAATTCTTAAAGCCAGTTTTTAGAAAAGACTTCGAAAAATGTTCCATGTTAAAGATAGTTTGGTATGGGGGGATTTTATTGAAAATCTTTGGAAATTCTGAAACTAATACCAAGTTTGGTGTTTATCCGACTTTTCGTTTTTGAGTTATGCTGTTCTCACACACGCGCGCGCGGACGCGAACCTTTTTCTAAAAATGTTTTTTTCTTTTATTCAGGGTCATGTATTTCCGGTTAAATCTCGTATCGAATTTTTGTGTGGAATGCAACACCTTCTCTATCTACTGTGTATGGTAGGAAAGTAAAACATCTTACTACATAAAAATGTATATCTCGTTAAAGCACACAATTTATGTCAAAAATGTTTGTGGCATTTCCGAGATATTCTTTGTTATTAGTTTGAATTTTCAAATACTTAATGCTTCCCTCAACTGCAAATTGCTATTCTTCTAATTTTCTTTCTGTTTTCAAAAGGAAAAGAATTTCAAAGCCATCACTTAGCGATGACTTTAAAAAGGTTTGCAATCGGTTAGCTGTTGCATTCTTCTTATACCTACAATGAAACGTGTAAATGATTAATGAAGGCTTATTTTTATTAAAAAGAAGTAAACAGAAGCTTTTGTATGAATACTTTGCAGAAGAGTGAGTAGAGGAAGTCATGTAAATGCAAGTAGGATATTTTTTCTAACTTTCTTTTTACTTTCTCTACTACGTATAGTAAGTAGGGGAAGTATTGTATTCCACCCAAAACTTCGATACCGAGATTTCACCGGAAATATATGCTTTGAGACCCCCTGAATCCAAAAAAAAGCATTTTTGAAAACATGTCCGTGTGTGTGTCTGTGTGTGTGTGTGTGTGTGTGTGTGTGTGTGTGTGTGTGTGTGTGTGTGTGTGTCTGTGTGTGTCTGTGAACAGCATAACTCAGAAACGAACAGTCGAATAAACACCAAACTTGGTATTTAGGTTCAGTATCTTCCAGAGATGCGACACGAAGGTTTTCAAGAAAACCCCCCCACCCCAGATTACCCTTTACATGGAAGATTTTTCAAAAATTTTAATTTTCTCAAAAATGGCTCTAACGATTTTGATTAAAATATCATATGTTTACGATATTTTTATGACAAATAAAATGTATATCTTGAATTTCCTGGGAATGTCTCCAAAAGTATTCTTCATTGTGAACGACTTTTGCATAACTGCTAAACCATAAGAGATAGACAAACTTTTACTACACAAAAAATGTAGATCGCGTTAAAATACACAATTTATGTCATATACATTGTTTTTGTTGAGTGAACCATTTTCGAGATATTGCTTGTTATTCCCTTAAATTTTTCAATACTTATTTTCTCTAATGGGAATTCGTTATTCATTTTTTGTCTTGGATATGCAAAGAGTATTAATTTGTGGCAAAGGGAATGTTGCTGCACCTAGCAACCAGCTATTAAGAGATATGTATGTGCTTAAAGGCTACTGTATTTCTATATTGCCCTTGTAAATATATATTCCCCTTACATCTACAAGAAACTTAGCAATAAGATAGTCTGCAAATGTTTATCTCGATTAACATGAAGTAGATGGAGATTAAGCGTTTGTAAAAATAGTTTGTACAAGAGTAGAGAAAGTCATGTGAGAGTAACACATCAGATTTTTTTTTTTGCGTTGGCAAAATGCTAATCACTTGTTCAGGTTTAAAGTACCTCGATTGTCAAACGATATTATTCTGTTTAGATCCCTAAACAGGTTGATTGTTTAAGTTCAATATTCTTTGCTATATTCATAGCCTCAAAGGAACATATAGTTTGCTGGGCTGTATCAGTTTATTTCTTGTACAGTCTGCAATCTAAGTTATTCCTGAAACACTCCCATCGAGTATGTCCTGTGAGAAATGCACTGATTGGTCTCAGCTGAAGTCGATTGCATTTAAGTAAGCTTTCAGCTCTTTTCTTACATGGCTTTTTAATAAATAGTTTGCCATAATTGTTTCCTGGAGTTTTAAGCCAGGTTTTATGATGCTTTATTTTGGACCAGTTCCTAATAGTTCTTATTAAATATTGAGATGTTCCTGTAGTCAACTCTGGCCCAATAAATTGTGAAGTTGCTCCTTGTCTTACAAGTTCATTAGTTTCTTCGTTTCCCTCTATGCATGAACCTACACCCAGATGAGCTGAACTCCATTCTGTACTGCCAAGTTTGTGAGCATGTTTAGGCAGTTTAAAACCAGTTCTGACATTACCTTATGATTGAAAATTGATGTCAGTAGTTTCTGTGTATTATGTGGAGTAGCCTTTATATTATTAAATAGCTATGAACTAAAACTAAGGGACTTACGTGTAAAATTGCATATACTGCGATTTCTTTAAGACTATCCTATTATTCCGATAACTCCTACACCCAGTGGTGGCTCTGAGTGTACATTTTAAGAGTATCTGCTACACGAATTATTATGATTATGAACAAATTGACACAACAGCAAACACTCCTAATAATAACATAATAATAATGATGATGCACAATTTGTCTGACGAAAGAAAGGATTTTTGTGGATGCTTTTGTTGTGCACATAATAAGTACACGGTGTTAGGTGAGGATTGAAGGAATGTTAAATTAAATTGTGTTTGAGATTAAGGATTGTATGAAGAAACTGGTAAAAGTTTCTGCGCTTGTGCACCTTACCTACTTCTGCCGCAGTGTCAGTGACGTAAAATTGTAATGCTAGTATGGATACAGAGCTTCGCGTGCTAGTGCAATTCTTCAAGTGTACTATCCATATGTATTTGACCCCATAAGGTAGTTACGTCATATCACTTTGGCATGCACAGGAACTCCTTAAAACGTGCAAAAGTCAAGATGTGCTAACGACCTGTTGCCATGTCTCTTCGAGTTTAGAGAGTAGTACGGTAAATTTAAATGCCGTAGATTTTAAATTACCGCATATACGTTACGTTTAACAGCATTCAAAGAAGAAAAACAATAGATCCTCAAGATGTCAAAAGTTAGGGTGTTCATGTGCTCTTATGCAGCAGCCGCCGCCACTGTTTTCACCACTAAAATATACTCAGCTTGCAGGTTGTGCAACATTTCCATAATTTGCAAGATGCCGGGGAGAGGTTGAGGAAATCAGAAATATCTACAGCATCCGCGCACTTCACACCCCGCGAAGATCTGTCATTAGGTCATCACAGGGGCTTTACGAAAATAAGTTATGGGGAGGTTCACCATAAAAAGCTTCTAGATAATGTACAGCAATTTCATAAAGAATACGGGAGAGCTAAATGAAAGTAATTGAAGCATAATTCGAGTTTCAAAAAGCCATCCTTGTCATCGCAGGTAAGCCAGCTAGTGCACGCACATGCGAGTGTCCTCAATTGTTCGGGCTGCAAAGTAAGTAAAATTGCTAGTAACCATAATGTCATGTGAGAAAACTGTAGGTACAAACAGCCCATTGAGAAAATCTGATGTACAAAAAATAACACGGCTTACCTTACTATAGCATAACAACTTAATAAAATACCTCGGTCTACGGCCTGCATGAGCTTTCAGGAGGGATAAATCGCCCCCCTCTACTTTTCTTTTGCCTTTAGCTACTAAGTTAACAAATCAGGTGTCTTTAAAAGAGGAAGCGGGCTGATAGTCACTGTTGTGAACACAGCAATTTTATAGTATAGAAACATTTAATAAGATCTTGTTTACATCGGGATAACTCAAAAACTAAAATTTTTATTTCAGTTCTGTAAGAGGTATGTTAAAGAACACAGTTTCAAGATGATGATGATGATGATGATTTGTGATTGAGCTCCCTGTAAAAAATTAAAGCCGCTGGTTTTCTTTGTAGAACTTCAATTGAAATAATTTATATTATGAAAATCAATCAGCGAGAAACTTTTTTCCTTGAAGAGAAAGATGTGTAGCGAAGGCTATAAATACTTTAAAAAGTGTGAATTAACTTTTGGAAGATATTCCATGATGATACCGCATATATGTGAAATGCTATCGCTAGTTATATGCAAGTACTTGCTTTCACACCCGCTGCACCTTACCCTTTGCGTGGCCTGTCACAGCAATCTACAAATACAGCATTTTTGTTTCAAGGCTCTTGTTCCCTATACAGTTAGATAGTTACAAAATCAGTGTGATTGAGTGAATAAGGATTTTGTGAGAATAAAATAAAATAAAACAAGGGCTAGGCGAAATTATGGCGTGTGGTACTTGCGCAACGACTCAGAGGCCGAGTAGGAAAGGCAGCTAGAGAGCGGAAATACATCACCAGTGAGTTACCCCTCCCATGGGGTTTTTCTAAGTTGCTGAAAAAAAGTATCCCCGGGGCACCGAAAACGATTTCGTGAATACATGTCGGCTCCGAATACCACTCCGTGTATTGATATTCAATGAACCTCTTTGAGAAGAAGAGGTTTTAATTAGGAATAGAAAAGTTTACCATGAAAACATCGGGTATAACATACTTGGGGCTTGGGTGTTCTGCTCAAATTATTTACAATACTGCTGATTTCCTTCCTATTGATATTGAAGGCGCTCATTCTAAAATATGTTCTTATTTCTGTGTATACTGTAAGGCTTGAAAGTCTTAGTGTAAGGTTTAGTCTTAGTTTAAAGTGTATATTGATAGGGTTGAATTTTGTGAACGTGTAGACTAGGAGTACAAACAAGTTTTAGGGTATAGAAAAACAAGACGCCTTGCTTTACTCCCTGCGGTCGAACATCTTCAGACTGTTTCTTCTTCTGAAATCATATTCTGAATCTCAAAATAAATGCCTATTTCTTACCAAACCATGTTTACTTTCTCTACTGCGTATAGTAATACGGGAAGTAATGCATTCCATCCAAAAATTCGATACCGAGACTTCACCGGAAATACTTGCTTTGAGGCCTCCTGAATCCAAAAAAATCTGATGTTATACTCACATGACTTTCTCTACTCTTGTACAAACTATTTTTACAAACGCTTATTCTCCATCTACTTCATGTTAAACGAGATAAACATTTGCAGACTCTATCTTATTGCTAAGATTCTTGTATATGTAAGGGGAATATATATTTACAAGGGCAATTTGGAAATACAGTAGCCTTTAAGCATATACATATCTCTTAATAGCTGGTTGCTAGGTGCAGCACCATTCCCTTTGCCACAGATTAATACTCTTTGCATATACAAGTCAAAAATATGAATAACGAATTCCCATTTGAGAAAATAAGTATTGAAAAAATTAAGGGAATAACAAGCAATATCTCGAAAATGGTTCACTCAACGAAAAAATGTATATGTCATAAATTATGTATTTTAACGTGATCTACATTTTTTGTGTAGTAAAATTTTGTCTATCTCTTATGGTTTATCAGTTATGCAAAAGTCGTTCACAATGAAGAATACTTTTGGAGACATTCCCAAAAAATTCAAGATATACATTTTATTTGTCATGAAAGTATCTTAAATATTTTGATCAAAATCTTTATAGCCATTTTTGAGAAAACTAAAATTTTCGAAAAATGTTCCATGTAAAGGGTAATCTGGTGTGGGGGGATTTTCTTGAAAACCTTCGTGTCGCATCTCTGGAAGATACTGAACCTGAATACCAGGTTTGGTGTTTATCAGACTGTTCGTTTCTGAGTTATGCTGTTCACAGACACACACACGGACATGTTTCCAAAAATGCATTTTTAGATTCAGGGGGTCCCAAAATATATATTTCCGGTGAAATCTCGGTATCGAATTTTTGGGTGGAATACAATACTTCCCCTACTTACTATACGTAGTAGGGAAAGTAAAAAAACATTTTTAGAAAAAGGTCTATGCGTGTGTCTGTGTGACTTTGGACAGCACAACTCAAAAACGAAAAGTCGGATAAATACCAAACTTGGTATTTAGGTTCAGTATCTCTCAAAGATGCGACACGAAGATTTTCAAGAAAATCCCCCAAACCAGACTGCTCTTTACAAGGGACATTTCTCGAAAATTTTGGTTTTCTCAAAAATAGCTTTAACGATTTTGATTAAACTATCATATATTTAAGATATTTTCATGACAAATAAAATGTATATATTGAATTTTCTGGAAATTTCCCCAAAAGTCCTCTTCTTTATGAATGGCTTTTCCATAACTATAAACCATAAGAGATAGACAACATTTTTGTACAGAAAAAATGAGATCTCGTTAAAACACATAATGTATGTCAGTAGTTATAATCCCGGATTAGCCAATTGGATTAACAATAATCCTGCCGCTAGGGGCGCTAGTGTCGCTAGTGCCGCCGCGGATTAAGAGCGACGGCGGTAAGTTTGAAAAGCGCCATGAGCGGAAGGATTATCGTTATTGCAATTGGTTAATCCGGGACGAGATAAAAGAATTGAGGATTAGGGAAAGATGAACGAAAAAATAAGACGAAATGTGATTGGTTCGTTAATTCGGGTGGAAGATGAAGGAAGGAAGATAAAAGAGTATGGAGGACACGTGATGGAGAGGAGCGGAGCGGCGAGGTGTTGTCTGTGCGGAGGTCGGGACTGAAAGAGGGAAAAGATGGCGAACGAGGGATAAAAAGTATAACAATGTGACGTGTGAAGTTGTGATTGGTGGGAATAAGAAGTGATGTTATTGGTGGAAAGGAACAAATGAAAGTTGTTGATTTGTAAGAATAAGAGAGATTATGATTAGTGGAAAGAAAAAGGTGTGGGAGTGGGGTATGTTGGAGGTGATGGGAAAGGTAAATTTTCCTACCAACAAGATTTGCAAAAGCCTCTCCAGAACTCATCAGCAATTTTTGAACGTTGGATGGTAGTTTTCTTGAGTGGATAGAGAGATGGGGCGATATGAGACGCGGTGGCGAAAATGGGAACTAAACAAGATGGCGGAGACAAGAGGTCTAAGGACGAGGAAATTTCGAGGTTAGTGGTCAACATGGCGGACGCAAGAGGTGTGGGCAAGGAGACGCGGTGGTGAGAATGGGAACTAAAAGAAGATGGCGGAAGCAAGAGCTTAGAAGAGCAGATTTTGAGGTTAAAATAGTGGGAACTAAAATGGCGGACGGTCGGCGACAAGGAGATGCGGTGGCCAACGTGAGAACTAAACAAGATGGCGGACGCAAGAGGAGGGTAAGGAGATTTGAGGTTAAGATTTTTAGGTTAAAACAGGACGTAAGCATGGGAACGAAATCCAAGATGGCGAAGGCAATGGTGTGGACGAGGAGATGTGAGGCGCGGTGGCGAAAATGGGAACTAAACAAGATGACGAAGACAAAAAGTCTAAGGACGAGGAGATTTCGAGGTTAGTGGTCAACATGGCGGTCGCAAGAGGTGGGGGGCAAGGAGATTTGAGGTTAAGATTTTTAGGTTAAAACAGGACGTAAGAAGGGGAACTAAATCCAAGATGGCGGAGGCAAGGGTGGGACGAGGAGATGTGAGGCGTGGTGGTAAAAATGGGAACTAAACAAGATGGCGAAGGCAGGAAGTTCAGGTTAAAAATATGAGGTAAACGTGGAGAACTTAAACCAAGATGGCCGTGGCGTAGTGGGGAAAATGGGAACTAAACAAGATGGCGGAGGCAAGAAGTCGAGGGACGAAGTGATTTGAGGTTAGGGTCAACATGCGAAAGATGCCGAACGTAACAGATGGTGACGAGGAGATTTGATGTTGTGAAAACTAAACAAGATGGCGGACGCGCATGGTGAAGAAGATTTCACAAAAGAAAAAATAAATATCATACCTTGAACGAGAATGGAAGCAGCCAAGTAACTAACATGAAAGTTGAAAACACAAAAGAGCACAGAAATATAATGCTTGTGTAAAAAGGAAGGCAGGAAGTGACGTGGCATGTTATGATTGGAGAAAATAAGACGATTTGTGATTGGTGAAAATAAAACGTGATTGGATTGGACAAAGGAATAAATAATATGAAGTGAAGGTGCTTTGCGGCGGTATTGACGATAGCCGTGATCATTAACGCATCTGTTGGGATTGAAACCCAGTATCAAAACCCAACACATTAAAAAGTTACTCTTTGAACCTTCGTTTTGAATGTGACATCACTACTTCGAATTAAACGTGAACTTTAACGGTATTTTAAATAGGAATGTTGGTGGAATGTGGACTTCTTTTTTACTTTGGTACTCAAACCCGGTACCAGAACACTAAACCATGTATTTCTACCGCAACGCTATTTTAAAATGTGGTGGAATATGCAGTTTGTAGTTTGGGACCCAAACCCAGTACCAAAACACCAAATGATATATTCCTGCACCAAGCAGGCCCGAAAAATAATTATGCGTGTGGTACTTACCTCTTACTGGTGTTGATGCGTCACCAAAAGCGCAACAGCTTCACGCGACGCGAAAAAATAAAAGCAAACTGCTTTTGAAAATGCTTAACCAGCTTTAAGATCAACCAACATCACTACGCACTGATATACCTAGGTTTTTTAAAGCGGTACAGACGCCCTTTGCACAGACGTAATTTAACTAAACCAAAAACCTGGTACTGGACCATCGTAATGGTCGCTAGCGTACGTAGGAGCAGGGTTCTCATTGCCGGTCGAAAGCGGTCAAAAAAGTGTACGACGCAGGTGTTCACAGTAGCTACTGTCGTAGTCAACCGTCGAGGTGTGAATGAACGAAATCTGTTCTTGCCGGCAATCTAGCTCGGAGATGTGAGGAGCGGTGGCAAAAATGGGAACTAAACAAGATGGCGGAGACAAGAAGTCAAGAACGAGGGGATTTGAGGTCAGTGATCAACATGGCAGACGCAAGAGTGGTAATCAGCAGTCGATGTGCGTTACGATATGGCCGCCGCGATTAAAGAGCTGCAAACTGCGCGATAACTTGAAAAATGACTGTGTGAACGGGTGCTGATTAGAACACATGAATTATACAACAACAACAACAACAACAACGAGCGTGATACAACTTAACGCAATAATATGGCAATACGTTTTGGCATACGTTTTTTGCATTAATTTTATATAATGGATTGCGAAAATGGAAGTTTCTATTTGTATTTATGACAATTCCAACTGCAAATTCAGCGCCACTTCATTAGACAGCGGAATATGAGGATCCACAATGAGTGCATTGTTCATGAATGATCTGAGATCGCCGCCATTTAGATAGTACATAGTAGGATCCACGGGGCCGGGGACACTGGGTTCCGCGGAACTTCCACCTACCATGGTTTGAGTAGCCATGGAATGATCTACCTGGCCATGCTGTTGTGCAGCGGTAGAAGTGGAGGGGATGGCAAAAGTTGGTTGGAAACTTCGCCCGGCGGCCATGTTGTTGTGGAGGGAGGTGACTTCCGGCATTTAACCAGGCTTTTTCCTCCTACCATGCTGTGGCTGATGGTGCGGTTGGCGGCCATATTCGACAGTTTATTGCAATGCGTGCAACAAGGGCACACAGCCGCTTGTTGCTCGCGTCGAAAGTTTGTGCGTGATTTTTCTCAGATTTTATGCACCGCACAACACAAAATCACTACACACGACACTGATAGTTTTAAATATTTGACACTGATGTTGAAGTTGAGGCGGGCACTGTTTTTTAACTCCACACGCACTTAATCAATCACATAGCCGTGCGGAAATACTTAACTTTCCGCGAAAAGCGCTAGTGGGAGTGCAAGCTCAACCACTATTAGAAACATGTAGCAAGCGTTATAGTTCTGCTCACGTTAGTCTCGGAGAAAACAGTAAAAGAACGATTGTCATGCGCAGCGGAAGCAGCAGAAGTACGTGAATAACCGTGTGAACGGATGCTGATGAAGCAGTCGATGTGTGTTACAATATGGCCGCCGCGATTAAAGAGCTGCAAACAGCGCGATAACTTTAAAAATGGCCGTGCGATCGGATGCTCATCAGCGAGAAAATCTTTTAAATGTGGTTTTATGGTCGATGGTGGGAAAAAGTGCAGCGGTGGATGGATGGTGTGACCGGAAGTGCACCGGAAATGGCTGCGATTACAACTTGGCAAGTTGTGGCGCCAGGATTTTTAATGAGGCATTTAACTCGACGCGCATGCTGAAACTGCGGTTGCGATAAGCGAACTTATAAAAACCCAGTGCCAAGAGCAGCCGACCGTAGTGAGAAACGGGGGCGATAGTGGATTTTGCTGTAAAATCGTGCTATTTGACGTGATATAAGTTTTAGAGCAATACGCGCACATGTACGGGTGTCTTCATCGATCGGTATTGACCATCGCCGTAGTGATAGCAGAACATACGCCGCAGCAGTTGTTCCGAGAGTGTTAAAGTGGAGAAAAATAGTTTAAAACAAAAAAAAAATAGCAGAAATACACAGCAGCAGCACTTTGCAGGTAAAGAGCGATCGGTGCATTCGGACGATAAGATGGAGCCGCAACCCGGGGGAAGTCGCGATGACACCTTGCAGCCTACGTTCGAAATTATGGGGGACAAGCAGAGAACGCTGCCAAGGCTTTTTCCGGCTTTACAGAGTCGCAAATTACCGTAAACCCGGTCCCCAGAGATCTTAACCCGGAGCAATGGGTATCGCATTTTTTTAACGATATTCTAAACTTTGCGAAAGAGAACCTGTTAGAAAACGAACCCGGATATTTAGGCATATCCATAACAGAAGAAAGGGAGGCGTCTATAGCCTTCAATATGAGCGTGAGGCGCGTAGAGCAATTGAATGCGGATGTCATTGTTCGAAGCATCGAAAAAGTAATGCAAAGTAACCAACAATTCTTGCTAAGCGGACCTCTTGATGTAACGTTTGTGTGGACCAAGGAGGTCTCGGGTTCGTGCCACCAACCTTACGATGCCTGTAGGGACAATAAAGGCATTGTCGAAATAGCCAACAAAGACAACTTGTGTGTAGCAAGAGCCATTGTTGTAGTTAAAGCCAAAGTGGATCGCGACGTCAACTATAAAACGATGACGCGCTCCGACTATCTGCAAAAATCGAAGGCCGTAGCCTTGTGTGCGAGCATCGGTCAAGGCCACGACAGCTGTACGATAGATGACGTCAGACGCTTTGACGCTACGTTAAAGGGCTACGCTGTGACGGTGTTTGGCGATCATACGGGGAAGCACGTGCTGTACGCGTCGGATAAGAAATGCGATAAATACATCGACGTCATGCTCCACGCCGGGCACTTTAACGCTATCGTGAACCTTCACAAGTGCTTTAAATGCAAATGGTATTGCCGCCAGTGTCATCCCACGGCACACAAAAAAGAATTTCATAGGTGCGACGCCAAGTGTGCTAAATGACATCAGCAGTGCGATGCGCGATTTGACGCCTACATACGCTGCGCCGAGTGCAACAGAGATTTTAAGGGACCGACATGCTTTGTAAACCACGCAAAGAAAGGCGTTTTTTACCCAAAGGCGCTGTCGGTGTGCGATGTAGAAAAGGTGTGCACGTCTTGAAATAAGCTCGTGAATGCGAGGTACAGAAAAACCGCGCACGAGTGCGGGGAAAAGTACTGCCATCATTGCAAGACACACGTGAATTCTAGCCACATGTGCTATATGCAGCCGTATGCCACAAAGAAGAAAAGAAACCGGTACGTGTTTATGTTTATCGACTTTGAATGCACGCAAAACATTCGATATACCGGCAAAAAGGACACATACGAGCATGTACCTAACTTGTGCGTGTTGTACCAAGCCTGCCCGCACTGCATCGACGAACGCCGCAAAACGGCATACTGCACCGAATGCGGTTGCAAAGAATGGGTGTTTACGGTCGAGCCCGTGAAGCAGGTTTTAGAGCACATCGCGCAGGCGAGGTTCGAAGCCTGGGACGTCTACGTCGTGGCGCATAACCTCAGAGCTTACGACGGGCAGTATTTATTGAAGTACATGGTGGAGCACTTAGACTGGGCGCCGGAGCTCATCATGAACGGGAGCAAGATCTACAGGATGAGGTACGGTGACGTCACATTTCTAGACTCGCTCAACTTCATACCCATGCCACTCTCTCGCTTTTCCAAGACCTTCGGATTGAAGGAATGCAAAGGTTATTTCCCGTACCTGTATAACACGAAGGAAAACGAGCAGTACGTGGGTTCGATTCCCGACAAAAGGCATTACTGTCCGGAGGGCATGTCGGCGGAGGGTCGGAAAGCCTTCGAGCAGTGGCACGAAGAAAAGGCGTCCACCGGGTACGTCTTAGACATGAGGGCGGAAATGGTGACGTATTGCAAGATTGACGTATTTCTACTCAGTCAGGGAGTTTCCAAATTCAGAAGGGAATTCTTGGACGAGAACGGAATAGACCCGTTCAGAGAATGCGTCACCATCGCGCAGGCGTGCATGTGCGTGTATAGAAAGCGCTTCATGCCGCTTAAAAAAATTGCACTCTTGCCAGCGGGCGGGTATCGACTAGCGGACCGGCAGTCTCGCGCCGCATGCATATGGCTAACTTGGCTAGAGATGCCAAACCTCATCGTCATCCAGCACGCCATGCGAGGACGCGAAGTTAAAATCGTGGGGCACAAGCTGGACGGGTACAGAGAGGCTGAAAAAACCGCGTACTTTTTCCACGGCTGCTTTTACCACGGCTGCAGGCGGTGCTTTTACAATCGCCATGCCGCGATATACAACTCGGGACACGAAAACATGACCTCCAGGTTAGAGAGCACCGAGAAGGTCACGGCCAAGATCAAGGCCGCCAGCTACGCCGTGGTGGAAATGTGGGAGTGCGAGTTCAACGCCGCGATGAAGGCCAACCAGGACCTTGCGCGCCACGCAAGGGACTTTCCGGTTCCCGAACCCCTGAACCCCAGAGACGCCTTCTACGGAGGTCGCACCAACTGCACCAAGACGTACTGCGAGGCGAAGGGGGATAGCAAGATCTACTACTACGACGTATGCAGCCTGTACCCGTACGTGAACAAGACGAAGCCCTACCCCGCGGGCCACCCCAAGATCCACGTGGATCGATTCCCGCGCTTGGAAGACGTGGGGGGAGGGTTGGTGAAGTGCGAGGTTCTGCCGCCGCAATACCTGTACCACCCGGTGCTGCCGGCGCGCATCGGCGGCAAGCTCATGTTCCCGCTATGCCGCGCTTGTGCGGAGGCGGAGAACCAAGACGAATGCCACCACGGAGAGCGCGAGAGGGCGTTGTCGGGTACCTGGGTGATCGACGAGATGAAGGTATCGCCTCCTCCGGGTCCACGAGATCTGGGAGTACGACTTGATGCGGCACGAACCGACCACCGGAGCCAAGGGTCTCTTCGAGGACTACGTGAATCAGTTCTTGAAGATCAATACCGAAGCCTCCGGCAGGCCCTCGGATTGCGACGGCCCTGCCGCAAGGCAGCAGTACGTGGAGCAATTCTTCGAGCACGAAGGCGTCGCTCTGGATCCCCAGGCCGTCGCCACCAACCCCGGCAGGCGGGAGCTGGCCAATCTGATGTTCAACAGCTTCTGGGGCAAACTGGAACAAAGGGACAACCTCCCCACGTGCGAGCTGGTGGACCGGTAAGACCGCCTCCTGGAGCTGCTCAACGACCCGGGCGTGGAAGTGCAGACCTACGTGCCCGTCACCGACCGGATCATGTACGCGGTGTGGAGGTACTGCGAGCAGTGCCGCAAGGTCAACCCCGCCGCCAACGCCGTCCTGGCGGCCTACACCACGGCTCACGCGCGCCTGGTGCTCTACTCCTACCTCAAGAGGCTGGGAGAACGGGTCTGCTACTTCGACACCGATTCCGTCGTCGTCGCCGCCGCTCCGGGTGACTGGACGAGCTGGAGAAGTACGGGAAGGGCTCTTACACCGCCCGGTTCGCCTCCACGGGGCCAAAGAGCTACTGCATGGAGATCGTTTGCCCCGAGACGGGCAAGACCTTCTCGGTGTGCAAGGTGAAGGGGATCACGCTCAATTCGGGCAACCTGGTCCTGGTGAACGCCAAGGTGATTCGCGACGTGGTGCTGAGGGACAACGACCGTGCGGTGAAGCTGGCGGGCACGCAGATTTCGCGGAAACCGTCTTGGACGGTCGTCACCGAACCCAGCTCGAAGATGTTTAGAATGGTGGCCAACAAGCGCGTTCTCGCCGGCGATCACGAGTCCTATCCCTACGGGTTCAAGAGGAACGCATAAATGAGACGTCTAGAGCCGCGCCAAAGTCATTTCGAACCGGGCGCCCCTGAGGAGACGATGCCCGGTCCCCGGAACCTGGGGCGATTCGAGTTTCCAAGCACGATGCTCGTGGCGGGGCCGTCGCGCTGCGGCAAGTCGACCTTCGTGAAAAACCTGTTACGCCACGCGCATCGGATGTTCGACGTGCGCCCCAGGAGGGTGCTGTAGTGCCACCTGCCGGAATATTCGCCGAGACTCGAACCCTCGGCTCTGCGTTGCGAGACCCACGCGGGCATACCCGACCTTGCTTCGGTGGGCGAGAACGACCTCCTCGTCCTCGACGATCTGATGCTGGAGGGGGGCGGGAAGGACGTGTCCAATTTTTTCACCAGAGACTCCCATCACAAGCGCTTCGGCATCGTCTACATCCCGCAGAACGTGTTTCCGCAGGGCCAGAAATATCGCAACATCTCTCTGAATGCAAACTACGTCGTGGTCTTCAAGAACAACCGGGACAAGATGCAGATCGAGAGACTGTGCCAGCAGATCGATCCCAGGAACTCTAGGTTTCTCTTGGAGGCCTTCGAGAAGGCCACCGAACGCCCTCACGGGTATCTCGTGTTGGACTGCACTCAGTACACGCCCGCCCGATACAGGTATCGAACCGGCGTACTGCCGGGGGAAAACCTCTCTTATTCCGTACCCAACTGAGACCGCCGAGAGGGCTCGGGTTCGTTTCGTTCTATATTTCTGCTTTTTTTGCGCTGCTTATCCTGGCAGGGTCTTACCCAACTGAGGCCATTGATTTTATATAAAAAGTACCACTTTGGGAGCGAACGTCATTATCGCGCAAGCATGGCTAGAGGTAGGTTAAGGCTTGCGACGCTGACCAGTCCTTGCATACCGAGACAGCACGGTAATTTGACGGCTCTGGCCAAGGCGAAGGCCCCACTGCGCAAAAAGTTGTTAAAAAATGCCGATGGCGATCTGATCAAGGCCATTTGCGAATGTATGCTCAACGTGTGCAGAGGTCACGTGCAACTTCCCGCAAAGTGCTTGGGTCGCCTAAAGAAGCACAAGGCTTCTTGGAGGAAGTTGACGGATAAACGGGTTCCTCTGAAGAAGAAGAAGAAGAAGAGCATCATGGTTCAAAAAGGTGGTTTTTTGCCGGCATTTCTCCTACCCGTCTTGGCTTCGCTTGGCGGCGCGCTAGTGTCGAAATTAACAGGATGAAGTACGGCAAGCAGATCCTCGTTGCACCGCAGCCAAAGACCGTCGATAAGCTTCACGCTATAGACCGCACCATATCCAGATTGGCTAAAGAAATTCAGAACCTGCAGAGCGCAAAGCTCTCTGCCGACGAAAAGTGGCGGCTCGAAAAATATAAATTGGACAACTACCTCGATCTCGTGGCACAAGTCAGAAAACCCTTCCTTGGCGAAAGCAAAAGCGACGACGACGACGATTACGAAGACGTGTACGAACGCGTGCCGGTGAAGCAGGAGGTCGAACCCCGAACCATAAAGGTCAACCTCCTCTCGCCTCGCAAAAAGAAGAGGGCAAACCCTGCCACTCCGAAAAAGAAATCGAAATCGCCTTCCGCGTCGAACCATTTTCGCAAACGCCTCTGGCAACCCCTGTACAAGTAAAGCATGAAGGAATGGAAGGCGCTAAGGTGATACTATGCCAAACCGGAACACTATGCCGGTTTGGGTACGGTCAAGCCCCTTCGAAAGGCCACGGGTGCGTCTAAGGCGAACATCGAGTCCTTCCTTCAAACCCAGGACAGTTACACTCTGCACAAACCGGTCAGAAAGCGGATCCCCACCAGATATTATCACGTGACGAATATGGACGATCTTTGGGAGGCCGATCTAAACGTCATGAACAGCGTGAGGGAACATAACAAACCTTACGTGTACATTCTGACCGTTATCGACGTATTTTCCAAGTATGCTTGGGCCGTACCCCTGAAATCGAAGGTGGGTACCGAGGTTGCGCAAGCGTTTCGCTCCATATTCTCCCAACGCGTACCCAGGGTCCTCCAAACGGACAAGGGAACCGAGTTTACCAACAAGACTTTTCGCGACTTTCTGAAGAAACACGACGTGAAACATTATACAACCAAAAATAACGTTAAAGCCAGCGTCGTGGAGCGCTTCAACCGCACCTTAAAAACCAAGATGTGGAGGTATTTCACGCACAAAAACAGTTACAGGTACCTGGAGGTCCTTCCGGCCTTACTCGAGTCGTACAATAGCTCGCATCACAGGTCCATAAAAATGGCTCCGAAGGACGTGAACGAATCTAACATTTTACGAGTGTACCGCAATCTCCACGGAAATAGGACCGTATATCGCGCAGGGAAACCCAGATTTTCCGTGGGCGATCACGTGCGCATCTCTAAAGAAAAAATGAAATTCGACAAGGGGTACGAGCCGAATTGGACGGACAAATATTTCGGAAAGCCGAGGTGGTGCGCGGTCGGCCAATGGTATATAAGTTGAAGGATCTGGCCGGAGAAGCCATAGACGGCATATTTACACCGAGGAGCTACAAAAGGTCGGAGCTACCTCGGACTTTTAAGATCGAACGCGTTTTACAGACCAAGGGCCGAGGGCGCAACAAGCAGGTCTTGGTAAAGTGGAAGGGGTATCCGGCAAAGTTTAACTCGTGGGTTCTGGTTTCGACCATCGATTCGACATGATTAAGACGAAGCCCTTTTCCATTACTCTCGTGAACAACGCTTCCATGGAACACTTTACCGACAACACCACGGCCAGATTTTCCAACATCTTGCCCGAGAGAATCGTTCTGCAGGGAGAATGGGAGGTCGCCCTGCAAAAGGTCACGTATCCGGTGAAATTTTATAACCTTTCGCGAGACGATGCCCGTCTGGTGGGCACCAAGTACACCATGACGCTCCTCCCCACGCATTCCAAATTCAGCCTGAAAATGCCGCAAGGCATCGTGCACAATCCCAAAGACTTGGTGAACCTCGTCAATGCCGTTCTACTCGAACACTTGCACGTGGAAAACTTCTTCCTCTTCGACGAGCGCAAGAAGACGGTGGGCGTGAATGCCGCCGTCGCCCATCCCGAAACACTACCCGACATTCCGTTTGACGGGTTTGTGGAAAATGTCGCACGCACGGCCGTACCGTACGCGGTCGGCGAATACGAAGCTTTGAACGATGCGCCCCACCAGATACCCAAGCCGAAACCGAAACCGAAGCCCCCGGCTTCGGGGCAGCAGAAACCCGCGGCGGCTCGTCCCGTCAGACCCGCGACATCTACCACAAAACCCAAACCAGACGTTTCAAAATCGGAGGACCCTCCGGGACCTCTACACCGCATCCACAGTTTGCTCTTAACGCCCACTATGGCAAAAATGTTGGGTTTCCAGCCCTACGTCAACGTCATTCTCGAAAAAGCTCCTAAACACCCCGTAGATCCTTATATGGGGTTTCCTTACGAAATGTTCATCTATTGTAATCTAGTGACCCCGCAAGTCGTGGGCGACACCTTCGCCCAAGTCATAGAGAGCGCGGCCGTGGAATACGAAAGAAGCAACAACACTTACATGAGCGACGAAAAGACGTTTTTTCCCCAAAATTGGGTACCCTTGATTCAGCAAGACTTCAAGACGGTCAACATAGATTTAAGGAACGGTTACGGCGATCTCTTGCCATTCGCTGACGGATTTTCCTCTACTATAGTTCTCGCTTTTCGTCCGGAAACAGGCGTAATGGACGTGCACGCCGTGACGCGGTACTACCTCAATCAGGCCGGCGGCGCGTTCAACGATCGCGATTTCATTCTCTACAGGGGCAAGCGCTACCAAAGAGGCAGCGGTCTCTTTTCAGCCCTCGGAGGACTCTTCAGAAGGTTGCTACCGTTTTTAAAGAGCGGAGCAAAAGCAGTCGGAAAGGAGGCCTTAAAGGCGGGCGCTCACGTTCTGTCCGATGTGGCTTTCGCGGGAGCAGCGCCAAAGGAAGCGCTCCAACGGAGGCTCAAGGAGTCCGGATACAATTTAAAGCGAAAAGCTCGATGCCATGCTCGGTTCCGGCGCCAGGCGCCTCAAGAGAATAAAACCGAGCAAATTCCGAAAAGAGCAAGCAGTCGAAGCTGAAACGCGGTAGGCGTAAGGTGCAAGACGTATTTTCGTAATGGCAGACGCGGCCGTCCACATGAGTTCCGAACTGGACCTCTTTACAAAGGTGCCGGTTCAGATGAGCATCGAGGAGTCACGGTTCCTATACCTAAACCCTCAAAACACTTTACTGAAAAATGCCCCCATCACCTTTCATTATTCCGAAAATGCGGACGATTACCTAGACTTGACCTACGTCGTATTCGAACTCATGGTGCGCATTGTAGATGACAAAGGAGAGGCCTTAAACGCTGACGCTAACGCCACTCTGGTCAACAACGCCTTAAATTCCCTGTTTCAACAGGTGGAGGTAACCCTCAATAACGACATCGTCTCCATGCCGCAAGCCGGTTACCCCTATAGAACCTACCTCGAGACGCTTCTCAATTACTCCGAAGATGCCATGAACACCAAACTAGAATCCACCCTCTGGAGAAAGGATACGGCAGGCATCATGGACACTTTTATCGCCAATGCGGGTTTTCAGTGGCATCAGGGGTTTACCAAAGGGAGCAACGTCGTACAGCTCATCGGTCCTCTGTCCAACGCTCTGTTTAGACAGGATAAGCTGCTTTTGAACAACGTTAGCATGATCGTCAAGCTCACTCCCGCCTCTCCGCAGTTTTATCTGTTTTCCGACGTAGATACCTTTAAGGGGTACGCCGACATCGTGTCTGCCACGCTGCGCTTAAAATCGGTGCGGCCCTCGCCGACCATAAAGCTTGCGCACCAGGCCGTGCTCGCAAAGGGCAACGCAAAGTACCATCTCAAGGACGTCAGCTTTCACGTTCTCAGCATCCCCAAGGAGTCCAGGGCAATGACGTTTAGCGACGTGTGCGTAGGGAATGTTCCCAGGAGAGTGGTAGTAGCCATGGTCACCGACAAGGCCTATTCCGGCCATTTTAACTCAAATCCGTACAACTTGAAACATTTTAAAATGAACTTCTTTCAGCTCTACGTAAACGGGCAACCCGTTCCCTCCCAACCTCTGCAACCCGACTTTACAAAGGGACACTATTTGCAATGCTTTCAAACCCTGCAGGACGGCCTAGGCATTCATTTCAAGGACGAGGGACACTCCATCTCCAGAGAAACCTACCCGCAAGGGTATACGATAATAGTTTTCGATCTCAGTGCAGACATGAGCGCTAACGAGTCTCACATCTCGGGTCAGCGCCACGGAACCGTCTCTATAAGCATCGGTTTTGCCGATAAATTGACAGAACCGGTCATACTTCTGCTGCTAGCGGAAATACATCGCACGGTCGAAATCGACGCCAACCGATCCATTCTGGTATCATGAACACCTTTTAAATTCAACGGTTTCTATCGACATGCCCCTCTACGCGCTCTCACTTTTTAGGCGTCTACCCCTGCGATAAACTACCCGTACTTCACGGCATTCGAACGCCTCCCTTGGCGCTAGTGGCTAACACCGACACCAGCACCAAATCCGGGCAACACTGGGTTTGCATCTTTGTGGACAAAAACTCGCATGGAGACAGTTTTGACAGTTACGGCATAGGACCGCTTTCGCCCCATTTTCTCCGGTTCTTAAATTCGGTCTGCAGGACGCGTTGGTCCACCAACGCCAGAAGGCTGCAAGGTTTCGACAGCACCACTTGCGGTCATTACGTCATCGACAACCTCACCCACCGCTGCTCCGGCTTACCTAAGCATAAATTCTTCTCAAAATTTCACGTCAGCAATCACGCGCATAATGATGTCGTCATTCGCAAAACGTACAAAGACGCATGCCGCGCAAAGTGCTCTGACGCTCAGCAAACTTGTCAATCCTTGAAGGTGAGTACGTGTGTGCGTGTGTGTGTGTGTGTCACTATTCATCACATCTAACCTAATCCATCCTCTTGCACGTGCTTTCAGAAGGCGCTCCTGCTCATATAAAAAGCAACGTCACGGTGCCGCTCGCCTCATTCAGAGTGTGCCATGCAGCACGCGGATACAGTCATGCTGCCATGCAGCACGCCGACCAGGTAGGTCCGCACCTATGTATTAGCTTGCTTTTTTCTATCCCGTTTATCTCTCTATCCCTCACATTATTATTATTGATTTGGGTGTTCCAGTATAACCGGATTTCAAACCCCGACCACCTCAAAACCCGGGGAAAAAAGGAAACTACCCATCTTCGACCTCCAACAGCATCCCGACAGCCCTGCTCCGCCAGCACAGTTCCAACACAGTGCAGTTGTGGGTCCTCTGTCGGATATCTACTTCCTCAACCCGCAACAAACTAAATTCGTCAGTGTGGGATTCTCCCCCCAGTCGCCGCACCATCTCGTCGTCACCATTGCCAAATGTGGACAGCACAACGCAGTCGTCATGAGTTCCTCGCATTGGCACAAACTCGTGGAAGCCATCCCCATCATTCACAAACGCTTGAATGACCCACAGGGACGTCTACAGGAATTTCAATTCAGCGACAGCGTCACCATCGTGTTTAATTTTGTGTTCGGAAAGCTAAAGCTCGTTTTCAAAGACCCGCAAGGCGCATCCGTTACGCTCAACCAACGAGAATGGCACGTGTTGCATGCCCTGCAGCGCATCATTACCGACATCATGTATCACAAAAAGAAGGAACAGATGGACGTGCAAAATCAAATCATGGCATACCACAAGTACATGCTTCACAACCATGCCTCCAACGTTCCCTTACATAACATGAATTTCACGCAGTTCACCAAGTACATACGGTGCGCCAATTTTAGAACATTCCTCGAGGTGCATCATTTCCTCAACACCCATTTCGCACTGCACATCTCAAAAAATAGTCCTTAGTGCGCATGTATTTCTACCATCGTTCCAACCGCACCTCACCCAATCATCTCGCGCCCTTCGCTCCCGCATCATGGGTTACATAAATTACCTGTCGGTGTACTACCATGACAGTAAGGTGTTTAAAAACTACGAGGTGGACGGTCACCCCCATAAAAATACACCTTATGCACTTCGCTTCGTCGACAGCACCTACGACGGAAAATCCGTCTCCGCCAGAGTTCACAGCTGCGAAACCAAAATTCATTTTGTGCTATCTAACATGTCCTTCAACGATATCCATTTCAAAGCAGATAAAGAAGACGCACAACATCAGTGGTTCCAATTTGTGACCGCAAGAGGTTTATACATCATTTTCTACGAACAGCAATACATTTCCACAGACAAAATGCAGCAAATGTTAAACGAAAACCCCATGTGCTACGGCACGTGCTTAGCGGCGCATTTGGTTCGCGAATCACCCTATATCATACCCGATCACATTCACGTCGTTTGCATGTTCAGCACCGTTCAAAAAACAGAGTTCTCCTCCAAGAGGAAAACCGTTAAATCAACGGACACAGTGTTTTTCCTGCGGATGTTGTGCAATAATCGCTAAGCGCTTCCGGCGGATGTAGTGAACCTCCAACGAACGTTTCCCCCACCAGTGCTTCCCCCTGATGTGGTAATTCTCCAACGAACTTTTCCCCCACCAGTGCTTCCCCCTGATGTGGTAAATCTCCAACAAACTTTTCCCCCACCAGTGATTTCCTGCTTCCGGCAGTTGGGTTATATTTATGCACGCGCATTCTTTTCCCCTTCATTCGGTGCTAGCCAGCCGTGGGGGAATGCCAGGACCGACGTGTAAAGACATCCACTGCTCGTTTTGCTTTCACCAAACGTGCAGCTGCGAACTTAGACACCGTCTCACCCGCCTGTGCACGCAGTGTCAACTCGGTTTCTACGAAGACCTCGATCAACTCAACAAGCAAATTCAACAATTCCTTCGAAGGTACTCCGCTAGAAACACCACATGAACTGCTTCATCGTGCTCTTTCGGTATCTCGATAACGGACGAAGAATCCACCTGCTACTGCCCAGGGAACGCCAAGTGCTGCTGCAGAACGGCATATACATCTTTGAACGTTATCCCCCAAGCGACGTCGACCTTGTGTGTGACCAACTTCCCAGAGACGCACAGGTAGTTTGCGCACCTTATCGCAGGTGTAAACAACACTACAACCTTCCTCATCAAACCACTCATATAGACGGTCCTCCACCGTTTATCAAAAACTGCCATCTGTGCCGTCGTAATGTCACAGGACGCCCTTAAAGAGCTAGAAGAACTTTCCCGTAGCGCCGACACCCTCAGCGTATCTACGCTTGAACAGCACGTACCGTATCGTGTCGTTGGCGTCAAAACACTCGACACCGTTCACGGTAAAAAGCTCTTCGCCAAACTCGACAACGACACAGAAGTTTTCCTACCAACAAGATTTACAAAAGCCTCTCCAGAACTCATCAGCAAACTCATTCTGCATCATATACGCAGGCGAGGAAAAACTACGCAGCGGTTTCAAACGTCACATCGTCACGTTCTCCCCATATAACCCTAAATAATGTCCGACGAAACCTATCCCGTCCCCGTGGGGAACAATCTTAACCTACAACTCATTCTCAACGCAGCATCACCTATCCGTATCCTCTGCATCTCCAACTCCTATTTCCGCAACAGCAGAGTTGTCACCATTACACTCGACGTTCAAGGGGCTCACGCCGTCCACGTCAAATGCGTAACTACCAAAGTGCACCAGCATCAACAAGACGCACTATGCATCATATACCTCGGCAACAGCAACATTCCTGCTCTAACCAACAAAGTCACATCCACAGGATGCTTCTCAACCAGCCATTACAACGAATTTACCATCCCCATCTATATACCAACCTTCACCGTGTTCGTCAACGAAAGTTTCTCTCACCTGCTCGTCACCTGCATCACCAAACCTATCCACCAATTTACCGTCGATAGCAACAGCAGCGATGACGAGGACTCAAAGTGCACCACGTACTTTAAAATCATTGTTGTGCGCGAAATCTGTGTGTCCTAATGCCACAACAAACTATGAATTTTAATGTGCTTTTTTTTCTCCTAATATTTCTTATATTGTTCATTTATTGTATTCATATGTTAATCTCCTGTAATCAAATAATCCATTATGTTATTCTCAAACTATGTTTCATACGTTAAGCAAATAATACATCATGTTAATCTCAACTATGTATTCATATCTTTATCCAATGTACTGTATTCAAATTATAAATAAAGAAAACAGTCCCGGATGAGCCAATTGAAATAACGATAATCCTTCCGCTCATGGCGCTTTTCAAACTTACCGCCGTCGCTCGCGGCGACACTAGCGACACTAGCGCCCCTAGCGGTAAGATTATCGTTAATCCAATTGGCTCATCCGGGACTATAACTACTTATGTCATATACTTTTTCGAGTGAAAATTTCCGAGATATTCTTTGTTATTTGTTTCAATTTTATAATACTTAAATGTTTTCTCAAATGAGCATTCATTATACTTTTTATGACCTGGACATGCAAAGAGGATGAAATGCTCGATATAGCAACCAGCTCTGATAGGATTTATCTATCGCTTAAAGCTTACCATATTCCCCTTGCACCTTCAAGAAAATTAGCATGGTATTATAATCGGCGCAACAGTTCTAAACACGTGAAAATCTTAATGAGAGCTATGATGCGAGTTGCTTACCAGATCAGGTAGTGACCGGTCGTCTGCATGCTTCAGGAGTGCGTGGGACCTTCATCGTCAAATATCCACACCGGTTATGCACTGAGTTGCGCTGATAAACTTAGTTATATACAGTATATTAAAATCCACGCTGTAAAAAGCGCTTAATATGAAAAACGCTGTCAATCAATGCCTCCAATTCTTCCACATCTAACAACCCTTCCTCTTCTGCGGAATCACTCACATTATTGCCGTCATCACTGCTGTCACTACTTTCTGCACCATTATGCTGCATGAGAATTATTTCTATTTGATTTTCTGCAATTCCGTATTTTTCGAAATAATGATTCTTAATTTATTCAGCATGTCGCCATACATTTTCCCATTCTGACCTTCTAATTTCAGCAAATTGCTGGCGTTATAACTGCTCCACATATTTTAATTTAAAAGTGATATTTCTGCATGCCACCCATTTTTTGATATCAGCCCAGATTAATTCGATTGGGTTTAGATCTGGGCGATACAATGACAGTCTAAGTACAATATGGCGATGTTGTATTACTATCTGGTCAAGTATGTATGACTTCTGAAGCTGTTTGTTGGCTTTAATTAAGTTATATAGCTTTGTTTTACTCATGCTTTCGTCTAAAGCTTTATTATGCCTAAGTAACCAAGCTCTCATTTCTACTTTCAAGGAAGTTGAGGTAGGTGGTTTGTGAATTTGAGTGTTGACGCATTGTGAAGCATTGTCGATGACCAGAACAGACCCAGCAAGCATATTAGGTATCAACATGGCATAGATTCACTTCATGTAATTTTCTGTATTCATTTCTTGATGAAAATCTCCTGTTGTTTGTTGCGACTTGTAAAAGAAGGGCATTTGGAACGAAGCCGATCTTTCCAACAGCATGAACGATAATAAGTATTTTCCCTTTGGCAACAGGTGCCTGCAAACCTAATTCGCTATCGTCACTCCAACTTTTAGATGCTGTATGACTGCTGTGTATGTATGACTCATCTTCATACATTATAGTATTTTTCTGAAATTTGTAGCACCACCTTGAAAATTGATGCTGATATAAGTACATATAAAATTAGTCATTTGGAAAGGTAGAATCAGACTGAAAAATTAAATGCCATAGCCGGGATTTGAACCACAGTCTTAGGCTTTCCGTGCCGTTGCTCTAACCGAGTAAGCTATCATAGCAACATTTACTTTTTATTTTTATTTTTATTTTTTTATTTTATTATTATTTCATTTTATTTATTTATTTTGCTTTTCTGTTAGAACTCTTCTATTTGATTTCGGTTTCTTCCACTTGAACCCTAAATCTTTAATAGTTTTTCTGAGATTTGTAGCACCACCTTGAAAGTTTCTGCCGTGTTTCAGCTGGATGAGCAATCTGCTTATTATTAGCACAGTTTTTTCTTCCACATTGGAATTGTGAATCGTGCGCCGAATGACGCATTCGAAATAGTCTATTTCTGTAATAGGTTTAGGGACCTTATGTTTCTTCCCAGGCGTGTCAAATGGCATTCTTTCATCCATGTGTTTTTTTTTCTTATCTTTGAGAACTCTGGAAACGGAACTCGGTGAAACACCAGTTGCTTGACTACGCTTTCTTTCACTCTCTTAAGGCTTTTGTGGAATTCGGACGAACATATATTTTCTTCCTTCATCTCTGCTTCTTGCTTCATGAAGTCGAGGACATTTGCAATTATTTCCCTACTTTGACTACGTAACACCTTACCACTTAACTTTGAAAACATAGGAGCCATGGTTATAAATATAACAAATATAAAGTAAGTACTATTTAGATATTGCTCTCTTTAAAATTACAACCAGATGCAGAGACTTTCTATGCGGACTGTATGTGTTACGCACTGTGAGTAAGCAAAGGTGTTATATCGCTTTCGTTGATTAAGCTAAACATAAACCATTCCTAGGCTCGGCAGCTGGGGTGGCAATCAAGGTCACGATTCCAGAAGTTTTGCGCGAGTAATAACATCTCGATATCTCGATTAACATGAAGGAGAATAAGCTTGTAAAAATAGTTTGTACAAGAGTAGAGAAAGCCATGTGAGTGTAACACATCCATCCAACCACCCACCCGCCCGCCCACCCATCCATCCGTCCGTCCGTCCATTTCTTTCTTCTTGACATGTATACATCCATGTATTCATAGACACACATGCACAGAACCAAGACATACATATACACTCATGCACATAGTCCTTACACACACACACACACACACACACATATACCAGTGTACTTGCACATACACACACATTCACACACCTCATACGTATACAAGCATAAACACATACATACACCAGTGCACTTACACACTCGCACAGCGACGCACACACACACGCATGTGCATACATATACTAGTATACTTACACACTCGCACACTCAGGCACACACACACCCATTTACACTCACGCACATACATACACCAGTACACTTTCACACACATGAACATACACACTCACGCACACGCACACACCCTGAATGAAAAGAGATAAAACGCTGCAATAAAAACTAGTTATAGCCTTGGAATGCGACGCGCCATCTAAGAATTGTTCCAAGCTGGCCGGGATGCCTGGGTTCGAATCCCAGAAGTGATTACAAATTCATCTTCTAATATCTCCAAAACTAATTAGGATAAAGGCACCAAATAAACTTTATTACTTTTATGTTAATATGTCGTTTCTTGCGAATGTATACTTGGATGCCTGGCGGCCCGGGTTTGATACTTAATTTTTAAATCTCCATTTACTCAGAAACTAAGAGAGATAGAGGGGTGGACCAAAGCAGGATTGATAGCTCCCATCATTGGTAATTAATACCGTGTATCATTTCCAATCAGTTGACCATAGTTTGAATTCCGATCTTTCAATGACTTCCTTAGTTTTCCTCTATACTCTAGAATATATCACTTAGATTGACGGTGCAACTGAATACATGTCTTTTAAACACGTCAGACTAATATTATATATAATTTTGTTTCTGGTGTTCTGAGTTCGAATAATGATTAAACTAAATTTATTTATAAATTTAATAACTCCAGAGATAATTAAGATAAAGGCACCAAATAAACCTTATTAGGTTTATGTCATTAGGTAATTTCTTGTGAATGTATATTAGGGTACCAGGCGTCATGGGCTCGATCCTTAATTTTAAAATCTCTATTATCTCAGAAACTAGCAGAGATAGAGGTGCAGACCGAAGCATGATTGTTAGCTCCTATGATGGACAATTAATACGTATATAATTGACAGTCTCTAGTTCGAATAACGACCTTTTAATGATTTCCTCAATTTTCCTCTATACTCTAGGATATATCACTTAGGTTAATGTCATAACTGCACACACCTCTTTTAACACGCCAAACTAATATTATAAATAATTTTGTTTCTGGTGTTCTGGGTTCGAATACTGATTAAATTAAATTTGGATACAAATTTAATAGCTTATAACATAATTTAGATAGACATCAAATAAAACGTACACAGAGCAGCAGCTCCCGAAATATTGTTATCATGACAAAGATTACTTTAAAGTACTCAGTTCGAATCTCGAAGTGGTGATTTCATATATCTTCAAGCCTATGAATCATATCAGCTTGAGTAAAGATTATATGGTGGATGATGTTGCAGGGGAGCTAAATTACTAAAAATACATTTATTAATCCATTACCAGGTTCGATTCTAGAAGCTTTACATTTGTGTAACTCTGGAAAAATTACTTTCCTTGTGATTGTAGTGAAATATAATGGTTTTCTGCAATAACCGAGTATTAAGCGTGCAGGAATGCCATATTGCATACCGATTCTTTGGAGAATAAGGGGAAGTTGGAAAGTTAGAACTTTAATGTGAATGAAAACATGAAATAATGCAGTATATGCATGTATTTAACTAAACAAGGGAGAAAATCTTCTACGCTACCTATTAAGTGTATATTTCTAAGGTATTGTGGTAATAGAGTTGGAGTTAGTCTTGGTGCAATGGGTAGCGGTGGTGGTTGTGCTAGGCTTTGAATGGCAACATCTGACGGAATGAGAGTGTGAGAATAATTCTATTGTTGGTGTGACTTCATAATATAAATTACCTTTTTATTAGCAGATAGGCTCAACAAGATGGTTGAAGAGCGCAGTTTCCTGCTGACTCGATGAGTTCAAGATCTCGAAATAGGTCTTAAATATGAGAAAGGCCTTAAAGAGAGCTCAAACAAGATACGGTAACAGGCTTGCATCTTCGCTGGATGATTGTCAAGTGTTTTAACCTGAATGCTATAATTTGACAATGAACGAAGAGCTTGCAGAAATGATTGGAAAATTATATCTCAAATATAAGGACATGGCAGAAATATGGAAATTTAAGACATGTTAATTGTCTTTTGCATCCCCAGCGAGGGTATTTAGAAATGTCAAACTTAAGTACTCAATGTTTTCCTATTTTACTATAAAAAGTTTCATGAATTAAACAGCTGCCTCATTGATATTAAATATAAAGATACAAAAGATACATATTCTAGAAATTATAAAAAATTCATAAAATCACAATGTCACATGTTTGAATGCAGATATATATATATCACATTGAAATAATGCCTGATATCCGAATGTTTATACAAATTTTTGGTGTTTTATTTTACATGTATCATAACAAAAAATATAGTTCTTCCAGGTTACCTTCACTTACAAAAGCATGTTTTATAAGACTTTCATTTTATAATGTCTAAGACGGAATACGAAGAAGAATAAGAACAGATTGCAGCTCAGGAAAGCCTGCTATCCATCTTGGAGTTAGAATAACCAGCGTCGTCACGTCCAGTAAACATTTCGGCAAGAAGCGGGTGCTGAGACATCTACATCACCGAAACACGTTAAGACACGATTCTTATATAACACATCCAGGGCATACGATGAAAAAACACGGACAAATTTGTATACAAACCAATGCATAGCTGAGAGTTAGCTCGAGCGAGTCTCCCTATATTAGGTTAAAATAAGAATTGCGAGCAGGAATTTAGATGATTGTGAAAATACTTTTAAATAATGATGAAATTTGTACCCTAAAAGGCTTGAACCCTGCATACATTAACGGTATCAAGACTGTTTGCTGTATGGGAATAAAAATTACGAAAATAAAGAGACATTCATTTAAATAATACAGAAATTTGCATAACCTATCACTTACAAGTGAAACGTCCTATATAGAAACGATGAGCTGGAGGAGGAATGTGATGGAAATGCACGATAAATAATAATAATAAAAAGAATGAAGCTCTGCTTTTACATCATGTTTTCATTAAAAATCCTTACATTCCTAATGAAAAAATAAATCCTTATAATGATTAGTTTAAAATATAAGATGCATCACATGAGTCAGAGGATTGCAAGTAAATACTTTAACATGAATTATTAAACAATACAAGGAGGTCTGTACAGAGATATTTGCACTAGCTTGAATTTCTATTCTGATGTTGTCACAGGTATTTACAACTTCATATGGTTGATGAGTGCAATCTATAACAAATATAGGAGCAAATTTAAGAAAATCTTTTCTCTTCAATAAGGGATAATTCTCTTTTTCATAATAAGAGCTTGAGTACATGTCATGCAATGATGCAAATCTAGAGTTTCAAAAGTCAAAACTCCTATAGTGATAGGTATAACATTCACTATTAAGATAAAGTCTCAAATTAGCTAGTTACAATGATCAAACAGGGAACAGTCTTTAGTTGTATTACTTGATCTTAAAGTCAGAGCACCAAAATGACAAATCTCGACTTCTCCATTTTTAGATGTGGTGGCGGCATTCCGGGTAAATGCTTGCGGCACAGCAGGTTGAGTATGCAGATCCATGGTTCTAAAATGGGTGAAACAGAGTCTTATTCAGCTTGGCAGTCTTGAGGATCTCAGCATCAGAAAGGCGAATCACAGGCCTTCTCCACTCGGTTAGTACAGGTTTAACGGCAGCATTCTCTTCACCCTGAGGCTGTATAATGCAGTTATTTAGAGTCCTTGGATCGAATCAGCACCAGCACCGACTCTCTATTGTGTATAAGCTTTGCAGTAGTAGCTACTCCATTATATTTTAGTAATATTTCCATTGATGTATATATAACTTCAACTAGGCGTAGCATATAAATGCTCAGCTTAACAAGGGATTCTAATCTCTTCATTAGCGTCCAGAGCTGATGTATTATACGGCAAAAACCGCATGTTCCTCTTCTTTAGCAATCTCGTCGTCGAATCTCGCCGTCCCAGTTACACTGGTGATATACATGATTATAGAATTCTAAAGCCAAATGCCTGAAGAAACGTTTGATTAAATGACGTTAACATTCTGGTAGTCAAAGGCAGCATGGAGTGGGCGTCAAGTCAAGTCGTTATTATATCCTCCACGTCGCTGACTTCTTCTAAAATCTATGGGCATTATGCTGATTTGCTCTATGAAGCGGGTGTTTCTGAATAGCAGGTAAATTGGATTTGATGATTCTTGTGAAATATGATATCCGAGCGTAACAGATGGGAAAACTCATAGATCGAGTGTCCACTTTTACTATCGATGAAGGAGACTGATGCAATACTGCGCTAGATTCGTATGATGCTCAACTTAAATAATTTCACCAGGAAATCAGATTCAGCCAGCTGATTAGCTGGAATAACTTTGTCGCTGAAGCCCCAGAACGTTCTTATAGAACAATCATTGAAAATAAAAACATCAGTGAAAGGACATTTAATTTCAGGTTTCATGGCATCGTGTGTAGGCATCGGAATATATAAATAATTATAGTTCTTAAATACATTTAATCTGACCGCACATCCTCTCATAGTTTAATATTTATTAAGCATTAGATTTTTGCACAGTAAGAATCGAACTAGGACCCTATGAACACCCTTTCATTAATCATGGTAATGACATAATATTATTAAAGCATCAATTTCTCATTAGCAATTAAAACATTAAACTTTTTGATTGCAGTAAGAATCGAACACCGAGCTATGGATGTCCAAGTATACACATGAGTTTAATACGGGTAATGAAATATATTAAGCACGCTTTTTTGACATCGCTGCTTGAAATGAGTCAGCTGCATAAACAGAGCTTGTATAACTATGTTCGGGTATATCCGTAGGACTTCCTGAAGACTCTCAGAGAAAAGTAGCCTTCGGCAGTGATGACGATATGATGGCGGGCTCGAGGGGTAGAATTTTTTATGGTCTAGCAGGTAAACTGACCTCTCTGTCTTTCACACGGACAAACAAAGGCAGGTCTAGCTATAAAGCCTCCACGAGTTTCTTTTGTTATATGGCTGTGGAAGCGGTATGCTACACGGGTAGTCTTTCTAAAGAAGCCTTGCTCTGGACAACAGAAAGGGATTCAATAGCATCTGCCCCTTTGTTAGCTCGGGTCAAGCCTGTTCTATTGTTCTTTTGCACGTGTTCGTCAAACAATGCGATGTGGCATTCCTAAACGTACACACTCAGGGAACTCAATAGAGCTGGGACAATAGCGTCTGATCCTTTGTTGAAAATACTCCAGCATACTCTATTATTCATTTTGACACATGATGGATAACGTTTTGTTCTTTTGCACGTGGTCGTCAAACAATGCGACTGGGGGTTTTGTTTCAGTGTAGAAGTGCACACGTGTGCGGCTATGGTGTGGGTAGAATAGCGTCTCCGCTTTTGTTACAGAAGCGTAACTTGTTATTCTATTGTTCATTTTGACAGGTGATTGACAGCCTTAATTGCTTTCCTGTCAAGCTTCCATTACACTCAAGGAGATTTATGACCCTCAGCTGCAAGCAAACGGTACCATAGGGGGGAGGGGTGTGAGGAGACCTCATTTGCATATGAATACACATTCCTGCATATTAAGTGGGCCAGAAATCTCATTTACCCCCTATTCACTCCTTAGCGTGGGGCTCCGCTCTGGGGGAATCTGATGGTTGGATCTGCCGGCGTCGAATGCGTTCTATCTGGACACGTTAGCGACCCCGTCCTCTTGTGTCCGTCGGCATCCGCATCTAGTCGCTCTTCGTGTCTCTTCCCTCATCCTTCCCTCCCAGGGGTCACGTTAGAAGCACAAAGGACCGACTGACCTGCGTGCGGAGCTCTGTCCCGGTTCCGGGGGCCCCTCTGTGATTCGTAGCTTTACGTTTACCTTTTACAATGAAATGCATAATGAAATTATTTCTGAAAACGTCTATCTCGATTAACCCGAAGAAGATAGAAACACAAGCTTTTGTAAGAATATTTGTAGAAGCTATATAAAAATTAATGATAGTGAATAGAGACAAATTCATGTGAATATAGCATATTAAGATTTGTTATATCTACTTAATTAATGTTAATTAAGATATATTTATATAGATAGCTTTATTACACAATTTTTTGTAGGTTCAAAGAGGAATAGAAAACTAACCTATGATCCAATCTATAAAAGTTTGACATCGATTTCTACCCAAAAATTCGAGTCAAATTCATAAGAAATACATGTTTCTAGATCTTCTGAAAATAAAAAATATAAAAAGGTGCAGGTATGTGTAATTACGTCACAAGTGCATTTGTGTGCGTGTGTGTGTGTGCCTATCCATCCTTGTGTCTGTTTGTGAACAGCATAACTCAAGAACGAAATGTCGGTAAAATACCAAACTTGGTATTTAAGTTCAGAATCTTTCAAAGTATGCAGACTATAATTAACAAGAAAATTCCCCCGTCCTATACTACCTTTAAATGGAATTTTTATTTTCTCAAAAAGCAGCTCTAACCATTTTGATTAGAATATCACATAGTTAATAAATTTACATGCGAAATACAAGGTATAAATTGAATTTTCTGTGAATATCCTGTGAAGTTCTCTATATTCGATTGAATTTTGTGTACCTTAGTGTAACAAGGAAATCTTAAAAGATAGATATAAATTAATACAGGACAAATGCTGAGTTCATTAAATGCATAATTTTTGTCAAATTCGTAATATTAGCCTTTTTTCAAATATTCTGTGTTGTAAGTTTAAATCTTTCCTAAAGGTGACCTGATGCACATGATTAAAAGTCAGCGATTCTTGCCTTTTTCAGTTCGAAAGCTTATTGCCATGAATAAACATTTGAATTTTGTTTGAGCATCTTGAAAACTTCTTGCTTAGTGGAAAACATTGCTTATGTAGAAATGCACCATGATTAACATAGCGGAAATAGATGAATCGACCTATTCTTATTATTATAGCATAATAATATGATGAATATTCATTATAATATGTGGATGCATATATCGGAAGTGTTTTATCTCTCTTCTAGAGACGTTTCATACAAACGCTTGTTGTTCTATTTCTTGTTAATCGAGATAAAATCTTGCAGAAGTGAATTCATTGTAGGTACAAGAGGGATACAGGAATCTGAATCGATAGAAAAATATTTAAGAAAATTAAAATGAACAGCTGTGAATATTTCAAAACTGGTTAAGGCCACGAAAATAATCCTTTGGTCTGGCTATTATGGTTTACTGTTTTATGACAAACAATAAAGCTTTAAATCACAATGGATACGCTATGCACAGATAGTTCAAGGTATATACTTTATTTGCCATTACATGTTTGTACATTTCACATTAATTGTAGTCGTGTTATTCTTTTTTATTATAAGCATTACTATAGCGTGATACCGTTTCTTCTATGTGACACTTCAGTACTATAGTCGACAAAGAATCTGTACAACAAAACTATTTTTATATCAAATTTAATCGTTATGTCGTATTATTTTAGATTGTTATAAATAATATTTGGTTTTTATCTGCTTATTTGTGGGAAATCCTCACACCCCTCCCCGATACGAGATTTTCTCATTTAGGGGAGATATTAAAATTTCCTCATGACTTTTTTGTTTTTGTTTTTTTGTTTTCTGTAATAACCTTCTAACAATAAATTCAATTGCACAATCAGATCCTTTCCTCGAACGCCACTGTTGTGCGTCATTTACAGATCCTGTGTTCGTTTTTCGCTTGTTAACATAAGATAAATGCAACATATTCTGTGAGTGGAGCATTGAAGGACAATCTTGCCTTCTCCTCTTTTCGAATTTTGCATCTCTAGCACAGAACGTTTTCAATTCTCGTACAGAACTTGCAGCCGAGAGAGAATACCAAGAAGACAAGATAGAGTGGGTAGTTGCCCATAAATACCCATGGACAGAAACCGAGAAGCGCTTTCTCGGGAACTTGAAGGCTACAGAAATAGCTACGGAAGGAATGAAAGAGAGAAGAACCTACAGATCGAAAGAAACAAATCTTGGAAGGTTAGCTCTGTGACATAACGGTTTCTGATCGCCCCAGCACAACTGCCATATATATAAAGCTATGCACCCCGTCGTATCGACAGCTTTACAAATAAGGCAATACCAGTCCGGCTATACTTAGCCCAAGTGTCGCCTGGACAATAAAACTTGAGGCTATTTTTGGAACTGAGGGACAAGAATATTAAGGTGCTGGTAAACCTATTGCTTCCAAAACGCTGTTGTTAGGGCTTCAACTGGTTTTCCATCAAAGGCAATCTGAGCTGAATATGGTTTCAGATATATAAAGTTAATATTACCATAATATGTTTATATCTTCTTCTTCTTCATTTCAAGGCCTAGACAATATACCGTCCCGACTTCACAGAATTAGTTCCATCTTTGTCTCGGCCGTTTCTTCTTCCTATGGGCTTGTACTTGTTTACAACGGTAGATGTTTGACATCATCTACATAAATTAAGACTTAAGTTCTGAAAACATCTACTCCTAAAACAAATACACGCCATTTGATGTTTTACAGTCAAATTGCTTGCTATAACACTACTCATATAAAAGGATTATTCTGTCCACTTTATGTCAATCAGGAAGAAACGAGGAAATATAGACTTGCTTTCTTGTAAATAAAAACCATCACTTGATTGTTTACATCATAAGCCGAAATTCAATACCGAACGAGATAGCTCAGACAATGTTGAACTACTTATTTACATAAAATATATGATTATGGTAACGAGCGAATATTTCGCGCACGAGCGATAGCGAGTGGCATAATCTAGATTAAACACGAGTTGTATGCAACGTTTTATGTAATTCTTATACTTAAATTATCAATCAGTAATTAATATTACAAAATTATTCGATGTTGGTCTATGATTCTGCACTAAGTTAGACGTCGTAATTTTCAGTTATCAATCTTCTGATGGCAAGATGATATTTATTTGTTTTTGTTAGCAATGTATCTGGAAAGCTTTGATGAAACCAGGTTAATGCAGTAGTTCTCGGTTGTAATAGTAGCATCACGCTGGGCCAAACATCCGCGTTCCACTCGTGAGGATGTTGTTTGGATTGGGTTGGACTCGGTGGGGCAGTGGTTCCCGATACCCATGAGAGATTACTGTCTGTGACTCAGGAGTTTAGCTTTGTCCTTGAGGTTGACGTAAGCAAACCTGAGAGAAGGTTGTGTTATTCTTTCCTATCGCTTTATTGCTTACACCCTGTTCCAAAGGTACTTATCCTTTCTTTCCGCGACAACAAATATCAGGCAAAGTAACATCAATATTACATTATTACCGGATCAAACAAAACAATTATGATCATAATTTCAATAAGTGAACTTGTAAAGCGTGTATACATGTAAAACAGTATATTTACGACACTATACATGTGGAATATTATTTTACTAACCTCATTAATCCAAAGGGTATGCAAGATCGATGCAGATGATTCGGAGTCCGAGTCATCGGATGATATCCCTTCTTGCTCATCAGAAGAACTGTCGTTTGCATTTGAAATAATAATCTGATCGATCACATCAGAAACCACACGATCCATGGACAGTAACCATCTTCTAATTTTCTAACATGCCGGTGATATCCTACCCAGTGTTCTGCAGGTACCGCAGAGATTCCTTCGTTGGTTAAACTCAATAAACGAAATAACGAAAATTCCCCAGTAACATTGCGCTCCCTTATGTAGTGCTTTACTGTCGCCCATGCAACCTCAATGGGATTAAGATCGCAATTGTAAGGCGGCAGATACAGAGTGGAGTGTCCATGTGCATTAAGAATGCGATCAATCTTAAATACCTTTTCTCTTGGTCAATGAGTGTTTCCTGCACTACCATCAGTAAGCACCCCTGTGATCCCATCAGCTTGCCAACATTTCTTGAAAGTTAAATTGTTGTCCATCCACATTTCATCCAAATAAACGATACCCCTGCCTTGACTTCGGTATTCCCCTAGCTCAGCCAAATATTTGCATCTCCATTCAACAATTCTTGGCTTTTCGATTAAGATTGTTCGCTTTCCTCGGCACTTGCGCCATCTAAATCCCAATTTCCGAATAACTCTCCTTAATTCTCCCCCCCCCAAGGAAATTGTATCTTACTTCTAACTACAGGAGTAACTTTCGGCATGTCGGAACTATCTTTTTATTGACGTAGAAGTCCATTATTGTCCGCTTAATGAGCACATGTCGAAATCGCCTATATTTATATTTCGTTCTGGATTTGGAGGTCTTGTCTTGCCTGCAGTGCGTAAAGGGCTTCCTTCTGTTCTCTTCGCAATTTCTTGTCTTATATTCTTAATTGTTCCCACAGACACACCGCACTAATTGCCTGTTCTCTCATCCCTCGCAAAATCGGTAGAATTAGTTGTTTCTGCTCTGCTTCCTTTTTGCATTGCTCGTTTACAAGGTTTATTATTTCGCGAGCCTCGCTATGAATGGTTTTTCCCTTTTTCCGAAAGTTAGCCATTTCACTAATGGATTATATTAATTTGACACTCGCGATACAACGCGTTTTAACACTGTAGCATCCTCTGACACTGCCTGCAGTAAGACTGCACTTGTTGAGAATATTTTTGAACTGTTGGTGTTGCACTATCTACACCTTACGCAAGAAGCTCCTAGTCCACTGCACGCTTGCAGTTCAAGGACAAAGTCAATCTCCTGAGTCACTGTCAGTAGGTATGTCTGCGCGGTTTTCCGTCCAGGAGGGATTGTGAGACGCCTCAAGGTCCTCCGGTACCGTCCTAGACGGCTCGTTAGTGGACTGTCGGCCCCACGGAGGTTGCCCGTAGTCTTTCCGTTTGGGGTTGACGCGTGTAAACAGCGTATCTCCTTCCGCCCGTAATGGGGGGGGGCGGTTTAAATTTTCAGGTGCCGGCCTACTGGAAATGACTTCGGGGTGGGAGAGCCACTCGGATGGCGCCCTCCTTCCTGGGTTCAGCGGAAGATTTTGCCCCTGTGTCTTACTGCAGTAGTAGCAGCAATTTGTTGATAACATTTTCAAATACGATAAATTACACATTTAATATCTATGGACAAAAATAACTGGTTTTTGTTATGTTGAAACTTGTTTGGCTAAATCTTACAATAGTTTAGTACGTAGATAACACAAAAACGGCTTAACCCTAGGTGGACCAAGCTATTTTTGGAAACACGCTGGACCTAGGGAGGGCTAAATAATGTCCGCCATCATATCTTACCCCTATGGTTGTATTTACAATTTTTGCGTAAATATTAATTCTTAATTAAGTGAATTGAATAAGAAGTTATGTATATTAAAAACAATTATATGTTTTTATAATGTATGTTTTAACAAAATATTTTTTGTATCTTGAAAATTGTCAAATTAAATTACTTATTGAAAGTTGTTGCAGCCCAGGGTTTCCACGTATTATATTTGCAACAGTTCTTCGCGGGGACGAGGTGGATTAGGTATTTGAACCCTTCCACTTTTAGTCACATACTTCACAATTCTTACGCTTGCACTATTTTGTTATCACTTATATTCCTATCAGTTTTACTGTCACTTGAAGTGCATACAATAACATCGAGTTCTGCGTCATCACATCACCATTATCATATTCACAGTCCATGTCTTCTATCTGATGAACTTCATCTTCAGTTTCACTAACACACTCAACAAAAATATCAAACTTTCTTCCTCGTGATGCTCTAAAACTGCTTCCGATTCTCTTTCCATATTATATAATTAAGTGCTCGTATTTCTGAATCATACCACGGTCAGAGACAGAATAATACTGTTTATAAAATGAGTTTCCAATCCGTGGAGCAATACAAACAATGCAATACAATGTTGGTTTCCAAATAAGTCCATTATTAGAACATATGTTTGCAGTTTCGAAAAATAAAGTCATTGTTGTAACATATGTTTATAATTTCGAATAAAAAAATTGTTACTAGTTGGGCCAAGGGAGGCTATTTTGTGACCACTTCGAAATTTAGTCCATATAATTAGGTTTTCAAAAAGCAAACAAACAAACAAAATTGATTGTCTTTATTGATTCGTTAAATTTATACTATTTCTAACACAAAATGAGAACACCATGATCTGAACATGTTCTATTCTATAATAATAATAATAATAATAATAATAATAATAATAATAATAATAATAATAATTCTAAAAAAGTGTTGGCATAAATTGTCCCTCCCTTGGTCCGTATAGCTTTAAGAAACATCTCGTTGACTCCAGACTCTTTAACATTGGTTTACTTTTTTAAACATTAAATACGTTCACATTCACTCCCATAACCAAACCCTGGGAAAGGTAGGGAAGGATTCTCATTCAACAAAATTCCTACACCTCAGCCGTGAATTGAACCCGGGACCTCTGGATTGAGAAGCCAGGACGCTGACCACTCGATCACAGAGCTACCCTTGGTTCTTGACGACTTATCCTTTAATAAGACAATTCTCACATTTGAATATTGGCATGCTTTCAGGGCGACTGAAGTTCTTAGTTTTTTCTTATATAACTTGTATACAGTGTGTACAAATGTCGGCAATGACGTCATTCTTTAGTAACGATTATATCACGCATGCCATATTTGGCCAATTGTGCATGATTTTGAATGTGCAAACCAGGCATGGGAATTTCTAAACATTAAAGCCAGGATGGAAGGAAGTACAGTTGAACTGTTACTAGCTAGGGACATCGCAGGTAACAAATAACCCTCCCCTATCCCTCGTACAATGTTTGGCGCTTGCAGGCACCACTAGATCGGCTTTTATCTGCCTATCAGCTTTGGTTACTGTTGTTTGCCTAATTTGTAGTGATAATCGTTTTTGTTGATAACTTGAAGCCAACTGCTTAGTATTACTATTCCTGGTAAAATTACCATCTTTATAGTATAAGGATGCATAAAAATGGAACATCAAAGTTTGAAACTAAAAGGTGTAAAAGTTATTACCTGAGAAAAATGTGCACATCTCATTAATACCAAATAACACTATTCTCTGTGTTTCAAATGTTTTTCTTTATTTGATTACTTAGCATTGCAACATATATTTATTGAAGTTTTATATTCAGTTTTTATGATGTGCGAAAAAAGTTCGGTTTTAGAGTTTAAAGGTTGAAAGCATGCAACTCAGGCAAGTATAGCTGCGGGTTCTACTGGTAAGCAATTAGTCAATTATAAAAGAATCTTACGCGTTGCATTCGCGTGATTTTCTCTACGCATTCTTCTACATAGCATTCTTATAAAAGCTTACTCCTCGATCTACTTATGTTAATACTGATAAATCATCAGTACTCATTTACATATTTCGTTTTATGTATAAGAAGAATACAGTAAACTAAAACGATAGTCAAATCTTTTCAAAGTCGGTAGCTATGTGATGACTTTGAATTCTGTTCTCTTTGCATGAACATGAAAGAGAAAGAAAGAAAAACACAGCGATTTTTAGTTGAGAAAAGTGTAAATGATTTGAAAACTCAATTTAATAATAACAAAGGATAACTTAAAAACGTTTAATGTCATAAAAAGTTTTATTCGCGTTAATTGTGCACTTCAATGTGATCTAGTGCAATAAGATTTTTTTTATTTCTCTTACGGTTTACTAATTATATAAAATTAATTCAGAGTAAAGAGCACTTCAGCAGCTGTTCCCAGAAAATTCAAGATATACATTGTATTTGCCATGAAAATAGATTAAAAACGTGTAATTTTAATCAAAATGGTTAGACAATGTTTGAGAAAATATAAAATGTTGAAAAATATCAATGTAAAGAGTGGTTTGGGTTGGGGATTTTCGAGAAAATCCTCATTTTGCATCCTTGGAAGGTCCCAAACTAAAATACCAAGTTTCGTATTTGGCTGACTTCTCGTTTAGAAACAAAAAGTCGGACCTTTTTCTAGGAATGATTTTTTGGGGTTTAGGAGGGCTCAATATATTTCCGGTGAAATCTCGACATTGAATTTTTGGGTGGAGTGCAATACCTACTAGCTCTACTTACTGTAAATAGGTAGTAGCCTGGGAGTCCCATTTTGCCACCCCTACTTTAATACTACATTAAAAATAAGTCCAAGTAAAGTAAACTTCCACGTGCAAACCACGACAGTGGATAAGCAAAATTTTATGTGGATAATAATAGTTGTATTTTCTAAATGAATGTAGCTAACTATATAGATACATGCATGACTAAATTGTGTAAAGGTTAATTACGTTCCTATTATCCAGGTTAGTTATCCCGCAATGCTAAATTAAATTAAATTGAACTTTTTATTTATGAACGCTCTTTAACTGTGGTTCTTAGCGGCCCATTCTATATTGGGTGTGAAAGACCAGCAATGTTTCTCAGAGGCCTCTTTATCCGGCTTGAGGTTCTTTAACTTGACGTAAATCTACGACACGAGATCATCGGCTTTACTTCCCTTCCGAAGGAAACCATGCTAAGGATATTTACGCCCGAAAAAATCCATCACTGTCTACCGGATTTGAACCCGCGATCTCGGGATCCAGAGGCCAGCATGATACACATAAACCACAGGCGATAACGATCCGGATTCGACAATTGATGCAAGCAAGGAGAGGCCGAATACTACTTGATATGATTGGGGAACAATTGAAGAGCTCTGTGAATGAGAAATAGCATCTCCTGATCCAGGAAACCCACAAGTGACCGGGGAATTCGGCGTACTGCCTACATGTTATCCTACATGTTATCAAACAGTCATGATCCTAGATATAGATGAGACTGTGCGGGAAGATGAAGTTAAGGCTGTTTTAAAACAAGAATTAAAAGAAAATGAAGAGATTTCACAGCTTAAATTGGCAGAAAAGGTGAATACACAAGGAGTAAGGTACGCGTTTGCAACCATTAGCACGGAAGCAGCAAATAGGATGATAAATAAAAGGAAAATAGGAAATGGATGGGATAGGTGGAGAGTGAAGGCTGTAAATGTTTTAAAACGTTGCTATAAATGCTACAAGGTGGGACATATAGCAAGAGATTGCTCCAATGAAAATGAACAAATAGTACAAATGTGCTATAGTTGTGGCGAAATAGGCCACAAATCAAAAGAATGTAAAAACCCTATTAAATGTTATCTTTGCCAATCCAGTGAACATAAAGCAGAATCGATGAGATGTCCTGAATATAGAAGACTTGTGAAAGTGCATGAGAGGGAGAAAATGAGTGTATTTACGAACCAAGCACGAAAATAATTCAAGTAAATCTTGATAGAAGCAAACGAGCAATGGATCTTCTTATACATAAATGTAATGTACATTGCATAGACTTAGCAGTAATAGCGGAACCAAATAAGAATATGATAAAATTTAACTCAAGGTGGATAAAGGATGAAAGAAATGATGCCGCTATTTATATTCCTGCTCATGGGCCTAGGTCACAGAAAGCTGGAAAAGGAAATGGATATGCATGGATGGAAACGGATGAGATGGTAATTTACTCTTGTTATATTTCACCCACAGCAAAAGAAGAAGAATTACAACAATTCCTATATGAAATGGGATATAGTACCGACCAACACGGAGAGAAACGTAAAAATATATTAATAGGTGGAGATTTTAATGCTAAAGCATATTGCTGGGGCTCACCAATTGAAGATAAAAAGGGTAGGATGTTGGCTGAATGGATAAATGGAAAAGATTACAATATACTAAATGATGGAAAAACACCAACATTCCAAAGAAATGATGGATCCTCATTCATAGATATCACAATTTGCTCACAAGAAATAGCTAAGTTAATAAATAAATGGTATGTGGACGACGAAGAGAACTTAAGCTACCATAAAAACATTTATATTGAACTATATAGTCAAACTCCTGTGGTGGTATCGAAAATAAATAGCCAAAGAAAAGGATGGATATATAAAGAAGAAAATAAAGAACTAATGCTTGGGAAGATACAGCAGGAAGTTAGATGTATAGAATATAAGAATCAACCAGTTCAATTAGATCTAATATTAGAAAGAGCATGCAATTATGCGTTTAAAAGAAAAGTATATGGTTTACGAAAACAGAAACCGGCATATTGGTGGAGTGAAACAATTGCCCAATTAAGGAAGCAATGTACTGCAGCACGCAGAAAAGTTACGAGGACAAACCGGAGAAGTAACATCGCAGAATGTGAAAAGATGGACACACAAAATCAATATCGACAAAGCCGAAATGCTCTTAAAAGAGCTATAAAAACAGCAAAAAAAGATGCATGGGATAAGCTATGCAATGAGGTGGATGCTGATCCATGGGGTAAAGGCTATAAAATAGTGACGGGTAAGATAGGGATTAATACATCAATAAAACTTACTGATGAAGAGCAATTAGATATTGCTAAAACACTGTTTCCGGCACATAAAATAAATGAACGGCCAGAGATTAACATTAATAAAGAAGAAATACCTTTATGTCAGGAAGACGAAATAAAAGAGGCAGGTAAACGAATTAAATCAGGAAAAGCAGCGGGACCCGATGGTATCCCTTCAGAAGTTATAAAGGCTATTGCATCGCAAAATCCGGAAGTGTTTGTAAAAGTTATAAATACGCTGTTAGTCAAAGGAATTTTCCCTAGAAAATGGAAGGTAGCAAAGCTAATGTTAATTGAAAAGCCCAAAAAAGCTTGTGGCAGTGTATCATACCGACCTTTATGCCTATTAAATGTAATAGGAAAACTTTATGAACAAATTATAAATACAAGATTGATAAAAGAAATTGAAAGAAAAGGAGGACTTGCACAAATGCAATTCGGCTTTAGAAAAGGCAAATCAACCCTGGATGCAATAGAGACAGTTAAACAAATTGTACAGATGGACGCAAAGGAAAAACATATGTATGCTGTTATGGTTACTCTGGACGTCAGGAATGCCTTTAATTCAACACCTTGGAGAGGTATAATAAATGAACTTATAAGAAGGGAAGTAGCTCCATACTTAATTAAAGTTATTTGCAGTTACTTAAAAGACAGAAATATACTGATTGGTGATAATGCAAAAATGAGTATGAGTTGTGGTGTCCCGCAAGGTTCTGTTGTAGGTCCCACCCTATGGAATATATACTATGATCCAGTGTTAAAGGAGGAATTACCAACTGGAGTAAAAACTATAGGATATGCTGACGATTTAGCGCTAATAGTATGTGGCAAAACAAAAGATGAAGTGGAAGAAAAAATTGTGTGGTCTATGAATAAAATAGAAATATGGATGACCAAAAAAGGATTATACCTGGCACCAGACAAAACGGAAATGATAATACTGGAAGGACGAAGAGCTCTAAAGGAAATAAAGGTTAACTTCGGTGAACAAGAAATAAAATCCAGTAAGAACATAAAATATTTGGGTATGCAAATGGGACACAATCTGAGCATGTGGCCACACATTAAGTATGTAGCTGGAAAGGCAGAAAGAAGTATTGCTGCTCTAGGAAGATTAATGCCAAATGTGAGAGGACCCAAATCAGAAAAGAGGCGATTACTGAGTAGTGTAATAAACTCAATAATGTTGTACTGCGTACCTGCCTGGAAAACATGGGTGGAAATAGAGACCTTCCGGAGAATTATGGAAAGTGTACAGCGGAAGATTGCGATTCGAATTGCTAGTGCGTATAGGACCGTATCTACACGAGCAATTCAAGTAATAGCCAGGACTATACTCATACATCTAGTGGCTCGGGAGCGTGTACACGCAACTGAAAAACATGGAAACGCAAAAAAGGACAAGATAAGAGAAAAAATGATACAGTCATGGCAAGACGAATGGACACAGGAAACCAAGACGGCTCAATGGACCAAGAAATTGATACCAGATATAGAACCCTGGATAAATCGGAAACATGGACAAGTTGAGTACTATTTTACCCAATTTCTATCAGGGCATGGACGCTTTAGAACCTATTTGTTTAAAATGGCTATTACTAATAGTGAAAACTGTCTGTATTGTCAGGAAAAGGATACACCTGAGCATACTGTACTAAAATGCAAAAAATGGAATACAATAAGACAAGCAGGAATTAAACAAATTGGACAAGAAATAACTGTTGAAAATATTATAACATTAATGCTGGAAACTGAGAATAAATGGAAAACTATTCAAGACATGATAATCAAAATTATAAAGGCTAAAGAAATGGATGAAAACGAGAGATAAACATGACTGCTTCATTGTGAAGTAATGCTGAGAGGCAGTTTCCGCAATGTGAGCAAGTGAAAAAAGAGGGTTTTTTTTAGTCGGTATGAGTCCGGCACATCAGGGCATCTCCCCTGATGCCCATGAGGGTTTTTCCCCCTCTTTCTATAAATAAATAAATAAATAAAAAAAAAAAACATGTTATCCGCAGTACGCCCTCTGCTCTTCTTTGTGGTCGGTGACAGAAGATGCAGCCGTTATGCCATAGAGTGTGTTGTCTCAGAGAAAAATATTAATATTCTTCAAATGAACCAGAAATACCATAAAAGAATATATTGAAGGAATTAATTGTTCTTTCACACAAGCCGTGTGTTGGACAGGGTTGGAAAAATAGAATCAGATGACTGAAAAATTCAATGCCATAGCCGGGATTTGAACCACGGATCTCCCGGTCTCCGTCCGGTTGATCCAACCACTGAGATACCATGGCAACATGCCGGCACGCCATTAAATTCTCCAGCTGACTCGAATTTTTTCCGGTAAATCACAAGGAGATCTCAAATGTATTGAGATGTCATACCCCAATGGCGACTTACATTCTTTGTAAGTACTTAAGTCCCGGGCTTTTCGAGCTATGGCATTGAATTTTTCAGTCATCTGATTCTACCTTTCCAACCCTGTCCAACACACGGCTTGTGTGAAAGAACAATTAAACTTATTATGTGTGTACATTACCATAGCATCTATGGAATATTCTAGAAATGATTCCCTTATGATTATCCTGTTTCAGCTTTATTTCATTCTTCAACTTTAGTTACAGCTGCAGAATATTTATTAAGTCGGTTTAGTAAGGCTTTTCCTGATTGACTATTGAGCTTTTATTAGTAATTTCTGTTTTAACAATATCAATATCAGGATAAAATGCAAATATCGAGTATGATTTAAAACAAAATTATTGCCATATCAACTTAAGACAATTCTTAAAGTTTTGCGCCTTCACTATTATTACTGTTCATTCCAATAATTTGTAATATTTGCATTACAGGTGATATAAATCCTAAATGGTGATAAATCTGCTTTTCGAACGTAAATTGAAGCAAAGATGGCGTAATGAGGGTTAAAGACAGTAATTTTTCCTACATTCCGTTTCAAATAGAGGGATGTTACAGCATCATTACGTAGTTGACAGCGTTGGATTTTCATTAGAATATATACATACTGTACTTCCAATTTGTAATGCCTGTAATGCCTACAACACAGATAATAATGCAAAAATGTAATGTGAAATGCACGAACAGTCTATTCGCAAAAGTATCAAGGTGTACCTATTCGTTTATTCAAGTCAATATATCAAACTATAAAATTTTAATGGAAGTATTGAGTCATTTTTAGAAAATAAAATATGAAGCATTTTTCCATTTGAATTACAGTTTTCTTAAAACTATTCACCTGATATCCTTAATGTAACTCAAGTAAGAAATTTGATATTTTAGCGACTTTTCGTTTTTGAGTTATGCTATCCATACCGAGCGGGATGGCTCAGGCGGCTTCGTGGCCCGCATTCGGGAGGTCGTGGGTTTGATTCCCGTGGCCGACCTTCCTGATCCATGGGTTTTTTCAGGGCTTTTTCCTGGTCGCCAGGCGAATGCTGGGAAGGATTGTAACATCCCTGAATTTCCTGTCCTTCCATTTCGACTACATTCTCATTTCACATCATATTTCAACTGGTCTCTTTCAGGGTTGGAAGTATCGGCGATGGTGTTTCGGCGCAGAACGGCAGGGGAAAAGGATCTCTTTGTGACTCTCTCCGTCTCTCGGCTTTCGGCTGGCTGCCGGGGGTGTCCTTAAGAAGCGTTGGAACCCCTCTGTGCGGGGTGAGGTCCCCGGTCTGCCTGTCCGTCTGCCGGGAGTCTCTATGTGGAAACTTAAGGACCCTGCCATTCCATGCCGTCACTGCTTGCCGTTCCGGCCGCCCGGTGTCTCCTCTCGCCTTATGCCTTATCCTTCCTCCTGGGGACGCCCCCTTGAGAGTCGTAGGCACAATATCCCCTCTGTGGATCCGTGCCGAGTCCCCTCTGTAGCCAATCCAATCCTATGCTCTTCATAGGCAGAAACGCATGGATGTATGCGCACACATAAAACATGGAGCATACTATTCTAGAAAGACTTTTTTGTTCTTTTTTATTTCGTTTTTGTTTTTACAGTTTTAGGAAACCTAAAAACCAGTATCCAGAAAAATCTCCATGTTTGGTTGAATGTAATACTTCCTCTACTTTCAATGGGTGAGCGGCAGAGAAACTAAAAAGCTATATCTGAGCCAAAGGACTTCATGGAATAGAATTAAAGAATGAGCCGCCCAGGCATCCTCCTCTTCATCCTTCTAGTATCATATATAAAATTAATGAACGTATTAAACGGTTACTTTGAGTCAAGAAACAAGTTACTGAAACTGGATCTGTGTATGGCAGTTAAAAGCTCTTAAGTTGTCGCAAAAATATTGGCAGACGGTGATCGCGTTCTGTTCTTGACTCACCTTACCCCGTTTTCTCGGTATTTTAATTGAAAGGAAACAAGAAGCCTACAGGTACAAGTTACCAATTGTGGAGCGAAGTGAAAATAGCAACAAAAATCCACGTATTACGTTGGTGTAGCGTCCGTCGTATTGATACTGTCTCTAAACTTAAGGGACACATGCATCTCCTGAGAGAAGATACCATGAGTTTGGAAGGTAAGTCATTCTCCTTGGATTCGTAAATATTTTCAGCATTAAAACGCAACTATGGCATATCATTGACATTTTAAGAAGACATTTTTTGTGCACTAAAAGAAAACAGCAGTTCCAAAAGAAGCGTTGAAGGAGTGTTTTTACACTGTTATAATATGTATTTCCTTATTGCGAGAAAGCAAAATGCTATGGACCCGTAATGAGATAATCCTCCTTGCTGGGTAGGGTAGCACCATGCATGTTGTGCATGTGTTCGAGAACTATAAAGAGTGTTTTAAAGAGCTAGTTTTCAGCATGATATTCATGGTTCGTGAATACAGCGCCGCCATTGCGGGTTGAGAAAGCAAGTACATCTAAGGTGCTTGTGAAAAGAAATACCTTTAACATTTATTTGTTTAAGAAAGTAGCATAGTGTTACAAATAAGTAATAAGCAATAATAATACTAATAACAACAATAATAACGCTTTAAAGAACGAAAAAAATTACTATTTATTGCGATTTCCTAAAGAAAAACCTTTCATAAAAAAATTCTGATGTGATACATTCACATGACTTTCTCTATTTTGTTTCGTTTATTGGTGGATATACAAACTGCTCTTACGAAAGCTTATTTTTCTATTACATTTTAAATCAAATAAGCATTTGTAGCAATAGCTACATTATATATTTCGTTATAGATGCAAAGGGAACAGCGGTAGTCAAATGTCAATTCCATGTCTCCATGCATTCGCGAGTAACAACTAAATGTTGACAGGACTTAAAGACAATGACCAAAAATTAAAAATTAGAACTTTTAATAAACAGATATCTCAAAAATGGCTTATACTGAAAGAAACCTTATTTGAAATAAATTGTTTTAAAGAGATCTTGTTTGTTAGTGTAGTGCGTTTTCGTCTATCGCTTAGCGTTATGCAAGGTTATACAAAATTCCTTCCGAATGAAGAGGACTTCGTAAGCCAATTCCAGAAAATTCAAGATATACATTTTATTTTTCTTGTAAATATCCTTCATATATGGTGTTTTAATCAAAATCGTTAGAACCATTTTTTAGAAAGTAACAACTTCGAAATATGTTCCATATAAAAGTAATTTGGAGTGGGGCAATTTTTTTGAAAATCTTCATGTCGCATCTTTGGAAGATTCTGAATCCAAACACTAAGTTTGGCATTTATCCAACCTTTCGTTTTTGAGTTATACTATTCACAAACACATACACACTCACCCCCCCCCACACACGCGGCCATTTTTCTAAAAAGGCTTTATTTGGATTCAGGGGCTCCAACACATGTATTTCCGGAGAAATCTCTATATCGAACTTTTGGGTGAAATACAACACCTTCTCTACCTACTAAGTACGTGGTAGCGAAAGTGTCGTCCTCCGTGGCATAGTGGTTACCATGCTAGCCTCTAGTTCCCGAGGTCACGGGTTCAAGCGTGGCGGAGGGCGATGGGTTTTTTTCTGGCGTAAAATCTTTAGCATGGCTTCCTTCGGAAGGGAAGTAAAGCCGGTGGTCCCGTGTCGTAGATTTGCGGCACATAAAAGAACATTAAGCCTGATAAAGAGGCCTTTGAGCAAAATTACCGGTCTTTCACGCCCAATATAGAAGGGGACGCTAGGGATCACAGCAGTTAAAGAGCGTCCATAAACAAAACTAAGTTGAATTGTAGCGAAAGCAAACCATTAGTTTTACTACAGAAACAAAGATCATAAAAAACAATATTTATTTCGTTAAATGTTATGCATAGCACTTGACATTAAATATTTATATAAGAATTGTACAAAGTAATAATATAATTCACCAAGAAATATGTTAAAATATTCAACAACCAAGAATTGTACAAAGCAGTTTGTAAGAAACTGGCGAGCTAGCAAGTTCCAGGTAAAAGATAATTCTAAGTGGATCCCAACTTTCACCAGGGAGCCGGTAGCGGTAAGGAGAAATAGAAAGAGACAGATAGAGGAAAGAAAGAGACGAAGATATCGAACCCGCTTCCCAACGCGCCATGGTGACGCGTATGCGCAAAACTTTGAAGTAGAATATTCTCATACATGTTAAGGTAACGCGGTCTGAGGACCAATTAGAAACGTCGTTACGTTTTGAAGCATAGAGGTAAGCGTCACCACGCTTAGGTATATAAACAAAGTCCCAGATTTTTACTCTCTTCCAGAATTTCGTCGACACAAAGTGTTACGCTCTTGACGACAGATGCACCTGTGTGTATATGGGTGGGAAGTTGTGTGCAGTTAGTTTAGGCTCTTGATTTATTCAAATAAAGGGATTGGTATAATGGGAAAAGCTAGCCACACACAAATATTTAAATTGTTAATAAACCACATTTATTAAGGGAAATGCAGTATACTTTTAATTTGCCTCACCCACGATAACCCTAAGAACCAAGAATTAGCTATATAGGTAAAGGTTAGGAATGGAAAACGCAGCAGCCGACGAGCATTCATAGCCGAGGACGAGAACACTGCAGCAGATAGCACCAACCCAAGGATCGACGCTTTCCAGATACTACTGACCAACGATTTCCCGCTACAAATGGCGCCCAACAAACCGTTTCCCGTTACAAATGTCGCCAACGTGGTTTCATTAAAGGAGGCACAACCCACGCAATCAAAGAGTCAACGCACATCAAAGAGTAACGTACCAAAGTATAATTTATACGTTTTATTCAGTCACAATTGTTAACTTTTAAAATTGCATGTTGCTCAGAAACAACAAAATTTTAATCACGGCTGAAAATTCCAATGCTGATACCCACGTAGAGGGAGAAGCCAGTGCTCCACCTCTGGGCCAGCATAATAATCACACACAACCTGAGTCACATACTATTGCAACTCAAAGCAAACCAGATGAGGTAACAAGTAATGTAGTAGAATCCGGACACAGCTCTGCCAATTTAATGCAGATGCTACAGTCCATGCTCACATCAACATTGAGAGATGCGAATAGACGATTACAAGAAAAAATCACAACAAAAGCCAGCAATTACATGAACTATTGAAAGAAAAACTCACAGCAAATAGCTTACAATTACAGGAAAGTTTCGTTTCTGGATATCAAAAGTTACAAGAACAAATCACGACGAATAATCAGCATGTACAGGAAATGTTCTTTTCTAGCAATCAGCAACTACACAATGTACAGGAAATGTTCGTTTCTAGTAAGCCACAATTACAGGAACAGATCACAACAAATAGCCAGCATGCTCAAGAAATTTTAGAACAAATCAGCTTAGGAAAAGCAAATATTCAATCAGAGGTTTTAACTGTAAAACAAGAGTTGCAAGTAACTAAAGGTGAAATAACCACTTTGTCCGAATTTGTCACTTCACTGGTAGAAACATTAACACCTAATAATGAGATAATGCAAAACCAGTTAGAACAGGTAAAAGAAACCTTAGCACAAAGTCAACGAGCATCAGCAAACATAGTAGATTCAGAACTCAGCCGTTAAGAAAGTGGTAACTGCTTCTCATGTAGAAATTAACGAACTTAGATGTGTTCTACAAACAACGAATGCAGTGATGATAGAGAAATTAATGAGTTAAGGAATTCTGTACAAAGATTGGAACTGGAACCTACTGCAAGTCCAAGTTCACCTAGTGAATGCCAAAGATCGGCAGCCCCCGGCAGCACTCCATTGCTACCGGGAGATGCCTCTAACAATTTAATTAATCCATGTAATTATGATGTGCATGCTAGAAGAGTAACGCCACCGGTCACCTGCTCTCATAATAACGGTAACTTAAATCTGTTTGATGAAGTAAAAGGAGATCACCCACAAGAATTTATTAGTGAATTGGAACAATACTTTAGATTAAAAGCCACTCCCGAAGAGATATAATTAGTTTTAAGAAAATGCTTAAAAGGGCGTGCACTGAACTGGCTGCGTTTCACGTTGGGAGATTCTTTGTCGTACAGTGAATTTAAACAGGCTTTTCTATTACGTTACTGGGGACCAACAAAGGTTAACGAAGTAAGACTATAGCTCAACAATGGCCACTATAACCAGAATATTCACGGCAGCTTGATTGATTACGTACTCAAATTGGCACAAAAGAGCAAACGAATAGAACCACCACTGTCAGACACAGAAGTAATTGCTCTACTCATCAACCATTTTGACCCTCAAATACGGAATGGTTTAATTGTTGCCAACAATAAACGATTTCAAAAATGTTGGAGCTCATCACAGCTTTCGACCAGAAGCCCAGCACAAGCAACAAGTGGCAAACACAACGGAGCAACTATCCACAAGATGGCCGCCAGTCACCACCATTTTCGGGGTCCGGGGCAAGAGCCCATCAATATAACAATCAACGGCACCCGACGTCACCAAGGGCAAGGAATAGATTCCAGCCACCACGATATGAGAGAAGACAGCAACCACATCAACATAATAGACAAAAGAGGCCACATGGAAGAGAAACACGCATTAATAATATCCGCTACACAGGGCGTAGCCATTATCACCAAGACAACCGCAACAATGGAAGTAGAAACTCGCCTGACCGAAACGTGCACCAAGAAAACCGTGACAGACGCCGGAGATATTCCAATGGATCAGGGAGACACAGTCCGATACCCTCACAGACTATCGAAAACACGAACATTTGGAGAAGATGGGGATCAAACCCGGAATTGAACAATGACCATCCAAGCACAAGCAATAATCAGAATCCGGGAAACCAAGCCTAGCTGTTTGCAGGGGCCAGGTAAACACCTTACACACTGCTGAGAGAACAAGATCGTCAAACCCAGGGCCCATTACTTCCATACAAGAGTGTAACAATGGCGTAGGATACAACAATACTGACAAGAGGTTAGAAAATAAGGAAAACAATGAATCGCCCGAATTACACTGGACATAATGTATATCACTACAACAGCACTCTTAGACACTGGGACAAATATTTCTGTGTTCTGAAGATTATTTTCAACAATTGTTAAATAGAAAAATTAAAATGATGTCGCTACCATTAAAATGCTTATTGCACTGTGGGAATATCAAAAAGGGCAGAAAGGGTATAGCGCCAAGCTATGTTTTCCATTAAAATAGGAAATAAACATTTAACGTAATTTTCTTGATTATACTACGACTGCAACAAAGAGTGATTATTGGTGCAGATTGTTTTTATGTTTGTGGAGCCAGTATCAATTTTGAAGAATAAGGTCTATTGTTGGAACAGGGAACTATTCAAGTACTGTTCAACAAAGAAAATTTAAATACAAACAGAGGTCTCACCGATGAAGAACAGCAACTGCAAGAGGAGGATTTTTGTATGGAAACAATCGCAGTGCAAGATGAATTTATGATCGACATTATCAACGTGAATGAGGAATCACAGAATATTCCTACAGAAGGCGAGAATTAAGCAGAAGCACTGTCTGTTCACGCAAGCTATTAACGAATGGTCCGAACACTTTGACCTGTATATGTTGCATGCCGACCGGCTGACAAATGAGAAACAACCGGTCCAGGCCTCGCATCAAGAGGTCGTTTGCAGCCGACAAAGACCTCGCGGCTCAGATAAGACACACAGTAGCAGCGGTACAAGACCTGTCGGATCACCAAAGAAAACGATTATCACTTGTACTTTGGAAGAACAAGGAAGTTTTTTCATCGCAATCAGGACGTTGTTCAGCCTACACACATGCTTTTGCAATCAAATTCATTGCCCCATATACCCATAAGTGCCGCAACATACCATTTGCGATAAGGGAACAGGCTGATAATGTAATTGCAGAAGTGACCAATAATGACATAATAGAACTCTCCAACTCAAAATATAACAATCCATGTTGTTGGATGAGAAAGCCAAAGGGTAAATTGTGCATGACCTTAGACGCCAGGAAGCTAAATTCAGTTACACTGCCCGACCATTTCAGAACTGAAGGTATCGATCAATTACTGGCACGTGTAAAACGCGAATAATATTTTTCAAGTATAGATCTAGTACAAGCCTTCCGGCAGATTCCACTACAAGAAAACTTAAGGCAACTTACAGGTTTCCTTCACAAAGGAAAAATATTTGCTTTCAAAGTTCGTCCCTTTTGGTTTGTCTACAAGCAGCGCAGCACTTCTACAAGCAGTCCATTCCATGTTTGGTGAAACTACAGCCAACTTTGTAGTACAGTATCTGGACTATTTTTTAATGTACGACTCGGATATTGACCAACACATACGCCATATTGATTATGTCTTATCCACTTTAAAAAACTATGGGATGACAATAAATATTGAAAAAGTTGCTTCTTTGTCACCGAAACGAACTTTCTGGGATCCATCATATCCAAAGACGGCATAAAACCCAACCCAGAACGAATAGAAAGCATACGCCAGATACCCGACCCCAGGAACTTGAAACAGCTCAGAAAATTCTTTGACATCATCCAATACCAAAGTAAACTTCTAGAAATCTTCGCCAAGGAAGCAGCGCCACTCAGAAAACTTCTGCAGAAAAATGTAAAATGGACCTGGAAGGAAGAAGAAAAAGATGCATTCCAAGGAATAAAAGAATTGTTTGCTCAGAAGGTACTATTAGAACAACCAATAGACCACGTGCCCTTCCACATTTGTTCGGATGCCAGCGTGGGAGGTTATGGAAGTGTGTTATGCCAGATTGATGCACAGGACAATATGCACGTCATCACCACTGCATCAATAGGACTGATAACAACAGAAAGAAACGTCTGAGTCAGTGAAATGGAAATTCGGGCCATATACTTCTCCTTGCAGAAATTTAAGCAGCATAAGCAGCAAGATAATAATACACACCGATCACATAAGCCTAGAATTTATCAAACAATATAAACTAACCAGTAGCAAGATTTCACGCTACATCAATGAAATGTCTTACGACGTGAACATAACACACATACCCGGAGTCGTTAACGTTTTCAGCGATGTGCTATCTCTACTCCCGCTGTGCAACTCGCTACCGGAAATCAACAGCAGGCCTTTCCACGAGATTAAAATTGCGACCTTACAGACGGAGAGCAAACAAAGTATCACAAAAGCTCTAAGAGACATAAAATTGTGGCAGGAGAAAGATGAAGATACAAGAAAAATGTTACAAAGGCACCAGAGATAACTGGGAACCCTACAGCCACAATTGGCAAACATCAAAACGTCCTATATAAATTACATAGTGATCCACCGAAGTGGAAAACTTACATACTATAAACACACAATAACAATTATTGATAGCCTCATTCCACCAATCGCTCGTCCATGCTGGATCAGAACACACAGCATTAAACATTTCAGAATATTTATATGTAAAGAAACTAAACCAAAAAGTCAGAAAAATTATATCAACCTGCAAACTGTGCCAATTGGCAAAACCTATAAACGTGAAGCTTGACACATAGATGCAGTCAGTAATCCGGAAACAACCAAGAATGCTGATCTGCATGGACATACAAGGTCCGTTACTAACTAGCAAATTTTGCACACAGAATTCATTCTAGTATTTTTAGAGTTTTTTCGAAGCTCACGAAAATACATCCAATAAAGGACATCACAGCCACGACAACGTGTGCCAGAAAGTTACTCAATGATTACATTCCAGAATGTGGAATGATATGCTCCCTCTTATGTGACAGTGCTACGGCTCACAGGAGCAAGTTATTTACAAAGGCGCTAAGCGACAAAGGGATAAAGTTCCAATTATTAACCACTAGGGAACATGTCAGAGTGCATTCTAAAGGACATTACCGGTTATTTAGGAATTTTGAATCACAAACGCCACACAGGATGATATGAACATTGCAAAAATATTGAGTTTTTCGTCAATAACTCGGTGAACGCTACTACAGGCTACGCGCCGGTTCAACTGCAATTTGGAAGAAAACCAGAACCCATACTTAAGAATACGCCGGAAACCATACATAAGGGACTGGAGGTAACACCGCTGGAACAATGCCAGAAAGCCCTGGAAAGAATTCCGAAAACGGCTGACCAGAGAAAAAATCAGCTAAAAGGCACCGGAAGAAGTGGACACCAAAACTTCGAGATCTTGTTCTCGTCAGGAATAAGAAAAAATCGTCAGCCTGGAGCAAAGAATATCCTTCAATGTGTCTACTGTACAGAGGGCCGGCGGAGATAACCGCCCAGTTTGGTCCACACACTTACAAATTAAAGGGTGTGGACTATGTTGGATAACAAAATTTGGGGAACCTATCATCGGCAATTATTAAAGCCATTTAAAACATAACCAGTTGTTCCAACGCGCTGAACTTTCATAAAAGGTCTTATAATTTGTGTACATATAGTAGTAATATTTTAGGTATATTTTATGTATAGTGTTATTAGTCACTTTTTGACCGGTCACCGATTACTTAAAAGTAGTAAATTCGCCACGGGCGGGAGAAAAGAATTTGTGAAGAAAACGAGTAACAAGAAACTTAAATATTTGCGCTCTTTTTTGTGTGAAAGTAACTATGACTCTTAGAAATAATAACTTAATATGTAAATTTAACATTTGTAATTTGTACAATAGATTTAACATTTCAAGTGTAAGGGTTCATTCAAATAATTTGTATCTCTTGATGGCTAAACCAGGGACAACAGTAAATTTAATGTATTATGAACAAGTTTGCAAAATCTAACAAAAATAATGAACTAAAATTTGAGGGTTAATTAAGAATGGTAAAACTTTTCTTACGTTACGACCAAGATTTACGGTTAATGTCTCAGAGAGCAGGCACCGCGGCCGACACTGTAGCGTCTTAATTAGCGGCAAAAACATTTGTAATTAGTTGTAAGCAGTGCACACAATATGCGTGTGAAGTGGCCTAAGAATACAGGCAACCAAAGGGCTAGTACAAGTGAATAAGTGAAATAGTGAAAAAGAGCCCAAAAATAAAAGTTTTTGGTAAAGCGGGAACAGCAAACTACAGTGAAACCACCTCCGAAAACGAAGAGCGAGAGGTGTAATTTTTTTCTCTCTCTTTTACTTGTGCTACTCAAACAGCAAACAATCACCAGTTGTGCTGGACACTTAAAAACAATATAAAGCTACGTCACATTACAGCAGAATTACATTATTAATGTCTACAAATTGTACATATTACTTCCTTTATTGTTAGTTTTAAGCAAGTTATTTATGTATTATGGATATATCATGTTTTGTTCGGGGAAATTCATCTATGTTCCAAAAATGTTCTTGCTGAAATTTTATCAACATAGCTGCGGGGGATTTGAAAGGGGATATACCATGCATACATACGAATTGTACATAGTAATAATATGATTTACCAAGAAAAATGTTAAGATACTCAACAACCAAGAATTGTACAAAGCAGACTGTAAGAAACGGGCGAGCTAGCAAATTCCAGGTAAAAGATAATTCTAAGTAGAGCCCAACTTTCACCAAGCTAATGAACAGGGAGCCGGTAGCGGTAAGGAGAAATAAAAAGAGACAGATAGAGAAAAGTAAGAGACGGAGATATTGAACCCGCTTCCTAACGCGTCATGGTGACGCGGTCTGAGGACCAATTAGAAACGTCGTTGCATTTTGAAGCGGAGAGGTAAGCGTCACTAAGCTCAAATATATAAAGTCGTGTGCAGTTAGTCTAGCCTCCTGATTTATTCAAATAGTGGGATTGGTATAATGGGAAAAGCTAGCCGCCCATATATATTTAAATTGTTAATAAACCACATTTATTAAGGGAAATGCAGTATATTTTTAATTTGCCTCACCCACGATAACCCTGAGAACCAAGAATTAGCTATATAGGGAAAGGTCAGGAATGGAAAACACAGCAGCCGACGAGCACCCATAGCCGAGGACAAGAACACTGCAGCAGATAGCATCAACCCAAGTATGAAAGCTTTCCAGATGCTACTGACCAACGATTTTCCGCTACAAATGGCGCCCAACAACCGTTTCCCGCTGCAGTGTTTTTATTCCTTTAGCACTTCGAAAAGAGAGTTAAGGGCATGCTCATTGCTACTGGCAGGCTAGGAAGACATGGAGGGGATATGTAAATTTGTACTTAAGGCGAGACAGCTGAGATCAGAGATGATTGGTAGTAGAGAAGCAGGGGTGTAAGACGAGTTAAACGTTGGTGTTAGGGCTTTATTTATTTTTATGGCATTTTAGTTTTTTTTTACTTATTGTTTGTGTGTTGTGAATGCTTATTCTTCTAACTGTTGTTTGTTTACTATAATAGGGCATAATGATGTATTGGAATACGGTTTGCCTTGATCTGTGGGTTGTTTGCATTTAAGATGCCATATTTGAATATGTTGATATGATGTTTTCGTGTATATTTTTTTGGTTTCCCTCCATTTTTCTTGTTTTATTATTATTATTATTATTATTATTATTATTATTATTATTATTATTATTATTATTATTTGTTTCTTTTAAGCAAGTAAGTCTTCTTAGAAGATGCCAAATGGAAGTTGATTCTCAACATCTATGAAACCCCTGCGAGTCATAAGTGAATTCTTCTTGGAACCACCATGCATATTACTTCGAGAAGAAAGACGCAGAAAATGGTCTTACTCTGTCTTAAACTGTAACTTAATTCTACTCAGCCATTTATTTTCTCTTACACATAATATGTCGTCTGACTAGCAATCCCCCAATTCTCTGCGGAGTGCAACATTGTCGAGATGAGGTTTGAGGTGTAAGTTCTCCCAATATAGACTCCGCTTTATGTCGTTGCCTGTCCCATCGGATGCAATCAAAAAAATGTGTTTCGCAGAATTACTTTGTCCACAATGAAGACATTCGTCTGTTACAGAAATCCGAAGACGATTTAAATACGCTTTGAAGCATCCATGGTCCGTTAGATTTGAGTTAAGTAGAAATTTAACCCACCACGCTTCCATTTAAGTATTTTTATTAGACATATTCTGAATAAAATGTGACCCATTTTTCTTATACTGGTGTGTCATTATCCTAAAGACAAAATAGTTTAATGTTCATAACTGTTGACAACACCTTTTTCGTTTTAATAAGAACAAACACGCAATGCTGTTAGTACTGGATTCCAAAATCAAGGTGAAGAGTAATTTCTTACACCCTTTTCCATAAAATAATTATCATATTGGATTTAGCATAATACCAATTAAGCTAATCGTAGAGTATGACGCTATGTTGTTTCCTGGTTCCTTCCCCGCTTCCCTGCACTTGCTGTTTCAAGGACAGGCTAGAGTTAGGGAACAGCTTCTCTCTTTACTATGGAGCAATGAACCATGGTCCCGTTATAGTATCCGGAGAACAAGCATAGACTCTTCTCCGCCTCATTCAGCTTTAACAAAAGTGCATTAAAGCTAATAGAAACTTCTGTAAACTGCTGTTGTTACAGAAACTCAAATGACATTGTAACACGAAAATATTCATCAAACCGATCTTTTACATACCTTACTCGAAGTTCACGGAATACGATGTACTTCAGCTATAGGCCAATCAACCATATCAAATATTGTCGGCAATGGCTGGAATTTACTGATCATTAGGGATCCGTACCCAGAATTCACCCTGGGTGTAAGTTGGAAAATTATAAGATGTTTAAAATGAAAGGCGTTTCTCTTTCACGTCTTATTTCTGTTAGAGTAAAATGCCTTAATTACGAATTATTATTGCATAACGAATGTACACATATCCAAATGTGGCCAATTGTTACACCATCTTAGCCGGCGAGCATTGGGGGTGAAGTTAAAACATATTGCTTTATTCAGTATTCTTGATTCTGTCAGCTCTAGGAGAAAATAAATGATAAAACTATATATTACTAGTTATTTGCACGCGCCATTGATGAACTGAAAATATGTTAGCTTGATACAATACATTGTTCAAGGAGCTAGCGATGCGTAACGTTGGTAACACAGGTGCAAGACCAATTAGTTGGTAAGCCTGAAGCGTGCCAGCCTCTTTTTATGGTAAAGCTTAACTACTACTCGCCTCAACAATTGAAATTTGCCGGACGACACGCTTTATGATATAATAATGGCGCCCTACATTAAAGAGATTCTGAAGAGCACCTGCGGTTTAAGTCGTTTGTACTACTTTTCGCTCTGAAGTGATTAGGCAGTTAAAGGAAACATCTGCTTGTGTTTTAATTAACAAGATCCGGGATTCACGAAGAATTTGATTTTATCCCTTTAACGGCCTGTATTACGATCTCCGGTTAAGGTTTGGGGTAAGATTTACCTGAGAGTTACGTACTGCGACTGTATTACAATCTTTGGTTAAGGGCTACCCGGGAGTTATTTTTGGAGGTAAACTAACCACCACCTCAAGTGGTGGATAAAGATGATACCTTGGAGTTAACTCGTAATTTCCGAATGAAACATGGCGTACCACCGGCAGAGATTGATTATTGAGAGTGATTCAGAATATATTTTCAAGTTTTTGGAAATGTTATCTATACATTAGAATAGTTCACTCCAACACCCAGTCTTAAATATTACTGTCAGGGCGTAAGGAACTAACCATTGTGCTTGGATTGTTTTTGGAAGGCCAAACATTTTAGGTTAAATGACAAGCAGTGTGGGCAAAGGTAAACGTATTTTGCGTGTTAGTTTATATTTAGGTTGGTTTTTAAAATTGTCGAATGGCTTTCTACGTTAGTTTTAAGTGATATTCATGAAATGTTTGCATCAAAAGACTATGGTTTTCGGTTATTAAAGTGATATTCGTAAAACTTTTACGTCAAAACTCTTAACACTATTTTTAACGAAACTTTGAAGTGTGGCATAGTTTTCCAAATAGAATAACCAAGGAACGGTATTAGAAAGATGCAACAAACTTAAGAATATTGTGTTGAACTTAAATGTCAGGCAACATGTGTAAATCCGAATCAACATTAGAACCATCGATGTTGCTTTTCTATAAATATAATAGCTTTCGCGAACGGAAAAGCTAATAAAAAGGTAATTATAACTATTGTTTACGGTATCCTATTGTAGCTCAGTAATCCAATAACGTACTAGAACTGCATCTTGTATGCTCAATGACATGTATATAAATTACATTTTAGGTTATGTTCATGTCAAGATTCTCTAAAAAAAATCTCCAAAACCATTCACAATCTATAATAGTCTGTCCGCTCGCCTTGTTACTAATGACCAATAATGACGCTATAATGTTGCAGGTTACCACGAGATAGCGTTGTATAAACAGTGAAATCACTCAGAAAACTATTGCCAAGGAGAAATACATATCTCTTTGGTGTTGCCAACTTCTCGCCCAGCATCATAAACCTTAGGGTTACTAACCATCGGTTGATATGCGTTTGTAATACGCGGCAATGCATCTAACCTTCAGGTAGCGATAACTGATAGGTTACAAACCATGACTTTTAACCGGAGATCGTAATACAGGCCGTAAGTTGATTTAATTTCTCTAATATTTTGAAGGAAAGATTTTTATCACATGAGTTGTTTATCTTGATGCTTTGAAGCTCGACGCAGTTTTACCACCCTTGTGATTCTTATAAATTGTAAATTGTGCATCCTAATTTGTAGACATTCTGTAAATTTGAGGTATACAAGGTTCTCTTCTTCTTACAAGCGTTTTGCCTGACGAGGTAATTTCACACAATGTCATTTGAAACAATCGATGGGCAGATCAATGGAGGAAGAAACACAGGGGTTAAGGCATCTGTGAAATTTGGTAAAAATGTGAAAATTTTCGATTTGTTTTACATTTTATTACATTTCTAACTTGCTACATAATTAGTTTTTTTAATATAAACAATTTTAAAGCTCCAGATGGCTATTTAATTTATCCTGTGCCATTTAGGTAAAGCACCAAGTTCAGTTTTAGGCTGCATTTTTCTCAGCTTTGTTTTCTTTAGTAGTTTTCATCTTCCAAAATGTTTGGATCACAGTTTATAGCTTATTAGTTTGAACATTTTAGGGGAGCTTCAGGAATTATGGATTTAAAATTTGTTGTGCACCAGTTAAAAAGTTAGTATATAGTTGAATCTGAAATTAATAATTTTCTATAACTCAAATTGAAAAAGTTGAAAATTCAGTAACATATGAGCCAAAAAATTGTTTTCTCCTAAACGAATTAAAATTAAGAAATGCCTGCATAATAATTTCTTTGTGTTTGTTTGTGTACTAAGCTGAAGTTAATAATTTGGGCGCAATACTATAAAGCTTAGTGTCCAAGGAACATTTCATATCATTATATCAAAAAGTGATTAATTATTAATAAAATTAATATGTTAACCGTTTTACACAGCTCGAAAAAATTGGTCTGCAGTATATGTTATATGGTTTATGGTAAACAAAAACAAACAATTAGAAGAAAGATGTTGATTTTCTTCTTATTTTCACAGATGCATTACTTTAAGAACAAAATAGTAAACTGGTTAACACAATTACCCTTTTCTAACAGAAACTTAACTAGCTGACGGTTACTGAGCAATATTACAGTTTAAATATGATTCTCTTCCTGTCAGCCAAAGAGTTCTTAATAAAGCAATAAATGAGAAAATCATTCAGAACGCAAACGTTATTGTAGTAGAAACAGTGGAAGGGAATTGAAGTGGAGAGGAAGAAAAAAACATAAAAATATTTAAATTTAATGGTTAATTGTTGTTTCACAGAAGAGGACTATTCATTACTCATATTTGGAATGATCATTTAAAGTTTGGAACACTTAATTTTGCAATTACAATGAAAATAGAGGTTTTTGCATGTACGAGTATTTATTTAATGCACGACATTTGAATTGATCATTATCCACAATCGCAATACAAAACAGAAATATTAATAGAACTGTTTTCTGAGAAGCGTTAAACTACCTAGACTCTCAGGATGCAGGAGTTGGACCGAGTTTACCTATTAAAAAATGTAAAACGATCGTGCCCATAGTGATACGATAGCTTGACGACTGCGGAACATGGATTTGATTCTCGATGCAGCGGTAGATTTTTCCCGTGCTGGAAGGTCCGGTGTAGGGTGCACTCAGCCACGCGAGGTCTTTAGAGACCTATTGCCGAAATGTAGTGACTGCTATAACTCAAGATTAGGTATACTTCACATGCTGACGACTTGCTACATGCTGCCCGTAATGTCTTACGTAGAGTGAGTAGGGCAGACGTGTCAAGATCAGTGCCACGAATTACTTGTGGTGATTTTTGTAGTCATAATGGAATAATTGGCTAGGCCCAAGAAATGATAGTCTGCATTCCAAACAGTGGTATCAGCATGGCCTCCATCAGAGGGACCGAGTATCGCCCCAGCTGCTGCTACCAGTATGCAACCTTGACGTACCTGGAACAGAGGATGTAACGGTTATGCTTTGGCCTTGGTCCGTCCTGGACTGCTCCAGCAGCAGTTATATGATTACCTATATGAACAAAAATGGTGGCATTTAAGAACTGTGAGGTCTGCACACTGAATTACCTTAAGCATTTTCTTAAGTATGTAGGCCTGAATTAACATACCGGCATTATATGGATGTTGATGATCTCTGCGGCTTTGTACATTCTATTTTTATTTAAAAGAAACAAATAAACAGACACATATCATTACATTTTAGTTATTTCGAAGTCACTGGATGCTGCTTATGTGGAACGTGAGCATACTTCTTTTTCACATTTTTTCTTTTCTTCTTCTGTGAATAAATAACGATGAGCGGCGTTACCGCACTCACTAAGGGTATTTGATAAAGCTAGTGACAACACAGATAACAAAAGTTGATTACTTTGCATTGCAAAGAACACGACCAATTTCATTGTTTGCGGGAAGTGGCAGGAACAAAAAATGGACAGTTGAAATGGGCAGTTGTAGTTGTAGTGCGGTTTCAGGGGTCTACAATATCCTTTGTTCTTGGCTAAGTGGATAACATTTACGAATATATAGGTAAAAAGGAACGTCTACATACATTGCGATAAAATGAAGAATTGTATTTTAAGGTTTTTAATGCAGTACGTGTTAACAGAACTTGCAGCTAGGTGTGTTACATCGCTCGTTAATGAGGCGCTTCCCAGTCTGTTTCTATTCTTCTTTGTTTTTCTCTTCCTCTCCAGAGAAAGATGCTTACATATAATGCGGCTTAATGCAACGTTTGCAACACATGTATTTTCATTTTATTCTCACTGGTAGAAATGAAAATAACTCGTTGAATATTATACAGTGTTAACGAAATTGTTTCCTATATACAGAACGTCTTAGACAAATAATTTGCGATGCCGAACCTAAAAGACAGATGCATTACTCGCATTTATGGATTACTGCAGAAAATATACTTTCATACGTAGAATTCGTACTAACTAAATTTAATTAAAATGTCTATTTGAAAATGTCATTCTTTCTTATTAATAAATATAAATTGGTTATTGCTAATCAATAAACAATGTTCACACAATTAATTGTTCTTCCACACAAGCCGTGTTTTGCACAGTGTTGGAAAGGTAGAATCAGACGACTGAAAAATTCCGGCTATGGCATTGAATTTTTCAGTCGTCTGATTCTACCTTTCCAATGTTTACACAATTTAGTGTTAAAGTACTGTGCAATATTCCAGGCTAAATGCACTCAGTTGCACTGGTATGTTACCGTGGGTCTAGAACAGGCTGTTCCAGCTTAGGTGCCCGTCAGAGAGCAGCAGATACTCACACCTAGCAAGAGTCTACCTGCAGCATGCAATACAGCTCGACACTGGGCCAAGCTATCGTCACGACTGAATAAAGTGTTGTATAATGACGCTGTACATTCCATTTCCTCGTCGAATTCAGCAACTTTTGATATACAAGATACTGCTGGACTTCATCCTTTTCGGTAAACAGAAACTGTTCTTCCCACGAAAAAGTCAATGGGCCTCCTCTGCTTTACATAGTGACATGTGTTATGACAAACAACACAACCTCAAGACTAGCAGGAAGCGTAAGACTTGTGCTGATCTTTGTCCAGTGACGTATTGGCTATCACGCTCTCTCTTCAGTCAGTTCCGAGCACTGTTGCTGCATACGTATGAGTACTCTGGCTCAGTCGAGCAGAGTTGGAACAGGCTGGTCTAGAAGAATTAGGAGAAAAACCGACTAGGCAGCAACATTGGACTTAGCGGCAGCTGCCTCAGCCAAAATATCTTTGTCTATAAAGGTCCGGTTTCACGGTTTAAGCTTAAGCTTTGAATCGAGCTTAAGTTACAGTGGCGTTTTACAACACGTAGTGCAAGAGATAAGCTGAGCTATTATGTGGCTTTGCTTAAACTCTACCGAACTGTAGTTTAAGCTAAGGAGTCACCATGTTGTCTGAAGAAAACGTATTAGTGGAGAGGAAATGCAAACTTTCTTAACCCATATATACAACAGCGGACGACCTAGAATGTTTAGAATGCGACCATTTACAAGTATGAAGTGACCTAGAATTCTACGTGATATTTCGATTAAATAAACAGTCGGCAACAGTACCAGAAATGATTGATGATGCAATTCAACAAAAAACCGACTGGTAAGCAAAACTTAATTTTAAATTTGTACTTCAAATTTTTATCTATGCTTTGTCACACTCCTTGCGTCACAGCTTGAACGTATTACTTTGTATTTCAGTAACAAAGCCTCTCGTCAGGAACAATGCTTCTCTTGAATTTGAGGTTAAATACAAGTGGAAGCATGATAATTATTAGTTGGATCTTTTTTCGGCGTCTCAAAATCTACAGCGTACAGAGCTGTCAAATTGTTTCACTAATCCACTCTTTTTATCACAATTTTCCCCCACGATTGGTTTTCCTTACCTTACCATAATCTGTCTGATTGCTTACACTCTATTACATGCTTTGCTGCTTTACAGTTTCTAGGAGAATGTCGACTTTTACTTTCAGTCAGTATTGTTTTCTATGATTAAAAAGATTACTTCACATCACATATACAGAGTGGACCATTGAGTTGAGACTGTACATCTCCAAAACTAAGCGTTATAGAAAGAAGTGTGTTTGATAAAAGTTGCTTGATATTATGGGGGAAAGTAAATATCATTAGTCATGTTTTGTTTGGAGGGCATTATGATGGTCATTTTAGGGTCAATTTAATTTTTATTTAATGTGAGCCTACAATTAGGGTCATGTTTAGGTTATGTTTCTGAGGAAAGGAAAGAAAACAAAAGAGTTCAACAACATTCTGTGCTGACTAAAGGAAAATCTGGTTAAAATCCAAACATATTATAGGACTTAAAGCACAATATCAGGACAGAAATACAGGCAGTAAATAAACACAAATTCGAGTAACTAAATTCTTTTTTGGAACCAAGAGCATAATTACACGTTAAGTATATACAGTGATTTTGTCTAGTTTTTCAACTTCACTTAATTCACACTGTCACTTCACTGATGTGAACAAGTTCATTTGTCCGTCACTTCACATTCCTTCTTGATTAAGCGGCTTAATACACAACGCACGCTATAGCCAATTCATCCGGACGGTTCACCTGCTGAGGGAGGGTCGAACATAAGACTTCTTCCTGCAGCAGCACTCACTGCACGTTTGTTGTTGCAAACTCACTTGCAGAGCCGCATTTTATGTCGCATCCTAAACGCATTCGCTAGCTCGCCACTAGCTTTCTGACCAACTCAACTGACTGCTTTCGCGAGATCGCTCGCTTATCTAGGACATACTGGAGACATATTCTGGAAACGCCGGGTAAGAAAACTTCCTGAACATTCTGATTATCTCCCGATAGTTCTTCTGGTGTTTACGCCGGGCAAGAACGCGACTTATGTTTGCTTATCTCCAACTGCCTGAGGTATGTGTGTGTATATATGTGTATGTGTGTTATAAACGTATAGCCAAACTACTACTTTATAAACAATTTCAGCCCTGGCTAGCAGGCAACTAGTATAGAAATGAGAGAGCTGTATCACTTAATATGCAGGAATGTCTATTCATATGCAAATGAGCTCCCCCACCCCCAGCTCCTTGCTAGTTTTAGTTGCAGCTGAGGGTCATAAATCTTGTTGAGTACAATGGAAGCTTGACAGTTAAGCAATTAAGGCTGTCAATCAACTGTCAAAACGAACAAAGGGGTCATAAATTTAAGGTTCTGTAACAAAGGCGAGATGTTTTTCCTACCCATTCCGCATCCGACCACTTCTGCACCTGTGCCAGTTACCCACCCCCACTTACATTGTTACTCGAACACGTGGCATACTCATTCCACTAGCTTTTAACAAAAGAACAATGCTTACCCTTCAGCTGTCAAAATGAACAAAGCCCATGATGCATTAGGGTCGTGACAAAGAGAACCTAAAGCCAGTTAACAGAGAAACAAGTTCTATTGTCCGGGGCAAGCATTTATTTCTCATTCCACTGCCCCATAACAAAGCCGGTCCCTTTCTATTGTCCGGAGCAAGACTACTTTAGAAAGACCATCTGGCATTTCTCATTCCACAACCCTATAACAAAGCCGGTCCCTTTCCATTGTGGAAGAGATTCTATTGTGTGCCTTTCTATTGTCCGGGGCAAGTCTACTTTAGAAAGACCCCTGCGGCGTTCCCATTCCACTGCCCCATAACAAAGCCGGTCCCTTGCCATTGTTTTCTCGAACACTGCTAGCTTAACAAAAGAATCTGAAGGTTGCCTTACGCTAGCCCTGTCCTTGTTCGCGTGAAAGAGAGAGAAGCTTGTTTACCAGCTCTACGTCAGAGTCGGCCATCATGATTTTTACCCTGAGGGACTGTTCTCTCCGATGTTTTACGAGATCCTACGAAAATACCCGAGCATAGTTAACAAGCATTCTGTTTGGCCCATTTCAGACAGCGGCTCTGAAAAAGCGCCTAATATACGTTTCATTACATGCATTAAACCTCTGTGTGGATATCCATACATCAGTGCTCGATTCTTGCTGTAATCAAAAGTTTATTGGTAATGAGAAATTGATGATTGATATTATTATATCATTACCTTAATTAATAAAAAGGCGTTCAGAGGATTGTAGCTCGAATCTTACCAAGTGAAACTCTAACGCGTAATAACTATGAAACTATGCAAGGTCATATTAAAAATGTATTTAACAAATATAATTGTTTATATTAAACACCGGTGTATACTTAGGCATCCAAATTGATACTTTGCTAAGGTAAAACATTATTATATCATTACCCTGATTAATGAGAGACCGTTCAGAGGGATCCTAGTTCGAATCTTACCCTGCAAACTCTAATGTGTAATAACTAGTAAATTACGGATGCGTGCACTAACAGGTTAAAAATATATTAAACACATGCGTATACTTAGGTATCCAAGTTGATATTTTCTTAGGGTAAAACATTATTATATCATTACCCTGATTAAACGCCGTTCAGAGGTTTCTAGTTCGAGTCTTACCCTGCAAGCTCTATGCCTACTAACTATTAAATTACGGACGCGTGCACGATAAGATTAAAAAACGTATTTAACAAATATAATTTAATTTTATACAACATTACGGTGTTTTAATGAAAGGTATTCTTAGGAACCCAGAAGCCCCTAGTTCGAACCTTACCCAGCGAAACGCTATAATAACTATTAAATTATTGAAGCAGGGGGCGGTCGGATTAAAATTGCATTTAACAACTATCATTGTTTATATTAAACCATCGCGTATACTTAGATATCCCGATGCCTAGACACCATTCTTTCTTCTTCTCCTCTCTTTTTCTTTCTGTCTATCTCTTTCTTTCTCCACGACTTGCACACATTCAGGGGTTCACATATACACGAGCACTTGTACACACATCAGCAAACATACACCAGTACACGCACACACGTACATGCAAGTACACACACGCACACACACACGCACACATGCAAGCACATACATACACCAGCACACGCATACATACACCAGTACACACACGCATTCACGCACCTCATACGTATACATACATACACCAGTGCTCTTACACTCACACATACATATACATGGACACACACATACACACACATACACGCACACACACACGTACATACATACACCGTTACACTTGCGCATACGCACACGACCACACACACATACACACACACGCGCGCGCGCAAGCACATATGTCTGTTCACTTACACCCAACAGCATCAACCCACAGGCGCACACGCACACACACGCACACACCAACTCACGCGAATGTCCTGAATGAAAAGAGACAAAATAATGCAATAAAAACTAATTATAGCTCGGGATGCAAGGCACATTTACGATTTACTCGAAACTGGTCTGGATGCATGGGTTCGAATCCTAGGAGTGATTACAGATTCATCTTCTAATAATTCCAAAACTAATTAAAATAAAGACGGTAAATAAACTTTATTAGTTTTATGTCATTAGCTTGTTTCTTGTACATGTATATTAGAGTACCAGGTGTCATGGGTTCGATCCTTAACTTTAAAATCTCAATTATCTCAGAAACTGGCAGGGATAGAGGAGCGGGCCAAAGCATGATTGTTAGCTCCTATGATGGACAATTAATGCCTTATATAACTTCCAATCAGTTGTCCTTAGCTCGAATCCTGATTTTTCAGTGACTTCCTTAATTTTCCACTGTACTCTAGAATATATCACTTAGATCAATGTTGTAACTGCATACAGGTCTTTTAAACACGAAAAACTAATATTATAAATAATTTTGTTTCTGGTGTTCCGAGTTCGAATACCGATTCAATAAAATTTACTTATAAATTTAATACCATAGTAAATAATTAAGATAAAAGTCGCCTAATAAACCTTATTACGTTTATGTCATCAGTTAGTATCTTGCGGGTGTATATTCGGGTACCTGACGTCCAGGGTTCGATCCTTAAGTTTAAATCTCAATTATCGCAGAAACTAGCAGAGATAGAGCCGTGGACGAAAGCATGCTTGATGGCTCCTACAATGAGCAATTAATGTTGTATATAATTGCCAATCAGTTGCCCCTAGTTCGAATCCCGATCTCTCAATGACTTCCTTAATTTTCCTCGGTACACTAGAATGTAACTGCATGCAGCTTTGTGTAAAGACATTATGGATGTACTCTGAGAGAGAGAGAGAGCGAGAGGAAGTGAAACATGTAGGGATAGAAGTGCCGAGAGCCTCTGCGCATGCGCAGCAAGAGATGATGTCATTGGCTGCAATAATCACGTGAGTGCAAGCATCACAGCCATGATGACGTGCCGGCAACGCCAGGAGGGGGTTTAGATCCCTATATAAACAGATATCTGCTCATGTTAGAACTGTTGTGTACTTATTAACTTTACATTTAAATTTTTAAGAACTAGAAAACGCATAGTTTTTAGTTAAGAAGAGGTGCAACCCATCTACATGTGCAGCATTCAACAGGAAACAATGCAAGGTGAGTGGGTATTTAGATAACTATACAAAAATCACTGATGGTTTTACAATGCATTTATTTTTGTTTAAACGATACAGTACATGAAAGACGACTCGTTACAAGAGCATCATATTTTCTAATCTGTACTTTACATTCACATGGATTTCTCTGCGTACTCTTCTCCAGTTCACATGATTTTCGCCGCACGTTCTTCTTACATAAACAGTCATAGGATTTTCCCCCTCTTTCTTTGTTTCACTATACACTCGCATGATTTCCTCTACTCATTCATTGTTCCCCTGCAGGTTCATGCTCTGTTAACATTCACACGACTTTCTCTGCACATACTTTGCTTCCATAAACGTTCACACGATCTTCGCTACACATTCTTCTTACATAAACATTCATACGATTTTCCCCCACTCATTCTTTGTTTCACTATACATTCGCACACGATTTCCTCTACTCATTCTTTGGTTCTCTGCTGGCTCATCTTCAATGAACATTCACATGATTTTCTGTACTTATTCTTTGTTTCTCTACACATTCATACGATTTTTACTGCACATTCTTCTATTAATATTCACACGATTTTCTCCATTCGTTCTTTGCTTCTCTACAAATTCATAGGCATACCTACAAAACATACACACACCCTAGTTCTAATATAAAGAAGTGTATAACTTGTTCTTCAACTTGAATAATGTAGTGAAAATAATAATTCATGACAATGTCTGTTACAGATTGTTTAGCTGATAGACTTAACAAGATGGTTGAAGGGCGTAGTTTCCTACCGACTCGCAGAGTTCAAGATCTCGAAATAGGTCTTAACTATGAGATAAAGTCCTTAAAGAGAGTTCAAACAAGATATGGTACCAGGATCGTATCTTCGCTGAAGGATTGTCAAGTGTTCTTACCAGAGCGCTATAATTCGTTAACTGATAAAGAGATTGCAGAAATACCTGGGAACGTATACCTCCAGTATAACGGTATGGCAGAGATGGGGAAATTTAAGACATGTAAATTGTCTTTTTTACATGCAAAGAAGGTGCGTAGAAGTGTCAAACTTAAGTATTGAATGTTCTCCTATTTCACAATGAAAAATTCATAAATGAAACAACTGACTCGTTGATATTACATATAAAGATACAAAAGATGCATATTATAGAATTTTATAATACAATTTACGAAATCACAATATCACATGCTTTGAGTTTAATTATATCTAGCGCATTGAAATAACTCTAAATATCCGAATGTTTATACAAATCTTTGTGCTTCATTTTATATGTATCATATGCTTCATTTTACGTGTATCATAACAAAAAATGTAATTCCTTTCAGGTTGCCTTTACTTGACCAAGATAGTTTTCTAAGACTTTCATTGTGCAATGTTTCAGGACGTGCAATAAGACGAAGAAGAAGAGGAATAGCCTGCTGCCATGCAAAGGATGCTGACGCTATTGGAGGGTAGAATAAGCACCATCGGCACCTACAAGAAACATTTCGGCAAGAAGCGGGTGCTGAGACATCTACATCACCGAAACACGTTAAGACAGGATCCTTATACAACATTACAGGGTATACGATGAAAAAATACGGACAATTTTGTATACAATTCAATGCATAGCTGAGAGTTAGCTCAAGCGAGTCTACCTATATTCACTGAAATATAGTATTGTGAGCAATAATTCAAGTGACTGTGAAAATACTTTAAGTAATGGTGAAATTTGTATCCTAAAAGACTTGAGTCCTGTATACATTAACAGCATTAAGACTGTTTGCCACGCTGGAATACAAATTATGAAAATAAAAAGACTTTCATTTAAATAATAAAGAAATTTGCATAACCTGCTGTTACAAGTATAATGACATATACAGAAACAATGAGTCGGATGAGAAAGTGATGGAGATGTAAGATAAATAATAACAATAAAGGAATTAAGGTATGCTTTTACACAGTGTTTTTATTCATTAAAAATCCTTGCATTCCTAATGAAAAATAAACCATTACAATGATTAGTTTAAGTTATGTCACAATGATCAAAAAGTGAACCGTCTTTAGATGCATTACTCGATGTTAAGTCAGAGCACCAAAACAAAATTACAAATCACGGCTTCTCCATTTTAGATGTGGTGTCACTATTCAGGTAAATTTCTGTAACACAGCAGGTTGAGTATGCAGATCCATGATCCTAAATGGTGAAACAGAGTCTTATCCAGCTTAACAGTCTTGAGGATCTCAGTATCAGAAAGTCGAATCACAGGCCTTCTCCATTCAATGAGTACAGGTTTAACAACAGCATTCTCTTCAGCCTGAGACTGTGTAAAGTATATAAATGTTCAACTTGACAAGGGATTCTAAACTCATTATTAGAGTCCAGAACTGATGTATTATATGGTGAAAACACATGTTCCTCTTCTTAGTGATCTTGTCGTCGAATCTCGGTGTCATTGAGGTGTCGGTAACATTGAAGATGCCCATGATTATAGCATTCTGAAGCCCAATAACTGTAGGAACTGCTGATTGCGTGATGTTAACCTGATGGGCGTCAAGGGTGGAGCATGATGTGTACGTCGAATAATTCCATTATTATATCCTCGACGTCGTTGACTTCTTCTAAAATCTGTAGGCATTGTGCTTATATCCTTGTTTCTAAAGGCAATGATATTGCTGTTATGCTCCCCTGTTTGCTCTATGAAGCGAATGTTTATGAACAACAGGTAAAATTTGATTTGATGGTTCCTGTGAAATACGGTATCCAGCCGTAACAGATGGGAAAACTGATAGATGGAGTGTCCACTTTTATTATAGAGGAAGGAGACTGATGCAATACTGCGCTAAATTCCTATGATGCTCAACCTAAATATATTCACTAGGAAATCAGATTCAGACAGCTGATTAGATGGAATAACTTTGTCACTGAAGGGCCACAGAACGTTCCTATAGAACAATCACTGGAAAAAATCAAGAGTGAAAGGACATTTTAATGACATTTTATTATTATTATTATTATTATTATTATTATTATTATTATTATTATTATTATTCACTGATCTAATAAAGAGGACATTCGCATCCTAATATGAGGAATCTTTCTAACTCTTTCATGGTTTCAAGGTTATGCAGATGCTAATCACGCTATAAAGCCACCCAGCTTTAAATTCTGAATAATGTCGCTAATCGCATCGGAAAAGTCATTTTTATCAGGTGTGTGAAGCATCATTAGTACCCTTAGCATGTTTACCAAATCATTAGGATCGGTGTAGCGGTATATCATCTCCTCTGTATTCGCTTTGGATATATCTTCTAATCTAGGTGAGTTGATACTAGTATGCTTGCTTTCATTGGTGTGTTTATTCAGAGCTTGCTCATTCAAAGAAACTGCTCTCATTGTTTCATCGGTGGTAGCTCTTGACGTTATTACAGGATCACTTGAACTGGTTCCAAGTACGGTACATCTTGAATCCCGCTCTTCGGAATTTGAGAAGATTTCAGGATCTCGTTTGGGTGTTGTAGTCAATGCACAGCTGGTCATCGCTTTACAGCAACTTCTCCTATGTTGCTTAAGCCTTGAAATTGTCCTGTTTTATAAAGTTCTATTACATATTCAGTACTTAACAAAGCGATTACTCCCCCCATGGGAAACACACGAAAAATCAAGATTCTCGTAAATTGACTGTAATTGTCCGTCTTTGTGAGTGTTCATGCTCAAGCAGTATATATAAACTATTCAATGTATACTGTAGATGTTGAATTCGTATACGATAACATGAGATCGAGCTATTTTTTCAACATTTATGTATTTATATATGTTCTCAGGCTTTGATGCATATAAACAGTCAGATCCGAATTAGACTAAGCAAAATATTGTAGCATTCACACATAATAGTTGTAATTCCGTTAATTATAACTATCTCATTAAGCACAAGCAGATTCAAGTAGCATGAAATGGATTCATAGAGGTAAGAGTACAAGTTTTCTTGATAGTTAGCACAGAGAATGCGAGAGTTGAGTGAGATACTGGTCTAATTAGCACGAGTCTGAAGCTCATGTATCATCCTGTAGCGAAATGGCACACGCATCTGAGAGCCTTTAGCGAGAGCGGGATACCTTTTTCCCTGTGCTGGCCACCTTTTTCCCTTTGCTGGTCACATTTCTTCCTTTGCTGGCCGCATTGTTCCCTTTGCTGGCCACATTTTTCCCTTTACTGGTTACCTTTTTCCCTTTACTGATCACCTTTTTCCCTTTGCTGGTCACCTTTATCCCTTTGCTGGTCACCTTTTTCCCTTTGCTGGTCACATTTTTCCCTTTACTGGTCACCTTTTTCCCTTTACTGGTCACATTTTTCCCTTTACTGGTCACCTTTTTGCCTTTGCTGGTCACCATTTTCCCTTTCCTGGTCACCTTTGTCCCTTTGCTGGTCACCTTTTTCCCATTGCTGGCCACATTTTTCCCTTTACTGGACACCTTTTTTCTCTTTGCTGGTCACCTTTTTCCCTTTACTGGTCACATTTTTCCCTTTACTGGTCACCTTTTTGCCTTTGCTGGTCACCATTTTCCCTTTCCTGGTCACCTTTGTCCCTTTGCTGGTCACCTTTTTCCCTTTGCTGGCCACATTTTTCCCTTTACTGGACACCTTTTTTCTCTTTTCTGGTCACCTTTTTCCCCTTGCTGGTCACCTTTTTCCCTTTGCTGGTCACCTTTTTGCCTTTGCTGGTCACATTTTTCCCTTTACTGGTCACCTTTTTTCCCTTTGCTGGTCACCTTTTTCCCTTTTCTGGTCACCTTTTTCCTTTACTGGTCACATTTTACCCTTTGCTGGTCACCTTTTTCCTTTACTGGTCACATTTTATCCTTTGCTGGTCACCTTTTTCCCTTTGCTGATCACATTTTTCCCTTTACTGGTCAAATTTTTCCCTTTGCTGGTCACATATTTCCCTTTACTGGTCACGTTTTTCCCTTTACTGGTCACCTTTTTCCCTTTGCTGATCACCTTTTTCCCTCTGCTGGTCACCTTTTTCCCTTTACTGGTAACCTTTTTCCCTTTGCTGGTCACCTTTTTCCCTTTACTGGTCACCTTTTTCCCTTTGCTGGTCACATTTTTCCCTTTGCTGGTCACCTTTTTCCCTTTGCTGGTCACCTTTTTCCCTTTACTGGTAACTTTTTCCCTTTGCTGGTCACATTTTTCCCTTTACTGGCCACCTTTTTCCCTTTGCTGGTCACATTTTTCCCTTTGCTGATCACCTTTTTCCCTTTGCTGGTCACATTTGTCCCTTTGCTGGTCACCTTTTTCCCTTTACTGGTCACATTTTCCCTTTACTTGTCACCTTTTTCCCTTTGCTGGTCACATTTTTCCCTTTACTGGTCACCTTTTTCCCTTTGCTGGTCTCATTTTTCCTTTGCTGGTCACCTTTTTCCCTTTGCTGGTCACATTTTTCCCTTTGCTGGTCACCTTTTTCCCTTTGCTGGTCACATTTTCCCTTTACTGGTCACCTTTTTCCCTTTGCTGGACACCTTTTTCCCTTTGCTGGTCACCTTTTTACCTTTGCTGGTCACATTTTTCCCTTTGCTAGTCCCATTTTTCCCTTTACTGGTCACCTTTTCCCGTTGCTGGTCACCTTCTTCCCTTTGCTGGTCACCTTTTTCCCTTTGCTGGTCACATTTCTCCCTGAGCAGTCACCTTTTTCCCTTTGCGGGTCAGCTTTTCCCTGAATGGGTTACGTGATGGGCATGTCTAGAACATTGACATGAACCAGTTTTCCACTAAGTTCAGTCTAAAGTCGCTTTCAAAGTCTAATATATGAATAGGCTGTGAGCATTTTTGTTTCATCCGCTCTAGCTTGTCAGCTAAAATAAAATAAATCGCTCTTAATGTATATATGCTAATGAGAAAGTATAAAAGAACTATCCCGAATAAAATCGTTTAGTATAACGTGAGAGCTAAGGTGGTTAAGCTCGCAAGAGGTTTCGGTTTAATTAACTCTCTCACTAGACTGCAACCGTTGAAGTACATTTACCTGATTACATATACTGAGGAACTGTGGTAAAGCTAGAGAAAAATTAAAGAGAGGAGACCCTGGAATCAATCCGTTAGACGAATCGTGTAATCTTAGCGACATTGCCTACGCTCAGCATAAGGTCTCTGCTTCGAGAAACATTGCTGACAAGATCTGGCTGAAACGGCTTGGAAAAGAGTGCAAACATCTGATGTTACATTAAATGAAAAACTTGGCAGCGTGACTAGTAACAGCAATTATGAAGGGAAAAGTAGCTCCAGGTGTAGGAACCACGAAGAAGAAACGAGGAGGATTTCTAGCTCTCATACCAATTATTGCAGCTCTAGGCGCTGCTGCTGGAGGTGCAGCCCAAATAGCCTCAGCAGTAAATAAGAAAAAGGCAGCAGATAAACAAATTGCCGAAATGATGAGGCATAAGAGAGAAATTGAGAGAAAGGTATCTGTTGGCGGCAGGTCCAAAAAGTAGAAACGAGGAGGATTTCTACCGCTCATACCAATTATTGCAGCACTAGGAGCTGCCGCTGGAGGTGCATCACAAGTTGCTACAGCTCTAAATAAGAAAAAAGCTGCGGATAAGCAACTTGCTGAAATGATGAGACGTAACAAAGAAATTGAATCAAGAGGGAAAGGCCTACGAGTGAAGAAGAATAAGGGCAGTAACATCGAATCGAAGAGGGGGACAGATCAAGTAAGGGAATTCAAAAACTCTGCCAGAGGGCTATACTTATCACTGAAAAAACATTAAGTAACAGAACCCGTCTTGTATGTCCAATGTTTTAAGATTCCTCATATTAGGATGCGAATGTCTTCTTTATTAGATCAGTGAATAATAATAATAATAATAATAATAATAATAATAATAATAATAAAGTCATTAAAATGTCCTTTCACTCTTGATTTTTTCCAGTGATTGTACTATAGGAACGTTCTGTGGCCCTTCAGTGACAAAGTTATTCCATCTAATCAGCTGTCTGAATCTGATTTCCTAGTGAATATATTTAGGTTGAGCATCATAGGAATTTAGCGCAGTATTACATCAGTCTCCTTCCTCTATAGTAAAAGTGGACACGCCATCTATCAGTTTTCCCATCTGTTACGGCTGGATACCGTATTTCACAGGAACCATCAAATCAAATTTTACCTGTTGTTCATAAACATCCGCTTCATAGAGCAAACAGGGGAGCATAACAGCAATATCATTGCCTTTAGAAACAAGGATATAAGCACAATGCCTATAGATTTTAGAAGAAGTCAACGACGTCGAGGATATAATAATGGAATGATTCGACGCACACATCATGCTCTGTCCTTGACGCCCATCAGGTTAACATCACGCAATCAGCAGTTCCTAAGTTATTGGGCTTCAGAATCCTATAATCATGGGCATCTTCAATGTTACCGACACCTCAATGACACCGAGATTCGACGACAAGATCACTAAGAAGAGGAACATGTGTTTTCACCATATAATACATCAGTTCTGGACTCTAACAATGAGTTTAGAATCCCTTGTCAAGTTGAACATTTATATACTTTACACCGTCTCAGGGTGAAGAGAATGCTGTTGTTAAACCTGTACTCATCGAGTGGAGAAGGCCTGTGATTCGACTTTCTGATGCTGAGATCTTCAAGACTGTTAAGCTGGATAAGACTCTGTTTCACCATTTAGGATCATGGATCTGCATACTCAACCTGCTGTGTTACAGAAATTTACCTGAATAGTGACACCACGTCTAAAATGGAGAAGCCGTGATTTGTAATTTTTTGGTGCTCTGATTTATGATCGAGTAATGCATCTAAAGACGGTTCTCTTTTTGATCATTGTGACATAACTTAAACTAATCATTGTAATGGTTTATTTTTCATTAGGAATGCAAGGATTTTCAATGAATAAAAACACTATGTAAAAGCATACCTTAATTCTTTTATTGTTATTATTTATCTTACATTTCCATCACTTTCTCATCCGAATCATTGTTTCTGTATATGTCATTACACTTGTAACAGCAGGTTATGCAAATTTCTTTATTATTTAAATGAAAGTCTTTTTATTTTCATAATTTGTATTCCAGCGTGGCAAACAGTCTTAATGCTGTTAATGTATACAGGACTCAAGTCTTTTAGGATACAAATTTCACCATTACTTAAAGTATTTTCACAGTCACTTAAATTATTGCTCACAATGCTTAATTTCAGTGAATATAGGTAGACTCGCTTGAGCTAACTCTCAGCTATGCATTGAAATGTATACAAAATTGTCCGTATTTTTTCATCGTATACCCTGTAATGTTGTATAATGATCCTGTCTTAACGTGTTTCGGTGATGTAGATGTCTCAGCACCCGCTTCTTGCCGAAATGTTTCTTGTAGGTGCCGATGGTGCTTATTCTACCCTCCAATAGCGTCAGCATCGTTAAATGGCAGCAGTCTATTCCTCTTCTTCTTCCTCTTATTGCACGTCCTGAAACATTGCACAATGAAAGTCTTAGAAAACTATCTTGGTCAAGTAAAGGCAACCTGTAAGGAATTACATTTTTTGTTATGATACATGTAAAATGAAGCATATGATACATGTAAAATGAAGCACAAAGATTTGTATAAACATTCGGATATTTTGAGTTATTTCAATGCGCTAGATATAATTAAACTCAAAGCATGTGATATTGTGATTTCGTAAATTTTTTATAAACTTCTATAATATGCATCTTTTGTATCTTCATATGTAATATCAATGAGTCAGTTGTTTGATTTATGAATTTTTCATTGTGAAATAGGAGAACATTCAATACTTAAGTTTGACACTTCTACGCACCTTCTTTGCATGTAAAAAAGACAATTTACATGTCTTAAATTTCCCCATCTCTGCCATACCGTTATACTGGAGGTATACGTTCCCAGGTATTTCTGCAATCTCTTTATCAGTTAACGAATTATAGCGCTCTGGTAAGAACACTTGACAATCCTTCAGCGAAGATACGATCCTGGTACCATATCTTGTTTGAACTCTCTTTAAGGACTTTATCTCATAGTTAAGACCTATTTCGAGATCTTGAACTCTGCGAGTCGGTAGGAAACTACGCCCTTCAACCATCTTGTTAAGTCTATCAGCTAAACAATCTGTAACAGACATTGTCATGAATTATTATTTTCACTACATTATTCAAGTTGAAGAACAAGTTATACACTTCTTTATATTAGAACTAGGGTGTGTGTATGTTTTGTAGGTATGCCTATGAATTTGTAGAGAAGCAAAGAACGAATGGAGAAAATCGTGTGAATATTAATAGAAGAATGTGCAGTAAAAATCGTATGAATGTGTAGAGAAACAAAGAATAAGTACAGAAAATCATGTGAATGTTCATTGAAGATGAGCCAGCAGAGAACCAAAGAATGAGTAGAGGAAATCGTGTGCGAATGTATAGTGAAACAAAGAATGAGTGGGGGAAAATCGTATGAATGTTTATGTAAGAAGAATGTGTAGCGAAGATCGTGTGAACGTTTATGGAAGCAAAGAATGTGCAGAGAAAGTCGTGTGAATGTTAACAGAGCATGAACCTGCAGGGGAACAATGAATGAGTAGAGGAAATCATGCGAGTGTATAGTGAAACAAAGAAAGAGGGGGAAAATCCTATTACTGTTTATGTAAGAAGAACGTGCGGCGAAAATCATGTGAACTGGAGAAGAGTACGCAGAGAAATCCATGTGAATGTAAAGTACAGATTAGAAAATATGATGCTCTTGTAACGAGTCGTCTTTCATGTACTGTATCGTTTAAACAAAAATAAATGCATTGTAAAACCATCAGTGATTTTTGTATAGTTATCTAAATACCCACTCACCTTGCATTGTTTCCTGTTGAATGCTGCACATGTAGATGGGTTGCACCTCTTCTTAACTAAAAACTATGCGTTTTCTAGTTCTTAAAAATTTAAATGTAAAGTTAATAAGTACACAACAGTTCTAACATGAGCAGATATCTGTTTATATAGGGATCTAAACCCCCTCCAGGCGTTGCCGGCACGTCATCATGGCTGTGATGCTTGCACTCACGTGATTATTGCAGCCAATGACATCATCTCTTGCTGCGCATGCGCAGAGGCTCTCGGCACTTCTATCCCTACATGTTTCACTTCCTCTCGCTCTCTCTCTCTCTCTCTCTCTCTCTCTCTCTCAGAGTACATCCATAATGTCTTTACACAAAGCTGCATGCAGTTACATTCTAGTGTACCGAGGAAAATTAAGGAAGTCATTGAGAGATCGGGATTCGAACTAGGGGCAACTGATTGGCAATTATATACAACATTAATTGCTCATTGTAGGAGCCATCAAGCATGCTTTCGTACACGGCTCTATCTCTGCTAGTTTCTGCGACAATTGAGATTTAAACTTAAGGATCGAACCCTGGACGTCAGGTACCCGAGTATACACCCGCAAAATACTAACTGATGACATAAACGTAATAAGATTTATTAGGCGACTTTTATCTTAATTATTTACAATGGTATTAAATTTATAAGTAAATTTTATTGAATCGGTATTCGAACTCGGAACACCAGAAACAAAATTATTTATAATATTAGTTTTTCGTGTTTAAAAGACCTGTATGCAGTTACAACATTGATCTAAGTGATATATTCTAGAGTACAGTGGAGAATTAAGGAAGTCACTGAAAAATCAGGATTCGAGCTAGGGACAACTGATTGGAAATTATATAAGGCTTTAATTGTCCATCATAGGAGCTAACAATCATGCTTTGGCCCGCTCCTCTATCCCTGCCAGGTTCTGAGATAATTGAGATTTTAAAATTAAGGATCGAACCCATGACACCTGGTACTCTAATATACATGTACAAGAAACAAGCTAATGACATAAAACTAATAAAGTTTATTTACCGTCTTTATTTTAATTAGTTTTGGAATTATTAGAAGATGAATTTGTAATCACTCCTAGGATTCGAACCCATGCATCCAGACCGATTTCGAGCAAATCTTAATGTGCCTTGCATCCTGAGCTATAATTAGTTTTTATTGCATCATTTTGTCTCTTTTCATTCAGGACATGCGCGTGAGTTGGTGTGTGCGTGTGTATGCTTGTGCGCGTGTGGGTTGATGCTGTTGAGTGTAAGTGAACAGACATATGTGCTTGCGCGCGCGCGTGTGTGTGTGTATGTGTGTGTGGTCGTGTGCGTATGCGCAAGTGTAACGGTGTATGTATGTACGTGAGTGTGTGTGCGTGTATGTGTGTATGCGTGTGTGTGTCCATGTATATGTATGTGTGAGTGTAAGAGCACTGGTGTATGTATGTATACGCATGAGGTGCGTGAATGCGTGTGTGTACTGGTGTATGTATGCGTGTGCTGGTGTATGTATGTGCTTGCATGTGTGCGTGTGTGTGCGTGTGTGTACTTGCATGTACGTGTGTGCGTGTACTGGTGTATGTTTGCTGATGTGTGTACAAGTGCTCGTGTATATGTGAACGCCTGAATGTGTGCAAGTCGTGGAGAAAGAAAGAGATAGATACAAAGAAAAAGAGAGGAGAAGAAGAAAGAATGGTGTCTAGGCATCGGGATATCTAAGTATACGCGGTGGTTTAATATAAACAATGATAGTTGTTAAATGCAATTTTAATCCGACCGCCCCCTGCTTCAATAATTTAATAGTTATTATAGCGTTTCGCTGTGTAAGGTTCGAACTAGGGGCTTCTGGGTTCCTAAGAATACCTGTCATTAAAACACCGTAATGTTGTATAAAATTAAATTATATTTGTTAAATACGTTTTTTAATCTTATCGTGCACGCGTCCGTAATTTAATAGTTAGTAGGCATAGAGCTTGCAGGGTAAGACTCGAACTAGAAACCTCTGAACGGCGTTTAATCAGGGTAGTGATATAATAATGTTTTACCCTAAGAAAATATCAACTTGGATACCTAAGTATACGCATGTGTTTAATATATTTTTAACCTGTTAGTGCACGCATTCGTAATTTACTAGTTATTACACATTAGAGTTTGCAGGGTAAGATTCGAACTAGGATCCCTCTGAACGGTCTCTCATTAATCAGGGTAATGATATAATAATGTTTTACCTTAGCAAAGTATCAATTTGGATGCCTAAGTATACACCGGTGTTTAATATAAATAATTATATTTGTTAAATATATTTTTAATCTGACCTTGCATAGTTTAATAGTTATTACGCGTTAGAGTTTCACTTGGTAAGATTCGAGCTACAATCCTCTGAACGCCTTTTTATTAATTAAGGTAATGATATAATAATATCAATCATCAATTTCTCATTACCAATAAACTTTTGATTACAGCAAGAATTGAGCACCGATCTATGGATATCCACACAGAGGTTTAATGCATGTAATGAAATGTATATTAGGCGCTTTTTCAGAGTCGCTGCCTGAAATGGGCCAAACAGAATGCTTGTTAACTATGCTCGGGTATATTCGTAGGATCTCGTAAAACATCGGAGAGAAGAGTCCCTCAGGGCAAAAATCATGATGGCCGACTCTGACGTAGAGCTGGTAAACAAGCTTCTCTCTCTTTCACGCGAACAAGGACAGGGCTAGCGTAAGGCAACCTTCAGATTCTTTTGTTAAGCTAGCAGTGTTCGAGAAAACAATGGCAAGGGACCGGCTTTGTTATGGGGCAGTGGAATGGGAACGCCGCAAGGGTCTTTGTAAAGTAGTCTTGCCCCGGACAATAGAAAGGCATACAATAGAGTCTCTTCCACAATGGAAAGGGACCGACTTTGTTATAGGGTTGCGGAATGAGAAATGCCAGATGGTCTTTCTAAAGTAGTCTTGCTCCGGACAATAGAAAGGGACCGGCTTTGTTATGGGGCAGTGGAATGAGAAATAAATGCTTGCCCCGGACAATAGAACTTGTTTTTCTGTTAACTGGCTTTAGGTTCTCTTTGTCACGACCCTAATTCATCATGGGCTTTGTTCATTTTGACAGCTGAAGGGTAAGCATTGTTCTTTTGTTAAAAGCTAGTGGAATGAGTATGCCACGTGTTCGAGTAACAATGTAAGTGGGGGTGGGTAACTGGCACAGGTGCAGAAGTGGTCGGATGTGGAATGGGTAGGAAAAACATCTCGCCTTTGTTACAGAACCTTAAATTTATGACCCCTTTGTTCGTTTTGACAGTTGATGGACAGCCTTAATTGCTTAACTGTCAAGCTTCCATTGTACTCAACAAGATTTATGACCCTCAGCTGCAACTAAAACTAGCAAGGAGCTGGGGGTGGGGGAGCTCATTTGCATATGAATAGACATTCCTGCATATTAAGTGATACAGCTGTCTCATTTCTATACTACTCAGGCAACGTATTACCAACCGTGATATATTAAATCTCTGGTCGAAGGGTACAGCGCAATCCGTGGTCTAACTCACTACAGAAGTTCAGGTTATTAGAAAGAAGTGTATTAATTATGTAGTGAAAATTTAAGCTGTATTTTATATTGCTTGTGCTCACAAGGAATCTATCTATCCGTTCTTTTTAAAACGTACCTTGAAAGTTCTGTGGTATATGGGATAACAACTTCGTTAAAAAGAAAAACAGAGAGGGAGGAGGAAGGAAGAGGAGGAAAACTCTTTCAACAAGAGGACCAGGCACAAAGGATATGGTTCTCCATCCTGATGAATGCATTGCCTATCCACTGATTTTGAAGAGTCTTTTGCGTTTAAAGACTTTCTCTTTGGCAACTAAAGTGGCTTACATCTACTTCAAAGCATCATGAGATAAACGTTACAAGGCTTCTTTGGAGCTTCTCTTCTCATCCATCACGTCGTGATGAGACTGGCTTCTCAGCTCCGTTTTTTCACTCTTAGCTACCTCATTAGCGATGAGTCACCACGATTTGAGTCCACTGCAAGGTGCCCTTAACTGAAAAGCTGTTCTTAATCCATCTGGGGCTATGGGAACGACTTGGGCTCCCATCCACCTGTCTATTCTTTAAATGATAATCAGGGACATATATTTTATGTTATAATAAACCCTTTAATAATCTCATTAAAAACTTCCATAATGTGCGCTTAAATATGCCCATTAAGACTTCATATTAACATAAAATTAAATTGTAGGAAATTTTATGTAATCTAACATAAATTTAGATGGAGAAAATTACGAACCTGGATGAATGTTTTTGTTGTTAAATTTCTAAAGCTATTAATGGTTGAATGTTCGAAATGATTTTGTATGTGTAATGTTTTTTTCAAATCTTAAGATATACTAAACAATAAAGTAAATTTAACATAACATCACGTTTATGTAAACTCAATTCCGAGAACTCCTTAATAGCCATCTTCATACCGTGAGGAAACGGCTACGACCGGATAAGGTGAGGAATTCACCGATGTGAGGAGACCTATTGGTTGCCTTGCGTACGAGTTACATCAGTGTTGCCAAGTTTCAAGGCTAACTCGATGGCACATGCTATTGGGAAATATCGTATTTATAAATCAAATATGAAGATAAAATAAAAATATATTTATGAAATATGCAGCATATTTTGCAAACTGCTGAGATATGTTTATAAATAAAATAGGCAAAATTAGCATTATATGCAATATAATATATTGTTTAAATTGTTGGAAATTTAATAACTAACTCACTACTTTCTAACAGAAGAAATGTGCATTTGTATTAAACTCCTGTCCCTAGTTATGATATTACTTCTGCTGACTAGGTACTTATATGAAATTATGTATTTCAGAGAATAATTTATATATACGAGTATATATAAATTTTTATCTCTGGAAGTAACTACCTCGTAGAATGAGTTCTTTTGAGGTTTCTATATTGTGTGAACGAGTTGCTTTATGTATTTTTGAAATTGTAATACAGTGCTAATAAACATACAGTAATTGAATGGCACGTTTTACACCTTACAACTACTATTCCAGTCAATCAAGCAAAAGGAAGAAATCCTATCACGCGTGTACGCATACAAGCACACACACGCATATATACACATGGAAAGTACTTATCTTCACTTAAAAAATACTAGGAGCTAAATTAACGGAGAGAAAATTCTGGCTTTTAATATGAAAAAGCACAAATAGAATTACGCTTTTATGTTATAGCGATTTTCCACCTTTGGTATTTTATTAGCGTTATAATTTTCCCCAAATTACACCGACTTTTGTAACCTTGAGAGTAGCTGTGCTAGTATTTGGTAATGTGGATGCTTTATAATATTGGTACTGTTGACAAAATTAAATCTCACTGCAGTTAAATAGTAGCAACTACCACTTAAAATAGATTATAATTTAAGTGCTGGACGTATTTAACTTTAAGTACTTCAACAAAAGAAGTAACCTCAGAGGTCGTGAAACGTTATAATTTCTTATTAATAAGGAAAGTAGTTTAACATGAGGTTTCAACAAACTTTAGCCTGAAACAAATGAACTGTAAATTTCTTGCAGCTATATAAATGCATGCATATTCTTTTTAACTTTGCCAAACAAGATAAACTTTACAAGTAGTGTACTGTTCACTACATTTGTACCAAGAGTACAAGTCTTTGTTTCTCTTGCACTGTTTGAACACGTAAAGCAAGTTTACAATATTTCTTTAATATAATGAAAGCTCACTATATTCCGGTATATCCTGAATTGCACCATACGTACTGAATACTTCAAATTTAGACAGTTTACTTACTGCCAAAATTTTTAATGTGTAGACTTTTGATTAGCTGAAATTACGTGTGGGCGAAGTCTCTTCCCTAGTGCCCGAATTAAGAGTTCCTTCCTCGTCGCTCGGCGAAAGACGACTCGATCCTCATTTCCGTACTCACCAGCCGCCCGGGATCGGCGTCCACAAGACGACCATGTGAGCTGACGTCAATCCTCAACCCGCAGCGCCAGTAAAATAACTCCTTAAACTGCTTAATAACTCCTTATGTTCTATAAAAAAATTCCATATTAAGATTTCACCAGAAGTACACTTTTTGAAGTACCTTAATCCGCAAAATAAACACAAAATAAGAAAAAGTTCACGAGTTAAATATGTGTGAACAATATAACTCAAAAACGGAGTGCTGATAGATATGAAGCTTGGTATTTAAGTTCAGCGTAATCCAAGGATGCGGCACAATTTTCAGGAAAATACCCCACCCCAAACTACCCTTTAAATGAAAAATGCTCGTTATTTTTGCTTTCCAAAAAATGGTTCTATTTACATGTCAAATAAAATCTATATATTGAATTTGCTGGTAATAGGCTTTTGTATAATTGGTAAACCAAAAGCTCGTCAGTAAAATCAGTAAAGATTTTAAAAAGTAACATAGATGGCTAGGTATTACCAACATAGCAGGGATTATTTCAAAACTGTGCTGACTTTGTCCCACTTAACTTTTATCCTAATAACAATAAACTGTGTCACGAGTAGTACTTCATTCCTGTAAGTTGTTGGGAGTAATCTACATTACTCTGGTGGCATTATTTGCTATATTTGAGGCAATATAGGCATTGCCGCATAAATTACACGGAAAGCGAGAAATGTAGCGGCTCTTTCGCCTTGAACAGTCTAATGATTCATGCTTTGCTAAACTTGAAAGTTTATGGGTACGAACGCGATAAGGACTATGACGTGACAAATTTAAACCATCTGAGGTACATGTATTTGAATAAATAAGCGGCTCATTATCTCTCTTAACATTTATCACTTGGTGTGTTGATTTGTTATTGCTGCTGAACGATACACCTGGGGGATATTGTTTCTCAACCTTGTTAAATAAAAAGAAAAATAAATATCTGAGAGTAGCTGTCCTTTCGGTTGGATTAGTTATAAACTACTTCCAACGGTTCACTTATTTTAAGGATGTGTATATTCATCTGTTTCTTAATAGAGCAAAGAATCCATCTAATATTACACTAGATTCTGCGAATACCAGATGCATGCCATCTAGCAATTTGTTTTTAGTTTCGTTCTACTAGTCTAGGTAGCCAAGTAGGAATAGATATTTCGAACATCTTACCCTCGACTTTCATGTGCTCTCTGATGATTATTTCTGGAACTTGAAAAACTGAAAATTAACCCCGCACCTGATCTCTCTTCCTTAAGCCTGTGCCTACAACCTAGATTTGACCACGTGAAATAAAATTGGATCTTCCAATTCCTATGTTTTTTCCAAAAGAAGGCAATTTAAAGGAATGACGATGAGGATGTATGGAATACAGTATCTACGTATTGGAATGCTAATTGCAGGCGTGTATCAGATGATATGAGGCGATTCATTAATGAATTTCTAACTAGATTCCCGAAATCTCAACAGATACGTTGGAAAACTACGGAAGTAAAATTTTAAAAACGATTTTTTTACTCTATTTAATTTATATAGTTTTAACTACATCGTCATTCGCGATGGATCTATTAGTGTAAGGCTCTTGGATCGATGTGCGGCGGACATTAGAATTCTAGGTCTCATCCCTGTAACCATGCCATCTTGCTTCGTCAAGTGTCCACAGACGCCTTAGTGCATAGCAATTGGCTCTTCTGCTTCATGCCGTGCAGATGGCATTAGGGTGTCGTCCATTCTACCAGGTTTCATTGTCTGTGGATAGATGGCACAGCATTCGCTATTACCATCTATTTTTCATTTCTACTATTTTTAGACTTAAGTGGCACTTTGTCCAATCCGGTATTTACCTTAGCGGCTGAGGGAAACCACGAAAAAATCTCAGTCATATTGGTCGGCCCACGGGATTTGAACTCGGGATCTCCCGAATGCGGGCCACAGACGTTACCGCCTGAGCTATCCCTATCGGTAAAAACCGAAACGTATTTTGCTTGCAGTACTTTATTGCCGTAAAATTGTGTTTGTTAAATTGCTACTTTATTTTGTAATGGTTGAGATGTATCATCTGGTCTAATGGCCGTGGTGTAGTTAGGTTGAAACGTAGTGTTCGGAATTCGCGTGGGTTCGAGACCACTCATGGCAGTGTGGATTTTTCGACCCATGTGTAAGTTCACTGCACTCAACATCATAAGGAATTTGAGGAGCGATCTGTAGGTCATGGAAACCAACACTTCGGCTGGGGGAAGTATGGCGATGACCAAACCATCCCCGTCTACCTCTGCCTTGAGTATATGGGCGTGAGACCGGCAGTCGGCACAAGCCTATCAGGGCTTTTCTACCATATTATTATTATTATTATTATTATTATTATTATTATTATTATTACATATGCCATAATCCGTATTTGCGCAGTGAATAAAATTAAATGAATTTTGCTTTTCCATTGATGTTTGAGTTTGAATGACCGAAATTATTTGCATAAAATAAACGTTTTACAGCAATGGACACGGAGAGATAAAAGTTTGGAAAAACTATAATGAGACAGCATCTTGCAACTCGTAATTAAAGCAGAGAACTAGATTGTCACTTGCAGCGTTAAGACCATTCCGCAGAGAAGTAAAAATGTTTGGTTTGACACACGTTAACTATCTAATTGAATGGAATTTTTGCCATTTATTTATTCTTCCCCATAATATTTAATTTCTTATATTCATGTCTGTCATGTCTTTATATATATATATATATATATATATATATATATATATATATATATATATATATTCTTGCTGAACTTGCTGGGGAATACTTTTTTACTTTTCTTCACCCTCTTCAGCTTTATGCGTCATATTTAGATTGCCAGGTGTTTACTATGAGATGAATCATTAGGATTCTCGCTATTACACATGCTATTCACTACCCCGAACCAGCTTATGTAAGTAGCTATGATAGAAGACCCTGAGGGGAAGGTTAGGTAAATCTGGGATAGTTATACTATATTTTTTTAAATAATTTTTTGCACATTGGTGCAATGTAAAACGATCAACGTCTTAATTAACCATCACTACACATTACAGAACAATATTGTACACTTTTTTTATCAATACATCAAAAACGTAAGAGCCAAAAATAATTAAAATCCATCTAAAATAATTACTGGCCCATCTATCCCAATGGTAAACCGGCTAGATGGATCAATCCCAACGGATAGATGGACCACTGTTCCTTTGCATGAAATTAAGGCACAAAATGAGAAAACAAATGATAATATTACATGAAACTTTATATGCCACACAGTCTTACATGATAGAGCCTAAAAATATTTTAACAGTAGAAATTACCGTATTTATGAATTTTACTTTGGGTTTTGCTTAGTTTTATAATATTGAATTACAATGCATTTTTCAATTCTTGCTTTCACAACGATCACATTGGTTATCAAATCTTGTACCGCCTTCATGATTCCAATGGGAGGATGTTATATGCCTAACCCAATCGTCTTCTCTTTTAGTTTCATTGTAATTCACGCAGAATTCACATAGAAACGCAGTAACATTTCTAATTTCTTCCCAGTTCCATTCACTTTCACTGTCGTTACAAGTATCATCAGCATCACTACCTTCTGACTCAGAAGAAGATGTAAGTTATTTCTTTTTATGCAGTTTTTTCTTTTTAATAATCCTCGTTGTTTTATTGATTTCACTATTTTTCTCTAGTTTCTTCTTCTCCCTTTATAACTTTCTCCTCTTTAATCTTAATTTTCAATTCTTTTTAATTCCTTTTCTTTTTGAGGGATTGAATATTTTCTGGTGAACCTATAATTGTTGACACAGCTTCAGCCCTTCTCTTTAGTGTCTGTACTTCGCTGTCACAAGGTATAAATACATTTTGTCCGGCAACTTTCACTGTTTTCTTTTGACGATTCAGGCACTGAAACAGTTTCCATATCACTCCTTGAACTAGGACCAGGGACAGCAAGTAATTCATTTAATAAATGGACAGACCTAGCTATAGTTGGTTGATTATTTGCTGGTACAATGTTCACCGAAGACTCACTAAATGTAGATGCTGTATTTGTCTGGTCACTGTGATCGTGAATAACTACTGTAGAGTCAGTGGTTTCTGATAAAAAAAGTATAATCGGGTATTGCTTTGGGTTCAAAAGGAATGATTCTATATGTTCTAAAGCCACTAACGCCATTATCAACGTTTGCTGACATTCCCCAAGCCGAGCTAAGTAACTTTGGAGAAATTCTCACTTCAGCACCAGGTGCATACCGTCACAAAACTATTGTCTCAGAGATTTTCCTTTCATTATAGAAAAGGGTTGCTGGAACACTCCCTCCCACTTCGTCATGTTAATACTAAAATGGTTTCACCTTTTTCTCCAGAAGCAACAGATGTCACATTTTTAGAAACTTTAATTGTAACAACTTTCCTATGTTTGTTATTGAAATGTAAATCTGATTCATCCATCTTGAACACATTTCTGGGTTTTTTAATTAGGAAATTTTCCTTCAAAACATTCCCTTACTGCTTAAAGGAATCATTAAGAACTTTTGCATTCTTCCCTTTAGCTCTTGTGATTGATACCCCTTAGTAGTGTATATTTGCGGTGTCAAAAACACACTAAATATGCTAATTTATGCAGGAATAGGCCACTCCACTTTTCTCCCCTTTGCCCGCATTCCAGGACCCCGTTGCTGACAATAGAGGTGATCGTCGTTAATCTTTTATTGCTCGGTGCACAATGAATGACAGGTTACCATTGGATAGTGGTGTTCCCCTTCCTTGTAGAGAAAAGACAATCCTAATTTATTTTCTTTTGTTGTTCTACCTGACAAAGGCAGATTGGATTATATTTAAACCATATGGACATGAACACCTGTGAAATCTTTTATTGTTTGGTGAACAATAGTTGACAGGTCCCTTTTCCGGTGTTATGCCCTTCCCTCACAGAGAAAAGACGACCCTAATTAATCTTTTGCGGTTCTCGCGAAAAAGGCAGAAGGGATTCTATTCATCTCACTGCGATCCTGAACATCTGCAATTTTCTACACCCTCAGCATTTCATAATAACAACCTCAAACACCTATGAAACACACACCTGCTCCCTTCTTTCCCACCCTTGGCATTACATTCTTTGCTTGCACCCGACACGCCCGAATCTTCCAAACAACATCATCGAAACTTGCAGAGTATTTCCCCTTCTGCATAGGACCTAATAACCCCTATCATTCTATTCCCCTGCATTCCGTTCCTCCCGTCCCACCCGACTCTCAATTCATTTGTATCATAGGCAAAAAAAATGCTCCAACCTGCAGAACATTTCCCCCTCCTCCCGGACCCCTCGCCCCACTGCTAATATATGTGGCGACATGAACCGGTTTTCAAGCTCGCGTATATAAGGAGTCCATTTTCCCCTACCTGAAATATTAGTTCATGTGTAGTCGCCACGATAATACAATGGAGAGAATGGATGATTTTTGGAGTGAGTACAAAGAGGCGCATCGTTATTCTTATTACAATAAGAAGTCGTGCAACGCATCATGCATTCCATGATGTGTAACTTGCTTTCATGTCAAGCACATACGTCTTCTCTATATGCACGCATAACTGCTCTGTCTACAGAAAAATTAAGATGTAAGTGATGACGTGATTTGCAACAAAAATAGCACATACATTTTAAATGTACACCAACTGTAATGTTATCAACAGTAGAACCTTTAAAACACTTCGCTTTCTGTACAAATTTAGATATAGCCATAGCAGAATTATACATATGAGATTCTGAAGTATTTCTAACTTCTTTGCCTACCGGGTGCAAATGTTGATGACGCACAGTAATTTGATCTAGATCGGCAAATGTTTCCCTTCACCACCTAGCTTTGATTTCAGAATGAATTGAATTGGACAATAGATATGTTACTATTTCTTCTTCCGAATACGAAAGTAACAAAGCTCGTGAAATATTCTTAATTTTCCTAACAAACTCGGAGGAATCTTTGCCTTCAAATTCTGGACGAAAATAATGCTCTCCAGTCAAGACATGAAGCTGTGTTTTAGACAAATAACGACATATAAATGCCACATGCAATTCCTGAAGTTTAGAAATAACTCTATGTAATTCATTTAACTCTGCAAATTGTGGCGCAATAAATTTGGATGTCAATATTGTTAACAACGAAACACCGTTAATATTAAATAAGGTGGCAGTATGCTTTAATTCTACCAATTGCAAGATGCAAGATGTGCAACATATACAAGATGTGTATAGGTGAATTCAAATTACTTTCTGGCATTTTAGGTACCAATACTTAAAATGGATTTGGTTATTTCATTTTGGTAAATTCCAAGTGAAATGAATAACTTAAATCTTTATCTAGTATAAAACTATTTGTTCTTTACGACAATACCCATTTCCTTTAAATTTGATTTCATTTAATTTGGATTTCACATTTCCAAATGCAGAGCTATCAACCTTGTCAATAATAATTTCCACAAGTGAATCCATTAAACGTTTAAATTTCTCTCTTTATGACCTTTTCTCTTTCTCAATTATACGTAATAATCTTATTTTCCAATAATTTAATTTGACCTTTAAACCCCCACTTTGGGTTTAAGCGATTTGTATTTGTGCAAATGAATCTACTAAGTGCTCAAACGAACACAATTTAGCTTACCCGGACGTAGTTTAGCACTCAGGTCCTCCGCTAAACTTGCTCCGGTTGCATTCTGATTTTCCTCTTGTAGTACCACATTTAGCTTACGAAGCAATGATGGCCATGTTTCCGTTTCTTATACAATAACTCCTCGTATCAGTAACCCATGAAGTAACCGTTGTTTAAGTCAATGCCTCTGACTGAAATACAGCGTCCATTTTAAATTTTATAAATACACAATTTCAGTTTTACAAAATGCGTTTATACAATAATTAATAATTATTTTTAACGTATGATGTAATACATCCATAATTACCAATGAGAATATACCAAATTTCACATTCACATAATATGTATTTAACGAGCATTAACTAAATTAAGCTCAATAATCGATATAACAAATTTGCTATACTGTTTTGCTGGACGTAAACAACACTTTCTGCTACCACTGTTTGACCCACCCCTCACTGCTGCTTGGTACGGGCTCTGACTGCTACTCGGCGGATCGGCCCAAATCGCTACCACTTCAAAGTAATGATCTAATTCAAGAGTTGTCTTTACAATCATAAATCAAGATTAAATCGTACATGCTAAAGCCTTGGATAATTGGATCAGATTATCCCTAGAGTAGAACCAATGTATAAGTACGCAATTTAACTAACAATAAATAGCCTTAACTTTCATTACGTTCATGCACTAGATTTATGACTTAGGATGCAGCATGCCATCTTGAAATTGCGTAGAACAAGCATTTGATTTTAATGCTTTAATAACAGCAATGATGAATACATATAAATGTGTTTGTTTTAAAATGTAAATATGCATTCATTATCGCTTCCCAAAAATATTCTGTGGGATAAAGCACCTTTAGATACAAGTCTTTGAAATCAGCTCACTTAACGTGACTGGTAAAATGTTTCAGTGTTTGTGTCACATACAAACCTTTACTATTCTCGTTATCACAATCTTAGAATTAATCTTCCAAGCACAAACACTTTTCTCAAACAGGGAATATGCATATAGCAACTGAATTATTAACATGTTACATTAAATCAAATTCACAATATCCACGTTTAAAATTACCCTCACTCTTTCTTAAATTTCAGTGTCATTGGCTAGATGGTGTGACTTTAACTTGCAATATGAATAATGAAGTGAATATTACCCGTTTAATACGGCTGAAGAGGCGAGTACAATCGAGTTCAAAGATCATCTTTGTTCCCTGGTACTCCATTGATATTCTGATATATATCCACCTGGATACAGTCGCTCTCGGAATCCAATCACGTTGCCCTGCTCGGTGCCGGTTTTGTAAGCATACAAATGTTACAAGCTGGAAAATCCCCATCGAGTAATGTGTCTACCTCACACGTCCCATTTGATTTCGGGCGACTGTTCACTTCATGTAGATGTTTGGCGTGATACAATGCTAGCGTATGATATTCTAACCTTTCTAGCATATACGCTGCATATGAAGTTACCAGTGGCGAAATGCTTTAAAGCTACTAATCGTTGCATGAATACAAACACGATGCTTTCTAAACCTGGCAAAATTGTTTCATAGTAACTGTCTCGCACTACCTGATCTGCTTATGATGGCTATGCCAGGCTCATCTGCACAACTAAATAGAAGAAGTGTTCAGACTAAGCATAGCATAGCAACTACTCGGCTCGGCTACGCAGAGTGAAGTGCTCTGAACAACCATATCAGTGCAACTGTTCGGCGCGACTACGCAAAGTGAAGTGCTCTCACAATCTATATGTTTGTTTTCCTGTTCGACGTCCAGTGAGGTAACGGGGAGAGGTTGATGTCGCTGCAGTCGACAGCACTTGTTAGCCCGGCCTTCAGAATTTAGGGTGACGTAACTTTAAAACGTCACACCGTCTGTTTTAAGCAATAATTATTAGCATGTTATTAGCTCCAGAAATTATTTTCTGGCATTCAGGTTTTAGAAAGGTAACCTTACTTTTTCTAAGACCTATACCATATTGCGGGTTTTTTTTTTGTAAAAAATTGAAACTATTGAATGGTAGAAATTCGATTTCAGCGTCATATTTTTCACCCTAGCAATTGGAGGTTAATGCAACTTTACGTATCATTTAACGTAAAACAGTAGATGTCAAGTACCCGCAGAAAAGACGGTGCTAACCATTATGTACACAATATAATATTTCATTAATTTTTACGGAATTTAAACAATTAATGCGAACGCAAATAAATAACGCATTTTATGGGTAAATAGAAAAACTTTAGTTTTCTCGAAAGAGTTCTATTTAATAATTTTAAATTGAGTTTAGGTGCATTTGTATGATTTCGAGGAAATTTGCTGCCTATACACCTACGCACACGTATTTTCAATCAATGTATGGTTTGAAAAATGAAATACACTGTATATAGAAGCACTTTGCTTTAGAAAGATGTAAATGAAAAATTTCACTCAACCTTGCACTGTGAGATGACGAATGTCTTGTAGAAATCATTCAACGATAGACCATACAATAACCTTGAGGGATTCAACATAGTTATTTTCCGACGTAAAAATAATTAACGTGTAAGAACACGTTGGAGAGTAAATCTAAACACCCTAAACACATCCTTATATACCGAGTGAGTCTTCCCAGCCTACGAATTCAGAACTTATGCAGACTCGGCGTTGTACAGACTATGTCGTCCAATGCATCGCGTTGTATCAACATCGGCCGAAATGACTGTTTTGTACCGCTATGCGTACAGTGACTTGCACTTGAAGCGCAACAGTGTGCCTTCAGTAGTGAAGATCCTAGGTTGAAATACCGTCACTTGAAGGTACTTTTTATGTTTACTAAATTTAACAAGAACTGATAGCATGGATGTGTCGTTTCACTTAATTAGTTTAATTATGCAAATTTCCTTAAATATAAATTGTTATTTGTTAGAATATGTTTTAATGTGCACCGTAAATAAATGCATATAACATGGTAATTATAACTTACAAACCTAAGGAATCATTAAATAATATTTTACTATTTAAAGAAATTCCTTCATACAAAATAAAGCCGATAAATTATTCCGAAAGTTTGCATATGCAGTACATAAATACATATAAACTGATTAACGTTTGCAAGCCAATATTATGATCGTCGTGAACCTCTCTGGTTCCCAAAGTAGTATATTTAAAGTGACTATAGCATTATGCCGGACCATCACACAGATAAACCTTTACAATTTCCCGTTTCCTCCACGTGGTTGTAATAGGTGTTCGAACGGACCACCGTGCCAGCGGATGCAAGATCTGTCTAACCATCATCGCCAGCCTAACCCGGCGCAACATGGCCGGTGTGATGTCACGGCAAGCTAAAACGATGCGTTCCTTGAGCTTTTTGGGGTCATTGGCCACTGCTGGTATACGATAGCTTTAAGGTAACTCCATAAGAAGAAATATAATGGGGTTAGGCTGGGTGCTGGCCACCCTATTGGTCCATGCCGCCCGATCCGTCGCTCAGGGTATGTGGCATCGAGGCAAGCCATTACACGACGGGTCGAATGAGCTGGCACCCCATCATGTTGGTATCACATAGTCGGTTCTGCAACGATACTTCATCCAATACAATAGGCAGCTGGTTTTGTAGGAAGTGGATATAGCAATTCCCAGTGAGCTGGCCATCATAAAATATAGGGCCTCTTAGACGATCATCGAATATACCAACCCAAATGTTGAAACCCCATTGGACTTGTAAGGCGCCTCTCGCATCAAATGTGGGTTTACAATGCTCCAGTAATGCATGTTGTGGCGATTTACATGGCCGTGTTCTGGAACCCTGCTTCGTCTGTAAATAACACAGTTGCCAAAAATGATCTTGTTCAGTTTGTCGTATGATCCACCTAGCGAACGCCACTCTCCGCCCATGGTCCGGCTGCAGTAGCCCCTAGTCTAGTTGAAGATGATAATGGTGAAACTTTGCATGATGTTATTTTAATGCTATGTTCTCCACGCGGAAGATTGGCTAATATTGAAATGCCTATGAATGTCCCTCGTACTACAATGAGGATGCTGAATGACACAATCAGTCACACGATCCGTCGTTGCTTGTCACAGACAGTATGACCTCTTCGTGGATGTGCACTGTCTTGTGCCTGTTCCTGATTCCAGAAGGCGGTTCGCAAATCGCAATAACGTGCGATCTGTAAGACGATATCTGCGGATATAGATGGCGTGCCTCCGTTGCATTCTGCTGCGCTCCCCCGTATATTAATGCATGCCCGGGTAGTCTATTCGAAAACATTGTGAGCACGAACGCCTGGAACTGCATATTTATGCAAATATACTTCTAGTGCATTCGGAAGGAAATCATAATTTGCTAGAACTTTCTCGAAACATGAACAGAAATGAATAAATAATTCATTTATTCGCAGGCGTGATTAGAACTTCCGACCTTCACCACGACCTACTAGAGCACGTTAACAACAAACACCACCATAGCCATATATATATACATACATACTAAAATCCGATTAACGCGTATGCAAGTACATAGATTTGATATCCATGCAAGCCCGACGCTATAGTTGGATGGTTTTACATGTCACGTGATTATTTTAGCCAATAATATTATAGTGATTTCGGCTTTCATAGAGAATATATCTACATGCATGGTATTCAATGATTCTCAAATAAATAAACTATTTGAAATTTTTGGAAAGGAGCTTTCTTTCTTGAAAGTTCAATGCTTTTTTAGCTACCGAAACATCGTATTCGTGAAATACGTGTTGATTTTGAAAAGACTAAAAAGGTTGTAAATGTTTGAAGAGAATCGTTCTGTAAATTTTACAATAATTTTCATCCTCACTGTTAAGGTTTAGAGTGAGAGAGAGAATTGAAAATTTATTTTTGGAAATTCAATAGTATTTAGCCATGAAAGCGTCTGTGAATACCCATTGATCTTGAGTGAAATACAACCCACAAAGTTTTGAAGAACCTTTTTTTGCCGGGGGGGATGCAATAGCATTTATATATGATGGTGTCTTATTTGGAAGTAAACATTGATTTTGAATAGAATAACAATCACAGATTTTTGAACAGTCTTTATTTAAATTCTAAAATAACTGCCAACCTTACTGTTATGGTTTAGAGGGGAGAGAGAGAGAACTGAAGATTTATTGAATATACACAAGAATGTATTTCCCAAACGAATTTATGTGAAGGCTGCTTTTAGAAATTTATGTGTGTGCTAATTGTGAATAGAGCCTGTTCAAAATCGTGTGTAAAAATGCAAAAAACCTTTTGCGATTTATTATCAGAGACTAGCGCACGAAAAAGGCCTTTTTCGACGGTAATTTCAAACAAACTTCGTGATTGTGTGGAAAGAATATCCTGACTTGCTAAAAAGCGTGTCAATGAAGCGTATTCACCTTATTTTCCCTTGCATGGATGGTGTTATGCGCGCACACATGTGTTCCATTATCCATTCACAAAAGCATCCAAATACCGGAGGAAAGCGAGGTGAATTGGAGAATCCCTTCCATTCACTACCAATGTGTAAAGAACTCTAAATATTATTGCATGGATAGAAGTTAATGTAGGCTCTGATTTTGGCTTCAATAAATGCTGTAACTTTATTCAGATAGATTTTCAATAACGTGAGATGCTAGTATACTTTTCTCAATGAATGAAATATGCTATTTATAATGAATTTGTTGCACGCCGAAATTAAGGACGATAACCTTTTTATTATGACTGTACGGAGATAATCGGTATCACCATAACATATACTCTCTGCGAGAGATAGAAGTTAGCTATGGAATTTATTTTTCTTAACCTGGGGCTTACTGATGACTAGAATAAGCCAAGCGTATTGTCATTTTTCTTTCAATGTAAGCTGAAGAGCATCTCTCTCCCTCCCTCTCCCTCTCCCTCTCTCTCTCTCTCTGATTACTTGCCGTAGGTGGAAAGCGCGCTTCGAAATTTCTTAGAATGCAGCTTCTTTGTATATTGGCGGATCTAAATCCCCCATCTCCTGATGTAAATATTTCGGGATTAGATGCAAATGTTGAATATGATTTAATAAAACTATTGGTTTATCAACTTTAGGACAATTAGGATTAATAATAAGAATTTTATCTTTAGGCTTTGATGATTTAGCATTTTTTCATTTATTAACTCATGCTCGGATGTCAGTATAGCCGCGATTTAAGACACCCGGCGAGATATTTTTTTATTAATGATGGAAGGGCGCCATTGGGAATGCGTGCGACATATTCGTTTGTTATAGACACAAATATTGCTGGAAGGAGGATTTTCTTGGGAAATGACACTTTTCCCACAGCTTCTTTTAAGCTATCGTTGGAATGCAGCGCCTTTCTTAGAGAGATGGAATCATTCTATAGTATATCGTGCTATTGTGATACAAGAGTCCAGTGTATTTTCTCTAAGTCAGTCGCGGGCTTTGGTATAATGGAGTTTTTTGAATTGAATTATTGTACAATGCAAGTCTTCTTGAATGCAGCAGGTTTTTTAAGGGTGCGTGAGAGAAAAGTCAGGTGAGGTATTGATTGGAATACTTAAGTGTCTTGGAATGCCATGGCAATCTTTGGAATGTGTTGTGCGAATGTTTGAATAGCCCCGTAAAAATTCCATGAATGCAGGGGTTTCTTTGAGGGTGCATGAGGGGAAATGGGGTGAGGTATTAATTAGTATGCAAGAGTGTCATGGCCCGCCCATGCCAGTCTTTGGAGTGCTGCGGAGGTCTTTGTAATGACGCGTGAGAATTCCACAACGCTGGATTGTGGGGTTTTCTTTAAGGGTGCATGAGAGGAAAGTGAAGTGAGGTATAAATTAACACGCTTAAGCGTCCTGGTTCGCCCATGACCGTATTTGGAGTGCTGCGGAGGTCTTTGCAATGAAGCGTGAGAATTCCACAGTTCTGGAATGCGGGGTTTTCTTTAAGGGTGCATTAGAGGAAAGTGGGGTGAGGTATTAATTAACATACTTAAGTATCCTTAAGCCCGCATGGCGATCGTTGGAATGTGATGTGGGGTTCTTTGTATGTCACGTGAGAGAATACGACATTCCAAAGACCACCACCCAGCTATAAATATCGTGTCCAATAGTGAACGTGGCATTCTAAGAGGCAAAAAGGGATTAATTACCATCTTCTTTTGGCAATAGCAAGCAGAAGAAGGATTATAACACCTGCCAATGTCACCTGCCATCTTTTTTGGCCAAAGAATACACGATTTATGACAACCCCCATTGTCAGAATCGCTTCCATGAATGCCCAAGGAAGCGTGGTCGGTGCGGTGAGGTATTAATTAGCATATCATTTGCATAATGTTAATAAATAAGTGTCCTTAAAACCGCAAACATATACAACTCCTCTCAAGATTGACGAATACTAAGTTCTGGATTTCGAGTAAGAAACAACTAAAGCCTAATGTAGCCTACTTGTTTGGTTTCCTTGTTAAAGTTGTGTTTTGTGTTCAGACTTTCTACCAAATAATAAGCTATGGAACAAATCGAGTTTGTAATAGGAGTAAACTCACGTGATTGTAAGTCTTTTAATATGCCCAACTATTTTGTTCTCAGGATCCTTCCTGCAGCTTTTAGATTTAAGACATCTTTTCAAAGTGATTTTTGGAATTCCAAATGCTTTGGCAGCACCATTTATTGCCATCTTTCTTCTTCTATATTTTTACAGCATCATTCAGGGCATTTTCCGACCATTCCCTTCGTCTTGTTGTCCCTTTACGTTTGAATGATGTTGGCATTTTTTCTGTAAAGGTTAAAAAAAACAACTCTTAGAATCCGTTTATATTTCAAACGGAAAATAAATTAAATTGTTAGGAATTTATTAATTTACAGGACTAATAGTTAGGTAAGGTCCGTCTATCGCATGTTCAATTATCCCTAAAAAAGTGACCCGACTATCCTATTTGTCAGGGATAGATGGACCATCTACTCAACCGTCCTCCGCCATGTTTTCTCCATGCCATTTATGTTTACGTTTATACCTAAACACTTGCTTAAGTTATATCCTTGATGTTGCGTCGAAAGCGCTTAAACTAACGTAAATGTAAAAGGTAGCCTAGCGTAATAAATTTTTCAATTCACCCAAAGTCATCGATATAATTTTCTAAAGAATTACCTGAAATACTGAGGATAAAATTTTCGCACGACTACAGCGCATGGAGTATCACAACTATACACACTTACTGCAACGCTGCTTGGTAGGGCTGTGAATTATTAAAACGCTTCATCTAACTCAGTGGTCCATCTAATTCGGATTTATGCCGAGATTACGTACAACTTAACGTAACGTGACTTAAATTAACGCAACGTAATGCGAAAGTCTAACACATTGTATTAAATGGAGCTATTTAGGTTTGACTTAGCGTGACTTAACGTGTCATAACTTAATTTTTTTTGCTTGTTTACCCAGTTTATGCTTACCGAGTTTTATGTTTACTTCACCACTTATTACCGTAATACACATACAACACACGGATACACACAAACACTCATGTCCGTGTTGGGACTCGAACCCGCGACTCTTAGTTTGGCGGACCAAGAGTTTAGCAATGCCAAACTTTTGCTTCTACGTACGTTAAGTTTGACGTCACCGGTAATTAGAACCAATCGGAGTGAAGCAGTAGCATGAAATAATAAAACCAACTACCAATCGGGATCATTTTTGTTACGTTAAGTGCATCCTAATTGGACTTTTAGTTCAGTAGGATTTCATAACCTCACGTTACGTCCCGTCGCGTTAAGTCACGTTAAGTAAAGTTCATCGTAATCCCGGCATTACCCTATATAAGTTCATGTTGCCAGTGTGATCACACGAACTTTATACTTTTTGATGTGACTTTTGGTACTAAATGCACCGGTAGCTGTTTTTCTGTGGCATAGCCGAGAGTGTCGGTCTTGGAACCTTACGCCAATCTTTGTACACTGTATGTTTACCTAACCATCTTAACTGCAATAGAAATAATTTATGCTTCAAACAGTTGTTTTACTTCTGACCATCATCCGCCAAAGCTACCTTGTCTTCCCACCTTGACGAATTATCTACTTAAAATTAAATAATCAAATCCGTCTGTCAAATCATGATATTCGGGATGCGACAAATTTTCCTCGGTTCTCTATTATGGCGTTTCACTTTGGGAAGTTGTTATTCACACTTTTCTGTTGGGAAAATTCGTTCACGTCACTTAAAAGGTTTATTTTACTAAGCAGTAGTAATCATAAACGTTTATCAGTAAATGTTTCCCTCCGTTGTAGTATCAAAAACGTTTACGAATTTTCCTAAAGAAAATGCTTTTAAAATCTGAAAAGAAGTTTCCTTTGCGCACTCGGAAGAAATAGTTTTGAACCTAAGAATTTTTAGGGTATTTCTTGTGGACTGGCAAACTTTATGATTTTCGCGCGACCAGAGAAAGGCTGGTTGGGATTGATAAACACAGTGTTGAAATATACCACAATGAGCTTTAAGCTGATCATACAGGCTCACCGCCAACAGGGAGACTCCATAGATAGACAATAACAGGTCCCAGCAGTTGTACCTTTCACATTGGCAACAAAATGCTTACAAATGTTGGTTTCAACATGTGTTAAAACGCTGCTTTGCATTTTTTGTGCATGCGAAAACAAAATATTAGCAACTTCTCTTATGGGCAGTTTCATCAATCATCGTTTACATCTTGACGATTGTTTTTTCTTTAACAATCTTTTAACTCTTATTTTTGCATTTCTTAAATATAGAGGTTTATTTTTACGATTGTCATACTCATTGCCAAAATTTACGTTCAGAAATCTGTCGTGTGGAAACAGCTAATGCATGCGAGTGCAGCGGGATGAAAAAGATGTAGCGAGACAAACAGTGCTACGAATGATGCATGCGAAACTAAGGATTGCAACAAAGGAATACCGGAACCTGTAAAGAAGCCTAAAATAAGAAAGTATTTAAATTTTAACAAATGACATTTTTATTAACAAAAGACAATTAACCTTGCATGTTCACAAGGAATTTATCGTCCAAAACTCCTCACCACACGGCAGGTGCAGAGAGCTCACCACACTATTCCAGAAAAGGTCTGAATACACTATAAGGAAAGGATTGGGATTTTAAATGTTTGTTTTATAGCCTTTTCTACTTTAATTCGGTTTTTTTCCTTCAGAAAAGTGGGACATTTCGTGTTCTGGTTGGACAAGTAGGGTTTCTTGGAGAAACTGTCTGAAAGCAGGACTTTGCCGGATAAAGCGAGATGTCTGGGATCCCTAGACACACTTCTTCTTCTTTAATTGATTACCATATTCTTTGGGGACTTACAAACCAATGTCTTGGATCAGTAGCCTGTCGAGTAGCAAGCAAATTTTGGATGATAGCATATCCAGGATTTTTTATTGAGTTTTATTTATGGACGCTCTTTAACTACTATAGTTCTTAGCGTTCCATTCTATATTGGGCGTGAAAGACCGGAAATTTTGCTCAGAGGCCTCTTATCAGGCTTGAGGTTCTTTTACGTGCCGTAAATCTACTACAATGTACCACTAGTCCACGGAGGACGACTATATCCAGGATGATTGATCAGCCCAATGCCTGGTATGGCGGTGAAGAAGAAGGAAATGAAGTGTAGTGATGAAAGGGAAGATATCAGAATTCGTGGATCAAATTATCGAACCCAGCATTCGCCTAGCGACTGAGGAACATTGGAAAAAACATTCGGACAGATTGGTGAGCTCCGGAGGTTTGAACACGGGACTTCCCGAATGCAGCTAAAGACATTACCGCAAGAGACATCCCGCTCGATTCCCAAACACAACATATTAAATTACAAACTAAAAGGAAAATAAAGATATTTGACGGCCATTAGCAAGATGGTAAGGCTAGCAAGTCTCCTGATGAGGTACTGATCTAAAAGTCCTAAATTCATAAAATGGAAGAAGTAGTTCAGGATGAAACTTATATGATGTTTGATTTATTTGTTAACACTTTGTTTCAACATTCAGTAGTGAAAAACCTGTCTCCATATCGGTGTAATAGTCCTGTGCATCTAATTGAGTAAAATATAAAATGTCAAAATACTGGTACTTGTTATAAGGAGAGATGCGTAGGAGTAAAAACCAACGTAGGAGGAAGCAAGTGTTGAGAAAACGTGTAAGTTTATTAGGTGCTATGTTATACAGCTCTTGAATGAGGTAACCTTATTTTTTAACAAATTATACACATTAAATGCTTATAAACTATACGCGGTGTAGCTTTTTAAGAGAGTTTCTCCAGCATTGGAGAGAAAGCGTTCCTAAGCTTCTGTGTGGCGTGTACACAAGGGCGTGTACACAAGGACATTTACTCCAATCGTGTTTTCTGACCGAAATGAGTTAATTCTTACCTTGTTTGTGCTGCTGATATAAAAATACATGTTATGCGTTTCTCTTTATGTGAATCCATAGTCCTGTTATTCCTTTTTTGTATGACATCCTTGATAAGTGCTTTCTCGGTAGGTTACCATTTGTCGAATGAGTCTTTGACGGTTTCTATAATTGAATTTGAGGCAGTATTTTTTAACAATTAAATTATATCAGTCAAATTATATAATATAAAATATAATAATAGTCCGCCTTACAGCAATATGTGTATGCTATAATATATAAAGTGTATATTACAATCATTGTATTGTGTTTGTTTTATTATGTAGATGTAAAAAATGTTATGTGAATGTATTACGTAGTTTAACAATGTAGGAGCTGTGAGAATAGAAGCAAGCTGCTTTCCGTAACAAACAGAATTACAAAGTAAAAGCCGAAAGTTGCTAACAATAAGGTAACCTTGAGACAACAATAAATTATAAAGTTTAAAAAGGTTACTAATAGTTCCTTGGAACAATAATAATGTAATATTTAAAACAGTTTATAAGTAGCCAATCGACAATTAGAAAAGCTAAAAGTTAAATTCAATATTCAATTGGAGTAGGATTAGCCAATCACAAACTAGAAATAGAGAAAATGTACAAATTCAAACGGTAGACGCTAGAAGCAAGCGTACCCAAGCAGTTCGGTTCGGTACGGGTCAGTGATTGTATGTGAGACTTGAAAATTCGTTGCGGTGAGAATAATATAAAGTTTACCTGTTAAAAGTGCAATTAACAATAATCTCACAGCTCTATAGTAGGATACATCAGTGAAGTGTTATTTAACCCTGTGAAGGATTAATAAAAAGGTATAATACAATTATAATGTGTGCAAGCCTTGTTATTTAGCCGCACCGTCCTGTTAAAAGACACGTGCTCTACAAATTACTACTGACAAAGCCGAAGAATATATACATAAATAAATATTAAAAATAAAAAAGTTGGTTCTTAAACGTGGGGCGAAGGCCACCGGAAAGTTTGTACCGTACGTGGGGCGAACACTCCTAGAAGCAATCTCCTGAAAATTGTCATCCATTACGTGTTTGGTATAAAGGAGCAAGTTGGTGCCTAAACGTGGTGAAACCTCAATAATAAACTCCCGCAAATTTGAAATTCTGGCATTTAGTGAATACTATCCTTTTCATATGGGTAAATAAACTGATTCTCCAAACCATGTTCCAGTTCAATGATAAATGAAGAATGCTCTCTGTTCCTTTCTCAAGCTGTGGAAAAACAGTTTGAAATTCGAACAAAAAGAACCTAGTCTGTCTTTCATAAGATGAATTCAAGTGATCTGTGCTACCTGCTGCGCCCTATGGTGGTGCTGTACATTTTATTTCATTATATATATATATATATATATATATATATATATATATATATATATATATATATATATATATATATATATTTGCCGCATTTTCCTTTCATGATTGCTCAACACTTTTTAATTTCTTTACTACGTATACTAAGTAGGGGAAGTATTGCATTTCACCCAAAAATTCCATACCGAGATTTCGCCGGAAGTACATGATTTGAGGCCCCCTGAATCAAAAAAAAAAACTTTAGAAAAATGTCCGTGTGAGGGTTCGTGTGTCTGTGTGGATGTGTGTCTGTGAACAGCATAACTCAAAAACGTAAAGTTGGATAAATACCAAACTTAGTACATATTTAGGTTCAGTATCTTTAAAAGATGCGACACGACGATTTTTAAGAAAATCCCCCACCCCAGACTACCCTTTACATGGAAAATTTTTCAAAAATGTTGCTTTTCTCAAAAATGACTCTTAACGATTTTCATTAAGATATCATATGTCAAATGAAATGTATATCTTGAATTTTTGGAAATGTCCCAAAAAGTCCTCTCCATTCTGAATAGCTTTTGCATAACTGATAAACCATAAGAGATAGAGAAACTTTTTTACACAAAAAATATAGATCTCGTTGAAACACACAGTTTATATTATATACACTTTTTGTGGAGTGAACCGTTTCCGAGATATTCATTGTTATTTGTTTGAATTTTCCAATACTTATACTTTTCCCAAATGGGAATTTGTTATTCGGTTCTTCTTCTTCTTCTTCTTCTTCTTCTTCTTCTTCTTCTTTTGTTGCAGGGTCTTGGACACGCAAAGAGAATGAAATGATCCACATAGTACAAGATTTTACTATCACTTAAAACCTGCCATATTCCCCTTGTACCTACAAGAAAATCAGCAATAGTCTGCAAATGTTTATCTAGATTAATATGAAGTAGGCGGAGAATAAGCGTTTGTAAAAGTAGTTTGTACAAGAGTAGAGAAACTCTTTTGAGCGTAGCACATCAGATTTTTGTGCTTAGGTATACACTCATTAAACATGCTTTTCATTTTGCTTCCTATGTTCTCATTTGAAAACTAGCCCATAAGTTGCAAGATATATCTGGATAACCATCCTCCGGTAAGCATTTTCAGCACAGTGCATAAAGTTAGCAACTCATCCCACAATTTATATACAAAAGGGTAGAAAGAGCCCTCAACTGGGTAATTAATTTACAACTTTGACGCATTTAACCTGAAGTTGTACTTCAAAATAGTTACAATCGTATTATCACTGTGACTGTTCACTGAACAACGGAAATTGCTCCCTTTTTCACATTATCTTTCCGTATTCTAGAACAATGGTAAAGTGCGTCATAAATATTCCAAGGCTATACAAACTCCTCAGTTGAAGTTTCAGAAATAAAGGAGAAAGAAAAGGTTCGTCTGAAAAATACGTAAACTTCAATTTTATATATAATTTGACTATAACTTTCGCTTTTGAGTCAAATTCCACATTAAAAGACATGAAAAGAGTACAAGTCTTTTTGAACATTTCGCGCTTTTCGCATTTACGAAATATCACCACCTAGTAATGTCGTTTGGCACTTCATACCTTTCGAGGGAAATTCTTTACTCTAAGTAGACTTTCTAAGCATCTAGGATGGATAGCTCAGTCGGTAGAGCATGAGACTGTTAATATCAGGGGCGTGGGTTCGAACCCTTCCCTGGGCGAAGTACTTTGTTGATGGGCTATGTCTTAGAAACGTAATGCATAAATAAAAAAATACACTCACATGACTTACTCTACTCTTGTACAAACCATTTTTACAAACGCTTATTCTCCATCTACTTCATGTTAATCGAGATAAACATTTGCAGGCTCTATCTTATTGCTAATTTTCTTGTAGATGTAAGGGGAATATATATTTACAAGGGCAATATAGAAATACAGTAGCCTTTAAGCACATACATACCTCTTAATAGCTTGTTGCTATGTGCAGCACCATTCCCTTCCACAAATTAATACTCTTTGCATATCCAAGAAAAAAAAATGAACAATGAATTCCTATTTGAGAAAATAAGTATTGAAAAATTTAAGGAAATAACAAGCAATATGTCGAAAATGGTTCACTCAACAACAAAAATGTTTATGACATAAATTGTGTATTTTAACGCGATCTATATTTTTTGTGTGGTAAAATTTTGTCTATCTCTTATGGTTTACCAGTTATGCAAAAGTCGTTCACAATGAAGAATACTTTTGGAGGCATTCCCAGAAAATTCAAGATATACATTGTATTTGTCATGAAAATATCTTAAACATATGATATTTTAATCAAAATCGTTAGAGCCATTTTTGAGAAAATTAAAATTTTCGAAAAATGTTCCATGTAAAGGGTAATCTGGGGTGGGGGGATTTTCTTGAAAACCTTCGTGTCGCATCTCTGGAAGATATTGATCCTAAATACCAAGTTTGGTGTTTATCCGACTGTTCGTTTTTGAGTTATGCTGTTCACAGACAGACACACAGACAGACAGACAGACACACACACGGACATGTTTCCAAAAATGCTTTTTTTGGATTCAGGGTGTCTCAAAACATGTATTTCCGGTGAAATCTCGGTATCGAATTTTTGGGTGGAATACAATACTTGCCCTACTTACTATACGTAGTAGAGAAAGTAAAAAATCGAATGAAAATGTTTAAGAATGGCAATCACAGAGATAAATTAATATTGTATACGTTTAACCACCAAAAGAAAGAGAAGCTGGAAAGCACAAATTATACATATGTTTGTATTTTGGGAACTTTTCTTACTCATCGTTGTAACTTTATCATGATACATATATAGCATAGAAGAAATTTGTTATAATCTTAAAGAGAAAGTGCACAGATTGGTGTGCCTGTGCTATTGGAATAATGCGACTGCTTTCCTTGGTTCATCTCTATAACTGACTAATCTACCTTATGCGTTTTAAATGTTAGTTATGATATGGTATAAATACGAATAATACTTAACACAAACTGTTGAAATATATTTGGCTTAAAGTAACATACTTAGTAAGCTATAATAATCCTTCAGCATCAACACATAACACTTCTTTCCTTGGGCATAATAGTATAAACAAACAAAGCAAGATTGTCGGTCTTAATAGCAATGTCAGTTATAAAAGCATTTGTTTGTTTTGTGTACTTCATTCTTTTTACTTTCTCTACCACGTACATAATAAGTAGAAAAGGTATTACATTGCATCCAAAAAATTATATTCGAGATTTCACTGGAAATACATGTTCTGAGACCCCCTGAATAAAAAAAAACTATTTTAGAAAAAGGACCGTGCGTGTGTTTGTCATGCATGTGTGTGCATGTGGGGTGTATGCGCGCGCCTGTCTGTATGTCTGCGAGCAGCATAACTCAAAAACAAAAGTCGAGAAGCACCAAAATTGGTACTTAAGAGCAGTATCTCCCAAAGATACGACAAAAAGTTTTTAAGAAAATCCCACACCCCAATTACCCTTACTTGGAACATTTTTAGATTTTTTTTATTTTCTCAAAAATGGCTAACGATTTTGATTAAAATATCGTATAGGGACGCTGTTTAGATGACAAACGAAACGTATATCTTGAACAGCCTCTGAAGTCCTCTTCATTCGGAAGAAATTTTATATAATCTTGTACAATTGGTAAACATTAAGCGATAGAGAAAGCATACTACACAAAAATTGTGGTTCTCTTTAAAACATTATTTACTTCAAAGAACTTTTTTGCGGTATAAGCAATTTCAAGATATCGTTATGAATGGTTCGAATTGTTCAATGCATTCTTTGAAGTCCTGTCGACATTCATTTATTTCTCGCGATTGCATGGAAACAGTAGAGAATTTTAAGAACAGTGTATAGCGTCCAGTTCTTAAACATTTGACTGTCGCTGTTTCCTTTGTATCTATAACGAAATCTGTTTAAAATGAAGTAGATAGACTTTAATAAGAATAATTTATACACGCACTAATAAACGACAGAGGAGGGTAGAGAAAGTCTTGTGAATGTAACACGTCTCCTTTCTCCATTTGGCAATGAGCAAACGTTATTATGACTTGTCTCAAATAAGACATTAAAGCAGTTCCTTTACATTATACGTGCGTATTTCTGCTATCTCCATTCGTGCACAATACAAAATAATCTATTTTGTGTTATTTCACCTGACTTTCACTATGCATTATCGTTTACTTCTGTGTAGCTTCTACAAACTTTCTTACGAAGTTTATTTTTCTATCTACTATGTTAATCGAGACAAGCTTTTTTTTTTGCAGAAGTAGTTTAATTATTACTTTCTCTACTACGTATAGTAAGTAGGGGAAGTATTGTATTCCACCCAAAATTTCGATACCGAGATTTCACCGGAAATACATGTTTTGAGACCCCCTGAATCCAAAAAAAAAGCATTTTTGGAAACATGTCCATGTGTGTGTCTGTATGTCTGTGTATGTGTCTGTCTGTGTGTCTGTCTGTGAACAGCATAACTCAGAAACGAACAGTCGGATAAACACCAAACTTGGTATTTAGGTTCAGTATCTTCCAAGGATGCGACACAAAGGTTTTCAAGAAAATCCCCCCCACCCCAGAGTACCCTTTACATGGAAGATTTTTCGAAAATTTTAATTTTCTCAAAATGGCTCTAACGATTTTGATTAAAATATCATATGTTTAAGATATTTTCATGACAAATAAAATGTATATCTTGAATTTTCTGGGAATGTCTCCTAAAGTATTCTTTATTGTGAACGACTTTTGCATAACTGGTAAACCATAAGAGATAGACAAAATTTTACTACACAAAAAATGTAGATCGCGTTAAAATACACAATTTATGTCATATACATTTTTTTTGTTGAGTGAACCATTTTCGAGATATTGCTTGTTATTCCCTTAAGTTTTTCAATACTTATTTTCTCAAATGGGAATTCGTTATTCCTTTTTTTGTCTTGGATATGCAAAGAGTTATAATCTGTGGGAAAGGGAATGGTGCTGCACCTAGCTACCAGCTATTAAGAGATATGTATGTGCTTAAAGGCTACTGTTTTTCTATATTGCCCTTGTAAATATATTTTCCCCTACATCTACAAGAAAATTAGCAATAAGATAGAGTTTGCAAATGTTTATCTCGATTAACATGAACTAGATGGAGAATAAGCGTTTGTAAAAATACTTTGTACAAGAGTAGAGAAAGTCATGTGAGTGTAACACATCAGATTTTATTTTTCGTTGTAGACACATGTAGATACAGGAAACAGAATCGATAGTCAAATGTTTAAAAGCTTGTTGCTAAAAGTCGGCCTTGAAGTTTTGTATTTTTCTATGATATTGTGAAAAGCAATTGAGTACGACAACACTTTAAAATGACAACATTTTGAACATTCAAAATAATAATAAAGTATATAACGGAAATGGCTAATGCCACAAGAAAAGTTGTTTAAAATAAAATTTGTGTTTTAAAGAGTTTTAGATTTACTGTGGAGTAAGTTTTTGCGTATCTCATATCGTTTACCAGTTATACAAATTATATAACATTCTTTCCGAATGAAAAGAATATTCGCAGACTAACCTCAGAACATTTAAGACAGTTTTTATTTACTATATGAATATCTTCAAGATATGGTATTTTAATCAAAGTCGTGAGAGCCATTTTTGAGAAAATAACAAACATCAAATGTTTTTCCAGTAAAGGATAGTTTGGAGTGGGAGGATTTTCTTGAAAATTTTCGCGTTGCATTTGTGGAAGATGTTGAACTCAAATACCAAATTTCGTACTTTCTAGAAATGCTTTGTGGTTCAGGGGCCGTCTAAACTTGTATTTCTGGTGAAATTTCGACATGGAATTTTTGGGTGGGACTCAATACTTCCTCTACTTAAGTTAAGTATGTAATAGAGAAAGTAGAAATGTATTCTTCCCCTTCCATAATCTTCTTCCTTTTCCTTCACACCAGTGACAATCCATATAATATACCTAGAAATTGCACAGCTGCACGTGGAGCTGATAGAGGAGAATACTTTTGGCCCCTTTAAGTCAAGCCCACACATGAATTTCCTCATGCAAATTACAGTTATTAATAACTATTTACCAGCGCTATAGAAGATGGCATCCCTCACACCTTCTAAGAAAGTTTCCATTAAGACGCATTAGTTCTAGTGGAGTTGCTTCAATACCCCTATAGCGTACACTAAATCTCCAGTTGCTTAGGCGGAGACACTGAAGATCAGAGGAATCGGTTTCAGGCAGGGGTCTCTCGGCTCGCACTACTCGCACTCCAGCGGATGAACCCAAGCTGAAGGCATATCATATTTCTCATTAACTTTTTGACATAAAGTGTGATAAGGATCGCATTTATTCATGAATGGATATTTAAATTTTTTCCATTAAGATACTTAAACAAAACTGCCTTCAAGTACCACAGGTTCCACATTCTTCCCTATTTTTCTTGTTTTCTTCTTTTTCCTTCATATCAGTACAAATCCATTTTTCATTATCATGGACATTTTGGCATTTATTCTTGCGTACGAGGTTTTGTTTTGGGTACCAAATATGTTTTTTCTGAAAATATGTTAAATTTTTACATCACCTGTGTGTAAGAAACTCCAGTCGCCAGTTATATGGAATAAGAAGGATACACTTTTTACTCTTTGCACAAGAGAATGAAAAGTGCCTATAGGATAAACAAATAAATGAGTAAACAATAATAATAATAATAATTTACTGCATTTATGTGGACTGCTATTATAATTTCGTATGGGCATTCCTGATCTAAATACTGAATCCTTAAGAATGATTATGGAGGGGGCAGTTTTACTGTATATATATATATATATGTCTAAATGATAGAAATATGGATTATTAATTTAAAAGGTTTAATGTGAGCATGACACACAAAGCTTTCGATTTTAAATTTTGTTAGTTATAAATTTAAGAAAACTGAAAGAAAAATACATTTTTGAACGCATTTGCGTTATTATATATTAATAAAAACCAGAGTTAATATTTATAATTTACTGGTTATTTAAAAATAAAATAAATATTCTTGGAATTCGGAAAATATATATTATTTAAATAAAAGATACGCACTAAATTATTATATACAATTAAAGAAATAAATTAATATCGATTCTATGTTAGCACTAAACAACTAGCTTCATATAATCAAAAAAATTTAGAAAATGATCCTTAAGAAGAAATCAGACATAAAGAAATTTACGTTGAAGATTTAACTGTTCAGTTTTATTTGATTTCATTGGAGTAATACAAAAAATACACTTTAATCGAGAAGGAATTAGCAGCAAATTAGGTAATTTATGTAAAATACCTATCTAGAAAATACCTTGCTAACCTGAATATGAGACAGACGACGAAATGGGCGGTGTTGTATATTGAATGACCAAGCATCAAAACATCGTTTCAGAAATTAACATACATGCAGGTGTCAATATAAACGTACATTTTAACCCAAATAATTTTTCCATTGCTAAAGTAGCTCGACCACATTTAACGTATATAAACGCTGCTATAAGTATGTTAAAGTAAGGATATGTTTATCATTTGAAGGCTTAACACGTTAGTTTCACATTAACTACCAGTCTGCACGTCAAAACGATAACATATTTTGCCCACTCGTTATACAGGGCGGCTATAAAGTCTGGAAGCACAGGAGAAAGGGCCGTTTTAATTTACTTTTATCTTTGTTAAGTCATAGTGTGTTTAGTATCTATAGTATGTATATAGTGAGACCATTTTTCTATTGCTGTAACATACATCTGCATTACTACTTATTACTTTTCTGTTGGATTTTTAATGTTAATGAATTATGATAATGATGAAAAGCAAGTGAGTGGTGATAATTCGAATTTGTCAACAAGAAGAATAGAGACAGGACTTCTACACACAGGGGACCGGGTCTGCCTACGCAGAGACCACACCCTCACATGACCCAGGATTACTCGTGGGCCCATTCCGTTAGGGACGATACCTATTTTAAAACCCGCCCCCCTGCCTGGTCAGCTTTGGGCTAGGACTCATCCTGCCCACCCTTCCAAACGAGACGGAAGTGGATACGCCATTTACGCGCGTCAGGCCAATAGGGCGAACCCTACTGGGGGAGACTTCCGAACAACCTCAGTGGGGTCGACAGTTTCTAGCTACCGTCTACCAGCTATCCCTCATGGCTGGTTCCGGAGAACATCGAGGCGTCTCACAACCCCGCCTGGGCGGATAAAGCAGCCAAGCGTACCCAATCTCCCATGGGTGTCGGGAACCACTGCCCCGCCGAATCCAACCCAATCCGAACAACTCCCTTTCGGGAGGGGCTCGAATGTTCGGCCCGCGTACTTCTAGTGACGTCAGAAGTACCACGAATGCTCAGGGTCCGCAGCGCCCGCACCACTGCAGCTTAAGGGGACGAAGCCCTCCCCCCTTACGGGGTAAGAGACAGGACTGTTAAGTTCAATACGAATTATCCAGGTGAGGTCACCAAGCGGGACGGCTCAGTGACAACGTCTGTGGCCCGCATTCGGGAACAAGGCCGCCCACGCGGGTGGAGCTCATGGCGCAAGTTGCACCATCAGAAACAGTTTTGTAGAACATTAAAATGTTCTGGGAATACAAAAATATTGAAGTAAATCAGGTAATATAAACACATTTATTACAATTTTTAATCTCGTTCTGTCATTGTTAACTCAGTTTGTATCTTTAGGTTTGTTATTCTAAATGTGCTGTAAACCCCCCTCTAAAGTAATCTTAAGTACAAGTCATACTGTGTGGTATAATGTAGCATATTCATTTAGAAATGTACAAAAGGAACTGTAGCATTCTAGGTAGGTATGTAGTTGTTCACGTATAGCGTTATTACACTTACTATATTGGTGCATTTAGATAGTTGCAATAGGGTACATTGAAATACTATGTAATAAAATACACCATCTGTTGAATATTTTGTTTGTAATTTCTGGTGTAAATATTATGACGTTTTGTTGATTTTAACCTTCCAATTGTTTGTTTAAGTTTTATTAAATGCCGGTATCACAATAGCTACTATAGTATCTATAAACCGAGAGAGATGCTCAGCGGTAACATTATTATATTCATTTCGTTATTCATTTTTACTTTCTCTACTACTTATAGTAAGTGGGGGAAGTATTGCATTCCACCCAAACATTCTATATCGAGATTTCACAGGAAATGCATGTTTTGAGGCCTCCTGAATCCAAAAAACGTATTTTTGGAAACATGTCCATGTGTGTGTATCTGAGTGTCTGTCTCTGTGTCTTGTCAGAAAAGAACAGCCGGATAACCAAACTTGGTATTTAGGTTCAGTATCTTCCAGAGATGCGACACGAAGGCTTTCAGGAAAATCCCCCCACCCCAGATTACCCTTTACATGGAACATTTTTCGAAAATTTTAATTTTCTCAAAATGACTCTAGCGATTTTAAATAAAATACCATAAGTTTAAGACATTTGTGTGGCAAATGAATTGTATATCTCGAATTTTCTGGGAATGTCTCCAAAAGTATTCTTCATTGTGAACGACTTTTGCATAACTGGTAAACTATAAGAGATAGACAAAATTTTACTACACAAAAATGTAGATCGCGTTAAAATACACAATTTATGTCATATACATTTTTTTTTGTTGAGTGAACCATTTTCGAGATATTGCTTGTTATTCCATTAAACTTTCCAATAATTACACTTTTTCTCAAATGGGAATTTGTTATTCATTTTTTTGTCCTGGTAATGCAAAGAGAATGGAATACTCCACATAGCAATCAGCTCTTAAGATATTTGACTATCGCTTATAGCCTACCATATTCCCCTTGCACCTACAATATAATTAGCTATAAGATAGTTTCTGCAAATGTTTATCTTGGTTAACATGAAGTAGATGGGGAATAAATGTTTGTACAAAAGTGGAGAAGGTCATGTGAGTGTAACACATCAGATTTTTCTAAAAAAAATTATTTTTTATTCAGGGTGCCTCAAAACATGTATTTCCGGTGAAATCTTAATATGGAATTTTTGGGCGGAATGCAATACTTCCCCTACTTAGAGAAAGTAAAAATGAGCTTTCATAAGAATTGTTTGCAGATTTGGGTAGAGAAAGTCATGTGAAAGTAAGACATCAGTGGTTTTTCTTTATTTTACTGCAGTTTTCAAGTAAATCTTCGGCGCAGTTTGGCATGTTGTAGGTTACATTAGTCCTTTACCTACTTCACATAGAATTTATACAACATTTACTATCTGTCTGGTTCACTGATATTTGTATTAATGAATTTGCAGTTATTCAGTTCATGCAACAACTCAACTCGCGTAAAATGAGCAGAACTGTTAAACAGTCATTTTTGCGCATCGCAAATGATCATATGAATCATGGCTCTAATTGATTGATATTTAACTCACTTTTGCTACACATATGGTCCATATTGGATGACGTATGCATATGTGAAAGAATCACTGAAAAAGTTGTCTGAGAATCTTCACCTTTATTACTAGTTTACAATGCAGTTTGCAGACGATTGGCTAAGCATTGTAGTCCCTTTGTACCAACATACCTGTCAATAATATGGAAAGGCATCTCCGCAATGTTTACCTTCTATGTTAAGTGCTGTTTTTAACTTTTGGCGTCCCATTAGTTCTGAAGAAATAATTTTATGTGTGCACTTAAGTTTATTAGCTCGGATCAAGAAACAAAAGAAGTAAATTGCGCTAAATTATACAATCGCCTGGAACACATACGGAAGTGAAGCGTGCTTCTGCTGCTTTACGTTCCTCCTCGCCATTAAAGTTTATTGCTAATTGCGAACAAAGGGACGTTACTGCATATGACGTAAATCATGTTTATAGCTAGCTACCAGGTTGTGCACGTCTACATCTAAATAACGATGTGTTTATCCGTTTCTTGTAATGTGTGGTTACCGTATAAGTAACAAGAAATATTTAATGATGCAAATTCTAAGTGCTTGTAGTAAATGCATTATGCCGTTTAAATGCATTCTTCGACATTTCTTATCGGAATAACAGCTGTCACATCTCTGGACGTCGATAGATATATTTTGAATAGCTACTAATTAAAGTTAAACATACTGCACCAAATAAGTGCATTCATGGAATGTAAAATTGCAAACCAGTTGGGGAATTTAGTATTTTTCTCCGAGACTGAGCTATTTATGCATTCTTGATGCTTACGTATGACCCGAATCGAGAGTTTAGTAAACAAAAAGGCGACTATACACCGGGAGAGGCAATAGCTACGTGTCCAGGTATGCTTGGGTGTAATTTTCGATTTAGTAACGGGCAGAACATCTGAATTAAGTTTTGAATAGAAGTGCTGGTTGAATTAGTCTTTTAACATAATTTATTGTAATTATTTTCTTTAAAATACCGTTAAACTGTGTAATATATTTTACAACCGTATAACAGGATTTTCCGTTTTAAAATTATTGCTTTTAACTGGCTTACGTGAAAAGTAAAACGACCTTTAGTAACAAAACCTAATTCTTGTAATATCCAAGTAATGGAATCCGGTATACTGAATTTTGGATACTGATCTGTTAATACTTCTGACTTTTGTTATAAATAGAAACTTCATGCCATTATGCTTCATTATTTGCTCCTCCGTATGATAGAAGGTATAACGATCATTAAAATATTCAGTTTATAATGTAGAAACATTCTTCATGAAAATCTCTCACTCCTGACTCCCTTTACAAGGAAAAATGTTCGAAATTTTGATTTTCCCAAAAATAGCTTTAACGATTTCAATTAAAATACGGTATACTCGTATTAAAGATATTTACATAGCAAATAAAATGTGTATCTTGAGTTTTCTACGAGTGGCCTGTGAAGTCCCTATTCTTCTGAATGACTTTTGCATAATTGGTAAACTGTAAGAGTTAAGACACAATCTTGTAGATTTCGTTAAAGCACACAATTGTCATTTAATTTTTTTGGAGTTAACCATTTCCGAGATATTCTTTGATGCTGGTGTAAATTTTGATATATACCTACCTTATTCAAGTAGTAAGTTGCTGTTAGTTTTTCTCGTAGTCATGATATCAGTCATCCCATAGCGACCCACTTTTTAAAAATCATCACACTTTACCCGATAATTATATATTTATACATAAAACAAAGTGAGTAAATAAATGCGCAATGAAAGTTTATACCAAGTGTTAAAAAAAGTATTCTACATTTTGAGAGGTGGTAGTGTGGACCAAAAATAGAAAAAAAAATCTGATGTGTTACACTCACATGACTTTCTCTACTCTTGTACAAACTATTTCTACAAACGCTTATTCTCCATATGCTTCATGTTAATCGAGATATCGATATGTCAATCTTGTTGCTAATTTTCTTGTAGGTGCAAGGGGAATATGGTAGGTTTTAAGCGATAGTCAAATATTTAAGCGCTGGTTGCTATGTGGCGCATTCCATTCTCTTTGCATGTCCAGGACATAAAAAAATGAATAACGAATTTGAGAAAAAGTATAAGTATTGGAAAATTTAAGGGAATAATAAGCAATATCTCGAAAACGGTTTACTCAACAAAAAATATGCATATAACATAAACTGTGTATTTTAACGCGATCTACATTTTTTGTGCAGTAAAATTTTGTCTATATCTTATGGTTTACCAGTTATGCAAAAGTCGTTCAGAATGAAGAACACTTTTGGAGACATTCCCAGAAAATTCGAGATATACATTTCATTTGTCATGAAAACATCTTAAACATATGATATTTTAATCAAAATCGTTAGAGCCATTTTTGAGAAAATTAAAATTTTCGAAAAATGTTCCATGTAAAGGGTATCCTGGGGTGGGGGGATTTTCTTGAAAACCTTCGTGTCGCATCCCTGGAAGATACTGAACCTAAATACCAAGTTTGGTGTTTATCCGACTGTTCGTTTCTGAGTTATGCTGTTCACAGACACACAGACACACAGACACACACACACACACACAGACACACAGACGGACATGTTTCCAAAAATGCTTTTTTTGGATTCAGGGAGTCTCAAAACATGTATTTCCGGTGAAATCTCGGTATCGAATTTTTGGGTGGAATACAATACTTCCCCTACTTACTATACGTAGTAGAGAAAGTAAAAATGTTCAGTGCACATGGACTCTAAAATGCATACCTTAAGAGCTATGAGGATTTGCTCAATTTTGCAATTGCAAGCTCTTTGCTATTACGTACCCTACAGCAGGCAGTAAACAAGTGAGGACACATTATTCTGTTATTGGTCATGGATACAGCTTACAGTAAACATCTGTCAGTGTTGTTATTGTAAACCGCAATCACATTTCTAGGTAAGTGCAACGTATATTCTTATTAGTTCTAGTGGAATCAGTTTGTGTTTTGATAAGTTTGTGAAATACTTTAACATTGTAGTTTTATCATGAAATCTTCACTCAATGATGTACACACACTACCGGAAGGCGTCATCAATGTTTGCCAGAGCATCCGTGACCAACCTGGAGTCTTTCAGACAGTGTGCGATTCCCTAAAACATCGGACCGACATGCCTTACTATGAATGCGCACCATATTGAGCACCTCCTTTAGCGATGGTTCACAAGTGTAGGTAGTATGTAATTGCAAGCAGGTTGCATTAGAAGCTATGCTGTTCCACAGTAACAGGGTGATGTGTCCTCATTTGTTTACTGCATTCTGTAGGACATACGTAATATCAAACAGCTTGCGGTAGAATAGATGTTTCACAGTGGTGAAGATGAACAAGTGATTATAGCTCTTAAGGTATGCATTTTTGAGCTTATTGTTTACTAGACAGTTTTTTCTTGTTTTGGTCCACCTAATACCTCTCAAAATATGGAATACTTTTTTTTTTTAACATTTTGTATAGAGTATGAACTAGATAGAAGAAGCCTTTGAAAGAATAGTTTTTGGAAGAGTGGGCAGAAGAAATTGTGTAAATGCAATCAGATTTTTCAGTTATTTATCCGCATACATAAGCCTCTTGATACGTTACAGCTTGGAGGGCATACGAAAAGGCATTTGGTATATATTTAATCCTATTAATTATGTTTTAATTTGCATCAACATTTTAGAAAAACTGTGTTACTAGGGTTTTCAAAACATCACATGGCACGTATTTTGCACAGAGATAGAGAGAAGGGAGAGGTTGAGAGTTATAGAGAGGGAGAGCTAGAGAAGAGGAGGGCAAGGGGGAGAAACTGAGAGGAGAGAAAGAATAATCTTCGCGATTAACCAATAACACAAACGACTTGCGGCTACTTTAGTAATTAATAATATTAGTAGGAATTGTTACGAATTTTGTATGTCATGTTAATAGCTGTTTGAAAGAATTTGTATAAGAATAATAATAATAAGAATAATAATAATAATAATAATAATAATAATAATAATAATAATAATAATAATGTGTTATTTTATATATGTGTGTTAAAAAGTATTCCGTATTTTGAGAGGTGGTAGTATGGACCAAAATAAAAAAAATGTCGGTAAACATGAGTTCTAAAATGCATACCTTAAGAGCTAAGACCACTTGTTCATGTTCGCTACTGTGAAACATCTCTTTTACTGCAAGCTCTTTGCTATTACGTATGACCTATAGGATGCATTAAACAAACGAGGACGCATTAGCCTGTTACTGTAAAACAGCATAGCTTCTAATGTAATCTGCTTGCAATTACATAGGACCTGCACTTGTGAACCATTGCTAAAGGAGGTGCTCAATGTGGTGCCCATTTATAGTAAGGCATTTTTCTGTCTGACGTTTTAGAGAATCACGCACTCTCTCAAAGACTCCAGGTTGATCACGGGTGCTCTGGCACACATTGATGACGCCTTCCTGTAGTGTTTGTAAATCATTAATGGGGGTTGCCTACACCGAAGATTTCAAGATAAAACTTCAGTGTAAAGCCATTTCACAAACTTATCAGAACACAAGCTGATTCCATTTGAACTAATAAGAACATGCGTTGCACTTAACACAACTGTGAATGGGTTTACAGTAACAACACTAACACAGGTTTACTGCATTCTGGATCCGTGGAATATAACAGAGTAATGTGTCCTCATGGTTTAGTGCCTGCTGTAGGTTGTAATAGCAAGGAGCTTGCAGCAGAAGAGATGTTTCACAGTAGTGAACGTGAACAAGTACTCATAGTTCTTAAGGGAAGTATTTTACTGGATATTTTTTTTCATGTTTTGATCCGCATTACCATCTCTCAAAATATGGAATACTTTCTTTTTAACACCTGGTGTTGATATATAATATAGGTATATACCTTTTATTTCTTAGTTTGTTATTCTCAGTTGGAACAACTGGCGTAAGACTATTTATAATTTATCTGTTTCTCAGGAGAATGGAGGCAGGAGATAAATAATAACTTGCTTTATTTTGTAAGATCGAGAGTATATATATATTAATGTCAGATCGTTGTCACATTTTGCCTGTGTTTCCTGTGTATCAATTAGTTTAAATATGTGCATACTCACTAATACTATTGATTTACTTTATTTATTAGTTTAAGCATTATTCTATTCTAATTGAGATCACATGTTGTTAGTTTCCTTAGTGTTACAGCAATTGAACACAATGTGTGCTGTTCCACGTTTCCTGTAGGAGTGAAAGTAATTTGAGTCTGACTTTGCTTCTCTGACCAACAGTTAAATTACTTCCTTTTGATTGCTATTAACAAATATTGATAAAAATTTTAAATCCATGTGTTTTGATAGATTATATTATAAGAACAATATTCCGCATACATTTTCAGTCCCTGTCGCACGCGCTTGTGTGTGTATTACATAACAGTTCATTCTTGTAATTCACAAACAATTTAATTTAAGAATTCAAACTTATATAATAAAATAATACAAGTAATTATGTAACTATTACATAAATATTACGTGCTTCTAAAGTTTTGAATCCATACAAGTTTAAACGACTGCAGTTAGTATCCAGTTTTTTGTTTTAAGCGTTGTCAATGAAAATAATTAAAACAATAAATAATAAAACTCTTCATTTTCCACATTTGATTATGTTACCTATCTCAAGATAATGTGTTTTTGTCTTAAAATGCTTAATTTTTTGGAACAATGAGAAGATAAACAAAATCGACTGGTGACTGACTAAATTATGCTTTGGAAATTTCAGAAACGGAAACACACAATTAAGCTAATACTTAATTTCACTGCATGTATTTATCTAAAACAAAAATTTTGTCTTCAGTGTGTGCATCAGTTGACTTTAACTCCAAATGCGTGCAATCCTTCGGAAACATCCACATAGGTTTTGGTATTCTGGTACATCTTAAGTCTTGTGTGTGTTCTTTCCAGTTTCTTCGGTGATGTATTCCAAAACAGGTTACACTTACATTTCTTTTACAGATTCCATTGGTCAGGTACAAGTATCCTTAAACTTCCAGACCACCAACTGTCATCCTGCTGTCTTGAGGGTTGATACTTCACAGCAAATGTGTTATAAAGTGGCATTGGAGTAGTTTAATGGCCTGCGAACATTAATCAATGTAGTTTCACAACCTAGTTACTATTTGGAAGTTTTTTTATGGTTATAACAACAAACCACTGTTTAGAATGGGGATGCATGAGGCGCAGAAAAAATATAGTGTGAACACAAACGTGACTTTCTCTACGCGTGGCAAATTCTAATATGTTCTTTATGTATTATGGTCTGCATATACACAGTAATTATTCTAAGCACGTTACGTTATTCACGATATAGCTTCGTCTAGAAATGATATGCTTAAGCAATAAGTGCTTAAACGTGTGGAAACAGTACAAGTGCTTAGCCGTGGTACGAAGCTCTTGTGATGAAAAGAAAAAGAAGAAAACGTCCATCAGATGAGGTACTAGTCAACCACGATATGAATGCGTTCGGTGGAAAGAAGGATTAAACAGTTCCGGAACAAGTGAGCAGGGCAACGGAAGCACAGTCAGGTATTTTTTTGTTTTTTTTTGTTTTGGGTTTTTTATTTATGGACGCTCTTTAACTGCTGTAGCCCTTAGCGTCCCATTCTACACTGAGCGTGAAAGTCCGGAAATTTTGCTCAGTGGCCTCTTTATCAGCCTTGAGGTTCTTTTACGTGCCGTAAATATACGACACGGGAACACCGGCTTTAGTTTCCTTCCGAAGGAAGCCATGCTAAGGATTTTTACACCCGAAAAAGTCCGTCGCCCTTCGGCGGGTTTCAACCCGCGACCTGGGGCTAGAGGCTAGCACGGTAACCACTACACAGGGATGACACGTCAGGTAAAGAAAACATGCACAATTTCGAGTTACATTTACCAGTGAGGTTGAGGCCTGCAAACTTTAGTAGTTTTCATTATGCAACTGTACATTACTCTATCGCCTTGTCCCTTATCTTCCTCTGATCCCTAGCCTTGATCAGTTACACATTGTCAACAAAAATGGTGGCGTTCTCTCCAAGCGTATTCATATCGTGGCCGACTAGTAGTTGGGAAAGTGTAAAAACAACATGGAATACTTTGAAAACGGCTAACCCTATAAAAATTTGTTCTGCGAAACTGTTTAGATGAGCTCTACATTGTTCCTGTACACTGTTTTGTACTCTTATGAGCTGACCTATAACAAAAATATTTTTTTGGTTGAGTGGTTCTAAACATGGATATTCCCAATGAAACCTGGATATCAAAATTTTGGGCGAAAGACAATACATTTTTCTCTACCTAGCTAGCAGAGAAATTAAAAAGGAATTAAGCTGAGATTACTGTGTCCATAACGCTAAACATTATATAAAGTAAAGGAATAACACATGTCATCTAATGAACTCCGGTCGGCCTCCCGGTCTAGCCTCTAGTTCCCGAGGTCGCGGGTTCAATTCCGGTCGAGGGCGAGGGCGCAAAATTCTTAGCATGGCTTCCTTGGAAGGGTAGTAAAGCCGGTCATCCCGTGTCGTAGATTTACGGCAGGCAAAAGAACTTAAACCCTGATAAAGAGTCCTCCGATCAAATTTCCGGCATTTCATGCCCAATATAGACTAAGAACCATAATAGTTAAAGAGCGTCCATAAATAAAACTCAATTTCAATTTGAATGACTTCCGACACTTACATAAAGGCTAATCTTAAAACTGCAACTGAGGAAGTAACTTTTAAAATGCTCACTACTGCCATTTTTACTTTCTCTACTACGTATAGTAAGTAGGGGAAGTATTGTATTCCACCCAAAAATTCGATACCGAGATTTCACCGGAAATACATGTTTTGAAACCCCCTGAATCCAAAAAAAGCATTTTTGGAAACATGTCTGTGAGTGTGTCTGTGTGTCTGTGTGTCTCTGTGTGTGTCTGTGTGTGTGTGCGCGCGCGTGTGTGTGTGTCTGTCTGTCTGTCTGTGAACAGCATAACTCAGAAACGCACAGTCGGATAAACACCAAACTTGGTATTTAGGTTCAGTATCTTCCAAGGATGCGACACGAAAGTTTTCAACAAAATCCCCCACCCCATATTACCCTTTACATGGAACATTTTTCGAAAATTTTAGTTTTCTCAAAAATAGCTCTAACGATTTTGATTAAAATATCATATGTTTAAGATATTTTTATGAAAAATAAAATGTATATCTTGAATTTCCTGGTAATGGCTCCAAAAGTATTCTTCATTGTGAACGACTTTTGCATAACTGGTAAACCATAAGAGATAGACAAAATTTTACTACACAAAAAGTGGATCGCATTAAAATACACAATTTATGTCATATACATTTTTTTTTGTTGAGTGAACCATTTTCGAGATATTACTTGTTATTCCCTTAAATTTTTCAACACTTATTTTCTCAAATGGGAATTCGTTATTAATTTTTTTTTGTCTTGGATATGCAAAGAGTATTAATCTGTGGGAAAGGGAATGGTGCTGTACCTAGCAACCAGCTATTAAGAGATATGTATGTGCTTAAAGGCTACTGTATTTCCAAATTGCCCTTGTAAATCTATATTCCCCTTACATCTACAAGAAAATTAGCAATAAGATAGACTCTGCAAATGTTTATCTCGATTAACATGAAATAGATGGAGAATAAGCGTTTGTATAAATAGTTTGTACAAGAGTAGAGAAAGTCATGTGAGTGTAACACATCAGATTTTGTCCTGGACATGCAAAGAGAATGCAATGCGCCACATAGCAACCAACGTTAAAATATTTGACTATCGCTTAAAACCTACCATATTCCCCTTGCATCTACAAGAAAATTAGCAATAAGATTGACATATCGATATCTCGATTAACTTGAAGTATATGGAGAATAAGCGTTTGTAAAAATAGTTTGTACAAGAGTAGAGAAAGTCATGTGAGTGTAACACATCAGATTTTTACTTTCTCTACCACGTACGTATTAGGGTAAAGCAAGTATTGCATTCCACCCAAAACGTCGATACTGAGATTTCACCGGAATTACATCTTTTGAGGCCCTTGAATTCAAAGAAAGGTGATGGGGGATTTTCTTGTAAACCATCTTTCGCATCTTTGCAAGATGTTGAACAAGTTTGATATTTATCCGACATTTTGCTTTTGAGTTATGCTGTTCGCAGACACACACACACGCACACGCGCGCATCGTCATCAACTGATAAGAAGGGGACAAAGAGGGAGTAGTAACGTTTCTGAGCCCGCATTCGGGAGGTCATGGGTTCGAATCCCGTGGCCAACATTCCTGATCCATGTGACTTTTTTGGAGTTTTCCCGGGTCACCAGGCAAATGCTGGAAAGGATTCTCACATCCCCGATCTTTCTGTCCCTCCACTTCATCTCCATTCTCCTTTCACTTCATCTTTCATCTATTGATCTCTTTCAGGGTTGGAAAGGTTGGCGATGGTGTTTCGGTGCAGCGCGGCAGGGGAAAAGGATGCTCTTTGTGACTCTCTTCGTTCCTCGGCTTTCGGCTGACTTCCGCGGATATCTTAAGGGCGTTGGACCCTCTCTGTGCGGGGTGAGTTCCCCGGTCTGCCTGTCCGTCTTCCGGAGAGTCTCTATTTGGAAACATAGGAACCCTGCATTCCTGTGCCGTCACTCCTGGTTCCGGCCGCCCGGTGTCTCCCCTCGCCTCATCCTTCTTCCCGGGGACGCCCCCTCGTGAGACGTAGGTACAGCATCCCTTATGTGGATCAGTGCCGAGTCCCCTCCGTAGCCAATCCAGCGTTTCTAAACAATCATATGCTGTGTTACTGACGCATGACTTCTCTAAGTACTTTTTCAATATTTTGATATACCTACTTTCTACAAACTATTATTAGAAAAGCTTATTTTTGTATCTACTTCAGGTTAATCCAGAAAATTACTGCAGAAATAGTTACATTACACATTTCGTTATATGTACAAGGGAGATACAGGAGGCTGAAACAATTGCCAAATCTTTAAAAGCTGATCGCTTTGCTCTGGCTTTGAAATTCCATTCTCTTTCCATGACATCACCTGAAATAACTGAATGGTGAGAACTGTTCAAAAAATGAAGTATGAACAATTCAAACCAATAACAACATGTATTTACTACAATTTTGTAGTAACTTTTACTTTCTCTGCCACTTACCTATAGTAAGTAGAGAAAGCAATGCATTCACACAAAAATTCAATACCGAGATTTAACCGGAAATACACGTTTTGAAGCTCTCTGAATAATAAAAAAGCATTTTTTTAAAAAAGGTTTTCTGCGCGCGCGCGTACCGCATAATTAAAGAAGTTAAATACCAAAATTAATATTTAAGTTCAACATCTCCCACGGATGGGAAACGAAAATATCAAAGAAAATTCCCACCCCAAACTACCCTTTACATGGGTAAGTTTAATTTTCTCAAAAGTGGCCCTAATAATTTTGAATTAAAGTACGATATTTGCATGAAAAATGAAATATATATCTTGAATTTTCTGGGAATAGTCTCAGAAGTCCTCTTCGTACTGATTTTTTTTTAATAATCGGTAAATCGAAAGAAATTCGTACTAAAATACTATAGATGTCTTTAAAGCACACGATTTATGTCTTTTTTAGAGTTAACCATTTCCGAGAAATTCCTTGTTGTTTTGAATTTTCAAATATTCAATTACTTTTATCAATTGGGAATTCATTGTTTATTTTTTTTTGGGGGGGTGCCCTCATGGTCATGCAAAAAGCCTGGAATTTCAAAGCCATCATATAGCGACACCTTTTTAAAAATCTGACTATCGCTTTAACTATTGTATCTACAATGAAATGTGTAAATGTGAATTAAAGTTAATCTGGATTAACGAAAATTAACTAGACTAATAAACTTTTGTAAGCATAGGTTGTAGAAAAGCGAACAGGGAAATTCAGTTATACACATTTTGCAAAAGTTCATTCCAAACGAAGAAGAATTTACAGGCTTTTCCCATAAAATTAATTTTATTTGCCATGCAACGTCTTAAATGTCTTCTTTAACTATTACCCTCCTCTTTGTGGGACTTACACCTTCAAGGACTTACAAGTCAATGCCTTGGGTCAGTAGTCTGTCGAGGAGCAAGCTCTGGATCATAGCATAGAAAATGAAGCAAGGAAATGAAATGTGGTAATGAAAGGAACGATATTGTCGTATGCCTCACATTTATTTATTATTTAACTTCAGAGGAGAGCTACTCGCTTATGAGAGGGATCGTTGAACAAACAAAGAACTTTAAACTCGAGGCATCGACGAGGACGCAGCTAAGTTATATCACAAAACATTACTACACCAACATATTATCTGGCTGAAGGGAGAGGAAAGGAACTCTATTCTACCATAATTAAAAGTTGAAAAGAGTGGATGGCACACAATTTATTGGATGAAGTTAGTTACATACCTTTGCCCATTGCCTGCCGACGAGGACATCGTGTGTTAGCAGTTGCCCGACTCTCTTAACCGAAGCCTACTCACAGAGTCATCATACTGAAGCCAAGCTAACATTCCAAGCGTCAGTAACGCCATATCCCCACCAATGAGACTGCTTCCCCTTAATCGCCCCTACTCAGACAATCTGCCCCCTTCGGCGTCCAGAGAGCGTATTACCATTAATATAATCTGTGCACATGCCACAATATGATAATTCGCGGATCAAAAACGGGACCTCCCGAATGCGAGTCGTGCACGTTACTGCGGCGCTACCTTGCCCGGATAGTATTTTAATCAAAATGTTAGAGCTATTTTTGAGAAAATAAAAAAATAAGTAATACTTTTTCTAAAATTATGTTTTGTCGAAACTATTGTTCCTTCAACTACTTCTTCACATATTTTGCAGTTGTCACACGAAAAGACAAAAGTATACCCCATTATTTCACAATTTTTTGAATTTATGCGGGAAAAAAACATTTTATGTAAAAGCACTACAGCAGGGTTACTATGCCTAGAAAGCTTCACAGTATAGGCCCCTTATAAAAGAATTTCCTTAAGAAGGCAATTTTTGTACTTAAAAATGCTGTATGCCAAATGCCAAGTTAATGCCAAAAAAGGAGACAAAATCTCTACCTTCCTCTCCTCTCCCTCCCCCCTCTCTCTCTCTCACCACACACACAGACACACAGTCACTTACTCATAGATCAGTCTGCAAAAGTAGTTTAACATGTTCCTGACGAACACAGCTGTGTGATATAGAACTATTATCCTGACCAAGAACAGAAAAAAACATCAGACTGCATTTCACTGCATGTGTTGAATAGGCTTAAGAAATGCTGTTTTTGTTTACCTATAACACTCCCGTTTACATCAATAAAAAGTTAGTAATTAAAACATGTTCAATTTTAGCTACTATTTATTTAAATTCGTTATTTACTTGATTTTATTTAAATGCTCAACCTAATTTTAATTTAATGAACTCTTAGTGCTACAACCTACAAATAACGGTATGTTATGTGATTTATGTAGACTGCTTTTCAAATACACTATTAGGTGTAAAAATACTTATTATTTAATGCTACTTTATTATTATGCATAGCCGGCTAGTAAATATCATACGGACAATGGTTTAATGCAAAAGCATCATAAATTATTCTCAAAACTCAAATCTTCAGCACAGTTTTTGTAATAAATCAAGTTTCTAGTAGCGTCTACTACATGCTACTAAAGCCAAGTGGTGATTGATTAACTCAACGCTTGCTGGATGGCGTTAGGTAGAAACAGACCCGTTTTGGGTATGAAAATTGCCACCAGTTTTCCTTAAGAACGCTTTTCTAGGATATAAGATACGCGCAAATAAATGACACATAGTAAAAGAGACGGCTTTACTTTCCTTCCGAAGGATACCACCGTCAAGGTTTTTACACCAATAGCCATGGGAACGGCGGCGCCGTGGCCGAGCAGTTAGACCGCTTGCTTCTCGCCAAGGGAGTTCGGCCCGGCTGAGTTCGATTCCATGTGGGATTTGTGGTAGACAAAGCGGCGTCTGGGCGGGTTTTCTCCGGGTTCTCCGGGTTTCCCCGCCATTCATTCCACCACCTGCTCCATCATCAACTTTCCCTTCATCCATTTCACCATCATTTCATATCATCTCATCGCTCATACCAGGCATCGGGCTGACCACCCATCTTGGATGTTCCACCTGATCCGAAGTGTCTGCTCCTCGACAGGCCTCTGTACCCAGACACCCGCTTGTAAGTCCTGTGGGGTGTAAAGTCCTACATACGAAGAGGGTATACAGAGAAAGAAGAAGAAGGACCATGGAAACTTTTATTAGTATGTGTGTTTTCTTCGTGTATACCTGTCATAAAATTTTAGCTAAATAAGGTTGCATAAATGACATTGGTAAAGGAAAACATTTCAAAAACTAAGTTTTATAATGTTTTATTTTTCTTTTCTCTGTAGAAAATTTTTATTTTGATACGTGTCGTTTTTTTACAAATTATTCAAATATTAAAAATTAATTGAAGTGTTGAGATAAAAAAGCAACACTGGTTAATATTTTCGATTTGTATTGGCTAAACTAAGTGTTGTATAAGACTGTTCCTTATGCTCTGCCGAGCGGATGGCTCAGACGGTTACGTCTGTGGCCGCATTCGGGAGGACGTGGGTTCGATTCCCGTGGCCGAACTTTCTGACCATGGATCATTTCGGGGTTTTCCCACCTTGAGGGGCGATGGACCCCTCTGTGATGGACCCCGGTCTACCTGTCCTACTGCCGGGGAGTCTCTACCGGAAACTTAGGGACCCTGCCATTACTGTGCCGTCGCTCCTGCGTACCATGGATTTTTTCGGGCGTAAAAATCCTTAGCATGGCTTCCTTCGAAACGGAAGAAAGGACGGTAGTCCCATGCGTAGATTTACGGCAGTAAAAGAACCTCAAACCTGATATAGAGGCCTCTGAGCAAAATTACCGGTCTTACACGCTCAATATACTAGAATGGGACGCTAGGACCACAGCAATTAAAGAGCGTCCATAAATAAAACTCAATGTAATTTTTTTTGTCGCTCCTGGTTCCGATCGCCCGGTGTCTCCACTCGCCTCATTCTTCCTCCCAGGGACGTCACCTTGTGGGGCGCTGGTACAAGGATCAGTGTCGAGTCCCCTCCATAGCCCTTCCAATCCAATGCTTATACTCTGACAATGTGATGTTATTCAAGGAGTGTGTAAGGTAGGACAAGAAGAGGGATATGAACAGATAGGGAACAGTAATGAAGTAGTATCTGCAACCTCAGAAGTTAACTTGCTGTGAGATGTAGCCAGACCTATGTTATATTGCTCGATAATATGGTCTGAAAACATCAATAACATTATAAAATGGTGGGATTTCATGGGAAAACCACGTAAGCACAAAAATCATAATTAACAGTAATTCCATAGAACTTCTGTATTATCACAGCAACCTATCTGATAACTATAGTATTGGTATCAGGCTACCTACATTCCAAGAGCTACTACACACAATTAAGAGAGCACTACTCTAAATAATCAGAATGAATACTATTTTTAAATTTTACAAAGTTCTGGTATCTAATCATTTTTATGAATTTTCTCCTCTAACAAAACGAAAAAATAAACTAATAATTGAAGGCGCAAAAATAACAATTTAAAACCTAATCCGTATACATCACATAGTATACTCTGAAATTCGAGAAGAATTTAGAATTTGGAACGTTATAAAACAGGAATAAGTAATATATTACATAATGGTACCACAATGATTAGACTTGATTCCAATCACATATCTAAACTAGAATACAACTGCAAACCCATATGGAAGGAATTCTTCAAGGAAAAAATGGAGAAAGAAGTTTCAACGAAATCCATAAGGTGATGCGGAACAGAACGATGATGATGATGATGACGACGAAATTGACACTGACGTTGTAACAGCATTCACTATATCATGCTAGAAATATAAGTCGCTAGCCAAGGTATTTATATTATCCTGGTTTTACATAAAAAAGCACTTATATCCGCTTTTGAAGATTCTAAGATACATTTTACTTTTTCTATTGCTTACATACGTATAATAAATCCAGGAAGGGCTGCATTCGTCCCAAGGATTCAACACCGAGATTTCACCGGAATTACAATTTTTATGGATAAAAACTTTTTTAAAAAAACGTTGTATACGTGTGTGTCTGTCTGTCTGTGAACAACATAACTCGAAAAACGAAATTTTTGTTGGTATTAAATCTTATGCGACACGAAAAATGTCAAGAAATCAATATTTTCGTTTTTTTTATTTTATCAAAATGCTTATAACGATTTTAATTAAAATAACATGTTTAAAATATTTGCATGAATAATTAAATGTACATCTTGATTTTTCTTCCTTTGAAATGGACTTTGCATAAGTTTATATGATTAGTAAATCGTAAGAGAGAGAAGAAAATGTACTATACAGAAAAAGATAGATCTCGTTAAAGGGCACAATTTGTATCAAATACATATTTTTTTAGCATTAACCATGTCCAAGACGTTCGTTATGATTGGTTTGAATGTTCAAACACTTGTACTTTCTACAACTGCTAGGTATAGGTCATTCAATGGAGGGGAACACCTCGCCCACTGGGACCTAGAGATCTGTTGTGGCTACCAGCCCCCAGGAAGATGGGATGAGGAGAAGGAACAATAGGAGGCTACGGGGCACAGGGGTGCGCGGAAGTCACTAACATTTCCAAGCCCGCAGACCAGTCCCACTGCTGGAGCCGCCGAGAGAGGGAATGCTCTTTCCATTAAGGCATCTGTCAGGTACGCCATACACCTGAAAGATGAGAATGAAACGGAATGAGAGGGAAATTATGGAAAGGAAAACGTGGCAGGGAAGGAACCACCCCAGCATTCGCCTTCTGACCACGGAGAAATCACGAAAAACCCATGGGTCAGAATGGGCGATCGCCGGGAATCGAGCTCGCACCTCCAGAATGCGAGTCGCACACGTTATCGCAGCGCCACCTCGCTCGATTTTACAAATGCCAAGTCCCTTATTCATTTTTTCTCGTGCTGCTCATGCAGAGTGGTATTTCAAAGCCCACTTTTAAAAGATTTGACTATCGCTCTAGCCTACTGTATCCATACAGTACAGGGTATGTCGTCCTCCGTGGTGTAGTGGTTACTATGCTATCCGAGGTCGCGGGTTCAAACCCGGCGGAGGGCGATGGACTATTTCGGGCGTAAAAATCTTTAGCATGGTTTCCTTCGGAAGGGAAGTAAAGCCGGTGGTCCCGTATCGTAGATTTACGGCACGTAAAAGAACCTCAAGCCTGATAAAGAGGCCTCTGCGCAAAAAATAAAAAATTTGCTTTCACGCCCAATATAGAATGGAACACTAAGAACCACAGCAGTTAAAGAAAGTCCATAAATAAAACTCAATTTAATTTTAGTAGAATGTGTAATGAAACAATTTCTGCAAATAAGTTTTTCCAAGAATAATTTGTAGAATTGTGAGTAGAGAAACGTACGTGAATGTAACAAATCAATTTACCTCAAAATCGGGACTCTGTTATTTGTCTTTCTTTTTTTAACGCTTCAATTTCATAATTAATTTTCAAGCATTCGTGCGTGGCCTTCACGGAGACTATTATCATAACAGCATGTGATCTGGATTACAGTCAGGCGGTGCAGAACCAGCGAAAGCAAAAAATGAAAGACACAAATGTAGCTAAACTTGAACTCGTGTTGTTCTGTAATAATTTATGCATCTTAAATCTTTAATAACATTTTCCACTGAGGAGAAATATTAGATACAATCGCAATAAATTTTAAGTTGTTCCCAATTTTACATGGACGATTAGAAAAACCGAAAATGTAGCAGTTTGTTATTTATCTTTACGGGTAAAAATACAGTCGGTGTTACTAAAAATGGAGTTAGAGAGGGAAAGCGCAACGAAGATGGACGAGTGTGGGTATGTCATTAAAGTAAATCCAGGATTACGATACGGCTACCACAATGAGACAAGGACTACATTTGACGGGCTACAGGATGTTCGGATATTTCCGTTATAAACTCCTAAAGCTTTTGAAGGGTATTGAATAGATAACTTATAGAACCTGCTTACTCGTATTCGGGAGACCCCGGGTTCGATTCCGGGTGACCATGGGGTTTTTGGTGCCTTTCTCCTGATTACCAAAGCGAATGCCAGGGTGGTGTATTCTACCACGATTCCTGTTTTCCCATTTCCTCTCATTTCAACTCCATATCACGTTTCAGATGTGCTTTCAGGTCCTGCGGTGCCGGGCAGATGGCGTGGATACGTGCAGGTGGAGTGAGCTGTCCCGCCTGTTTGGATCAGACTACTGCGTCGCCCTTTTGGAATTCCTCGTCACTGGTTCGCAGATGTACAAACTGGAAAAGTTAGGGATTTCTGCGCGTCTCTGTGGGCCTGTCTACCTGCGGTACGGGACCTCCTACGACTCTTTCACCTGATCCCTGTCTCCGGGGAGTGTATCCAAAAAACAGATGAAGCCGGTCGCTGTGCACAGGCGTCGCCCTCCTATGCACACATCCTAAAAAAACGTATTGTTTCTGGCTGGAGGTGTTTAAAGGTTCCATTTATGTCATGGGATAATGATAGTAATATAATTTGATGAAGTTTGTTGCATCTGTGATAAACTGTCATTTTTGCAGCATTTCAAATGTGGAGACAAAGCAAAGAAACTTATTCTGTTTTTTTTCTTCATATTAGCAGTTTTTTATGTAAACTACTCTGTTTTCCCTTCTTCAAATGATGATTGTACCCTGTTCTACTAAAGCAATGGCTAGATGTGTCGATCGTAAACTTTTAGGACATGTGGTACCCATCAATCATACTCAATTAGTCGCAGCCGATGTCTGTTGGCTCTCATGTGCAGCGACCAAATTCGTTCAAGTAGATTTGGTTCCTATCTCTACATTACCAACTTTATTCATACCACCCCACTAGAAAACTCGATTGAAGTTGTATTAAGTGATCATTCAGCCCACTGAGTAGGGCTATCTCGTCCTATCCATATTTGCGCGAATAATCGGTTAAGATAATCAAGAATGCAAGTGTAAAACGAAGTGGTGTGCAATTGTGTTGAAACTACGTTTGTGGACCAAGAATGTTTGAAGCATTGAAATAAGGAAAAACTCTAAAACTTCAGGATGCGAGACTTCGTGTGCGTTCTTAGTCTTTTGGAATATTATTGGGAATGATTAAGTGAAAATCTGCAATCTACGGCAAAAACAACGGAAGGGTGTCATTTTATTAATAAGCAAACAAAGTCACAAAGTTACTTATCAAGGTTCCATTACACTGTTAAATTATGATCAAAATAACCAACCGAATCAGGCCCTTACTCAATAGATTAATACAACCTGCACAGGATGTGGTCCATCTGATCGTTCTATTTATGATCTTCTTTACGAGATGCTGTGACATACTGTGGTTATAGCAATAAAAATCAGTTATTGTCTCACTAGACTTTAAGAACCCCTTTGACAGTTTGTATCGTCAGTGCCTGTTTTGGGTGTTAAAATAGCTGGGGTTGAGCAATGAATTTATATCTTTTATTGATGTTTATATAGAGGTATCACCTCTACCTTAGGAATAAATGGATTTCTCATCGGAGTTATACCCATTAAATGCTCAATCCAAGCGTTGTTCAGCGTCAAGGTTGTCCAGCTTCAGATCAGCTAAAGCAGGTTTTGTTTGCGTTAGCTATTATACAAAATACATGACAGGACACATAACATTTATTTTAAAGGATATAACTTTTCAGTTTCCGCTTATGTTGGTGATGACAGTGTTATATTATCCACTGATTCGAATGTTTCAAACACAGCACTCATTCGGTAACGTGTCTGCATTAACCATGAATTAGGATAACTCCTACGTGTTACCAATAGATCCTTGGAGAGTAAAACCTGAACTACAATCTCTGAGAACCATGACTTAGGGCAAAATTTTGGGCGTAATTTATACATCATATATAAATAAAATGCAGTCTGTGAATTGGGTTCCAAACGCCCAGAAAAATAAATGTGAGTATAAAGATATGTACTACCGAAAACACTATCTGTGTGAAAATATGGGCCATACACACTTAATGTGCTTTTCAAATTGTATTTAGCACAAGCACTTCCCATTATAAAACAACACCACCGGCAACTCACCTAGCTAATATATTTGGTAAGGAAGCATATTCAAAGTATCTGTGACAACCCTGAAAATTAAATCCCGAGATGGTTTTGATCTCTGGAACTTTGAGATGAAATCCTTTTCATTAGCCAGAATTGCAATTTAGTGCATAGTGATCGTACATTATCTAGTGTTACAACAATGGGTTGATGCTATGGAATTAGACATCTTAGTAGACGTTAGAAGTATACCTACAACCCTAAACTACAGAGGGTTCTTCGCAATCTATGATAACAAACTTAAGATCCCCTTACCTTATGAAAAACCACGCCTCCTCCAACAGTGATGTTCTATCTGGCAGCCTTTATCTTGAGCTATCCATCTGCAGCACAGCTTCCACTGGAGCAAACTGCTACGAAATACAGGGAAGTCCAATTTATTCCATTCCTCTTGGCAACTTTCCAGAGAACATCCAAAGTTCGGGCCGTCTGCTTCCAAGGGCTCTTTTCAGTATCCCAAATATACAAAACTCCATCAGTGATGATTCAGATCATTTAATTCGGATGTCGCTGAAAGCTATGGGATGTATTCCCATTTCTCTCTATGTCTTCAAAAATTTATAGGTTGAAGCAGACGTACACATTGATGCCTTATCCCGTTGCAACCAGACTTTATTTACATCTGCACCATAGGGAGCAGGGATTTCTGTATGGAAAATGGGTATCAGAACATTAGTCTGATAATATACTGAGTTGCTTTTCACATTGTTACGTATACGATGAATGGTTAATTTGCCATTATAACTGCACCTTGCCATTACCATGAAACCATTGGGGAATTTTCGTTAGTTTCCTTATACCAAATTTCAGTTTTTCCCCTTGGTGGTTATATATAGCCCAGGATTGTTGCAGTCACTTAGATAAACATATGCCTCATCTAAAACGACAACAAACATCCGATTTACACCAGCTAGTTATCGTACAAACAGCTTTCTGCTGTTAGTGGCACGTTCTGCAATGTATTTAGGCAACAGCTTATATCCCCGGCTCTTATGGCACTTTTCTAGATTCAAATCCTGATTAATTATGGTGTTCACAGTAGTAACAGAGATTCCTAATTACAGTGCAATGACCCGCTGAGTTGCAGGATTTGGTCCAGGGACATGAGCCTTCACCTTTCAAATTATCTCCGGGATACGAATGGTGGCCGGCCGGTCGTGGATTTCTATGTTTCTTGCCCTTTGGAATACTCCTAATGTGGCATTACCTTTTTTGTTGAGTGAAAAATAAGGTCACTTTCTTAGCCATGGCAAAATCACGCCTCTTGCACTATTTAATAATCTTAGAATGCAAGTATTTTGCATCAGAAAGGGCAATAATGTACCCTTATTAGAATGTTTCTATTTTTTACACCATTTGATGCAGCAAGAACAAGAGCACACAATTGAGCAAACATGGTGATACACTCATACTACTGAACTTTCATTCGGTTCCACTTGTTTCAGTGCGGAGCTATTATGCTCGTCTCATATTGTTACCATAGATCGTGAATAACCCTCTGTATATCCGAATTATGTCCATGAATGATGTTAACTTCCTGCGGAACAATGCTGCGTACCGAAGACAACCGACGAACAATAATGATTACTTGTAAAGCTTCTGAGATGAGAATAACGAAGGTTTCGGCTCCGGCACTTGTTATTCTCTTTTATTTTACATCTCCTTAAACTATTCCGGTTAAAATGCGGTTCTTATGGTATCAAGTAGTGCTCGATATCTTACCTAATCGTAACATTCTTCGCACTGATTCTAGTAAGTGCTTGAAGTGAGACGGAGAGGACACTCTATAGCAATTCGGTTACATGGATGTCCTATTGTTTAGCCTTTTATGCTAATATAAATGAACCACGAAACAAAAATAGTTACTGATGATTACTTGTGCACATAATCTCCATGTTATTTCTTTTAATGCTGGAATTCTTTATATTGAAATGATGAAATCAAACATGCCAACTTTGAATTTGGAGCTGCATGTAGATTTTATTTATTTGACACAACCTTGATGCACTTAAGTCGAATACTGATTGGCTGAACAATAGGGCATTCATATAACCGAGTGTGTTCACTCTCCCGTACTCCGAACACTTGCTAGAATCTGTGAGATTAATGTATGCAATCTACCCTGAATATGCAGGATATCATGCACCAGTTGATACCACAGGACCGGAGTTTATTCGGAAGGTATTATAATACAAATAAATAAAATAATAATTCTGTTACCCAACAGCCTTGCCAAGCCTTAGCCGACCAACCCTACTGTCAGCCTCACTTGTACATATGAACATCAGTGGTAAGCGATCATCCAATCGATACGGGGAGATGCGGTCAGCATCATGTTTCCCCCAGCCGGAATGTTGGTTTAGTAGACTCACAGATCCTTATCTATCAAAGCGCCTCAAAGGGTCACTGGCCCTGTTCCTGGGTTAAAGTAGCTATTTGCAACTCAGGTATACTCTGAGGCAGGAAAATGGAACACAACACTTTTTCCCATTACATAATGGTACGGGAAGTGTTGTAATAAAGTATTGTAGAATTACTTTTTATTAATGATTCTCACACTGATTGGTGATTTTAAAAGAAAGAGAGAAAATATACACCAATGTTACTCATTGTGTACATATTTACCTCTGAAAGGTGAGGTCACTAACACTGTGTGAAAGCCCTACATTTGGGAAATAGCGGCAAAAGAAGGCTTTAGAGAAAGCAAATAAAATACCTGCCCCAACGCTAAAATATGTACGTATTTCATATGAGAATGTACATATTTCATAAATACATTAACATGTAAAATCAGATTTTTTGTTCAATGCAACTCCATTCTTGACGATATTCACTGTTTGCCGCTGCTGTGACGAAATTGTAGCTAACTCCTTAAACTGGACCGCATAAAAGGTGCAACAACTGTACCCCTATCAGGGCGAGTGTGGAGATGAATGCAGAAATGAGATACCAGGAGAGATCTTAAACCTGCGGGATTATGTTCACCATGGGAATCACTCTAACCAAGAATAGATCCTAACACAATATATCGCTGCCATTTGGAGAAATGATAAAGCTACTGTGTGGCCCAGCAATTTCCTAACAAGTTGGAAAGACCATATGAAATATTTTGACAACAGTACAAAATTTTATGAGAAGAAAAGCTCTGACAGACACATTACAGTGGCACTGATCTCGAAACGTACTAAAATGGGTTCTATTGAAACGATGTTTCTGACTGTGACCGACCAAAGACAGCGGAACAGTCGATAATGTGGAACACGTACGACAACAATAATTTCAGAGATGTCCCACCAGATCGGTTGAGAAAGCGTCACATCTAGGGGTGAAACGCCCTTGTACATACGTCATGATAACCTTCACATGCCTCCATATAAGATAGAAGAGCATAATACTTTTACAAAAGTTGAAACTGAGACATTATTAGCCAAAACTCAGAGTCCCCAGTTCATATTTTAGGATGACCATCTTTCCATATTTATAACCATAAATATGGAAAGATGCTTCATCATCATTGACAAACAAAACCAGATATTTGGGACGCAAAATATCCAAACATTGGGTGCCAGCTTCTGCTCATCCGCAGGGCACGAGAAGGTGTGCTCATTCGGCTCTTGTGTTTGGGTCTTGTAATATCATTGTTGTAATACCCAGTACTATACAGTATTACTCGATGAAGCCTTTATTCCTCTCCTCTATGGTTTCTTTTATTAAGAAATTGAGTACATCATGTCCATACAAGAGGATACTCCAACATTATGCAAGCAGGCTGTCTTCCGTGTACTGCAAGATCAATTTTGGCAATATGGTTCTTGCTTCACATCATCCTCAGCACTGTAATGTCAGATTGAACTCGCCAATAATGCTTCCAGAATTCAATCCATGTAAATTCTTTCTTTGGAGTTACCTCAAAGTGCGGCGGTATTAATGTTTGTGTTCGAAAGATGCTACTGTTTATCTGCCGCACGTATGGAATACAATTTGTCGCGGTCACTTCGTGTTATCTTTTACTGAGCGCCTGTTATTGTATTTAATTTTGGGTTCACTGTCCTCCGGCTAGCTATGATTTCTCGGTCAAGCACTTCTCTTGTACAGGGTGTGTAAACGGAAAGGAGTTTTTATCCAAAGATAACACTGATAAAAGAATTTGTTTTACACTTTTATTGTCGTAACACATTATTCACTTTCACCTATTAATCTTGACGCTTGCCAAACTGAAACTGTTATAATAACTTCTTTACTGCCCATTATTAATTCCCGTACTTCAACTTTTTGTGTAATTAAGTTTACGACACGAGAGATTTTTCATAAATTTGCTGCGCGTAACCTGCAAATCGATAAACTGTGCGATGTATTCACCATGACTGCTTCTGTTGAACTCATCGATGTCTTGAACGCGAATGCTTCTGTTGGACTCCGTGAAACTTGACTCTGACACGAATTTATACTCCTTCGCCCGATATGCCTAAAGATTTATAACCGAGCTGCTATTGGTTAATAAAACGCGCCAACATTAGCGTCTATATTTATATCCAATGAAAATTACGATAACATATGCTCTAGGGAAAATGTTCCCGCAAATTCTAAGAAAAACACGCCACTCTGACGTCATTTGCTCGTCTCTAATAATGATAAACAGCTCACCCCCTCGCTATATTATTGCACGCTATTATTGTCAGTTTCAGTAAGGCCATATAAACCCACTTCTCAACAATGATTACAATCAACAAACATTTCAAATCAATGTCACACAACAATGCATATTCACACTACAATCACTCTGACATTTACATTTTTGTGATACAAATTACTGCGTCAAAAGACAGAGTACTGGAATCGACCACCTAGAAGAGTTACAGCGTGCAACTGAAGATGAAATTAGTGCAATTTCACCAGAGCTTTGCCAAAAGTTAGCCTAAAATTTTACTGTAAGATTGTTAAACTTCACAAAGCAGCAAGATGTCCATTAAATGACAAACCATCTTGAATGCATGGTACACACGTAAAGCAACAATAAAATTAAATAATGGATGAATTGCTTAATTTCAAATACCTTAACTTTAATATTTCGTATCATCACTATGAAAAACTTAGTGTTTAATTTAAATGCATTTAGACAAATATGCAAAACTGTAAAGAGAACATTAAAACATAAACTTTAAGTTAGGCAATTAAAATGGTGATCGTACTAAACTTAATCTAGCTGTGAAAAATGGACGTTCACGATCAGCGGAGAGAGAGAGAAGGAGAAATTCCAAAGGTGAGGCTTCTCAGATCGACCACTATAGATATTAGATAATCTTAGAAATAAACTTCAACATTCCTTGTCATTTACCAATCCAAAGGCACAATAGTGTTAGTAGACATCTTCGGATATCGATCTGAGGTTTCTCTTGACTCTAGCAGGTCTGAGGTCCTAAGTCATGAATTTTGTATTGATACTTTTTCGTTTAAAGGGAGATGGTACCTTCTGTCTTCACCATGTTAGAGTGATCACTTTTAATGTACCATTTCTCTGAAACTATTCATCCCAGAGCAACGAAATTATGACAGTCCATTTTTTTCATGCATGTGCACGAATTGACAGTTTTTGTTTAAGTTTTCTAGCTATATTATGAAGACCTCCATGATGTTTTTTCTTTTAAAATGTACTCCAAAAGGCCATTATTAGAAGATTTTTCAGATTACATTTTTAATGCATTATTCTTAAAAAATTCAGTGTTCTACTGTAAATACTTCCTCAGAAAAGGTACATTTAAAGTGATTAATTTAAAATGGCGGAGATAGAGGGTACTATTCTTTAAGTGTGGATATGATGAAATAAACTCCATGTTCACATCAATGTAAAACCTTAATATTCACCAGAATCCCAATAAAATGCCTCAGAAATTCTTCCAGAAGTTAAGAAAGCAGGCCGGAAAGCAGTTTCGCTTGTTCATTTTCTCTCCCGATGTAATTTGCCCGAATATGGATCCTGTATGCCAGACAGTGATATTGCGGCGCCGCCAAGCATACTGATCGGCGAATTATGGAACTATGTAAACAAAATACGTACGTGCTGTGAAGGTCATTTTGTTAATAACTTGCCTGGAACAGAGAAATATAAAATTGGGGGTTGCAGCCTGTCCATCTAACCTGGAGATAGCGTGTTGAGTGTCTGGAGTGAGATATAGGGGTTTCCGAGGTTTTCTCTAGCCCAAAGTAATAAGTGAAACACAGGCTAACCCTCAGCTCAATGGATCTCTACTTATTTGAGTATCGTTTTATTCCTATCGAAGGATATTAAACACTTAAAATAAAGACATAACGAAAATTATATTTTTAAGTGTGAATCACGCATTATTTTTAATTAACTTGGAAGTATAAAAATATTTTATCAACATCATTCTGTTTCAGCTACTTGCCTAGTTATTCCAATGTAAATTTGAAGTTTCACAAATACAGATATGGACTGTTAAATAGGAGTTACTCGTTTCATTAAATCCCAGAACAGAATACTACCACTACCTCCACCAACTTAAGAGTCACGGGCACCGCCACGAACACCAATATCAACAAGTGAAACCTTTCAAGAGCAAAACCCATGCCATGCATTATTTGAGAAACGTAGCTGAGTGCCGGAACTACACTTAATTTGCTAAGGTTTGCTGTAAGGTTGGAACGATGCCACTATTTTTGATGCTTTATAAAGTAATTCGCATAATAATTTGACATTATTCTTATTGTATAATAATTTAAAATAAATTTTGTATTATGCGCTGATTCTGCCCATTTTTATAAAGCGACATATTATATATTCCTTACTTTCAAAGTTATTGCTGCTGATGATGATAATTAATTAATAATAATAACAATAATTGCTTTGTTTACTTTCATAAGTTCTGTTCTAAATGTTGATTTGGCTGACGAAGCGACAGGACTGTGTGTGGAATGGGTGTAAGTGTCTGTAGTTCTGGGAAGATTCCAGTAGTTTTTTTCTTTCCTTTGGGTACTAGATACGTTGTAAAATATTGTTTCTGTAGAACATTTATCAAAACATTATTCTGCGGTGCGTTTCAATATGAAAGTGCGCTTAACGCTATGGAAAGTATACAAGCAATAAATCGATTTTTTCTCTGCATATTTTTTTGTGAAACCACATTTCAAATACTCTAAAGGAGTTTGCGCTCTTAATGGTATCTTTTACTCACATTATTGAAATGGAGGTGCCTAGGAAGTGTTCGGACCCAGGATACGGGATGACGGCAAGACTGATAGAAGGTAACGGGACTGTCTCTCAAGCGTTTATTCACAACAGTCAAATAAGCGTATATTGGGTTTAATTAACAAATGTTTGCCACATGATCATATTCAACATGAAAACACATTTCCTCACTTATAAATTTTCAGAAACCATTATGTTATTACATGAATTCATACAAATCAAGTATTTATTGCAGAGAGGGAGATAAAGTGGACTACTTTAACATAAATATATAACGGATTTATCCCATTTAGCTCGATCAGTAATGCTCTTCACCTCACGCTTGCCTGGTCATTAAACAAAACAACACGACTATGAAATGATTCCGTGATGCCACAAAGCAAGTCCCTTACAAAAAATATAGACAACTGGATAAACTCTGAACAAACTAGCATTTTAGGTAAAAGCCACACAAAATTAATAGTATAGACAAACTGCGAACCACTTAACAATTGGATAAAGCTTAACAAAATGACAAAGATAAAAAGCAATTAAATGTTGCCTAAAACGGCTAAAAGAACTCGCATACTGCGTATAAAAATCAAATGACCAGGCCAAAACAAAGACAATGGTACAAAGTTAATACATATAAATCACATCTGTGGCTCTGCAAAATAACTACATTTTAATGCCGAAACATAAGCCTATCGAAGAAGGGGAATAATCCGGTCAGCAAGCTTACCGGGAATTAAAAAATTTGGCTTACCAGAAACTCATCAAGCAAGAGATATGCTCTTTCACACTGGCAGAAATAAACTCCTCGAGCCACGTGAAACACGATCGGACCCAGGCAAAGAAAACAACCGACACGCTAGATACGGTAACTAATTGAAATACAGGCGGCAAACAATCCCGTCCAGCGACCGATAGCGAAATTATTTGGAACTGGTGTGCGATCAGCACAAGTTAAGCGTAATTTCATGAAATTTCTTGTGAAATACAAGAAAACATACAAAGAGTAAATTTGAAGAATGGCTGAATGAATGAATGACCAGGGAACGTAGGGGACACCTCGCACTTTGACTCAAAGCGGAACTTTAATGTGCTTACTACCTCTTGGAGGAACGGATGAGGTGAAAGAATCGCAGGAGGCTATAGACCGCGGGCAGGCTGGCCGAAAGAGACGCGCAGAAGTGCCTAATGATTCAAAGCTCGAGGATCCGGCAGGCAGCTCAGAGAAGGCTTCCCTTTGGCGGAATCGGGGAGAACTCGACCTACTTGAGACTACTCAGAGAATGCTATCATCTGCATGGCTGAGAAGAACTTTCCAAAGAGCAAGCATCTGCGCCATTGTCCGACACCGACCGACACTGCACAGTCCTAAGACTACCTGAAACGTGAAAGGAGAAGCGTATTTATAGTAAATGAAAGAAAGGAAATTTGTAGTGGAAGATAAAACCATGAAAAACCTATGATCAGAGTGATCGGCCCCAGGATCTCCCGAATGCGAACACGTTACCGTGGAGCCAACTCGCACCGTTTGAAGGATGGTTAGTATGTAATGTTTTGTGCAAGAGTTTTAGTGTCTGCGACATAGCGGTTGTTGAGTTGGAATTGATCTGTGATGAAGTTAATAGGAAATATTTACTTTGTGTCATTAGTGTCATAGAGGGAAATCTTTCCATTGATTTGTGTATTTAACCAGCCTTGAAATGTATAGTTCTTTAAGAAAATTGCAGCACTTAACCGTTTCTGTTGTTTCTCAGCAAATATTTTTAGTTCTGTACTGCTTACTAGGTAGAGGAAGTAGATATTGCATTCCACCCAAAATTTGGTATCCAAATTTCACTGTGTTGAGATTCCCTGAATAATAATAAAAACGTATTTTTAGAAAACAGATCTTCGCTTGCGGTTGTATGTTCGTCGGTCACAGCATGATTTAAAAATGAAACACTCAACTTGATATTTAAATTCAGCGCGACACGAAAAGTTTCAAGAAAATCTCTCTACTCCAACTTACCGTTTATATGGACAAACTTGCAATATTTTGGTTTTCTCAAAAATGGCTCTAACCCTTTCAATCAAGTAACATATATTTAAAATATTTACATGACAAATAAAATGTATGTCTTGAAGTTTTTACGAATAGCAAAAATAGTCCTTTCATTATGAATTACTTTTGTATAATTGGTAAACTGTAAGACATGCACAAAATTTCACTACAAAAATGCAGCTCTCGTTAAAGCACACACTTTATGTAAAATAAGTTTTTTGTGGCGTTAACCATTTGCGAGATATTATTTGTTATGTTTTGTTATTCAAATGCTTATACTTTTTTCAAGTGCTAAGTCGTTTATCACTTTTTTCTCATGCTCATGCAAAGACTGGAATTTCAAAGCCATCAGATAATGAACCGCATCTTAAAGATCCGACCATCGCTTCAGCCTGCTGTAGCCCTCTTTACTTACAAGGGAATCTGTAATGAAACAGTTTCTGCAAACGCCTATCTTGGTTTACAGGAAGTAGATTGAAGAATAGGCTTTTGTAAGAATAGTGTATAGAAAAATGGTTAGAGAAACTCATGTGAATTTAAGATTTCTTATCTTTTAGAATAATATGTTACCGATTTGTTAATTCCAATAACCTTTTGGAATAGCATGGTATTTCAACTTTTGTATGTATCCAAAAGCTATTTGTGTAATCCTAATATCAGAAATTGTGGTACTGTAAAGAATTATTTTAAAATCTGATATGAATATTTTGGCAGCTATTTAGAATTCCACGTTACAACTATTAGCATAAAATATGTAGGACAGAGTAGCATAATATAGATTAATACTATGTTTTGCTAGACGTAAAGAGAGACTTTTCTTTAAAAAAAACTTTAATTTATTGCATATGAGTTATGGCTTAAAATCCCTAAGCTCTTTTGCTAAAGGAAGTATTTTAATATTTATTGTTACCTAAATATTCCGATGGTAATGTTTCGTGATTCAACTTGTATATTTGCAGTTTAATCAAAGTTGTTTCTTGCTGAAAGAAAGAGTCTGATGAATAGATTCTTAAAATGAACAAACCGAAATCAGTAGAAGATGTTTCATATGCAAGGAGCTCCAATTCATCGAATTAAGTGCTTCGATTCCCATTGATGTTAAGAAGTGTATAAAACTTCGTTGCTGGATACCATTCAGTTCTCCTGTCAGAGTTGAAAGAGTCGTACAATAAGTCCGTCACGAGTCTTCCATTTTTGTGAGTAGGGAAATTAAAAAACATGAGTGTGTTATGTCTGAGCTGAAGCTTGGAGCTAGATGAATGTTACTGGCCGCCGTACTTTCAGACAGCTGTATTAATAAACTTTGACAAACGGATAACAAGTGTCCTATGGTTTTATCACAGAATAGTAATGTACCGGAGGAGACTGAAAAGTAATGCCTCCACAGTGACCACAACTGTCCTATTTGTTAACCGATTTGGAAAAGCATTTCTAAAAATGCCTCTTTTTATTCATGGGAACTCAAAACACACATTTCCGTTGAAATAAATATATCGAACCTACCCTCTCTAATAGTAGATAGTGGTAGAGAAGATATTAGTAAGCCGGGCCGGGATTTTGAACACCGCAAATGATTGAAAAGTGGCCTAAAAATGACCTAAAACTAAGGTTTATCTGTTAAAGTTACCGTACAGAAAGATATAAGTTAATTTATAGATGGATATAAAAGTAGCAAAAGTAAATATAAGGATAATGATTGATAATTTAGAAAATTAATGTTCCTGTTTGAAGATTCCGAAAAAAACTCTAAGAAATTTGTTTTTGAAGCAGGTCTTACAAAACTTTAGCATTAACTCTTTTGAGTTTTCGGAATACACAAAATTACTTGCGAATAAAAAGGATTTTACAGCTTATGGTTAAGGTAAAGGTACGGACGAACGGAGGGACCCCCAAAACCAGGGCAGAGAACCACAACCTCTGGGAGAGAGGGATGACGGGAGAGGTCTAAAGGATGACCAGATGCGGATGACGACGTGCACAAGCATGGACGGGATCTCTAACGTTTCCAGATCAAGTATCCAACGCCGTTCGGGCCCACCCATAAACCCCTAAACCCTGGGGGTCTGTCAAAGGGGTGCCCACTCGAGAGCACGCGGAAGCGCGTCCTAACTGGGCAGTTCTGCAACGACGCCAAGAAAGAGACAGTGTGCACACCGCCCAGCCGCAACCCACCGAGCAACGTCGCCTTGTTAGGAAACAGATGACAAGAGAGATGGTGGGTACAGGAAATTAGGGGCAGTAAAGTCGTGCTAGAAGATCAACTACCCCAGCATTCCTTATCGACACGCGGAAACCATGAAAAACCCAGTGGGCTAGAATGGGCGATCGCGGCCTTCGTTATATGATGGCCTGATTCAGCGATCAGGTGCACTCCCATGACGTCACATAGCAGTGCATCGTCCTATGCCTATCGGATAAATTAGTTGAATTACGACACTAGAATAAGCGTTAGGAATGTTCTCTCACTGAGAAATGTAAATTGTGCCTTCAGTGATTAATTATATGCTGCAAGCTTTACCACGAACACCGTTTTAATGTAATGTTAGTGTCTTATTTGATGATAAAACAACTATCAGTGACGAGTTATTACCAACATACAGTTGTTATAGCGAACATTTATAGACTATAAACGTTCAAATTGTGGTCACTAATGCCAAAAATAATCATTGTTGCTATTGCACCCTTAGAATTCGGTATGAGTGGTATTTCTACGTTCTCGTCTTTTAGATGCCACGTATGTATTATGAACCCGGTTGTGTACCATACTATAGATACAAAAAATCTCACATGACTACTTTCATGTTTCCAAAAGTCGAAATTGGGAAACGTGTTGCGGATTAGGAGCATTCACAGGGAAACTTTTGTGCCCATTCGAATTGTAGTTTTTGTCATGGCTTTGTAAATGGGAAAAACGCTTCATTACCGGGACCATCAACTCATTTGGCTGCCTGACATTAGAAGCTCAGGTTGCTCTGAAATATACCACTGAATTTTTCTTATTTATGTATGGAAGCTCTTTAACTGCTGTGGTCCTTAGCGTCCCATTATTGTTGAGCGTGAAAGACCGGAGATTTTGCTCAGAAGCCTCCTTATCAGGCTTGAGGTTCTTTTACGGGCCGTAAATCTACAACACGGGACCACCAGCTTTACTTCCTTTCCGAAGGAAGCCTGCTAAAGGTTTTTACGTCCGAAAAAAACTCATCGCCCTCCACCGGGTTTGAGCCCGCGACCTCAGGAACTAGAAGGTAGCATGGTTATCATTACACCACGGAAGACGACACACTAAAACTCTGATTGTTGTTTGTGAGTTCATGCTTTCCCAAGTAAATTCGAGATACGTCCTATTGGGAAAATTTCAAATTGACAATTTAAAAAGTAGGATTAGTCAATAAGGCAAATGAGTGGACGGATTCCATACCTCTGTAAAACAGATCCTAGAATCAGAAAAGGAATTAAAGCTGGTAATCTTGACTTTTCTATAAAACATTTTCTATCATCTTTCAGCGAAAGTGATGCAAAGGACAGGATAAAGACAATGGTGAGTTGTACGAGAGTATGAAAGATTCAGTAGATTGTGTAGAAGTGGATGAAACTCCAAACAAAATAAAAAAGGTCTGATTTATATTACGGGATATATTTTACATAAAGTTAACTAAACAAAGCCTTGCAAGTCTTTGCGCTGAAAAACTTGTCTGTGTTAGACAGAGGAGGGTTGAAATGACCAAAAGATTTTCTAGTCGAAGTATTTGTGAGAGTGTATAATTTTTGAAATGTAACAAATAAGCAGTTTAGTAAAGTATTTATCATTCATAAAAATTGATGAAGCTCCGAGTTTAGTTCATTGCCTCTGTGACTGTAGCGTGTCACGAATTATTTAATAGAAACATCAGTTTCTATAGCTGCAAAGATATTGCTAAGCAATTACTGCAAATGTAGGAAACGATTTCCTTGCTCATAAAATAGGTCAAAAGAGAAAATTGGGGACGCTACAAAAATGATGTGCACATAAGAGTGAATAACACTTTCTTTCAAAACTTCGGTTCGTGAAGCACTTCATCTCCAAAACCTCCAATAAGGACCACTTCCGAAGCAAAGGTACATAATTTTAACAAGTAAATATAACAATTGCCAGTGATTTCTTGTTCAGCTTATTGTTTTCGAATTCTCTAACTACGGTCACTCCAAAGTACATGTCTGACATTATCTACACCATAATGATGTCAGTTCCAGTAAAATAATTAATTTATTATATATTTTTGTTGTCGGGAAAACATCGAGGCGTTTAATTGCATTTAAATGCTTAAAATACATGCATATAATGCAATAACACATACTTCATTCTGCTGTCGTTGCACCGCTCCTGTGACGTCACAATCGTGAGGGGCGGCCCACTATTATATAACGGAGGCCACGATCGAACCCGGGACCTTTCGAATGTGACTCATCGTTACCGCGGCGTTACCTCATTCGGTGCTTCACAGCTCATGACACAACATAAGGATAAGGACAATAGCAACCTGGCTGTACGCATACATTAACACGAAAAAGGGAAAACTGATCTGTCTCATCCCTAGTTTGGTACATGAATTCATACTGCAATTATACTTGCTCCCCTGACAATACCCACCCCTCCATCTACAAACAACCCTTTCCACGCTAACCATTAAATAGCAATGTGATTTTTTCCCCCAAAGAATGGAGTAAGGTTATACAAAGTTAGAGTCTGTCTGGTTAATGGGTGTGCAGTTCGGCATCCTTCTTTGAGGAACCTATATAATCGTTTTACAACACAGGACCTTACCTTCTCGGCCTCTTCTGTAGAGTTGCAACCTCTTAACATCACCATCTCTTTCTAGACTGACTTTCTCTATGTTGACGTTGACGTGAAGTGAGCAACATTCCGCAAAAGACTGAGGGAATTCCGAACTTTGGCAACTGAGACTCCAAGTGGAGTCAACATGTGCTTGTCACTTCCTTAAAATCCGGGTTTGCTATTGGTCCAGAAGTACAAGCATTAAATGTTTCCCATTTATGGGCTGTGAAGATGGACTTATGACAGCCATTCGTTATGGGTATAGCGCTTTTCCTTTATGATGCAACTGCACTCGCATTTACTAAACGGACTGTGTTTTTTTTTCTCAGTTGAATAGTGCAATTTCTTATGTTTGAAAAATTACCCTTATATAAAATGTCAGTAATATAAAATTGGTTATATATCTTCTCAATATAAATACAAGAAAATGACTAAATAAAGGTGCAAAGGGCAAGAAAACGAAAAATAATGATGTAAAATCTAAAAAATTGTCTAAAATAGAAAGTTTTATAAAATTACCAAAAATGCCTAATAGATGTGCGTTTTCATAATCTGGGACTCGTTATATTGATTTAAAGATTAGCAATGCTTACGATGCAGCAATTAAAATATGAGATCATCAGAATCCGGACTCTGGTAATAGGACAACAGCCGCGGATATTTATTTCCAAGCAATATACAAAATGATCACGAATTAGCTACTGAGAAGACAGAAAAAACAAAACACAATTGCATTTGCTTATGACGATACGATTGTATGCGATACGTATGCCAAAATCGTTTAGTTACTCTTCAGTTAGTAAGTTATCTATGGTTAGACTGCATAAGGAAGTGCTGCTTTATTCCTTTTGTATCCTCTAATCATTCGGGAGGTTCCGGATTCGATTCCCGGACACCGCCCACTCTGATCCATGGGTTTTACGATTTTTTTTCGGGTCGTCAGGCGAATGCTGGAGTGGTTTCTTTCATCCCCCGAAAGAATTCCTCCATTTCGCTCCGTTAATCATTTCATTCATCCTTCACCTCGTTTGGTCTATTTCAGAGTTGAAAGTGTCGGCGATGGTGTTTCGGTGCACCGTGGCAGGGAAGCATGCTTTCTGTGAACTTTCTCCGTCCCTCGGCCTTCGGCTGGCTGCCTGGGTATAAGGATCGACCCTTGGGGGGACGTTGGATCCTGTGTGGAGCGGAGTCCCCGGTCAGCCTGTCCGACTGCCGGGGCGTCTCAATCTTGAAACTGTAGGGACCCTGTCATTGCTGTGCCGTCACTCCTGTTCCAGTCGCCCGGTGCAGCTTTCGCCTTATCCCTCCCTCCCTCCCGGGGCTCCCCCTCGTGGACGTCGGTACAATATCCTCATTCCTGGATCGGTGCCGAATCCCCTCCGCTTCACAATCCAATCCAATCCTCTAATCGAGTTCATTCCTATCATTTACTAAATACTAGTAATTATACACAGAGAGAACATTGTATCTAGTGTAACACCAGAAATTAATCAACCAAATCGGCCGCACCAGCTATTCACAATATCTCAAGAAGTACATTTTATTAGTCATACAAACAGCTTAAACATATGGTATTTTAACCAAAAACGCTACAGCTATTTTTAAGAAACTAAAGAAAAATGTTTCCATGTAAAGGATAGATTGGGTAAATATTCGTGTCGCATCTTTGTAAGACAGTGAAACTTAAATATCAAGTTGGTATTTAACTGACTTCTTGTTTTTGAGTTATGTTATTCACAGACAGACAAGACACACACATACGCGAGCGCGCACTCGCATCTTTTCCTAAAATGCCTTATTTGGATTCAAGAAGCCACAAAAACGTGTAATTGCTGTGAAAATGTGATATGGAACTTTTGCGTGGAATTACATACTTCCTCCATTTACCATAAGTAAATAGCAGTGAAAGATAAAAAGCACCAGAAAAGGAATATATCTAGCTTAAAACCGGCAAAAAATTTAGGGCGCTTGCAAAAACGATGTTTAGTGCTAAACAGTGTCTAAATCGCCTGCATGTTTGGACAATGCATAACAGTTGGTTTAGACACACCTTAAACACCATTATTATTTCACACCAGCTGCGGAGCGAGAGCAGAGAAACAAGATGGCGATTTCTTGATATTGTTGCACTATATAAAGAGTTTTACACGCAGAAAGGAAAAGAAGGGTGATACGACCCGACGTATGTTCAGGGTCTGTCCTAATCCCTTGGAGCATTATAGTAAAAGGGAGTTCAAAGCAACATTTAGGTGAGAAATCTATGCACATTTCAGTAATGAAGTGGCCTTAGAGCTACCTCCGTAACACTATTTAACAAATTAAATTAATGCTTGTGCCTCTCGTACGCTGTTTCATTCTTCTTGTATTTTTAACACTTGTATGAGAAAAATAAGCTTTAACACGTGCTAAAATAACCTGACCTAATTCGCTAACTTGAACACATTCGTCGGTGCATGTGGTATATAATAATATATTTCAGTATACCTCCCGGGATAAGTTTCTTATGGATGCAGAATTTTAATAGGAAGAAATGTGCTCAGATTTTTTATGTAATTAGCCAGACATTATCCATCCTCATTTTAATGACATTTCATGCAGTGAAATCAAATCTAATGTGGAGGTTATTATGAAGTGTTTCGTTAATTTATTCTGTCGTTTGAACCACTGGTTCGGTTTAGAACATTGAATTGATGTATGCAGACATGATAATGCATTGTTGCACCTGTATGAAGCAAGCATTATTACTGCACACATGATTCGTTTATTCGTTCTTTGTGTTAGGATTGAAGTGAAACAGTTGGGTACCTTGTGTGTTGAGCTTCAAGAATATTTCTTATGCACATCCATAAAATATATAGGTTTTATGAATCGAACATTATTACCGAAAAATATTGGGAAAATTCTGTGGAATAACACGTTTAATAGCACATTTTGACGATCCACAACTTTAAGTGAATAGAGTGTATGACAAAGAACAATAAATCAGATGCTTAAGTTAGTGTGAGAACTGGAAGACAGAATGCTGAAGATCTATTACGACGCGCTTACTACCAAGCCCTGATTTTTGTGCATTTGCATTTTGGCACCACATAACCATATTCATATAACACTTTTCAAGTTCAATAAAGTAAGTTCTTCAGTAATTTGGAATCTTTTCTTTACATATTAAAAATTATTATGGCAACAAAATTTTTGCCTTGTCAGCTGTAAATTACACTTTTAAATTTTCTAAAGTAGGAATGTGTTGTTATATTTTACATGGTTATTTTATAAAGCGAGCACTGGTTTGGTAATCTTCTACCTCAAACTCTCTTAATATTTCCAAAAGAGTTTCTTTTTCAGTAAATGTAATTGTGCTGAAATTTTTTACTCGTTCAGACATTTTGCTTTCCGCGCCGCTTGTAGAAAACAGATTGTCGAAATTCCCCAAACCTTTCTTCTACTACTTCCGAAATCATATACGCCGCGTGGTGTCCAAATTCGAAAGCTTTAAAACGTGGTGTTGCCGCGTTCACTTTTGGGGCAGATGACGCTTAAACGCTGCTTAGCTACAGTGATTGTATTACAGATAGTGGTCACAAGTAACCCCTAAGCCCCGCCCATCCGCCTTGTTCTTGCTAACTCAAGCATAGGCGCTAGATATATCCATAAAAATTTATGAAACGAAGGTCTAGTTTTTATTCAGAGCGATTCGAGTGTAGTTATATAACTAAAAATGTACATTTACAGACTTTTTAAGAACATACCTGATCTACACTACTTGTGTTTAGCAGTAACGAAGCATTTTAGTCTTCTTTTTTACGCACAACCTATCAGCATCATAAATGATATGAATGCGTACGAGAAAAGAGAATTATGGTGATGATAATGATATCGTGACGTATACAAATGACATATGATTACCATACGTACTCATTTTATTAGACACAAAACCGAGAGTCCGCTTATCTGTGGATTAAAATAAAGTCCCCCACCAAATATAATACGCACATGCATAAATAAAATATACCTATAAAGCAAATTTCTTGTGCTTGACGTTGTTTATAAGTACCCATGAGTGACTCGTGAAATGGGTGTTATAAATTTGGTTTTATTAGGTGTTTTCATCTTCTTTTCCTCCTTTTTTGACAATGGATGATAGATCACATTTATTTACAAATCTAACCACATAGTAAAACTGAAGTCGATAAACTTTCCCGTAATGTTCAAGTTTGGTTGAATAATTTATGTTAACGGATATAATGAGTTACCCTGATGCCTGTCGTCCTGCGAGGTCTAGGGGTTTGAACCTAGGTAGCCTCTAGTTTTCGATGGAAGGAGAGAGAGAGAGAAAGGGGGAGAGAGCTGGAGAGGGAACTAGAGAGAAAGAAATAGGTAGAGGGAAAGAGCGAGGAAGCGAATGTGAGAGAGGAAGGAAGAAAAGGCTGAGAAAGAGGAAGCCATGCCTCTTTACCTTGGAAGTCCAAAGTCCATTTGCCGGATTTGGACCCGAACCCAGGGAACTAGAGGCTGGCATTGTAATCACTGCTGACGGAAAACAACATTTGGGTAATTACTTTAAAAGATGTTGCCGTTCTGCTGATATATTTTAAACATTTTCTATTTTATACTGCTCTTAGGAAAAGTAAGTCTCAACAAAGAGATAGCACTTAACTATGTTGTACCATTTAGAACTAATTTTAATGCGTATGAAATTAATCTATTAGCATTCGAGTTCATGACAGCCAGTTATACTGAATTATTTCAAAATACTCTTCTCAATGCATGACTGAAAAAATCCATTTCTATTTAAACGATTGCTCATAACAAGAAGCAGGGCCCTTTGGGAAATATCGCAATAACATGCCCTTCTTGGTTGAATTGCTGCAACCCACTGCAGTAAAACTAGGCATGTTTAAACGCTGAGTAAGCTTACTAATTCGTTTTTATTGTTATAACGTTATTACGATAAATAAACAGACAAATTTGATTGTATTCAGTCACTCCAGCACTGGGACATGAGAACATGTGACCTCGTTGACCAGTAACAATCGACACACCACTTGTCGCCACTGTTTGATACAGTCACTGTATGCTTAGCTAAACACCGTCTAGACATGGATTTAGCAATGCAAACTTAGACAACGTTGATGATAACAATCCATGTTTCAGTGAACAACAGAGCATCGTTCTTGCAAGCGACCCTTAGTTGTTAGTTGGGACGTGAATCAACTACACCGCTAAATCATACTATTTCACGTCATTAACAACTCTATTTATGCGCTTATAAGTCTCTTCAGCTTTATAAACTCATTTGTACTACTTTATTACTTATTTTGAATTGGTTTACTGTTCTCAAAATAACCATGGGTAAAGAAAGGTTATAATAATTATGGGGCCGCCCTTCTTCAGTATATTTTAAATAGAGGTCGTGTTGTTTTCTGATCAAACACGTCGTTCAAGCGATTTAAAAATACAAGTGCCTTTAGTTAACAGAGTTTAGAAATAACTATAAATAACTATGTTTGTTGAAGCCCAAAATATGCCTAACTCAACGAAGCTTTAAATAATTTGAGAGGGAATGTAAGAAACATAGATCGATCAAGATAAAAGGGTTTAAAGGAAAGTAAATGGAATATATTAAATTTACTAAACGCAGGGCTTCCCTCCCGCCAGGATTCGCGCCTTTATTTGTTACAACAATTTCCATTGGTTCTTGAGTAGCCTTACATACCATGCTATGAAAATAAAATGTGCCAAATTTCTGAAGTCACGCGTCCTGTTGACTTATGCGGTAAAACCCGATGTGTCTGTCCTTCAATTAAGTGTATGTCTCCTTTTCTATTTTACCAACTCCCTGGAGTTCAGGGAAATGGATCACTGTTTCTGTCTCTTTCTATTATTTGCCTCTCTTTCTATTTTCTGAGGTTTTAGCCTGGACCTTGTGCACATTAGCACGCGTTTTAATGGACGTTTGCTAGTTCATCTGTTGTAATTACAGCTATGTTACAAGTTGGATTCACATTTTAAATTATTCCCAATATTTTAACATTGATTCTTAATCCTATTTCCAATATGTTATATACTGTTATTTCCTATGCTTATTTGTTATCGGGTGTGTCCCCTTACAGTATCTATTTATAAACGGCGCAGAGGAATGCAAATATAGAAATAAAGGCTAGATTTATTTTTTATTATGATCTGCTTATTACTTTAGGGCTTTCCTTTTCATAATTCTAAAGCTAACAAGGCTCTCTAGTTATTTAGTAGGGGATGTAATCCATAATTCCAGATTGGCCTCCATTTTGATCTTTTAACAATATTCAAAGCGTTACACACAGTTCACGGACGTGTGTATTGCTCTGAAATGTGACCTCCGTATAGCGAAGGTAGGCTAGCATTACCGAGGAAATTTTATTGCCATAGTAAACCGTGCTCAATGCCGTTGCCACCAAGACTGGCGACGTTTGTCACCTTAGAAATGGCTGAAAATCCATTTAAGGAAAGTGGTTTGCCTCACTAGGAAAAATAACCCAGATGCACAACTCTGAAGTTTTTATTCCGTTTTAAATGGGTTTGCGATATCTTATCTTTAACAACACTTGAGGATGATTTCCGGAATGAAGCTCTTTCGCTATTTCTATAAGGTTATAACACTTTCCCAAGGCCATTGGGCAGCTAGAAATCTTTGAGTGGCTTGTTATAGAAAAGAGTTATCGGCTCTGACATGTACTATTCATTCTGTGCCGAAGAAAAAAAGTTGTTGGTATATAAACCGCCACCAGCTTTGATGTGAATAGAGCCACAAGTAATACAATTTCCGACGTATTTTATGTTAAGGCGAGGAACACTGACTTATTTTTCTGTAGATCTCAGTATAAACTTAAGAGAATTATATATATACCGTTACAGAGAACGTTTTTAATTCCATTGAACCACAGTTCGACTCAACACTTGAAGAACAGAATGATAACAACACGAAATTTTGCATAGATACAGGAAGCGGACATGAAAATGAAGTAAAAAAAGTGTGATGTGTTACACTCACATGCCTTTCTCTACTCTTGTACAAGCTATTTTCACAAACGCTTATTCTCCATCTACTTCATGTTAATCGATATAAAAATTTGCAGAAACTATCTTATTACTAATTCTCCTGTAGGTGCAAGGGGATAGTCAAGTATTTTAAGAGCTGGTTGCTATATGGAGCATTCCGTTCTCTTTGCATGTCCAGGACATAAAATACGAATAACGATTTCCCATTTGAGAAAAAATATTGGAATATCCAAAAAAATAATAAACTAACAAGGAATGTCTCGGCAATGGTTCACTGGACAAAAAAAATGTATATCACATAAGTTGTGTGCTTTAAGGAGATATACATTTTTTGTGTAGAAAAGTTTGTCTATCTCTTACAATTTACCAGTTATGCAAAATTCATTCAGAATGAAGACGACTTTTGGGACATTCCCAGAAAATTTTGAGTTATGCTGTTCACAGACACACAAACCCACATGCAGGGAACTTTTTCTAAAAATGCCTTTTTTGGATTTAGGACAACTCAAAACATGTATTTCCGGTGGAATCTCGATATAGAATTTTTGGGTGGAATGCAATGCTTTCCCTACTTACTATACATAGTAACGGTGATTTAAGACAATGGCGACCACTTTTACCCAGTTCCGTTAAATACGACATACATCTTAGTTAAATGTTTGTAACGACGTTTTTATTTTAAGAGAAAAGAGAAAGTGTTTCCTCTATGCAAATGATAAAATTTTAAAACTGAGTCTGAAGAGCATCTTAAAAAGCTGTCTATAGATTGGTTGGAATAACAAAACAATATAGTTTGAAAGTTTCAACTATCCTGACTTCATGGAATTTTAAACACAATATAAAATAGTAATAAGAGAAAAACATAGAAAAAAGTTCTGATGCCGTAGTTCGTGTTATAAAAATAAAGATATGGACGAAAAACTGTTTAATGTCAGAATATATGTATGTGACACTATAACAAAATGTCTAGGAGTAACAAGTTTGCTTATTGCATGGGGAATTGGCTTTTAAAAAGAGTTGATAAAATACACCTAGAAGATTTGGAGACATTTTTTCCGAGATCTTTGTCAAAAGTAACTTGTACTGAACCACAGCAAATGGAAAAAGAAAAAAATCTGATGCGATACATTTACATGACTTTCTCCACCCTTTATCGTTTTATTAGTGGGTATAGGAACTATTCTTACTAAAGATTATTTTTCTAACCACTTCATTTTAATCAAAATAAAAATTTACACAAATAGCTACATTTACACTTTTCATTGCAGATACAAAGAGAACAGATATAGTCAAACGTTAAAGAACTGCCGCTATACCCTGGCCTTAAAACCCCATATCATTTCCATGACATTGCGAGAAACAACTGAATGTTGGCAGATCTTTAAAAGAATGGCCAAGTAATGAAAAATTCGAACTAGTAATAATGGATATCTCAGAAATGACTTGTGCGACAAAAAAGACATTTGAAGTAAATTGTGTGTTTTAAAGAGATCTATATTTTTTTATACAGTACATTTTCATCTATCCCTTAACGCTTACCAGTTATACAAGATTATACAAAATGCCTTCCGAATGAAGAGAACTTCTTAGGCTATTTCTAGAAAATTCAAGATATAGATTTTATTTGTCATACCTTTAATATTTTAATGAAACTCGTTATAGCCATTTTTTAGAAAATAAAAAAGTTCGAAAGATGTTCCATGTAAAGGGTAGTTAGAGTGTTTTTTTTAAACCTTTGTGTTGCAGCTTTGGATGATACTGAACTTAAATACCAAGTTTGATATTACCCGACTTTCCGTTTTTGAGTTATGCTGTTCACACACAAACACACACACACACACACACACACACACACACACACAACACACAGACATATGACATTAACACAGGGAGCTTTTACTAATAATGCTTTTTTGGATTCAGGGGACTCAAAATATATATTTCCAGTGAAATCTCGACATCGAACTTTTAGTGGAATTCAATACTTCCCCTAATTACTTAACGTAGTAGAGAAAGTAAAACATTAGAAACACAATGCATAAATGAATGGCTCGTCAATATTGTAATGTCGGGAGAGAGCATGAGCTATTATTTTATGGTATACTTAAAGTTTAATGTTGCTAATGAAAATGACATTCAGAAAATTCAGCTTGACGAAATTGTGTCTAAACAAATTTGTTTCAAGGTACGGCATATATTACAATAACGACTAGTATTTAAATATTTTCGTATAGGCTTGTAAAGCAGCCGAAGTATAAGATATACGCAAAATTCTTCTCTCCAAAGTGATTTGTCAATGAACATATTTTCATAATTAAATCCAATTTCGGAATGATTCTGTAGCGGGAATACCTACCCCATAATTAAAATGTATAATTTAGCATAAAGACTAAGATCATATATAAGTAAATAACGATATGGGGAGTAATAGCAAAGAAAATAAAAATGGAATTAAGTAGGAAAGATAAACAATGCAAATATCATTGTAAAATATCATGTAATATACAATAATATAATCTTATGTATGCAAGAAGGAATATTTGTAAAAAGTGTGATGTATAGGAAGGCCTGCTAGGCAGCTGAAGCAATTAGGAGCTGGAAAAAGTGACAGCGTGAGTGAGAGAGAGGAACAATGAGAGAAAGAGACAGATACATAGGAATTCCCAGGTGTCAGTACTGTGTGACTGCAGAAAAATAAACTATTGAATTCTCATACAACGCTATCAACACACCTATAAGGATTGCTGTTACGCGAATGTATGCGCCATGGCATTTAGATATCAAATTTACAAGTAAGACACTCCGATTTCTTAGAAAGGCCGAGACCACAACGGTTCACAAGAAGGGTGGAGAAATTAGTATATGAACACAATGATGTTAGTTTCCACTAACATTTTTACAAGTAGCGGGTGACGGGAAAAGAATCATGAATACATATAAAATAGTGCGAAACAAGTAATTAAGGGAAAGCAATTTGTGTATCCACTTTTAAATATTCATTTTACAATTGGAATAAAACCCAACTAATAACCAAACTATGTTTTACCAAATTATATGCTGTCGTATTATTGCTCTCATTACCCACGCCTGAGAAAAAAGTCATTAGGGAGTAGATTTGATTCCCTATTCAAACACGAGATATCAGCCAGCAGAAAATTAGAACACAAGTCATATCAAACACATTTTTGAGGCGTTAACCATTTCCGGGATATTCTTTTTTACTGATTCGAACTTTACAGAAACGTAATACTTTTTTCAGCAGTAAGTGCTATTCGATTTTTCTCGTGGTCATACAAAGAGGATGGAATTTAAACACTATCATGTCGTCCTCCGTGGACTAGTGCTACCGTGCTAGCCTCTAGTTCCCAAGGTCGCGGGTTCAAACCCGGCGGAGGGCGATGGATTTTTTCGGGCGTAAAAATCGTTAGCACGGCTTCCTTCGGAAGGGAAGTAAAGCCGGTGGTCCCGTGTCGTAGATTTACGGCACGTAAAAGAACCTCAAGCCTGATAAAGAGGCCTCTGAGCAAAATTACAGGTGTTTCACGCCCAATATAGAATGGGACGCTAAGAACCATAGTAGTTAAAGAGCGTCCATAAATAAAACTCAATTTCAGCACTATCACATTAGCGACTTTCTTTTATAAAACGTGGTTATTAATTTCTCTACGGCGTATAATAAGTAAGGGAAGTATTGCATTCCAACCAAAAACTGAATATCGAGATTTCATCGGAATTACATGTTTTGTGGTGCTCTGAATTCAAATAAAGAATTTTTGTAAATATGTCCGTGTCTGTATGTCTGTGTGTCTGTCAGACTGTGAACAGCATAACTCAAAAACAAAAAGTTGGATAATTACCAAACTTTGTATTTGAGTTTACTGTCTTCTAAGGATGCGACGCGAAGATTTTTAAGAAAATCCCCACCCCAGAATACCCTTTACATGGAACATATTTCAAAATTTTTGATTTTCTCAAAAATGGCTCTAACGATTCTGATTAAAGTATCATATGTTTAAGATATTTTCATGGTAAATGAAATGTATATCTTGAATTTTCTGGGAATGTTCCCATAGCCCTCTTCAATCTGAATGACTTTCGTGTAACTGGTAAACCGTAAGGACAGCAAAATTTTATTACACAAAAATATAGGTCTCGTTAAAACACACAATTTATGTCATATATTGTTTTGTACAGTGAATCATTCCCGAGATATTTCTTGTTATTTTTTTGAATTTCCTAATGCATATACGTTTTCTCAAATAGGAATTGTTATTAGTTTTTTATGTCCTGGACATGCTAAGAGAATGGAATGCTACACATAGCGACCAGCTCTTAAAAGATTTGACTATCGCTTAACGCCTACCATATTACCCTTGCACCTACAAGAAAATTAGCAATACGATTAACATCTCGATATATCGATTAACGTGAAGTAGATGGAAAATAAGCGTTTCTAAAAATAGTTTGTACAAGAGTAGAAAAAGTCACGTGAGTGCAAGACATCAGAGTTTTACTTTGCCCTACTTATAACGCAATGTGTAAATATGAAACTTTATACGAGGGCTGATCAATAAAGACTGAGACTGATTTTTTTCTGTAGTTTCCTTGATAGTTTTATGTCTCTACCACGAATACTTGAAAAGAGCAGGGTTTCATGTATAATGTCCATAAGAGACAGCACTCTCGTAACAGTAGGTTGGTAGTAATGCTACATATTGTTGACCCTACTTGAATTTCGCATACCACAAAATTGAGGTGACACGAGAGGAGCAATACAGCGCAATAAAATTTTATTTTCGTTTAAATCATACAGCCTTGAAACTTTCGAAAAGCTGAAGCAAGCATACGGTGAAGATACACTACCTCATGCAACGGCGTTTAGGTGCTTCAAGGACTTCAAAGAAGGGCGAGTCCTCTGTGCTAAGCAAGGTGGGCCTGGTGTTTTGGAATGGAATGATTTACCAGCATGCAGTTCCTCTCCTCACACTACTGTTACAGCAGCTACCACACGTCAGTATTGGCTACACTGAGTAAGCACATTACAAGGAAACGTCCAGAACATCATCGGAATGGGTGGCGACTTCATCACGACAACGCGCGGCCTCACGTCGCAAATCAAGTCCAGGAATTTTTGGCTAAATTCAAAATTACCTGTGTGCCGCATCCGCCTTAAAGCCCCGGTCTTACCCCCTGTGATGTCTTTTTATTCCCATTACTAAAGGCAAAGCTCCGAGGCATTCGATTTGAGAGCACTGAAGCAATGCTAAAGAAAAGTGAGGCGATTCTCAAAGACCTGACAAAGAATGGCCTGCACCATGTGTTCGAGGACTGGCAGAGACGGTATAAAAAGTGCATTCAGACTACTTTGAAAAAGATCATGTCAACATTGAAATGGAGTAATAAATATCTGTGAAAAAAATCAGTCTCAGTCTTTATTGAGCAGCCCTCGTATCAACAGGCAATGCATTACGTTAAGCTTTTGCAAAAGTGTTTTGTAGAGGAGTGAGCGAGAAAGTATAGGAATGCAGCACATCAGATTTTTATGCATGGGATGAAGAAAAAATCCATATAGGAATCTAGTTTACGATACATGATTTTCACTTAAACTAACGTTATAAGGAGAGAAACTTTATGCGTGTGTACTCAACCGACTTTGATAGTTTTTTTCACAATTGAAAAGCACTGATCCTTTTTACGAACATAGACTATAAATACCTAACTTCAATTCATTAATTGCTAAAATACTAAAAAGAATTATAAAGTCTATATTCTAAGATACGTCCGCATTGGAGTTATAAAAGATCACTAGACAATCTGTGCGAATAATTCGCCCAACCTTGATACATACCCAAATGGACTAAATATTGCTATACATCCCCAGTACAATACAAATACAAAAGATTTAGGCACCTATATGTATTTTGTATTAAACAAGCGTACCTACGCGTGTTGGAAGTTTACGCTACGTTGTGTAATAGGATGCGTTGTAAATATTTGTGATTCCCCAATGCTTTATTTCTTTTATTTATTTATTGCATTATATATTATGCACTAATCATTGCATTACATCTTAGGTGTAATCCTAATTCATCACAATAAATCTTAAACGGGAAGGGTTAAATTATGGTCCTTGACAAAATAGCAGATGAATGACAGTACGATTAACGTTAAGGGCGGAAATACATTCAAAACAAATTTTGACGTGATGATATTCTCTACCCTCTATCGTTTATTAGTGGGTATACAAATAATTTTTTAAAGATTATCTTTATGTGTACTTCATTTTAATCCCAATAAACGTTTGCTTAAATGCTGCATTACACATCTTTATAATTCAAAGGGTACAGCGACATTCAAATGTTTAAGAGTTGTACACGTTGGCCTTAAAATTCCACACTGATTCAATGGAATGTGAAAGATAGGGAAAACATGAACAGATGCTGAAGCAGGGGGAATATGGACATATATACAGGAGAGATAGGGAATACGAGGAGAGGTACTAGACTATTCAGGGCTTGAAGGGTAGAGTATGGCTTTTTATATGAAGAGACGAGGAAAACGAGGGTATATGCTAGGTTGAGAGAACCTTCAAGGAGGAAAAATGCGTTTATATGGAGAAGATAGGGAAAACGAGGAGAGTTCCAAGGTAGAGCAGGGACTGGAGGAGGGAGGGATATGATTTATACGACAGAGGCATACGAGGGCCTGAGGAGAGGTGCTGGTGTAGACAGAGGTTAAGGAGTAGGGTACAATATACGCTTATATGAGGAATATATGGAAAACGGGGACAGACGGTATTATAGACAGAAGCTGGGCCACTTTTGCGTTTATATGGGAAAGGATAGGGAAAACGAGGGTAGATGCGACGGTTCAAGGAGGAAAATGCGTTTATAGGGGAGAGATAGGGAATACCAGGACTGATGCTAGGCTAGCCAGATGCTGAAGGAGGGAGGGATACGCTTTATACGGGAGACATAGGGAATACAAGGAAAGATGCTATACTAAACAGGACTTGAAGGGTAGAATATGGCGTGGGCGAGATAGCAAACCGAGGAGAGGTATTAGGCTGGGAGGTTTGAATGATAGAGTAGGCGTTTATATGCGAGAGATAGGGAATACGAGGGTCGATGTTAGGCTAGACAGGGCTGAAGTAGGGGAGTGCGCCTTATATGAGAGAGGTAGGGGAACATGAGAAGTGCTAGGCTAGACGGGGTTTGAGGTGTGGAGTATGACTTTTATGGGAAAGATAGGGAAAACGTGAACAGATAATAGACTAGACAGATAATGAAGAAGGTGGGTGGCAGCTGTAGAAAAGTAATCATTATATAGCAGCGCAATGGGCCATCCATTATATTTCCGACCTGAGTACGGAGTACAGAGGGAACTTTTGGCTTAATTCTCTAGATGTTCGTTCAGTAACCACAAGTATTTCTAATTACAGGTACTGAAAGGTTAAACTCTAAATAGGTATGAAACTTAGATCAAACGATGTCCTTAAATGTCAACTTTTGTGCATATCTACTCACACTATTAAATGTCAATTCCTGGAATATATTAAGCAAATCGGAGTATAAAACTAATGTACATGCAACGAAGAACTTCTGGTTTAGAATAGTGCGGGTTTGACGTAATATTATCCAACCTGGATTTCTTACAAAGTAAACATAATACCTCCGCCTGCTGTGTTATAATTGCTGATACAATTCTACCAACACAGCTACTTCCTCCGTAAAATGAAATGTTATGCTTCACATGCATTTATAATCTTGTTTTTGCTTCTAATTGGTTTATTAAGCGCTACAAGGCTGAGTCAATGTTTTAGGCAATTAAACAAAGCTGCTTTAATTATTCATGCCCCCCACGAATTCTGCCCACAGCTTCTGCTACAGTTACTTGAATTTGATCGTTCAGACCTCTTCAATTTATGACTCTTGTCAGTGATGCTCTGTAAGAAATAAACTTTCTTCTGTTTAGGGGCGTCCTAATAGCTCTTAGCGTCGCTGTACCCGTCATTCCGTCCATCCGTATGCATGAAACATCTCATCAACCGCTTCAATTATGTAGTTCCCGATTTTGTATATGCAAGTTTAAAAAATTGATACATTTCAAATTATTTGAAATCGGTACAAAATTAACGTTGGTTGACGTGGAGAGCCTTGTGGTTTTTTGTTTTTTTGTTTTGTTTTGTTTTAAATCTTAGATCTGAAAAATACGCGAGAATTTGAAATAATTTCCTGATCCACTTCAAATTTGGTTGCAATATATTATTCTAAAACTTTTCAATCTTCATGCGAACGTAGAGACTTGAAATTGTATATCCAAGAATTTCAAGAATGTTTGTCGATACATTTCAAATGTTGTTGAAATCTGTTCACAATTAACAGTAGTGCAACAGATGAGAAACATACTTGACATACTACTAACATACTTAGGCACTCAGCCTGATACAAACATTACACTTGAGTCACTTTTTGGGATCAGTTGTATTATGTTCCGAGTCACACTCCGTACACAATACAACTGATCCGTCGAATTACAACTCACAACAGATTTGCTAAGTTATAAACGACAAATGAACTGCACTAGCACTTCCCACTTTCACTGTCCACTTTTCACTCTGTAACTTCTTAACTAACGGAGTTCAACTGCCCGGAAAAGAGCAGCACCTTATATGGACCTCGCATACAAAGCGGAATGTTCTAGAAAGAGAGGTTGCTTGAATCGGCCCAAAGGAATCTTCTGGAACAGTAATTACCCAAACTGCGGAGAAGTGGCACATAATGAGTTAGTTACGCGACTATAATTCTAAAGAGACCGGTCATTTGCCGTACCCAGCCAGTCCGGATGAGCCTGCACTACCAGCCCACACGTAACTTCGCGCCGCGGTCACAGTGCCTTATATGGATAACCCCTTAAAAACATACGCTTTTTAGGATTGTTTCCCAAAAGGCCCTAAATATAAGAATGCAACACAAATGCAAGAATACAAACGTCCCTGAAATGCAATATCAAGCATGCATTTACTATCTTGTTTTAGCTGTATTCTGAAGCGGTTCCCCGTCGTAGGTAGGTAGTTCCTACCTTGCGTCGTTGTCACTCTTGCCGCACGTGTAGGGGGTCGTCTTCAGGAATCGATTTCATCGATGTTAGCAGGAAGCACGTCGTCGTCGTATCTCAGGGTCATTTGTTGGCAAATTGATCTGAAATTCTCTACTGCGATTATGTCAGTTTAGGATGCGGGAGTGGTGACACCAGGATATTGTCTTGAAAGAAACACTCTTTTCACTTTTCCCACTCTGGCGTGTCCTTATGCTAGAAATGCTGCAAGATTCTCTTGTTTTTCCTAACACGTACGATTCTTTAGCGCTGTCTTCCCACTATTATCTCTTGATCCACTATCGTTTTGCTTCGGCTAATTATTTAATATCTCGGTGCTCTATCACGATTCGTTAGATTCGCAAGAACTTGAATTATTTTCAAGAATAATAAAAAGAATATTAATTCTTTTAAAAACTGCGATATAATTATATCGACGAATACTGTTAACACATCATATAAATATTCCACATATACCACTTTATGATTACTTAGCAAATTTCCGAACTTAGCGTCCCTTTCTGACTCGGAGTACTACGTGTTATCGAAGAATCATGACAGACTGTGTGAAATCCACGTTTACATATATCAACTTACTACTAGCCTCCGGATTTTTGTACCGTCAACCACATCTTCCTATTTTCTCATTGATTCTAACAATTATTCTGTATCGTTATTGGTTCTCCATTTGAAAACTGGAAGCTTAAACGGTAAGAAAAGTCCGCTACCTGTAGCGTCTATTTTCTCTTAAAACTAGGTTCCTCCCCTCGAGGTACAGAGAAACGTTGGATTTTTATGGCCTCACGATCGGAAAAATACAATGAACATTTTGAAGTGAAGCTACACTGTTTTGCACAAACCTTGCAGATTTTCCTATGCAATTACGCCTTTATTTATTGGACAATATTAATGATACTACATCTTAATTGATGTAGTTTTTAATCCCATTACTTTAAAATTGTACAAAATTATCAAATTGCGTGTTAATTAATCATTATAAATCATAAACTATAATTATTTAAGAATTCCTTTTCGTGTAGGAGTAATAAGGCAGAAATATCGCTACAATTCGCAGCTTAATATGGTCCGTTTGTAGGCGTGGAACTCGCCAACTCTACACATAGATAACTGAACATTTTTATATACAAGGGTTCAGAAATTGCCTCGCCATATTTCAAATTTATTGAAATCGGTACAAAAGCTTATATGGAGAATATCTTAAAGGTGGAAGACTTTTTTGGGGAACAGCTGCAAATACATGGTTGAATTTTACAGCTTGAGTTTAAAGACAGCTTGTTGACAAATTTCAAATCTAGATAAAACGCTACAAAATTAAGGGCAGTTTATATGAGCGGTCTCTAATATGTGATAAATTTGATTGAAATAAGTGTAAATTTAAGACAGTTAATATGCAAATCCTAATAAGACTTGACGATTTTAAGAATTGTCTCTCTAAGCATCCATTACTTGCAGCTCCTTTCGCGTTGCGTTAAATGTAATCTTTGACTCTTCTTCAATTCCTTACTATTTTCCCTCTCCCACTATCTCCCTCTCATTCCCCTCTCTATTGTTCTCTCTTTCTCTATCCACCATTCAATTCTTCCTCTCACTATCTGCCTCTTCATCACCATCATTCCCTCTCTGTCCTCACCGTGCAAACTACATGTTATGTGATGTTTCGAAAACCTATTCCGTTTGTTAATAAGCATTTAAGTGTAAGTAAAAGGTAAACAGTACATAAACGTGTGCCTCTTCTTTGTGCTTGCACTGTGATTGAAACTCTGTTAATTCTGGCGTCAACTGATCTTACACAAATAATAGTAACGACGATTTGTTATAACTTCTTAAATTTTCAACCCATCGAAACTTTTTAAATTACAAAACTTATAAAAAAGTTGTACACATAAACTTTTGTTATTTTATATTTTTGTTTAAAAATTTACTGAATAATAGACGAGATAAAAAAGTTGTAAAAACGAATCGGACTTGAAAAATTCACTGTCGTGGAGAGGATTCGAACCGTGGATTTTTGGTTTTCCGTACCGTTGCACTACTGCTGAGCTATCATTACGAGATGTTCCTATACGATTGCAGTTCTTATCTGATTCAAGTATCTTGGTAAACTTCAAGGCGATTTTAAATTTTCGTTATAAGCAGACCTAAAGGCGGCTTGAAATATTGCAAGTGCTTTTAATTTTGGGCTTTTATGATTAAGCACTATTAGATGAGATGGTTTAATGGGAAAACGGGCACTGACTATGATAGCTCAGCGGTAGAGCATCGGGACGAAAAGCTAAAGATCCGTGGTTCGAATCCCGGCTGTTGTATTGTATTTTCCAAGTCTGATTCAAATAGTGTGAAACAACAGTTATTAAGAACATAAAGCTTATTTTATTTTATTTTTTCCTCAAATTAAAGAAACGAAGTGGGAAACGTTGAAAGTGCCAAAATTGTGTAATGTCAGATTTTTCATGGAAACCGCTAAATGTGCAAAGGCGAATAAAATAGGATAGTTGGAAGTACCATACAGGTTTCCTTGCTGTTCATAAGACATCCGATAGATGTACCAGGATGTATGTTCCATCGGTAGTGGCATGGTGAATCCTATATGTGCCACATGCCAACAGCAGTACTTGTTGGATCCTGTCTCTGTTGTCAGCTACTACTTTTGTAGTGCTTTGCATATTGTGCATTCATTTCCATACTGTGTTCCTCATTACTTTGTTATAATGGAAAGAAACGGAAAGGTTGCTAACTTAAAAAGATGTTCAGAGCTAAGAATTCATGGAAAGCCATATTCAACTTACAAAGGAATTGCTGTTGCTGCGAAGCAGCCACCAGCACGCGATGTAAGTTAGAATAATTGGTATTGAAGTCATGGTGTTGAAATCAAGTTTTTAGTGTCCGGTCATAATTACATGCCTTCTGATCGAGACTTTGGTATCATAGAAAAAAGTAAGAAGGATGTTAAATACATAGTGCCTGAAGAACGAAAAACATGGTGGCTACAGCTAGAGTAAAAATCCCTTTAAGGTGATAAACATGGTGAAGGTGATTTCTTGGATCGGACTTCCTTAGCTGATACATATCTGAACATCAGCAAATTGAAGATAATGAAAGCTTCAGTTATATGTTTCAGTTCGGATAAGAAAGCCAAGTTTCTAATGAAAGCTTCTTTTGATGAAGGAGACTAGAATTAGTTCTCTGTCTTCAAGAAAGGGTAGAAATTCAAAGATCTGCCGTCCTTAAGAAATTTGCCTCAACTTCCACTGGCAAGCAAAATTAGTGCAGAGAAAAAGAAGGAATTACTTGCTGTTATTAAATTTCTTGATGTGAAATATTTTTATGAAACTTTTATCAATTTATGAATCTTTGTGTCAGCGAATCAGACTACAAGAACTTGGGTAGATATTCAGCATTTTCTTGGTTTAGTCGCATGGCACATACAGATTTACCGAAATGTTCAGTTTTATGGGAGCCTGTGTTCAATATTAAATGTCCTTTTTAAAAAATGTTTGAATGAAAAGTTAACAGTGTTGTGAAGTACCAGAATTTATATTTAATTAAAGGCTATTGTTTGTAATATAAATTTTATAAGGTTTTCTTTGGCATTTTCCTGAATGTTTATTTTTGGGACATATAGCGTTTCTCACTTCCAGTCTTCAATTGGTTTGCGGGAAAGGTAAACCACACACACACCACGCGCGAGCGCGAGCGAAGATATTTAAAATTGGTTATTTGGCTTGAAGTAGCCAATTACACAGGTTAATATCAATTATTCACCCAAAATGGAAATAAAAAATTATATTATAATTTTATTATCACGCGTATAGACAGATTTTGGCAATGCTACTTAATATTTCCGTCACAAAATGAAGAATCTTGAAATTGAACGCCATAGTATTCTTCTTTCTTTCTTTTCGTTTATATTATTAAACCGGACAAGTGATATCTGATAGTGAAATGTGCGGAACGAATGCTCAAATGAGACCACGTCTCATAGAGTTTAAAATATCCGATGTTTATGATCTCAGAATAAAAATACCCATCCAGGAGCTTCACCCAATTTGACCCTTTTATAGGAACCTTCTTTCTACAATGCTTAGTTTTGCAGATATTGTACAGTCTCAACTTAAATGGTCCATCCTGTATATTGCTTGGAATGAAATATCCGCGGCATTTGTCTTATTTTGCATGTATATTCTATGGAGCCAAACAACTGTTTTCTACTCCATGGACGTTCTTCCCAAGCATGTCCTTTTATAACTCAAGTACAAGGGCTTATAAATCCTTTTTAATATTTTAGTGATTTATGAAATTATATTAGATTGTTTTACAGCTCCAGGTCCGTGTGAAAGACTTGGACTTCAATGCTGAAAGAATAATCAAAATCGGTTGAGTGGTTTTTGAGATTACCCTACACACACACACACACACACACACACACAAATGTTCTCTCTTTATAATATTAATATATATATATATATATATATATATATCGTACGCTGGTAATGAATTTCATTAGATCCGTAGGAAATACAGCAAAACTTCTTGCATACGGATTATTAAATGGTTTTGACATCCGGAAGCTTCACTACGTACATCTGTAGAATTAGAATAAATTTTACTCAGATATTTTTGTGCTACACTCTGCGCACATCTACAGTGTTTAAGTAGAATATCAATTAAGGAAATAAGTATCGCATACAAATATCGTACCAATACAGAATCTTCTCTGAGACAAACCACCATCCTCCGACGAATCGTTAAGAGTTTCCACCCCTGTTTGAAGCGTATCCGGTAGGATAGGTTGGGGAGGCACAGCCAGTTACACTCTTTGTCTGTTTACAAGTGCTGAGTCGTGACATAGTCTCTTTCTTATCCCTTACGTCTGGTTAGGTTTGGTACGTCTGAGACGCGCAGCCCAATTTAACTCAAAGTGGATGTCAAAAGGAAAGGTGGCAGCAGATGATACCAACGATTCCAGCCCAGATGTTTACGGAATACTTTTGTTGATGATGTCTAACGAACACTACATGAGGGTTCTCAACATCCCAGATGTGGCTGTTCTTGCTGTTGAAGTGCCCGTCTTGTATGAAGCAGGCCTCATCGGTAAACAAGACGTGCGCGAGAAATCTGCGATACTTCTTGCAGAAACCACCGGACAAACTGAACACGAGGTGCGAAGTCGCTCGGCCCCAGTTCCAGTGGTGTACGTGGAGCTGTTGTCCACAAACACTGAGTTAAACTGGGATGTGCGTCTCAGACCTACTAAACCTAACCAGACGTAAGGGATAAGAAAGAGACGATGTCACTTGATTCAGTTGTTGTAAACAAACAGTCAAAGTATACTGGCTGTGCCTCTCAAACCTATCCTACCGGGTATGCTTCAAACAGGGGTTAGTAACTCCGTAACGATGCGTCGGAGGATGGTGGTTGCTTGACAAAAAATGTTCCCTTCTGCGAGATCTATCGTTCCTCAGACTTTGTCGCACAGATCCTGAAACATTCTGTATAAGCACAATCTGATTAACTTTTGTTTTACTACATCGTTTGTTTTTTCAATGCTACATAGTGACCATCTATGTATATTTCTTAGAATGAAATACAAGTGACCTTTGTTTTACTTTTACAAACATTTTCTGTGGTGAAATAACACAAGCTTTTCTATTCCATGGCATTCTCAACGAAAATTAAAAGAAACATTCGATAGTTGTTCTTTTATGATTCCAACATATTTGTGTTCTAGTATCTGAGCCTTGTGAATCCCTCTTAGTCTTTTATTCCACTAAGAATTGAAATTATAAGGTTTCTTACAGTATATGTCTATCAGTGCTTTTCAGTGGTGAAAATACCATCAAAATCGGTTGAGTGATTTCCAAGATTAAAACACACACACACACACACACACACACACACACACACAATTTCTCTCTTTATAAAATTAGTGTACGTATACGCTAATTGACGTTTCCATTAAAACGCTTTTGAATTTAACAACACGTGATCGTTTATATTTGTAGGGCAGTGTTAAAATCTTTAGCTTTCAAACGAAGATTTGATATGGGTTCTGTTACTTTTGTCGCTTTCATTAACTTACTTTTCTAACTAAAACATCCATTTATTGTCACATGATTGAAGAGCAATTATTATTGATTTAAATGTATTTATTATGTGACATTCACATGACTGTTCTATCATTACAATCAATTTCTTACCTCTTCTACAAAATATTCATATAAAACCTTTCTTTTTTCTGTTTACTTGATGTTAGAGGAAGAAATGTCTTCAGTTAGGAAACAACCACAGTGTAGGTATAATGTGATAATATTATAATGCACATTTTGTAAGATGAAACACAGAACTGCTTAAGAAGATGCTCAAAACTATACACAAACACTGTGCAATACTGAAAAGTACTGGAAAGCTGAATCAGACTTGAAAAATTCATTACCATGACCAGGACTCGAATCGTAGTAGCTACCATGGTGAAATGCCGTAAACGCATTAAAGCTTCTCACCTGTACACTAACTGCACCAAGAGCACAAACCCCCTCATTCAAACACTAGGCACCTATGAAACCACCATCAACAAACACAAACGACCACTAGCACTATTTGGCCGCAACCTGTCCGATGAAGTACCCATTGAAGATATCCTCGAACACTTAAACCGGCTTATACCTCCATAGCTATGACACATTCACACATAGTATTAATACTCTTAAGTTGCAGGAAACCATACTGAACTGGAACTTCAAACCAAAAATCTGCCTCTGCCAATCGCCAACCCATCAAGGAACCGTCTATAGGCCAACCACCATCACAGGAACACTGCAGCAGCAGCTCGGCAACCAAAGGTAAAATCCCGCCACACCTTTCATTACGATCACCTGCATGATGTTAACACCCGCGCCATACCATTTAATTTTAAGCCGTAGCTCTTAACGCATCCCTGTCACTCCCACCCAATGTAACACGTACTAACCCCCGAGCGCCACCCAGGGCTTGCCATGGCTGGCGCCGGTAAACCCGACCAGGCACGCTTGCATGTTCTGCATGCTCGCATGAGTAGTTTAACTTACTAACCGGGGTGCTTCCGCGGAACCCGACCATGTTTAACTCACATCTTTCTCCACGCACTAGCACGTCACTACTAACAAAGCACCCCCCCTAGTTGCATGTTAGAACTAACAGCATGGGGAGACGATGTAGCCTCTGAGGATGATCGTCACCGGGGGCGGTGGGTGTGGGGCCGCCTCTATTAAAAAAAAAACTCATTCGATTCATGTACTCGTATCCTGAATAAATAGCATGCGGAAGATAGAAGAAGCAAAATTGCTTTGTGTTAAAGGAAAACAATTTGTAGAACAATTCGTAAATAAGAATATTTAGATAGTTCTTTCGGAAGGGAAGTAATGCTGTACTTCCCTTATAACGTTGATTTACATAAAAGAAAAAAAAAACACTCATCAGCTGAGCAAAACTGTCAGCCATTTTGACACTCCACAAGCACAGTTTCTCACTTGTGCTGTAGCGGGTTCTATTGGAAAGTTAATCGCATACAGGAAACCTTGCTACATACCCAAGGTTTAGGTGGCAGACTTGATTATAACTGACTCGTATTTTTCCTGGTAAACCACAAGGACAACTCAAATTTATTTTGAGATGACATGCCCCAATGGCGACTCATAATGTCATAAGTACTTTAGGTCTCGAGCTTAATAGTTTAACCGACTATTATGTCAATCAATGGTAATTAATTATTGTTCTTTCACAAAAGCCGTGTTTAGAATATGGTTGGAAAGATAGAATGAGACTGAAAAATTTAAATTTTTAATTTTTCAGTCTGATTCTATCCTTTTAATCTGTTCTACACACTTGTGTGAAAGAACAGTTAGTTAATTACCTATGATTATACGGATTATTATTATTATTATTATTATTATAATATTTTATACAAACTCTGTCTGGGCTTAAGCTCGTATGACAACAAAAGAACGACCGCTCAAAGTGAAAAAAGTTGAAATAATTATAACTGAGTTTTATTTATGGACACTTTTTAGCTTCTATAGTTCTTAGCATCCCATTTTATATTGCACGTGAAATACCGAAAATTTCGCTCAGAGGCCTCTTTATCAGGCTTGAGGTTCTTTTATGTATCGTTAATCTACGACGCGGCACCACCGGCTTTACTTCCCTTCCGAAAGAAGCCATGCTAAGGATTTTTACGCCCAAAATGTATCGCCCCCCACCGGACTTGAACCAGCGACTTGGGAACTGAAAAACTTGAAAGGAGCAATAGTGAATAATCGAAAAAAATTAGTCACAGAAATGTTATTTTTTTTAAATTTGTGTTTTAACAGAATATACGTCTTGTCTGTAGTAAGTTTTTAGTCTGATTTCGCAGCTAGGTATATAAAATTCAGTAGAACCAAGAGGGATTCATATTTTATACAGGAATTTCAAGACATAGTAAGCATTTTATCCTTCATTTTAGTCTATTTAAAATATTATATTTTAACTGAAATTATTAGAAGCTACTTTTAAAAAGACGTTTCTTAATATAATATGTTTGATTGAAATGGGGACATTCCTTGAAAATCTTTGCCTTTCATCCTTCAAAATGCCTGATTGAAGTTTGAAAGTTGATATTTATCCAACTTTGCTTATTAGAGTTCTACTGTTCATGGACACATGCGTGCTCATGTGCACCTTCTCTCTCTGCCATACACATGAAAATTTTCCTCAAAATGTCTGTTTTGCCCAGGCGGCCTCAAAATGTATATCTGTAGTGAAATCCTGCACTCGAAATTTTGGGTAGAGTGCTTTAGACTTCGAAGCGTAATGGAGTACTTTAAATACAGAGATGTTTAAAAATGCAGTGATTTAAGTGAAAGCATTATCAATCTTAGTTTTGGGATAACATTCTCTGATTTAGAAGTGTGCCAATTTGGAAATATTTTACTTACTCTACTACATGTTACTCTACTCTACACATGTTTTGAAGCCCCCTGAATCCAAAAAAAGTTTTAGAAAAGGTCCGTGTGAGCCTGTCAGTCTGTCTGTGCATGTGTCTGTGAACAATATGACTCAAAAACGAAAAGTCGGATAAATACCAAATTGGTATTTAAGCTTAGTATCTTCCAAAGATGCAAACGAAGTTTTTAAAGAAAATCCCCCTACCAAACTATCCTTTACATTGGAAAATTTTTCGAAATTTTCGATTTCCTCAAACATAGCTCTAACGATTTTGATTAAAATACCACATATTAAAGATATTTACATTAAATATAAAACGTATATCTTAAATTTTTTGGGAATAGCCTGTGAAGTCCTCTTCATTTGGAAGGAATTTTGTATAATCTTGTATAACTGGTAAACATTAAGCGATAGACGAAAACGCACTACACTAAAAATGTAGATCTCCTTAAAACACACTATTTAAAATAACTTTTTATGTTGCACAAGCCATTTCCAAGATATCCCTTACTAATGGTTCGAATTATTCAAATACTTTTGTCAAGGTGATGTAACCTCGATACCGTCGATACCGCAATACTCTCGATACTCGGTGTATGAAAGTATGCCTAATCCTTTGAGACACACTTTCGATACCTTTAAATGTTTAAGTTTTGCATTATTGAAAGTTGTTACGTTTAACTTTATGGTAGATAAGGAATAAGAGTTCACGCAATTGCCCTGCACATGTCCCCAGAATTGTTAAACTATATACCTTGATTGTGTTTACTGGGATGATTCAATCAACGTTCCAAATATTTTCGTGTTTAAATGAAAACATGCAAAGCAATGGGGGAAGGAGTAGAGGGGCTCATGCAACATGCAGCGTTAACTGAGTTGTGAATGAAGCTGATTTAGCTGCCGCACAAGTTACGTTTCTGGAAACACTGGCTTGGTGGTTCGTTCTCAGCCATTCCATTTACCTCCTCCGGTGACCAAAATCTGTGAATCCAGCATATACAAATCAGAACTCAAAGATGTGAGATAATACGGTGCATGGAAATATTTCTTATTTTTAGTTGTTTGAGTTTCAAGTAAAATATATATCAGTTTATATTTTAAAGGTTACAGAATAAAGAGGAATTGCTAGTATTTGTTTTTCTATGGGTAGAAAATCCTTGAAAGTAAGTTTTCAGCAAAAAAGTTAGTGTTATTATTATTATTATTATTATTATTATTATTAACCTTGACTACAAATAAGGGATATATACCTGTAGCATTATCAAGGTAAAAAAGTTGCTGCCAATTGAAGAATGTCAAAGAGTAACAATTTCGGAATTACCATACAATGCAAAATTGCTTACATGAGTTTTTACATAAAAAATGCTAATAAACATAATTCAGTTAACAAGTTATCACTTTTACAGACTTTTATAAAGTGATATCGTATATCCTGTATCAGTGCTCAAAAATCAGTATCGGTATCGAGTATCGACAAATAGTGGTATCGTTCCATCACTATTGTTGTCATTCTTTTAAAGTCCTGTTGACATTCAGTTGTTTCTCGTGACTGTATAGAAAGCGTATACAAGGCCATCTTGTAGCGTTCCATTCTGAATTATTTGACTATCGTTACTCGCTTTGCATTTATAAAAATCTGATGTGTTACACTCACATGACTTTCTCTACTCTTGTACAAACTATTTTTACAAACGTTTATTCTCCATATGCTTCATGTTAATCGAGATATCGAGATGTCAATCTTATTGCTAATTTTCTTGTAGATGCAAGGGGAACATGGTAGGTTATAAGCGATAGTCAAATCTTTTAAGCGCCGGTTGCTATGTGGCGCATTCTATTCTGTTTGCATATCCAGGACATAAAAAATTGAATAACGAATTTGAGAAAAAGTATAAGTATTGGAAAATTTAAGGAAATAACAAGCAATATCTCGAAAATGGTTCACTCAACTAAAAAAATGTATATGACATAAATTGTGTATTTTTTGTAGTAAAATTTTGTCTATCTCTTATGGTTTACCAGTTATGCAAAAGTCGTTCACAATGGAGAATACTTTTGGAGACATTCCCAGAAAATTCAAGATATACATTTCATTTGTCATGAAAATATCTTAATATTTTAATCAAAATCATTAGAGCCATTTTTGAGAAAATTAAAATTTTCGAAAAATGTTCCATGTAAAGGGTAATCTGGGGTGGGGGGATTTTCTTGAAAACCTTCGTGTCGTATCTCTGGAAGATACTGAACCTAAATACCAAGTTTATTCGACTGTTCGTTTCTGAGTTATGCTGTTCACAGACACATAGACACACACACAGACACACACGGACATGTTTACAAAAATGCTTTTTTTGGATTCTGGGGGCCTCAAAACATGTATTTCCGATGAAATCTCGGTATCGAACTTTTGGGTGGAATACAATACTTCCCCTACTTACTGTACGTAGTAGAGAAAGTAAAAATGTGTAATGTGGCTATTCCTGAAACGGTTTATCTCCATTAAACTGAAGTAGACAGAAAATTATGCTATCGTAAGATAAGTTTTTTACCAATGATATAGGGTAGAGAAAGTTATGTGAATCTAACATTATATATATGTGTATTTTGTATATGTTTAGAAATAATTTATTAGTCTTAAATCAGTTATTTAAGTCCCCCAAGGTTTCTATCAGCCCACAACACGCTTTGGAAATCAACGTAATTGCTTTTGGGATACGATAAAGAAACCAGCCTTATTTGCAAAGTGTACAAATAATACGAAAATGCAAATGAAACAATTCATACTAAAAGCGTGCGCCTAGCGGTGTTGAAGAAATGAGCTTTTACTGCATAGTGCGGCATGTTAAATTGTGCTTAATACCCAAGTTAACCTTGCTATTTTCAATTTTTGATGTGTTTACGGATTTCATTTTTTTGTCTGCGTCTAACATGGAGCATTCTTTGAGTATCTCAAGCCTTTCTCTTCTTAAGAATTACGATGCTTTAATGTTGTGTTTGTCACGGAAATCGAGAGTGGCATTTGAAATGCTGTAATCCTTATTTAGAATTTCCTTGTCGCCATTAACACCAGCGCAACAACATCCAACCTTTACGTCTAGCATATAGGAGATAATTGCGTAATAATTGAAAGACGTTGTTGCAGCTTTGAACGTCAAAAGGATTTTAATGTATTGCGTCTAATTTTTGTTTCAGTATAGGCAAGAACATAACATATGCAATACATTTGAAAATAGTAAATAATGTAGAAGCGCCAGAATTGCACTCATTCAAAGAACCAAGATCAACATCTATTACTTATAACATAAATCTCTATACGACCAACAATTTATTCCTCTTTAATCATACGTTAGTTGAAAAAACAAAAAGAAAAAAAAACACGTAGAAGTTGCAGAGGAAAAACAAAAGAATTAATTTTGCTTTCCTTACCACTTATCAATGGTAGACAGAGGAAGCATATATTCCACTGAATAAATGGGAATTTCACCGAACATACACGTTTAGAGCATTACCCTACACGTTACCCTACACGTTACCCTAAGAGCATTTTTAGAAAAATATCCATGTGTGTGTGAATGTGTGCGCGCGTGTGTGAACAGCATAACTGTGAAATCTGAAAGTATTCCTACAAAAGCTTACATTTCTACCTACTTCTTGCTAATACCCCATAGCGGTAGATGCTGGAGTGTATAGCTTCGGCGCTCCGCCAAGCTGAAGCTCGCTGGTTCGAGTCCCGCATGGGTGTTTGTGTTGTGTAGGTGTAACATAACGCGGTAAAATAAACCAGAGAAAACACAGCAACAATTAGTCGGTGGAAAGCAAGGGAATATACAGGGTGTACTATTTAAGTTGAGACTGTACAATATCTCCAAAACTAAGCGTTGTAGAAAAAAATGTCTTTAATAAAAATTGCTTGATATTATGGGAGAAGGTAAATGCCATTGGTCGTGTTTTGTTTGGAGGACGTTGAGATGGACAGTTTAATGAATTTTTAATTGTAGGTCCCTATTTAAAAAAAATAAACTCAATATAGGCAAATCGATAATCAAATCTTTTCAAATTCGGCCATTATATGATGACTTTTACATTTTGTTCTATTTGCAAACACCAAAAAGAAAGAATGAAAAGAATAGCGATTTGAAAAGTATTTGAAAATCCAAACCAATAATAACAAAAAATATCTCGGAAATGCTAAAGCTAAATGATATAAATTGTGTGCTTAAATGAGATCTATATTTTTCTTTCTTTCTTACTTTCTTTTTTGCGTGTAGTACGATCTCTTACAGTTTACTAATTATACAAAACTCATTTAATATAAAAAGGCCTTCACAGGCTGTTCTCAGAAAATTCAATGCATAGATTTTGTTTGTCATGAAAACATGCTGTATTTTAATAAAAAAACTTAAAGCCAGTTTTGATAAAATAAAAAATTGGGAAAAAGTTCTATGTAAAGGCTAGTTTTGGGTGGGTTTTCATCAGAATGTTCGTGTAGTATTCTTGAAAGATCCTGAACTTAAATACCAAGTTTCCTACTTAACCGACTTTTCGTTTATGAGTTATGGCGTTCATAGACATTGAAGTTCTTTACGAGGGCGATACTGTCAATTTTTAGAATGCCATGTTTTTAAAAACTAATGAAATTTATTTATATTTGAGAGCTATTTTCTTGCGGGTTAATTGCCGCGTAGTTTCTCCGATTTTCTCTAATAGTGTGTTAATTATCATCATTTAAAGACTTTGTGTTCACCCAAAAATGAATTTGAATAGATAACATTTCCGGACTATGGATTTTTATGGCATTAAATCCTCATTAACGCCCAACCAATGTGAGACCGGCTTAGAAATGCATTTGGCGAAGAATCCTAATCTAAGGCAACAATTTATAATTGGTACGCAATTCAAAAGAGATCGGTTTTTTCTTAGTGATGAATTTCGTGAAGAACGCCCAGAACTGTTGTTTCTGACGAAAATATTGCCGCTGTTCGAGCAATGCTTGAAAAAGTTTGGCGGACATTTATGAATTTATTCGGGCGATACTGGGCATTGGTATGAGTCAAATCCAAAACATTTTACATCAACAATTAGACGTGAGAAAACTTTGTTATTGATGGACGCCACATAAACTGACTCCCGGTCAAAAACAACGCATTGGTTGGTGCAGAAAAACTCTAGAAAATTCCAAGGTGGTACTTCAAATTTGGTTTAGAATATCATTACTGGTGAGGAATCTTGGATTTATTGTTGTGATCCTGAAAAGAAATGTCAGTTCAATGGGTCTTTCTAACGGAGCCTAGCCTACAAAAGGTCGGATGAATTCGCAGTGCTGGTAAGATGTTTGCTAGTATTTGTTTCTAAAACGGACCGTATTGCTACCATAGCATTAGAAGATACACGTACCGCTACTGCCTATTGGTGTACAAATGTCTGTTTACAGCAAAGTTTTGAAAAATTATGTGTGAAACGCCCAAAAGGAAAAATAATGTTCCATCATGACAACGCATCGTCGCATACAGCAAAACTAACAACTGAGTATCTAGATACCCTAAAGGTCAGCACCATGGACCCTCAACCATACTGCCCTGACCTAGCACCCTATGATTTTCTTTTTTTTCCAAAAATTAAAAATAAAATACATGGAATCACTTTTTTGTCATCACATGAAGCAGTGAAACATTATGAAAACCTGATTTATGGAATGCCTCACGAAGAGTGGCATCGTTGCTTTAAGGCTTGTCGCAAATAAACACCGCAATGAGTAACGCTTTGTAGCAAACAAATCAGTTCGCTGACGTAAGCCATTGTTATGCGGGGTTAACAACAAATTGCAAAGTGTTCTCCAGCGGAATCCTGGATATTCTACAATGTACAAAATTAGCGATAGTCTTTCTGGGAATGCCAGAACATTTGAAGACAATGAACCAAAGCTGGACTGCAGTGACCTCGCCGCCTTCAAATACGCTTCTGTGATGTGGAGAGGAGCTTTTCCAGATACAAAACTATCCTCAGCGACGGCCGTAGATCTTTGAAAATGGAAAACCTTAAAATGCACCTTGTGATCCAGTGCAACTCTGCAGAAACTGAAGATTGACAAGACGTGTTAACTAATCTGGAAGACTTTAAACAAGCGGTGTGCAGTAATAAAAACATGGTTTTATTGTTTGGATAGACCTTACTGTTTTCACTGTACTACATGTTATTTTCAGACACATGCAGACATTTCAAAAATAAGGGCTAGTTAGTTTCAAACACTGCAAAAAGTACCATACTCAGAATTTGTTCTGGAGTGAATTTTGTATTACATGGTATATAGAGAAATCAATAAGAATGTTTTTAAATAAGCTTATATAAAGTCATCTTTTCTCTTTTAATGTCATATTTATATAAGTTTTAGGCCATAAATGCTTGCATATTTCGCTGTTTTTAGGTCATTAAAATCTGGACCCTACTCATCACAGACTTCCGCCGCCAATTCATCTAGGCAACATGTTGCTGCTTTAAATTGTAGCTGAGTTAAATTTTTCTGTATTGAAAATGAGCTGTGATAATATCTTAGGGGACATTTGCAGCTCATGTACGAAAGCTCCTTGAAGGATATTACTAATGAGTGGTCTAACATCACATTAACTTGCAGATTCACAGTTATTTCCTTTCAGATACTCTGTGATAAAGACCTGACTTCCGGATCACTAGTTTCAATATCCCCTGAAACCAACGATATCAATAACGCAATTTCCTCTACCATGGAATCTTACACACAGACAAAATGCATCTAAAGCCTCTTGTACATGATCAAACTTTTTTCGCAATTCAATAGTTTACCAGAAAAATTGTCAAATATTTGACAAGATTGGACAAGACTTGACAAGAAATGCCAAGACTTGACAATATCATAAATGTACATTTAAATGTTGTCTCTTTGCTAAACTTAACCTCTTCAGAACCATTGATAGTTTATCACGTGCACAGCAAATTACTATTAGGATCACAATATAACAATTTACAATGAAATATTGCTCTCTACCTAATATCACATTACAATTTCAGGTATTATAACCCTGAAATCAGATTACGATTAAAGAATACAATGGAAATAACACGACTTGATAGACTAACTACACTATATAACTTTGCATTAATGCATTGTTGTACACTTCGGAAATCTGCCCGGCAATTTCTTCATATGCTCTCGCTTTCATCTTGTGGTAACCCACGAAGCCCACGACGTAGAGACATGGCCAGTTTTTGTATAACCTAATCGGCTCCAAGGTAGCTATTTTTGTTTACTTTTTGCTTTCAGTCATGTTGCAGATTTCATGACGTACTGTAAATAGTCGCAATAGGCGAAAGCCACCAAATCATTGTCAAACCTTTGATCGTTTAAAGCTTGTCCTTATTTGCTTTCAAGACTTCCAAAGTTGGGAAGCAATTTGACAGGAAAAGTTCTAAAATTATGACAAATCTTGGAAAGTCTTGTAAAGCATTTAATTTGACAAAAATTCGAAGGTGTACAGCTTTACAAACTGTACAATTGTTTTATGGACTGGCGGCGAACTTCTATTAGGAAGAGCCACTAAAATTTATTCTACACCAGAATGAGAATTTAGCTGATTGTGAAAACTATGTGGAAAGGAAGTTTAAGTTATATAGAATGGAATAAACAATTAATTGGCCGAAGTATTCAGCAGTTCTTATTTTATTGCATAACGGACCTTACTTTTAAAACATTCCTCTTACTTTTTGACAAAAGAGTGGAATTTTAAATTGCAATTTCATAAACTCCTACATAATTTTAGTTTACAATTAATACATCTTTTATTATAAGGAGTAGTATGTGTTCCATTTCAAAACCCCAACTTAAAGCTTTGAGAGCCTTACTTAATATATTCCATAAAACCTTCCTTTGTAATCCAGATAATTTAAGGAGAAATTGATTTGGGGTAAATTATATATATATATGGTAAGTTCATGTATATCATTAACCACTAGGCATAAACCAATATTGAATGGCAATTTGTTCTTATTATAGAAATATAAATCATTTAAATAATCTTCGTTAAATGAGTGTTTTTACTGGTCATATCGGCGGCCTTTTGCCTTGAAACATACTGCCTATCGGCAATGGTGTTAACTCGTATACAGTTGTCATTGGATTTCTGATTTTCCCTTAGCTTTTTACATTAGATCACACACATATTCACACTTCCAGACTCTGGGAAGGATAGGGAATAACCTTGGTTAAAGAAAAATTCCCACCCTCCTGCTGGGAATCGAACCTGAGAACATTCGCACAGCAGGCAGGTGCTCTACCGAGTGAGCTACGGAAATTACTATTGCATACTATCTAAATGCACTATAAACGAAATTAAACATATTTATCTCATAATTATACAACCCAAATAAAACGATTTCTGAACAAATATTGCGTATTTCCCCTTGATAAGTGTCATTTAAGAATAAAAAAGCCACCAAATTAAAATGTTTACTGAAAAATAATCCTTGTTAATTTCACCTATTCAATTAAGCAATACAAACCTATAATTTTAGTGGGTTTTTTGTGTTAGTTCCATTTATACCCGGCCTTTAACTACCTAATCTTATCGGCGGCCTTTCCTTTGCAACTTATTTCTTGTTGGCAATGGTAATGAGTCGTATTCTCTTGTCATTGGGTTTCTTACACTTTTACTTTCTCTACTACGTATAGTAAGTAGGGGAAGTATTGTACTCCACCCAAAAATTCGATATCGAGATTTCACCAGAAATACATGTTTTGAGACCCCCTGAATCCAAAAAAAAAGCATTTTTGGAAACATGTCCGTGTGTGTGTCTGTCTGTGAACAGCATAACTCAGAAACGAACAGTCGGATAAACACCAAACTTGGTATTTAGGTTTAGTATCTTCCAAGGATGCGACAGGAAGGTTTTCAAGAAAATCCCCCCACCCCAGATTACCCTTTACATGGAACATTTATCGAAAATTTTAATTTTCTCAAAAATGGCTCTAAGGATTTTGATTAAAATAGCATATGTTTAAGATATTTTCATGACAAATAAAATGTATATCTTGAATTTTATGGGAATGTCTCCAAAAGTATTCTTCATTGTGAACAACTTTTGCATAACTGGTAAACCATAAGAGATAGACAAAATTGTACGACACAAAAAATGTAGATCGCGTTAAAATACACAATTCATGTCATATACATTTCTTTTGTTGAGTGAACCATTTTCGAGATATTGCTTGTTATTCCCTTAAATTTTTCAATACCTACTGTCTCAAATGGGAACTCGTTATTCATTTTTCTGTCTTGGATATGCAAAGAGTATTAGTGGTGCTGCACCTAGCAACCAGCTATTATTAAGAGATATGTATGTGCTTAAAGGCTACTGTATTTCTATATTGCCCTTGTAAATATATATTTCCCTTACATATACAAGAAAATTAGCAATAAGATAGAGTCTGCAAATTTTTATCTCGATTATCATGAAGCATATGGGGAATAAGCGTTTGTAAAAATAGTTTGTACAAGAGTAGAGAAAGTCATGTGAGTGTAACACATCAGATTTTTGGGGTTTTAATCATTAGATCACACACACACACATTCATACTTCCAGGATCTGAGCTTTGGGAATAATAGGAAATAATCTTGGCTAGAGAAATATTCCCACCCACGTCCATCCGGAAATCGAACCCGGGATCCCTCGCACATGGGCTCTACCAACTGAGCTATGGAGCCTGCTTATTTTAGTGTAGCAATCACTAAGTTTAAACGTATACAATGAAGTAACTTAGCGCTGATTCTAACTGTTTCTCCTTTAGTGGACCCAGATTCTTTCTGTTCATAAGGCCATGATTTTACAAATGCTCAGGATTTTCCTCCCCTGATTAACGAAGGTAATACCGAGCGGGATGATACAGGCGGAAACATTTGAGGCCCACATTTGGGAGGTCCCAGCTTCAAACCCTCGGGTTTTAATCGTAGTTTTCCTCGTCGCTAAGCGAATGCTGCGTTGTATAATTTAATCCGCGAATTTTCCTATCATCCTTCTCATCACTACATTTCATTTCTTTCTTCTTCACCGCCGCATCAGGCATTGGGCTGATCACCCATCCTGGATATGCTATGATTCAGTGCTTCTCGACGGATACTGACCGGAGGCATTGGCTTGTAAATCCTTCGGGGTGTAAATCCTCCAAAGATGAGGGTAATCCAAAGAAGAAGGAGAAGAAAACGGTACCGGTAATTTTAATGCCATCTCAGGCCTATTGATATCTCTTTGCACACAATTCGAAGATGTGAGACAGTGACAACTTAAGGCTTTCCACAGAATGCAGGGACTGATTAACGCATTGCTTTTGGAAAAGAAATTAAGAGCAGCTTATGCATATTTGCTGGGGAATAATAAAGGTATATTATTTTTCTTATTCTTCCCAATTATCTGTTCTTTCTAATCGATTTCCGCTCTTCCCTATCTTCACTTCTTGTTTTACTGCTTTTTTTCTTTCTTGTCTGCTGTTAAATGGCTTTTACCGGTGACAAATTAGATAGTTTATTTCTTAAATGGTTTCCCCCCTCTTGCCCTTCTGCCACTCTCTTCTCTTTTAATGTCTGTCTTAGATACACACACGCTCTCACACATATTTACATTTTTTTAGCTCTGGCCATCTTCTCCGAAAGAAGTGGTTTATAGACTTCGCATTTATCTCCTAGTATCTTCTCTAAGCATCAAAATTCCCTATAAGTGTATATATTATTTTCTGTCTTTCAGCATCCCGAATGGCTATATTTTCGCGCTTATCTCCAAAAGATACCAATCAGATTTATTTCTACCAAATCTTGAAACTTAATTTAATTTCTTTTGGTGTTTCTATTCCTTTTTAATCTCACTACTTGCTCAATATAAAGGAGGAAAATTGTCACCTACTAAAACGTGCAAATGCTGTCTTACTTAAAATTTGTTTTATATCCTTCTCACAGTAATGCTTGCTTTCATGACTTTCCTGGAATTTAGCGAGCGAGATGGCTCCGCGGTAACATGTGAGACTTGCATTCTGGAGGTCCCGGGTTCGATTTCCAGTGGCCGCCCACTCTGACTATGGGCTTTTCATGATTTTCCCTAGGCGACATAGGCGAATGCGGAGTGGTATATTCTACCACGGATTTCCTCTCTCCCCATTTCCTCTCATTTTATTTCCCTTTCTTGTTTCAGGTTGACTCTGGGACTGTGGTTCGGTCGGTGTCAGGCAGATTGTGCAGAAGCTTGCGATTTGGAACTTCTTCTCGGCCCCACTAGACGGAAATCTGTGGAGCCTCCACTGCTTGGTCGAGTTTCCCCGGGCCCACTAGAGAGACGTTTCCGAGAGATCCTCCCGTGGCCGGGTGGTCAAGCCTAGAATTGTTAGGGAACTCTGCGCGTCTCTGTCGACTTACGCCGGCCTCGCTATGCAGCACATACGTCTGCTGCGATTTCCCTCCCGTCATTCGTTCCTCCCGAAAATATCCATTAGAGATCGAGGTTCCCTCCGTTAACCAGTCCTATCCTATCTATCCTACCTCGAATTTGGCAGCAAAAGCATTGCTTTGTTTCCATTATAAAATAAGTACTGAAAACATTAAATAAAGAATAGAGTGGCTGTAATAGGATATAATGAAGCCAGTTTATCAAGACTATTAAAACAATTTGGTATTCTAAATGCTTTTCTTAATAATGGCAAGGAGAGGAAAGAAGTAAGGGACATAGTCTTCAAGTGTTTTAACCTTTTATTCTTCAAAATCTCACTAAACTCAAACCTCTTAAGTGAAAATGTTTTATGAGTACTACGTCTATACATAATAAAACTGCAACGGAAATTTTCTTATCTCATTTTCGATTTAGATGAGTAACAATTCCCGTGGGGGGGTCTTCTAATGGGCATAAAAATAATTTTCTCCCTTATTATTCCGTTTAATAAAATGCTTATGATGGGTTTTGTTAATGCTAAATTTCGATAGGGTGGATATTTAGGAGGTAATACAATTTTTATGGAGGTGCAAGTTTATAAACTGTCAAACCTTTGATTTGCGTTTTAATTTGGATTAACATCACAGAAAAATCAGTTTTTTTTTTGCCTTATTTTCAGAATTTCTGTATTTATTTTGTCTAATGTGTGCTCTAAAAATTTAATTTCGTTGGTATCAATTTTACTTACCCTAGTAAGTGGAAGTACTGTATTCCACCCAACAAAGTTTCAGTGATCCTATAAAACATCTAATTCGTCGTGACCAGGTACTTCTCAGCAGGCTACGTATCGGACATACTGCAATTACATATTCATATCTCCTTGGAAAAGATCATCAGCCTACATGTAAACACTGTCACTCCATTCTCACAGTTCAGCATATAGTTGCAGAATGCCCTATCTACGATGTTCATCGGCTTCAGTGTGGTATTCCTGCTAACGTCTCGGTGGCCTTGAGTGATCCAACCATCTGTCATAACATAGTAAAGCTTTTAAAAGAAATAAAATTGTATAAAGTTATATAATCAATGTTATAATTTGTTTCAAAATATTGTAATTATTAAAATTTATTGTAGTCGCGTTTTGACTTTATTGTTAAAGCGACAATAATAAATCAATAAAAAAAATCCATATGGAGAGTTTACCGGAAATATATGATTTGAGGCTCCCTGAATAAAAAGAAAAGCAGTTTTAGAAAAAGGTTCACTCACGCGTGTCTGTTTCTCTCTCTCTCTCTCTCTCTCTCTCTCTCTCTCTCTCTCTCTCTCTCTCTCTCTCTGTTTGTAAATGACACTCGAAAGCGAAATGATGGTTAAACACCAATCATGGTACCCATTTAAGTTCAGATTTTTAAGAAATTTCCCCACCCCAAACTACACAAACCCACCCCATCCACAAACAAACCGTGGAAAATTTATGATTACTTTTTATTTTCTTTAATACATCCCTAACCATAATTTTGATTAATATAGCATATGTGTATGAGATATTTGGATGACAATTAATAAAATGCATATCTTGAATTTTCTGACGATAGCCTATGAAGTCTTCCTCATTCTAAATCTATTTTGTACAATTTATAAACCGTAAAGATAGACAAAAACTTACTATACAAAAATTATACACCTCATTTTAATACAAAGTTTATCTCAAAAACCATTTTCGTGGCATTAATCATTTCTGAGAGATTCTTTATTATCGGTTTGAATTGTTAAATACTTTGTACCTTTTAATTTCTCTACCAGTACCTAATATGCAGAGGGAGTATTACATTCCACCCAACAATTCGATACCGAGATTTCACCGAAAATACATGTTTTCAGGCCCCTGAATCTAAAAAAGAAAGCATTTTTAGAAAACGTTTCGTGCGTGTGTGTGTGTGTGTGTGTGTGTGTGTGTGTGTGTGTGTGTGTGTGTGTCCATGATTAGCATAACTCTGAAACAAAATGTTCAGTAATTAAAATCAAACTTGGAAATTATGTTCAGTATGTTCTAAAGATGCTACGTGAAGATTTTTAAGAAAATCCTCCACAACCAAACTACCCTTTACATGCAAAAATGTTGGATACTTTCCATTTTCTCAAAAATTGCTCAAACGATTTTGATTATAATACCACATATTTAAGATACATGATAGCTAGAATATACACCTTGAATTTTGTGCGATTAGTCGTGGAGTTCTCTTCATTCGGATGGAACTTTATATAGCTTCTTATAACGGACAAACCATAAGTGATAGCAAAAATATACTACACAAAATATGTAGGCTCTTTAAAATACACATTTTATGTCAAATAAGTTTTTGTGGCATCACCTTTTCCGAGATATTTGTTATTACTTGTTTGGATGTTTTAATACTTTTAGAATTTTTAAAAGTACTATTGCTATACAATTGTTTCTCGCAATGTCAAGAAAAGCGTATTTGGTGACTAGCTTTAAAACATTTCTGCAAAGGTTTAAATCGGTTAACATGAAATAGATAGAAAAATAAGCTTTCGATGTAGTTTGTGTAAGCTATATAAAAAAATATGATGTGTTACACTCACATGACTTTCTCTACTCTTGTACAAACTATTTTTACAAACGCTTATTCTCCATCTACTTCATGTTAATCGAGATAAACATTTGCAGACTCTATCTTATTGCTAATTTTCTTGTAGATGTAAGGGGAATATATATTTACAAGGGCATTTTGGAAATACAGTAGCCTTTAAGCACATACATATCTCTTAATAGCTGGTTGCTAGGTGCAGCACCATTCCCTTTGCCATAGATTAATACTCTTTGTATATACAAGATAAAAAATCTGATGTGTTACACTCACATAACTTTCTCTACTATTGTACAATCTATTTTTACAAACGCCTATTCTCCATATGCTTCATGTTAATCGAGATGTCGATATTATTGGTAATTTTCTTGTAGATGCAAGGGGAATATGGTAGTTTTTAAGCGATAGTCAGATATTTTAACGCTGGTTGCTATGTGGCGCATTCCATTCTCTTTGCATGTCCAGGACATAAAAAATGAATAACGAATTTGAGAAAAAGTATAAGTATTGGAAAATTTAAGGAAATAACAAGCAATATCTCGAAAACGGTTCACTCAACAAAAGAAATGTATATGACATAAGTTGTGTATTTTAACGCGATCTACATTTTTTGTGTAGTAAAATTTTGTCTATCTCTTATGGTTTACCAGTTATGCAAAAGTCGTTCACAATGAAGAATACTTTTGAAGACATTCCCAGAAAATTCGAGATATACATTTCATTTCTCATTACATTATCTTAAACATATCATATTTTCATCAAAATCGTTAGAGCCATTTTTGAGAAAATTAAAGTTTTCGAAAAATCTTCCATGTAAAGGGTAGTCTGGGGTGGGGGATTTTCTTGAAAACCTTCGTGTCGCATTTCGGGAAGATACTGAACCTAAATACCAAGTTTGGTGCTTATCTGACTGTTCGTTTTTGAGTTATGCTGTTCACAGACACACACACACACAGACACACACACGGACATGTTTCCAAAAATGCTTTTTTTGGATTCAGGAGGTCTCAAAACATGTATTTCCGGTGAAATCTCGGTATCGAATTTTTGGGTGGAATGCAATACTTCCCCTACTTACTATACGTAGTAGAGAAAGTAAAAATGAATAACGAATTCCCATTTGAGAAAATAAGTATTGAAAAATTTAAGGGAATAACAAGCAATATCTCGAAAATGGTTCACTCAACAACAAAAATGTATATGACATAAATTGTGTATTTTAACGCGATCTACATTTTTTGTGTAGTAAACTTTTGCCTATCTCTTATGGTTTACCAGTTATGCAAAAGTCGTTCACAATGAAGAATACTTGTGGAGACATTCCCAGAAACTTCAAGATATACATTTTATTTGCCATGAAAATATCTTAAACATATGATATTTTAATCAAAATCGTTAGAGCCATTTTTGAGAAAATTAAAATTTTCGAAAAATGTTCCATGTTAAGGTTAATCTGGCGTGAAGGGATTTTCTTGAAAACCTTTGTGTCGCATCTCTGGAAGATGTTGAGCCTAAATACCAAGTTTGGTGTTTATCCGACTGTTCATTTCTGAGTTATGCTGTTCACAGACAGACACACAGACAGACACACAGACACACACACACGAACATGTTTCCAAAAATGCGTTTTTTGGATTCAGAGGATCTAAAAACATGTATTTCCGGTGAAATCTCGGTATCGAATTTTTGGGTGGAATACAATACTTCCCCTCCCTACTATACGTAGTAGAGAAAGTAAAAAACGATATTGGGTTGAGAAATGAATGTGAATGTAAATTAAAAAAACTTTTTTATGGTCATGCAAAGAGAATAGAATATCATAGCATCTGTCATTGCCACCCGCTTTAAGAAAACTGTATTCCTCGTGCCTGCAACGAAATATGCAATAAAACAATTTCTGCAAAAGTTTACCTCCGATAACATGAGGCAGACAGAAGAATGAGCCTTTGTAAGTGTAGTTTGTAGACGTGCGAGTGAAAAAAGGTGATATGAATGTAAGACATAAGACTTTTCTTTTATCTGACCAATCTAAGAGACCAATTTTCATGTCCGTATGGTACTGCTAACATTTCCTATTCCTATTTCCTATTGCTTTTTAGTGTTCGATAAATTGTACCATAGATCCTTTGATATATTAAGATAAGTCTTTATAAGTTCGCCACGATAGGGAATTTTTTTTTAAAAAATGATATATGTTTTGTTGGAGTTGTAAAAATTGATATAACCATACTAATATTCCAGAGTATCGAAAATGATTATATATGGAGGAAATTTCTAGTTTTTCACTTCGAAAATTTAGAAGCAGTGGGGATTGCAGCAGCGAAATTAGGATACATATGTGTCCTAAGTTCGAAATAAATAATATTTTAAAATTATTAGATCGCGGATGTGCTGATTTGAATATTGTACAAAACTTACATTGAAATATGCTAATTACATACGTTAAAGTTTTGTATTTACCTTCTAAATAATAATCACACTGATAATTACAAAATTACAAATTTACAATCTCCATTGTAAATTTACTAATTTACAAACCGACCAGGATGGCTCAGGCGGTTGCGTCTGTGGCCCGCATTCGGGAGGTCCCGGGATCACTTCCCGGCAACTGCCCCCTTTGGCCCATTTGTTTTTGTGGTTTCTCCGGATCGTCAGGCGAATGTTGGTGTGGTTCATCTTCTACCACGACTCTCCTTCCTCTGATTGCCTGTACCCATCATCTCCCTTGTCATCTGTTTCAGAGTTGAAGGACCAGGCGACGGTGTTCGGTGGGTTGCGGCTGGGTGGTGACTTGCGCTCTGTAAAGGTTTCTTCCCTGGCGTCGCTGCGGTACCGCTCAGTTAGGTCTCTCCTCAGCGTGGAGGTTGGTGGCGGGCAGGGACAGCGCGGGTCGGACGACATCCGGAACTGGTAGCCCTTCAGGTTTCTCCCCTCATCCTTCACTTCCAGGGGTTACATTGGAAGCACAATGGGCCGACTGACCTGCGTGCGGTGCTTTGCCCTAGTTTCAGGGGCCCCTACGTAATACGTACCTTTACCTTTATCTTTTACTAGTTTACAATGGAAATGACACTGATGAAAAATTTAATTTGATACCAGTTTGGTGTTCCTCACTAGCTATCTTGAACTGATAAATCGAAACACGAAAACCGAGGGGGGAAAACATAATTGATCATAGCGAAATTCAGTTTCAGGTAATATCCAGATTTAAATATCGCTTGTTTCTTCACCTTGGACACAGAAACACATAATATTGAATCTCTTTTTTTCTTTTTTTGTTTTGTTTTGCAAGTCCCACACTTTCTTCGTGAACGAAATGGATATATAAGCTCTAGAAATGAGATATTCAGATCACGATCACTTTATAGATAAAACGGTACAAGCTGTCTGATGAATTTGCAGCTACTAGATTGTTTTTGTCATGTGTAGATGATGTTCTGTTTTGGGAGTTGATATGAATACTGCTGTAAGCTGTTGTGAGTTGGAATTACAGGAAATAGTATGACAGGTCTCGTGAACAAAAGCTACTTTAAGAACAAGTGTAATATTTAATAAAATCGTCTGGCAGTATTACGTCAATACAGAAAACGTAATTTTAATAATACAAATACAAAAGGCATAGAACAGGTTTTGAAACCATATAGAGTGTTACAGAATTTAACTGAAAAACTTCCAGGGTTACAGAGGGATATTTTAGGAGTACTTTGATATAGAACACCTATCTGTGACTTCAAACTTTGAAGTTATGTGATGATTTTTATTTCAATATTCGTATTATAAATAAAACATGCTTAATGGAAATTCAGTACTGATTCCACAAACGCCAATTTAGTTACCGTTGCAGTATTTTCAAAGTTATGAGCTTCGCTTTTCTGGAAAAATGTTCCTTCAGCAAGGGGCAGTTCACCACTGATACCTCTACTTTCACATGGAGAATCATATGCATTAGGAGACAAACAGCAGTTAGCTGTAGTAATAAGGCAATCATTAGCATGCTTGGCTATGAATTTGGCAGTGCTGGGTTCAAACCGGACAAGTGGTTAAAAACTCCCCCCCCCCAAGCAGATGTTTATTCGGAGAGTACCCAATTTTAATTTCTCGCGTTTCTTTCAAAGTTTAATTACATGTTACAGAGGTTGGTGTTCCTCACTAGCTACCTGAACTGACAAATCGAAACACGAAAACCGAGGGGGGGGGGGGGAAACATGATTGATCATAGCGAAACTCAGTTACAGGTAATATCCAGATTTATATATCGCTTGTTTCTTCACCTTGGACACAGAAACACATAATATTGAATCTCTTTTTTCCTTTTTGTTTTGTTTTGCAAGTCCCACACTTTCTTCGTGAACGGTGGCGGTATGTTTGAACATGGCATGGACACAATTACGTGCAAGTAGCATCAACTTGGGGAAGTTTTATCAGTGGGATACTCGTTCATTATTGATTTTGACCTATTGCAAACAACGATGGACTCAAAGACCATAAATGTTCTACATCCAAGTGCTCGCCTAACGTTGCTCTGAAACCCCTGGTAGTTTGTCGATTTAATTCTATAACATTCTGTACATTGCACTATATAATAGTGTTAGTTATCCTCCAGGATGAAACCGCACAAAGTTCAGGTTATATCGGTAACTGCTAACACAATATGTTGAGGCTGGCCCCGTGGCTCACTCGGTAGAGCAACTGCGTGCTGTGCGAGTGTCCGGGTTCAATTCCCGGCTGGGGACGGGAGTTTTTCTCTAGCCAAGATTAATTCCTATCCTCTCCAGAGTCTGCAAGTATGAATGAGAGTGTGAAGGTGCGTACGAACTAATGATTAAAAAAAGCGCAAGAAACCCAACTACAAGAGTTAAAACTATTGCCAATAGGAAAGGTTCCAATGGAAAGACTGCCGATAAGACCAATGTATTTAAAGGCGGGGTGAGGGTTATAAATGGAACTAAACAAAATGGTCAATAATTCACAGTAAACGAAGCTGGTGGTTGATCTTCAGCATTCACCGAAGTACGCAAATACCACGCCACAAGTACCAGCTGCCGCCATCTTTCGGCTAAGTACCTATCTTAAAGAACATGACGGGTGAAAGTAAGAACTATCACAGCCTAGATAGTTAAACGAGGTCACCTCTCAGTTAATTGTTGACTAGGTATTACTTTACATCTTTGACCTTCTATGCCTTTAAAAGAGTCATTCGGTTTTTATAACATATTGTTAAATTACATTTCACTGTTATTATTTGTATTTTGCATGCGCTACCTGCTAATCACGTTTTGATTTAAACATAAAGGACTAGGAGTGATTAGAGCTAACTACAGAGGGGGACATAGTGCCTGGAATCTACCAGATCATTTGTACCTGAAGCCCCTGACGGAATGACTTCGGGAGGGGGATTTGAGGTGAGAGGAGACAGAGGGCGGTCGGATCACGAGGCACAACAAGGCAGAAGGCAAGTACGCATTGAAACTCCCCGGATGGCAGCTGGTACAACCGGCTCTCCTCCCCTGAGGTCTTGCACATCCTTTGAGGGACCCGGGACTCGGAGACCGCCCCCATTCCGGGGAAGAAGGGTTACGTAGAGCATGTCGTCCTCCCTGGTACAGTGGGTACATTTTTAGCTTCTAGTTCCCGAGGTCGCGCGTTCAAACACCGCGGATGGCATGGATTTTTTTCGGGCGTTTCCTTCGGAAGGGAAGTAAAGCTGGTGATCCCGTGTCGTAGATTTAAGGCACGTAAAAGAACCTCAAGCCTGATAAAGAGGCCTCAGCAAAATTACAGGTCTTTCACGCCCAATATAGAGTGGGACGCTAGGACTACGACAGTTAAAGAGCGCCCATAAATAAAACTCAATTTAATTTTATACAACCTTCTTCCCTACCATCAATTTCCAGACTCCCGCCGACAATTTCAGCCCTGAAACAGACCAAGCAGATGAAAGGTAAAGAGAAATGAGAATGTGGGTGTAATGGAGGGACAGAAAATTCGGGGTGTTTAATGAACTTTCCCAGCATTCGCCTAGCGACCCGGAGAGATACCCGAAAGAAACCATGGGTCAGGAAATTCGGCCGCGGGACCCGAACCCACGACATCCCGAATGCGGGCCACTGACGTTACCGCCTGAACCATCCCGCTAGGTTTAAACATAAAACACATTTTACTCTTATTCCTAGTCGAATTATGCTATGCCTACATTGTACAGCCGTGTCAATATAAATATTAAACAACAATGGTGAAAGAGGGCATCCCTGTCTGACGTTTTGATTTATTGTCACCTCGTGTTTAATGTTTCCTGCTTTACCAATAGTAAATTTAGACTATAATGTGGGCTGATTATCTCACTGACAATTTTGAAGGAATGTCTTCATTCATGTTTGGAAGTAAAACTGTGAAAATTAATAGTTTTAAGTGCAAGTAGTCAAATCACAGTTATTCGTAGCCTCGGGGAAAGAAAGGTAATGCAAATGATTCATGCAGTTATCACAAAGGATTCCTGACAGGTCATAATAAAATGCTCAGCTTGAAGTCTGTGTTAGCTGGCTGATTGCGCCGCTGTTTATGACATAGCTTTATATATCGTTGTCTATTACATACATGCTGCTTTCTGATGAATTATCTTGGCAGCTCAGTGGAGGGATTAGGTACTTCACCGTTCATTCTTGGTTCTGCTGTTTCATTTCATGCTGGGAGGTTTCAAATACAACACTGGAGCTCCGTTTACATGCCATAGTGGACAATAAGCGTGCTCTAGATCAGTGGTCAACTGATCGCACAGGTGTGTATACTGGAGCTGCACAGTATACAAGCTTACCCTTTTTTATTACTTTCTCTACTACGTATAGTAAGTAGGGGAAGTATTGTATTCCACCCAAAAATTCGATATCGAGATTTCACCAGAAATACACGTTTTGACACCCCCTGAATCCAAAAAAAGCCTTTTTGGAAACATGTCCGTATGTGTGTGTCTGTCTGCCTGTCTATCTGTGAACAGCATAACTCAGAAACGAACAGTCGGATAAACACCAAACTTGGTATTTAGGTTCAGTATCTTCCAGAGATGCGACACGAAGGTTTTCAAGGAAATCCCCCCACCCCAGATTACCCTTTACATGGAAGATTTTTCGAAAATTTTAATTTTCTCAAAAATGGCTCTAACGATTTTGATTAAAATATCATACGTTTAAGATATTTTCATGACAAATAAAATGTAAATCTTGAATTTTCTGGGAATGTCTCCAAAAGTACTCTTCATTGTGAACGACTTTTGCATAACTGGTAAACCATAAGAGATACTCAAAATTTTACTACACAAAAAATTTAGATCGCATTAAAATACACAACTTATGTCTTATACATTTTTTTGTTGAATGAACCATTTTCGAGATATTGCTTGTTATTCCCTTAAATTTTCTCAAATGGGAATTCGTTATTCATTTTTACTTTCTCTACTAGTAAGTAGGGGAGGTATTGTATTCCACCCAAAAATTCGATACCGAGATTTCACCGGAAATACATGTTTTGAGACTCCCTGAATCCAAAAAAACATTTTTGGAAACATGTCCATGTGTGTGTGTGTCTGTGCGTGTGTGTGTGTGTGTGTGTGTGTCTGTGCGTGTGTGTGTGTGTGTGTGTCTGTGTGTCTGTGAACAGCATAACTCAGAAACGAACAGTCGGATAAACACCAAGCTTGGTATTTAGGTTCAGTATCTACCAGAGATGCGACACGAAGGTTTTCAAGAAACTCCTCCCACCCCAAACTACCCTCTACATGGAACATTTTTCGAAATTTTTAATTTTCTCAAAAATGGCTCCAACGATTTTGATTAAAATAGCATATGTTTAAGATACTTTCATGGCAAATAAAATGCATATCTTGAACTTTTTGGAAATGTCCCCAAAAGTCCTCCTCAGCAGAATGAATTTTGTATAACGGGTAAACCGCAAGGGATGGACAAAGTTTTACTACACACAAAATGTAGATCTCGTTAAACACAAATTATATCATTTACATTTTTTTGTTGAGTGAACCATTTCCGAGCTATTCCTTGTTATTTGGTTGAACTTTCCAATACTTATACTTTTTCTCAAATGGAAATTCGTTATTAGTTTTAGTTTTTTTTAAACACGAAGCAGATGGAGAATAAGCTTTTGTAAAAATAGTATGTACAAGAGTAGAGAAAGTCGTGTGAGTGTAACACATCAGATTTTTTAATATTTAACTGTTACATACATACGCAACTATTACATTGCAACGTGTGATGAGTTTAAGAATGGATACCGAGCGAGCTGGCACCGGCGGTAGCACGTGTGACTTGCATGCGGAAGGTCCTAGGTTCGATTCCCGCGCCGACCTTGCTGACCCATGATTCTTTTTCAGTGTTTCCCCCGACTGTTAGACGAATACTGGGAAGGTTAATTATATCCCGCTCAGGAGCGAAGAAAGAGGGAGGAGTAAAGCAAACTTGAAGTGGGGTGCTAGAACCTGACAAGGTTTGGGAGCTGGGAGTGGCAGAGGCGGTTTAGTATTTTCATACTGCGTATTATATCGGCATGATTCCATGCAGTCGAGTGTTTCTGTATTTGTCATACCGCCAACTTCTGTGTATGAACACTACTCTCATATCTGCTCAATATTGCTGCACGGCCGTGGATATTGTGCTCAGAAATGCCGCGGTATTCCGGTCAGTTGATGATTCCTGTATTAGATGTGTAGAACAAGTACCTATGAGAATAGAACTAATCAGAAGGAAAGCAAAGTTGTGCTACTCTGACAAGTTTCTCAATAAGTGCAATACGAGCTTTAACTGTTCACTTTTGGTGCTCTTTGCACGGCGTTTTATAACATAAAACTAACAGGTACCTGCCATTGTAGTTGCATGGAAACTTATGAAGAAAAATTAATATTTAGCATTATACTTTTACATCATCAGGCATAATTATAGCTTTTTAAAACATTCCTGTAAGGGAATTTAATACAAATACTGAAAACTGTATGTACGCTTAGAAAGTGTACCACATACATACGAAGAGGGTAAATTCCACGTTGAAAACCGTTAACCCTCTACCTGCGCTGGAGAGCATACCTTAAAACTAATGCAAATTAAATTAAACTTTAAAATTATAAAACTGGGCTAATTTTCTGTTCTTCAACATGAAAATTATGGGGAGGCAGATGATAGCAAACTGGGGCATTTCAAATCCTGTTTACAGCTTACAGATGCATTTATCTAACGTTTTTAGTCTTACAAGTTGCTGAGACTACTGCACAGTTTTTTATTTACACTGAGAGTTTCAAAGTCTGAAGCAGAAACCTAACCGCGCGTTTAACACTCGCCGTTCTACAGATTATTATTAATTTATGAAACAATTACAAATGCTTAGCACACTGGGCAACGAAGTTCGAAGTCTAGGAATTATTTTGAACATGGATTTGTTGAAGCTACCGAAAGGAAATGGAGTCAACGGTTCTTCCAGGATAATACAGAAGTTTGAATTAATTTAACAAACTACGTCGTTAGTAGCCAATATATCTACTACATAAGTTTTACTTTTGATCAGAAGTGGCAAAAACGGGACTCGCAGGCACCGTTTCCTCTCGGGTTTGTTGTCAATTTGCTTATCACATATCGCTGAATGAAATAGTGGGTGTTATGTACTTGATGATTCGCGGAACGAAGGTTAGCCAGCACGGACCTGAGGCCAGCAGTGTAGACATGGGCCACTTTCTTGCATAGGTCATTCAGCATCCTGAAGATGGGAGAGATGCTCGCTCCCGAAACTTTGGTGTTACACCAACAGTTCACCTGCCTTGAAGCCGGAGAACATCTGAACTATATTCATCACCAGAAAAGTTTCAGCTCTTACTTCAATATTTGACTTGCTTCTCCTGCAGTTTCGTATGGCATTGCCATTTTAAGACCTTCCATTCATTAAAATGTTTCATCATCGTTTGTCTGTTTCACTTTGTCGGAATGTTTATTTTTACAAAATCACTGCATGGTTTGGATAAAAGTTATACATTGGTCAAACGAAACGAAGCCTTGGAGTTAAATTTAAGGAGCATATCAATAATATGCTATTCAAACAGATAGAATAAGACATTTTGCAGAAAAAGCACTAAAATGAATTAAGATAAAAGCAATAATATATTCGTATATCTACAGACCAGCAGTTCAATCCATATTGAAAAAGTTCAATTTAAGGAATATACAGAAATATGAAAATCAAGCAAATGGAACATCAGACATTGTTGAGAAAAAGGACTTGAAAAAATTAGAGGGAAAAATAGTAATATAGGTATATGGACAGACTGGCTCAATCAACATGGGAAAAACCCTCACAGCAATCTGAACAATGATGGGGAATGAAAGAACCTTCAAAACATACTCTGGAAGAGAAAGTGCTGAAGTGTGCAGAATCCATCTGAGTTTATTGGCTAATGCGAAAAAAAGAGCTATTCATTAATATTTTGATGTTGCACTTAAAACTATTTAAAGCTTTATACTTTGGCATTTTACTTTCTCTACTACTTAGTATTCCACCCAAAAATTCGATATCGAGGTTTCACCGTAAATACATCTTTTGTGATTCCTAAATCGTAAAAAAAAGCATTTTTAGAAAAAGGCCAATGTGTACGTCTGTAAGCGCATGTGTATGTGCGTATGAGTGTGTGTGTGTGTGTGTGTGTGTGTGTGTTTGTATGAGCAGCATAACTAATATCATTTATGTTTTGTTTCATCTTCCAAAGATTCTATATGCAGATTCTTATTAAAATCCCACCACTCTAAAGTACCCTTTACATGAAAAATGCTTCGTTACTTTTGATTTTCTAAAAATAATTCTAAGGGCATTTATACCATATGTTTAAGATAATGTCTAATTTATCGTCCTCGATGGTCTAGAAGCACCGTGCTAGCCTCTGGTTTCTGAGGTCGTGGGTTCAAACCCGGCGGAGGTCGATGAATTTTTTCGGACGTTAAAGTCCTTGGCATGGCTTCCTTCGGCAGGAAAGTAAAGCTGGTGGTCCCGTGTCGTAGATTTATGGCACATAAAAGACCTCAAGCCTGTTAAAGACCCCTCTGAGCAAAATTTCCGGTCTTTCACTCCCAATATAGAATGGGACGCTAAGAACCATAGCAGTTGAGCGTCCATAAATAAAACTCAAATTAGTTTTTAATGCATAACTTGAATTTTCTGCGAATGGCCGGTGAAATCCTCTTCATTCTAAATGGTTTTTGTATAATTTTAACCAAAGAGAGATACAAATGCACACAACAAACACATGTATCGTTGAAACACCCAAGTAAAATTTTGTTTAGTCTTAAACACTTCCATTTGGTTAGAATTGTCCAGTACTTGAATGCTAAGGTACCATTCATTTCTATCTTATGATGTCGTGAAATAAATATGGAATTTCAAAGCATAATTTTCGAAAAATGTTTCATGTAGAGGGTAGTATGGGGTGGGGATTTTTCTTGAAAATATTCTTGTGGTATCTTTGAAACATATTGAACCCAAATACCAAGTTTGTTATTTATCCGACTTTTCGTTTTTGAGCTATGCTGTTTACAAGCACACAGACACATTCACACAGACACACACACGCGGACCTTTTTCTAAAGGTGATTTTTTTGAATTCAGGGGGCCTCAATACATGTATTTCCGGTGAAATCTGGATATCTAATTTTTGGGTGAAATACAACTTCTCCTACTTGCTATACGTAGTAGAGAAAGTAATAAATTTGTTTTTCTGTATCTACGATTCTTGTGACGTATGCATTCGTTACAGTCAGCATATAATTTGTTTATATAGTAAAAATAAGAGCATTATTACTAATTAGATCAGAATTATTAACCTATTGTAGGAATGGGAATACTTAAGCAGTTGGCTTTAAGTTATCTACACACAAACTATAAATACAGCGGCCAAGGGTTACTGATGTGGATAAACACTCTCTAGTGAGTGCTGTCTGCAAACGCCAACAGACTGCAGGAGAGATGGGATGTGGTTTGTTACCTACGACGTCACTGCATAAAGCCCAGTAACAGTTCCCTTATTTCCTTTCATTCTGGGTTTACTGCTAGGAATTCCTATGTCCAATAATAAGATGTGAGCGCTATGTGTACATACTGGTGTAAATAATTTTTATTATTTAGTTTCTTCTTGAGTGCACCGAGGAGGTTGTCACAAATTTAATTCTTTTCTAATAGCCATGAAAAGAGGAAAACAAATCGCACAACTATGTTAGATTTACGCCTAAGCTGCCACGAAACCAATGAGCTATTATGAACCTAGAAGTAAGTATAGATCCTTAAATTCTATTCCTGCTATATTAAACAGACTGGGATGTCATTGCAACACTTTACTTGTATTTATAGACTTTTAGTCTGGAATTAAGCCTCTATTAGATGCCTCTAAGTTATTAATTAATGTCACAATTATTGTATACGCCGTGTGAAATTCATATATGCGCGTAGATCACACCAGAATTGAAGCATTAATTATTGAAGTAACACTCGCTTTTGGCATAAATGTGTCACTGTTTGGAATTAGCGTATAGTTTATTCAGATGTTCGCTATTTTTGCTTTCTCTACTATGTAAGTTTGCATTCCACCCAAAAATTCGATATCGATATTTTACCGGAAATACACGCTTTGAGGTTCCCTGAATCCCAAAAAAACAGCCTTTTCAGAAACATGCCCGTGTGTGTGTGTCTGTGAGCAGCATAACTCAAAAACGAAAAATCGGATAAATACTAAACCTGATATTCGAGTTTAATATTTTCCAAGGATACGACACGAAGATTTTCAAGAAAATCCCTCCACCCCAGACTACCCTTTACCTGTAACATGTTTCAAAAAATTTTATTTTCTCAAAAACGGCTATAACTATTTTGATTAAACTATCGTATATTTAAGATACTTTCATGACAAATAAAGTGTATATCTTAAATGTCCTCAAAAGTCCTCTTCATTCTGAATGACTTTCGCATAACTGATAAACCGTAAGAGATAGATAACATTTTACTATACAAAACATGTAGATCACGTTAAAACACACTATTTATGTCAGATGCACCTTTTTGTTCAGTGAACAGATATTCCTTGTTATTTGTTTGAATTTCCCATTACTTATACTTTTTCTCAAATCGGAATTGGTTTTTTTCTTTCTAATTTCATGCAAAGAGAATGGGATGCACCTCTTAACAAACAGCTCTTAAAAGATTTGACTATCGCTTAAAGCCTACCGTATTTCCCTTGCACCTACAAGAATATTAGTAATAAGATAGTTTCTGCAAACATTTATCTCGATTAACACGAAATAGATTGAGAATAAGGGTTAGTAAAAATAGCTTGTACAAGAGCAGAGAAAGTCATATGAGTGCAAAAAATAAGATTTTTTATTCAGTGTGAAACCCTCGCCTATCTAACCATCTAAACTAGCCGAGAAGCGGGCAACGAAGACGGGCCTAAGACGCACGTATTACCTAGCTGGCTGCATAAATTAAAGAAAGGTTTTAAAAAGATTATTTGCGGCTGATTCATCCTGTATTTTTGTAGGTCTACGATGTGTTTGTTTCGTATGGAAAGGTGATTTGACCAGCCAACTCAACTAACCAATCTATATTCTCCACTGCTATTGTACTGAAGTAGCTCCCTCTATCCTGACTTGAATTATCGTTCGCTATGTTGCAACCATGAGCAGTTAATATTCTACATGCGAGTTTGCTGTCTACTGACACCAAGTGTGCACTTTGGCCAAAGGTGACCACCTACTGGGATAGCCTGCAAAGAAAAATGTTATATAGCTAACCTGTCTGAGCCAAGAATCGGGACTTCCTTTTCTGCATTTATTCATTCTAATGTTTTATTTATTTTTACTTTCTCTACTATGTATAGTAAGTAGGGGAAGTATTGCATTCCACCAAAAATTCCATACCGAGATTTCACCGGAAATACATGTATTGAGGCCCCCTGAATAAAAAAAAAAGCCTTTTAGAAAAGGGTCCGTGTGTGTCTGTGCGGATGTATGCGTGTCTGTGTGTCTGTGAACAGCATAACTCAAAAACGAAAAGTCAGATAAATACCAAACTTAGTATTCAGGTTTACTATCTTTCAAAGATGCGACACAAGATATTCAAGAAAGACCCCACCCCGAGACTGCCCTTTATATGGAACATTTTTCGAAAATTTTTATTTTCTCAAAAACGGCTCTTAACGATTCTTATTAAAATATCATATTTTTAAGATATTTTCAATACAAAAGAAATGTATATTTTGAATTTTCTGGGAATGTTTCTAAATGCCCTCTTCATTCTGAATGGCATTTGCATAACTGGTAAACCGTAAGAGATAGACAAAATTTTTCTACACAAAAAATGTAGATCTTGTTAAAACATAATTTATGCCATATACTTTTTTGTTTTTTGAAGTGAAACATTTCCGAGATATTCCTTGTTATTTGTTTGAATTTTTCAATACTTTTACTCAAATGGGAATTCCTTAGTCGTTTTTACTTTCTCTACTACGTATAGTAAGTTGGGGAAGTATTGTATTCCAGCCAAAAATTCGATACCGAGATTTTACCGGAAATATATGTTTTGAGACACCCTGGATCCAAAAAAAAAAGCATTTTTGGAAACATGTCCGTGTGTGTATCTGTGTGTGTGTGTGTGTGTGTGTGTGTTAGTGTTTGTGAACGGCATAACTCAGAAACGAACAGTCGGATAAACACCAAACATCTCTTCCAGAGATGCGACACGAAGGTTTTCAAGAAAAATCCCCTACCCCAGATTACCCTTTACATGGAACATTTTTCGAAAGTTTTAATTTTCTCAAAAATGGCTCCTACGATTTTGATTAAAATATCATATGTTTAAGATATTTTCATGACAAATAAAATGCCTATCTTGAATTTTCTGGGAATGTCTGCAAAAGTATACTTCATTGTGAACGACTTTTGCATAACTGGTAAACCATAAGCGATAGACAAAATTTTACTGCACAAAAATGTAGATCGCTTAAAATACACAATTTATGTCATATACATTTTTTTATTGAGTGAACCATTTTCGAGATATTGCTTGTTATTCCCTTAAATGTTCCAATACTTATACTTTTTCTCAAATGGGAATTCGTTATTCATTTTTTTTATGTCCTGGACATAAAAAGAGAATGGAATGCGCCACATAGCAACCTGCTCTTAAAATATTTGGCTATCGCTTAAAACCTACCAATTCCCCTTGCATCTACAAGAAACTTAGCAATAAGATTAACATCTCGAGATTTCGATTAACATGAAGCATATGGGGAGTAAGTGTTTGTAAAAATAGTCTGTACAAGAGTAGAGAAAGTCATGTGAGTGTAACACTTCAGAATTTTTTTATGTTGTGGATACGCAAAGAGAATGCAATGCTCCACATAGCAACCAGCTCTTAAAAGATTGACTATTGCTTAAAGTTTGCCATACTCCCCGTGCACCTACATACAAGAAAATTAACCATAAGATAGTTTCTGCAAACACCTCGATTAACATGAAGTAGACGGATAATAAGCGTTTGTAAAAATAGTTTATAGAAGGGTAGAGAAATTCATATGAAAATCCACGTCCACATGAAACCACATCAGTTTTTTTTTTTTTTTTAGTGCTAAACAACGAACACTTGATCTGAAATAGAAACAAGAAAAGGTACAATAATAAACCTATCGAGCATCTGTGACTCACATTCTAGAAGTAGCAGTTCCAAATCCCATTTAACGTCTATCTGACGCGTTTTTCCGTGGTTTCACTCAGTTGGTAGGTAAATACAAAAATATTGGCTACGATTTCCTGTTCGTAAAAGTGAAGTTTTGCGGCATTACAACGTTGATGGAGCTGCACATTTTGTCCAATGTTTTTGGACCAATATGAATAGTGTCGTTTAAGAAGTATATTGTGTTTTGTTTCATGATTCGTAAGTACCGTGGCCAGTCGTTAGACAGCTCGCTGCCCACCAAGGGCTGGGTCCCAAGGACCCGATTGTGGGATGTGTGGTGGACGAGGCGACGTCTAGGCGAGTTTTCTCGGGGTTGTCCGATTCTCCTCGCCGTTCATTCCACTAATTCCTCTATCAACACCTTTCCTTACATATTTCGCCTTCATTTCATATCATCTTCTTCCCTCACTCTTATACCTGTCTACGGGCCGATCCCCCTTCCGGGTTCTTCATTCCCTAATTCAATGTTCGACTGGCCTCTGACCCTAGGCTCGGTTGTAAGTCCTAGGGGTTGTAAGCCCCACATACGAGGATAAGCCGACTTAGAAAGATTCGATAAGTATAAACGTTGAACTGTTTAAAGCGTGTGAGGGAGCATCATTATAAGGACTGAGTTGTAACTTACGCATTGATGATGATAATGGGGGATGATAAAATACAAACCAGTAACACTACTGTTCTTACTGTTTTAAAGCTCTTTTATCGTAAGAAAGTTAACAGCTTCATTTTCTTAGTTCATTTTTTTAAACTGTTTGACGTCGCTTTAACTTCTTAGTCATGTCACTAGGGTTACTGCAGGTTCGTTGGTTCAATTGGGTCAGTGTATGTGTGTGAAAGAGTGAGAGAGAGACAGATGACCTTAGTTGCGTAGTCACCTTCCTGTACCATGTATTTTTTGCTATTGAACTTTCGCGGGGAGTGGACTTTGGGGTCGTGGGCCTACTGGTTATTCTTTGACTATTCACCTAGTCAAAAATTTCTGTTACCATTTGCTTAAATAATTTGTTTAAGAGATGACCGTAGTTGCGTAGTTGTCTTCCTGTATCATTGATTTTTTTATTCCCATCATTTTTACTCTGCAGATGAAGCTTTGGATCATAGTATTGAATATCCAATTCGGTATTTACCTGGTGACTAAAGGAAAGCACATAAAAACCCAAGTCAGATTGTCTGATATACGGAATTTGAACCCTCGATCTCGCGAATGCGAGCTAAAGACCCTACCGCCAGAGTCATCTCGGGCGCTTTAGTTAACGTTGTTTATGAACTAAAAGGGTGTCTTAAGCTGCACATATTTGAATGTCTTTGAAGGATTTCTAATGTAATACAAGAATCAATAATAAAAGTATTACAAACGTTTATTCTCACCTCCTCCAACCACAATAATTTATTTCAGATACTGGGGGAAGCTACAAACGCGTGATAGCTGTAGCGTTGTTTCATACACACTATCGGAAATGTAATATACTAGATTTATTGAGTGATCGAAAGATTGAATGAGAAACGAGACAGCAAAAAAATAAATAAATAAAATAAAATAAAAAAGGAAAAGCAAGAAAAAAATTGCTATCAGTGCCATTTATATTGATATTAATTTCATTAAACTTTTATAAACATTTGTGATATCTTGATATGTAATACAATACACCTCCCATATGGCCCACTGGTACAAAAGCAAATCCCTGTTGACTGCCTGATGGTTAGCATGCTAGCTTTCACATCGAGAGGTCCCATTTCGATTCTCGGATGGAGGATAGGAATTTTTCTTTAGTCAGCATTATTCCCCAACCTCCCTAGAGTGTGAAAGTATGAGGGAGAGTGTAAATGTGTGCGTGAATTCAATATTTATAAAGAAAACTCAACGCAAACAAACCCAAAGATGAACAATTATTCCAAAGGCAAATCCATCGACATGATCTTATGTTAAAAGCGGCATATAAAGGGAAACAAATCCTTATCATCACACACGATAGAAATAGTAATAATAACCAACACCTTCAGCATGCATATGTATAAATTGGTCTCAACCGCAATATGTGCTGACAAACATAAACTGATCGTGCTGCTTGGAGCTTACAAAGTTATAAACAGACATAGGAATTCTTGAGGAGTTGGTTTCAAGTTACCTACATGACAATACAAAAATTGTAAACAACAGCCAATGGTCACTTCGGCCGGATAAACTCTATCTGATGAATGCTGTCTTCAAATGCCAACAGGCTGTACAAGGTAGTTTATCTGCGACATCCTTGCTTAAAGTCCAGTAACAGTTCAACCATATTTCCTTTCGTCCTATCTTTAATCCTTAGGCATTCCTTTCTTTTTTATTTATGCACATTTTTAACTGCTGTGGTCCTTAGCGTCCCATTCTAATTGGGCGTGAAGGATTTTTACGCCCGAAAAAATCCATCGCCCTCCGCCGGGTTTGAACCCGCGACCTCGGGATCTAGAGGTAACTATGGTAACCACCATGATAACCACTACACCACGGACGACCACGCCTAGTTATGGCCTTTTGGAAATATCCCATAAAATAAATAATATTGTTATTTGTAATAAAGTAACTGAGCAAATTACACTATTTAATTTTCTTGGCTGTGATGTATCCTTGATTTCAAAACTTATGACCACAAAAGCTTAGCAAGATGAATGGTATCCGTACAGCGATTAGCAGAAATTAGAAAAAAAGAAAATATATATTAAATTCTCGCGCTCCCCACTCGCCTAGAATGAAGCTGAAGATTGGGTCCTCAAAACTGTAAATGAAATAAGGCTCCAAACAGCCCAAATAAAGTTTTAAGAAATATAGAAGCAAGAACAGAAAGAAAGAAAACAGAACATGTTAGAAATGAAGACATAACAGTTTATATGCTAAAATGTGAAACGAAGAAATGAATGATGGATTATTCAGATCAAATAGATAACAATAAATACCAAAATAAATACTAAAACATAAACGAGCCAGAATTGCCGACTAAGAAAGAGATAATCAAACCAAGACGTAGCAAGCCTGTATGGTTGAACACGTGATGGTGGTATAATCGGCGCAACAGTTCTAGACATGTGAAAATCTTAATGAGAGCTGTGAAGCGAGTTGCTTACCAGATCAGGAGGTGACCGGTCGTCTGCATGCTGCAGGAGTGCGTGGGCCAGTCATTGTCAAATATCCGCACACTGGTTATGCAGTGCACTGCGCTGATAAACTTAGTTATATATATAGTATATTAAAATCCACGCTGTAAAAAGCGCTTAATATAAAAAACACAGTCAATCATTGCCTCCAATTCTTCCACACGTAACAACCCTTCCTCTTCAGCGGAATCACTCACATTATTGTCGTCATCACTGCTGTCACTACTTTCTGCGCCATTTTCCTGGATGAGAATTATTTCTATTTGATTTTCTGCAATTCCGTATTTTTCGAAATAATGATTCTTAATTTATTCAACATGTCGACATACATTTTCCCATTCTGGCCTTCCAATTTCAGCTAATTGCTGGCGTTATAACTGATCCACATATTTTAATTTAAAAGTGATATTTCTGCATGCCCCCCATTTTTTGATATCAGCCCAGATTAATTCGATTGGATTTAGATCTGGGCGATACGATGACAGTCTAAGTACGTTATGGGATGTTGATTTACTATCGTGTCAAGTATGTATGACTTCTGAAGCTGTTTGTTGGCTTTAATTAAGTTATATAGCTTTGTTTTACTCATGCTTTCATCTAAAGCTATATTATGTCTAAGTAACCAAGCTCTCATTTCTTCTTTCAAGAAATTTGAGGTAGGTGGTTTGTCAATTTGAGTGCTGACGCATTGTGAAGCATTGTTGATGACCAGAACAGACCCAGCAGGCATATTAGGTATCAACCTGGAGTTGATTCACTTCATGTAGGTAATTTTCTGTATTCATTTCTTGATGAAAATCTCCTGTTGTTTGTTGCGACTTGTAAAAGAAGGGCATTTGGAACGAAGACGATCTTTCCAACAGCATGAACGATAATAAGTATTTGCCCTTTGATAACAGGTGCCTGCAAACCTAATTCGCTATCGTCACTCCAACTTTTAGATGCTATATGACTGCTGTGTATGTATGACTCATCTTCATACACTATAGTATTTTTCTGACATTTCTAACACCACCTTGAAAATAGATGCTGATATAAGTACACACTGATACAAGTACATATACTCGTAAAATTATAGTCATTTGGAAAGGTAGAATCAGACTGAAAAATTAAATACCATAGCCGGGATTTGAACCACGGATCTCAGGCTTTCCGTGCCGTTGCTCTAACCGACTAAGCTATCATGGCAACATTTACTTTTTATTTTATTATTATTATTATTATTATTATTATTATTATTATTATTATTATTATTATTATTATTATTATTATTATTATTATTATTTTATTTATTTGTTTTGCTTTTCTGTTAGAACTCTTCCATTTGATTTCGGTTTCTTCCACTTGAACCCTAATTCTTTAATAAGTTTTCTGTGATTTGTAGCACCACCTTGAAAGTTTCTGCTGTCTTTCAGCTTGATGAGCAATCTGCTTATTGTTAGCACAGTTTTTTCTTCCACATAGGAATTGTGAATCGTGCGCCGATGACGCATTCGAAATCGTCTATTTCTGTAATACGTTTAGGGGACCTTATGTTTCTTCCCAGATGTGTCAAATGGCACTCTTTCATCCATATGTTTTTTTTCTTTCTTATCTTTGAGAACTCTGGAAACGGAACTCGGTGAAACACCAGTTGCTTGACTACGCTTTCTTTCACTTTCTTAAGGCTTTTGTGGAACTCGGATGTACATATATTTTCTTCCTTCATCTCTGCTTCTTGCTTCATGAAATCGAGGACATTTGCAATTATTTCCCTACTTTGACTGTATAACACCTTAACACTTAACTTTGAAAACGTAGGAGCCATGGTTATAAATATAACAAATATAAAGTAAGTACTATTTAGATACTGCTCTCTTTAAAATTACAACCAGATGCAGACACTTTCTATGCAGACTGTATGTGTTACGCACTGTGAGTAAGCAAAGGTATTATATCGCTTTCATTGATTAAGCTAAACATAAACCATTCCTAGGCTCGGCAGCTGGGGTGGCAATCAAGGTCACGATTCCAGAAGTTTTGCGCGAGTTATAGTGGTGGTGATCTGGCAAAGTAATTCTTAAGCAGATGGCTTCAAGTTATCTACACACAGACCGTATGTTAATACAAAAACCACAAACAACAGCGGTCAAGGTCCACTAACATGCATAAACACGGTCTGGTGGGTGCTGTCTGCAAACCAACAGACTACACTAGGAATAGGGGTGGTTTCTAACCTGCAACGTCACTGCGTAAAGTCCAATAACAATTGAACCTTATTTCCTTTCGTTCGGCTTTAATGCTTAAGAATTCCTACGCTTGGTCATAACTTTTGCTTCTTGAGGTTTGGTAATGTTATACTAAATGGTTTAATAATGCATTACGGTTCAAATACTGCTCTTTCTATTACCATTTAATTTTCATCAATTATAACTTCATCGTCAACATCGTAACATTAACTTTAAATCGTTTTTATTTTCAATTCTCGTGGAATTTCATCAGTGTAACATTTAAAAAGCATGAGTAACAGGATGAAACTCATTGTTTACACTTATGCTATTGCTTCTGAGCGAAGTTATTAAACACTAAAAACACCCTGAATTGAATTTGTCAGCTAACCATGTCAGATGAACTCAGATCACGCACGTTGGAGTGGCGTGCATGGCAGGACATGCGCCGAGTGGAGGACAAACTCCGAACCTGGTTGGCCGGTTGGCAATGGATGCAGAATAAATTGAATTAAGAATTCATTATCAAAGGATACACGCGCAGGCGTCCTTGTGGTATGGAGGGGACGACGCTCGGCCCCCTATAATGTCTCAGCCGCCAATAGGAAACAGAACTAAGGAGGCCACGGACGGGCGTGATGTGGGTGAAGGATTCCTCCCGAGAGTCGAATTAAGTACTTCCCGCTAGTACTTTCTTTCGGCCTTAAAAGATTTTTTTAAATACATATTAAAAATATTGAAAATCGTATTATATATCATCATTAATACACTAAATAGTTTAATTTAGTGTCGGTATACTTTAATAGTATTCTTAACAATTTACAACAGGAATGCCTTGTATTTCTATGCATCTTAATTTGCATAAACTTTAATGTACACATTCTTAATAACACAATAAGTGCTTTAGTAGAGCATCACGGAAAACAATGCTTTCTCTAAGCAACCCTTCTTGACAATGGAATTCCTCCGGTCCATTTGACTTCAGTATATTTTTCTTCTCTATCTTGTAAAAAGCAAGAAGACAAAAACGATGACGGAATGATGATGATTATCATAACAACAATAAAAATGATAATGCACATTAAAATTATTCCTATAAAATAATACCTTGTAACAAGGTATATCTGATCTCAGTAATTATGTCTCTGTAGATAAAATTGTAATCAGAACAGTTTGCAAAATACAAAACATTGGTTTACATATTATCGTTGTTATGTATCAGTGAAAAAGTTCCCACATTTATTCGTTGTACCTTAACTAAGGTATCTTAGAGAAAAGTACACGCTAGACACACAAAAGCACATATAAACGACAATAGCGACATTTGTGATCTCAACGGAGAAACTATAGCCAAGAACGGTAGACTAAAATGAGAAAGACAGATAGGTAATACACTAATAGAAAGAAAATCTGATGTCTTACATTCACTTTCGCTACCCACTATCCTTCATTTTGATATAACGTCTACCAACTATTCCTATAAAAGCATATTTTTCTATCTAATTAATTATAATCGAGAGAAACCTTTGCAAAAATAGTTAACTACACATCTTGCTGTGGGTAGGTACAAGGGCAATAGAGGAAATCGAATCGATGTTCAGACGTTTAAAAACTGGGTCGCTATATGTTAGTCTGGAAACTATCATATCATCGTATTTCCATAACATCGCGAGAAACAACTGAATAGCAACAGAGCTTTAAAAATGGCGAGGTATTGAAAACTTCAAAACAATAACAAAAATATCTCAGAAATGGCTGATACCACAAAATATTATTTGAAATAAATTGTGTGTTTTAAAGACATCTGCATTTTTGTGTAGTGTGTATTGTTTACCAGATAACAAAATTCCTCAGAATTAAGAACGTTTCGTTGGCCCCTCTCAGAAAATTCGTGATGTACATTTTATTTACATAAATTGTATCACGTGTCGTAGGAGCAATATGAAACAAAGAAACACTGATGTTAAACATTACTATGTATTTATATTTTGTATCACACGTCTTACAAATAACACAGAGAACTGACTAGTCTAGTTTCACAAGTTCAAAATGGCAATTGAAATGGACCTATAGTAAAGGTAAAGAAGTCCATCTTTGTTTCTTTTTGCGCTAATCTCGCAAACGTTTTAAAGACAGCAATTGCATAGTATCACATTCTTGTTGTTCTAGCCACTGTTGTTCAAGGCATCGAAAAGTTTGTTCACTGGATGATACTTTCTCAACATGATCGTCATCGTCGTCGCTAGGCTCTTCCTCGTCGTCGCAAGTGTCTTGGTCGTCAATAGCGTTGACAATGATTTCATCGTCCGTCAATATTTGATAGCCAGTCATCAACATCACATTCGAGTTAGTTTTGAATGTTTTCCTGGACGCATACTTCAAATCCTGAAGCCAATTCTGACAAATGGACTGTTTGGTGGCTCTCCAGGTCCAGTGATAGACTCTTCAGACGGAAGGAACTTATTCCAAGCTTTTACTAGTGTAGTGCCCTTGATAGTAGCCCACGCTTCTGCTGCCATTCCGTCAAATCAACTTCTTTATACAGTAGTTGAATCGTTTTTCCCTCGATCAGAACTACGTGGTGCGCACGCAAATTTGAAGTTGCCAATTGGAACGCTTTCGGTTAACCGATGTTTCGGTTGATCGGTATTCGGATAATCGAGGTCCCCTGGACACAAGCAAAGCATTTTAGAAAAAGGTCCGTGTATGTGTGTGTGAACAGCATAACTATAAAACGAAAAGTCGGATAAATACCAAACTTGGTATTTCAGTGCAGTATCTTCCAAAGATACCACATGAAGCTCTTCAAGAAAATTCCCAAACCAAATTACGCTTTAGATATTTTATTTTCTAAAAAAATGGTTGTAACGATTTTGGTTACAGTTAATATTTAGAATATTACTTGACAAAGAAAATATAACTCAGATTTAAAGCTTTCTCAGCTCTGGTTCATGACGAACACCTCTCGGGATTGCATCAAGTACCTTGAAGAAGGCCAATGAATAGGATGGCCGAAAGCTTTGTTGACAATCCAGAATTTACTTGGCTGCAATCTCGAGAAGTGATCATCGCAGAAATGTATATTCTGAATTTTCTGGTAATTGTCTCTTTTAACATGAAATAGACAGGAAATAAGCTTTTGTAAGAATAGTTCGTAGAATCTATATAAAATCAATCATAGTGGATAGAGAAAGTCTTGTGGAGGTATCACATGGTTTATTTTAATTACCTTCATACAGTCTAAACTGCTGTGGCTGACGTCTCTGCTTACGTTAATCAGATAACCCTCCCCCCCGCAAGTTCTAAATCTGGCATATCTTATACTCAAACAAAGGAAATCGATAATGGTTAAAATCACATTTAAACACTGTAAGCATCGATCACTATGCGAGGGTTTATCACCAATAAACTCGTAAAGCAAAAGCAAACCGGTATCCGTAGAACCATGCAATACTCGTATATCTGCTCGTTTGTGTCTGGTGCAATTACTCGATTTTCTCGTCACTCATTATGGCGAGAAGGAACATGATTACTATAATTGCAGCTCGCCTCGAGCTTCGCAATGAGTTTCGCTCTTAACAAGCTGAAGGAATATGTACTATTGAAACTTACCATAGACATGTCTGGAGTGAGCTTCTCTATCGCAGTGTGCGGTCATGCAGCTGGACGAAGCAATGCCGCAAGGGGTCCACTAGGCAACGTAGCTTTTGCGCCTATGATTTTAATTTGTTCGCACGAAAGAAAGTGTGCTTGGGACAAATGCGCTGACTGTTGGTTTTAAAAGTTAGATGAGCTCCCAGGTGACAAAGGCTTGTTCTACTCTACAAGTACTGTAGGCTTCTGATGAGAAAACGTTTGCGGGGTGTTCTGCTCTCCGGAGGAGTGAGGGGAGGATAGTACCATGTGGCAGCTCACGATGATGTCATAAATAAACCTACTATCTATATTGAAAACATCGCGCAACGTTAGTATTCCAGCGTGTTTCACCTGGAGCAGTGTAAAAGTGTTTTCTAGTGATTTATAAAGACATTTACAATGGCCAGTAAGAAAGGAAGAACTCTACACAGTCAAACCCGAGAAATAGTTGCTAACGTTAAAATCTGAGACGAGAAAGCAAACAAAAGCAACTGGTCGTTCATCATTCTAGCAGAAGAGCGTATGTTTTCTTGTTGATATTTTGAAAGTAATCCATAGTCTTTCTTGGATAGCGATAGAATTGTTGATGTCAACACATTCCTTAGGGGCACATTCTCTGAGAGGAACGCAGTGCCTTATTAATTATGTGGAAACGTGTTGATATTAACTTATGTTCGTAATAACATTATTATCGAATGCTTATTTTAAAAGAAAGAAATAAAATTCAAAATAGCCTCATTTGCCATAGGAATGCCCTACGATAATACAGTGAAGAGTCCGTAGGACGAAACTGAAAGCGTACAGGCTTATCACACTACTGTTTCAATTCTTGAAGTAGTGGCTAATAATATTACAAAGAAGAAGCACATTCTTATAGATAAAATTTATGTCGAGCTAGGATATGTTAGGAACCTTTTCGCTTCGATTTCCAATCATTTCTGGCTTTGATCAATTAAGGAAAGTCGTCACTGTCCTTTTTTTAAAACGAGAATATCAACACCGGAAAGTCTGCCGTTTGTGATTGAAATTTTGATTGTTTACTGTACCGTTCTCGAAATTCATTAAAATCTGTTTAAAATGCTGTAACGTTCAAGAAGTACATACTAACTCGTTGCCAGCCTTCTATATCTCTGTTCACTCTGTAACTCTCACACAAGCCACAACAGATGCGCGAGAGGTTACAATTCCTCCAGGCACGCTAGCGGCGTGGTCTAGTTACGTATTATTACAAGGTCTGCGATACAAACCAGTAGTTAGCAGTTTATAGGTATTTTTCAGACCATCTAGACATCGTACTACGGTTGCACAACAGAGGAATTTTTACTATCTTGTTTCACCTTTTGTTGTCATTGCCTACTCCGCTGCGTGTTAAAATTACATAGTTCTACATAACAACATTGTTACTTGGATAATAAGAGCAGGGAATCAGTGACTCAGTAGTTTTACTTGATTACACATTTTAAAGGTACTACATAGTATTTCAAAGAAAGCATTGACTCTCTTTTGTTTGCAAATGTTGTTTAGTGTCGTGTAATCCAAGAGCAGTCCTTTACATCCCCGTGTTGTAAGACAAGCTGCATAGACACCTGTTGCTCGCACAGACGGGTCACGAACCGGCATCCCATTACCGCCCTTTTCCTGCCGGCCTTGTCAACTGACATGTTAATTCCACTCCCTCAGAGAACGTCTAGTCGAATCCTGACCAGGAAACTATTAGCGACGTCCATCACTCGATAAGAGCATTGTTTGTCCCTGCGTCCAGTTGGTCGCCACAGAAACCAGCTGCTCCAAGTGACCTTGTTCCGCATAGAGGAGAGCTATTTGTATGTCTTGCTAGTTGGGTATAGTAGCTGATGTTTCTTGTGTTAATTTGATAGGTAAACTTGCATTTCTGATTTGTTTACATCAGCAGCAGTGTTTCAGCATAAAATTAAAAAATTAAATTGAGTTTTATTTTTGGACGCTCTTTAACTGCTTCGGTCCTTAGCGTCCCATTCTATATTGGGCGTGAAGGACCGGTAATTTTGCTCAGAGACTTTATCAGACTTAAGATTCTTTTACGTGCCGTAAATCTAGGACACGGGACCATCGGCTTTACTTCCCTTCCGAAGAAAGCCATGCTGAGGATTTTTTACGCCCGAAAAAAAATCCATTGCTCTCCGCTGGGTTTGAAATCGCGACCTCGGGGACTAGAGGTAACCACTACACCACGGAGGACGACAATATTTCAGCATAGCTCACCAAGATGGATACTTTGTTTTATATTCCACAAAGATGACTCTTTACCTTGATTATAACTAAGCCACGAAGCAGTTGTCTGAGGGATTAAGGTGTCATTGATTTTAAATTTGAAATCTTTTGGAGAAATTTAACACTTATACTTGTTCTCCCTTTTAACATATACTGCAACTTTACAACAGCTTCAATTTTTCCTGATGTACCCTATACATTGAACAAGAGTATCAACGACAGAGCATTCTGATAATATGTATCATGTTGGGGCTGCTTTTATTTGAAATTGAAAGCATTCACATTAGTTTTAGATAAGCCTAGTCATATGACCAAACTATTAACATAAGGAGGCCCCGCGTGGCCGCTGTTGCTTGAGCGTTTGACTTCGGAACCCTGTGACGTAAAGTGTCCTGTGTTCGAATCCCGCCATGGGCATGCATATTTGTGTCCATGAGTTCCCATTCTGGGTGTAAGGGACAGCATGAAATACTTCTAATTGTCGAAGTGCAAGGATCTCTGAATCCTACAACACCTCAAACTACACTACATTACACTACACTATGCACATAGGTACATAGAACTGAGCGAGACTTCTCCACGGTAAGTGTAAGGCTCGTATTTGGGAGGAGGTCGGGTTCGATTCTTATCGGGCCGGCCGCTCTGAAGATGAGTTTTTCATGGTTACCTCGGGTCGGTAGGCGAATGCTGGGGTCATTCACCTTCTACTACGAACTTCCTTTCCATAGTTTCCTTTCATCTGATTATACTTATCTGTTTCAAGGCGACGGTGGTTGGTGTGTTGCGCCAAGATGGTGGAATTTGCACTATGAAAAGGCTTATAGGCGGCGCCGTGGCCGAGTGGTTAGACCGCTCGCCTCCCACTGAGGCGGCCCGAGTTCAATCCCAGGGACCTGCATGTGGGATTTGTGGTGGACGAAGCGGCGTCTGGGCGGGTTTTCTCCGGGTTCTCCGGTTTCCCCCGCCATTCATTCCACCAATTGCTCCATCATCACCTTTCCTTTCATCCATTTCACCAACATTTCGTTTCATCTACTTCCTTCATCCCATACCAGGCATCGGGCTGATCACCCATCCTGGATGCTCTGTCTGATCCAAGAGTGTCTGCTCCTCGACGGGCCTCTGAACCTAGGCACCCGCTTATAAGTCCTGGGGGGGTCCTTATAAGTCCTACATAAGAGGAGGGTAAACAGATAATGAATGAATGAACGAAAGAAAAGGTTTATCTTTGGCGTTTGGTGGACTGCTGGGGCTCCTCTTCCTTCCTAAGAGTGTCTCATCTATGCCCCAGCCCTAGGTTGCGGGTGGCTACAGCAGGGCTTAGGGCACTAGTCAGGATTAGTGTCATATTGGAATCATTAGGGACCCTGTCTTTGCTAGCGCATATTATCGTCCGGATCTGATCGCCCTTCGGGTCTCCACCTCATCCCTTCTTCCAAGTGTTCACGTTGGAAGCATAAACGACCAATTATAACCTATGTGCGGTGTTGTGCTCCAGTTACTGGAGGCACCTCCGTCTGATTACTCCTAAGTCATTGGGGTATTATCTACTCGCTATAGAACCTGGCTTTTTCTTAGCAGCTTTAACATAAGTGAAGACACCGAAAAAATATATTTGAAACTTCCTAATATAACCTATATAATGAGGAATGTGACGATATTATAACATGTTTTGTAAATGGCTACCTCTACATTCAGACAGAAATGAAAATGAAACATGAAAATTCGCTGTCCGCTGATTTTGGTGTCGTGTGAGTATTTAAGGCTTTCGTTTGGATTTTTTCTGTAATATACCGTTTAAAGACATTTCCATAAGAATGATCAAACAGATCGCGAGTTGGGGATTCGGTAGGCAAAGGCATTTGGAGATTTCACGGTCGTCGTAAAAAGAAAGAAAGATAAACATTCGGTCATATAGACGTGTGTTGGGCGGAAATCGCTCCATTAATCGGAAAATACTCTATTGAGAGTTCCTCCTAATTCAACTGATTTTAAAAATTCTAATGTATGTAGCAGTTGTGGTATTTGTATCGAAGAAGAACTATCTAATGGTGCGCCACATAGACATCCCAATCTATTGAATGAGAGAATTATTTACGTATCATAAAGCAATAGACACCCTGAAGGCTTATTTAAACGACAGCAATTGTAATGACCAGAGGAATGGAAAATGACGGGATGCCTCTCTGGATACAAATGGTGGCACCTTCTATTCTATGTTATTACATTCTCACAAAATGAAGTAAACCCGTTTCAAATTTTGTTGTAAATTTTTGGAAAGTTAACATAATATAGACATTGGAGTGTCCTATACACGTATGATCAACGAATGAAAGTGGAAAGTTTAATTAACAAAATACTCTGTTATAAAGCAAAGGGTAGAATCAGTTTCTGTAGGGCAGCAAAAGATGGTGTGGTCATAATGGTACAATGAGGAAGTTGAACGGGTACAAGAGTCTAATACTGAATGCAGGAAAAGGTTTCTATTAACATTTCAAAACCATTTAGTTATAATCTCAATATCTCATTTCCGTACCCAAGTTGTTGACTAAATGTCGTGTTAAACGCTGTAAGCCGCAGGAAGTTGAAATGTCCAACATGTGTCCATTGGAATGTCCCCGTCATCTGCACATAATTTTATTGTGCAAAGATGCAAATAGATGCAATAAGTCTTTCATCGTGAAATTCCAATTTTTATCCCTCTTGTGGTGTTTAGTCAGCCTCGAGCTCTAACAAATGTTTTACGGGATCTTTCCAACAGTTAACTTTGAAGGAAGTTCCACAACTTGAGCAGCCTGCGGTCCTGCGAACTTGCCCTGCTGATATAAGTATCCTCTGTGAGGTTCAACTCATTGTTTCGTTGTTAATAAGCAATCATTCACTGCGAAAAGTGGTTCCATAACTTGAGCAGCCTGCGGTCCTGCGAACTTGCCCTGCTGATATAAGTATCCTCTGTGAGGTTCAACTCATTGTTTCGTTGTTAATAAGCAATCATTCACTGCGAAAAGTGGTTCTATAACTTGAGCAGCCTGCGGTCCTGCGAATTTGTCCTGCTGACAGAATTTATCCTCTTTGAGGATGAGCTCATTCCTTCATAGTCAGTAAACAATCATTCACTGCGAAAAGTGGTTCCATAACTTGAGCAGCCTGCGGTCCTGCGAATTTGTCCTGCTGACAGAAGTTATCCTCTTTGAGAATGATCTCATTCCTTCATAGTCAGTAAAGAATCATTCACTGCGAAAAGTGGTTCCATAACTTGAGCAGCCTGCGGTCCTGCGAATTTGTCCTGCTGACAGAAGTTATCCTCTTTGAGAATGATCTCATTCCTTCATAGTCAGTAAACAATCATTCACTGCGAAAAGTGGTTCCATAACTTGAGCAGCCTGCGGTCCTGCGAATTTGTCCTGCTGACAGAATTTATCCTCTTTGAGGATGAGCTCATTCCTTCATAGTCAGTAAACAATCATTCACTGTGAACAGTTGTTCCATAACTTGAGAGCCTGGGGCTCTGTAAACATGTCCTACTGATATGAGTTATCTCCTTTGAGCACGAGCAAATTTATTCATAGTAAACAATCATTCACTCTGAAAAGTTGTTCCATAACTTGTGAGCATGCGGTTCTGTGAGCATGGCGTGCTGATATAAGTTATCCGCTTTGAGGATGAGCTCACTTCTTCATAGTCAGTAAACAATCTTCACTGTGTAAAGTTGTTCCATAACTTGAGAGCCTGCTGTTCTGCGAGCATGTCCTGCTGATAGAAGTTATCCGCTTTGAGAATGAGCTCACTTCTTCATAGTAAACAATCATTCACAGTGAAAAGTTGTTCGATAACCTGGGAGCCTGCGATTTTGCGAGCATCCTCTGCTGATATAAGTTAGCCCCTTTGAGGATGAGCTCATTTCTTCATTGTCAGTAAACAATCACTGTGAAAACGTTTCCGTGTTCCATTCCGTTGCAGTTTCTGTGTGATGTGACGATAACCAACTATACAGCTCTTTAGTCATTCGAAAGTGATTGCTGTTAGCCTTCACTACTGGTAATCTTCGAAGATCTCGATAGTTGTCATGCTCACTCTTGAGAATTTATCGGTACTCATTCTGTGGACAGCGTACAATCAGGTAATGAAATACTTCGGGAGATAGCTATTCATCTTTTTGACTTTTGTTAATTCCTGGAGGGTGTAACACGCCACATGATCAGTAACTTTTACAATATATCCTTGTGAGGGAGCTCATTAGTCATGCGAAAGTTCACTTCCATAGAATGCAGATACCTAATTGACAGATTACACAAAGTTCCATTTTAGCTGCACCGTTACTACTTCATATTTAAGCTTCACATTAGTATAGTATAACAACTTAGTAAAATCCCTCGTCTGCAGATGCGTGAGTATTCAGGAGGGATAAATCGTCCCCACTGAACTCGTCTTTTGCCTTTAGCTACTGAGTTATCCAATGAGGTGTCTTAAAGAGGAAGTGGACGGATACGCGGGAAACAAGTGTCATATCACTGTTGTGAACACAGCACTTTTACAGTGTAGAAAAATTTAATAGGATCGTGATAACTCAAAAACTAAAATCCTTATTCCAGTTATGTAAGAGGTATGTTAAAATCACACTTTCGAGATTGCTCTCCCTATAAACAAATTAAAGCCGCTAGTTTTCTTTGCAAAATTTCAATTGAAATAATTTATATTATGAAAATCAATCAGCGAGGAAGTTTTTTCCTTGAAGAGATAGATGAGGAGTGATGGCTATGAAATGCCCTAAAAGGTGTGAATTAACTTTTGGAAGATATCCTATGATAATACCGCATGTATGTGAAAGGCTATCGCTAGTTATATGCAAACATTTGTTTTCACAACCGCTGCACCTTGCTCTTTGCGTGACCTGTCACAGCAATTTATGCATAGCAATTTTGTTGCAATGCTATTGTGTCTTTAGCTCTGCCTTACAGTTGGATAGTTACAACAGTGGTGAGATAAACGATTTTGTGAGAATAAAATAAAACAAAACACGGGATAGGCGAAATTATGGCGCATGGTGCTTAAGCAGCGACTCAGAGGCAGAGTGGAAGAGGCATGCCCGCCCAGGGCACTTAGAGAGGGGGAATACTTGACCAAGTGGGCTACCCCTCCCAGGGAGTTTTTCTAAGTTGCTGAAATATAATTGCGTATTATCTATGAGGAAGCTTAAGTGATTCTCAACTGACATCGTATCTCTCTCCAGTTTATACAAATTACCCAAAAAGCTGGTTTACCTTTTGACAATGGCGTTTTTTTGGAGATAATAACATTAACCAATTTATCCTTCAACGGATAATTGTAACTGATATGCATCGCTGGAACTGCAGGCGGTTGCTTTGTATCCACATGTATCCTTTACTTTCGTGAAAGAGAATAAACCTGTGCGTTCTGGCTTATTCGAAGTCAGAATCTAATACGAAAAGCATTTGCACTTTCTCTGCCACGTAGAAAAGGTATTGCTTTCCACCCAAAAAATAAAAAAGTATTTTCACCGAAAATACATGTTTTGAGACTACTGAATAAAAACAAACATTTTTTGAAAAAGATCCGCGTGTGTATCTATGTGTGTGCTGCGAACAACATAATCCAAAAACGAAACCTCGGATAAATACCAAACTTGGTACTTAAGTTCAGTACCGTGCAAAGATGCGACACAAAGGTTTTCAAGCCCATTCAAACTACTCTTTACATGGAACATTTTTCGAAATGTTTGATTTTATAAAAATGGCTAACGATTGATTAAAATACCACACATTAAAGATATTTAGATGGCAAATAAACTGCATATCTTGAATTTCCTGGGAATAACCTGTGAAGTCCTCTTCATTCAGAAGTAGTTTTGTAGAATATTGTATAACTGGCAAATCTTAAGCGATAGACGAAAAAAAAGATATCTCTTTAAAACACAGTTTATTTCAAATAGCCTTTTTGTGGCATAAGCCATATCGAGATATCCGTTATTAATGGTTCGATTTCTTCAATATTTTGTCATTCTCTTAAGTTCTGTCGATTTTCAATTTTTCTCGCGATTTAATGAAAAGGCTATTAAATTTTAAGGTCAGCGTATAGCGTCCAGTTCTAAAACAGTCGTCCTCCGTGGTCTAGGGGTAGCATAGTTCCCGAAGTCGCGGGTTCAAACCCGGTTTTCCGGGCGTAAAAATCCTTAGCATGGCTTCCTTTGGTCGGTGATCCCGTTGTTGTAGATGTTCGGCACGTAAAAGAACCTCAAGCCTGATAAACAGGCCTCGAGCAAAACTTCCGGTCTTACACTCCCAACATAGAATAGGATACTAAGAACCATAGCATTTAAAGAACGTCCATAAATAAAACTCGGTTTTTTCTCAGTTCTAAAACAATTGACTATGGCTGTTCCCTTCGTATCTATAGCCAAATGTGTAATGTAGCTATTTCTGTAAAGGTTTATCTCGAATAAAAGGAAGCACTTTGAAAAATGTACTTTCGTAAGAATAATTTGTATAGCCAATAATAAACGATAGAGCGTAGAGAAAATCGTGTGAATTTTTTAGATTAATATAATCCTAACAGCACAATAAGAACTATTAAACACTTTTGGGTAACTTAGTTCTACTCGAATCTACTTTCTTGTAACTAATTTCCCACATAATTTGTGCATCATTTTTTTCAGGGATACTCTTCATGAATTCGGAAATAAAAAATTTGAAATGTTACATTCACATTAATTTCTCCACCCACACTTCTATAAGCTTTTCTTAAACACACTTGTTGTTCTATCTTTTTCTTGTTTATCCAGATAAATGTTTGGAGAAATGCTATTATTGCATGTAAGTAGAAGGAGGACTTAAGAGGCTCTAGCGATGGTCAAATCTTAGAAAAAGTGGGTCGCTATATAATTGTTTTGAAATTACACTAATTGCATGACGAGAAAATAGAAATAATTGCTAATTCAGCACTTGAAAAAAAACTATAAAATATTTTAACATTCAAAATAACAACAAAGATTATTTCGGGAATGGTAAATGGGACAAAAGGTTTAGTAGACATAAAACTTGTATTTTAACGATACAATATATAGAGCTTTTGTGTATTAAGTTTTTGTCCGTCCCTTACGATTTAAGAGTTATAGAAAATGAAACTAAGGGACCATAAAGAGGACTTCACAGGTTATTCGCAAAAAATTGAAATACGTTTTATTTTTGTTAGTATATTAAACATGTTATTTTAATCAAGATCGTTATAGCTATTTTTGAGAAAATCAAAAAATAACGAAAAGTACTCCATGTAAAGGGTAGTTTGAGATGCGTGGATTTTCTTTAAAACCTTCGTGTACCATCCATGGAAGCTAGTGAACTTAAATACAAAATTTGTATTTATCCGACACACTTTTGAGTTGCTGTTGATAAGCGAACGAGGTGGCTAGGGATAACGTGTAAAGCTCGCTTTGGGAGGTCCCGGTTCGATTGCCATTCGGGCCGGCCATTCTGAACTTCGGTTTCTTCGTGGTTTCCCCGGGTTGGTAGACAAATGCTGGGGTGGTTCCCGTATTACCTCGAATTTCCTGTCCATCATTTCCTTTCATATATTTCCCTAATATGCTTCGGGATTGTAGGACCAAGCGACGGCGGTTGGTATGTTGCGCAGGACGGTGGAATTTGTGCTATGGAAATATTGCTTTCTGACACTTAGAGGGTCTCCTGGGAGTGTTTCGTCTAAACCCGGGGCCCCCAGCTTGCGGTTAGCTAATTCAGGGGTAGTCGACGTCAGGATTCGTGGCATGTGGGAATTGTTAGGGATCCCGTAGTTGCTAGCGCATATCCTATTCCAGTTCTGGTCGCCTTTCGGCTCTCCCCTTCATGACTTCCTCTCAGGGCTCACGCTGGAAGCGCAAAAGGTCCACCATGGCGTACATGCGGTGCTGTGCTCCAGCTATTGCTGTTCTCCGTGTGACTATCCCAACTCCTATGCTGTTCATACAGCAGACAGACGTGCAAGAGCAGAGACACAAGGCTTTTTCTAAAAATGCTTTTTTCTTTTTTTCGAATCAGGGAATCTCAAAGCGTTATTTTCGGTGAAATCTCGATAATTTTATTTTTGAGTGGAACATTTCCTCTATTTAATAAAGGTACGCAGTAGAGAAAGCAAAAATGTTCAGCGAATAAATGTTTCGAAAATGGCTAACGCCAATAAAAAATATTATATGACACAAATTGATTATTTTGACTTAATCTGCATATTCTCTGCACTAAGTTTTCGTCTATCTCTTATAGTTTCCCAATTATACAAAAGTTCAATAATGAGAACAACTTCAAATATTTCGTGATACATTTAAACCGCATTCTCTATCAACGATAACTTCACATACATCCGCTATATACTACAGTGTTCATATAAAGCTGATTATTCTATCCATGCCACGTTAGTTAGATATACATATTTTGTTTTGGAAGATTTCCGATTAAGCAAGAAATGCCTAGTTACAATATGCGGTTGTGGAGGTAGTATTACATGTTTATTCCTGATAACAAGCTCTTGACATAGAAGGAAAAGAAATATGGACAAAAGCAAGAATCGCACACTATCAAGGATTTCCTGTAGATACCGTTCAGAAAAAGTCTAAAGTTACGACAGGGAATATTTCGAAAACGGCTAGCCTATGAAAAAAAAGCATTTTACACAAATTGTGTTTTAAATTATCCCCATATTTTCAGTAAGCTTCTGTCTAGGATTGAGACTGCCATGTTGTACAAGATTATACAAAATTCAACCGAATAAAGGGAAGTTCAATGGATATTTACAGAAAAATCAATATATATATATATGTATTTCTCATGCCAGTATAGACATATGACATTTTAATAAAATTTTAGATACATTTTTGAGAAGATAAAAAACAACGAACACAAAAGCTGAACTATGGGGGTGGAAATATTTTCTTCAAATCCTCGTGTTGCATCTCTGGAAGATGCTGACAATAAATAATGCGTTTGATCTTTAACGGACTTTTTGTTTTTTAGTAATGCTCTTCACACACACGTACACACACACGAGCGCGCACACGCTCACACACACATGAGCTTTACCTTAAAATGCTTTTTTTTTGTTTCAGGTATCCCAAAATGTGTATTTCCGGTGAAATATCGATATCGAATGTTTGAGTGGAATACAATTCACCTACTAAATGGCGGAACTGTGGCAGAAAAAAAAAAGACAACATAAAAGCATTTTTAGAATACGTCCGTATGCAAGTGTGAGTACGTGTGGGTGTATGTGTGTGTGTGTGTGTGTGTGTGTGTGTGTGTGCGCGCGCGCGTGCATGCGCACGCCCTCAGAAATGAACGATAGGATGTACCACATTTAATTCTTATGTCAACGGGTATTGAGAATGCAAGAGAAAGATTTTCTTAAAGTTTCTTCTCAAACCAAGCAATGGTTTATATGGAAAACATTTGCTTTATTCCTTATTTTCTCAAAAATGATTAACGATTATGAAGAAAATATTATATAAGACATTAGATGACAAATTAAAAAAATAGGTCTTCAAGATTTTGTGAACAGGCTCCAAGCATCCCTCCATTTTGTTTGTAGTTCGCATTACTATCACTATACAAACATACATTAACTACAGAAAAATAGCTCACTAAAATATACAAATTATCTCAAATAACACTTTTTCGTAAAATTAGTCGTTTCCGAAATATTCAATGTTGTTATTTGTTTATATTTTCCCACGTATACATTGGTGTGTGTCTTCTAATAGAACACGTTTGAGAATATTGGGAATATACCCCAATTCCCGACCACTTCTTAAAGTTACATCCTGTGATTGTGCACAGCGCGCCGGTGATGTTGGTTGTATGTTGCAGAAGTTTCATGGTGGTGCAAATTTTAATCAGTTACGAGTTGTGGCTTTCTACATATCTACATATATGTGTATAGTATGTTTTGTAGCACAAATCTAAAAGTCTGCAGACGGAAGAGGGATTGGAACTCGGAACCACTTCGTTAGAAACCCGCTGCCATAACCACTCACACACACAGCACAGTTGCGGTTGCATGGGTCAAAGCTACCTAACATTTGATTATCTTCACATATCTGATCCATGATGATGATTATTGTTATTATACTGTACTTTATATGTAGTATTACTAGTATTTAAATAATAAATATAACACTATACAAAATTTACAGTTAATAAACAGTATCGAAGCTAAACACAAGTGTTTACGAGTGTTAGCAATACCAGAACGCTTTAACTGAAACAGACGCAAGTAATCTTCAGTAATCTAATGAAGAAATATGCAGTAGAGATATCTTACCACCCCTGTTGTTCATTTGTGTTGCGGACGGCGATTCGTGAATACCGTGTATGATTCCGCTTTCACCATAAGTTCATATGCATAGATAACGAAAACCGGTATAGATAATACAGTGGAGTTTTATAAACAAGTTACGTTAAGCATTTGTTACGATTTAAGGTATACGTGACAATTCTTAACGGACAGAGAAAGTCTTGTATTACATGCAAGATTCATTATAGTTAATTTTGTGGTTATTTTTAAATCAAGTATGTCATGGCTGAGAAGAAGCCTTGTACTTCGAGCTTTTTCTTTTTAATTTTTCTACTACGTATAGTAAGTACGGTAAGTATTGTATTCCACCCAAAAATTCGATACCGAGATTTCACCGGAAATATGTTTTGAGCCCTCTGAATCCAAAAAAGAGCATATTTGGAAACATGTCCGTGTGTGTGTCTGTGAACAGCATAACTCAGAAACGAACAGTGGGATAAACACCAAACTTAGTATTTAGATTCAGTATCTTCCAGAGATGCGACACGAAGGTTTTCAACAAAATCCCCCCACCCCAGATTACCCTTTACATGGAACATTTTTCGAAAATTTTAATTTTCTCAAAATTGGCTCTAACGATTTTGATTAAAATGTCATATGTTTAAGATATTTTCATGACAAATGAAAGTATATCTTGAATTTTCTGGGAATGTCTCCAAAAGTATTCTTCATTGTGAACGACTTTTGCATAACTGGTAAACCATAAGAGATAGACAAAATTTTACTACACAAAAAATGTAGATCGTGTTAAAATACACAATTTTACATACATTTATACAAAAATATACATTTTTTTGGTTGAGTGAACCATTTTCGAGATATTGCTTGTTATTCCCCTAAATTTTCCAATACTTATACTTTTCTCAAATTGGAATTCGTTATTAATTTTTTTTTGTCCTCGTAATGCAAAGAGAATGGAATATTCCACATAACAACCAGCTCTTAAAATATTTGACTATCGCTTAAAGCCTACCAATTCCCCATGCATCTACAAGAAAATTAGGAATAAGATTTACATCTCGATATCTCGATTAACATGGAAGCATATGGAGAAGCGCTTGTAAAATAGTTTGTACAAGAGTAGAGAAAGTCATGTGAGTGTAACACATCAGATATTTTTATCATGGGTTTGGAAACAGTAATCTGAACATCTGTCCCCATTGAAGCGTTTAGAGAAAAAGGTAAGTTACACTGAAGTTACCGAGAGAGATGCCTACGTGATAGCATGCGAGGCTGACATTTGGGAGGCCCCGGGTTCGATTCCTGTCGACCGCCCGCTCTGACCTTGGGTTTTTCGTGGTTTTCCCGGTCGGTAGGCGAATTCTGGGTTAGTTTCTCTTCTACCATAATTTCCTTTCCAACATTTCCATTTCATTCATTTCATTCTCATCTTCCAGGAGTGCTTCTAGGTTTCGTGGCGTGTGGCCTTGTCGTACAGATGGCGCATTTGATTGCTCAAAGAGTAGTCTCTGTGGACACTAGTGGGCTGCTTGTTTGAACTGGTAGTTCATCGCCCTCTCTGGGTAGCTCCAGTAGTGGGATGGGTCTTCAAGCCAGGGACATCGTGCATCTGTGTGGCCTATCCGCCTGCATCCTGTAGCTTCCTGCGATTTCTTCACTTCATTTCTTCCGGGAGGAGTGGTAGCCGCAATAGATCTGTGTAGGTCGCCGTGCGCGAGGTGTTCCTCTCTGTTATATACCCTATACCCTAAATGATATTAGCGGATATGTTTCCGAGGAGCAATGTAAAAGAAATCTGATGTGTTACGCTCACATGACTTTCTCTAATTTTGTACAAACTATTTTTACAAACGCTCATTCTCCGTATACTTCATGTTAATCGAGAATATCGAGAGGTTAATCTTATTGTTAATTTCTTTATAATTGCAAGGGGAATATGGTAGCCTTTAAGCGATAGTCAAATCTTTTAAGAGCTGGTTGCTATGTGGAGTATTCCATTCTCTTTACATTTCCTGGACATTACAAAAAAAAAAAAAAAAAAAAAAGAAAGAAAGAAAGAAAGAAGCCAATAACGAATTCTCATTTGAGAAAAAGTATAATAATTGGAAAATTCAAACAAGTAAGAAGGAATATCTCGGAAATGGTTCACTCCACAAAAAAATGTATATGACATAAATTGCGTGTTTCAAGATCTGCATTTTTTGTCTAGTAAAATGTTGTATATGCCTTACGGTTTGCCAGTTATGCAAAAGTTATTCAGAATGAAGAGGACGTTTAGGGATATTCTCAGAAAATTCAAGATGTACTTTTAATTTGTCTGAAAATACCTTAAATATATGATATATTAAAGAAAATCGTTTGAGCCATTTTGAGGAAATACTATTTTCGAAAATTGTTCCATGTAAAGGGTAGTCTGGGATGCTTAACACCAAGTTTGGTGTTTATACAACTTTTCGTTTTTGAGTTATGCTGTTCACAGACACACAGACCTTTTTCTAAAAATGTTTTTTTTTGGGATTCAGGAAGCCTTAAAACACATATCCCGGCGAAATATCGGTATCGAATTTTTGGGTGGAATGCAATACTTCCCCCACTTACTATACGTAGAAGAGAAACTAAAAACCAAAGAAACTTGGAAGGACGAAAAACTCATTGTAGAGAGAATATTCTGGGGAAAAGGTGCTTAATGTTTATAATTGTAGTTCTTGAATAAGTGGAAGAACGAAGTATAATTACAGCCAGAGTAGAGGAAACCAGGACCTGTTCTAATTTCCAGCTTACGTCAATTAGTAAAGCTCGAGCTTAAGCCGAGCTCTTTTAGTCAGCTCGGTTCGTCTCTAGCCTCATCTTAGCGGAGTGCCTGCCGGACAAGGGTTCAATGTACCTCGGTATTGAGAAAAATAACTAGCTTGCAATAATAATATTGCAAATACATCAGCTGGCTGCCTCACTTTGCACAGATGGCTGTTTAAACTCGAATATCGAATTAATTAATTTCATTTATCTCGCCCCGTTCTTTATGAAATTATTGTACTATTATCTATAAGCTTTTTATGGTGAATCCTCCCCTTTACCCTGTATGGTTGTCTTACCCGGCATTGCATTGGTATGTCGTCCTCCGTGGTCTAGTGCTACCATACTATCCTCTAGCTTCCGAGATCGGAGGTTCAAACCTGGCAGAGGGTGGTGAATTTTTTCGGGCGGCGTAAAACTCCTTAGCATTGCTTTCCTTCGGAAGGGAAGTAAAGCCGGTGGCCTTGGGTCGCAGAATTACGGCACGTAAAAGAACCTCAAGCCTGATAAAGAGGCCTCTGAGCAACATGTCCGGATCTTTCACACCCAATATAGAATGGGACGCTAAGAACCATAGTAGTTAAAGAGAGTCCGTAAATAAAAACTCATTTTTATTGCATTGGTACGTTAAGTCAGGTTGCAAATAAGGATAGGGGTGATTTTTTAATGTTGTAAGTAGTCTGTAATTTCTACTTGTACCTAAAACGTAAAGGCTGGTTCACAACCAACGAGAGTGGCAACCAGAACGAGAACGATAAAATTGAAATACATGTATGAAAATGGGAGCTTTCACAATTGACTGGAAGCCTTCCCGTACAGGGAACGGGAAAGAAGACTTGTCCAAGCTTTAACCTTCTCGTTCTCGTTTCCGGGTAAGGCATATTAGGTCTATATTATGCATATTAGACTCCTCGTTGCAGAGGTTATTCTAGGCGGCCGTGACATGAAAGAACCGCTAATGCTATCTATAGTCACAAGCTGGAATCATGAAGCTGGAAGGAATTAGTAGTATAATGTGCTTCCTAACCTCACATCCTGACACTCGCACATCCATTAAACGTTGGTTCTTGTGAATGGGTCATCTGTAGTTTGTTTATATGCAACTCAAAAATGGCTATTACCTCAGAAACAATGGCAAAAGCTACAAAGAATAGCAAAGACCTGTGGAAATTAGCAAAGAACAATAAACAACTTTAACATCCACCATTAAAAAAAGGAATGAATGGTACGACTAAAGATATCAGAAATGTAATGAATATGCATTTAGATAATACTTACTCTATCGAATTTTGACTTGGCTAACTCGCATTATGTTGGCTGAATCGGAATCAGGTGAAATGTTGGTCGGTTGAAAACAAATATAATCACAATGCGCAAAATCGACTTTCCACTTTGTGATCGATATATATTCCCGTTCTCTGATCACTCCAAAAGTTTTGAGAATGGACGCAATAAGATATTAAAGACATAGATCTGATCATTACATGTTTTCAAAATATTATCCGTTGCCTTCAATAAACCGTCTCATTCTTTCAAACCATTTTTCAAATGTTGAACGCCATTCTTTTTTGGAGAGAGTGCCAATACATTTTTCGTAAGCAGCTACTGCGGCTTCAGTTGACTCAAATCGTTTATCTCCAATTTTTTATTTCATTTTGGGGAATAGAAAAAAGTCACATGGTAACAGATCTGGATTATAGGGAGGATGGGACAAGTATCTGACTCCTACAGAAATTGGGTTGTTTCTTGCGCATGTGGGCAGAGACATTGTCATGGTGCAACAAAATTTCATGCAGACCATCCTTAGGACACTTTTTTCTCAGTTCATTGAATACTTGTGGCAGACATTTGTGGTGAACCATCCGGCAGTAACAGTCTTTTGTCCCTTAAGCGGAATCGTCACAATATGGCCACTTGCTGAGATGAAGGAACAGATCATCTTCTTGCCAACACTTCTCGTTCGCTTTACCTTTGCTGGAGGATCTTCTCCTGGGATGACCAGACCGATGACTGTCGTTTAGCTTCTGGATCATACTAGTAAATCTAGCTTTCGTCGTCTGTTACAATGTTAAATATGGTTTTGAATCTTGCTCCATTGAATTTTTCAATCATTTTCTGGCATCATAGCACACGTGTTTGTTTCTTCCCATTTATGAGGTGGTGGGGATCCGGCTGAGCATCCTGACGTCAATTTTTTCAGGATTGTTTTCACTGCTACCGATCCAACATCTTGAATCTGACCATATGTGCAATGATGATCTTTCAGAAACATATGCTGTGCTTTCACCACATATTCATCCATTGTTGCTGTAGCCTGCCGTTCTGCTCGGTCTTCAACTTCGAGGGAATCCTTTCCTCTTCCAAACTCTGCATACCATCGATAAACGGTGGATTGCGAAGGGTAAACATCCGCAAATGCATGATACCGTCTTTCAAGGCACTCTCTCTCTCTCCCCTAAACCGGCTTTAAAGTCATAGAGAATCATAGCACGGAAATGCTCTCGCTTGAGATCCATCCTAGCGTATGGAGTAGCAACACCTGCTATACGTATACACGCGGTGCTGACATACACATTGTTGGAGTGCACCTAGACTTGTACATATTGCTATCTGAGCTAGGAAAAGCTGTTTTGACTTACCACTACTTATTGTTGCCCATTCTAAAAACCCTCGTATCGGGCTGTTGTGAACCAAAATCTTGTACGTTGTATTGCTTCCCGTTCTCGTTTCCGTTTTGATTACCGTTTTCAGGCTGTTGTGAACCAGTTTCCAAAGTTTTGTCGAGATTGGTCAAATGCTGACAATTTGTAGATAAATAGTTGTAAACCATGGGTATGGATAGCTTTATCAAGTTGTATAATATCTTATAATTTTCGTCAAATCCTATAGTCCAAATCCACAAAGTTATGCCCTGATTGACCAAGCAGGGGTTGGAAATAAAGTAAGGGTAGTTTTTAAAAATTTCGAGTGCTACGTAGTTCAAACAATTCAAAATAAGGATTAGGTAGTTTTTTGGAATTTAAGACGTAACATGTTTTTTCTAACTGCTATTGTATAATTGTGCAATATTTTGACAATCTGGTTTAAACAATGCATATTTCTACATAAAGGGTTGAAGATATGTTATGAGTAGTTTTTAGATTTGTAAGGTAGCTTATAATTTTCGCTGAGTCCAACAGAGTGCAAGCTTTTATCTAGATAGGCCAAAGAATGCAGATTTATACTTCAAATAGGAGTTGAATGTAAAGTAGCTTATCATTTTTCTAGATTTCTAGAATAATCCAAATGTATCCGGTTGTGTCAAAACGATACCAAAATTGTTACTTGATATCACTTTAGCGAAATATGAGGGAAATGTGATATCAACGACATACAACCCCCTTTAAATTCCTCTAAATTAACTCAATCTGAGATATTTTAAGCCTCCAAGTTTACCCCTTTTGGCTTGAAGTCATTAAAAATCTTCCATAATTTCAATAAAGTGCCTACTAAAAGTATCTACTCAAGGAAGCGAAATTGAAATTTGATGACATGAATATGAAAAAGATACCCCTGACACTCAGTTTTCGAACTTTTAGAAACATATATAGCCTATAACGTTTTGGAAGAATTGGGTTTTCAATGGTTAAAAAATTATCGAAATCGATTGAGTGGTTTTTGAGATTACCCTACATATTCTATAAACAAACTACAAATGCTCTCTCTTTATACTATTAGTACATATGTAGATGCATAACAGAAATGTTTCTCGTTTCCAAATAAAACCATAATGGGAAATTGCATGTCACATGTTTATTTCATATTTTAAAACGTCAGCATCTTTTCATGAAAAACGTCGAATAATATCTAAACGATAATAGAGTATGAGCTGTTATGAACAATAGCTAAATAGGTCGGCATTTGAAAAAAATCTGATGTGTTACACTCACATGACTTTCTCTACTCTTGTACAAACTATTTTTATAAACGCTTATTCTCCATCTACTTCATGTTAATCGAGATAAACATTTGCAGACTCTATCTTATTGCTAATTTTCTTGTAGATGTAAGGGGAATATATATTTACAAGGGCAATATAGATATACAGTAGCCTTTAAGCACATACATATCACTTACTAGCTGGTTGCTAGGTGCAGCACCATTCTCTTTGCCACAGATTAATACTCTTTGCATATCCAAGACAAAAAAATGAATAACGAATTCCCATTTGAGAAAATAAGTATCGAAACATTTAAGGGAATAACAAGCAATATCTCGAAAATGGTTCACTGAACAAAAAAAATGTATATGACATAAATTGTGTATTTTAACGCGATCTACATTTTTTGTGTAGTAAAACTTTGTCTATCTCTTATGGTTTACCAGTTATGCAAAAATCGTTCACAATGAAGAATACTTTTGGAGACTTTCCCAGAAAATTCAAGATATACATTTCATTGGTCATGAAAATATCTTAAACATATGATATTTTAATCAAAATCGTTAGACCCATTTTTGAGAAAATTAAAATGTTCGAAAAATTTTCCATGTAAAGGGTACTCTGGGGTGGGGGGATTTTGTTGAAAACCTTCGTGTCGCATCTCTGGAAGATACTGAACCTAAATACCAAGTTTGGTGTTTATCTGACTGTTCGTTTATGAGTTATGCTGTTCACAGGCACACACACACAGACACACACACGGACATGTTTCAAAAATGCTTTTTTTGGATTCAGGGGGTCTCAAAACATGTATTTCTGGTGAAATCTCGCTATCGAATTTTTGGGTGGAACACAATACTTCCCCTACTTACTATACGTAGTAGAGAAAGTAAAAAAATAAAATCGTAGGTATATTTTTGTCAACAAAATGCGAAAGAAGGCTTAAAGGTTTACACTGAAATATTTCTTTCTACATACTAATATACACAACATTACTTAAAGTAGCGCTTGCCTTCCATACTTGGACGAAAAATATTAGCTTTTTCTTTTTAAAAAAAAAACCGTAAATGTTTTTTATCAAAGTAAAAAACAATTGGTATTAGGCATACTGCCTAGCTTGTAGCATCTTACAATGATTACAAGGGAAATTTATTAATAATAAATAACCTGAGAACTTGATCTATCAAAGATCTCGAGTTCGAATCTCCATTAGGGTTGTCTGGATAAGGTTTTTCCGGGGTTTTCGTTATCTTAAGAAGATGAATGTCCGCTAACTTTAAGCTGTAGGGGTTCTGGGCTCATTTGGGCATCATTTCAATCATTTCGTTCATTCACCGCCGGATAAGAGTCCCCCACCCAAATGGTCTACTAATAAAAATTCACATAGTCATTTCCTGTCGAATTTGAAGGTCATTGTGAAGAAAAAACAGATTATTTACATTACCCAGTTTCAATCTTGAAAGTCTCGTTAAATCCTCGTACACTGATTGTATTTGTGGCCGTTAGACATGACAGCTGAACCGGACAATCGGCTCGTGATGCAAGATCCACGTGGTGAATACAGGAAGACTTGATTTCTGTGTTACCAGTTGCCTGGTAATGAGAGACATTCTCATATCTAAGTTCGTTTGGCAATTGTAAACCTCAGCAAATAGTGTACACTTTGGAGAAATACTTCATTCAGAAAGGCTCTGATTAATTTAATTAATTCTTACTTTCTCTACCACCTAACTATAGTAAGTTGAGGGAGTATTATATCCCACACAAAAATTCGAGACCAAGATTTCACGAGGAGTACATGTTTTGAATCACTCAAGTTCCCTGAAATTAAAAAACGCATTTTTATATTCCGGTTTGTGTGTATTTGTCTGTGAATAGCGTACTCTAAAGCAAAATGTTCGATAACTACCAAACTTGCTAGGTATTTAAGTTTAGTATATTCCAAAGATGAGGTATAAACATTTTCAAGAAAATCTTTTCACCCTTTAGAAGGAAAATGTTTCAGTATTTTTTATTTTCTCAGAAATTTCTCTAAAGATTTTGATTAAAAGATATTTAAGATATTTACATAACAAATAAAGAGTTTATCTTGAATTTTACAGAAATAGCTTACGAAGCCCTCTTCATTCCGACGGAATTTTCTATATTCAATATAACGCGTAAAGATATACGTTATTATTGGTTTGAATTTTTGTCGCTGATCAATTGTTTCTCGCAATGTCATAGGAGAGTATGAAACTTCAAGATCAGTAAATAACGCCGCGCTTTTAAACATCTCACTGTCACTTCGGCTTCCAGTATTCACCTTGTACCTACAACGAAATGTGTAATGAAACTATATCTGTAAACGTTTATCTCAGTTAACTTGAAATAGATAGCCGAAGAAGGTTTTGTAAACATAGTTTGTAGACGATATATAAAAGTAAACGATAGTGGGTAGAGAAAGTTATGTTAATGTAACACAACCGATTTTTACATTTATTTTCTCCGTAATGTCATTCTGAAAATTTGGAACACTGATTTTCGCAGACGAATCTGATCTAATATAAACAAACTAGCATTATGTTGTACATTCTTAATTTTATGCATGTGACGCAGGAAGACCGCATCAGTTGCATAGTTAACTTTCCATTACGAGACATAGATACAAACTAATTTCACCCTAACTCGCCTCTACATCGTTGATTTGGTGATTTTTTTTTAATTTATGATGTTTATTTTTAAAACTTTATCACTTATTTATCAGGTATCTAATCATTACTGATTAAAAGTTCCTTTTCGAGTTCGGAATTATTTGGACCTTCTAATTCGAGGTGAAAGAAATTCCTAATCCATAAATGAGGGCAAGTAGGGAATTTCCTTTGTGGCATATGGTATACCTTCTAGGGGTCAGCCAATATATTTCACAAATAAAGAAAATTGTAATGATGAGTAGTAATACCTCAGTAACCGAACGGGATGGCTGAGGCGGTTACGTCTGTGGTCCGCATTTGGGAGGTGCCGGGATCGATCCACGGCGACCGCCCACTATGGCCCATTGATTTTTCGTGGTTTGCCCAGGTCGCCAGGCGAATGCGGGGGTGGTTCATCTTCTACCACGATTCTCCTTCCTCTCATTTCCTGTACCCCTCATATTCCTTGTCACCTGTTTCAGAATTGTAGGACCAGGTGACGGTGATCGGCGGATTGCGGCTGGACGTCGCTTGCGCTCTGTAAAGGTTTCTTCCCTGGCATCGCTGCGGTACCGCTCAGTTAGGTCTCTCCTCAGCGTGGGACTCAGCTCCGGGGGACCCTGTAGGTTCGTGACTTGTGGGCAGGGACCGTGCGGCGTCGTATACGTTCTATCTGGAAACGTTAGGGAACCCGTCCATGCTTGCGCCTTTCGGCATCTGGATCTGGTCGTCTTCGGGTCTCTCCCCTCATCCTTCCCTCCCAGGGGTTACGTTGGAAGCATAAAGGGCCGACTGGCCTGCGTGGGGGTGCTCTCCGTGATACGTACCTTTTACCTTTAATACCTCAGTACGTCATTATCAAAATGAGTAACTGTTGAGGATATGGGAAAAGTTTACTTTATTTTATAATTCTCTTTGACAGAATAAGGTTTTGAATTTTTAGTTGAAATGCTCCAAAATTGCATTGCACAAACGCTTCATGGTAATTGAGGACATTCCTTTCTCCCCCTTTCTTTCTTTTTTGTTGTTTTAAGTTGCAACATTCAGGCAACGAGCTATCAACTTTTGCATAGCTGTGCCATAAGAAAACGACATTTTAATATATAACTAAGTCTGCTTGATGGCTTTGTATTTGTCTAAGATTTACATAAGTGTTTTGACAGTAAAATTACTGTTCTCGTTTTCGTACTTTCTGCAATTACGTTTTCCTTATGATACTTTAGTGAACTGAAGAAACCTTGAGAGGTTTTTATTGGTTATTTATTTATGAACTTGGCTGTTTTCTATCTACAGAGACCGTCACAAGGACTTAACCAGTTGGTTGTCCTTGATTAGCGAATAAAAACGCCAGGAAAACAATGCACGGCTACCAACCTGCCTTAAATGGAAACATACTGTCTTGGAGACTTCCATCATCAACCATTCGTCAAAACTTCATTTTGATAAAAAATGATATACAAGGGCCCGATAAGATGAAGTAATCCCCAGGATTGAAATTCTTATGTGTATGCACTCCATAGGAAGAGAAAGTTTAACATAAATGAACTCTGTGGGTGAAGTTCGTTTCTTTTCTTGGATCAAATAATTCCGTCCCAGGTATAGTACAGGTGTTGAAAGATTTGAATTGATTGATGAGTATATGCTCTTAGACAAACTGAACTTTAATAGTCATACAATAATTGTGTATGTGTGTGTGGGTGTGTGTGTGTGTGTGTGTGTGCGCGCGCGCGCGCATCTCTGCATCTACATACTTTTTCCATTACAGCGTTTGATGCGGCATCCAGCTGCAAGTTTTGGTCGCTACATGTTTATGTACTGGCTACAGATGGTGCACGTCTTTATCATTGGCTTTTTCTTTGCGTCGTTGAACATTCACTTTGCAGGCTTTATATGCATTGTGTTAATCGTTAAAAAACTGAGCAGTCTTATTTGTATCCTGGCATTCATACAAAACAACAGTAAGAACAAATAACAAAACTAATCATTCAACACTTGTAAACTTAAACTGGTACTTCAGTTTTGACAAATTAATTCACAAAATAAATTAAAGTGTAAAGAAATAATAAATCTTAAAAGATAAACATTGTTCATTTATAACAAATTATATAACCTATAGATAACACTAGTCTGCATTTTGAAACTTTTGGTCAGATGATTTCTTAAAAGTAGGTGTTCTTGAATCATGTTTTTATGCTGATTCCAGAAATAACTTCCGTTTTTTTCTATCACGTCGGGCTTTTACACAAAATAAGAAGTAATGTTTTGACAATTTTACTAATGAGCATAGAAAAGTATTCAAATTCAATTTCATACAAGGCAAGTTTATATTCAAGAAAATTTTAAGAATACTTTTAAGAGCTCCCCTAATTTATTTCATGACATTTTAACAAAACAAGAAGCCAAAGTGTTTCATTTAATTTTTTCAAACTTTCTCTTCTTTGACGTTCTTGCAGATCCTTGAAGATGACTGTCCCTCCTCAACATCCAACAGTAGTCAGTCATCATAGTTTATTGCATCTCCCCTGGTACCTCCTCTCCGTTTCCTTAAGATCTTGGTGAAAACGTTCACCCTGCTCTTCACTATAATGTCCCAAATTTTGTGGAATGTAGTCGATATGTGAATGCAGAAAATGCACGATTATACTCATGTTACAACCCATCTTCTTGAAATTTTCCAACATTGATTTGACAATGGCCTTGTAATTAGGATCTTTGTTATTGCCTAAGAAGTTTTCAGTAACTGATCGGAAGGCGGTCCATGCTTCTATTTCTCTCTCATTCATTGTCTTCTCAAAATCTTCATCCTTCATCAATTTCTTTATTTGAGGACCAACAACAATTCCAGCCTTTAATTTGTCTTGTGTAATGAGGGGAAATTTGTTGGAAAGGTACTTGAAGCAGGGTCCATCCTGTGGTAGATCCCTTACAAATTGCTTCATCAAGCCCAATTTTATGTGTAGTGGCGGAAGCCATATCTTTTCTCTCTCTACAAGCGGTTCGTGCAGGATGTTTTTAGTTCCAGGCAACAAGCTTCTCCGCTGTGGCCATACTTTCACACTGCAATGTCTTTTCTTTGCCCGACTGTCTCATTCGCACAGAAAACAAGGCATTTTTGTGAACCCAGCTTGTTGTCCTAATAGTATCCCAATAACTTTGAAATCACCGCAGATACGCTATTTGTGTTCCTTGTATTGGATCTTGTTAAAATTATCTTCACATTTTCAACTGTCTCTTTCATTTGAACTGAATGTGCGACAGGAATGGACCCATACACATTCCCATTATGCAGTAATACGCCTTTCAGGCTCCTCTTTGATGAATCTATAAAAAGTCTCCACTGAGTAGGATCATGTTCAATGTCATAAAAGTGCATTAACTCGTTTATGTTATTGCAGTAAACCAAGGACTCGATCTGTGAGAAAAAATGAACTAGCTCTTGTTCTCTGTGTCTGTACCATAAGTAATGTGCTCTTGGTTCCAGAAGATTCTTATTTTTAAGACGGGAGCCTAGTAACTCTGCAGATTCCTTAGACAAATTCAAATCACGTACTAGATCATTTAGTTCACTCTGAGAGAACAGTTGTGGAGTCACGTCGTATTCAGGGCGGTAGACCTCATCAGAATCGTCTTCGGTGATTGCATGAGGTTCACTTTCAACACCATCTTCTTCCAAGTTCTCCAAAACAGCTGGAGGAAGAGGAGCAGGCAGATCTTCTCCGTGTGGAACTGGCCTGATGGCTGAAGGAATACTTGGATATACAATGTGTTTCTTATTTTTCGAATTGCACCCCTGAACATTAACTAAACAGAAACAACTGTCTTTAAGGTGGTCTTTAGGCTCCCTCCATACCATAGGAATTGCAAATGGCATGCATGATTTCTTTCCTTTTATCCACAATCTTAACCTCTCAACACAATAGCGGCAAACTGTCTTTGGAGCCAAGGCCTTGTCTTGGTCACTAAGTTTCATTTTAAAATAAGCATGGTACACTTTTTTTCACAAAGTCTGTTAATTCAGTTCTCTGCTGAAGCACTGTATAATTTCCACAAATGTAGCAGAAAACATTTGGATTGTTCACACACTTGCGTATAGACTAATGTATTTATAACTTCAATCACGATATAGCACTGGTAATGCAAGCCTCTGATATTAACAACAATGCCTAAATTACAAATAGCAACCAGCATCTACAGGTATAACAACCTAAATACTTACAAATTTGTATTGAGAAATTTCCCTCCAAGAAGTGATAAATTTCCCTTCAACAATATTCATCATCTACTGGCTCAACTCTATATTTTTGAAGTGAAATTGTGTAAAAATTGTATATGATAGAAAAAAAACTAAAAACAGTTCTGAAAACAGCATAAAGAGTGAGTCAGAATCACTTATTAGTTTTCAGTCACTCGATATCATGCAGGTACACCTGTTACTTCACTCACCTGCTCTGTATCCCATTCCGCCACTGAATGCAAATAAAGGTTACACGCCATCGCTCTGACTTTACCTTTACACACATAAACATCGTGCTCTAAGTATAGGATTAAAATAAAACCATTGAATTTATCATACCTTCTATAAATTAATAATGTGGACTTTAAAATGCAAATAAATGACCAATAATAAACATTTGTATTGGATACTTCGATTGAATTATAATTTGTGAGATTAAAACATTTTTTTAAATAAAACAGCGCCTATCATTCGAAAAGAGAGTTTGCTTATCGGCCATAAATATGTGGCAACCCCGTACGTTGCTGCAGCAGCAGAGAACAAGTCGCCATTGTAGTCCACTGGAACTGCAGAAGCCTTTTAGTCACTCACTCACTCACTCACTCACTCACTCACTCACTCACTCACTCACTCACTTACTCACTCACTCACTCACTCACTCACTCAGTCAGTATAGTAGAACAGAAGCCCGCAGAAAAAGTTGAGCTCCGTTGACGAAATATCACAACTCGAAAAACTAGTGTGCCCATAAGATTAACAAAGATGTTAACAGCACACGTCCAGGAAAAAAAGGTCATGCCCGGGTGTAGAAATTCTTAAACAGTGAGCTTCAGGTTATCGACACTCAAACCATTATCAAAACAAATAGTGCAACAAAAGTGACCAAGGGTCACTGACCGCCAGATAAACACGGTCTGGTGAGTGTTGTCTGCAAACGCCAGCAAAGTGTACGAGGGATAGGGCGATTTGTTACCTGTGACGTCCCTGCCTAAGGTACAAGAACAGTACAACTTTATTTCTTTTCGTACTGGCTTTAATGCTTAGAAATTCCTACGTCTGCTCATGCGTATCTCAAGGAAGGTTTAAAGAAAGTTGATTCGCTCCTTGCTTTTGTACCCAATCAAGACAACGCAGTTCTCATGAAAACTCTTGGTAGAGGACAAACAAAATATTTGAATTACAAATATTTGAAGCATGCAGACAAATTAGCTGATTTTAAGAACATTTTGACTTCCAAAATTAAAAATCAGCCTTGCTGATTGATGTTTTTGGTCAAACAAAAGGGTAATAACAAATGTAGGGAAGTACTTTACAATGTTTTCGAAACAACGCAGCAATGGAACATCAGAAAATTATTATTATTACTATTATTATTATTATTATTATTATTATTATATTTATTTATCATGTTACAAATACAGGTTGGACCATTTAAGTTGAGACTGTACAGTATCTCCAAAACTAAGCATTGTAGAAAGAAATGTCTTGATTAAAAGTTGCTTGATATTATGGGGGAAAGTAAATACCATTAGTCTTGTTTTGTTTGGAGGACGTTGTAATGGTCATTTTAGGGTCAATTTAATTTTTTCAAAGTTGAAACCACAATAAAGGTCAACCTAGATTTTGTAGAAGTAATTATTATTACGTTATTTGCACCACGCGTTGGGCGTCAACTTGAAGTAGGTTGTATTAAAGGATGAATTGTATTATATTTCGACTTTTGGGGAGCCGAACTTGAAGTAGTTGCAACCGCACGTATGGTAAAAAGTTTCCGGTAGCCTTCGCCCTAAATGTACTTTCCGGTAGCCTTTGCCCCAAATGTTTAAAAAATATTAGCTTTGTAATTTTGACTGTTTCTTTAAATATTATATAATTATGTTTGCTTCGGCTGCGTCAGTATTTATATTTTTTTAGAGACATGAATGTCTTAGCAGGGAGTGGTGGTGAAGAATATAGTCTTACACATATTATCATTTTTTTTTCACTCCATTTATTAATGCTTGACACGATTTAAATAACACTTCACTGATATAGAGAGCTGTGAGATTCTTTTGTTAATTACTTGCACTTTTTAACACTAAACTATTTTCGTCTCACACTGAATACGTATTAAATTTCTCGAGGACGCATCTCGCATCCGGTTAGGAACACTGTCTACAACCAACTGACTTCTGAATTTGTAAAATTCTGCTATATTTTATTCTCTGATTGGCTAATCCTACTCCAATAGAATACCCTCATTTAACCAAATCTTTTTCTGGTTGTTGATTGGCTATTTTGTAAGCTGTCACAAAAATTACATTATTGTTGCTCCAATAATGACTAGTAGCATTATTAAACTTTCTTGCTCATTATTGCCTCAAGGTTACCTCATTGTTACCTCGTTGTTAGCAACTTTTAACCTATTATTCTCACAGCTCCTACATTATTAAATTATGTAATACATTCACATAACATTATTACACATATACAATGACTGTAATATACACTTTTTATATATTGTTATATACACATATTGTTTTAAGGCGGGCTTTTATTGAATTTATATATTATATAATTAGACTGAAATCATGAAGTGTTAAAAATACTGCCTCAATTTTTTATTAAGCTTTTATCATAGACATTTCTTTTAACAACGCTTGGTTTTGGAGATATTGTACAGTCTATACTTAAAAGGTCCACTCTGTATATTATATATAGATATTTTGTTGAAAAAATAATGATGTTAAAATATGTTGCTTCATTAACATTTCATCCTACCTAGTAAATAAAGCAGCATTTAGTATTCGAATACCATATGACACTAATAACAGAGCGTCATATTTTACAAGAGCTGTAAATCTTGAAAACTCCTTTCACTTATGTTTCTAAGCCAGAAATGTTTGAATATTTGAAAATAATGTTTGAAAACAAAAAAGAAAGAAAAGAAAGTCTTTGTAAACGGCTAGTGGTAATTCGCTGCCACAAAGAAAATTAATTGCTGTGTATCTAAATATTAATTAAGGATTCAAACGGTTGAAAATTGCTGTCATGTGGCAATACATGCTCTTACATAATATCTATGAAGCAAGGCAAATTAATCTCTATACATGTGTTTATGGATGAAAAATGGACATGTGTGATTTCTGTAGCGGTAGCTGGTTAGCACCACAGTAACATCGCTTTATACGAGAATCACGTGATGCAGCTATTCGGGGTAGAGTGAATAATAGTGAGGTTGTGTTAACCTTCCAATATTAGATTCATAAGTACACTGCAGGGCTGCGTAGGTAAAGCGGATGGGATAGAAGGTGACGTCACGCTGAGTGTAAATTCTCTTGATGACCGGTCTAAGCCTTTGTTTACAATGTCACTGAGACAGACTTCTTATTACAGTACTTTTCCCTCACACTGCGGCCAACTCACGGCTGCTCACGCACCGACCACCGCAGCTAGGAGTCTCGTCGAAACAGTTATAATATCCCCGCAACTGCCTTACCTTCTCGCAGATACAATTACAATGAAAATCAGCGCTTGCCTTGTCATAAGAGATGCTGGTAATGTTGTCCTTTTGTATCCAAACATATCTGGCATATTCTCAGGAAATTTTCATTCACACTCGAGAATTCTATATCCGAAATTGGGCGAATTTCTCGCCTGATGCATTCTTTTAGTTTTTTTTATAGCGTGGGGGTTTGTTGCATACAATTTAATTTATTCACTTGACAGAGGGAATAAATTTCTGTAATTCGAGTGGCCCATGCTTAATATTCTTCTCTGACGAAGCGTGGTTCGATTTATATAGTTGTTACGTCACAAAATAACAGATTTTGGAGCACAGAGAAATCTGATTTCCACACGAGATTCTGTTTCATGACGCGGAAATTGCTGCGTGTGGTGTGTATACAAAATAATAGGGCTTATATTTTTTGAACGAACAATAAATCCAGAGAGATACAGAAATGACTTACACCATTATTTGAACAGCTGACCGATGTTGAATATCAGACTGGATTTTTCCAACAAAAACTACTACTGCGCATACATTGAATTTAATTCCGGAAATTGTTTATGATAGGGTAATTGGTAAAGCATTATGGCCCTCACGATCTCGTGATTTAAGTGTATGCGATTTTTATCTATGGGGAACTTGAAAAATAAAGTGTATACAATATACCTCCATACATTGAAAGAACTAAAATAAACCTTCGGGCGAGAAATTCACTCAATTTCGACCTTGAGCTCTCGAGTGTAAATGAAAATTTCCTGAGAAGATGCCAGAAATGTTTGGATAGAGAAGGACAACTTTTCCAAAATTTTTATGATCAGGTATGTGCTTATTATCATTGTAATTTAACTGTAACGGTGAAAATGTGAGGCGGTTGCGGGTATATAACTGTTTCACCGGGGGTCCGAGCTGCGGTGGCCGGCACGCGAGCCGACGTACGGAGCCGCAGTGTGAGGGCATATATCACCATGGCATTTATAGATAATTTTTATTCAACCTTTACCCTGTGGAGTTGCTTCATTTTAAATATTTCTTGTGCTTTTATTACTTTCAATTATTCTATTAGTCACATGAAAACCGTGCTTTCCGTCCGTTGATTTTAATGTAAAACATACGGGAGTTGATATAAATGTAATTTAAATTATGAAATGAATAACGCATAATGAATTATATGTAGACTCTGATATAGAACATAATGAAATAATACGTTGAAGTGAGGGGTAACAAGGAAAAATTCCGTCAGTTCATGTACATAGCAAACATGTCTTGCGAACTTAACAGAATGCACAATGCCTGCCAAGCAAGACAAAGAATATTTACCTGGGAAAAAGGATGTGTGCTTGGGCAGACAATAGGACAGACCACCTTAGGCCAAATTTGGCGCCTGCGCGTTTGACCCGAGTTGTATAGTACAAATTCAGTACGTGATACAGGCAATAGTATAGCAGCTTGTATAGCCTAGCCCAGAAATGAACACGGTTTATTTCACATGGCGTGGGAATCGTCTTGAAACGCCAAGCTGGTGCAATAAGCGAAAATATTAAATAACCAGAGCACAATTAATAAATAATATAACCAAATCAAATGAAACACAAGTCAAGTGACTGCATGTGCTAAGAAATACATGTAAGAAGGGGAAATTAGCAACACGGCCAGCCAGTATGTGTTTTTTGAAGACAAATCAACCCGAAAATACATCTTGAAGGGTCAGGACGCCGCTGCCCTGTTCGCGCGTCGGACTTAGAAAGTTTACGCCCCGTGATGTAATGCGCCGCTGAGGTTGCAATTTCGCAAGTCACGTGCAGCTCACCACACATTGTGAAAGTAAGAAGACTTCCATCTCGACATGCATCCGTAATTTTAAAAGTGGAATACATCGCGGCATACACGAAAATAAATACTTCGCGAAACAAGGTACATCATCTACGAGGTCGTCGAAATCGTCAAATAGCTACTCAGACAAACAAACGCTTACGAGGAAATAGTGTTGTGGTTCTGATAGGTAGGTTTTGTGACTTTTACACATGGTAGCTAGTGTAAGCAAAGCGCTTAGGCAATAAAATAACTTTAAATTGTCAGTGAGTGTAATTTCATCCATAGCTAGCAGCAGATCCAGGATGCACCCACATCCTGAACCGCCAGAGGATCTTCATGCTGAATTTCATCACCGGTACCACCGAACCCCCACAGAACACACACCTGGCAACCCCATCGCTCCATTTCCCACCTTGCCAGGCGTCCCTGACGCCTAACCCAGTAGCATCTACAACACCCGAAGTGTAAGGCATTGAGCACCATCACATAACGGCGCTCCTCAAGCACGGGTCAGCCTCAACTTCCAATGCTGCTTCGAGCTTTTCGTTGTATGCCCACTGTGTGAATTGTAACAAGGGTAGGTAACAATTTCATAATGAATAGTGGGTGTAAATAGTTTGATTAATAAGCCACTTTTACTACGAAATGGAAAGGAAAAGCTATTGAAAATCTTGCCTATACATTTAGTACAAAATAGATATAGTAAAATTCATATTTGCCCTTATGAAAAATATGCTATAATTATATCGGGTGAAAGGGTCATAGATATTTTGCATAAATTGTACTTAATACTAGAGTTGGACGTCGCAATAACCTAAATGACTGACATAAAGCAATTCTTGGGCTGCTGTGGTATTGCTTGGTCATGCATTCATAGGTTCTGTTTAAAGAGCGTTGCCGGTGATTTTCTTTCTTTTACTGAATTTAACAGTTCGGTTGTATCATTTCCTAAATGTTTGAATAAAACAATTTTCTTTGTCATACTGCATTTCCATGAGACGTCAAATAAAAATAACCATTCCCTTTACTTATTTTCACCACAGTCTGATAAACGTATGAACATTTTTGTTCTAATAGTTCAATATACCTACTTAAATCTCTCTCCTACTCTCTTTGGTTTGCAGGATGGTATCTATACTTCTTCCACCTGTGTGTTTATAAGGTATGATACCTAATACAGACAAATTTCGACTGTGTATTCCCCCAAGTAGTCGTAAGTGCTAAGTATGATAAAATATTGACTGAACGGTAAGCTTTACTTTTAAAACCTGAGTCTCGAATATGCAAATTACGTTGCAAGTGTGAACACAGGTAACACTTCAATGTATTTTGTTTAAGGATATTCTTAAGAGGTTCGAATTCTGTCTACCACCACTGACTGTAAAATGTGTTTTGTGATTAAGTCATATAAGGTTTCTGTGACGTATTTTCATTAATTATTTGGCGTACTTCTTCAAAGACATGGAGAAATAAGTAATGATGGGTGTGTGAAGTGTATAAATTTGTTCATATCATAAGTTGCGTTGTGGTGATATGAATAGATATTATGTTTCTGGGCCATGTAGTGAAAATGCGGTGATGATTGTAGAGACATATTAGTTATGCTTTGCACCATATTCTTTACTGACATGAGCAGTATTTTATGGTTTACCAGCAGAATTCAAGGTTCATTTGGGTTAAACATTGAGTACGAAGATTCTTCTCCCTCCTTCACTATTTCTGCCTCTCACTCCCATCTTTTTACTTTCTCTTACAGTATATAGTAGGTAGAGAAGGTATTGCATGCCATCCAAAAATTCGATGCAGAGATTTCACTGGAAGTACATATTTTGAGCTTCCCGAATCAAAAAAAAAAAATTTTTTATAAAAAGCCCCTGTTTGTGTGTGAACAGCATAACTCAAAAACGAAAAGTTGGATATATACCAAACTTTCTATTTAATTTCAGTACCTTCCAAAGATGTGACAGAAAATTCCCCAATCCAAACTATCCTTTTTACTGAACATTTTCAGAAAATTTTTATTTTCTGAAAATTCTTAATAATTTTGATTAAAAGGCATATACTAAAGATATTTACATGACAAATAAAAATGTGTATCTTGTATAGACTGTGAAGTCCTCTTCATTCGGAAGGAAATGTATATAATCTTGCACAAGTAGTAAACGTTAAAAGATAGACGAAAACTTCCTTCACAAAAAATGAGGATCTCTGTAAAATCACGCAATTTATGGCATCAGCCATTTTTGTGACATTAACCATATCCGTTATTAATGGTTCAAACTGTTCAATACTTTTTTCATTCTTTTGAAGCCCTATCGATTTTCAGTTGTTTCTCACGATTGAATGGGAAGAGTATGGAATTTTAGGATTAGCAAACAGCGTCCGATTCGTAAACATTTAACTATCGATGATCCCCTTGTATCTATAACGAAACGTGTAACGTTGCTATTTCTGCGAAGGTCTATCTCGATTAAAATGAAGTAGATAGAAATATAAGCTTTAGTAAGAATAGTTTTTATATCGATAAGAGGGTACAGAGAGTCATGTGAATGTAACGCATACGCTTTTTCTCTGTGGAGCGTACTTGTCGTAGAAGGCAAATTTGTGCATATTCCTAGTGCTGATTGTGATCGAACTGTAGCTGATTTGCGTACATGAATAACGACAGCAGCAACAAACAATGAATACTTTTATATAACTTCTTAAATATTCATAATATCGAAATTTTCCAAATAAAAAACTTTCAATAATATTACGTAATGTACACTGTTCAGAAAACTCGTTATCAAGAGGAATATTATTTCTTTATTCCACGCCTCATTTCACCTTTGCCATATAGTCTACTCTCTAAGAGAGGGACCTAAGGTGTGTTGTATACCTAGTTATAGCTCAGGCTACATTTATTGGCAAATATAAAAATAAACACAGTCAACAAATTATTTTTTTTCGATCAGTCCATTAGACACGGTTACAATTATTTATCCAAAATCGAAAATTACCAGAAACGATTTGTTAGATTTATTATATGTAAAGAAAGATATACGATTGCATGTCTGTTGCTCTACAATACAGTAACGGGAGAGGTGACAATGCGACTCGCATTCGATCCTCGGCGACCGGCCACTCTAACCCGTGCTTTGTGGTTTCCCAGGTCAGCAGGCGATTGCTAGGGTGGTTCCTCTTCTATTATGACTTTCCTGTACCTATCAACACCATTGTCATCTGGTTCAGGGTTGTAGGGCCAGGCGACGGTGTTAGGCGGTTTGCGGCTGGGCGGTGGACTTTGTAGAGGTTTCTTCTCTGGCGTCAGTCGAGCTGCCCAGTCGGGACCCGCCTCCGAAGTGGGCCCCACGAGGAGGTTCAACCGGGAATTAGAGGCTCGTCGGTGGGGCCGGGTGGCGGCAGATTCGTTTGATCTGGAAACGTTAGGGACCCTGTCTATGCTTGCGCCCGTCGTTATCCGTATGTGGTCGCCTTTGGGTCACTGCCCTCATCCCTCTCTCCCAGGGGTCACGTTAGAAGCACAAAGGGCCACATGGCGTACGTACGGTGCTCTGGCTCAATTGCAGGGTATTTATGTACAGTAGGCCTCTGACGAGAAAACGCTCTCCGGAGGAGTGGGAGGGGATAGTACCATGTGGCAGCTCACGATGCTTTCATAAAGAGATCTACTATCTACATTTAAAACGTCGCGCAACGTTAGTGTTTTACTTGGAGCAGTGTGTGTTTTCTAGTGATTTATAAAGTTATTTACAATGCCCAGTAAGAAAGTAAAAACTCTACGGTCAAGCCCGAGAAATAGTTGCTAATGTCGTTAAAATCGGTCACGAGAAAGCAAACAAAAGCAACTGGTCATTCCGCATTACTAGCAGAAGAGCGTATGTATTCTAAGAGTCCTTAAGTCTTGTTGAAAGCAGAGCGGTAATCTTTTTCAGACAGCGATAGAATTGTTGATGTCAACACATTCCTTATAGACACACTCTCGTGAGAGGAACACACTACCTTTCTTTACTTTTACCTTTTCTACTGCCCTGTGTAGGGGAGAGGAGAATACCTTCGTTTGCTCAATGACTAAATATACAACCCGCATGACCACGAGCTACAGCTCATAGGGTAAAATCTAAATGCACAGTCAGCCAGAGGCACTGGGCCACCGGAAGATCAAATTTAATGGTGAATCCATTTTTGCCTATCCTAGCAGGATTATTTAAACGGGAATGAGTGGCAAAAGCACATAAGTTAACCTCATCCTATTTTTGCGATGTGAATAACCACTGGTGTTATAGCACGTTGTGTTCAATATCCCTGAGAATGGCTCACAGCGGAATCCACAAAACAAAAAAGAAACAACAAATGTTTAAAACGAAACCATTAAACCAGCGATTCTATTAATTCTTTGCGTTGTGTATTGGTTTATCTAATGTGAAATATTGAAAAGTGATTCTGGGAGAACGTTTGAAAGTACTTTGCCAAGTCTGCACCTGTTTTCTTCTTCTTCTTTATCTGTTTAACCTCCTCTTATGTAGGACTTACACCCCCCAGGACTTACAAGCGGGTGCCTGGGGTCAGAGGCCCGTCGAGGAGCAGACACTCATGAATCAGACAGAATATCCAGGATGGGTGATCAGCCCGATGCCTGGTATGGGAGGAAGGAAGTAGATGAAACGAAATGATGGTGAAATGGATGAAAGGAAAGGTGATGATGGAGTAATTGGTGGAAGGAATGGCGGGGAAAACCGGAGAACCCGGAGAAAACCCGCCCAGACGCCGCTTTGTCCACCACAAGATCCCACATGCGGGTCCCCGGGATTGAACCCGGGCCGCCTCGGTGAGAGGCGAGCGGTCTGCACCTGTTTTCTATTTTAATAAAATACTTTCTAAATTTTATATATAAAAACAAAAACAGCGAAAGTCAAAAACGAAAAAAGAAATGTATGCCAAACTTCAAACTGAAGTCCAGCTTCATTCAAGAATGCAGGAAGATTTCCCACAGACTACTATTTATATAGAAATCCTCTAACTTACGAGGGCGATACTGATAATTTTAGAATGCCATGTTTCTAAATACAAGCAAAGTCTGTTTTTATTCGACAGCTACTTTCTAATGTTTTGCGAGTTGATTGCCGTGTAGTTTGTTCGATTTGCGCAGAAATGTCTGTTTAAAAAGTTCGTGTAAAACGCCGAAAAGGAAACAATGTTACATCATGACAACGCATCGTCATGTACAGCAAAACTAACAACTGAGCACTGGATGCTCTTAAGGTCAGCACGATGGACCCTCCACCATACAGCCCTCTCCTACTACCTTGTGATTTCTTTTTGTTTGCAAAAATTAAACTTAAAATGTGTGAAATCACCTTTTTGTTATCAGATGAAGCCGTGGAACATTATAAAAACCTGATTATGAAGTGCCGCAGGAACAGTGGTATCATTGCTTTAAGGACTGGTTTCGTCGAATGCAAAAATGTATTTATGTCAACATTTTCAGTGTCGCCCTCATGTTCTCAAAAACGGCTCTAACGTACTTGATTAAAATACATGTTTGAGATACTGACATGAAAAGATGTATATCAAGAATTGTAATATCTAGTCTGTGAAGTCCTCCACATTCTGACTGAATTTATTATGGTTCTGTAAAGCTGGAAAGAACATAACAGATAGACGAGAGGTTTATCACAGGAAAGTTGTAGAACTCATTAAAGATCACGAATTGTTAAATTTTTACTTTCTCTACTACGTATAGTAAGTAGGGGAAGTATTGTATTCCACACAAAAATTATATATCGACATTGTACCGGAAATATATTTTTGGAGGCCCCCTGCATCCAAAAAAATCATTTTTACTTTCTCTACTACCTACAGTAAGTAGGAAAAGTATTGCATTCCACCTAAAAATTCAATACCGAGATTTCATCACAAATACGTGTTATGAGGCCTCCTAAATAAAAAAAAATAATTTTGACTTTCTCTACTACCTATAGTAAGTAGGGGAAGTATTGCATTCCACCCAAAAATTCAATACGGAGATTTCACCGGAAATACAGGTTTTGAGGTCCCCTGAATCCCCCCCAAAATTTACTTTGTCTACTACGTATAGTAAGTAGGGGAAGTATTGCATTCCACCCAAAAATTCGATACCGAGGTTCCACGGAAATACATGTTTTGAGGCCCCCTGAATCCAAAAAGGTACTTTTAGAAAAAGGTCCGTGTGTGTGTCTGTGTGTCTGTGAACAGCATAACTCAAAAAGGAAAAGTCGGATAAAAACGAAACTTGGTATTCAGGTTCAGTATGTTTCAAAGATGCGACACGAGGGTTTTCAAGGAAATCCCCCCACCCCAGACTGCCCTTTACATGGAGCATTTTTTTTAAAATTTAGATTTCTTCAAAAATGGCTCTAACGACTTTGATTAAAATGTCATATATTTAAGATATTTTTAAGGCAAATTAAATGTATATCATGAATTTTCTGGGAATGTCCCCAAAAGTCCTCTACATTCTGAATGAGTTTTCATAACTGGAAAACCGTAAGAGATAGACAAAATTTTACTACACAAATAATGTAGCTCTCGTTAATACACACAATTTAGTCATACACATTTTTTTTATTTTTTTTATTTTTGCCGAGTGAACCATTTCGGAGATATTCCTTGGTATTCGTTTCAGTTTTCCAATACTTACATTTTTTCTCAAATGGGAATTCGTTATTTTGTCCTGGACATGCAAAGAGAATGAAATGCTCCACATAGCAACCAGATCTTAAAAGATTCGACTGTTGCTTAAAGCCTCCCATATTCCCCTTGCACTTACAAGAAAATTAGCAATAATTAGCGTTTCTGCAAATGTTTATCTCGATTAACATGAAGTAGTTGGAGAATAAGCGTTTGTAAAAATAGTTTGTACAAGAGTAGAAAAAGTCATATGTGTGCAATGCATTAAATTTTTTTTTCATTGGATTAGCAGTTTTCGAAAAATTTAGTTTTGTGAATGTATAGTTCTGTATGTTTATATTTTCCCTAAGTGTGAGTGCGTCATACAATGGAAGACGTTTGAAAGTTTGAGTTTTGTCTTTTTTCTTTTCCTTTGCAACAATGTTACTAAATTTCTGAATATGTCATCATATTTATTATATTAACAGACGACACCTGTTATCTGTTATGAAGCACTCATTGTTTAATTTGAAATTATTTTAAAGCCTAAATTTACCTGAATAATTTAACGTAGATAGAAGAATCACTTTTTGCGTGGCAGTCAGTTTATATATGTGAACTTGTAATGGACAGAGACAGTCGTGTGCATATAAGACTTCTGTTTCTCTAAATACTTTCCTAAGTTAAAAGTGAACAATGCATTCGACAAAAAATTTAGTATCTGCACCCAAAATGCTTGATTTCATCGAAAATATGCGCTTTTGGCCTCTCCAAATAAAAAAATATTATGATGTGTTGCATTCATATGACTTTCTCTAACCACTCTTCCATAAACTATTCTTACAAATGCTTATCACTTTCTCTACATAGTAGGTAGAGAAGTATTACATTCCAACCAACAATTGGATACCAGATTTCACCGGAAATACGTGTTTTGAGGCCCCGTGAATAAAAAAAATTATTTTAAGAAACAGGTCCGTATGTTTCTGTGTATCTGTGAACAGCATAACTCAAAAAAGAATTGCTATTTAAGTTCAGTACCTTCTAAAGATGTGACACGAAGATTTTCAAGTAAATCCACCCACCCCAAACTACTCTTTATATGGAAGATTTTGGAAAATTTTGATTTTCTAAAAATGGCTCTAACGAGTTTTATGAAAATATCATATATTATAGATATTTACATGACAAATAAAACGTATATCTTGAATTTTCTGGGAATAGCCTGTGAAGTCCACTATATTCAGACGAAATTTTGCATAATCTGGTAAATATAACTAGTAAACGTTAAGCGCCAGACGAAAACATATTACACATACAAATGTAGATATTTTTAAAGCACACAATTCATTTAAAATAAGTTTTTTGTGCCATAAGCCGTTTCTGAGCTATCGGTAATTAAAGTTTCGAATGTAATGTAGCTATTTCTGCAAAGTTTTATTTGGATTAAATGTAGTAGATAGAAAACTAAGCTTTAGTACGAATAACTTGTATACCCACTAATAAACGATAGGGGTAGAGAAAGTCATGTGAATGTATCACATCAACATTTTTGTCTGCTGCTTGTTAATACAGATAAATCCTCTACACATTTCGTTGTAGCTCTAAGAAGAAACAGTAGGGAGAGCGGGGACAGAAGTAACAGGGGACGAAAGTAACATTCCTCCCCTATCTTCGCATGTAGCTCCGAAAGTCACGTGATTTAAACAATGAATGTCCTTGAAGGTTCCCCACTGCCTACCAGTCGCTGGCCGGTATTGGAGAAGAACTGTTGAGTGTATCGACATAAAACGTTTTTTCAGTGCCTCAAGTAAGTTTTCTTAATATTCTTAGTTTTGTTATAAGGGTAACAGAACGTTGTAAACGCAAGTGTGCTAAAATGATTTAACAATGTAAACCTCTTAGTTTTATGTTGTTGCTATCAATGTTTTTATTATTATTATAAATTGTGTCAAAAATACAAATTAAACAGAAAAGCGTGGTTGGGGACAAAAGTAACATTGCTGCTGGGGACGAAAGTAACAGTGTTACTTTCATCCCCGTCACTGATAAAATAGCATTAGATGCACATCCCCTGTTTATTCTCACTAGCGATCAATATGCTGATTATAATACTGTTAGGAGTAGTAACTTTGTTAGTCGGCAAATGTGTTACTTAGTTATTTCATTATTCATTACAGGAAATTATGCCACGGACACGAATTAGGACGACTACAAGAGGGCTAACTGATACCTCTGTCTATCAAATTGCGGCAGATGATGTTGCAAATTATAACTTAAGTGTTAGAGCAGCAGCAAAGAAACACAAAGTGTGCCATGTGACGCTGCATCGGTACATTAAAAAGAAAGAGAAGTGTGTTAGTGATGGCAGCACACTGATGCCTCGTGTCGGTTATAGAAGTGTGAAACGAGTGTTCTCTGACGAACAAGAAAATATAATAGCTGAATATGTCATTAAGGCGTCGGCGATATTTTACGGACTTTGTCCTAAGGATATCCGTAAGTTAAGTTATGAACTGGCGTCAATAAACAATATACCAATGCCATCGACTTGGGTAGATAACCAAACTGCAGGTCCAGACTGGTTTTCAGCATTCATGAAGAGGAATCCCCAGTTGTCCATTCGGTCGCCTCAACCCACAAGTCTCGCTCGAGCAACGAGTTTTAATCCAACAAATGTGAATGCCTTTTTTGATAACCTGGCTCAGGTTATGGAAAGATACAAGTTCGAGACCATGGACATCTGGAATATGGACGAGACGGGTATCACCACTGTTCAGAAACCAAACAGAATTGTCGCTAAACGTGGAATAAAGCAGGTAGGGGCTATCACTTCGGCCGAAAGAGGCACCCTTGTTACAATCGCTATTGCTATCAATGCTCAGGGAGGCAGTACAGCCCCTCTCTTTGTATTCCCTCGCTTGAGGTATCATGACCATTTTGTTCGAGATGGTCCTATTGGTTGCATAGGAGCGGGAAATGCGAGTGGTTGGATGCAAGAAGAAGAATTTTTGGTGTTCTTGCACCACTTTGAAAAATATGCTAAACCAACTCCCGAGCACAAATGTTTGCTGCTTCTTGATAACCACGAATCGCATATATCCATCAGAAGCCTGAATTTTTGCAAAAGCAAAGGGATTGTTATGCTATCATTCCCACCACATTGTACGCATAGAATGCAGCCTCTAGACCGTTCAGTGTATGGTCCATTTAAAAAGATGGTCAATGCTTTTGCCGATAGCTGGATCAGGAATCATCCAGGAAAGACGATGACAATTTATGACATTCCTTCAATTGTAAGGGAAGCACTTCCACTTGCTGTAACTCCCAAAAACATTGCAGCAGGCTTTCACTGCTCAGGCATAGTCCCTTTCAATAGGAATGTTTTCAGTGAAACCGACTATGCTCCATCTGCTGTCACTGATCGACCAGAACCACAAGCTTCCGATTATGAAAAGCAAACAATGTCCTTAAAGCCATTACGGATTTTCAACGGACCATCTGAAGCTGTGAGGACATCTAATGCTGATCCAGTAGCAATATGCGAGGAATCACATCCGGATGCCACAACTTGCGATGCAGGGCCTAGTGGTTTACAGACGTCTCCTCCAATTCGCTTAGCCTTTTCACCTGAAGCTGTACGTCCGTTCCCAAAGGCAGGTCCAAGGCAAAACTCAAGAAAAGGAAGAAAAAGGAGAAAGACTGCAATTTTGACTGATACGCCAGAGAAGTTGGCTGTAGAAGAAGAGCTAAAAGTCCGTTCCGAGGCGAAGAAAGCAAAGAAGAAGCTAAATTTAAAAAGCAGCAGGCCAAGAGTGCAACAGCAGAATAAACTTGAAGAAACATCAGAAGATGAAGATAGTTACTGCCTTGTATGTCTCGAACCTTACCGCCACAGTCGTCCCAAAGAAAAGTGGATTCAGTGTTTGGAGTGTAAGGATTGGTCTCATGTTGCTTGTACCAAAGGGGAGGATATATACGTGTGTCACAATTGCGAATCTGAATAGGGCTTAACGCATATTAGTTGCTCTCCTGTTTTATTGACTCACTTTGAACATTTACTCACAATGCCTGAATTCAGTTTATTAAGTGTTATTTCAGTGACGTTTCATTGGTTTTAAAGTTTGAAATATGTTCATGTGTTAATTGAGATTTTGAGACTTATTCAGGTGATATGTGTATTCTTTACTGGTTTGTGTTCCAAAATTTTAATAGTGATAAGTAATTCTATTTTAAAAACACAAAATTATAAAAAGTAACAATTGCAAATTATCTAGAATTGAAGTTTTGTTTTTCTGCAGTTTATTAATGTTTGTACAATGGGTTAAAATGGCCAAATTACTTAAAGGTACTCTATAAATCATTTAGACGATAAAATGAAACTTCATTTATTATGTTACTTTCATACCCCACCTGTGTTACTATCGTCCCCAATAGCGGGGACAAAAGTAACATATGCATTGATGTCTTAAAATTAATTTCACAGATACAAATTATATGAAATTTTAGAGAAATTAAATTTAATTATGTTAGGAAAGCTATACAGAATACTTACGCTAGCCTATTTTGTTCTATTTATTTATAAGGAGCTAATAAAAAAATGGAATATGTAAAATGTTACTTTTGTCCCCGGTCTCCTAGTAAATTAAAGCGATAATCGCACTCAGTATGGCATTAGACAATGACAGATACGGTATGCTAGTCAGTTAACCAATCAAAGCCGCACTACACTGATAGTAGTTAATAGTGGTGCACTTGTTTTTAATTTGTATGAATGCAGTGAGTGAGATCATGTAGGCTGTGACTACAATAATAGCAACATAAAATGCCGCGCTTTGGAAGTAAAAATATTGATAATATAAAAGCAGCTGTTGATAATTTAACAGCAGAAAACAAAAATAAGAACAAAAGTGTGCTGTGGAACCAATTTTCAGAATTCTGCACGGAGAGAAATTATAAAATTGACGGTTTAGTTAGGACAAAGGGTTTACTTCCATTCTACAGGACTGACAGGTATGGTTGGCGCTAAATTAGGTAGGTTCATAATAAGTTTTTCGTGTGATTATCTAGCCGAGTACCACCTCGTGCTACTAGTTTTACATGACAATTTAATTTAGATTTCAAACTCATGCATCTTTTCATAAGATAATTATTTCTCGACGTTATTCGTTAACCTCAATTAAATTGTCGTAAAACTATCAGCACTAGTGCCACGACTGTTGATAGTCATACATTTCCAAAACAAATCACTATGTAAGGGCTTTGAAATTACGTTCTCTTTGCATGAACACGAAAAAGAAATAAAGAAAATCTTATGTTTTGCATTCACATAGATTTCTTTACATCTATCGTTAATTACTTTCTCTAATACATATAGTAAGTAGGGGAAGTATTGTATTCCACCCAAAAATTCGATACTGAGATTTCACCGGAAATACATGTTTTGAGAACCCCTGAATCCAAAAAAAGCATTTTTGGAAACATGTTCGTGTGTGTGTCGGTGTGTCTGTGTGTCTGTCTGTGAACAGCATAACTCAGAAACCAAAAGTCGGATAAACACCAAACTTGGTATTTAGGTTCAGTATCTTCCAGAGATGCGACACAAAGGTTTTCAACAAAATCCCCCACCCCAGATTACCCTTTACATGGAAGATTTTTCGAAAATTTTAATTTTTTCAAAATTGACTAACGATTTTGATTAAAATATCGTATGTTTCAGATATTTTCATGACAAATAAAATATATATCTTGAATTTTCTGGGAATGTCTCCAAAAGTATTCTTCATTGTGGACGACTTTTGCATAACTGGTAAACCATAAGAGATAGATAAAATTTTACTACACAAAAAATGTAGATCGCGTTAACATACACAATTTATGTCATATACATTTTTTTGTTGAGTGTACCAATTTTGAGATATTGCTTGTTATTTCCTTAAATTTTTCAATACTTATTTTCTCAAATGGGAATTCGTTATTCATTTTTTTGTCTTGGATATGCAAAGAGTATTAATCCGTGGCAAAGGGAATGGTGCTGGACCTAGCAACCAGCTATTAAGAGATATGTATATGCTTAAAGGCTACTGTATTTCTATATTGCCCTTGTAAATATATATTCCCCTTACATCTACAAGAAAATTAGCAATAAGATAGAGTCTGCAAATGTTTATCTCGATTAACATGACGTAGTTGGAGAATAAGCGTTTGTAAAAATAGTTTGTACAAGAGTAGAGAAAACCATGTGAGTGTAACACAGAATTTTTTTATATAGCTTTTTTTCTGTCTACTGCTTGTAATGAGATAAACCTTTGCAGGAATAGCTAATTACACATTTCGTTACAGATACAAAGGGAATAGCGATAGTCAAATATTTAAGAACTGGGCCTTATATACTGCTTAGAATGTAATACCCTTTCCATGATGTGAGAAACAACTGAATGCCGATAGGACTTCAGGGAATGACTAAGTATGGAAGAATTCAAATCATTAATAATGCATATCTCGGAAATGGCTTATGTCACATAAAAGTTATTTGTAAAAATTAATTTGTTTTAAAGAGATCTACATTTTTGTGGGAAAGCTTTCGCGTATCGCTCAACGTTTACCAGCTATACAAATTATAAGAAATCCCTACAGAATGAAGGGGAATTCATAAGTTATTTGGGAAAATTCAAGATGTACACTTTTTTGTCATGTCTTTAGTATATGGTATTTTAATCTAAATCGTTACAGCCATTTTTGAGAAAATAACAATTTTCGAAAAATGTTCAATATAAAGGGTAGTTTGGGATGGGGGATTTTTCTTGCAAATATTCATAATGCATCTTTGGAAGAGGCAGAAAATAAATACCAAGAGTATTTATGCGACTCTTCGTTTTTAGTTATGCTATTCACACACACATATATATACGCACACACGGATGTTTTTCTAAAAATTCTTTTTGGATTCAGGGGGCCTCAAAACATGTATTTCTGGTGACATCTATATATCAATTTTTTAATGAAATGCAATACCTTCCCTAACTATCTACTATGTATTCAGTAGAGAAAGCAAAAGTTAGCAAGAAAATGAGGTTTTATGTGAGAGAGAGAGAGAGAGGGGGGGTGAGAGGGAAGGTGAGAAGTCCTGCTAAAATGATAGATGTAACAGGTTTCATCGTCATCTTCATCACTTGAAGGTCTAGACACAAGTATTCGTATGAATTCCTCATTTTTTCTATGCCTTCTTTTACCTGTGTTAAATATTGCTTCACTCCTATTTAGTATTAACTGCCCTTTACTAAGGTTCGCTGAAATAAAAGGAAAACCTTTTTACAGCAAGTTCCGAGTGTGCGTGTCTGTGTATGTGTGTGTGTGTGTGTGTGTATCTCTGTGAGCTGCATAATTAAAAAACGAAAAATTGGTTAAATACCAAACTTGGTATTTAAGTTCAGCGTCTTACAAGGATGCAATACGAACATTTTCAAGAAAATCAGGTGGGGGGACCCGAAGCTACCGTTTACATGGAGCACTTTTCGAAATGTGTGATCTTTCAAAAATGTTAATGACGATTTTGATTAAAATACCATATATTTAAGATATTCATTTGGAAAATGAAATATATATCTTGAATTTTCAGGAAAAATCCTATAAATTTCTCTTCGTTCTAAGTGACTCGTATAATTTATAAATCGTAAGAGAGTCAAAATCTTACTATACCAAAATTTTAGATCTCGTTAAGGCACGCAATTTATGTCAAGTATTTTTTTTTGTGGAGTTATCTTTTCCGAGATTTGCTTTTTTTTTGTTTGAATTTTCAAAAGCCTATATTTTTCTCAACTGGGAAGTCGCTATTCATTTCTTTTCTCGTGGTCATTCAAAGATAATGGAATTGAGTTTCAAAGCGATCACAGTGAGTAGAGAAAGTCATGAGAACACAACACATAAGGTTTTTGCGGTATTTGTTATTTATCCTCATTCCTTCTTGGTGATTTCTTCATTGGCTATTTCCTGTGTTTTGGCAGAAATGTGCTGTCGCGGAGTCTACCTGACCGTGGCCAATCCGGTACAGCCCACACTGTGCAGGTCTTGTGGTGGGGGACTCCAGGTCTCTGGAACATATCTCTTGCAGCATCAGTACTGATCCAGAGCCGCTCGCATTCTACACGCAACGCGTGCTGCATTCGGCTCAACTGCAAGGTAAGCTTGTCACATAACTTCGCCTTGCTTTCTTCTGGAATCTCAAATTAAAACTATTCTCTCTCTCTCTCTCTCTCTCTCTCTCTCTCATGATTTATGTTTAGAACTAAGACTCCTTTTTCTTATATGTTTATATTATTTTAATAAATAACATATAAGTAGGTATATATCAAAACACCTGTTAAAGATTTTGTTATAGTTGTACTTACGGCATAGATGGAGGTTAAAAAATCTGTGTTACATTCACATGACTTCTCTACTCTTGTAAAAACTGTTTTCACAAATGCTTATTCTCCATCCACTTCTTATTAATCGATATAAAACTTTGCAGAAACTATCGTATTGCTAATTTTCTTGTAGATGCAAGGGGATTATGGTAGACTTTAAGGGATGGTCAAATCTTTTAAGCGCTGGTTGCCATGTGGAGCATTTCATTCTCTTTGCATGTCCAGGACATAAAAAAAACCAATAACGAATTCGCTTTGGAGAAAAAGTATAAGTATTCGAAAATTCAAACAAATAACTAGGAATATCTCGTAAATGATTCACTCGACAAAAAAGTATATGACATAAATTGTGTGTTTTAACGAGATCTGCATTTTTGTGTAATAAACGCTTGTCTAACCCTTACGGTTTACCAGTTTTGGGGACATTCCCAGAAAATCCAAGATATACATTTCATTTGCCATGAAATGTATATGACATTTTAATCAAAATCGTTAGAGCCATTTTTGAGAAAATCAAAATGTTCGAAAAATGTCCATGTAAAGAGTAGACTGCAGTAGGGGGATTTTCTTGAAAATCTTCGTGTCGCATCTTTTAAAGATATTAAACCTGAATACGAAGTTTGATATTTATCCGACTTTTCATTTTTGGGTAATGCTGTTCACAGACACACACATGGACCCTTTTCTAAAAGTGATTTTTTCGGATTCAGGGGATCTCAAAACATGTATATCCGGTGAAATCTCGATATTATTTTTACTTTCTCTACTACGTATAGTAAGTAGGGGAAGTATTGTATTCCACCCAAAAATTCGATACCGAGATTTCAGCGGAAATATATGTTTTGAGACTCCCTGAATCCAAAAAAGCATTTTTGGAAACATGTCCGTGTGTGTGTGTGTGTGTGTGTGTGTGTGTGTGTGTGTGTGTGTGTGTCTGTCTGTGAACAGCATAACTCACAAACGAACAGTCGGATAAACACCAAGCTTGGTATTTAGGTTCAGTATCTTCCCGAGATGCGACACGAAGGTTTTCAAGAAAATCCCCCCACCCCAGGATACCCTTTACATGGAAGAGTTTTCGAAAATTTTAATTTTCTCAAAAACAGCTCTAACGATTTTGATTAAAATATCATATGTTTAAGATATTTTGTTGACAAATAAAATGTATATCTTGAATTTTCTGAGAATGTCTCCAAAAGTATTCTTCATTGTGAACGACTTTTGCATAACTGGTAAACCATTAGAGATAGACAAAAGTTTACTACACAAAAATGTAGATCGCGTTACAATACACAATTTATGACATATACATTTGTTTTGTTGAGTGAACCATTTTCGAGATATTGCTTGTTATTCCCTTAAATTTTTCAATACTTATTTTCTCAAATGGGAATTCGTTATTCATTTTTTTGTCTTGGATATGCAAACAGTATTAATCTGTGGCAAAGGGAATGGTACTGCACCTAGCAACCAGATATTAAGAGATATATATGTCCTTAAAGGCTACTGTATTTCTATATTGCCCTTGTAAATATATATTCCCCTTACATCTACAAGAAAATTAGCAATAAGATAGAGTCTGCAAATGTTTATCTCGATTAACATGAAGTAGATGGAGAATAAGCGTTTATAAAAATAGTTTGTACAAGAGTAGAGAAAGTCATATGAGTGTAACACATAAGATTTTTTTGGAAGGGATGCAATACTTCCCCTACTTACTATACGCAGTAGAGAAAGTAAAAAAAACAAAACAACGATTATTAAAGCAGCTATTACGCAGTTTATTCAGAAAATGTAATACCTCAAAAATAGTGCCATGAATTTCGTTTAAGTTTTCAAATTATAAAAAGCGAAAAAAGAAAACATTGTAACAAAATGTATATTTCAACATCACTGCCAGATACTTTTGGAATATAGTTGTACAAAATCAACTAAACTGCTGAAATCATGTTAGAGCTGTGACACTCGTCATTATGTAGGAACTTGTATGACTAAACAAAAGTCTAACCTCATAAAACTGATTCTATATCCCTTACGTTTATAGTACAAAAAAATCTCTGCTTGAGCACACTAACCTTATCAGGTCCTAAAGTATCAAGAATGTATTTAAACACATTTAAGTTTCCATAACAATATACTTTTACTTCTATAAATAAGAACTCTTTAAAGATTCTCCCTGTTATAAAACTACTTTACTATGTGACCCTGTATCGTAACATTCCTGAAGAACCTTTAGTGCTTAATGTGATTAGTAATGTATTGTATCAAATAATACTACAATTTAATATTTTAAAAGTCTTGATGTCAGTATGACTATAAATGAAGTGCGTTTATCCAGTAAATTAAGTTTCTTCCCTATATTTTTACTTTCTCTACTACGTATAGTAAGTAGAGGAAGTATTGCATTCCACCCAAAAATTCGATACCGAGATTTCACCGGAAATACATGTTTTGAGACCTCCTGAATCCAAAAAAAGCATTTTTGGAAACATGTCCGTGTGTGTGTCTTTGTGTGTGTCTGTGTGTGTGTGTCTGTGTGTGTGTGTGTGTGTGTGTGTGTGTGTGTGTGTCTGTGTGTCTGTGAACAGCATAACTCAAAAACGAACAGTCGGATAAACACCAAACTTGGTATTTAGGTTCAGTATCTTCCAGAGATGCGACACGAAGGTTTTCAAGAAAATCCCTCCACCCCAGACTACCCTTTACATGGAACATTTTTCGAAAATTTTAATTTTCTCAAAAATGGCTCTAACGATTTTGATGAAAATATCATATGTTTAAGATAATGTCATGGGAAATGAAATGTATATCTCGAATTTTCTGGGAATGTCTCCAAAAGTATTCTTCATTGTGAACGACTTTTGCATAACTGGTAAACCATAAGAGATAGACAAAATTTTACTACACAAAAAATGAAGATCGCGTTAAAATACACAATTTATGTCATATACATTTCTTTTGTTGAGTGAACCGTTTTCGAGATATTGCTTGTTATTCCCTTAAATTTTCTAATACTTATACTTTTTCTCAAATTCGTTATTCATTTTTTTATGTCCTGGACATGCAAAGAGAATGGAATGCGCCACATAGCAGCCAGCGTTAAAATATTTGACTATCGCTTAAAACCTACCATATTTCCCTTGCATCTACAAGAAAATTAGCAATAAGATTGGCAGCTCGATATCTCGATTAACATGAGGCATATGGAGAATAAGCGTTTGTAAAAATAGATTGTACAAGAGTAGAGAAAGTCATGTGAGTGTAACACATCAGATTTTTCGTGTATAATTTAGTACGGAGAGGGAGGGAGAGATATAATTAGATTGTTTATCTTTGTACATATAAAAAGATTAAACACTTATTGAAAATACTTCTCCACCCTCTTACAATACTAAACCTTCAATTTTTTTCACTCATATTTCCCAAACGTTGAGGTCTAACGATCATAAGAAGAATTTCCAGTTTATTTCTCTCTTTTGGGGGGGGGGACGTCTGAATTTAGGATTTCATCCAGGCTATTCCATTCTGCAAATTTATTATGCTGAATCACATATTAACTATCGCATAGAGAATAAACCCTACGTTTGATATTCTTGTCGCTATCCATTACCAAAGTTTGGTATTATTATTTTCATCATTGCACTTTACTTATTTCTTTTGTCTGTGTTAGTGATCACATTCACGGCTATAGTCTAGCATAGGTTTCAGTTGGTTGTTTTCAAAATATATTTTACTAAACTAGTTTTTCACTAGAAAGCACTTCGACGTTTAGGGAGTATATATCGTTCCCAGCACCAGGTTAAATATTCAGTTCATATATTACTATGCATGCTTTCTGCTCTCTATTATCCTCACCTATGGTAGAGGAAATAATACATTCGATATCACAATTTCACAAATTCATATTTTGAAGGCCTCTGTACTGAAGAAAGCAGTTCCAGGAACTCGTGCTTATAACATTGTTGCATAGAAACCTAATGTCGTAAAATTAAAATTTGGCATTGAAGTCAGCCACATTCCGAGTACGTAAGCAGGTATCCGTGCGTTACTTTTTCTGTAACCTTACCTTTGTCATTTAAATTTACTTCTGTTATATCAGTTCATTATCATACTTATTTAGCGAAGTAAGTATTGCCCAAGTGGAAGAATCTCTGTGCAGTATTACTTATCTTGATTGATTTTAAAAATACAGTAAAAAATCAGATGTATAAAACTAACTCAACTTTCTCTACCCATTGCAGATTCACATACATCCGTATAATATTGTTATGCTGTTCACATAAAAAGTGATTCTTTTGTCCACGTCTTATTATTCACGCCAAATGTTTAATTAAAAATAGTTTCAAATTAAGAAATATGAACTTAAAAATCCTCTCTCAAAATATTTAAATCCTTTGTCAACAAGTTAGAAGTAATATGTGGAAGGTTGCATGCAACATGTGAAGTTTTAATCAAAACCGATAGAGGAATTTTTAGAAAAACAAAAACAAACCTATCCAACCTTCTTGAAAACCTTGAGAGTCATCCTTAAACGATATCTTACTCAAGTAAGAAATGTAATAATTATCTGACTTTTCGTTTTTGAGTTATGCACCTCTGTCTCTCTCTCTCTCACACTCACATACACACACACACACACACACACACAAGTTGTTTCATTTGTATAACCCCTTTTAGCTTTTGTGCTTATATCGAAGGCTTTCATTTGAAAAACAACTTATTCTATTACCAGTTAACTCGCTGAGCTGTAATTGGATTTCGTTCCATTTTTATGGTGAAACATTCCCGCGCATTCATATTTTTAAATACGCTGTGCAAAAAAAAGAATGTGTCATAAATTACATAGTATGCCATGCCAGATTTATTACACATTGTGTATAAAGCTTTTGAAGACAAGGAAAATGCTTTTGTTCTGTTATTTGATTTAAGTAAAGCTTTTGACCGCATTTCATAAAATTTATTATAAATGAATTGAGACTACTGTAGAGTAAGAAATTGTGATTATAAATTTTGTATAAGTATTTAATTGCCTGTAGTCATGCTGTTTTTGTAACTGACCTTAGGCTTGTAAATGTTTGTATAGATTTAGGAGTACCTCAAAGAGCTATATTAGGACCTTTTATTTCTTATTATGATAAATAACTTGCCATGCAATACACCTCTCAGAGGATTTTATATGCTGATGATTCTACTTTTATTCTAACACATATTGAAGCACTACGCAACTATCTAAAGCAAATTTACTTTGCATTGCTTGAAAGTGTTTGCAGCTATATGCTACTGGTATATGGGGATTGCAGCAAACTTAATGACACATTACTTCTACAAAAGAATTTCATACGAATTTTATGTAATACTTTCTATAATACCCCATGCAAGCCACTTTTTAAACAATTAAGATTCTCAACTGTGAACAATTATTATGTAGCACAATTACTGTTATTATCAACAGGAATGTGAATCAGTACATGTACGTACCTTAAATACCAGAAATACTGACAAATTACATGTGCCATTTACTAATTGAAGAAAGTAAAGGACAGTTATCTGGTAACCAGCATTATAGCATACAAAACTGAATGCAGCACAGTTTAAGGATAAAGTAAAGACTGGTTGATTGATCACATCCTTTATAATATGGACGAATTTATTAATACTAACATCATATAATTTTATATTAGCCTTTATATTTATATATATATATATATATATATATTACCTTAACTATCCTATTGTACCAGATACCTAATGTCTGAATCAATAACGAATTAAAAATAAGAATTAAACGCTTGATACTGTAGAAGTGTAGAAGATAGGAACTTATTCTATATAGGGGGGAGCGGAATCGAATACCGTACACTCTGAGGTTAAAATCCAAACGTTGAACGCTAACAACTGCGCGCAAAGAACTTGTGTAATAATATTTTATCGGGGACCTCGAAATATGTATTTCAGTTAAATCTCAATATGGAACTTTTTGGTGGCATAGAGTACTTTCTCTGCCTAACATATGTAAGCGGTAGAGGAAGTAACTCGTTTATACAAATAGGCCATGGATATCTGAAGAAATACAGCAAAGGGTAGAGAAAGTATACTGCTGTTTGCCACCAATTTTATTTTCATTATTCTTTTAAAAATTATTGTTTCTAAAAATCTGAAGTATTATTGATTTTCTTGAATGTTCTCACAAATTAAAAGCCTGGATTGGATTGGCTACATAGGGGACTTGGCACTTAAGGAGCTTTTGTACCTGCCCCAAGGGGGCGTCCCGGTAGGAAGGGTGGGGCAAAATTAGGCACCGGGCGGCCGGAACCAGGAATGACGGTACAGGAATGGTAGGGTCCCTAGGGTTTTCTTAGACAGTGATTCCCCGGCAGACGGACAGGCAAGTTGGGGACGTCACCTCGCACAGCGGGGAGTCCAACGCCCCTCAAGGGGGTTCGGATACCCCCGGCGGCCAGCCGAAAACCGAGGGACGGAGAGAATAATAAAGAGTATCCTTTTCCCCTACCACATTGCACCGAAACACAATCGCCGACACTTCCAATCCTGAAAGAGTCCAACACATGAAAGATGAAGTGAAATGAGAATGGAGATGAAATCGAGGGACAGGAAATTCGGGGGATGTAAGAATACTTCCCAGCATTCGCCTGGTGATCCGGAAAAATCCCCGAAAAAATGCATGGATCAGGAAGGTCGACCACGGGAATCGAACCTGCGACCTCCCGAATGCGGGGAACGGACGAAACCGCCTGAGATCCCGCTCTGTAATTAAGAGTCTGACATGAATCACTCACATATACCTTTTGTATCATATTGCTCTAAAAAATTCTTCTTTCCGTGGTGCATATATCGTGAATATACGATATATGTTTTTGCCTTGAAATAATTTCAAATTAAGCAATATGATTTTAGTAGAAATATCATACAAAAATAACGTTCAGATGTTTATAACATAAGTAACTGATACGAATAAAAAAAAATAAAGATCGCAAACATTAAATACCTTCCGTCAGATGATGTGAATATTTTGCTAACGCAATTGAAAATATTTTAAAAAAAAACTGATGTGTTATATTCACATACTTTTCTCTTCCCTCTATTACTTATTAGTGGGTATACAGATTATTTCGTTATAGATACAAATGGAATAGCGATAGTAAAATGCTTAAGTCCCGGACGCTTCCGCACTCTTTCCATGACATCGCGAAAAACAACTGAGAATCGACTAAATGACTAGACTAAATATTGAACATTTAATAATGGATATCTCGTAAATGGTTGATGCTACAGAAAACTTATTTGAAATAAATTGTGTATTTTGAAGATATCTACATTTTTTTGGTGTGAAGTAGTTTTCGGCTACCGCTTAAGGTTTACCACCTATGCAAGATTATATAAATTTGCTTCCGAATGAAGAGGACTTCACAAGGTATTGCCAGAAAATTTATTTCTCATGCAAATATCTTTAATATATGCTATTTTAATCAAAATCCGTAGAGCCATTTTTCAGAAAATCAAAAACTTCAAAAAATCCTCCATGTAAAGGACAGTTAGGGATGGGTGATTTTCTTAAAAAATTAATCTTCGTGTCGTATCTTTGAAAGGACTGAACTTCAAATACAAAGTTTGGTATTCATCCAACTTTTCGTTTTTGAGATGCTGTTCACACCCACCCACTCACCCACCCACCCACACTCATGGACACACACAGACACATACACACGGGACATTGTTCCAAAATTCATTCCTTTTTTGAATCCAAAAATCCTGTCCGTGTGTATGTCTGTGTGTCTGTGTGTGTGTGTCTGTCTGTGAACAGCATAACTCAGAAACGAACTGTCGGATAATCACAAACTTGGTATTTAGGTTCAGTATGTTCCAGAGATGCAACACGAAGGGTTTCAAGAAAATCCCCCCACCCAAGATTACCCTTTGCATGGAAGATTTTTCGAAAATTTTAATTTTGTCAAAACTGGCTCTAACGATTTTGATTAAAATATCATAGGTTTAAGATATTTTTATGACAAATAAAATGTATATCTTGAATTTTCTGGAAATGTCTCCAAAAGTATTCTTCATTGTGAACGACTTTTGCATAACTGGTAAACCATAAGAGATAGACAAAATTTTACTACACAAAAAATGTAGACCGCTTTAAAATACACAAGTTATGACATATATTTTTTTGTTGAGTGAACCATTTTCGAGATATTGCTTGCTATTCCCTTAAATTTTTCAATACTTATTTTCTCAAATGGGAATTCCTTATTCATTTTTACTTTCTCTACTACGTATAGTAAGTAGGGGAAGTATTGCATTCCACCCAAAAATTCGATACCGAGATTTCACCGGAAATACATGTTTTGAGACCTCCTGAATCCAAAAAAAGCATTTTTGGAAACATGTCCGTGTGTTTGTCTGTGTGTGTGTGTGTGTGTGTGTCTGTGTGTGTGTGTGTCTGTGAACAGCATAGCTCAAAAACTAACAGTCGGATAAACCCCAAACTTGGTATTTACGTTCAGTATCTTCCAGAGATGCGACACGAAGATTTTCAAGAAAATACCCCCACCCCAGACTACCCTTTACATGGAACATTTTTCGAAAATTTTAATTTTCTCAAAAATGGCTCTAACGATTTTGATGAAAATATCATATGTTTAAGATAATGTCATGAGAAATGAAATGTATATCTCGAAATTTCTGGGAATGTCTCCAAAAGTATTCTTCATTATGAACGACTTTTGCATAACTGGTAAACCATAAGAGATAGACAAACTTTTACTACACAAAAAATGTAGATCGCGTTAAAATACACAGCTTATATCATATACATTTTTTTTGTTGAGTGCACCGTTTTCGAGATATTGCTTGTTATTTCCTTAAATTTTCCAATACTTATACTTTTTCTCAAATTCGTTATTCATTTTTTACTTTCTCTACTACGTATAGTAAGTAGGGGAAGTATTGCATTCCACCCAAAAATTCGATACCGAGATTTCGCCGGAAATACATGTTTTGAGACCTCCTGAATCCAAAAAAAGCATTTTTGGAAACATGTCCGTGTGTGTGTCTGTGTGTGTGTGTGTGTGTGTGTGTGTGTCTGTGTGTGTGTCTGTGAACAGCATAACTCAAAAACGAACAGTCGGATAAGCACCAAACTTGGTATTTAGGTTCAGTATCTTCCAGAGATGCGACACGAAGGTTTTCAAGAAAATCCCCCCACCCCAGACTACCCTTTACATGGAAGATTTTTCGAAAATTTTAATTTTCTCAAAAATGGCTCTAACGATTTTGATGAAAATATCATATGTTTAAGATAATGTCATGAGAAAGGAAATGTATATCTCGAATTTTCTGGGAATGTCTCCAAAAGTATTCTTCATTATGAACGACGTTTGCATAACTGGTAAACCATAAGAGATAGACAAAATTTTACTACACAAAAAATGTAGATCGCGTTAAAATACACAACTTATGTCATATACATTTCTTTTGTTGAGTGAACCGTTTTCGAGATATTGCTTGTTATTTCCTTAAATTTTCCAATACTTATACTTTTTCTCAAATGCGTTATTCATTTTTTTTATGTCCTGGACATGCAAAGAGAATGGAATGCGCCACATAGCAACCAGCGGTAAAATATTTGACTATCGCTTAAAAGCTACCATATTTCCCTTGCATCTACAAGAAAATTACCAATAAGATTGACATCTCGATATCTCGATTAACATGAAGCATATGGAGAATAGGCGTTTGTAAAATTAGATTGTACAAGAGTAGAGAAAGTCATGTGAGTGTAACACATCAGATTTTTTATGTCCTGGACATGCAAAGAGTACGGAATGCGCCACATAGCAACCAGCGATAAAATATTTGACTATCGCTTAAAAGCTACCATATTCCCCTTGCATCTACAAGAAAATTACAAATAAGATTGACATCTCGATATCTCGATTAATATGAAGCATATGGAGAATAGGCGTTTGTAAAAATAGATTGTACAAGAGTAGAGAAAGTCATGTGAGTGTAACACATCAGATTTTTTGTCTTGTTTAGTTATGCTTCACACACACACACACACACACACACACATACACACCATATATATGCACGGATTTTTTGCTAAAAATACTTTTTGTTGTGATCAGTTAGACCCTAAAGGTGAACTCTCGATGCGGAATTCTCAGGTGAAATGCGGCACTTATCTACTTTGCCTACCAAAAATAGATAAAGTAGAACAGCACGTCCAATTCTATTTTTAAAGTAATTCGGACATTACTCCAGACCAAAATTAGCTGCACAAAACCCCTCACGGATCCGTATACATAACGCTCAAAAGGCTCATAAAGTATTAAGTTTCCATGAGAGGAATAATTGTTCTTTTGTTCTGAACGGCACGTGACCCACGCAACCTTCGTCACGTGAGAGTAAATTACATAAGTGTAAATTGTTGTCTTCGCGTTTGAGATTCCTTTATATCTTGCATCTTGCAGAGGCTGGTGATGATTAGTGATGCTCGGAATGGCTCGAAAATTTCGCAATAGTGGTACATCTCGGTGAACAGCGGAGAGAAAAGTAGTTTCATGTGGGATACTCAAGGACTCGACACCAGCGACACGGCAGTACGGCGCATATTTGAAATTCATGTGACCAATAGCCAGGGGCTAAGAGGCTCATTCTCCTGAGTCAAGCACAGTAGATGATTTATTACCATATAGTTTTATACATTTGAAAAACATTTATGACTATTTTAACACACACTTTCATCCTGAGAGGATAAAGGGAGGACTGAGGGAAAATTAAAGAACTTTTCTCCAGTCGCCATAATGCCGCATTTCTTTAATACATATTTGTTATAGGTAAACAGCAGCTCATATTAGGCAGGGCGTCTGTTTTCTGCTAAAAATTATATAACCTAAGCTACCATGAGCTCACGATAATGGTCGCTTAACATTTCAGAACACATTGGGCAATTCAAGTAAAACTCATGAGTTTTTCAAATGGTTTATCTCACAAATATTTTTATATGAACTGTTAAGAGGGTCTACGTTTTCCTATCTATCCCTTATAATTTCTGAGTTATATAAACATTTGATGAGAACGAAGAAGGATTCACCAAATATTTGAAGGACATCGAATTTTATCCGTATTGCAAATTTCTAAAGCGTATGATAGTTTAATATAAACCTCTTAGCGAACTTTGAGAAAATAAAAGATAATAGAAACTGTTGGTGTAAAGAATTATTTTGGATCAGGAGATTCCGAGAAAATCTTCACCTGCACTCTTCAAAGATGCATGTCTAAAATAGGAAGTTGTGTGTTTATCGTGCTTTTCGTTTTTGAGACAGCAAACATTTAAAGGACACACACAAACACACACACACACACACACACACACACACACACACACAATCATTTTCTTGCAGAAAGAGTGAGAAGGGAGGAGGCTTTTGCTAAAAATGTTTTTGGCGGCTTCAGGAGGTCTGTAAACGTGTATTTTCAGTGAAATCCGCAATATAAAACATATCTCTACCTTAGATGGTGGTATAGATAATAAATAGAATAGAATAATGACGGAGGTAATGGAAATACATTTTTAAGCCATATTACAGAACGCAACATTATACCCTAATGGTGTTACAAATATCCAGTAATTTAACTAACAGAACAGTGGCATAGACGACACTAGACCAATACCGGGACAGATTTCCTTGAGACCTAAGCTTCTAAATACTGCAATCGGCAAACCTGCCGATTTATTTCCTACTCTTTCCATTTTTATTGGGCAGAGCGGACAGAGATATATACTCAGGGTTTTGGGTTCACAAAATGGTACATTCAGACAGCCCTGAAAATGTGAAACAGCATCTATTGCATAATAGTTATGATTATGTACAAATTGCTACAACTGCAGCCGCTCCCCAATAATAATACTAACAATAATAATAATAATAATAATAATAATAATAATAATAATAATTATGCATAACATTTCTGACAAAATAAAGGGTTATTTTGTAGATTTTTATTGTTTTGTGCATAATTAAGTCAGTTTTAGAGCAACAACGAATAATGTGTAAGATTTTACTCCTTCATTTGCATTCTTTTGCCGGGTAAATATTAATATTGCTAGTTTATTATCACTCACTAAGTCTCATTTTTGAAGCAGGAAAACGACATATTTCTTCTTTAAAATATCCTGTCCCTCCACATAGCCTACACAAAAGTTAATGAAGATAAAAACACGTTACACTGTACATACACGTTAAATAGGGAAAACTATACATAATACCTCTATTTATTCATAAAGTAAATTCATGCATTTGTTTTTCAATCGCACAAATGTCTTTGTCACTCTATGATAATAACATAATATACCATAACTGCAATATTTCGTATGCGGTTGTTGTAATAGCCTCGGTTTGCTGCAGCTATTTCTTACGAGATCTCTTCTTATCTCTGGGCGCGGTCACGAGGAGACTGATAAGGATGAATATTGAAATAATCACACTTCGATTTAATACTTTAAGCTTGGGTTTTATTATTTAAACTTTACAACATATTATTTCATAATGCCACCAATACTACAAACTTAGTTTTCGACGCAAAATAAAAATCCTGCCGTTTTGTCTTCCTTCTCCTGTATATAGTTTACTTTCCATGGTAACGCATTTTTCGGTCGTGAACATTATATTGAGCATCGCTTTTCATTTCTTTTCCTAACACATCTTATATTTAATAATTTGAGCGATATTTAATTAAACAATAACTCAATTCTATAATACATAAAAATTAATTAGATTTTACATTCACATTAAAAGGCCTAAACATTCAAATAATTAATGCAATAATTTAAAACAAAATAATTAGCATGGACATTACTATACTAATATTCAAACATCTCCCTTCATACAATTTTCTAAATTATCTGTCGCATAACTCACCCCAAAATCCATTATATATATAATAAGCTTTTCTATTCGTATGACTATTACATATACTCACATCAGATCTAAATTTTGCGTACAATGAGTAAATTGGTGTTACTGTTCAGTATACTGCCATCTAGCGGGATTTATACCAAACTGAAAAGTGAAAAGGGTTCCCAACTTCCCGCCTTACACTCTCACCTGAATGAAATATCTACAGTAGTGTGCTAACACGTAGTGGCATTTACGAACTTATTGCTGAGAGATAGATGGCAAGGGACAGTGCACGTCTTCAAGTGTGCACGATACATACGTATTTCACCCATAAGGTAATTACTCATACCAGTTGCGCATGCGCTAAAGCTCCTAAAAACGTGTACAAGTTAATTCCCATCGAGTTTAGGGGAGAATTGCGGTAAATCTAAACGCCTTATATTTTAAATTACCGCATCTACGTTACGTGTAATAGCATTCAAAAATAAAACAACCAATAAGTCCGCAAGGTGCCAAAACTTAGGGTGTTCACGTGTTCTTGTGTTTTTACATAGCAACCGCCACCATATGTAAGGTTTAGTCTCGAGTCTAAAGAAACAAATTATACTATTTAGCTTGCAATTACCTGGTATTTGTCTTTTCTGGACAAATTCATGGGAATATTCCCGAAACCTTATCTAGACAAACCGTCTTAACCGAAATTACAGATCAAGCTTTATGGATTACTAGCCAAACGGTCTTAGCATTACACCAAGTATTTGGACTACCCGTTGTCGCGTGTATCCTATTCGTTTTTAAGTCCACTTTAGAAACTTAGGTCTGCAGGCGGTGAATGAAATGTGTGGAGAGATGCTCACATTAGTCGGGTCCATTAAATTGAAGATTACTCCACTTTTATATTTTCAGGATAAGGAAAAACCCCCGGAAAAACTGTCAGAGCTACCCAGCCTAAACGAGGTTAGAATTCTAACCTCCAGGCACATGTCACCGCACACCACGTAATTGTGCATGTCATGGAGTATAATTTTTGGAAATCTTCAATCTTCCACATTACACAATTATTAAAACAGTTTTGTAATCCAACCACAGAAGTTTATAAACTCAAATTACTAACAGGATGCCAAACAGTTCTGTATATCTCGTTATATCGTAAAAATGTATGAATATTTACTTCTATTTTAAGTAACTTCTATTTAATCTCATTCATTTTCTATGAAAAGTAAAATGTAAGTTCAAAGTAGTAAATATTTTCCCGAAAAACATAAAAAATGATGACTTATAACATGTTTTCCCTTGCAAGCTACTTCGGTTATAGGCAGTTATTTAATTAAATCCTCAGGGAAAACAGCTTATTTTACGTTATATACCTTGCTAAAATATATTTTAGCAAGAAATGCCTCAACGTTGTAAAGTACAACATTTTTACTTTATCTACTACGTATGCTAAGAAGGGGAAGTATTTCATTCCATCCAAAAACCCGATACCGAGATTTCACCGGAAATGCATGTTTTTAGGTGTGCTGAATCCAAATAAGGCATTTTTGGAAACATGTCCGTGTGTGTGTGTGTGTGTGTGTGTGTGTGTGTGTGTGTCTGTGAACAGTATAACTCAAAAACGCAAGGTCGGATAAATACCAAACTTGGTGTTTGAGTTTAGTATCCTCTAAGGATGCGACACGAAGATTTTCAATAAACCCCCCCAGACTACCTTTTACGTGGAACATTTTTTTGAAAATTTTGAATTTCTAAAAATGGCTCTAACGGTTTTGATTAAAACATCGTGTATTTAAGATATTTTCATGGCAAATTAAATGTATACCTTGAATTTTCTGGAAATGTTTCCACAAATCCTCTTCATTCTGAATGACTTTTGCATAACTGGTAAACCGTACTACACAATTGTACTACACAAAACATGTAGGTTTCGTTAAAACACAATTTATGCCATATACATTTTTTTTCCGAGTGAATCAATTTCCGAGATATTCCTTGTTATACGTTTGAATTTTCCAATACTTACTTTTCCTCGATTGGAAATTCGTTATTGGGGTTTATTTTTAATTTATTTATTTATTTTTTGTATGTCTTGGACATGCAAAGAGAATGGAGTGCTCCACACAGCAACCATCTCATAAAAGATTTTACTATCGCTTAAAGCCTACCATATTCCTCTTGCACCTACAAGAAAATTAAATCCTCGTGGAAGAGGAAAATAATATACTTCTCTTAATCTTCGGCAACAGCCGCCCGTCCTAGAATCATTTTCACCATCATCGCAGTGCAAGTTACCCTTTTGAATCCCGCAGTGGTGTCCTTTTGAAAGTGTACTCCTCGTGCAATTGGTATTATACTAATGTTCATTATTTTATTTTGTTTTAAAAGTTAAATTGAACTCTATAATATGAACGGAATATTTTATTGAGAATTCACTGGTGTTTTTTTTCGCAAAGTGAGAGTAGTATACATGACCTTGGACCAGATGGCGCGTGCCACTTAGGTTTAAAAACAATTCCCTGTCAACCAAATGCTGGACCCTTTAGAAACAACGGACCTGACACTGGGTTGGAGATTGAGAAAAATGGCTGCGGTAGTTGGTGGTGATTCTTGAGGTGCTTACACACGCTAGCTGGTGTGTTGTGCTTTCGATGCCTGTGATTTATAGTATTTTAGTAACTACGGCAGTTTTTAATCACATTAGCGAAGCAATAGTGTTTGAAAACTTTTATGTGTCCAATTTAGGAAACGGCAATTATCCCAGTCATGTGTTTTCAGTGTCATGTGCTTTCCACGTGTTACTTATATTTACTAACATATCCCATGCAGACTAGGGCTACATTAAATGTAAAGTATATATTATACATTTTTACTTTCTCTACTACGTATAGTAAGTAGGGGAAGTATTGTACTCCACCCAAAAATTCGATACCGAGATTTCACCGGAAATACATGTTTTGAGACCCCCTGAATCCAAAAAAAGCATTTTTGGTAACATGTCCGTGTGTGTGTCTGTGTGTGTGTGTGTGTCTGTCTGTGAACAGCATAACTCAGAAACGAACAGTCGGATAAGCACCAAACTTGGTATTTAGGTTCAGTATCTTCCAAGGATGCGGCACGAAGGTTTTCAAGAAAATTCCCCCTCCCCAGAGTACCCTTTACATGGAACATTTTTCGAAAATTTTAATTTTCTCAAAAATGGCTCTAACGATTTTGATTAAAATATCATATGTTTAAGATATTTCATGACAAATAAAATGTATATCTTGAATTTCCTGGGAATATCTCCAAAAGTTTTCTTCATTGTGAACGACTTTTGCATAACTGGTAAACTATAAGAGATAGACAAAAGTTTACTACACAAAAATGTAGATCGCATTAAAATACACAATTTATGTCATATACATTTTTTTTGTTGGGTGAACCATTTTCGAGATATTGCTTGTTATTCGCTTAAAATTTTCGATACTTATTTTCTCAAATGGGAATTCGTTATTCATTTTTTTTTTGTCTTGGATATGCAAAGAGTACTAATCTGTGGGAAAGGGAATGGTGCTGCACCTAGTAACCAGCTATTAAGAGATAGGTATGTGCTTAAAGGCTACTGTATTTCCAAATTGGCCTTGTAAATATATTATCCCCTTACATGTACAAGAAAATTAGCAATAAGATAGTCTGCAAATGTTTATCTCGATTAACATGAAGTAGATGGATAATAAGCGTTTGTAAAAATAGTTTGTACAAGAGTAGAAAAAGTCATGTGAGTGTAACACATCAGATTTTTAATGTATCTATTTGAGAATATATTTGTATCATGGTTACTGTGGTGAAATAAAGAAGAAATTGCTACAGTTGGGGACGTTATAGACGTAAATATACTTAACCCTAAAACATTACAACACCGTTGTGTTCCCGGGTGTAAATCGAACTTTGGTTATAATGAATAAAGGTGTAATTAATTGTGATAAATACCTTAAAATATTCTATAATTTAATTTGTGTTATAAAATATATTGAACTATGTATATTTTGAGATACAATAAAACAACAATGGATATGCGAATGTGTATGTGTATAGTGAGTCACAATGATTCTCATACACAGGAATATTGCCATTCATATTTCCAAAATATAAATATTTAAAAGAAAACGGATCATAATCATAAATCGTGAACACTTTACACCTTCGAAGGATTCACCTGTATGCATACATCATGTAGTTTCCGACTTTGTTATAAGAAAGGATAACTTTCCTTGTGATGGTTCTTTTATAACAGTTCCAAGTTAAACTGCAGAATGATGCATTTCTAACATCTTTTTTTAAAAAATCAACTATCGTATGTATGCCCTTGTGTTGCTGCATGCAAATTTTTAGATTGCATGAATATAATTTTGCAATGTTGTTTAAGGTTATGCATTTCAGTCATATTTCAGTGGTTTCAGATTACTTATTTGTTATCTGTCAGTGTGGACTCTCTTTGCAAAAGCTAGTAAAGAATGCTATAAGTCGCTAAGTAATGGGTATATTTTTTTTAATAATTATTGCAATCTTGGAAATGAAAATCTTTCACTAAAGCAAAAGCAAACTTCCACCCTAAAGCTTCTAAATTTAGTAGCTAATTGCTGTAAAAACTGCATTTCCTGCATCAGCCATTCAGTGTATATTTCGTGTATATAACATAGGTACAGTGCGATAAACATGTAAATAGAGACAGGTAACTTTGAGTGAACTCAATCAGTGTCAACTGCAATATTAGAAGTTCTGTTTCATGCAAGTATTAAGTGCTTGCATTTTATAAAGCTATTTCCTTTGTGATTCAAATATGTAGCTGTAGTTTAGAAATGCTGCTAAATTATAGCATGCAATACTGTATACTCCACGAATGTTGTTTGAGGTTACATATTTCATTGGTCGCCAGTTAAAGTTAAAATGCATTTTAGTTTACTTTTAGGATAGTGTTTTTGTGTACAACCGAGCATATATATACGATACGAATGCCCTTGGAAGAGGACGCCACTAGTTTTGTTGACAATCGAGGCTAGGGATCAAAGGGGAATGGGGGGTAATGCACAGTGGCACAATGAAAACAGTACTACATTAAAGGTCTCAGCCTCGCAACTCGGAACTGCGGATGTTTCCTTTACCTGAAATGCCCCGCCAACTTGTTTCATAACCGTTTAGTTTCTCTTCCCACCACACTCACTCACATTGTGGCTAACTAGTAGTTGTATAGAGATAATCACGGTACGTGACTCTCGCTCGGGCAGGCACTAACCGTTGCCCCGGCTTAAACACCAGTGAAAGTTCAGTACTACTAAAGTAGTTGATCATTGCTGTGAGTACCGCTGAACGTAATCACTATTCTTCATAAATCTGTGGATAAATGTAAAGTAAAATTCAAATACATCAACCATACAAGTTTAAATTATTCTTGATCAGCTTACAACCTTAGAATTGAATTCTTTATTTATTTGGTTAATACCGCGATAAAGATTCAGCTAAACAAACCCAAATTTGTGCTTTATTCAGTCTTTAAAGCTAGAGGCTTCGATTGAATAAGCTATCTCGATAAGTAAGTTATGTTTATACAGTAAAATTTTGAACGGTATTTACAATTTGCTTTGGATTTCAAAGCAATGTTATTGGAGGCAAAAGTAACAACATTTGTGGTCATATATCGGGCTGAAACGTCGACAATGGCCAAAATGAACCAGAAACATAAACCAAATTCTAAAGGAAGATTATAAGGTTGGAAAGGTAGAATCAGACGACTGAAAAATTTAATGCCATCGCTGGGAAGCGGTCAAAACTATAAAGCTCGGGACTTAAACTAATTTAAAAAAATTGAAATTGAGTTTTATTTATGGAGGCTCTTTAACTACTATGGTCCTTAGTGTACCCTTCTATATTGAGCGCGAAAGGCCGGTAAGTTTACTCAGAGACCTCTTTATCAGGCTTGAGGTTCTTTTACGTGCCGTAAATTTATAACACCGGACCACCGGCTTTACTTCCCTTCCGAAGGAAGCCATGCTAAGGGTTTTTACGCCCGAAAAAATCCATCGCCCTCCGCCGGGTTTGAACCCGCGAACTCGAGTCTAACATGGTAACCACCACACCACGGAGGACGACAAAGCAATTACAGAATTATAAGTCGCCATTAGGGTATGTCATTTCAATACAATTTGAGACCTCCTTGTGGTTTACCGGGAAAAAATGAGAATTAGTTGGGGAATTTAAAGTTGTACGGGCGTGTTGCCATGGTGGCTCAGTAGCTAGAGCAACCGGACGGAACCCGGGAGATTCGTGGCTCAAATCCCGGCGGTGGCATTGAATTTTTCGGTCGTCTGATTCTACCTTTTCAAGCTTATTCAACACACGAATTGTGTGGAAGAACAATTAATTCAATTATAAGAAAAAGTTAAGTATCAGTATGGAGCGGGTTGGTTGAAGAATTATGTAATTTTATTATCCGATGAAATCAAACGGATAATAAAAGAGAAACTTATAGCTAGATTCACAAAAGCAATTGGTTGCAATGGTTGGTAGTTATGGTGAATGTATTTAAAGCGATGTGCGCAGGAATGTTGAAGAAAATAGCTTATACACCAAGAAGGAGAGCAAAATCTCTGAATGAGTTGGCTTGTAGTGTACTACAGGAATTAGACATTTTGAAGGTGAAACAATGGAGTGAAAAAGCCTGAGTAGCGTTGATTGTCAAGGAAGCCTGTAGCGCCCGATGAAATTATAATCTATTATGCGAGAATCATGAAGCGTAAATTATGTTTTCAGTTGCAATTATAATCTCACTATGTATTATACAATACACTTATACAGTTGTCCATTACCACTGATCAGATTCAGTATGTTTATGACGCATTTCTTTCAGAACGGCCACAGCCATTAAAAACTCCAGAACTGCATCCTAGAACTTTTTCTTCACTTCTGGCGATTTTAAATCTCGGATACAAGCTATAAAATGGGTCAGCTCCTTGTAATTTTGGAGCGGTGTCGGCGGAAGCGCGGCCGTGGTGTAATATGAGATGTTCCATCCCTGATCTCGGGTACTGTCTCTACTATTATTTGAACCACGCCGGAAGTAGGAACACGTTGCCACAGAGAGAGTACCTCAGCGGAACGACTGTGTGTGACCTACTTTTGAGAACAAAAGTTTCAAAATTTTCATCTACATTTCTCCTCTTTTCAAATTTAGTGATGTACTTTGGCTCATGACAGTTGCGACTCTAGCTTGATTTCATTACCGGGTAAGTGCTGTACAAGGTGACTTGGAGTTAGATTGATCAGTAAGTAGGGCTGCATAACCGGTAGGCGTTTTCGCTTTTACTGATGAATGCAACGATATAAACTCCTTGTTGCGGTAACAAAGTTACTGGCATACTTTATGTCACTGCTAAAGGCATTAGCTTATCAGAGAAAGGAAGCATTCACCACAAATGCAAAGGCTAATGTTTGAGCGGTATTATTGTCCTTTTCTGTGAACTCCCTACATTTTAGGCAACGCATCATTGGCAAGTGATACATCGCATGTTTAAGATTCACCAATATTTCCAGTATAAGTATTGCCAATTCAGAAACAAATTTCCGAAGCGCTCGTGCTATCGTTGATCCCTTGTTAGGGAAACTGGGTTGTGACAACGGTCCGATTTTCACTGCAGAAACGCTCTTTAAATAATAGCAATTATTTTCAGCTTCCCTTGTTTGGATATTGATATGCAAATAGGTCGTGATGTCGCATTCCCTTTGTATTCTATAATTGTTTAAAAATATACTTGTTCCAGCATATATTGCAATAAGATGTTTGAAAAAAGGTCTCTAAACAAACATAATCAATCTCTTCATTTAGGTGTCTTATTGTGACACAGTTTTAGCTATAAGTTATCCGTTTTACCATAGTTGACTGAGAATACATGCCTTAATACATATAATGAATTGATTAATAATTTATAATTAAATGGGCTAACCATTTCTATCAGAACAGAGAAAAGCCAGTCTTAACAAATTCTAATGAAACAAATCGCACATAGATTACAAGACTAAAATGGGATACATCCAACTTACACAGTTATAGCATCTGCATGCCCTCCTGTCTAAGTGCCAAATGAGCCTAAGTTTGCCCTAAAAACAAAATTACATGTTTTCAATAAAGTTTCATAATATAAAAAGCTGCATATATCATCACACAGATTTTTTTAAGGTTAGCCAAACTTAGAGACGATGTATTGCAGTTTCTGCATGAAACATATACTTTTAAAACCTTTCTATGACCAATTCAGTTGTGTATTAGATGAATTTTATAACCGTTCGGATTTGAAGGAAAGCATGAAATTTCATGGACTTCTAATCTATGTAATTAAAATGTATTATTTCAGGAGAATACGATGTCATTCATTTTACATTTCTTATTCATTTGTTTATGCGCGCACACTTTTGAGTCATGTATTAAATTGTACCTGGAAATGCACAAACTGAGATTGCAGAAAAATGTAAAAGTCTAAACGCAAGCTCCATTTACTCGTTTTAAAAACTGTATTATTTTGGGTGTTTAAATTTAAATGAAATATAAGTCACAATTGGTGTATTTGTTATGCTTTTTTCTGTAAGTGCAAAAGCCCAATAACACGCCGTGAAGTATAGACAAATGTCTGAAGCTCTCTTTTAAATCTGAACAATCTGTTTTGGGGCGTTTAAATTTATAAAATAATAGTGGAGGCGAGGATCGGACACTCTTAGGGTTTTGTTCCCTATTATGCTTCCAGTAAATGTCCTGAATTACACGGACAGTTTAGCTACTTTTATAGTTACTTTTTATGACTCAGATTTACTACACTTTTGTAAACTGGCTGTTCAAGATATAACCGCAAAGCTTTATATACATGTGTGAAATACCAATAAATATGAATATTTAACTATCTACAACAACATTTAAAAATAGTCAGAATTTATACACATACAATTTTGGTGAAATATGAACTTAAAGCCATTAAATGAGAAACATATTGTTATTTGAAAAACAACTATAACTTCAGAATTCATATATTTTAAAATCTTTAATTTATTACCTCCGCTCCTTATCAAATAGGATGATAATACTATTATACACCTTCGCTGGAGTACTTATGGATTTTGTTTTGAACACGTAGTTAAGTTTGTGTTCCTTTCTGCCTCCTTTGTTATTTTTACTTTCTCTACCACGTGCATATTAGGTAGAGAAGTAGATACTGCATTCCAACCAAAAATTCGATACCGAGATTTCAAGGAAATACATGTTTTGAGGCCTCCTGAATCTAAACAAACATTTTTGGAAACATGTCCGTGTGTGTGTCCGAACAAGATAACTCAAAAACGAAAAGTAGGATGAAGATTAAAGTTGGTATTTAGGTTCAATATCTTTCAGGATGCAACATGAAGATTTTCAAGAAGATTGCTCACCCCAATTTACGCTTTACATGGAACATTTTTCGAAACTTTTTATTTTCTAAAAAATGACTCAAACAATTTTGATTAAAATGCCATATAAGATATTTACAGGACAAATAAAATGTATATCTTGAATTTTCGGGGAATAGCGTATGAAGTCCTCTTCGTTCGAAAGGAATTTTGTATAATCTTGTGTAACTGGTAAACGTTAAGCGATAGACGAAAACGTACTACCCAAGAAAATGTAAATTTCTTTAAAACACACAATTTACTTCAAATAAGTTTTTTTGTGGCAAAAGCCGTTTCTGAGATATCCCTTATTGAAGGTTTGCATTGTTCATTTCTTGGTCATTCTCATAAAGTTCTTTCAACATTCAGTTGTTTCTCGCGATTGTATGGAAACAGTATGGAACTTTAAGGCCAGCATATAGCGTCCAATTGTTTAACATTTGACTATCGCTGTTCTCTTTGTATCTATAACGAAATGTGTAACGTAGCTATTCCTACAAAGGTTTATTTGGATTAAAATGTACTAGATAGAATAATAAACTTTATAAGAACAGTTTGTGTACCCGCTAATAAAGATAAAGGGTATAGAAAGGCATGTAAATATATCACATCACATTTTTTTTAAAATACCTTTTCTCATGCCATGCAAAGTGCGCTTTCAACTAATGACGTAAATTTGTGCTCTTCACCTCCGTGCGTTGTTAACTGTTTCTTGGACACTGCAGCAATTGAATCGTAGGCGTCGTTGACTGCTAACCTGCTTGCACTAATTATATGGAAATATTTAACTCCATATGCTTGAATATATGCGGTGAAGCTGGGAGGTGGAAAAGTGCTAAAGAACGGGTGAAGCAGTGTGTGTCATACTGGCGCAGTGTTTCTAGGCATACTCACCCCATAGCTTGAGAAGGCAGTGTTTTACTGATACACTTGCAATCTTTGACTTGAATGCGACAGAATACACGTGCATTATAAAGTGGTTGTTATGATTGACATTTAAGCTTCCATATTAGCTATTTTTATCATTTCTGTTTTGCTAACAGCAAGAGCTCTCCAAGCACAAGAGAAAGCCAGTACAGTTTGAGATAAATTCGGCAGACAAGTAATATGAACAAATCCTATGTGTTGCATTCACATGAGTTTCCCTACTCATTCATCTACAAACTATTCTTACAAAGGCTTATTCTTTTAAGTACATCTTGTTAATCGAGATAAACTTGATTACATATTTCGTTGTAGATATAATAAGGATATAGTGGGATAAAGCGAGTCATATTTTTAAAAAACGCATCGCTATGTGATCGCTTTGACTTTCCGTGCTCTTTGTATGATCAAGGGAACAAAACGAATAGCGACTTACTAATTGAAAAAAGTATAAGTACTTGAAAATTAAACCAATAACAAAAAGTTTATCATAAATGGTTAAAGAAAAAAAATGTTATTTCAGAGATCAGAATTTTGATTTAGAAAGACTTTGATCTTAGTTTTTAGAAATTATACAAAAGTCATTCAGAATGAAGAGAATTTCACAGATTTCTCGCAGAAAATTCAAGCAATACATTTTATTCGTAATGTAAATATCAAAATCGCTGTGTCCATTTTGAGAAAATAAAAAATAAGAAACAAATTTCCAACAAGAGAGTGGTTTGGAGTAGGGAAAATTTCATGAAAATCTTTGTATCACATCAGAGGAGTATGTTGTACTTAAATTCCAAGTTTGGTATTTAGCAACTTTAGGTTTTTGTAATGATGCGTTTGACGCACGTGTGCGAGTGCTGAACTTTTACTAAAAATCTGAGGACACATTCACAGTTTATTTTATATAGCTTCTACAAGCTATTAATTCTAAAGTTTGTTTTCTACTTAGTTCATGTTAGTTAACCGAGGTAAACGTTTTCTGAAATAGTTTGACTGCAAATTTCGTTGCAGCAAAAAGCGATATACTGGGTACTGAAGCAATAATCAAACGATTGAGAGAGGCCTTGGCCTTGAAATTACATATTCTTTTTATTAAATTGCGGGAAACTGCACTTGAAAAACCGACAAAGTAGGTATTGAAAAACTCAAACATAACAAGGGATATCTTGGCTGATACTACCAGAAAGTTATTTGAAATAAGCTGTATGTTTTACATATATATTTTTTGTATAGTAAGTTTTTGTCTATCTCTCGTGGTTTGCTAGTTACACAAAATATACAAAATTCTTATGAATGAAGAGGGCTGCACAGGCAGAATATACGTTTTATTAAACATGTAATCTCTTAAATATATGGCAATTTAATCGAAATCGTTACGGCCAGTTTGAAAAAATAAAAAATAATGAAAGTTTTCCTTGCAAAGGTTAGATAGGATGGAGAAATTTTCTTTAAAATCTTCGTTTCGCAACTTTGGGTGCGATTAAATACATACTAAGTTTGCTATTTAACGATATTTCGTTTTTGAGTTATGTTCACACACACACACATACACAGATAAACGACACGGGTGACCAAAGAGACACCGACTCGTGATTGCGAGGTCCGCGGTTAAAATCCCGCCAGGATCGTCCTCCCTGACTGAGGTTTTCTTCAGGTTTTCCTTAGTCCTCATAATTGGCAAATGCCGGGGAGGTACCTACCCTAAACTTAGGTCTGGAACATTTCCTTCCCAAAACTCCTTTGCAAATTATTTTATTGCATGTATCGTTAATGTTCACTGCCTGTGGAAAAAATTGAGTTTTACTTGTGGACGCTCATTAACTACTGTAGTTCTTAGCGTTCCATTCTATATTGGGCGTGAAAGACTGGAAATGTTGCTCAGTGGCCTCTTTGTCAGGCCTGAAGTTCTTTTACGTGTGGTAAATCTACGACACGCTTTACTTCCCTTCCGAAGGAAGCCATACTAAGAATTGTATTCCGCGATCTTGGAAATGTACCCCTAGACGACGGAGGACGACATCGACTGTGGTGCCGTATGTGGTAAGAACGATCAATAAACATTAGTAAAAACAAATACACGCAAGCGCGAATCTTTTTCTAAATCTGCCGTTTTTGGGTTCAGGAATTCTCAAAATATTACTCCCAGTGAAATCTCGATGTCGACATTTTGGGAGGAACACAATATTTCGTCTTCATATCATAGGTAATCGGTGGAAAGAAATATTTTTAAAGTTTTCATTTGGCACTCCCTCATAGTTTTTGGCTCCTATCGGGGTCACCCATTTGCCGCACTTGGAAAGACCTATGTAATACAATTTTAATAAAGTAGAATATCAGCTTGCAATTTGTCATGTAGTAGTAGTAGTGGTGGTATTTATTGAGTACTTAATATTACATTAATTGCGTAACACAATCGCATAGGTCATAAGACCGTACATGCTCTCTAGAAGAATACCTGGTCTGTAAACTTGACTTGCAGAATCGAACAGAAAACAACTATTTTATAATCACAACACTATGTGCATACACATAAAATGAAAAATACTCTGAATCACACACACATACACACTCAAACGCACACACACACTCGCACACAAATGCTCAAGTACCACATATGTTAAAGAAAATTTACATAAAAAACTTTTCCCTTAATACACGTACTTCCATTAAGTATGTGCCCAAGTTTGGTCAGTTTTGGCTGTTTAGAATCAAGTCCTAGCATGTTGTTCTTTTGTCTGTTGGAGTTCAAAAATACTTCCGGTAATAATTTTTTCCTAACTTCCTTCGTGTGCACGCATACTGCCAATATATGCGTCCAGTCTTCTTCTTCCCCACATAATGGACAAATCCTCCTGCCATCATCATCAACAATCTTGCGAGCTTTCCACCCTCCCAACCTAAGCAAAGCTATTCTCGTCCTCTGTTTTATACCCAATTCCAAAATATGTTTCCTTACTCCCTCCAAATTTCATTTTGTAACTCCAATGTTGATCTTTGTCTACATACAGATTCTATTTCCTGCCTGTTTATATCACATAGTCATCTTTTGACTTTCTTCACGGCACTGTATGTGTTTTCATTATCCCTTTGCCAGATGTCGTTTAAGCCAATTTTTGATAATCCCTGTTGTAACGCCGCCGCCCACCATTTTGGATGCTGGTATTTATGTTGCTCCATCCTAACCAAGATCCCCATTACTGCACGAATAAAACGAGAATGGCTGTCCTCACTATGACTTGCCAAGCGTCTCGGAATGTATCTGAGTGCTCCTGACTCTATGAAACACTAAGAAGTAGATGAATGCTTCCGGCACGTCCCTTGAAGTCACACTAATTTATAACTCGTAATACTTGGGTGCCGATGATTAGAGCATCAAGCAGATGCTTATCTCTTCTCTTTTATTTATTTTTTCTGTGCAGTGCGGAAGAGTTATTTGGTTCATAATTTGTGGCTTAGTGATATGTTTCAGTTGGAAATACGACGGCAGTGCCTAGACGCTGCCTCTTTTCATAACACTGTATGTTCTGCTAATGTAATTTCTCTAATTTATGGGGCCAAAATTATTGCAGTATGGAAGTTAACCACGAGGAAGAGCAAGGCTGGGGGGCCCTGGGGGGACACTTGTGAGTGTCCCCGTCTTTACCAAGGACATGACCTGGTTCTTATGGAATAAAATATTCCTCTCCTTGGCTAACAGCTTCCGCTTGTCGAGTAGAACTAAGCATTATTTATGCTTCTCTATGTCACCTTGCTGTGAAAGGCTGCCTCACAGCTGTTTGCTTCTCCGACTACAAACTCCAGTAAAATTCTCTCCATTCTTAACATGAATAACTTCTGCTATCGTTAAAGGGCATAACATGTTACATTTTTCTAGAAGTATGAAGCAAGAGACCCACTAACGTGAAAGGTACAACAAGACTTAAATCATTTCGGGGTACGATTACTATTTGCTAAACTTTTGCATAGGTTTTTCCGTGTAATTCTTGTAGAATCACACCGTCTTAAATCCGGTGGTAAGTTTGTAATAGAATCAAGCTATTCAGAGAATACTTACAGAAGTGAGAAAACTAACAATCTGAATTTGAGATCAAACCTGGCTCAGTCATCCAAAATAAACTTTTCAGTTGAAGACCGCAGGGTAAGTATTTCCAAAAACTTAACAACTGAATTAGCCAAAATTACTCCTGTTAGACCTCCACCTGTAAAAGGAAAAATAAATCCTTTATACGATTAATCCTTTTTCTTCGAGCAAGTTTTATATGTTTAATTAGAAGATTTATATCAAATTTATATTACTTATTCTAATTAGTTATAGTCTTTTCGATTGGAAATCAATTATACTTTCTGATAAGGAACGTTATCAAGACTGTCTAGGAAAATAAAATATTGTGTGCTTCATTGGAATTAGAATAGCTACTTCAGCGATGTCAATTTTCTTTGAAACTGCAAGAAGATCACAATTGATTAGTCACTATTCAATGTTTTCATATTCAGATATTAAACGTATTTAATAGAATGCAATTTATCCTGTACTTCTCCTTTCTTGATTAGATGTTATAATCACCTGTTCCGGTTTCTATCATCCATCCATCCACCCATCTCCTACGAGGTTTATCTAGATCTCTCTTTCCAATCGGCCGATAATTCATTATTTTGTTTTGGTAATCTATTTTCTATCATTCTATCAACATGATCCTTCCATTTCATTCTATTTTCTTCTGTCTTGTCGTTAACTGAAAAGATTTTTAAATCTGATCTTATTGTCTCGTTCCTATTTTATCCATTTTAGTACATCCCTTTACATATCTCATGAACTTCATCTCTATTGCCTGTATGTGTGATCTCTCTTTCTTTTTTTTATTTCTATCTCTTTTTGTCCATAATTTGGACCATATATAAGAGTAGGCGCAGCAGTAACTTTATATAATTTCATTTGTGTTTCCTTTCTTGTTTTTTTCCTAAAGTTCTTCCAAGATAGTTTAAATCTATTAATCTTCTGTAATTTATTGTATTTAAAAGTTTATCTTCATTTACATGTCTGTTCCGAAACCAAGCAATTCACAACTGATCTCTTCCTAAGATGTCGAGTGTTTCTTCTCCCTTGGGATTTATATTCATAAAGTTCTTTAGGAATGCAAACTTCCTCCATTCGTATCACTGCTCATGCCACTTATTTCTATATAGGTCTTATCATCTCTGTTATTCCCATAATACCTAGTTACTCTCTAATTTCCTGGTTCCTTTTGTGATCCTGCAATTGGTTACCTACCAATGGTCCCAACAATCGCATCTCGGCTGCTTCAGTTCTTCTTTCTATACTGATTGTTAAAGTCCAGGTTTCTGCACCATGAAGCACAGCCAACACTTTATAAATTTCAGGATCGTCAGTAAAGGTTTATAAGTTTATTAATTTATTGAGTACCAGTATTTCTTGAAGATAATAGTTTAACAATTTGTTACATCTGAATATCGCGAGCAACTAAGCTTAAATGGTTTATTTTCCAACACATACTTTTTGCGGAATGACATTCCTTGCATATGACGTATATGTTTTATTTACAAGAGACAAACTAACCATCCGTCCCGTATTTTAGGGACAGTTCCGAATTTAGAGTCTGCCGTCCGTTTTTAATTTAACTACTACTTACCAATGATAGGTATAACAAGAATTATATCCATCCAGAAATACGCTATCTATAATTCAATTGAAATGCAGGTTTTAGATCTCCTGATCAAAAAAAAAGTTAGAAAAAGCCCAATGCGCGTGCGGTTCTGTATATGTATGTGTGTATGTATGTGGTATGTGTGTGTACGTGTCAGAGAGATAGAGAGACAGGGGAGAGAGAGAACATAAGTCAAAAACAAAAGTCGGATAAATATCAAACTAATATCTAAGTGCAGTATCTCCCAAGAATGCCGCACTAGGATTTTCCTTCCATCCCCTCATAGAACATAAATATTATTCTGAAATAAATTGAAGAAATTATTTTCATCAAAAATACTACCACAAATTATGTAATAGAATTACTTTCATCAAGAATACTACCATAAATTATGATGTTTCATTGCTGATATTGTTATTCATAATTTTATCACATCTTTATCTTTAATCATTATTTTAGAGTTAACAATAAAATTTCTTGTTCAATGTGTTTTAGTCTCACTGTCGTCTTTATCCTGTTGTAAAGGAATATAATCACTATCAATTGAAAGCTCATCTTCTAGGGCTAAACTGAAAGGATCTTTTCCTTCTGATTCAATATCGGGGAACAATTCAGTCATCCTTCATCATCCTTCAGCTGTCTCCGTGCCACATTAGTACAGAAAAAACGTAATGAAATTAACACACCTCTAATTAAAGTTATTAAAAAGAGGATTTTTATCGAATTGTTGGGCACTAGAAAAGAGAGTGTGAACTCTATATATGGGGTATGAACCCATTAGCTTAGATTTAGCTTACTTTTCTTATCACAAATAAACCAATATATGAGCTTTCAGGCTTTACGAGTATTGCTGATACATGATACTTCATAAATAACAGTGAATTATTTTTGAATTAGCTGGAAACAACAATGGATCACTAATTTTTATTTGCATCGGAACAATGAAAGTATTAGTTTTAACACTGTAGAAGCAGGAAAGTCGAAAATGTACCGGTCAAATTGACCGGCTTGCTCCTAAAAGTTAGCAGTATAAAATTAAAGAATAAAACTTTAGAGGCGCCTACAGTTACTAAATTCATGAGAACTCATAAAGTTTCACTTTCTGGGGTCAATAGTATGTACCATGTACACAATTATAAACAGTTAACGGCTTAATTTGATCGGTTGGTCGTTCTAGTGCTAGTATGATTTGTGTTTTACCATTACTGTCCTTTAGGAAATCTTGCTTTTGAAACATGCTGTTGCTGAGGTTGCGGTAGACACTGAGTTGTGGGGGCATTGTATCCGTGTAACCTGTTTAGCAATCATTGCAAAGTCCATTTCGCAATTATGTGGCTAAAACAAATGACATGAGTGGAAGCGTCGTAAAAGGAAATCGTTTTGTTTTGGTTTTGTTCCTGAATGCTATAAATAAGCTTCTATAAGAAGAAGAAAACAAACTTAGCTTATCTGGGCCTTCTGGATCTCTAGGAATGTACCTCCGCGAAAGGTAAACAACGTTGGTTCTGCAATCAGTAACATGCCAAGAGCCTTAATATGATAGAACACCCACAGCAATACACTTTGCGATGTGTTAATACGCTGTAAGTTAACTGCACGGTTCGGGAATAAAAAAAATAATGCTCTGGTTATCAATAAAAAATTAGGATCCATATTTGAAGAAGCAGCTAGTGCGAAGCTTAGGATTGTTGCACAATACTAGATTGAGTAAACTAGTTATTCGCTAACTTATGGCAACCCGTTTTTTCTTTCTCTACTACGTATAGTAAGTAAGGGAAGTATTGCATTCCACTAAAAAATATGATACCGAAAATTGTGTGTGTGTGTGTGTGTGTGTGTGTGTGTCTGTGTGTGTCTGTGTGGATGTGTCTGTGAAGAGCATAACGCAACAACGAAAAGTCGAAGAAATACCAAACTTGATATTTAGGTTCAGTATCTTTCAAAGATGCAACACAAAGATTTTCGAGAAAATTCCCCCACCCCAGACTACTCTTTGCATGGAAAATTTGGATTTTCTCAAAAATGGCTCTATCAATTTTGATTAAAATATCATATATTTAAGATATTTTCATAACAAATAAAATGTATATCTTGAACTTTCTGGGAATGTCCCCAAAAGTACTCTTCTTTCTGAATGCCTTTTGCATAACTGGTAAACCGCAAGAGATAGACAAAAGTTTTCTACACAAAAAAATGTACAGTTTGCTAAAGCACACAATTTATGTCATATACACTTTTCCGAGGAATTCCGTGTTATTTGTTTGAATTTCAAACACTTGTACTTTTTTCCAAATCGGAATTCGTTATTCGTTTTCTTATGTCCTGGACATGCAAAGAGAATGGAATGCTCCACATAGCAACCAGCTCTTAAAAGATTTGACTATCGCTTAAAGTTTACCATATTACCCTTGCACCTACAAGAAAATTAGCAATAAGTTTCTGCACATGTTTATCTCTATTAACATGAAGTAGATCGAGAATAAGCGTTTGTAAAAGTAGTTGGAACGAAAGTCACGTCAATATAAAACATCAGAATTTTCTGCAGAAATGCTGGCCCTATCCGGCATTAATTGAAATATGGACTTCTCTAATATTTGTTGACACCGGTAGAGACCATGAGCATATTGCAGAATTGGGATTGAGTCAATCCGTGTCAGAAATAACAATATCAGAGCATTCATTCTACAGTACTGGCGTAAATGTTTAGGAAGGATATGAGAAAATATAGCGATTTCGGCGTTTGGAATTATCATGGGTCAACATCGCTAGAAAATGAAATCTCAGCAGGATGTTCAATTTCCTGTTCATCACTACGTATAAAATCGCGGTTCACGCTCTGCTAAAAGGCAACTTTCCTACCTTATATTATGACGTCAAAGACAACCAAGAGAATATCGTATATTTAGATACATTTGGGTTAATTTGTCTACGGGTACAAAGTATTTGGAAATACATTTCCCACTTTTATTCTTCCCTTATTTTTGGCCAGTCAAAGTCCGGGTAATCTATGAGGAATTCTACGTTAGCTCTCATCTCTCTTTCTCTTGAATGTTTTTCTATGTTGAATGCTATCCTAACTGTTCTAAAGGAGCACTAATAAGTGAATAATCAAGAGCGAGTGCTTATCTTAATTTCTTTAGGTTAATTCTCCAAGTGCCGTTGACCAAATACTGGGTCGCTTCAATACTCATCAAAGCTTTTAAGCTGTAAGCTATATCTTAAAAAACCTCTTGAATGCAGGAGAGACTCGTGACTAGAAAATAATTAAACTGATGCTATTGGTCAATTTAGGCTTAACAGGGAACAATTTTTACTAGTATTGGAGACTAATATTGTTAACATATTGTCCTGAATTTGTTCATTACACTCAAAATTATGAAACAAGCAGTGATAAGCTCAGTAGTGTGATTTTGTTTCTGCCATTCCCCAAACCGCATAATGCAAACCCTTTTAACCACATTAGATACTGGCAATGATTTTATATGGGTTTTTAAAATTCTGCAGAGAAAGCATTTCTGGTAAAAAAATCTGATGTGTTACACTCACATGACTTTCCCTACTCTTGTACAAACTATTTTTACAAACGCTTGTTCTCCATATGCTTCATGTTAATCGAGATGTTAGTCTTATTGCTAATTTTCTTGTAGATGCAAGAGGAATATGGTAGACTTTAAGCGATAGTCAAATCTTTTAAGCGCTGGTTGCTATGTGGGGCATTCCATTCTCTTTGCATGTCCAGGACATAAAAATCTGAATAACGAATATGCGAAAAAGTATAAGTATTGGAAAATTTAAGGGAATAACAAGCAATATCTCGAAAATGGTTCAATCAACAAAACAAACGTATATGTCATAAATTGTGTATTTTAAGGCGATCTACATCTTTTGTGTAGTAAACATTTGTCTATCTCTTATGGTTTACCAGTTATGCAAAAGTCGTTCACAATTAAAAATACTTTTGGAGACATTCCCAGAAAATTCGAGGTATACATTTCATTTGTCATGAATATCTTAAACATATGATATTTTAATCAAAATCGTTAGAGCCATTTTTGAGAAAATTAGAATTTTCGAAAAATGTTCCATGTAAAGGGTAATATGGGGTGGGGGATTTTATTGAAAACCTTCGTGTCGCACTGAACCTAAATACCAAGTTTGGTGTTTATCCGACTGTTCGTTTCTGAGTTATGCTGTTCACAGACACACAGACACACACACGGACATGTTTTCAAAAATGCTTTTTTTGGATTCAGGGGGTCTCAAAACATGTATTTCTGGTGAAATCTCGGTATCGAATTTTTGGGTGGAATACAATACTTCCCCTACTTACTATACGTAGCAGAGAAAGTAATAACAGTTGCTAACTTTATATCGTTTCACTTAGCAACAAGCAGGATTCTGAAATTGACAAAATAAAAATCTGATATGCTACATTCACATGACGTTCTCTAACCTCTATCCCTTATTAGTGGGAATACAAATTATTATTCTTTTCCTGTATACTTCATTTTAATCGAGATAAACCTTTCCGGAAATAGCTGGATTACACATTTTTTTATAAATACAAGGGGAATAGCGATAGTCAAAAGCTTTAGAATTGGACGCTATACGCTCGCTTAAAAATTCCATACACTTTCCACGACTGCGAGAAACAGCTGAAAATTGACAGGACTTTAAAAAAATGACTAAGTATTGAACAATGCGATCCAGTAATAGCGGATAACTCTAAAATGGCCGCATAAAACCTATTTCTAATCGATTGTGTATTTTAAAGGGATCTACATTTTTGTGTAGTACGTTTTCGTCTATCGCTTAACGTTTACCAGTTGTACAAAATTCCTTCCAAATGAAGAGGACTTGACAAGCTATTCCCAGAAAATTCAAAATATTTATTTTATCAGTCATGTACAGAGATGCCCAACCTTACTGAGAGAGGGGATGAAGGGAGATTCCCTTCTCATTCATTTCCACTCGTACTGCCAAGGCCTAAAATTTGATTGGTTTAGCTTGTCCTTTAGTATATGGTATAGGTATTAATCAAAACTGTTATCACAGTTTTTCAGAAAATCAAACATTTCGAAAAATATTCAATGGAAAGCGTAGTTTGGGGCGGGGGGATTTTCTTATAAATCTTCGGGTTGTAACCTTAGAAGTTGTGAACTTCAATATCTAGTTTGACATTTATCCCACATTTCGTAAGTGTTTTTGGGGGGGATTCAGGGGGCTCAAGACATATGTTTCCTTTTCCGTGAAATCTTTATGTCCAATTTTTGGGTGGAATGCAATAGTATGTACGTGGTAGAGAAAGTAAAAATGTATGAAAATGAGTTTCTAAAGAATGTGCTTTCATTAGATTGTTTTAATAACTGGATGTATATACAGTAGAATACACTCTTACACTACACATTAGTGGTCATTTTGAAAGGTTTTAAAGCATAAATATGAGGCTTGTCTCAAATCACTATTATTGAAACATAAGCAAAGCGTTACGAGTGTAAAAAAATCTGATGTGTTAAATCACATGACTTTCTCTACCCTTGTACAAACTATTTTTACAAACGTTTATTCTCCACATGTTTCATGTTAATCGCGATATCGAGATGTTAATCTTATTGCTAATTCTCTTGTAGATGCAAGGGGAATTGGTAGGCTTTAAGACAAAAAAATGAATAACGAATTCCCAATTGATAAAAAAGTATAAGTATTGGAAAATTTAAGGGAATAACAAGCAATATCTCGAAAATGGTTCACTCAACAAAAAAAAATGTATATGACTTAAATTGTGTATTTTAACGCGATCTACATTTTTGGTGTCGTAAAATTTTGTCTATCTCTTATGGTTTACCAGTTATGCAAAAGTCGTTCACAATTAAGAATACTTTTGGAGATATTCCCAGAAAATTCGAGATATATAATTCATTTGCCATAAAAATGTTTTAAACTTATGGTATTTTATTCAAAATCGTTAGAGCCATTTTTGAGAAAATTAAAATTTTCGAAAAATGTTCCATGTAAAGGGTAATCTGGGATGGGGGGATTTTCTTGAAAACCTTCGTGTTGCATTTCTGGAAGATACGAAACCTAAATATCAAGTTTGGTGTTTATCCCACTACTGTTCACAGACAGACACAGACACACACACGGACATGTTTCCAAAAATGCTTTTTATGCATTCACTGCACCTCAAAACATGTATTTCCTGTGAAATCTCGGTATCGAATTTTTGGGTGGAATGCAATACTTCCCCTACTTACGTACGTAGTAGAGAAAGTAATAAATTTCTAGCAAACAATGATCCAAAGAAATGGGTTATTTGCTTACAAAAACCACTTCTTAAGAAACCGCTGTTTAAAAGCTGAAGATAACTAAGGGAAGCTTTTTATGGTATACAAAAAAAATGGAGAAATGTAAATCATACACAAAATGCAGCAAATATGTGCATTTTAAACCAAACCACAGACTTCTATGCTAAATAATTTCGGATATAAACGTTTAACTGAACAAATGCTGAAGAAGAGCTGAATTTTAAACCATTTATCAAAGTATTTAAAGCTCATGTTAAATACATTCTTACCATACAAAGTTAATAAACTATGTATGTACCAAATTAATAAAGTAATTAATCTGGTTAAAAACAAATCAAATATATTTTATTTATGCCAGTATTGTCCAATACTCTACCTTAACATAGAAAACAATGAGTAGTAAGAGCTAGAAATTACAATGTATAGGAAAGGGAGAATCACACGACTGAAAAATTCAGTGCCATAGTTGGGATTTGATCCATGTATCTTCCAGTTTCCGTCTACTTGCTCCAACCAATTGAGCTACCGGACAGAAGCCGAAAGATCTGTGCTTAGAATCCCGGCAATGGCATTGACTTTTTCAGTCGTCTGAGTCTATCTGTCCAACCTTGTCCTACACATGGCTTTGTAGAACAATTACCAATGTGTAGGAACCATGTGAGAGATAAAGCAGCAGCGGTAGTGCTCTTACAAGGAATAGTTAAACATTAACTGAAAAGCAGAAATTTAAATGCTATTTAGAGCCGGCTTGGTCTCGGCGCGTTGAACTACTCGCCAGTAACTTGGTGTCTCCTATTCGTATACTTCTTTCAGGCGCCAAACACAAGGTCGATCGTTCAAACTTTAACGCTCGCCCTTGCAACCCGAACTAGCAAAAGGAAACGCCACGCGTTTCTTCTTTCATGAAGGTAGCTGTCCTCACTATCGGAAGCGAATGAGAGTGAACAATTAGTGAATCTATGTTTGTGACATTGCGACTTGATGTCAATCTGCCAGGTTGCCCGCTTCTCCCTATCTACAGTAGTTAAAAGAAAAAAATTATTTTCTTGCATTCCTGACGCTAGACAATTTATATGAGGATTAGCGGAGAGTAGGTTGTCTGTGAACACTGCTACAGTCCATTATCTCTCACATAATATTGAACCGCTCTTAACTCTGTTGTCGTGCCGATCAAGGCAAGAAAAGATGACAATCGAGCTGTGTTTGCGGGGGAAAAAAGCGGTTTACGTCAAGAACCATTACCGTGTTTCAGTAAAGGAAAGACAGACATAAGCCTTTTGAAAATAGTTTACCTTAAGTGGCGGGCGCTCCAGCTAGAAAATAACAGAGACGGGTTTCCGATGCGTACACCACTTCAACACCAAACGTGCATAACGTGTTTTATTTACGAACTTATTGGCGCTTCTCAAACTGCAAATAACGACCAAGGCCGCACCAAAATGAAAACGCCATAGAAGCATGATCTGGCAGCAAAATTAAACGGTCCAGTACTGAAGCGTATACCTGTCTTGAAGGTAATAATTTAATTTTAGTGTTTCTTTCTCATAATTCTTTATGCTCCATGCGAGTTCTTATATGGTCATGACCAGACAACTTGCTGGATTACTATGATGTATATAACTGGAAGATGAAAGCGCAAAGACAGGATTCATCCAAACGCATGACTGATCTCAAAATAACTGAGGGCCACCGTGCATAAAAATTTAAAAGTAAACTGAAAAATGAATGAGAAAAATAAAACGTTAGTACTCTTGCGCATACCGTACACAAGACACAAGAAAATAATCTGTATAGTATTACTGACTGACATGGACACGTGAGCATACCTAAATGTCGTTACCGTAAAGATAGAGTTGCCATAGTCTGATAATCTAAAACCAGCACATTTTTACTTTCTCTACTACGTATAGTAAGTAGGAGAAGTATTGTATTCCACCCAAAAATTCGATACCGAGATTTCACCGGAAATACATGTTTTGAGAGCCCCTGAATAAAAAAAACATTTTTGGAAACATGTCCGTGTGTGTGTCTTTGTGTCTGTGTGTGTGTGTGTGTGTGTCCGTCTGTGAACAGTCAGATAAACACCAAACTTGGTATTTAGGTTCAGTATCTTCCAGGGATGCGACACGAAGGTTTTCAAGAAAATCCCCCCAACCCAGGATACCCTTTACATGGAAGATTTTTCGAAAATTTTAATTTTCTCAAAAACGGCTCTAACGATTTTGATTAAAATATCATATGTTTAAGATATTTTCATGACAAATAAAATGTATATGTTGAATTTTCTGGGAATGTCTCCAAAAGTATTCTTCATTGTGAACGACTTTTGCATAACTGGTAAACCATAAGAGATAGACAAAATTTTACTACACAAAAAATGGTCATCGCGTTAAAATACATAATTTGTCATATACATTTTTGTTGTTGAGTGAACCGAACCATTTTCGAGATATTGCTTGTTATTCTCTTAAATTTTTCAATACTTATTTTCTCAAATGGGAAATCGGTATTCATTTTTTTGTCTTGAATATGCAAAGAGTATGAGTATTAATCTGTGGCAAAGAGAATAGTGCTGCACCTAGCAACCAGCTATTAAGAGATATGTATGTGCTTAAAGGCTACTGTACTTCTATATTGCCCTTGTAAATATATATTCCCCTTACATCTACAAGAAAATTAGCAATAAGATAGAGTCTGCAAATGTTTATCTCGATTAACATGAAGTAGATGGAGGATAAGCGTTTGTAAAAATAGTTTGTACAAGAGTAGAGAAAGTCATGTGAGTGTAACACATCAGATTTTTATCATTAGATTAATCGACTTAAAGAAATCAAATTTCGAGGAGAAAGGAGCTCTAATGTAGGGGTAACGTGAATTTAACTAATACTCCAGAGTTTTAAGCACATACTATTAAAAATGTATTGAATGTAAGCGGTATCAAAACTTAAGATTTTTATGCCAATCGTATTTCTCAGAACCTGGAACAAAAGAAAGGAGCTTGTTATTATTCACAATAAGTTTTATGAAACTCACTAAAATTTATATTTTTCATATTGTATTTGCAGCATTGCATTAATTGATTTCACTGTTAACCTTTCCTTTCTTCTTTCCACTGAGCACTCATAAAGGCAAAAAAATTGAATCCATATTAGAGTTATAACAAGAATGGAGAAATAATATCCCACATTTTTAGCCACTCTGAGTACTACTCATTAGAAATGCAATTATGAATGACGGCAACCCATTTCTTATATGACAACAAATTCTCAAAATTATCATCTTGGACCCCACCTCCAAAATTAGATTTGAAGTTGAGTTCAAATGCAGTAAAATTCTTGGACTTTTGTCTTTTCGGTCGTTTTCATTTACCATAAAATCGCGGGCAGTCTGCGAAATCTGTGGCATATCGCAACGCTACAGAGGAAAGGGTGGCGGATTAACAATGCTGCGTAATAGAAACATTTCTTTCCTTCTGCCTAACTTTAACCGCAGGTAGCTATTTCTTAGTTCCGGAGTCTTGATAGCGGAAGTGGCAAAAAATACACCTGTTCTGTGGATTCATGGTGAGACAGCGAGTGGAAGGAGTAGGGCTGAACAGAAGGCCACTGAAGTTACAGTGAGCCGGCGGTCGTTTGTGCATTATGTTGCTCTCGGTTCCGGAATACATCTTTAAATCCCTGACTCCAGTTTTATTAGCACTTCATTTATTGTTTGATATTATATAGATGGCTTAAATACTTATGGGGGAAGCTCTATTAAAATTTCATTTTAATCAGAATTTTTAATTTTTTAATTTTATGAAACTTAGTTTTCTATTTCATGTAGTGTCATTACTTTTGCCCTGAGACAATGTTCAATCCACTACGGCCATGTATGTAATTCTAGTTGTGATGTATAAACATGAAATACATGGATCTTATTCATGTCATACACAACACACACTCTATGTTGAATTCGGAGAAGAAAAAAGGAAGGGGGAAGAGAGACAGAAAAACAATCAAAAGATAACAGAATAACAGAAAATTACCACATCCGTTTAATCACTGTTCCATTTAATATGGAAATTAGTAGGTCCTTTCTTAAACTGAGTTTCTTGGCTTTTCTTTCACTCATTACAGCTCAGACAGTTCGCGGCAAACTTCAACAGCACTAATATTTCATTTTTGAGAAATGCAACCATAGAAAGGTATTCACAAACAGTGGAATTACTTATGCCACAGCCTTCTAAACTAATGTCCTACAAGTTGTCCTCCCTGGTGTAGTGATTAACATGCTAGCCTCTAGTTCCCGAGGTCATGGGTTCAAACCCGGCGGAGGGCGATGGATTTTTTTCGGGCGTAAAAATCCTTAGCATGGCTTCCTTCGGAAGGGAAGTACAGGCGGTGGTCCCGTGTTACGGCACGTAAAAGAACCTCAAGCCTGATAAAGAGGCCTCTGAGCAAAATTATCGGTCTTTCACGCCTAATATAGAATGAGACGCTAAGGACCACAGCAGTTAAAGAGCGTCCATAAATAAAACTAATGCCATACAAAGCTGATTACATAAAAACTGATGAGATGCGGATAGGTAGATGAATCAGTTGATGCTTCCATAATGGGCGATTCGCTCAGGTTTTATCAACCTTATTTCTTAAGCGGCTGACGGTTTTCAAATGCCTCACATATACACGTCCCCACGGTCTCTTTCTCAACACTTAGATCTCTCATAAGAGACCCTGACATTGCGGGTGGCGTGTATTCTGATATTCCGGAAAGTCCAAGTTGTAATCTTGGTCGCCATGACTATTGGGTAAGTTTATTTTTCCCGGGGTTTTCCCTTGTTAGAAACAAGAAACATTTCGGAAAACCTAAGCTTTATCTCAAACTCATTTGATCATCATGTCGCTTCCCATACGATCAACCGCTAAGGAACGCTACAGTGCGGGGAGATTGCAATTACTGATTTGCTTGCCTTTCTGTTCAGTTCGTTAACAAATGTAGGCTACGAAATAAGAGTTACGGACGTGCAAGTATCTATGCCAGATAGTTAAATTTACGTAATTATTTTCTCTTTCTTCTTCTTATTATTATCACTATTATTATGCATTCAAGGTGTTTTACACCATCACTAAGGAACTGATACAAAAACGTTGTCTAGCAACAGCACTCTTTAATGTACCAAGTGGCCCAACCGCGCCGTATTTCAAGTGTGCAGATATCCCTTCGTGCCTTAAGAGTTGCAGAACTCAAAGGTGTAATTCCAAGTAAACACAGGTCAGTGGGGAACTGGCGAATTAGCGTAAGCGAGCTTGATTTCTCTCTCTTTTTTATGTTTCATTAATAGCCCGGCTTTAACTACAATGATCTTATCACAGCCTTTTCTTTGGAACATATGGTTGCTTATAGGCAATGGTGTTAATTCGTAATCACTTGTCTTTGGATTTCTAGTAAACTTTGTGTTTTAAGCATTAGATAACACACACACATTCACATTCTCATTCATACTTCCATACTATGGGGAGAATAGGGAATAATCTGATTAGAGAAAAACTTCCATCCCCAGCTGGGAATCGAATCCGGGACTCCTTGCACAGCAGGCAGGTGCTCTACCGACTGATCTACAGGGCCGCCGAGCTTCGTTCTACTGCTCTTGCGGCACTTCCCAGGCTTGCAATAAAGTGTACAGTCCGTGATGAAAATCAAAAACAGGCCGTAAATGTCTTAGAATATTTTCCACTTCAGTTACACAGACTTTATTTTCAAGGGAATAAACTCACTTTTTAGACTATAAAGTAACTAAAATGTTTTATTTGTCCTATACGTATCCGCCCATAGCTATTTTTTAAATTGTATTTACGCTGTTCTTGTCTAAGGACTGTAACGACAAACATGAGTGTTTCACTGCCATTTTTTCATTTGCTATTATAAAGGTTACTGTTACTATTATTATTATTATTATTATTATTATTATCATCATCATCATCATCATCTAATGGACTGTTATGCTGACTTAGCTCATTGAATAGGTGTTCGAAATTTTGCCCCTATTGATTGATACGATGTTCCAACTGTCTTCGTGTATCCATATGAACGTTTCTGTGAGCCACTGGTGTGGTAGTAGTAGTAGTGGTAGTAGTAGTAGAAGTAGTGGGTTTTTAGGGCGCTAGTGTTCCAGTTCCCCAATGATCTGTTGTCCCGTTGAGTTCTGCAACTCTTTTAACGCACGAAGGGTTATGTCAGATTCAGCGCGGTTGGGCCACCTAATATACATATGCTTGTTTACTCCAATGGTTCAAAAATGCAAAATGATGGTGATTCCAATGAATCAAAATTACAGCCTACATCAATTACTTTTCACAGAACGACCAAGTATTAATAACACAAGATATTGAGGATGCTTCACACACGATGAGAAAAACAACTGAAGAATATAAAAAGAGGGGACTTAATATTAACTTTAACAACACGAATATTTATTATCAACAATGAGCACGGATGAAAAATTAGAGGTTATCAATGAAGAAACTAAAATGGTCAATAAATTTAGTATTGGGATCAATCACATCAGCAGATGAAACTGGTAGATTATAAATAGAAAAAAGAATATGTGAGGAAACAAAAATTATTGGAATGTTAAACTTAATATAATGGAATAGTTTTAAATAGAACTAAAAATCATTTATAACTAAATAGTGCAAATTATACTACTATATGGGGCAGAAACATGGAAAATAAATAGGCAACATAAAAGAACGTTATTAACAACAGAGATGGATTTTTGGCGGGGGGTTTCTCAAACCTCAAGAAGGGGTAAAATTAAAACATAAAAAAGATTGGGCAATAATAGATGTTACAAAAGAACGTAATGGAAATGACTATAGGAGAGAAAAAAAATGGTTCGGTCATGTGAAAACAATGGGAAAAGAATTTTGTTAGAATGGGAAGCTGAAGGAAACAGAGGACAAGGGAAGACCAAGAGAACAATGGAGGGATGGAGTCCGAAGAAGTATGGCGTCTAGAGGACAGGTGAAAATGCAAAGGATATGGAGAAATAAAAGTATGCATGGATTGTAGAAAAACCACTGTGTGATAAGCAATTCTAAATAAAAACTACTATTATTATAGATCCACGATATATTGGCTTACAAATGCCAGTACTTTACTACATTTACTAAGTGGGGCATACGTATTAATAAGTATTTCCATTGAAACGTTGAATGAAGTCCTTTTCTAGATATACACTGGACATCTGCAAGTTTAAAATAAGTTTGTTTCTGGATAAACTCATTCATCTCCATTGAATATGAAACATTTCATTTGAAATGCTTTTTTGTGAAAATGATACAATAATCCTTTCTTCTAGGCTTGGAAAATACGTTGCGTTATTCATCTTACTCTCAGCCGGTTAAAGAACCAATACCATTAAGAAAAGCCACTCTCAGAACATTTTCTTGTCTGAACAGCTATTTGCTGAATATCAGACGTCCGCATGTTTTACTCTCGGCATTCTAACAATAGTTGAAAAGCTTGGATTCGACCAGGAAAACAACTTGTTTCCTCACAGATATTTTACAGAGTAGTAAGATTTCATTCCACATCATTCTTACTTGTATGACACTACTTGGCATTCGTAATTAGACACTCATCTGGCTGACAGATCAATTATAAAATGTGTTTTGTTTCAATGCTGTGAAATTTACTTTTTTCCAAACTTAAACAGCACGAAAATGAAACTGTATGATCCAGTAGTTCTTTTCAGACTGCATGTTTACCAACATTCGTAAGGAAAAAATCTTATATAATAACGTTTATGGATGCAACAGAATATTTGTCTCATGCTAGATCGCACTTCAGCATTTTACGTTGTTAAACCGTGGCGGAAAAGTTGATGTGTTACACTCACATGACTTTCTCTACTCTTGTACAAACTAGTTTTACAAACGCTTTTTCTCCATATACTTCATGTTAATCGATACAAAAATTTGTAGAAACTATCGTATTGCTAATTTTCTTATAAGTGCAAGGGGAATGTGGTAGGCTTAAGCGATAGTCAAATCTTTTAAGAGCTAGTTGCTATGTGGAGCATTCCATTCTCTTTGTATGTCCAGGACATAAAAAAACAATAAAGAATTCCCACTTGAGAAAAAGTATAACTATTGAAAAATTCAAAAAAATAACAAGGAATATCTCGGAAATGGTTCATTGGACAAAAAAAAAAGAAGATGTGTGACATATATCGTGTGTTTTAACAGGTTCTACATTTTTTGTGTAGTAAAATGTCTATCTCTTACGGTTTACCAGTTATGCAAAATTCATTCAGAATTAAGACGACTTTGGGGACATTCCCAGAAAATTCAAGATATACATTTCATTTACCATGAAAGTATCTCAAACATGTGATATTTTAATCAAAATCTTTAGAGCTATTTTTGAGAAAATCAAAATATTTGAAAAATGTCCCAACTAAAGAGTAGTCTGGGGTATGGGGATTTTCTTGAAAATCTTCGTGTCGCAACGTTCAAAGATACCGAACCTAAATATGAAATTTGGTATATTTATCCGACTTTTCGTTTTTAAGTTATGCTGTTCACAGACACACAGATACACACACGGACCTTTTCCTAAAAATGATTTTTTTGGATTCAGGGGGCCTCAAAACATGTATTTTCGGTGATTTTTGGCGGTGGAATGCAACACTTCTCCTACTTACTATAGTAGTAGAGAAAGTAAACATGAGAATAACGACACAAATTATCGCTTAGTGTACTCCATCTTGTATAATTCTCAAAGCTTTCTATATCCATTTACGCAGACAGCATAACAACACATGTTTGTATTACGGCATAGTGAACAGGTAAGCTTGTGTATATCATTATAGATTTCATTTCAAATTTAAATCACATTAATTTAGTGTCTAAATGGTGCAGAAAAAAAACATTAGGCATTCGCCAGGAAGGTAATTTCCTCACTCGCATCGAAATTCCAAACTCGCCTATGGCTCGGTCATGAACTTTTCATTATTAAGGAATCGTAGCAGTTTGCGAAAATAACTATTAACACGTATTTCTTAAACTGTTCTAGTTGGTTACATTGAGTGACTTGAATCTTAGTAATCAAACATATATATTTTTTAGCACTTACAGTTGTGTTTCTTCCACTGTGCTTGAAATCTCTGAAACTAAAATGTTGCTACGTTTTACAAGCTAATTCCTATTAACGGAACATATACAGGATTTATTCAACAATATTGCTTTTAATGAAGCTGAGCATCGTCTGCTGTTGTGATTTTTAAAGTATATAAATGTAATGATATTTATTGGAAAAGCAGAATCGGACGACTGAAAAATTTAATGCCATCGCCGGGATTTGAACCACGGATCTCCCGGTCTCCGTCCGATTGCTACAACCACGAGCTACCATGGCAACATGCCGGTACGACATTAAATTCTGCAACTGATTCGCATTTTTCCCGGTAAACCACAAGGAGGATCTCAAATTATATTGAGATGACGACTTACAATGCTGCAAGTACTTTAGGTTCCAGGCTTAATAGTTTCGACCACTATTAGATCAATTAATGGATACATTAACCAGGAGATCTGTGGTTCAAATCCCGGCTATGGCATTGAATTTTTCAGTCGTCTGATTCTACCTTTCCAACCTTGTCCAACACACGGCTTGTGTGGAAGAACGATTAATTCCAGTAATGATATTTATCTCCCAAAGTTCTACAGTGTCGGAAAGTTTTTCTACTTGGTATTGAAGTCCAGTTCTCCCTTGGTGGTCTCCAGCTGCAGATCCTTTAAGGACTGGTACCAGGATGTGCATGACCGTATTTGGTAGCTATTTCCTCAAGTAAAAAATATTGGGTTGAAAGGAGCAGTAATGCGGTAGGTACTTCCTAATTTGTTTCTTATGGTTACCTCTCAAGCCGTGAAGTTGACTTTTAAACAATACTACTAATTTGTGTTTGTGTTGCAATTTATAACCTGGTCCATACACTGCAACAGCAGTTTTGTTCTGTAATGCAAGGCAGCACGGCGTATCAAGAGACCATTAATTTTACGTTGTGGTATAAGTTATCAGTATAGCTACTTATCTTTTCATAAGCACAAAACGTTAAATCTTTTCATTATACCTATTTGAGGGATTAAATGTGCTTTAATAATACAATTTGTGCCCAGAACCGGTAGTTTGTTGCTGTTTTATGACTCTAATGTTTAATATATAAGCTCTTCCACTTTTGAATTATGGTCGACTGGCGAAACAGCTCGTGGATTTATCTTTTTATGCTTACAAACACGAAGGTGATACTTTTCAACAATGGGTCAAGTGAAGGGCAAAAGTAATACGTATTACTCTGTCTAAGTCGCCAAGGGTTGTCATCAGCAAGAGCAGTTATCGCCATTTCCATCTCATGTCTATCCGCTTGCAGTTGATTATATTGTGACAGGTTTATCAAAGAATATCTTGATCATTTAATATTCTTGATGTGTTTCAAAGCGCCTACAGAAAGTGTAGGGGAGGTGTTATGGCAGTGAGTTGTTTAGCAACCAAATAAAGCATTCCGTGAAGTATGATCTGAATCGTTCCCCAAGGCGGTTCTGGTTTGACTGCGCTCTTTCGCCGCCGTGGTTTGGAGACATTATGCCTATCAGACTGCGATCTTCTTTCGGTGCAAGTCCTTGAGTAAAGATTCTTCTTAGGATTTTGCTCGTTCTTAATACATGAATTTCAATTGGATGGAAACTGAGGTCATTATTCTGCACAACTTCATTTAAACCCTTCATTATCTCAAGTCCATAATCGCTAGTGGTTCACCCACTATGTCGAACCATTACGAATACATCAATAGTAACTTCTGTTTTTTGGAGTTTGGTGTGTTAAACATTTTATATGGTAACATAAGGTGGTTTAGCGAGATCTGGGCATATGGGAGATTTCGACATTTTAACAAATTTAACCAGTTCCTAACCGAAAAAGCTAGAGCTACGTGTAACGTATTTATTACATGTTTATTGTCAGTGCATGGTTGGGTATTGGAACTGGAATTCTTTAATGACATGCTGAATATTTTCAAAACAAACACAAGGTTAGGTAAGTAAAATGCCACTGTTCTACAAACTATAAATTTGGTAAATAATCTATTGTAGTTTGATGTGCTGTTAATTAAGTTTCAGGGTACATACTTTCGTTGTTCATTCCCTAGGGCTTAGAAAAGACAGGAGAACTGAAGTCGCTGTAAAATGTAATGTATTTGAGACTGTTATCCATTGACCATCAGTGCAGCTTGTGCGATCCTGACGTAGCAGTTGAAGATCTTGACAATGGCAATAATAATGGGCCGTTATAGCGTACGAAAACTATCGGAAGCAGCTCAGGAAAACTAAGAAACAAAAAGTAGGGCTTCTCCGCAAAAATAAGTATATCAATGCTCGACGTAAAGGTATGGGGGGGACCCAGTTTGTGAGATCGGCTGAATAATCCAAGTAATTCTTCTGCAGTGGATCTTACTACGATGTCAATGCTAGAAAACCTGCGTGGGGTAAAGTGTCAAAAATGGTTTCACGTGGCACTTGCGATAAATGTAAATAGTGAGGAATTCGTGTGTGACCAATGCAAATAACTGCATTATTATTTATTGTTGTTTTGTAGGTTCAAAATGTGTGTTGTAATTACATATTGTTCAAGTTATTTTCTCTATTCTGATATTGTGTCGAAATCTCTCATTAAATGAGATGTCAGTACGTTAACATCGACTTAGTTTTTGTTTTAATACTGTTATATAAAATTATAAAATCGGCCCTAGATACATTAACTATAACGAACATATCTAGGAACCTTCGTGAATAAATTGGAGTAAAATTCATTAGAATTGGTTACAAATTAATGTATTTTACCTTAGGATGTCCAGATCTGCCTATACCACCTTATATGCCAAGACGACCAAAACCTTTGTGGGTGTCTGAGTGAACACATTGAGGGGAGGATCTGAAAAATTCTAGCGGCGGCCGGAGTTCCCACCAGAGATCTTTAACTCGTCGTGCCGATACACCTACACGTTGAATCGACGTGACAGCCTCTCTGGTGTGATCCTATATACCCGGAAAATCTCTAGAGCAGCGATTGGAAAAATATCGACGCCACACAAACGCTACTAGTATAAATGTAGCTATTTTACGCCCTTAGTCCACATTGCAACGCAGGTAAACCAGTGGCACGATAAGAGTAGGACTAGGTACGGAATGGGACACTTAGGTTTGAAAGATCTTTTGTGCCTAAATCCCTGACAGGGTGCCCCCAGGAGGGAGGAGTGAGGTGAGAGAAGACAAGGCGGTTAGACCAGGAGGCACGACAGGGCAGAGGGCACGATCCCCACGTTTTACAGATTGAAACTCCCCGAATGGCAGCTGGTACAAGGCGGCTCCCCTCCCCCCTGCAGGCTTGCATATCTCAATGTGGGGCCCGGGACGGAGATCGCCCCCATTCCGGGGGACGAAGGGTTACATAGAGCGTCCTTTCCCCCTGCCATGCCACGCCGAGACTTACGCCAACACTCTCAACCCTGAAACAGACCGAGCAGATGAAAGGTGAAGTGAAATGAGAATGGAGGTGAAATGGAGGGACAGGAAATTCAGGGGATATAATGAACTCATTTCTGTCCAAGTCAACCGAACCCCGATCTTTGTATTTATAACAAAATGTGTAATATAGCTATTTCTGCAAATTTCTGTATATTTAGTTTAAAATGTTATAGGTAGAAAAATAAGTTTGAATATAAATTATTTGTATACCGAGTAATAAAGGTAGAGGGCACAGAAAGTCGTGTGAATGTATCACATCAGATTTTTGCTTTCTCTACTACGTATAGTAGGTAGGGGAAGCATTGCATTCCACCCAAAAATTCGGTACCGAGATTTCACCGGAAATATATGTGTGCTGAATCCAAATAAAACATTTTTGGAAACATGTCCGTGTGTTTGTGGGTGTGTGTGTCTGTGTGTCTGTGAACAGCTTAACTAAAAAACTAAAATTCGGAAAAATACCACACTTGGTGTTTAGGTTCAACATTTTCAAGGATGCGACCGAAGATTTTCAATAAATACCCCCCACGCCAACTCCTTTATATACATTTTTCGAAAATTTTTATTTTCTAAAAAGTTTGTTCTAACGATTTTGATTAAAATATCACATATTAAGGATATTCACCTGGCAAATAAAATGTATATCTTGAATTTTCGGGGAACAGCCTGTGAAGTCCTTTTCATTCGGAAGGAATTTTGTATACTCTTGTATAAGTGGTAAACGTTAAGAGATAGACAAAAACGTACTACACAAAAAATGTGGATCTCTTTAAAACACACAATTTATTTCAAATATGTTTTTTGTGGCATAAGCCATTCTGAGATATTATGGTTCGAATTATTCATTTCTTGGTCATTCTTTAGAGTCCTTTAAACATTCAGTTGTTTCTTGTGATTGCATGGAAACGATATGAAATTTCAAGAGCAGCATATAGCGTCCAGTTCTTAATCGTTGTCTTAATATGTTCTCTTTGTATCCTAATGAAATATGTAATGTAGCTATTTATGCAAAGGTGTATTCGGATAAAAGTGTAGTAGATAGGAAAATAAGCTTTATTAAGAATGGTTTGTGTATCCGCTAATAAACGAGAGAGGGTGGTGAAAGTCATATGAATGTATCACATCAGAATTTTTGTGTTGCTCTCAGACTAGCTTGAACATATGTAGGAAATGGGGTTATTTACACGACTGTTTGAGATTCTTCAGTAATAACATTATAAACGAATATTTAGTAGTCATTACCAGGCATAGGAATTTCTAAGCATTAAAGTCAGGACGAAAATAAATTAGGTTGAACTGTCACTGCTATAGACAAGGACGTGCAGCTAACAAACTACCCACATCCCTTGTATCGCCTTTTGGCGTTTGCAGACAGCTCTCTGACAGCATTTTAACCTGTTGTCAGTGACTCTTGGCCTCTGTTGTTTTACATTCTTTCTAGTGATAATGGTTTGAGTATAGATAACTTGAATCCAGCTGCTTAAGAACTCCTATGCCTCGACATTACAAATATATTCTTTTTCGTAATACGGGGCTATTAAGTAACAAACTAATTATTTCGAAAATAAAATGTTAACCCCGTCAAAATATAGAAAGAAAAAGACAGCGCTTTGAATAAGCGTTTCACAATTTAAATAAATGTAATTCTAGTAGATATAAAGTTGATCCTAATGGTAATGTACAAGTATCATTAATGTACTTTAACAAGCAGATATATAGTGATAAATACTTTAACTGAAGGTTAAGCTCAGTAGCTTATTTTTAAATAGGTTCAGAACTTCAGAAAATTCTCCTCCTGGAAAAAACACGACAAAAAGATTGTGAAAAACCTATTGGTTTGTTTGATGTCTGTTCACAAACACATTAAGTATTTTCCCATAACAAACTTGAACCCTTTTATTAAAACGTTTTTCTATTAATTTTTCCTCAATCCCACTTAGAATCGATTTATTCATTTTTCTGTACTTTGCACCGTTTACAGCCTGAGTTGCAGTCAATAATGCAGCGCATTTTACTATATGGAAAGCACGCTTCAATACATTACAACCAGTGCCGGCAGTCAGAAAGGTGGTCCTCGAAACTTCCAGGCTAAGGGGTCCCAGCTTTTGTCATATTGAATTATGTCTTTAATACACTGCGCTCTTGTGTTGCGGAAGAGCAATCTTGGCTGCATTGTTTGTTGTGGACTAGCTAGGGACAAGTAAACTTGAAGTAAATCCCTACAAGTTTGAACGAAACCCGTGTTGCAAACGAGACAAGTGAAGTGGTGGGCTATTACCCAGCCTACCCAGCAGAATTCAGTCATAATTTCTTACATGCTGACCACTACTCTAAGATTTCACGTCTAGAGAGACGTCTAGAAATTTTCAATCCGCGGTTCGATTTAGGGCGGCGACTATTGTAGCTCAGTTTTCCGTAATTTGAGATCCGAGCCTCAGTCGTGACCAGATTTGATGTGTTTAGTCTTTGTCTATACATAGCCTTCATGAAAGGATAACTTCATCAAGTGTAGGAGAAACTTCCAGACAAATTATTCCAAATGTCGCGAAATGCGAAATCTCCTATCACTGATTCATTTCCTTTATTGACGCAGTCTGAAATATGATCTCAAATAGAAAATGTATGTATTTAGCCATCACACGGAAGAACAGACTGCATAATCACAAATACATTTACACGAGTTTAACTAACATTATTGTATTTTATGTTAATAGAGATAAATGTTTGCAGAAATAGTTTCATTGTACATTTTGTTCTAAGTACAAAGCGGATAAAGCGGTAGTCAAATATTTAAAAAGCGGATCGTCGTACGTTGGCCTTGAAATTCCATACTCTTTGCATGACATCGCGAGAAACATTTGAATGGTATCACACTTTAGAAGATGACAAAAGCATTGAAATATTCCAACCAGTAACAAGGAATATCTCGGAAGTGGCTGGTGCCACAGAAATATTTGAAATAAAGCGTGTACTTTAAAGAGATTCGCACTTTTTGTGCAGGAGGCTTTTGTCTACCTCTTATGGTTTACTAGTTACAGAAAATAATATGAAATTCACTCCAAATGAAGAGGAACAGGCTATTCGCAGAAAATTCAAGATATACATTTTATTATGTATGTAAATATCTTTCCGAGCAAGTGGCGCCGCGCTGACGTGTGCGACTCGCAATTGACAGGTTCAAACTCCCGGACCGACAAAATGGCCGAAGTCAGTTTGGTAAGTCAAAGTCAATATCAACAATAAATTAAAAATTATAACAATTCATAATTATAACTCTATTTGAAATTTTTATCTGAAAACAAAAAAAAAAAGTATTTTCTGGAAATTCCTTTATCATTGATTTAAGGAACTTTGGAAATAAGCTCTTCAATGCAGTTCCAAAACAACTTTTAAGTCATTAGAGCCGTATTGCAAATGTATTTCATACATGCTTTATATGGGACATGCCGCTTAATAGCAAGATTTGATAATTTCTACTGCTTATTCTGTTTAACACTTTACTGCATGAAAAACACATAGCTACTATTATGAAATATCCCATATTTAGAATACATTTTTGCCTTAAACTAGAAAAATAGTGTTATAATCGTTTTAGAAGACATAGAAACGAGTTGTCTTTATAACCTACATCGCCGTTGCTTTATAACTTATTTCCGAACTTGCGCATAAATTCTATGTTTTGTTGTTACATGTAATTTTTACATTCCTACCTGGAACAAATTCTCCCAGCAATTAACAAAATCTGCGAAAAAGCCATATGCATACTATTATTCAACAAAGTTAAACAGGGATGTGGTCTTTCGCTAATTGTAAGACCACCATGGCTCTGTCACCCACGAAGATCTAGCTGTCGTTTTTATAAAAAAGAAACCGTGAATGTGAAAATCTTCAGTTTCATTAAAGCTGCAGCGCGTGCCAAAAACAGTTGGACAGTCACGTCTACTTGTGAAGCTTTTAGAACTATACGCTATACGTTGACCTTAAAATTCCATACTCTTTCCATGGCATCGCAAGAAAAGCTGAAAGCCCACAGGACTTGAAAAGAATGACTTGAGCAATTCGAAACATTAAAATCGGATATTTCGGAAACGGCTGATACTACAAAAAAGTTATTTGGAATAAAGTGTGTGTTTTAAAGAGATTTATTTACATTTTTTGTGTATTACCTTTCGTCTATGGTTTAACGTTTACCAGTTATGCAGGATTCTATAGATTTCCTTCCGAATGAAAGCTATTCCCCAAAACTTTAAGATATACATTTTATTTGTCGTGTAAGTATCTTTAATATATGGTATTTCAATCAAAATTTTTATAGCTATTTTTCAGAAAATCAAAACATTCGAAAAATGTTACTTGGATTTTCTTACAAATCTTCAATTCGCATCTTTGGAAGGTACTGAACTCAAGTACCAAGTTTGGTATTTATTCGACATTTCGTTTTTGGGTTATGCTGTTTACAGACACACATACTCAGATTTCTCTACACATCCATTTTTATTCAGGGGACCACAAAACGTGTATTTACGGTGAAATATCGATATAGATTTTTTGGTGGAATGTAATATATTCTCTACCTACTATGTACGTGGTAGAGAAAGAAAGTAAGAAATGGTTTGCTTTAAGAACTTACTTTGTGCATGACTAGTAAAACAGTTTACAGTGTAAGTTTTGATCTTAAGGTGAACCTAATTTCCTTTGCTTTCTATCATCGAACTGCGACCTATTTTTGTTCATTTTCTTGATGCTGCAGAAGATTTGATTGGAATATTTTCTATAAACAGGTTAAAAAAATTGAATAAAACGAAATACGTAAGTTTTTCCAGTAGACTCCTGTGGTATGTTGCACGACAGTTTGAACAAGTATTTAACAGTATGCTATCGATAAGAAGTAACAAGTCGGGTCGTAAAACACCACGTTTCTGCGATAGTTGTTCAATAATTACTGAGATTTAATCTTTGCCTGTTTTGTTTCAGAATAACTGTTTACGTATTTACCTGTATCAGATACTTGCAATTTGATACGACGATGCATAGCAACTAATTATTCGTCAAGCTCGACCTCTAGCGCGGAAATCATATAGAGATATCAAGTAGATAAAAAACGTATGATAGATAATTTAATTTGTTACAGCGCAATAAAAATGAATGGTGGGTCACGCAAGCAAGCAATGAGCGGCCTAGAGGTGGCCATGGAAACCTGCTCTGCTGTACACGGTGAGGGAAAGGGGAGGGAACGAGCAGCAGCGAATCGAAATAAATTCTGTAGCAAGTCACACAGACGTTGTTAGCAACTCGCTCGCCCTTCGGACTTTATTTCACGACGTGAGCAGAATCAAACTTTCTGCTCAGTAGTGCTGAGTTTTTTACGTTGCCATTTATAGCGCTGCTGGAATTCAAGGAGGCAGGATGCTTTTTGAGAAGAGTTTACGCTTTTAGCTGACCCAAGAGTCTGGAATTCGGTCGTTGTGGCATTTATGTTTGAGTGACGCAGAGAATACAGCTGCTGTTACAACGTTTCTAAGAATTGTTATTGTGCTGTGCTACTGATAAAAATCTGATGTGATTCATTCACATTACTTTCTCTACCCTCTATTGTTTACTATGGGTATACAAACTATTCTTACTGAAGCTTATTTTTCTATCGAATACATTTTAATACAAATAAACCTTTGCAGAAATAGCTACATTACACATTTCTTATAGATACAAAGGGAACAGCGATAGTCAAATGTTTCGGAACTGGATGCCTTAATATTCCATACTGTTTCATGCAATCGCGAAAAGGAAATGAATGTTGGCAGATTTTTTCACAATGACCAGAAATGAGCATTTCATATCTCAGAAATGGGGCTTATGCGACTTACTTGAAATAAATTGTGTGTTTTGAAGAGATCCACATTTTTCGTGTAATACATTTTCGTCTATCGGTTAACGTTTGCCGGTTATACAAGATTCTACAAAATTGCTTCCTAATGAAGAGTACTTCACAGCTATTACCAGAAAATTCAAGATATACATCTTATTTTTAATGTAAATATCTTTAATATATGGTATTTTAATCAGTCGTTATAGCATTTTTTTAGAAAATCAAAATTTTCGAGAAATGTTCCTTGCACAAGGTAGTTTGAGGTGATGTTTTTTCTTGAATATCTTTGTATCCCATCTTTGGAAATACTAAGTCTAAATACAAAGTTTGGTATTTATCCGACATTTCGTTTTTGAGTTATGCTGTTCACAGTCCCCACACCAGATCTTTTTTCTAAAAATGCTTTTTTGGATTCAGGGGGCCTCAAAACATATATTTCCGGTGAACTCTTGGTATTGATTGTTTAGGTGGAATGCAGTATCTTCTCTACCTACTATGTACGTGCTAGAGAAAGTAAAAATGTTACCAATGAATTCTGCACGCTGAGTTTTCGTTATTTGCAGAGCCTAAAGCAGGATTATATTATGGGCCGGAGAGGCTATTGATTGTAGCCGGAAATAATTACTGTAACATAAAACTATATTATATATTAACAGACACCTTTAATGTGTATTTTAAATGGTTCAATCTTAATTATATTTTCTCTACCACTTAGGAACCTAAGACAGATAAAGTAGTGCATTTGACCCAAGAAATCGATGTAGAGATTTCACCAGAAATACAGGTTTTGAGGCCCACTGAATAAAAGAGAAAATATTGTTACACACACGCACAGAGGGGGAGAGAGAGAAAGAAAGAAAGAAAATGTATGTGTATATATAAATGTCGAATAAATATCAAGTTTCACCCATTTTTAAGGATGCATGGAGAAAATTTTCAAGAAAGTCTGCTCCTTAAAATTCTAATTATGAAAAAGCTGATTATTTTTTTAGCTTCCTATATATGATTCTAACGGTTTTGATAATTAGAGTGTACATCTGTGAATAACCGAGCGGGATGGCTCAGGCGGTATCGTCTGTGGCCCGCATCCGAAGGTACAGGGATCGATCCCCGGCGACCGTCCACTCTGGCTCATGGGTTTTTTCGTAGTTTCCCCGGGTCGCCAGACGAATGCTAGGGTGGTTCATTTTCTACCACGACTCTCCTTCCTCTCATTTCCTATACCCATCATCTTCCTTGTCATCCGTTTCAGGATTGTAGGACCAGGCGACGGTGTTTGCGGTTGGGTGGTGGTTTGCGCTCTGTAAAGGTTTCTTCCCTGCTGCGGTACTGCTCAGTTAGGTCCCTCCTCACCGAGGGGCTCCGCTCCGGGGCACCCTGGAGGTTGGTGGCTTGTGGCAGGGACCGTGCGGAGTGGAATGCGCTCTATCTGGAAACACTAGGGACCCCATCCATGCTTGCGCCCTTCGGCATCCGATCTGGTCACCCTTCGGGTCTCTCCCCTCATCCTTCCCTCTCAGGGGTCACGTTGGAATCATAAAGGGCCGACTGGTCTGCGTGCGGTGCTCTGCCCCGGTTGCGGGAGCCCCTCCGTGATATTTCCTTTGCCTTCCTTTCCCTGTACATCTGTGAATAACTATGAAGTCCTCTTCATTTGCATCAATTGTTAAGAGATAGGCAAACACTGGCTGCATAATAAGTATAATCCTCATTACATATATAACTCGAGTCAACCTTTTCGAAATATTCCTTGTTGTAAACTTACATTTTCCAAATTTATACTCATGCTCAATGTAATGGAATGCGTTTCGAAATGAGCGATCCTTCTCTGCTTTTTTTTGTGTATCAGCTCATTGAAAACAAAACTGACTTGTAATGTAAACAGTTATATTTAGTATTCAAGTCGTTACACTTAAAGTGCAGAGAGATTACTGTATATCTTCTAAATTTACAATACTCCGACGCGTCATATTAATGAACCAGTCATGTCTCCTCATGTCTCTGAGGATTCCTTAATCTCCTCCACTCTACCACTCTGGAGGAGATTTTAGCAACAATTATGTTGTAATGTGGGAAATATCTTTCAGATATGGCAATAAAGGAAAAGCTTCATTTTTGGGGTTTGAATTATTTGTAATACATCTGCAGTGCGCAGTGCAGATGTCACTCAATTCTCCGGGATAGCTCAGGAATCGTGGTTTTTGGGTACTATGGCAATTGTATGTTCACCACAATCTTACTCCTAGCAAGGTCTATAATTCCGCTCTTTCACGATTTCTGTGCTTAATGTCTTAAAGAAGTGAGGAGAGGGGGAGGAAAAAGAGAGAGATTAGAAACTTAGTGTTAAATCCCACAGAAGAAGAGAAAATATTGGCTTCAAAGATTCGTTAGTCTAATTACAGACAAAAAGGGCAACGTTGTTGCCTTCAGAATGAAAGGGAGATTTCCTTTTCTGGTAGAAAAGAGACTTCTAGTTTTTGCTCTGTACTGTTATGTTTTAAAGAACTTACGTGCTTGTGTAAAACACATACGTGTGAAAGCTGAAAGGTCTTATGGTTAAAACACAAAGTCAAAGAGCCACAAGGCTAGGTTTATGCCCTGCTTGAATAAGATTGCCCTGCTTTGCCCATAAAGTGAATTAAAAAGAGCCTCAGAGTCTCAGGCCCTAGCGAGCATAACTCATTTTGTATACTCTGCAAAACCATCGGCCTGAAGGCAAAGATGAAACCTGAAACCAACATAAATTTGGACTGGACTCTTTCATGGACTCCTGCAGGTATGTTCACTGGAAGGGGTAATCGTTGAAGCATTGTTTGGGTTCAGTGGCGCACTGGTTTCTAATCCTATTCATTGGTTAAAAATAATAACAATTCAGAACATATATTATAACATTTAGTTGCATTATTAACATTAATGCAAATCATGTAAATTATCTGCTCATTTTTATAATATTCAGTTTGTGAAGCCATAAAAGACAATGATCGATTTTCTTCTGCTTATCTCCTTTATTATAGCTTGTCACTGCAAGCAGAACGTAATAAATACTGTTACTGGACAACCCATGCCATGAGAACAAGACCGTTTTGAGCATATGTTATTATTTAGGCAATTGCAGATATGTATGTTTTACGACCATATTGAAAGGACGTGCTATTTAAAACAGTGCCTGAGGACTGAATGTAATAATAAGGGGAGGTGTGAAACAAATATGCAGTGGTGAAATGAATGTTGCGTTATAAAAGTTAATGAGTTGGTTCTTATACCGGCCTTTTATCACTGGAAATCTGAGATTTCGTTTCGCTTATTCCTGGACAAAAATGTTATTTGGTTTCCTGGTGTACATATAAGCTCCGCTACGGAGCTTCTAGCTTCTCAGAAACAGCAGATTGACGTCATTCACGCCGTCACGGCTCCCACAAGTTTAAGGCATGATCAAAATTACTTCAAGGTATGTTGTTTTCATACAGACCAAGTAGTTGGTGATAATTTCAGTACGTTTTTACAATCCTTATAAGCACTTACTACGTCTATGTGGGGTTGGCATAACTACAGAACAAGCGGCGTGTGAAATACTTTTGTCTCGTAATATTATGTAATAGCTTGCGATAACATTTCTTTTTATGTGTTTATTCTTTTAACTTTAGTTCATTCATAGCGTTCATTTTAAGAGAAAGGGCTTTATATTAATTTTACTCCTTCAAAGTGTTTATAAAATATGACATTGCCATGCTTTCGTGATGTAAGAGCGGAATCCATTATATGCTGAAATAACGGAGGAAATATGATGTTCCGGAGGTTTAATATTATTCATCGAGAAACCAACGTGTAAAATAAGGAAACCCATCCATTCTGGTATTTAAATCTATAATAAATCAAAGTGTTCATGTGACTCGTTGCTAAACGTTTTGATATGATGCTTGACTATCGATCGTTTCCATGGTCATATAGTTTTGCTCCTGACAAGGAAATTATCGATGTCAAACCTTACCTTGAAACTTCACCTACAGTATTACGCTTCATATGTCAATGCCGAGGTTCGAAAGTTGGTAGATTTATTTTAATTCTAAGATCCCGTGATGACGTTGCAATGTGCTTGAACAGCCGGACATGCAATGACAATTGAGTGTGAAGATGAAGGTTGGTCTTCAAATAAGAAAACATCGCACCATGGATAACCGATATTCAGGATTATACAAGACTAGCTAACATATAATTGCATCTTCGCTTCGGTTAATACTGTAAGTTTGTTCAATTTTCAACTGTCACCTCACTAATTTCTCATTGTCACTTCATTAATGTAATCTACTTCAACTATTCACTGTAACTTCACTTAGTTTACAGTATAACTTTATTTTCTTCGTGGCGCAGACACTTCCGGATAGTTTACTCGCTGGGGAGTCGAACTCAAGACTTCTCCAATATTTCTACGTCACAGCAATCGTCACAAACACGCTCGGAGAATAGCACTTTTCGTCGCACCAGAAACGCACTCGCTAACTCGCTCACTAACTCACCAGTTCAACTGACTTTCACTCGGGAGAACACTTGCTTATACAGCCAATGGAATTCTTCCACAGAATATTCTAGAATTTTCTGGAGTCGCAGGGAAGGGAAGCTTCCAGAAGAGTCTGTTTATCTGACGATAGACTTCCGGTGTTTACGGTGGTGGGAGCGGGAGCGGTACTTATCCTTGTTTATCTCCCACTGCCCAGCGCCAACCGCCCGATAACTTTGGGACATAGCCGCTGGGTCGCAAAACAGAGAATGGAATTATTTCACTAACATATTGAAATGAGAACATTTATAGTTCACTATTAAGTATATCTGCACGCTGTGACCAGAAACCAAACTTACTAAGCTTGTGCCTTCTATCCTTGCAGCCCGAAGCTTTTCATTTTCTGTAAAACAATACAGTTTGTTGGAACTGAGATTTCATTACACCGTAAATCCAGACGATGTAGAAGATAAAACTGTTGGCACGAAATGTACTTGGGAGTTTTCCACTTGTTAGGTTTATAAATTTATAAAAGCTTTTTACATTTGCTTATTCTTTCTGAACATGAAAGCTCTGGTAACTATCCTATATCCTCTCTCTTTGGAAAGTTAAAGCAGAATTGAAATATTAAACGCCACAGACAGTACTCGAATAATATCCAGGAGAAATTTGAAAATGTTGGTAATTATTAATTTATGTAAAACACCCAGTTTCACTAAAGTTTATAGAATATTTTCCATTCTGTTCTAAGTTTACCGTTGAAGTGGTTGTTGATGTTGACTGTGCACCAACCATACCTACTTATCTCACGAAGACAACTTCCTCATGAGTCCTTTGTTCTTTATTTTTTTCATACATGTCTGCACAAGATTACCAAAGATTCTTTTGGATGATCGTCAAGGCTTTACTAACGCATCCAATTCCGTTGGTGATGTCTCTGATCTCTATAAGCTATAGGTGATCGAAAATGTCACCTCTAGGAAAGTTTTGGTTCCAGGAAGTGACAAAACGAATTTACACGTTTTCTGCAAGTTTGAAACGGTTATGCCTTGCTTATTCAGACCTTGAAAACATATAACCATCTTTGTTGGTTGTCAGTTCTAGCTCAGTCCACTGTGCTAGGAGTCTATAGATCTCAGAACACTACGTGAAGTCGTTATTTCAAAATAATTGTATTTGTAGCTTTGAGGAACGCTTACAGTTGATTCCTTTATGCATAAAATAATAAGTGAATAATTAAGACAGGACGAAACTCGGCATTTTTATACGTTCTTTCGGGCTCAGGGACAGACCCATGATATTGGGGACTGTCTCGAAAAATTCAGGATGTATGATCATCGTAGTTATATTGTAGTATATATCTATTAGTTTCGTGTGCATGTTTTAACCGAAGCTTTGCTATTGATTCTGTAACAGTTGCACAGTCCGTCGCTTCGCATTCAGGACTTGCCTTGGGGAGGCCTTACTTACAGAGTATCATTTTGTACGGTTTACAAATTGGAGCAATCATTCTGTGTCAAACGAAGCAGGCCAGTTATTCTGTTGTCCAAATAACAATAATAATCGAACAGTGGTTATACTTTGATCGAGAATGGGAGCATTCTATATACATCTTATGCAGAAGAAATAGTAAGCCCATTCCCAGAAAGAGCGAAGGTCGTTATCAAACTGTGTTAAACTAAACCACCGCTACGGCTTTAACTCGATGGCCTTCTTTGCTTTGCTGTGACAAGAGGACTGCAATTGTTGCCATTGATAAGATGAGAATAGTGAAAGATAAAGCCTTGTACGACTCTCACACCATTGACCATCAGGCAGTCCTTTGTGATGCCGGCGATTAACGTTTGTAGAAGTTCCATAATAAAAGGTTCAAAGTTATGCTCTGTATTGCAACACCTATCCAAACCCTTTTACACAAATATGTTACTCATCTTTCACTAAACTGGTTTTACCAACACCAACAACTTTTAAGTGATAGTAGGTAAATGCAAATGCTGTGATTACTTTAAAGACAGCCTATGCAAATTTATTAATAGATAATATTCCACTAGTTACGCAGTTCCTACTAAGAGACTAATATAGATAATTAAAACAATTAATTACTTTTGCACCAAACGAGTTGAGACTCTACCTGAAATTCCATTTTTGTATTCCTGAAACATTCAGCCATCTGCATATATTGTCCCAAGCTTCCAAAGTGGACCTTAAGATGCTCAGCTGTAAGCGGAACGAAAGGCTAACCACATTTGCTATAGGAGACGTTTAATGCAATTAATTAGTCCTTGTAACAGGGGAGTCAATTTAAAACCAGTAGGCTTATAAGAAAGGTCTGGAGAGTAGCAACGTTTTCCGAGCAGCGCAGCATTCACTTTTTACCTTCTCTAATATGTATAGTAAGTAGGGGAAGTATTGCATTCCACCCAAAAATTCGATATCGAAATTTCACCGGAAATACATATTTTGAGGCTCCCTGAATCTAAAAAAAGCATTTTTAGAAAAAGGTGCGTGTTTGTGGATGTGTGTACAGTTACGTTATGTGTTTACTCAAAAACGAAAAGTCGGATCAGTACCAAATTTGGTATTTAGGTTCAGTATCTTTCAGAGATGCGACACGAAGATTTTAGAAAAATCACCCACCTTTAAATGGAACATTTTTCGAAAATTTTAATTTTCTCAAAAATGGCCACGATTTTGACTAAAATATATATTTAAGATATTTTCATGAAAAACAGAATGTATATCTTGAATTTTGTGAGAATGTCCTCTTCATTCTGAATGGCTTTTGCATAGCGGGTAACCCTGTAAGCGGAACAAAATAGACAAAATTGTTCTACATAGAGAATGTAGATGTCCTTAAAACACACAGTTTACATCATATACTTTTTGTGGAGTGAAAACCATTTCCGAGATATTCCTTGTTATTTTTTGAATTTTCCCATACTTATACTTTTTCTCAGATGGGAATAGATTATTTGTTTTTTTTATGTCCTGGTCATGCAAAGAGAATGGAATGCTCCACATAGCAACCAGCTCTTAAAATATTTGACTATCGCTTAAAGCCTACCATATTCCTCTTGCACGTACAAGAAGATTAGCAATAACATTAACATCTCGATATCTCGATTAACATTAAGTACATGGAGAATAAGCGTTTGTAAAAATAGTTTGTACAACAGTAGAAAAGTGCAACACATCAGCTTTTCTATTTGATTAAATATGTACAAAAAGGAAAGCGTTTTTATGCTGCAAAGATATCTACATTATGGAGTCAATAAGTTATGTTCACGTGAGCAAATATGCGTCTCCTTGCTACATTGTTATTGCAAACTATAACACCGTCAGTTTCGGTAGGTAATGTTATCTCAACTTTCTCTACCTCTTAGTTCCTCCTTCAGTACTCTTCTCTTACATTTCTGTTCATTTGGTGTTTTCAATAGTAGAAATCAAACTATACGCAATTACTTTATGATACATTTAAGGCTGGTTCATAATAACCGGAAACGGAAACCAGAACGGAAACGACTAACTAAAATGCGTGTATTACTATATGAGCGTTCACAATTAACGGAAAACTTACCGGAGCTCAGGAGCGCATGACTTGGCCAAGTTTCAAGTTCCCGGGAATGGCATATTGAAATTCTGCTTGAGCGCAGTATATTTTCATCACTGAAAGGATTCATGGCCGTGAACTATAACCACCGCTTCATCTCTCTCTAGTAGCAAATTTGGAAAGAAAAAATTGGAAAATAAACATTGAAAGCAGCAGAAAACAACACATTTTAATAGGTACGATTCAGTAAAAACTTATTAGCGTGAACGCTTTTGCCAGAGAAATCCGAAATGGTAATGACGTGTCTTTTGGAAAATGTGTATTATATAGAATTTCGAAGTTGCTTAACTTGCATTATGTTAGCTAAATTGGAAGTAGGTGAAAAAGTATCATTGTTCAATTGCAAATAAATGACATCCCAATGTGAAAAATAAATTTTATATGTTATCAATTGTCATCGATAAGCAATTTTATTCCCGTTCCCGGTTTAATGTGAATCAGTCTATAAGCTAATGCATTCATTGAAAACTAAACAGCTACAGGTTTCTTTTGCTCAACTTGAATGTTAACTTGGTCAACATTTTATTTAACTAGATCTAAAATTGTTGTGCAGGCACTGATTAATTTTAATTGTTATACCAGAACAAAATTCTTTTTTATATTTTTTATTGGTAATCTCATTTGGACCTTGCTGATTGGGAGGAGGAAGGGGGAAGCAATTGGTAGATTTCTTACAAACGGGTATGCAGCTCAGATCGGAATAAGGAAGAGGGTCAAGGGTGGGAGGGGGGTTAGTGGCTTAGGGGTGGGTATTTGTTTGTTTTGTAGACAATAGCGTGTGCTTGTGAACAAATTCTGTTTTCTTCTTCTGCTTTGTTTGTGTGATTTTTGTTGTTAGTTTATCTGTTTTTCTTTTCATTTCTTGTAAATATCATTAGCTTTAAAGTTCAGTCTGATTAATATAGTCTGAAGAATATGAACTACAGTGCATTATATAAGCACGTGCGGTCCATTTGACTCGTGCGATGTATGGGTTTGAACGTGTAAAATGTTTAAGGCCAATAAAATACACTACTTACTCTAATATTTCTTAACAATTTTACAACAGTTTTAATTTCTTTATATATGAAGTCCTCCTGCAAATTCCATTAATGTAAGCTAAGGACAGTGGTACGCAGAGCAGATTAAAAATTATAAATTATGAATGTAAAAGGACAGAAGGAAAGTACTGTGAATATTAAAAATTTACAAAGTTTAACATACCCTTACTAAATGGGAAGGGGCTATTTGAAGGCCCGTTTGGAGTTTGAAATGGCCGATTTTAAGAAAACAATAGTATAGCATAAAGATACAAATAATTTCTTCAGCACTATGTCGAAATTTGCTTTTTACTTTCTCTACCACATACATAGTAAGTAGATACAGAAAGTATTGTATTCCACCCAATAATTCGATATTGTAAGACAGTTATCTAATTTAGTTGCATGAAAATATCATTTGCTTCCTACAAAAAGTATGTATACATACACAAGTTATGAGAAAATGGAAAGCACACCTGAAGACAAATTTTAATGCAAATACACCTCTCAATGTATTTATGTTTCCGGACGATTTGAGATTTCACCGGAAATCAATATTTTGAGGTCCCCTGAATAAAAAAATATTTTTTTAGAAAAAGGTCCATATGTGTCTGTGACAGTATAACTCAAAAACGAAAAGTCGGACGAATACCAAACCTAATATTTAGTTTCAGTGCCTTCCAAAGAGCGACACGAATGTTTTCAAGGAAACTCCCCCATCCCTAACTACCCTTTACATGAAACATTTTTCGAAATTTTTATTTTCTGGAAACCTGTCTCAAGCGATTTTGATTAAAATACCACATATGAAAGATATTTACATGACAAAATGCATATCTTGAATTTTCTAGGAATAGCCTGTGTCCACTTCATTCGAAAGGAATTTTCTATAATCTTGTATAACTGGTAAAAATTAAGCGATGGACGAAAAATCTACACAAAAAGTATAGATCCCTGTAAAACAAACAATTTATTTTAGATGCATTTTTTGAGGCACAAGTCATTTTTGAGATAACTGTTATTAATGGTTCGAATTGTTCAATACTTACTTTTGAAGTCCTGTCGATTCTCAATTGTTTCTCGCGATGTCATGGAAAGAATATGGAACTTTAAGGCCAGCGTCCAGCTCTAAAGCATTTGACTATCGCTATTACCCTTGTATATGTAACGAAATGTGTAATGCAGCCATTTCCGAAAAGGTTTTCTCGATTAAAATAAGAAATAGGATAATAATAGTGTTACTCGCTAATAAACGCCAGAGAACAGGGAAAGCATGTGAATGTAACAGATTTTTTTTAACTTATTTGCACACGTATATTTACCTTTACATCCACACCTCCAGAATGGAGGGTAGGGAATAAAATTTACTTGTTTCCGTGTTGAAACAGCAGTTTAAAATGTTATAAAGGGTTGAATATTATATAACTACCTAGAAGGAAGGAGGAAATTTGCGATAAACAGTTTCACTTAGCACATTTAACTTAATTCTCAAAGCCTCGTAACTCAACTCCTAGAAAACAAATAAGCCCCGGCATTCTAGTCTAGTGTCCCTTAAGAACAGATTATCTGATTATCTTCACCACGGATTTCAATTGGAATAATAATGTCTACATTGTGGAACACAATGCATTACAAAGTGACCAGGAAACTGCCTATTCCTTATTCGTATCGAAATTTCGACTTTTTAATGACTCGGTCTGAGATATCTCAAGTCTTTTTACTTAAAATTTAAATTCAATAAAGTTAACATAAAACAGTATTCATAAAAGCATGTATCAAAACAAAAATCAAACACCCATTTGATAATAAAAAAATCTAATAATGAATAATTTGAGATTTCCTTGTGGTTTACTGGGAAAAATGGGAACCAGTTGGGAAATTTAATGTCGTAGCTCAGTGGTTAGAGAAACCGACGGAAACTGGGAGATCCGTGGTTTAAATCCCGGCGATGGCATTGAATTTTTCAGTCGTCTGATTCTACCTTTCCAACCTTGTATAACACACGGCTGTGTGGAAGAACAATTAATTCCATTAATTGTCCTAATAGTGGTCGAAAATATGACGCACAGGACCTAAAGTGCTTCAGCATTGTAAGTCGCCATTGGAGTATGTCATCTCAATACAATTTGAGATCTCCTTGTGATTTACCGGAAAAAATATGAATCAGTTGGGAAATTTAATGTTGTACCGGCACGTTGCCATGGTAGCTTAATGTTTAGAGAAACTGGGCGGAAACCGGGAGATCCGTAGTTCAAATCCCGGCGATGACATTGAATTTGTCAGTCGTCTGATTTTACCTTTTCATCCTTGTCAAACACACGACTTGTGTGGAAGAACAATTAATTCTAACAATGAATAACTTGTAATTAAAAAAATAAACGGCAACAAAATTAATTCTTAAGGAAATATATGATAGCCTTAAATTAAACGGCAACAAAATTAATTCTAAAGGAAATTCATGATAGCCTTAACCGTTGCGAAAATAAACTTTGACGTTTGCTGTGCAGAACATGTACATAATTTTAAACTGACCAAATCTTATGAACCAGAGAACATCAAAAAGTTTTCATTTTTGACACTATTGGCAGAGCAATTTTATTTCATAATGAGACCGAGCGGGATGGTTCACGCGACAACGTATGTGACCCGCATTCGGGAGGTCATAGGTTCGTTTTCCATGGCCAACCTTTCCAATCCATGGGATTTTTCGGGGTTTACCCGGGTCGCTAGGTGAGTGCTGGGAAGATTCATTACCCCGAGTTTCCTGTCCCACCATTTCACCTCCATTCTCATTCACTTAACCTTTCATCTACATGGCAGATTCAGGGTGCAAGTGTCGGCGAGAGTCTCGGCGTTGCGTGGCAGGAGAAAATGATGCTGTAAATAACTCTTCATTCCAGAATGGGGGAGGTTCCCGAGTCCCGAGCTCTCCAGAGGGATGTGCAAGCGTACATGGGGGGAGGGGAGCCAGTTGCATCGGCTGCCATCCAGGGAGTTTCAATTTGCAACCTGCCCTCTGGCCTGGTGCCTCCTGGTCCGGCCATCCTTTGTCCCCTCTCAACTCACTTCTTCCTCCAGGGGGCCCCCATCAGGGCTTAGACACATAGATCTTCATAGGTCGAGGTGCTAAGTCCCTCCGCTCCTAATCCTAATAAAAAAGAGAGGGGGAAGAATGCACGAACGTATCCCTGCTTTTCATTCAGAACTTCTTTATTGTCTATGCTGATCAGAAAGGATGATAACGATGCGCTTATAATATTTTATATTACGATATAAATAATAATGAAGTGTAACATCCTTAATGCTCAGAAGAGCATTAACCTCTCACTTGCAGTATAGGTAGCCGTGTGCCTAGTTATATCTACTACTTCTTTTTTTAGGGATGAGAATCGAGACAGGTTGTTAGATAAATATTGCAATAAAAGAAAGAGGCGCTAGAGACATACACATGAAACCGGTATTGGAGTGCAACCTTTGTCACCTGCTAGTTACAGCGGCGTGTTAATTACGTTTTCTGCGCGAGCCTAGGTAAGATAGTTGCGGTTCAAGTAGTTTGGTCTTAGTGTTCTGGGGTAACGTCTATTGTCTGGCAAGTTAAAGTAGGTATTATTTTTTATTTTCTTTCTCTTTTATTTGTTTTTATAAATCAAAGTAGTTACCATTAAATCCATAAACTAAATCAGTATGGACGAACGCGTGTCACATTCAGGAGGGAGGGGTACTGTGGCATAACGTAGCTACCCCTCTATTCGAGCAGTGGCGTAAGGAGATTCTTAACTTCCAAAAGCTAGAAATGCCTGTTTATTAAAATGCAAGGTATGCATAAATGACAAAACAAAATCAAGTGCTTTATTACTTCTACAATGAAGGTTTGAAACTGAAAATATTCATACCCAGCTGTTATCAAATTGAACAAATAAATATAATATGGCTTATAAACTTGCAGAAAAAATAAACAAACCGTACTCAATAATTACAATTGTTACAGTACATAAATATCTTGCTTCAATTGAAGTTGTTCACTCACCATGCTTTTTATTTTCTCTACCACATACCTAGCAGTTAGAGATACCAGATTTCACCGGAAACGCAAGGTTTGAGGCCTCCTGAATAAATAAACAAGGAAGCATTTTATAAAAATGTCCGTGTGTGTATCTGTAAACAGCATAACTCAAAAACGAAATCTCGGATACTTACTAAATTTGGTATTTAAGTTCGGTACCTTCCAAAGATGCGACACGAAGATTTTAAAGAAAATCCCCCATCCCAAACTTCCCTTTATATGGAACATTTTTCGAATGTTTTTATTTTTTAAAATATGGTTCTAACAATTTTGATTAAAATACCATATATTTAGATGAAAGTAAAATGTATATTTCGAATTTTCTGAAATAGCCTGTAAAGTTGTCTTCATTATAAAGGAAATTTGTATTATCTTGTGTGATTGGTAAGCGTTAAGCAATAGACGAAAACATACTGCACAAAAAATTAGATCTCTTTAAAACACACAATGTATTATACATTACACGAGTACATATACACACACACACACACACACACACATTATATTGCAGCTTATTTGTATGCTACAAAATATGAAAGAGCCCATTCTTCCCTAAATGCCTTATCAGTTTTTGTGGAATACATCTTGCTATTGCGTTAAGCAATGTTCCACCACTGGATTAGAAGACTGCTTGTGTGTTGCAAACAGCAAACGTGAAGGGGAGGGGTGGAGGTCCCTTGGACTGAATATCAGTGAAGTTGTACCCCGCAAATAAAAACGGTAACGTTGTAGCTTTGGGAAGTTCTAGTATGCATCGTTACCTCAGGAAAGTGCAAATGTAAGTTACCTATGTAGCACACCATAGGTATGGAGTATCTGATATGATACCATATGTGCAAAGATCACATTGTGTCGGTAGTAACCCCGTACTGTAAGCAAATACCAGTCTTTGTGAATGTGATTTTGTTTATGAAATAGATATTTTAATTAATATTTAGTATATCCGATTAAATAAGAAAATTAAATACTGATAACTTATGGTATTAGTTTTGCAAACAAGTAAATTTTGGCTTACTGTTGAAAAAAGTGGGTAAATAATAATAATAATAATAGTAATAATATAAATTGAAATTAAATTGAGTATTATTTATGGACGCTCTTTCACTACTATGGTCCTTAGCGTCCCATTCTATGTTGGGCGTGAAAGACAGAAATTTTGCTCAGAGGCCTCTTATCAGGCCTGAGGTTCTTTTGCGTACCGTAAATCTACTACACGGGACCACTGGTTTTACTTCCCTTCCGAAGGAAGCCATGATAAGGATTTTTACGCCCGAAAAAATCCATCGCCCTCTGCCGGGTTTGAACCCGCGACCTCGGGAACTAGAGGCTAGCATAATAATAATAATAATAATAATAATAATAATAATAATAGAAGAAGAAGAAGAAGAATAAAGAGGTACTCTTTACTCGTAAAAATTCCAAGCAGGGTTGATCGTAAAAAAATTAGAGGCACATCCTCTGTTTTCTTTTAAACAGGCAGTAATAAAAAACCAGTAACGCTGTGAAACATTTGAACACCTTAAGCAATCCTATTTCATTCGTTTCATAAATTAAGTAGCCAACATATCTATACGCCATATTTATTTTCCTGGATGTAACAGTACATTTTTACTTTCTCTACTGCGTACAATATTTAGGGGAACTATTGCATTCCACCCAAAAATTCGATAATCAGATTTCACTGGAAATAATGTTTTAAGGCCCCTTGAATAAAAAAAAGCATTTTTAGAAAAAGGTTTGTGTGTGTATGTGTCTGTGTCTGTATCAGTGAACAGCATAACTCAAAAACGAAAGTCGCATAAATACCAAACTTGGTATTTAGATTCAGTATCTTTCAAAGATGCGACATGAAGATTTTCAAGAAAATTACCCTATCCCAGACTACCCTTTACATTGAACATTTGTCGAATATTTTGATTTTCTCAAAAATGGCTCTAAGGATTTTGGTTAAAAATATCATATATTTTAGATACTATTTATGATAAATAAACTATATCTTGAATTTTCTAGCAATGTCCCCAAAACTCCTCTTCATTCTGAATGACTTTCGCATAAATGGTACACCGTAAGAGTTAGACAAAATTTTACCACACAACAAAATGTAGATCTCGTTAAAACACACAATTTATGCCGTATACATTTTTTGGGTTTTTTTTGGGCGTGAACCATTTCCGAGATATGCCTTGTTATTTGTTTAAATTTTCCAATACTTACACCTTTTCTTAAATGGGAATTCGTTATTCGTTTTTTTATTTCGTGGTATGCAAAGAGAATGGAATGCCCCACGTTTCAACCAGCTCTTCAAAGATTTGACTATCCTTAAAGCCTTCCATATCCCCCTTGCACCTACAAGAAAATTAGCAATAAGATAGAGTCTGCAAATGTTTATCTCGATTAACATGAAGCAGATGGAGAATAAGCGTTTATAATAATAGTTTGTACAAGTAGAGAATGTCATGTGAGTGTAACACATAAGATTTTTTTCTAATTTAATACTTATTATATCCAACAATGTATGGTATGTTACATATATTAGAAACCTATTTACTACAGTATTTCCGTGTCTTTTCATTCTCTCTATTTGCCAAAGTTTCATTTCCACGCATTGGATATTGCTTGAATCTTTTAAATTCAGTTATGCCCCTTCTTCTTCTATTTTTATTTTCTAGTGCTCTTTTAATACTTCCATAAACACGTACGGGGCGACTGACAAACTTTTGCAGGCCTTTAATGGACCAATGAATCCAAAATAATTACTCTCTAAACTTACTGTAGAAAGAACGGGCCATCGTAAAAGCGGAATGTGAAAAGCTTTACAGCCTGTCACGAAGTCAAAAAACTTAGACAATGTTAATGTATTTTGCCACTTAATTCATATTAGACTGTGACACTTTAAGTGCCACCGAATACATTGGAATTTTTGTATTTTCTTTAGCTATTCATTTACGAATGTCAACATAATTGCATTTATATCCCTGTCCTGTGTCATTTCTGTAACTGTCAGGAAAGTGTCATGGACAACGACAGGAGTATAGGATTACGTAGAGAGGAGAGCGCAGGTGCTGACACCGCATTCACCAGCCCGCTGATTAGGGCTACGGTGGGGCTTTTTATAAACGACCTCTAGTAGCGCAATGGTTGACATGCCCGAAAGTCATAGTGAAGGTCCAAAGTTCAAACCTCCCTGCGAATAAATGAGTTCTTTTATTCACTTCTCTTTATGTTTCGAGAACGTTCGAGCAAATCATGATTTCTTTCTGAATGCACTAGAAAGTGGATTTGCCTATAAATACGAAGTTCCAGCTGTTCGTGCTCCCTGTGGAGCAATGTTTTAGAATAGAGTATGTCTGCTTGTAATTGACAGAAGTATTGTTGATTGTTATGTTATCATATTATAAGTATAGTGAGTCGTTACATTTTAATTCCCACCCATCTACGCTTGGTGATATCTGAGTAGTGTTTTCGGGAGACGTGTTTCTTCCATCTTCAGCTTGAGTCGGCTTGAGCTGAAGATGGGAGAAACACGTCTCCCGAAAGCGCTACTCAGATATCACCAAGCGCAGATGTGATGGGAATTAAAATGCAACGACTCACTACAATTATCTGTAGTATACGGGTAAACACAGCAGAATGCAACGGAGTCACATCGTCTATAAAAAGCAACTTCAAGTGGTAGTATTTGAACGTGAGACCTTCACCACTGAAGGCCAACTCACACACTGTTGCGCTACGAGTGCAAGTCACTGCAGGCACAGCGGTGCAAAGTAGTCATTTCGGCCGAAATTCATACCACGCGATGCAGTGGATAGTGTTTACGGCATTGCCCGTACAACGTCCGCAGGCTGAGAAGAATCACCCGGTATAATTCACTTGTAGAATATGATGTCTTTTGCAAACAAGTGAGTGGCTAATTACAGGGACAGAGGAAGGGCGCATTATTGTGTTATAGTTCTGCATGCCTGGAGTACAACATTGAAAATTATTTACATCGTAAAGTCTAATGAAGGATAAAGTTTTTGCTCATTAATTCAAATACAGTTTTATTGTTCATTAGACTTTATAGACAAGTAATTAAAATGATGTTTAAACGACGCAGTCAAGGAAAACAAAGTTCGCACTAACTTCGCCTGTATTTGCCGCCTTTTCTCTTCCAGTTCTACGTTAGCCCTGAATGTAGCACATTTAAGAATAAAGACTGTGAATTATGATACAAGCTTGTAATAAATTTCCATAAAATTCAGTGTTCGCCACTTGTATCGCCCACTAGATGTAGGTATTTCTGGAAAGTCTGCCTCCCACTGCTCTCTTCTGAAGGCCACTTGTTGGTTGCAGGTAGCAAGTGATGTGCTGTGAGACCATTCCGCTACAGTCATGATATATCCGCCCAACTCGGTACCTGGCGGGCGATGCACCAAGTCCGTACCCAGCAACAGGGCTCCCGTGGGATGCTCCAAGAGGGGAGGATCCCAAGGAGCGGGCAGGAGCGGTGCTGGAGGTGTCCGCGGCAAAGGCAAGCAGCAACAAAAGGCTCAACTGGTACAATGGAAGCAGAGGAACGTTCAAGAAGGTATCGTCGTCGTGGATGAGCAGCAATTGTCCAAACTCATCAAGCGTAACCCCATCCAGGACTACTACGACCTGGACCCGGAACCTTTTGCAACGTGAGTTCCAACACTTATTTATAGCATGCTTACTTCATAGATTCATATTTCGTTTATTCTCGCCGTTGCGAGAGGCACTAGGTACTAGACCGTAGGAAGTGTATAGCCTTCTCTGAGCATGGTCATTTTCATGCCAAATCTACATATTACTCATATAAGTATTTAACTCTTATTAATCATTGAGAATATTCACCGGAAATGATTCCAGTCAAGTAATAATCAGGGTTCGCAAATAAATATCCGATGCCTCTGTCTAGGATACCAATCTCTCTTCGCCTCTTAAGAAGAAAGATGTTGCTGTGCTGGATTCGGAAGGGGTTGGAAAACCTTTGCAATGGGAGGAAAGGATATATTCTGAAATACATTTTACCTGTAGCACAAACAGGAATATATTGAAGTATATTGCTGAAATACTTATGTTTAGATGTTTGTTGTTATTATTATTACTGTTGTATTGCGTTATATCGTTACTCGTTCAAAAATAACCGAGATTTCACCGGAAATACATGTTTTGAGACCCCCTGAATCCAAAAAAAAAGTATTTTTGGAAACATGTCCGTGTGTGTCAGTATGTCTGTGTGTGTGTGTCTGTCTGTGAACAGCATAACTCAGAAACGAACAGTCGAATAAACACCAAACTTGGTATTTAGGTTCAGTATCTTCCAGAGATGCGACACGAAGGTTTTCAAGAAAATCCCCCACCCCAGATAACTCTTTACATGGAATATTTTTCGAAAATTTTAATTTCCTCAAAAATGGCTCTAACGATTTTAATTAAAATATCATATGTTTAAGATATTTTCATGACAAATAAAACGTATATCTTGAAGTTTCTGGGATTGTCTCCAAAAGTATTCTTCATTGTGAACGACTTTTGCATAACTGGCAAACCATAAGAGATAGACAAAATTTTACTACACAAAAAATGTAGATCGCGTTAAAATACACAATTTATGTCATATACATTTTTTTTTGTTGAGTGAACCATTTTCGAGATATTGCTTGTTATTCCCTTAAATTTTTCAATACTTATTTTCTCAAATGAGAATTCGTTATTCATTTTTTTGTCTTGGATATGCAAAGAGTATTAATCTGTGGGAAAGGGAATGGTGCTGCACCTAGCAACCAGCTATTAAGAGATATGTATGTGCTTAACGGCTACTGTTTTTCCAAATAGCCCTTGTAAATATATATTCCTCTTACATCTACAAGAAAATTAGCAATAAGATAGACTCTGCAAATGTTTATCTCAATTAACATGAAGTAGATGGAGAATAAGCCTTTGTCTAAATAATTTGTAGAAGAGTAGAGAAAGTCATGTGAGTGTAACACATCAGATTTTTTATTAAAATATTCCGCCATGATGGTAGTATTGTGAGGTATTTGCATAAATTTTCATAATGAAAATCCTTCGGTGATAGTCACTTAAAATCTTCTCTCTATATCGCATGAGCTACAATTATTATTTAATGTGCTATATGTCTTTTACTTTAAGCATATGCCTTAAGCATAAGCATTTCTATATTGCCCTTGTAAATATATTCCCCTTACATCTACAAGAAACTTAGCAATAAGATAGAGTGTCAAATGTTTGTCTCGATTAACATGAAGTAGATGGAGAATAAGCGTTTGTAAAAATAGTTTGTACAAGAGTAGAGAAAGTCATGTGAGTGTAACACGTCAGATTTTTTTCATAGTAAACACATCCTAATAGAATATCTCCCATTTTTGTTTAACAGAATTTCACTTTCTTTTCATATCTTGAAAGATTCATCTGGTGGGTAATTTATTTTATAAATATTTGATCACCTAGTTTTATAACTTCGGGCATCTCCAGTCCCACTAGCTAACTTCCGCTTTGTTATATTCAAACATTGCTATTTCTCATATGAACTGAATACAGGTATGTTGCAGACCGTAATGCTGTGTTAATAGCACCTGAATCCCTTACTGTGCATTGTGTCATATCGAGCAAAGGCCGCTATAGACAACTTATCACAATAACACAATGTGTGTGTGATCTAATAACTAAAACCACAAAAGTGCAAGTAGCCCAACAACAAGAATACGAGTTAACACTATTGCCAATAGGCAATAAGCTCCAAAGGAGAGGCCACCGATAACCAATATAGTTAAAGGAGGAGATAAATGGAATTAAAAAGAAAAATAACGCAGTATCGGTATTATGTTGCGAGCACTGCTAATAATATCATGTAGGGCCATTTGAAGCTACTACCCAACTGTTTAAAAATAAATAATTATGTGCTATCTATGAAATTAGTACTGTTTGCAAGAATTTATGAGAAAGAACTCTAGTTAATCTTTAAAGCGCGCTGCTTAAAATGTACAAAATTTCCAACAAACAACAGCAAATAATTCGGAAATGATTATGTTTACAAGAATTTTAACCTAACTTGTGTACCTTAATGAGATATACATTTGTTATTTAACTTTTTTTATCTCTTAAGATTTCCCAGTCATACAAAATTCACATTTAGATATATGTGGAGAAAGTTCAGAATGTAAGGCTGTTGGTCACTCCAATATTTCAAATATATTACAACCATTAATGAGAAAATAAAACATAGCACATTTCCCAGAGTAAAATTTGTTTATTTGTTTGGGGATTTTTTATAGATCGTTGTGTACTCTTAAATATGAAATTTTGTATATTTATGCCACTTTTCGTTTTTACATTCATGAACAAATAGAAGGACAAACAAAGAGATAGACGTTTCACTGATTAGCTTACTTGACTGATCTGCAGACACAGGTCCTTTCCAAAACACGTTTTGTTCAGAGGGGCTCATAAAGTGCAAAGTTTATAAGGAAAGATAGATTCCGTTTAAAAATAATTTTAATGTTGGCTATTATTTAAAGAGAAAATAGAAGTCAGGAATGGTGACATTAGACCAGCCTTGCCACAAATATATAATAATTTGCCCGTTTATGTGCAGGGTCTTAAATTAAGCAGTTATTTTCTCGTTAAGTAAGAGTACATGACATACAAATCTGATGTGTTACACTCGCATGACTTTCTCTACTCATGTATAAACTACTTTTGCAAACGCTTATTCTCCATCTACTTCATGTTAATCGAGATATGAAATGTTCATTTTATTGCTAATTTTCTTGTAGGTGCAAGGAAAATATGGTAGCCTTTAAGAGATAGTCATATGTTTTAAGAGCTGGTTGATATGTGGAGCATTCTATTCTCTTTACATGTCCAGGACGTTTCCCATTTGAGAAAAAATATAGTATTAGAAAATTCAAGCAGATAAGAAGGAATATCTCGGAAATGGTTCACTCCACAAAAAATGTGTATGACATAAATTGTGTATATTTACGAGTGTGTAGTAAAATTTTGTCTTTCTCTTACGGTTTACCAATTATGCGAAATTCATTCAGAATGAAGGGGTGCTTTGGGGACATTCCCAGAAAATTCAAGATATACATTTTATTTGTGATAAAAATATCTTAAATATATGATATTTTAATCGAAGTCGTTAGAGTCATTTTTGAGAAAATCAAAATTTTCGAAAAATGTTCCTTGTAAACGGTGGTCTGGGGTAGGGGGATTTTCTTGAAAATCTTCGTGTCGCATCTTTGGAAGATACTGAACCTAAATACCAAGTTTGGTGTTTATCCGACTGTTCGTTTTTGAGTTATGCTGTTCACAGACAGACACACACACACACATACGCACACACACACACACACGGACATGTTTCCAAAAATGCTTTTTTTTGGATTCAGGAGGTCTCAAAAGATGTATTTCCGGTGAAATCTCGGTATCGAATTTTGGGTGGAATACAATACTTCCCCTACTTACTATACGTAGTAGAGAAAGTAATAAATAAGTAATTTCCCAGAAAAGCAGACTTATTATGGTTTCCTCTCGTGACAATATGCCATTATTTTGCTTATTCGCCGTTGTGCATCCGAACGTGCATTACGTCTAAAAGGACAATCATGACTGATGAAAAATAGCGCACAGTCGATGTTGGCGATATATCGACATGTGCAGGGAGGGCGTTACCAGAAACAACGTGAACAGCTAATTTGGCTACCAACCAGCTCCGCTTCACACCTAATTATCGAGTGACTCATGGTTGGGGCTTCCCATTTTGGTTAGTCTCAACCCTCAAAGGCTGTCGCTACTCTATCTCCGGATCAGATTTGTCCACTGATATCCTAAAAGAATTTTTTACCGAGATCGAGGAAAGAGATGTTTGCTAGCTTTATATTTAAAGTTCCGCATGGTTCTGACGCCCACCTTGCTTTATAAACAACCTTCACACTTAAGTGGCAGTACGGTTAGCTGGTATTAATATCCTTGGTTCCTGGTATACAACTGCAACGTAACAAACTTATTAAATACGCCGGAAGTGCTAGTTATACTCTGAAACTATACACCAGGAATTAACATAACTGCTTTAAACGGTAAAATACTAATGAAAAAGAGGGTCAGATAAGAATGGTTAGCGTTTTTCTTTCTCCACCAGCTACCTATGTTAGGTAGAGGAAGAAGTGTACTCCATTAAAATTATACTAGTGAGATTTTACCGAAAATGCAAGCATCTTTACAAATAATGGGCTCACGAGTGCGAACAACATTATCCAAAAATGAAAATTTGAATAAACTCCAAACTTAGCATTTAAGTTCAGCATCTTCTAAAAATGCGACACGAAAAGCTTTAAGGAAATTCTCCAATCCTAAGCTATTCTTTACACGTAAATTTCTTTGTTTTTATATTCTCTAAAATTTCTCGGTTTTAATTAAGATACAACTAATTTTAAGTTTCGAATAAAATGTGTCTCTTGAATTTTCTGCGAATAGCCTTTAAATTTCTCTTCATTCCAAATTAACCTGCTAGAATTTTGTATATATGGTAAACCATAAGAGACAGATACATCAGTACTCACGGAAATAGTAGAAATACATTGTGAAATACATTTTCTGTGGCATTAATCATTTCCGAGGTATTCGTCTGAACTCTCTAACTTTTTCAAATGCTAGTTTACCATTCATTTATTCCACATGACATCATGCAAAACTCATGGATTTTTATAGCCAGCATACAGCTATCCCTTTTTAAACATTTGGCTATCGCTTCAGCCTCCTGTATTCCGCTTGTACCTACAACGAAATGTGTTATGCAAATTTCTGCAAACCTTTATAATGCTTAAAATAAACTTAGTTTTTTGTAACTATAGTTCGTAGACAAAATATAAAAATAAAGGATAATGGGTAAAGGAAGTCATGTGAATATAAATCATCACGTTTTGTATAATATTAAAATAATTTTATTTCATTTCAAAGCTCGTAAATATTTAAGTTGAAATTATTTCTGTGTTATGTATTGCTGACTATTAAGCACAGGCAGATTTAATGTAGGAAAATACTCGAATAGATGATTCTATGTTTAAAATGTAGGAAAAGAAGAATAGCTTTACGGGAAGAAATATTGAATATACCACAACTTTATAATATCAGCGTTTCTTAAAAAAGTTGAATATGGTTTTCGTTGAACTTATCTCACTTTGTATTTTGTGCATAATTTGTAAAAAATTACATTTACTGGTATACAGTATGCACCAGAAGAGTGATATCTTGCCCAAATAACAATCCATACTTACCTTTGTATCCCTGCATATCCATAAATTAATTTGTTCATTAACATATTTTACTTCTAATTTTACTTTTCTCCAACCTTATTCAGGCCTCAGTACTGTGGATTACTATCTGCAGCACTATTAATTTAACTCAGGCCGTACCAATAAACTGAACAGTGTGTCAACATTGTCGCAGAGAACCAGAACAGGGAAGCAAAATATGTATTGCACGAAAGGCATAACATATGTTTAATTTTAAGAAATAAGACACTCATCTTACTTAGGTTACATTAAAACCTAAAACTAACTATGGGTAGTCATCCAAGAATCATGTTTTCGCGCAGTCTGTATACTTCAGGATACAAATTCTCAAAACTAGGTACAACAGAAAACAAGGTAAAAAATTAATAAAAGTATAAACAATTCAGTACTTTTCAGATTTAAATATCATAATATAGATATTGGAAATTTCAAATTTCAAAGCAGGCGTGGCTGGTGTGAGAGGTTAAAGCTAATATGCAAACAACATTGATTTTAAACTCCTTCCTCAAAATCTAAACTTACGTTTACATTAAAATAAATGCATTTAAATAGTTATTTCGACTGAAAAGCTCTGAGCTGAAAGCCCCGTCTGTCAGTATAGTCTGCATGTATATATTATATATCTAGTCAGCTTACCCTCCTCATATATAGGGTTTACACTCCCTAGGACTTAACATCCGTGCCTAGGGTCAGAGGCAGAGGAGCAGACGAACTTCTGAATCAGAGAATGAAGAAGCCGGAACGGGGGACCGGCCCGTAGCCAGGTGGGAGAATGAGGAAAGAAGATGATATGAAATAAAGGCGAAATGGATGAAAGGAGCAATGATGGATGATGGAGCAATTGGTGGAATGAACGGCGGGGAAAACCAGAGAACCCAGAGAAAGCCCGCACAGATGCAACTTCGTCCACTGCAAATTTCAAATGCGGGTACCTGGGATCGAACTCGTTATATACATAACATAAAATGATGAGTAATTTCTGTTTTTTATGAATAGCTGATGTCTATGTGCTTAATGCTTTATTCATTGAGAAATGGCAATTAAAATTGCCAAAACGATTGAGAGTTGGTACATAACATACCTTAGGTCCCACTTTGAGAACGTCATATGCTATCTTAATTGTTTTCCTCAAAGAAGAGTTCCAATAGGGTTCAAAGTGAAAATAAAAATGTAGCACATAAAATCTTTATAATTATAAGTTTCTGAAAACACTTGTTATTTGCTCAGTTAACATAGGAAAATAGCATAATGTATACGCATAAGTTAGTGCAGTAATGAACTTTTACTTATGTTTTGAATTTTATTAACATCCTGGAAAAAGCTGTTTTGTTACCGGTTTTTAAAATGCCACAAGACGGGGAAAAGGACAGACACAAGGAGAGAAATGGAGAGACATAGGCGAGAATTGGAGAGGGAAGAGGGAGGAAAATTCATTGATAAAAGGGTGTGATAGGCGGAGAGAATTGTATAGGGAGTGAAAGGGGAGGAAGTGGATAAGGTAGAAAAAGAGGGAGAAGAAGAGGAGTGAGAGCAAGAGAGAGAGAGGGCATTTCTGCAGTTTGCGAGAAACCGTGAGCGGATATGTGATTTTTGATAATGATAAAAATTTGATAGAAGAAACAAGACTATTAAAAGAAAATTGAGATAAAGGATCAGGTACGATGTGCAGAACTGATGGTCTTGTATGGTGAGAAATTAGTTACAAAAATAAATGGCATGTGAAGATTCAAGACAACTAATACCTCTTGTAAGATATTCGACATTCCTTTTTAGAGAAAATACAAAACCTCTTTTGAAACAAATGTTGAAATATCCACGAATTGAGCGCAGAAGCAGATATCAGAAGTAAGCACTCTGTCGTAGCAGCTAAGTCAGTCGTTCTTTATTTTATTCTGTGTCCTCTGATGTACAAGGGGTAGGTATATTTTATAATTTTGGCACCACAACTAGCACTTCAATCAAACGAAATTGTGCGAAGTAAACGGGAAATTTTTGGTTCGGGAATCTTCTGCACAAACTTGTCAAAAGGAGCTATTCGTCTGTTGCTTAGACACTGGTAATTTAACTGTATGTGTTCTGCGTTGCAATGTTGTTTCCACAAGTGTAACCAGCCCCGAGGTCGCGGGTTCAAACCCGGCGGAGGGCGATGGATTTTTTTCGGGCGTAAAAATCCCTAGCATTGCTTCCTTCGTAAGGGAAGTAAAGCCGGTGGTCCCGTGTCGTAGATTTACGGCACCTAAAAGAACCTCAAGCCTGATAAAGAGGCCACTAAGCAAAATTACCGATCTTTCACGCCCAACATAGAATGGGACGCTAAGGATCATAGCAGTTAAGAGCGTCCATAAATAAAACACAATTTAATTTAATTTGTAACCAGCCAAGCGCAACACGCCCAGTGCTCAATTTTTTTCCATACAAGGAAAGATTCCGGTGAACAGTCAGCTATATAGTCAGTTTTATGGCATACAATTATTATATTTGCTGAAATGATTATCGAATGAATGTAGATATAATATATTCAAACAGAATTTATTTTGATGTCATAAGTATCACATTAAAAAGGATTGTTTGCAGATATCACAAAATTGATTGCCGAGAGAAATGGCTGGGGCGGTAGCCTTCGAAAAGCCTCGTGCACCTGCTTAGCTGACAGTGTTGTTGTTTTTTTCCCCTCAGTGGTTAAGAAAGACATAGAGTGGATTTTTGAATATCGTAACGACGCAAAGCTTATCACCAAAGATAAAAGAAACAAATGGTGTAAATGGTGCACGAAGACAACCACGTAAATATCTGTTCGGCATTACTGTGACTACGTTCACAATCAACTAAGGTAAGCAGCTCCTAGATCCCGAAGTCCACATTCCGATTAACTCAACAGTAACAGAAAGAGAGTACAGAAACGCGACTGTACAACTAAGGCCATGTATCAGTAGCTCCTCAAGCAGATGGTACAGCAAGGCGGCTATGCAACTAAAGGCAATCTGACAAACACAAACACACACACACACACACACACACACACACACACACACACTATACCGCAACGGTTGCGATACGACTATGACGTAAAACAGGTAGTAAACAGGAAAAAGAGGAAATATAAATTGATTCCACTAAAATCAAAATACATGCAAGGATTAAGTATACATCTGATTTATTAAAAATATGTATACAATGATGCTCTAAAATGTACCTTTCACAGTCGTTAATCGGGTCAAAATTTATTTTCCGTTAGCATATCTGACCCGGCTCATACTGAAAGTGAATTTTCACATAGAAACATGCTCTTATATCTTAGCAACTTGAGCTGGTTGCAGTAAAGATATAAACTTATTTTAAAAAGGTGAAACATAGTAAAAGTACGGCATTACCAACTTCTGCATCATTAATATGCACTTGTACGAAACGACAGGGTTGATTGCAGCCACCCATGTGCCTCTCTCCTCCGTCTACCGAAGCTGTCATTATGAACTGGCACTACCAATTAATGGACATTAAAGATCTGCACGGGCCGAAATTCTTAGTCCCGGCCCGACCCCGGTCCGAACCGATCTGAACCGAACCCGAGAATACATTATACTTATACAGTGCCACCCGACCAGGATCCGATTATGTAATTTTGTTTTAAGTACGATCATTCTTGCAGTTATTGACTATTATTATTATTATTATTATTAATAATAATAATAATAATAATAATAATAATAATAATAATAATAATAATAATAATAATCCACGAACCGCTGGTGCCAGAGGTGTGAAGGGACTCGAGTTTGATTTCCGGTACCGATATAGGAATCTTATCCTCTGCGGGGGGGGTGTCTCAGGTCCTTGGGAACAACTGAAAAGCCATTTCACAGAAAACTGAGGTCGTGAAATTCTCTGTAGTAACCAACATGTTGACAGAATACTGCCTTATTGACACGTGCCTCACCTATTATTGCGCTCTGATTGGACTGTAGTGTGGATGTACGGAGGCAGACGGAGTTTGTAGCTGCCGTGCTATTGTAACGTTATTCGCAAATGGCTGAAGCGAACATTTATTTATTATTACTAGTATTTTTTATGAATGTGTGCATGCTGTGATGATTGTGCAGGTATATAACATCGCCGGCAAAAAGTGTGTTTTTTCGTCTTTATTTTTCCTTTATATGGAAAAGTTTTCGTTATTTTTTATTTTCACCAAAATGGCGCTTATGATTTGATTAAAATACCATACGTTTAAGAAATTTACGTGACAAACAAAATGCATGTGTTGAATGTCATAATTTAATTTTTTTCATCTTTATGTGTAATCAAGCTCGAGCTCGTCCGGAGCCCGACAAACATTTATCAAATTAAGCCCGAACTCGGACCTAGGCCCGATGACTTGGCCCAATATATAAATTAGCTGCAAACTAATATTAACGATATTATCAACACATTCTCGCTGATAATATCGCCAGTCAATACAGTTTTAGAATTTATAGAAGAACAAAATTAAACTTGTCTGGAAAATTTTAGTTTTATTCTCCTCTAATTTCTGGTAGTTTGAATGCGGTACGGGCGCTAAAAGCTATAGATGTTGAAGTGCCCAAAAGCTCAAATAATCACCTCGTCACCATCACCGACAACCAAACACCATATGTCAACTTTTTTGAATACGGCACAGGTCATAGGTCCAAAACCCGGAAGTAAATGAACGGTGAGCACTGTCAAGTCATTGTAAGCAAAATCGAAATTTTATAGTACTATTGGATTTCAACTATTCCGGTTGAAAGGATTTAATTTTAATACCTTGAATTTTGGACTTTGAAAACTATTTGGCTTTTTGGTTTTAAAGTTTTTGGAAATTAAGGGTTAAACCTTCTGAAAAATCTCTTAATGTTAATTTTCAATTCAGAAAAGGCTTCTAACCACCTCTATTTACAAGACAGTGTCAAAAATACTGAGAAATGACCATTCCATTATTTTCAAGGTCTGCGGCAGTTCCTTCCTAATTATAAGTGGCACCTATGGTTTTCATGTTCACTTTAAATGTTACAAACAGGTTTTAATTTGAGACACTAATTTGACGGCCCCTCGGTGCTGTTTCTTCTCATTAGTTATCTTTTTCTTGTCATCGGACTGCTATTATAGTCTAATTAAATGCGTGCCAGCGGCAGTGTTTTTTCTCTGTTTAATATGAAAGGGCTCCCTGCTAGTTCAGGGTGGCCATTCACATTGTGGTGGCAATTACACGCTTCTCGCATAAGACAAGCCTGTCCACCAGCCGTTAACCTTTTATCGTCCTTTTTTCAATTTCTTTTTTTGGCTTTTGTCTTTTTATTTGCAAAGATGTGCATCTTTCTTTTTGGTTTTCCACATGCTTCCTTATAACTGCAATGATAACAGAAATAATAAATAACGCATCGCTGTCAAATGTTATAGTTTTAGACAGACTTCGATTCACCATGGGTTATCTGAAAACGAATTGACTTTCCTTCAGTTTATATCTGGTAATATATGATTGGTAATGATGTTATTGATAATAGAATTTTATTAGATACATTGTTTTGAAGATATGGCATTATTACAATGGCTTATCTTTATTTTAATTGGAGGAATCTACCTCTTAATCACTCCTTACTTTATTTTTGTTCTTTCGTAATACTAATTTTTTAATTTTACCGAGTGAAACAGACACAACAATGTTAAGGGTTTTATCTTCAGTAGTCTTCAAATTAATAATCAATACATTACTTTTTCCTCTTTCCCTAAAACATTCTATACACATGTTTTTTTATTTAAGTACTGGAAAATTTTTACAATACAGAATACTATAGTACATACAGTTTACAGGTTAATTTGAGAAAACAATTCTATTAATTGTTTCATTCTGATGGAACTAATTTTAACGAAAATAGAAATTACAGGATTTAAAAGATAATATATAAAGATATGCATGAAATTAAAAGTTAATATGGAATAATTTTTAAACAACTTATTATCAAGTTTCTCACCACTTTGTTTTTAGAATAAACGCAAACAAAATGGACATTTTATCTTTTAGGAAAAGCCGAAAATAATAAAATGAGTAACTGGTTTTGCTTAGTACTAAAATATATTATGTTCGTGACCTTTTAAGTGTTGGTTGCAACCGAATGCTGAATTTAACTGAAGTATATTATCAAAGCTGCATAGTATATAGCAATAAATGCGTACTAAAATAGAACTTTCTCAATTTTTGACTAAAAATTTACCTTAATCGTTCTTAAAGGTTTGGAACATAATTCTGGTGGTTTAAGAATATCACTCACTTTCTTTTTAATTTTTTCTATTTATTTTCGTCTTCGCAAATTATTTACTATTAGAGTTAAAACTTAACTTAATAATGGCTGTGTATGTCATACGTTTCATTCAAATGTAATATTCCGTAAATAGTTGCAATTTAAGCATCAATAATTCATCCGAAATGCTGTTTTTGGAGGTCTCATTAATCTAACAATAATAATAATAATAAATGGAATTAATTGTTCTTTCACACAAGCCGTGTGTTGGACAGGGTTGGAAAGGTAGAATCAGATGACCGAAAAATTCAATGCCATAGCCGGGATTTGAACCACGGATCTCCCGGTCTCCGTCCGGTTGCTCTAACCACTGAGCTACCATGGCAACATGCCGACACGACATTAAATTCTCCAGCTGATTCGCATTTTTCCCGGTAAACCACAAGGAGATCTCAAATTGTATTGAGATGCCATACCCCAATGGCGACTTACATTTACTGTAAGTACTTTAACTTCCGGGCTTTATAGTTGCAACCACTATTAGGTCAATTAATGGAATTAATTGTTCTTTCACACAAGCCGTGTGTTGGACAGGGTTGGAAAGGTAGAATCAGATGACCGAAAAATTCAATGCCATAGCCGCGATTTGAACCACGGATCTCCCGGTCTCCGTCCGGTTGCTCTAACCACTGAGCTACCATGGCAACATGCCGACACGACATTAAATGTCCAACACACGGCTTGTGTGAAAGAACAATTAATTCCATTAATTGACCTAATAGTGGTTGCAACTATAAAGCCCGGAACTTAAAGTACTTACAGTAAATGTAAGTCGCCATTGGGGTATGGCATCTCAATACAATTTGAGATCTCCTTGTGGTTTACCGGGAAAAATGCGAATCAGCTGGAGAATTTAATGTCGTGTCGGCATGTTGCCATGGTAGCTCAGTGGTTAGAGCAACCGGACGGAGACCGGGAGATCCGTGGTTCAAATCGCGGCTATGGCATTGAATTTTTCGGTCATCTGATTCTACCTTTCCAACCCTGTCCAACACACGGCTTGTGTGAAAGAACAATTAATTCCATTAATTGACCTAATAGTGGTTGCAACTATAAAGCCCGGAAGTTAAAGTACTTACAGTAAATGTAAGTCGCCATTGGGGTATGGCATCTCAATACAATTTGAGATCTCCTTGTGGTTTACCGGGAAAAATGCGAATCAGCTGGAGAATTTAATGTCGTGTCGGCATGTTGCCATGGTAGCTCAGTGGTTAGAGCAACCGGACGGAGACCGGAAGATCCGTGGTTCAAATCCCGGCTATGGCATTGAATTTTTCGGTCATCTGATAATAATAATAAAGTTTGTGTATGTGTGCATGCATGTTTTAGAGAGTGAGAGTAAGAGGAGGGTTTCACTTGTTTTTGGCGCGCTCAGCGTGGAAAGAGGGTAAGTACCCCCTCCATAATGGCATACTCACCAAATTTGGTGTTTTAAGTTACATTTTGCAGTTAGTTACACTAATTACCGCGTTGTTTGGAATAATGTCAGCATTTTATTTACCTACTTATTTTTTATTTATTTATTTATCTCTATTTATTTGCCGCCTTTAACATCTCGGGTCACATGGGTGGTTTTTTATTTTGGAACACTTTTTTTGCTAATCGGCAATTATGTTCACTGTTTTGCACGTGTTAATCTTTGTTTTGGTATTACTTTTGATTATTACATTAAATTCGCATTCATGCTTCCAGACTCTAGGGAGGATAGGAAATAATCCTGACTAAGAATCATAACTGAACTAGGAGTTTTTTTCTCAGATGTATCTAAAGATTGTGAATAAAAATTGTATGTCAATGAAATTGGAATGTCAAATTAAAAACTTAAAAATAGTAATACTATAGCCTCTTTACAGTTTCTGGAAGTAATAAAAGAGAGGCCAAAATCTAGTACGGATGAAACATAAATCTAATACAGGTACACAGGTTACACCAAATGCTTGACTTTAATAGACTTTAACGTATTTTGTAACAAATCAGCTCTGTAGAGGGAGGGTTGATGAAATAGGTGAAATGAATGGTAAAGTGAGTCTACAATACTAGGAATTAATCGAATAAGGAAAACCAAGTGAGAATCAAAAGCGCGTCCTTCGAGGTAGAGGGCTGATATGACACGCTAATTCCACACCAGGAAGATAGGCAAACAATTGATAAATGTTAAGGTTGTCCTAATTTAAATAGTGGGTATTTTTGGACTACTAATTATTCATCCCCACTGAGTTCATGGATTATTAAGCATACACCTTACAGCTGATTTTTAACAGTTGTCTAGTTTCCTAGGTATAACAAATTGTATGAAATCTAATCTAAATGATTTCAATATCGTGACGAAAATAAAATGATTAGAATAATTAGATCATTTACGAACAGTACGTGATATCACTATGACGTTTTAACAAACATTTCGAATGTTAATGTAATATCATGATCATATTTGAGTAACGAAAGGTGAAATATATTTTGTAATAAATATGTCTATTTTGTCAGCATGTTAGACCAAGAGGACGTACATTTTTAAATAATTTTATGAATTTAATGTGTCTGGACAATTATATGCAGATTAATGTTTTTAATGACAGTTTAATCAGATTCTGTTATTTCTATTGATGCAAAAATCAATTAATGATACTTTCAGAGAAAAAACTAAGCCTTTAATACATAATACATACACCGACGTATATCAAAGCATAATTAATTTAATTTTAAAAAGCGTGTCAATTTGGATACTGGAGCGGGAGATGAAAAACAGTGTTATTTCCATTTTAGATTTTACCCCCTAATATTGCTACTACTCTTACTTTGAAATTTCAAACGGCAATACTGTGTTGTGGAAGGGAAGTGTTATTTATACACTCAACCATTTGTTTTTTATCCCGTCATCTATGCCTATACCTATCCAGCGAAAACATAAATCAGTTGTCTAATCTCCTACACTTAAGATTATTTAACAACTGAAAAGCAGAATAATCCGAAAATATAAACATAGTAGTAATGAAATATTCAAATAGTAAACTTATTTATTTAAAGTAAAAATGGCCCGATATAAGTGTTTTCGTTCAGTTATCAAGTAGCTGACTTATTCTTTATTCGCTGCAATTTAAATGCCCCCAACTTTCCAGAGAATGATAAAATACTAAAAGTGTGAAATGTGAATAAATAATGGAGTGTTATTTTCAAATTTAATAATATTCTTAATGATGCCAATGGCAATTTCAAAGCGAAGGTGGTTGATAGCAATGGGGTGTAACGTAAAATAAAAATAATTGATTTTAAGCTTTTTGTATGAATCAAAATAAATGTAAATAAATGAAATTCTGTGTTTAAAAATTAATAGAATTATTTCTAAGTATGTTATTAATTCCACTACTAAGTGCTTACAGTAAGCACAGGAAGTATTGTGCTCCACCCAAGAGTTTGATATCGAGATTTCCTTCCTGATCCCTAAAAAATAGCATTTTTAGTAAACGCTCCGTGCGCATGTGTGAACAAAACAAAATTTCCTATGAATACCAAACTTAGTATTTATATTCAGCATCTTCCAAGGATGCAACACAAAGATTTTGAAGAAAATCCCCTCATTCCAAACTACCCTTTACTCGGAAGATTTTTCAGATTGTCTATTTTCTCAAAAATGCTGTAATGATTTTGATTAAAATACCATATGTAAAAGATTTTGTGAAAAGTGTAATGTATAGCTTGAATTTTCTGGAAATAGCTTGGGAAGTTGTCTTCATTCTGAATGAGTTTGGTAAACTGTAAGAGACAGACAAAATCCTACTTAAAAAATTTAGACCTCGTTAAAGTACAAAACTTATGTAAATATTTTTGTATAGTTAACCATATCAATTATATTCTTTGTTTTCAAATGCTTCTACTTATCTCAAAAAGCAAGTCACTATTCTTTTTTTTCCTCGTGGTCATGCAAACAGCATGGAATTTCAAAGCCCTCACATAGCGAATCACATTTGAAAAATATGACTATTGCTTTAGCCCAATGTACCCTTTTTACTTTCTCTACTACGTATAGTAAGTAGGGGAAGTATTGTATTCCACCCAAAAATTTGATACCGAGATTTCACCGGAAATACATGTTTTGAGACCCCCTGAATCCAAAAAAGGCATTTTTTGAAACATGTCCGTGTGTGTCTGTGTGTCTGTCTGTGTCTGTGTGTCTATCTGTCTCTGTGTCTGTGTGTCTGTCTGTGAACAGCATAACTCAGAAACGAACAGTCGGATAAACACCAAACTTGGTATTTAGGTTCACTATCTTCCAGAGATGCGACACGAAGGTTTTCAAGAAAATCCCCTCACCCCAGAGTACCCTTTACATGGAACATTTTTCGAAAATTTTTATTTTCTCAAAAATGGCTCTAACGATTTTGATTAAAATATCATATGTTTAAGATATTTTTATGACAAATAAAATGTATATCTTGAATTTTCTGGGAATGTCTCCAAAAGTATTCTTTATTGTGAATGACTTTTGCATAACTGGTAAACCATAAGAGATAGATAAAGTTTTACTACACAAAAATGTAGATCGCGTTAAAATACACAATTTATGTCATATACATTTTTTTTGTTGAGTGAACCATTTTCGAGATATTACTTGTTATTCCCTTAAATTTTTCAATACTTATTTTCTCAAATGGGAATTCGTTATTGGAATGGTGCTGCACCTAGCAACCAGCTATTAAGAGATGTGTATGTGCTTAAAGGCTACTGTATTTCTATATTGCCCTTGTAAATATATATTCCCCTTACATCTACAAGAAACTTAGCAATAAGATAGAGTCTGCAAATTTTTATCTCGATTAACATGAAGTAGATGGAGAATAAGCGTTTGTATAAATAGTTTGTACACGAGTAGAGAAAGTCATGTGAGTGTAACACATCAGATTTTTATGGTTGCATCTAAATGTGTAAATTTGCAATGAAAGTTTCCCTCGATTAACCTAGTGGTATGACTCAGGCGGCTACGTCTCTGGCCGCATTCGGGAGGTCTCGGCATCGATCTCGGCGATCGTTCACTCTGGCCCATGGGTTTTTCGTGGTTTCCCCGGGTCGCCAGGCGAATGCTGGAGCGGTGCATCTTCTACCACGACTCTCTTTCCTCTCATTTCCTGTACCCATCATCTTCCTTGTCATCTGTTTCAGGGTTGTAGGACTAGGCGACAGTGTTCGGCGGGTTGCGGCTGGGCGGTGGCTTGCGCTTTGTAAAGTTGTCTTCTCTGGCGTCGCTGCGGTACCGCTCAATTCGGTCTCTCCTCAGCATGGTGCTCCGCTCCGGGGTACCCTGGAGATTGGTGGCTTGTGGACAGAGATCGTGCGGCATCGGATGCGTTCTATGTGGAATCGTTAGACACCCCGTCCATGCTTGCGCCTGTCGGCATCCGGATCTGGTCGCCCTTCGGGCCTCTCTCCCCGCCCTTCCCTCCCAGGAGCCACGTTGGAAGCAAAAAGAGCCGACTGGTTTGCTTGCATTGCTCTGTCTCGGTTCCGGGGGGTGGGGCTCTGTGATATGTACCTTTATCTTAACCTCATCCCTCGATTATCAACTTTAGGAAGAATAGTTTGTAGAAGAGTGGTAAGAGAAGGTCATGTGAATGCAACACTTACGATTTTTTTCTTTACTAGTTAACAGTCTTCTTCTCAATTGCCCCAAAGGGTTTATTGCCTCCAGGAAAGAGACATAGGAAACAATGGAAAGAAGTGTAGGTATAAGTCAGTAAAATAAACATTGAAAAAGATGGCAAATATTTAACTTGAATATTTGTCTACTTGGGTGAACGCCAGCAAGCAAATGACGTAAATTATGATTAAATCTACAGCTTCAGCACGTCACACAAGGGGAATAATTTGGAATGTTTAATACATCATAAAAGTTCAAATGATCTTCGAGCTTGGAAAGGAGTAATAAGGAAGAAAAACGTGTTCTACAGAAAGGCTGCAGGTGTTGATTTGACTTGCAGTTATTATCGGCTCCTCTATCAGCAATTGGCCAGTAGTTGAAGGCTACCGGATTTCTTTGGCCTTTCGTTCCATCCAGGATGTAATTTTTATTTAGTGTACTGTATTTAACACCCGGTAATGCAATAAATAACCAAATTCTCCCGACTACAAAGCGTACAGCCGTCACCTTGACTCGGTTGGGCAGTGCGTAGTTGGCTACAAATTTCGAATCCGTTTGCATCAAGATTTAGGACTGAGGCCTCCACAGTTTTCCTCAAAAAAATCATAAACTGGATAATTTGCAATACAGATGTCATTTACAATCCACGGTGTGTCATCCATTACCCGTCCATCTCAAATGATGCAAATGTTAGCGTGTCTACCCAGCAACCCAGTGACTCTGAGTTCAAATGCAACTTGTGTTGTTACCTTAAAAACATATTCTCTAGGATTATCCCTTATATAAAATACTGCACTGTATTTGCCTTTTCAAGATAAGTGAAAACTCTGGGAAATACCTTATCTAGGCAACTCACTACAACCAGATTCGAACTCGGGCCTCTTAATTCTAAGTAGACATGCAACCATTATACCATGTAGGTAGGTAGATACAGAATTAATTACTTGTAGCATTGTTAGGAGTATAAATAATGGGAATTTTACGAAAGGGTAAAATTAGTTTCAAGGTTTAGCTCAGTATAACAACTACTATTGTGATTTAGATAATTTTCTTAAACCGACATTTTGTTCGATTAATGATTATGGGTTGTACAGTACGTCCAAATGGGGAATTTATAGATAGCGAACCGTAATCTGTCTTGTTCCGACCTTTATAAAGACGTTTGTAACAACAGTTACTTTAAACTTGATACTGTGACTTTGTCCACTTTTTTAACTGTCACTGTTCTAAGTCTTTATCTAGTTCAGCACCACTAGGAGTTCATTTCGTTCACACTATTACTTCACTCAGGTGAACTATCTCAATTCTCCGTCACTTCATTTTCCTTCGTGACGTAGCCTCTTCATGCCGGACGGTTCACTTCACTCGGGAGTCGAACACAAGACCTCCACAACCCGTCGCTCCGCAGTAGCACTCCCTGCACGTCACAGCAGCCGTCATCAACTAGCTAAGAGAATCGCTTTTGATGTCGCACAGCAAACTCATTCGCCAAATTGCTCACTCATTGACTGACTGACCCATTCAATTCACACCCGACTCGCAATTGACTCAGCAACTCACCTCGCACTGATTCAACTCCCGCGAAAGCGCTCGCTTATATAGCCAGTGGAATCTTTCCACAAGGTTTTCAAACGTTCTGGAATATTTCGACACACTTTCTGTAGGAGGTGAGAAGAAGCAACTTCCAGAATGTCCTAAATATCTGTCGATTGTACGCCCAGTGTTTATGCTGGCGAACGGCAATTATCGTTGTTTATTCGACTTATTGTCTCTCGATAACCTTGGGCGCTGCGTCACAATATTAATAAAATTGGAGCGCATAGAAAATGACATTTTGATAATACTTTTGTCTTTAGCTGCTAAAAATATACCTACTGTTTTATGTGACTTTGGCCCTAAATGGATTAGTGCAGTATTGCAAATTTACCTAACATAAGCTTTGAACATTTATACACTATACTCCAAATATACTACTGTCTCTACTACGTATTTTCAGTAAGCAGAGGAAATATTATATTTCATCCAGAAATTCGATACCGAGGTTTCGCCGAAATACATGTTTTGAGGACCCCTGAGCCCCAAAAAAACATTTTAGAAAAAGGTCCGTGTGTGTCTGTGGGTTTGTGTGAACAGCAAAGCTCCGATAAATACCAAACTTGACATTTGAGTTACGTATCTTCCAAAGATGCGACAAAGATTTTCAAGAAAATCCCTCAACCCAAAACTACCTTTACATGGAACATTTTTTCGTGATTCTTGATTGTTTTAAAATTGCTCTAACAATGTTTTATTAAAATACCAATGTTTAAGATATTTTCATGAAAAATAAAATGGATATCTTGAATTTCCTGGGAATCTGCCGTGAAGTCCTCTTCATTCTGAATATTTTTTGTATAATTGGTAAAGCGTAAGCGATAGACAAAATATTACTACTCAAAAGATGTAGATCTTGTTAAAGCATAGAGTTTATTTCAAGTATTTTTTTGGGGCGCTAACCGTTGCCGAGGTATTTTTAGTCATTGGTTTGAATTTTCAAATACTTCATACCTTTTTCCAAATGCAAATACCTATTTGTTTATCTTTTCTTATTTCTTTTCTTTCTTTCGTGGTCACCCAAAGAGAAATTACAAAGCCATCACATAAAGATCCACTTTTATGAAGGTTTTGAGTATCGCTTTAGTTTGGTATATTCTTCTTATACCTACAACGAAATGTGTAAATGCGTAATGAAACCCCTACTCGATTGATAACAACTAGGTACAATATTAAGCTTTTGTAAGAGTAGTTTATAGAAGACTGAGTAGAGAAAGTCATGTGAATGCAACACATCAGAATGGTGAACGATCTACACACCAACTCCTCCATCCTTGTTCTTGTTTTCGCAGCATTGATATTTAAGTGCTTGAGAGGCATTACGAAAGAAAGTGCACGGTAATATAAGGAATAGAACTGTATTGGCTTGAGGTTATGGGAAGTAGCCGACCTCAACTAGCGCCACATTAGACAGCAGCAGCAGCTAATGATGAAGATGAGCGAAAGGTCAGTTGGGAAGCCTTGTGGTCCATCTTGGACCCTCAGTATCCGGGAGTAACGGCAAAGACGTGAAAACAAGGCTGCTGGACTAGTGGAACGAAGAAACGTACATACTTTCACCGGTCAACTAGGTGATACTGATAATATGTAACAATCACAAGACTTTTATCGTACCACAACTTCATGAATTTGGAATAAAAGCCTCATTTCCTATTCACTTTCCCTAATTACAATAACTTATAAATAGAAAATTTTAATTAATACACAACTTTCCATATGCATACTAACTTAGAAATGCAAACGAAACTTTATTTTCAAATAGAATTTGACATAAATTATTCTCTTTAAGGAGTATGAATTTTATCCATAGCATATCTCTGCGTTTCTAGCTACGAATGACAGTGTTTCACAAACACTTTACAGAAAATTCAAGTTATACACTTCATCTGTCACGCTACCACTTCAACTCATAACATACAGATAAAAATGTTAAGTGTTACTTTGAAAAATAAAAATATCGGCATTTTTTTAAAGTAGAGATTGTTTAGGGTGAAGGAAATATTCCACATCTCTTGAAAGTCTTGAATACGAAGTTTCATACTTATGGCTGTTTTTATCTATTCTACAACGTACCAACAATTTGGTACAGAGATTACACCGGAAATACGCGTTTTGAGGTGCCCTGAATCCAAAAAAGAAATTTTTAGAAAAAGGTGCGCGCGCGCGTGTCTGTGAACAGCATAGCTCAAAAACGAAAAGTCGGATAAATAAATACCAAGCTTGGTATTTAAATTCAGTATCTCCCGAAGATGCAACACGAAGATTTTCAACAAAACTACCCCACTCCAAAGTATCCTTTATATGGAAAATTTTTCGAAATTTTTTATTTCCTAAAAATTATTGAAAATTGTTATTAAAATGCCGTATATTTACATGACAAATAAAGTGTATATCTTAAATTTTATGGAAATAACTTGTAAAGTGCTCTTCATTCGCAAGGAATTTTGCATAATCTTGCATAACTGGTAAACATTAAGCGGTAGACGAAAACGCACTACACAAGAAATGTGGATCCCTTTAAAACTCACAATTTATTTCAAATAAATCTTTTCTGTCAACAGCCGTTTCCGAGATATACGTTATTAATGGTTTGAATTGTTCAATTCCTTGTTATTCTTTTAAAGCCTGTGGACATTCAGCTGTTTCTCGCGTTTGCATGGAAAAAGTATGGAACTTTAAGGCCAGTATATAGCGTCCAGTTCTTAAACATTTGACTATCACTATTCCCTTTGCATTTATAACGAAATGTGTAATGGTGCTACTTCTGCAAAGGATTTACCAGGATTAAAATGTAATAGATAGAAAAATAAGCTTTCGTTAGATTAGTTTTATAACCATTAATAAATGATAGAGGGTAGAAGGTACTGTGAATGTATAAGAGTTTATTAGTAATATTCACATTCAGACAAACCTTTTAAATTTCATCAGCAAATTAATGCAGCTCCCATTCATATCTCGTAATATAAACAAGCCAATCATTTCTTGTTTAGTCCATAGTTAAATAGGAAGTTTCGGAAGTTTAGCAAAACAAATTAAAAAAAAAGTGTTTTAAAACTATGGAAGGACAAGTGTTATACAAGCTTTACCATAAACATGGAAGGAGGGAGCTATATGTTCACAAATCGTTCTTATAAGTCAATGTTTAAGTAACTTAACTCTTCTCTAAAATATTTTAGATGCTAAAATCAATATGTCAGAACAAAACGTTGCGAGACAAAATCGTATATTTTCGGAAGCGAACAAAACCGGAGTAAAACTGAAATAACCAGATTAATATAATCATCTATAGAATTTCTACAGAAAGGAGAATTTCTTACGCTAATAACTCAAAATGTAACTTGACTACAGAGTTATGGCAATCTCTAACACATATTGGTTAACACGTATAATATTTATACTTATTTCGAATGGGCGTGTTTTCTCAGGCTAAAATATGTCATTATTTTAGCGAAATATGAGTATTAAACATTCTGGGTGTGGGATTCGGTGCATAGTTATTTCAAAGAACTACTCTTTTTTCATTTGTTATCGACCAATAAAGGATTATTATTTAAAACTATTATTTCGTGTTTCTGATTGGTTGATACCATATGTATTCTTACATGCGATTGATTCATACAGGATGGCTCAGTTGTAAGTGGAATAGGCATTATCATTCGTATACGTAAATGTTTGATGCATCACAATAATTCCGTGTTTTTTAATTGTTTTTTTCTGCTTATTAGGGGAACAGAGAGAGAGAGACACGTGCATACAGAGACGCAAATACAGAAAGAGAGAGAGAGAGAGAGAGAGACTGATATACGGAGACATAGACATATAATATACACACAGACGCATTCACAGATACCAACTGAGACACACGCACACAGCTTACACACGCATACACACATACACACACAGATAGTGCGTAGATACTATCGATAGTATCGCGCACACCCACACGCACACAAACACAGAGAGAGAAGATGTGTCATACTTAATTCAGTAAAACAGTACACACACACACACACACACACACACACACACACACACACACACGCACACACAGAGAGAGATAGAGAGAGAGAGAGAGACAGAACTGGGTATACTCTTAATTCAGTATATAAAATAGTACACACATGCACACGCACAGAGCTAATTCTTTTAATTCATACTGTTAATTCTGTTAATTCAATATATGAAAAAAGACAGACACACACATTAGAGAAAGAGAGAAAGAGAATGACCTTTCAGTTGATGCAGTAACATGAGCAGAGTTGCAAGCTAGTACTACAAAAATAAATGACAAACCAAATAAAAAGTGATGTGTGATGTGCCATTTTTATGCCAATTCTGGCTTCAGCACACAAAAATACTGTAAAGAAAGCTAACATTTCTTCATCGTTGGCCTGATTAATACTTCACCGAAGTATGTCGTTAGGACGTCTTTATGGGACGCATAGTTAGCTGATATTGAATAATGCCGTTTTTTTTAATGAAATGCAGTTTATGAATGAGCTAAGCTAAAACGTACTATCTTACAAACCAACAGCTGTTCAGTTGTGTCTCACAGTATGGCGGGAACTGGTATTATTGAACCAGAACGAAACCTGATGTTTCGCCAGACTTGACGACGCACATGCAAAGCCGGTGCATGACATCAGCTGGGTTATCTCCCTTACTTGGAGTACTCAGTGACAGACTGCATGCCAATAGTGACATAACTGTCCGTGAATATCCCTGTGTTCCAAAATAGTGCACTGTACCATGTACACAACTCCCTAAATTGACACTGTCTTATTATTCTGCATTTCTGTTATATACCTGAATGGGATGCGTTATTTGTCAAGTATAATAATTATCTGTTCTGAAGTAACGCCGCTGTTGGCCTGGGAGTTTCCCGAATCCTGGTTTCAGGTACACTAAGATTTAGATTTTGTGTCAGTGAGTCTACTGTCATTCAGTATATTATTAATTTTTCAGATATTCAACTGCAAATGAACTGAAAACAATACCCAAAGTTATGAAATATCAAATAAAACAATATTTTGTCATTGTCCCATCTGAAATAGCATATTATCATTATATACGTTACACCAATGGCCTGTACTTTCTCCAGAAGTATTACATTTCGTCCCTCCGTCGCGTCGATTCTTGGGCGCTCCTTATTTCTATTCTCAGAAAGTACACATTGTGTGGATTAGGATTAATTTTAGTAAACCTTGTGCTTTTATTACATGAAGGTAATATAATTTATTTTATGTTGCATGATGTTACCTGAAGTTGGTGTTAATATTTTCGTTTCTGCTGCCAACGTTTCTCTGGATTATTATCATCAAATTTTCAGTTAAATAACAAATTCGAGATAGCAGTAGATTTTTAGAATTTAATTGTAGTTTCTTTCCTGACCATCCCATTAATGTCTATTTTATAGTTCCTAATAGCTGTAGGAATATAGATTTTCATTACTTGAGCTTTTATTGTGTCAAATTAAATTGAGTTTTATTTATAGAATGCTCTTTAACTACTGTGGTCCTTAGCGTTACATTCTGTATTGGCCGTGAAAGACCGAAAAGTTTGCTTAGAGGCCTTTTATCAGGCTTGATGTTCTTTTACGTGCAATAAATCTACGACACGGACCACCGGCTTTACTCCCCTTCCGAAGGAAGCCAACATTCACTTTGACAACCCAAATAATTTAAACCGGGCACTTCTTCTAAATAAGATAATAGGTAGTGAATGGAATGTGTCTTATTTAGAGAACCATTATTTGTCGCAGTCTTAGATTCGACGTGGATAATTCACTTAGGCAATGGAAAATGCTGTATCAAATTCATTTGCATCGTAATATTTATTAATAGAGCTGTTTTATGCACATTTAACGCATGTAGGTAGTGCCTGAATTTGTTTGTACACTTGTAAGACAACATTATGCATATTAAGCATTTTGTTTTAGGTCTTGCAAAGAAATATTAAGTTTCCTAAAGCATCACTTCGCTTAAATTACTTTCAAGTAACACAAGCGCTTATTTCACTGCTACTCATTATTATTTCTCCTTTTATGAAATACTCAATCACATGTGGGCAGCATTTATATCTCACTTTTTAAAATAACGGTTTCTAAAAGCTACCAAGACTGAGCCGAGTGGAGATGGAACGCTCTTCCTCTGAGAAGAACAAAGCAAACAGTTGACTGCGCCTCCCTAGAGACACTCCTTTCCTTATTGTTAAATCACCATTATCTTCAGTACTGCGTATTTTCTCATCAACATTCTGCGATAGTGCTCAATTTTGTTCCACGTGGGATAAGCCTGCATATTTTAAAAACTCTTTGTCTTTTAACTGTGGAAAAACTAATGCGATCCATGGGCATTCATTGAAACAGGAATTGAAGGGACACGCGACACATTCTTCACAATAACCACGTGCGCTTATGGAATTACGTCCGTCTTTTTCTGAGCCTTCATCAATTATTGATTTAGTAGTCGGAAGATGTCCATCATCTCAGCATGCTGTTCCCAATACTCTTCTTTACAGTCACCAATGAGCACTATTCACTGAATAGTCTCTATCCGTAATACCTTCATTCCTTTTTCTAGTTCATTAAGACTACCTGTGTATTCTGTTCTTATGCCTTTTATTGAACGGTAATACAAATAATTAAAGTCTGAATTATATGCTTAAACCTTACATCAAATTTAATGTAATTGTAACTATTTTCCTTTTTAATACCTTTTTTTAGGATATTTAGCTTCAGTTTAAGTTAGTAGCGATCTTCTTTTGGCTATGCTAGTGGTGAACAATGAATTACTGAGTACTCAGTAGGTACTCAGTAATAATATTGAATTCTAATTACTACTACTACTACTACTACTACTACTACTACTACTACTACTACTACTACTACTACTACTACTACTACTACTACTACTACTACTACTACTACTACCACTATTATTATTATTATTATTATTATTATTAATGGTATTTAGATATGATCACCACAGTTATCGTCTCTTATTATTGCAAAAGGAATGAATATTGAATACTCTATGAATATTTTCTTCCTTTGTCAACTTTTTTTCTTTTTTTTTAATGACATTGTATTCATTAGCTGAAAAAATCTGTTGTATTGTACCCACATGACTTTCTCTACTCACTATTCTACAAAGGATTCTTACAAAACATTCTTCCACATGCTGCTTGTTAATACAGATAAAATTTGACTACTCATTTACACATATCGGTCTAGATATAAGAATAATACAGTAAGCTAAAGCTATTGTCAAATGTTTTCGAGGCCGATCACAATGTGATGGCTTTGAAATTCTATTCTCTTTGCATGAAAAAAATAAAATAAAGAGACAAAAAATAGGAATAGCAATTTACAGTTGAGAGAAGTATAAAGTACTCGAAAATTTGACATAAATGGTGTGCTTTAACGAGAGCTTTATTTTTTGCATAGTAAGATTTTTTCTATATCTTAAGGTTTACTAATTATACTAGTTGGCCCAACTCGTATATTGATGATTCACTGACCTGCGTTTACTTAGAATTTTCCCGTTGAGTTCTACAACTCTTTTAACGCACGAAAGGATATCTGCACACGTAAAATACGGCGCTGTTGGGCCACCTGGTATAAAGGTTATGCATAATAAAGAGGACTTCAGGTTTAGGGAGCCCTAAAATATATATATTTCCGGTGAGATCTCGACATGAAATTTTTGGGTGGAATACAATACTTCTGCTTGCTGTAAGTACGCAGAAGAGAAAGTAAAAATCTGAAGCGTTACATTCATGCCTTCCGCTACCCATTGTCGTGAATTTTTATCTCTCTTTTCAATTATTCCTACAAAACGTTTTTATTAATTCTACTAAGTATTAATTTATTTGAGAAAAAGCTTCAGAAAATGTTTCATTAAACATTTCAGTGTGTATATATATTTATATATATATATATATATATATATATATATATATATATATATATATATATCGGGTGAGTCTTCTCAGCCTGCGGATTGAGAAGTTATGCAGTCCCGGCGATGTACGTGCTATGTCGTAAACACTATCCACTGCATCGCATCATATCAATGACTGCTTTACACCGTTGTGCGTGCAGTGACTTGCACTCGTAGTGCAACGGTGTGCGCGTTGGCCTTCAGTGGTGAGGGTCCCAGATCGTTTCCCTTAATTAGTTTAATGATGTGAATTTTATTAAAACGCAAATTGTTACTTGTTAGAATATGTTTTAATGCACATCAGAAATAAATGCAAGAAATGAATAAAAAAACTCATTTATTCGAAGGCGTGATTTGAATTTCCCACCTTCACCATTACTTTCCTTATTGTTAACCATTGCGCTACTAAAGCACGTTAACTAACACCACCATAGCCCTAATCAGCGATGTCAGCGCCTGCATTTCGCATTGTCTGTAAAATGCAGGGTTGCCTAGCTTTTTTAAGTTCCCTTGTTTACCCCGTTTATCATTACTGTGTTTTTACTGATTTTCATTACCGCTTATTGTCGTAATTACACACACACACACACACACACACACACACACACACACACATAAGCACCCATGCCCATGGCGGGACTGGAACCCGCGACCCTCAGTTTGGCGCAGCGCCGAAGCTACACATTCCAGCGACCACGGCTACGAGAGCCGGCATCTGAGTTACCAATCTGCAGGATTTGAAGGCTCACGCGGTATATATGAGACACATTCTGGGTTTAAAGTGATTACATTTTCCTTTAGATGTATGTCTCTTAAGATTTATCATCTATACAAACATACATATACAAATTTATTCCGATTAAAGGGTAAGTACTTCACAAACTATTTGTAGCAAATTCAAGATATACATTGCCTTAAAATATAGGATTTTAATAAAAACTATTAGCGCCATTTTAAAAAATAACGAAATCATTTCTATGTAAAGGATAGTTTGGAAGATCTTATTGAAAACCTTTGCGTCACATCCATGAAAGATGCTAAACTTAAAAACTAAGTTTAATGCTTATCGGACTTTTCGTTTTTGAATTGTGGTGTTCACAGATGGACACATGCACGGGCCTTTTTAATGTTTATTTCCATTCAAGGGACCTCAAAACATGTATTTCTGGTGAAACATTAGTATGGAATTTTGGGTGAAATATCTCTATGCTGGAATTGGAGAAAGAAAAATGTTTTTGGGGGGTTCCGGGACTCTCGATATATATTCCTGACGAATTCTCGATATCCAATACAATACTTACTCTTCCTATAGGAAAGCGGCAGAGAAAATAATAATAAAACGAAATATACACTAATGTTCGGTATGTGTGTGTGCAATATAAAAGTAATTCCTCTGAATAGAACACGTGATGTAAGTTTTAAAAAACTCGCAAGCACACGCTGGCAGTTGATAGGACCAGTTGCAGCTATGAAGGCTATGCAAGGTAGGTTGGCAAGCTGTTGTGCTAATATTGAGAGGTAGAAGAAGGCAACACAAAGAGAGCGTATCTTCACATAAAGCAATCGCTGCCATCTCTGTGTCCATGAGGGCATTTGTCGGAGTTATAGGAAGGCAGTACATGTGTATAATTTAATTGCTTATAAACTTAACTCCCTGTGTTGATTTGGAGGATAGCTTAATTTTTAGCTTTATTTGGTAGCCCTTTTCATACATGTTAAGCGAAGGTCTACCAGGACAAGAGCCGAAGCCCAAGTGCCCCTCCTAATCCAGGGCCTAGCACCAACCGAGTGGCTCTCCAGACCGTGGGGGTTTCCCATGAGGCCAATACCTTGTTTCCTAAGCCCCCCCCCGCGAGTACCAATAACCTCGGTGGGGCCGACAGCAATCTAGCATGCCGTCAACCAGCTCTCCAGGGCAGTACCGGAGGACATTGAAGCGTCTCACAACCCCGGCTGCATGGAAAACCATACAGTCGTACCCTATCTCCCACGGTATCGGGAGCCACTGTCCGTCGAGACCAAACCAATCCGAACGGCTCCCGAGGGACCTCGAACGTTCTGCCCGACGTACTTCTAGTAACGTCAGAAGTAAGCCCTTTTCATACAGCATAAAATATGGACTCGTATGCCATTTACACTTTGAATAAAAAAAATAGAATTCCCAGCAGCTAAATTTAACTTTAAGCCGCTTGCTGACATAAATACTCAAATTTGTATCAATAAGTGTATATATATATATACATATATATATATATATATATATATATGCAAGACTCGTTTTTATGAAGTTGGCAATACTAGTATAGCGCGCTAAGAATTACGGCGATGGTTATTTAATTAGATCTTTATTGCGAAGGACATTGCTGAATTTTTTTATAAACTTAAGTTAAGTCCCCTAAGTACTCTAAGGTTGGTATTTAGTTGCATTCGTCTGTATTACCACCACAGTTTCCAAATCTTAGTATGTTTTCTCAATATTACCAAACCTCTGTATTGTTTGCGACATTCACACGTTTGCAAATTCACTGTTGCAACGAATGTATCACAAAACAATAATTGGCTACCTAAGACTTCAAACTCCCTCCCATAAGCTCCAATGTGCATCTGCGGTAAATACGAGCGCCTGTATACTGGCTGACGGTGTACATTATTGCTAAAAGCGTTGCCTATATACAGGCGGAATTCGGACCATACTTTCTCCTGCACAACCAGCAAAGGTAAGGTTTGCGAGGGCGATATACTTTTATGAGCGAAGTTTCATCATTATAAAACATAATGCAGCAGCTTTTACCTGTTCAGTCGATTATGCATACAAAGCATTGCATTCGATCCCAAAAATCCCATGCCATTACTTCAGCAGAAATATGTGTTGATGTCTCCTGTATTGCAACATTTTATGAAAAGCGCTCGCGCGCCAGTGTATGGGTTTGAACAACATAACTGAAAGTACAAATGCCAGATAAATACCCAATTTTATTTTTAATTCTGTCGCCTTCTAAGGATGCAAGATTTTCAGAAAATTCCTACAACACAAACCATCCATTTAAAGTGTGGTATTTTGATATTTTGGATACATATGTTGAATGTTCTGTTTATGAACCTTTGAGACCCGTTTGATTATTATTGTATTTTACATAACTGTAATACAACAAATAAAAACTAGTGGTAAGAAAAATGTAAATCTCGTTAACATTTGCAACGTATACAAGACAATGCCGTAATTGGATTAAGTATTTTTCGAAATGTCGCCGCTTATAACGCTCCCCAAATGGACTATGACCTTCAGGGGATACCATGAAGACTTAATATGACTTTTAATACAATAAATAAAAACTAGCGGGAGGAAGAATGTGGATCTCGTTAACATATTCAATGTATACAAGACCAATACCTTAAATGGATTACGCATTTTTCGAATGTCGTCGCTTCTAACGTTCCGCATATGGCCTATGACCTTCAGGGGATACTCAAAGACTGTAACATGACTGCAATACAATAAGTAAAAACTACGGGAGGAAACATGTAGATCTCGTTAACATATGTATTCAATATATCTTAACTGCATTAACTGTTTTTTGAAATGTCGTTGTTTCTAACGCTCCCAATATGGTCTATGATCTTCGGGAATACCTCATTCCACCAAGCGATGACTGGACTCATTTCCGAGGTGGAGGCATCCAGCGGACGGAATCCGCTGCCTCTGATGGTAGAGTGATGATAAGGTTGGCGATGGAATGAGAGGACACAGCTTTTACCGTGGACTCGAAACCACGTTGGGACTTAGAGTCTCTTCACAAGTCAGAGGTGAAGGCGTGAATAGGGCCAACTTAAAATTGCCACCCCAGAGCCGGGAATCGAACCCCGGACCCTCAGTACGAGAGCCAGAAACTAAACCCGGTGCCCGTTTTCGAAATGTTATCTGTTGTAATCTTCGGTTTTTGCACATTTTAAGCAATACAGTTTGAAATGTAAATTTATTGTTGATTTGTTTCGCAGAGACATGCAAAGAGTAATTTCGTAGCTGCATCGGCCTTCTTTTTGGCGTGTAAGTACGGCTTCAGCTACAAGCTGTATATTACTGTAATATTATTTAAGGACACATTTTTGGTAAATAAAACATTGTTAACAGAATATAGATTAAAATGAATCATGATACGAATGATTTGCAGAATAGGAGTGAAAATAAATAGCAAGAAATCAATGTGACTTTTATACATTACGTTTTTACTTTCTCTACTACATATAGTAAGTAGGGGAAGTATTGCATTCCACACAAAAATTCAATAGCAAGATTTCACTGTAAATACATATTTTGAGGCCCCCTGAATCCTAAAAAAGCACTTTTAGAAAATAATCCGTGTGTGTGTTTGTGAACAGCATAACTATAAAACGAAAAGTTAAATACTAAACTTGGTATTTAGGTTCCAGTATCTTTAAAAAATACGACACCAAGATTTTCAAGAAAATCACCCAAACCCAGGCTAACCTTTACCTGGAACATTTTTCTAAAATTTTGATGTTCTCAAAATGGCTCTAACGAGTTTTATTAAAATATAATATGTTTAAGATATTTTTGTGACAAATAAATTGTATATCTTGAATTTTCTGGGAATGTCCCCAAAAGTCCTCTTCTTTCTGAATGGGCTTTGCATAACTGGTAAATCGTAAGAAATAGACAAACGTTTTCTACACAAAAAATGTAGAGCTTGTTAAAACACAATTTATGAAGTATACATTTTATTGTGGAGTGAACCATTTCTGAGATATTCCTTGTTATTTGTTTGAATTTTCCAGTGCTTATACTTTTTCACAAATGGAAATTCGTTATTCGTTATGTCCTGGGCATGCAAAGAGAATAGAATGCACCACATAGCAACCAGCTCTTAAAAGATTTGACTATCGCTTAAAGCCTACTATATTCCCGTTGCACCTACAAGAAAATTAGCAATAAGGTAGTTTCTGCAAATGTTTATCTCGATTAACATGAAGTAAATGGCGAATGAGCGTTTGTAAAAATAGTTTGTACTAGAGTAGAGAAAGTCATGTGAGTGTAACACACCAGATTTTTATATTAGTCTGTTTTATAATATTATAGCAAAATAATTGATTCTTTAAATTACTACAGCAAAAATATATTGCTGGATAATTTTGTTTCACCTCTAATCATTCGAAGTTTGTCAATTCAAAGAGACAAGTGTGCGTCCAAGTTTTCAGCTCGTAGCTACTTTAAGATGCGAACAGAAAGTTAAATGCCTATAACACCGTTTTTAATGATCGGACATTTTGTTGCACACCATTTCACAAAACTGGAACACGCCTATTCGAGTTGAATAAAGGTATCCTTCTGATATGCAGATTACCATCATTAATGAGTGTAGGAAGGTAACAGCCGTAGATTCCTTCTCTGTTTTCTTATAATATGTTTTCAGAAAGTTCTCCTACACATGGTTCTTCATATCAACGATCTAAACGTAGAGATCATAAAATGAAAAATTCTTCGACCTTCGGCGCAAAGGATTCGCTGTATTCAAGGAGAGAGAAACGTTCTGAATACAATCTAACCTCGCCGATCTTGTAAAGAAGTGTGATAAATACAGTTTCATCAGAAAGATACCTTTAGCATTACGAATTGCTAATGCGAATTGAGAGGAAGGCTGGAGGGTAAGGAGGAGGGGCAAGTAAATACGATGGTTAGTACCAAAAATATAACTAAGTGCGTATACTGATGAAAAGTCAGAATTGCATAATATAAGCACTGACATTGTTGAGAACAGCGTAGAGATAATTTCTTATAATCATAAATGGAAAACAAACGCTTATAAAAAGTGAATGCTAAGGTGTGTTCAATAGATTCTACCATAGGTCACGTCCAGCATAGCATTAAATTGATCATAATGGACTTCTGAGGGCTATGAGTTTAGATAAACACTTCGTCCTTGAATCTTGGAGAGCGGCCCTGGAAAATCACAAAGCAGTCCGTCATTCTGTAGATAGCCAATAACGTCATCGCTATGTTTGACAGGTCGGGGTAAACATAAACGCCATGTCATGTGGTCCTTATTTCCTTTATTGGAGTATTTTTTAAAGTCGTCATATTCTTCAAAAATATGAATTTCTAACACTTAATCAAATTTTCTTATAAACATGCTTACAAGATTTGTCAAAACATAATTTGTCATAGAAATATTTGATAAGATATTACAATATGAACCAAATTACAATTCCAGGTTCGAATAGAACATCCGACTCACGCCATGAAGAATGGGTAATACTGCCGGTAACACGGTATTCATTTGAGCTGTTTTGGCAATGGCGGACTAGGATATGAAAACATAATTATTTATCAAACATCATAGACAGTACACAAGAGGATGTTGTATTTAAGCGTCGGTGCATTTAATATCTTACTGCCCATATTATATCGTACACACGCGCGCGGGACTTCTGGGGCACCTTCCGCAAGTATTCAGATTAAACATGAATCACATGTGTGTGAAGAAAACGGCTGCTATTCTGGGACGTACCATGGGACAAAACAGCCTATCCAAAAACAGAAATTTCACATTTATTGCCTTGGGAAAAGCCTTCGACTGAGCAACTGGAGAATTACTATATTATTTAGGCAGAAAAGAAATATAAAGAATATAGGGTAAGCAAACCCAAAGTTTTAAAACTGTTTAAATCAGAATTTTTTCCAGTAATATGTACTTCGTATTTGGGAAATTTATTAAATGCTTGAAAAGAGAACTACATTATTGTTTAAGAAACCGAGAGAGATGGCTGGTCCTGGGTTCGATTCCTGGTTCTGGCCACTCTGACCACGACCTTTTCGTGGTTTCACCTGGTTCTACCACAAATTTCCTTTACCTCCTTTCCTAACATTTCGCTTCCCCTTTCATGCTTCAGGCGGACTTAGGGGCGGTGCAGTGTCAGTTGGTGTCGCACAGATGGCGCAGATGCTTGCTGGTTGGAAAGTTCTTCTCCGCCATGCCAGGTGGCAACCTTCTCTGAGCCGCCTCAGGACATCGAGTTCATGATGTCATAATAATAGTCATTGGTTAAGAAATGAAATCAATACATACAGATATATACTTCCAGTTACAAAAATATTGATACCATCGACAAAGAAGGGCTACAAGGATAGTTGCTTTTAATAAATTAAATTAAATTCTTTGCAATAGAGTCAAAAAAAGAATGTTATCGAAGGTTACCCAATTGTAGTATCTGAGCTATGGTGTTTCGCGTAGACAACAATAAGAACATAGCTTAAAGGCAAATGTTTTGTAAACTAATAATATTACTATGAGGAACGAGACTTCGACTTTTAACTTGTGAATGAAAATGCAGCATTCGTAATGGAACTCCTTAGTTCAAAGAAGGGAAACAAAGCATGGATTAACGTATTGGAAATACATATATTATATATTACAGGCGTAAGAAATTTGGGACTGGAACTAATTTTAATCTAACTCATAGGATAACAATTATGACAAGTAAAAATTCTTATTTAGAAACCTTTTATCCACCCTTCTATTATACTTTCATTATAATGGTTCAGTTAACAACATTATTTTTCTAGCTTCAAGTTGAACATAGCGTGAGTGGAATGGTGTATTCATTGGACTAAAACATTTGACATGTTCAAACTCATACATCGCACGGGTAAGATAGACCATACGTGCTTATATAATATACTGTAGTTTATCTTTTCAAACTATGTTCATCATACTGAACTTTAAAGTTAATGATATTTACAAGAAATTAAAAGAAAAAATCTTATGTGTTACACTCACATGACTTTCTCTACTCTTGTACAAAGTGTTTTTGCCAACTCTTATTCTCCATCTACTTCATATTAATAGAGATAAACCTTTGCAGAAACGATCTTTTGACATGCAAAGGGAATTACATTTTACACATAGCGAACAGTTCTAAAAATATTTGACTATCGCTTAAGGCCTACTATGTTCCCCTTGTTTTGTATATATCTCTTAATAGCTGGTTGTTATGTGCAGCACCATTCTCTTTGCCACAGATTAATGCTCTTTGCATATCCAAGAAAAAAAAAGTAACAATTTCCCATTTGAGAAAATAAGTATTGAAAAATTTAAGGGAATAACAAGCAATATCTCGAAAATGGTTCACTCAACAAAACAAAAAATGTATATGACATAAATTGTGCATTTTAACGCGATCTACATTTTTTGTGTAGTAAAATTTTGTCTATCTCTTATGGTTTACCAGTTATGCAAAAGTCGTTCACAATGAAGAATACTTTTGGAGACATTCCCAGAAAATTCGAGATATACATTTCATTTGTCATGAAACTATCTTAAACATATGATATTTTAATCAAAATCGTTAGAACCATTTTTGAGAAAAAAAATGTTTTCGAAAAATGTTCTATGTAAAGGGTAATCTGGGGTGGGGGGATTTTCTTGAAAACCTTCGTGTCGCATCTCTGGAAGATACTGAACCTAAATACCAAGTTTGCTGTTTATCCGACTGTTCGTTTCTGAGTTATGCTGTTCACAGACACACAGACACACACAGACAGACACACAGACGGACATGTTTCTTAAAAATGCTTATTTTAGATTCAGGGGGTCTCAAAACATGTATTTCCGGTGAAATCTCGGTATCGAATTTTTGGGTGGAATACAATACTTCCGCTACTTACTATACGTAGTAGAGAAAGTAAAAATATACCAATTGCTTCCCCCTCCGAGCCAGCAAGTTCCAACAAGCTTGTAACCCTCTCCTTGAGTTAACAAAGGAACTTGGCAGATACTTTCTCCTCTTAGTAGAATGCGCCGGAATATGCATCCAGGTTTCTTCCTCTCTATAACACGGACGGGTTCTTGTTCCTTCTTCGTTAAGAATTTGATCGCTCGCCATGATCCCAGTGTGAGGCAAGCAAACCCTTGTTTCGACTGAATGCATAATGATATTTTCTCATTACATTGTGGCAGTGTCTGCTGTCGATCTATATCCTTCAGTCCCTTCTGTACATAACTAACAAAATGAAGACCAAGAGGTTGTTAGAATCAACATTAATAACCAACCAACCTTGAACAGTTAAAACCTTTCAGAGACGTAACTTTCCAGCCGCTACAAGATATCAGGTAAAAACAGCATGATAAATGAGAACTGGAACCGGATTTCTGTGTTTCCGAAATAAACCACCTTTATGCTATAATACTACAGCAAAAGTAACATAAAAAAGCTCTAGAACATGCAAAATTCTTTTTTCTTTGCATCCGCGCATATAATTGGCCATTAATAACAAAATCGTGCACAGGCACCGATGTGGGTTTCCCTATGGTTAGTTTTATATGGCGTTTTATTCTCTTTTAAGTGCGTATCATCTATAGTCAATAACACACTCCTCTTTTAAAAGAAAGAAGTGAAGGAAACAAATAAAGAATGAATGAAAAGAAGAAAAATGAGCCATCAAACGCTGTAATAAAGAAACTAAAATCGCTGCAAGAGCAAGTGATTTCGATGCTCGAGTAGACGATGGTCCTGCCATGCGTTATTCATCTTATAGCTGAAAGTCACGTTTCTCGATTCTTTGATAGCAAATATCTGGCGCATGTTGGTCCAGAAAGTGTGGTAATTATACAGTTACAATTGCTATTACACTGGCACTTTATTTGGTTTTCTTGTCATACTAGTGTGTGTACGCGCGCAGTTGTTGCCTAGCATTACTACTGACGATGGCCGAGTCATTCACCCGGTGAGGATGTAAGGCGTCACATCCTGCTTTGTTTTTCGCGTTTGGCAATGGGAAACGATAACTTACATGTTAGTTTAACTCAGACATTGTCTTCAGTTTTGCTATTTTTGTATTTATTTTAAGCACATGCTTCCAACATTAATTCATATTTTAAAGCATATTAATTGATATATTGAAATTATGAATGGTGGTGCTTTATATTGTAGACTCTCATACTGTGAGAGTAAACTCAGAAACAATGCCTTTATTAATTGGCTGAGTGGAATACATACGTGTGACGATTTCCTTATAATTTTTTTTATTGCGTTTTCAATTTTAAGTTAATGGTTGTTCAAATAATATTAACACATTACATTATTTAATAAGTTCTTTTTAAACAGAACCGCTCACTTGCCTCCTTAAAGACATATCCTCTGTAGGGTGACCTTCAACATACTCCTTGGCAATCCTAGATAAATGTTGTTAATGAAATTTTGAAGGAAGGTTACAACTGTAAACGGATGTAAGATGCGTGTGTGCATTTACCTACCTTAAAATGCTCTTTTACGCTTATGTATCTTGCTAACACTGATGATCTACACTGGGCAGAGCTTGTCACGATTTGAAAAGGGTGCGGGGATCACATATCTGGTTCACCTTGACCAATCCTTTCTTCAGAAAATCTCTGAGCATGTATTCATTGTGAATTTAATTTATGTACTGACAACCATAGGGCTGTTTTGTGGTGTTTTCAAGGCAATGTGCATGAGCTTTCTTTAAGAAAAAAAAGCTAGGCATACTCATGTCTGAGACTCAAAAGACAGCAGTAAATGTCAGGTTTGACCCTTAAGTAAAAGGGCAGTGGTGGTAGTAATAAATAGTAAGTCTAAATATTAAAGAATATCTTCCACCACCTTCTAACTTATTTGAAGACTTTTAAATGAAGCTTCCTATTTCTTATAGTTATTTATTCATTTTGTTTACAGAGTGGTGTTTTTCTTTCCTGAGTCTAATAATGTCATTTAGTTGTTCAGCACACTCTGGTTCAGAATCACCTACTATTTCTGTATACCTAAGCCCACACAGGTTTTCATAATTTCAAGTTTTATGTTACTCATATATTCATTAATTCCATCGCAGCTTTACTGGAGTTGAGTTCCAAATTCAAATCCCGAAATGACAGTACTCCCTGACTTAGGATTTTTCCAGGGTTTCCTCAGTACTCATAACTGGCAAATGCCGGGGAGGTACCTAAACTTAGGCCTGGAACATTTCCTTCCTAAATTTACCAATTATCATTTCATTTATCATCAATATCCACTGTCTGCGGTGCGTATGTAGTAAAAACTGGCTTTAAACACTATTACTAAAAATCTCCAAATTCACCAGTTTTAATTTCTTTTGTGAGGGAGAGCATATAAATAGTTTTGACTCACTGCGTCTTAACCTTGCACTTAGTGAATAATTTCATTAACTATTATTTAAAAGCAAGGCTAAAGTCATGTGGAAAAATATAAAATTAAGATATGAATGTTAATTTTATGTTTGAAATGGGTAAGTGATTATTTTTTATTCTCTTGTACCCTAAAAGCTTAAGGATGTGCATCACTCAGCGTTCCCTCAGAGAAAGAGTCCTTATCACATAATTATAAGAAAATCATGTAATATTTTTACGGATCTCCCTCGTAAGAGCCCGGCAATTAAGGTTACCCATAGATAGAAAATTCAAAAAAAGGATACAAAGAAATCAAAATCCTGAAATAGATAAAATTATTCCTCATCGTAATCCTATGTGAAAATTTTATTAAATCTTGCAGTTTTTATCCAATTTTTTTCAAATGTTTTTCAAATCCTGCTCAAACACAGTTATAATCGTATTTTAAATTCCATATAGATATCGTTAATATTTTTGTGAAAAAATTATACTTCACTTTAATTATTTTAATCAATCAAGTGTTCCACACGATGCAGAAATAAACATTTTGAAAAAATAAAAATACTACTATATTATTTAAATACCAATGTACAAAAAAGCATATATTTAGAATTTTATACAATGCTTTGGTTGTCTCAGAAAATAATTTTAAACCTTAAAATGTAGTTTGTTTAACAATTTGTCCTCAGTGGTCGCATTAATTATGTCATATCTTGAGCAATACAAAAGTGTAGCAAAAACCACTTTTTAAAAGTTTATTCTCTCTGAGTATCCGCTGAAAAGTTTAACAACATTAGTTACAAACTACATCACGTCGGGCATTTTTAATATGCAAAAGTGTAAGAAAAATCAAAGTCGAGTAAAGGGCATTGGAAGTAAATGCAAACCATTAGGCGGTGTGCTCCTGGGCATTTAAACGGAGCTTTAAAGAGCTCTGAAAGCAAAAGGCACGGTATGTAATTGAAACTGAAGGATCGAAGTTTTTTTTGGACACAAAAACTAATGTTTTAATTTTTTTGTAAGTTTTGGTCAATCTTTAGCTATGCATACCCACTATACATATATATATATATATATATATATGGGTAATATATAGCGTTTGTGTGTGTGTGTGTTTTGGGGATCTTAGAAGCGTTGCCATGTCCATTAATTTGGGATAATCATTAACGCCATAACCTATCTAAAGTTGATATAATAGTTGATTATGAAATAAGTGTTACAACTAGGGATTTATTTCGCAATCCTACGAGCAAAATAAAACCATTTGAACACATGTGGCATATACTATTTTCTAGACAGTGCTCGAATTTGTAAACTATCAATAAAATAATATTATATTGGTTCCTGAAACTAAAAGAAATCACTGAAACAAGAGAAATGACGTTAAAAACGAAATCAACTCTTGTGCGCACCGAGAAGCGTTTTCGTGTTTTGTTGATTCCCTAGCAGCCATTTTCAGTGAAATTATTTTCCACATGTTTGCCTTACACCAGGCAATGAAGCGATTAAATGCTATATTATATTCATTTTTGGATTTGTTTTTGTAAGTGGTTCTAGTGTTATTCGTTTTTCTGCTCCTATAATTTCACATTCTTTTTGCTGCTTCTGTAATTTCAGGTGGTTCTTTCATTTCAGTTTATTCTCAATTCATAATTGCCGCCATATAATCTTTATCTAGATTATATGAAATAAAAGAATAACTTTTTAAAACAAATTTGAGTTTTACTTATGGACGCTCTTTAACTGATGTCCTTAGCGTCACATTCTATACCGGGCGTGAAAGACCGGTAATTTTGCTCAGAAGCTTCTTTATTAGGCTTGAGGTTCGTTTACGTGCCGTAAATCTACGACATGGGACCACCGAAGGGAAGAAAATCCCTTCCGAAGGAAGCCATTGGGAACTAGAGGCTAGCGTGGTAACCACTATACCACGGAGGACGACAAATAACGGTTTAGATCAAAGAAACCACAAATCTGGCAATATAAGATATAGGTTAAGTCTGCAACGATAAATTGAAGTATGGCGATTTGTATTTTGAACAGATAATGGGACCGCCATGAGAATTTAATCAGGTAAAAAGATATAATTAAAAGTAAAACCTGATCAAACCAAGTCGAATTATTAAACTTGTGCAAATAAAAAGGGTAATTGCCATATGATTAGTACTTGAAACCAAAGTTGGTCACAATGGAATGGTATAAAAATTTTATCGCACTAGCGCGATAATGTAAATCTTTTAGTTCCTGTGCACTATGTTTTAGGCCATGCTGTGTAAAACGTAATGAGCACTGCTTGTCAGAATGTCGATTAGTGATGGGAGGAACAGTTCTTCTCTTGCTATAACAAACACACACACATCGTAAACAAGCGGGCGCTTTGTTGTTAGGAGAAATATCTACAAATAGAAATGGATTCAAGTGGGATAATAAAACTGACAAAAAAGGATATAGCTGATGACTGATGCGACACAGCACTCTGTATGCAGTCGGTTGACATTTATCACAGCGTTAACAATCGGATCAAGAGATCAGCCATTTTTCCGCCACAGCAAGCTGCCTAGCAACACGTCCGACATGATTGATCAGTAAAAAAAGAAATATCGCAGTTGGCAGTCTCGACATTCTCTTTAAGCTAACTTACAATCGATCAGAGCGATTAATCAAATGGATATAATTACAAGAGTATGTAATCGATTGAGTCGGCAATCACGGAGATTTTAATTAAATGATTTGATCAGTAACAGTGGACAGGTAAGCGACTTGAAGCCTTGGCCAGCTTCATTTGTTGTTCATGGGCGGCCTTCAGGAGGGCTAGCCTACCTCCATTAGAACGCATCGTTTCCATAGAGGCGCTAAATTGCTACGAGAAAGGACGCGTAACCTTAATTTTAATAATCACGTGCGTCAGCATAGACAGAAACAAAGCAGGCACATTATGGCTGAGCCACTCTGCTTCATAATCGCTGTACATATTTTTAACTGCTATGGGTTTCCTTGAAATGCGTTCCGCCCAAAACCGATTGGGAAGTTTTTTTAATGAAATCATGACATATATTATACCTTCCTATATACAACATGAATTTTTCAATCTGTTTGTTTCTTTCTTTCTTCTGTATTCCTCATCATATTATATTTATACGTGTTCAGAAGTCCAGCTTTGACTCTCTTCTGTGCTACCAGTACTCCATGGACACATATATTTAATACATTTAAGCACGAGTAAACAATGTATGAAATCACTTCTATTTCGGGAAAGTACATCTTAATCTGTGCTATAAATCGGAGCTTACACTTGGGGCTAGGAAGGAGTAGATCCCAAAAATTCTATATTCTACCATTAGCATCCTAAAAGTTCCTTCACCTCACACCAACATCTTGCTTAATATTAAAATACTTTGTTCCACATTTGAATGGATCTGACCTTGCTTACGGAGAACTGTAATTTTACGAAAACCAAATCTGAGCAAGAGGGAAAGCTGAATGTTTTAGCATCAACAACACGGATAATACTCGTAGATAAAAGGAAAATAAAATTCGCCAACAGAATTCCAGTAAAATATACCATCACGTAAAAGGCCGAAAGAGTCCCATATTAAGTACTGCATTATCACCTTCAGGAGAGGTATAAATGAAAAAGATCTGGATCAAAACGGAAAACATATTTAGAATCACCCAGGACAAGAAAATTAATAAGATAAGTATAACTTTTAAAGCTACAGCGAGTAAAGTACGCAGTCGTATCTTCCATCTGCTAAAGCATCAGCAAATGATCGGTTAAGGCAATCGTGCATTTTTGCCGCGCTCTAGTGAGATACGAGGGCTGATCAACAAAGACTGAGACTGATTTTTTTTCACAGATGTTTATTACTCCAATTCAATGTTTACATGATCTTTTTCAAAGTAGTCCCCTCCTACTTCAATGCACTTTTTATAGCATCTCTGCCAGTCCTTGAACATGTGCTGCAGACCATTCTTTGTCAGGTCCTTGAGAATCGCCTCACTTTTCTTGAGCACTGCTTCAGAGTTCTCAAATCGAATACCCCTAAGCTTTGCCTTTAGTGATGGGAATAAAAAAAGTCACAGAGTGCAAGATCGGGGCTATAAGGTGGATGTGGTACACAGGTAATGTTGAATCGAGCCAGAAACTGCATGACTTGATTTGCGGCGTGAGGCCGTGCATTGTCATGATGAAGTCGCCACCCAGTACGAGAAAGCTCTGGTCGTTTCTTTGCAATGTGCTTCCTCAGTGTAGCCAATACTGACGTATAGTATGCTGCTGTAACAGTAGTGTGAGGGGGAACTGCATGCTGGTAAATCATTCCATTACAGTCAAAAATGTGATCGCCATCACTTTCCCTGCAGATGGAACAACTTTTGCCTTTTTTGGTGTTGGAGAACCTGGCGATTTCCACACTGTGCTGGCTTGTTTTCCTTCAGGATCATAATGATGCAGCCATGACTCATCACCGGTGATAATCGATTTAAAAAATGCATCCCCTCCATCAGCAAAGAGATGCAGCACTTGATTGTCTGGTATGCGAAATGCACGTAGGGTCTACAAAATAGAGCATTACTACCAACCTACCAATACGAGAGTGCTGCCGCCTACCAACATTATACATAAAAACCCGCTCTTTTCAAATATTTATGTTAGAGATACGAAACTATCACGGAAGCTACATGAAAAAATCAGTCTCAGTCTTTGTTGATCAGCCCTCGTAAATAGTATTTTCTCCATCAACATGTATATGAATGAAATTGTTCAAAAATTTATTTGCTCGTCAGGCCATACTGATACCATTGGACTGTGGTAGCTGATTCAGGTGAGTAAATTTCGGAAGTCTATGTTGCGTCTCGCGTTTAAAAGACAATACAATTAAATGCCACATGTACTATCCATACACTCGCAACTTTGGTGCCTGCGATCCGTCAACCAATCTAGTGCCATCTTGGGAATGATACATCACCAAATAGTGAAATATCTGCACTGCTGTTAAGGCAATTGTATGACATTTAATTTTCACATTTTATGTCTCCTCTTTGTATTCTTAGTACTTCGAAATACGATTTTACAGGCATAAAACTATATATTATCAAAGAAATTTGCAGATGTAAAATGTTAAAAGCTATAATTTGGTAGGGCATCATCACTGTTTACCCTTGACAAAATCAGCAAATAACGAACGATGCCTCAAACCCCAAGATCCTTATAGGTGCTTTCATTCGTTCCTTTTTATCCTATACACTACTGTTTCTGAACACCCGTGTAGCCTTAGCTGTTTTTTACTGCCTTACTAACACTCATTTTACTTGAAAAATAATCTGACACGTTCATTATTACCTTGCGTTTCTTCCTAGTTAATCAGCATTTCGTCTCCTGCTAGCTTATCCCTCCATAACCATAAATATTTACGTAAAAATGTTAAATAAATAGCCTACATAACACTTCACAGTGTTCCAATCACTATAAACGTAGACAGTTCCTTACAACTGATGTTAACCTACACTGTCTTCTGCCTCGTATCTGCTCTGTTACCTGATTAGATGGATGACTTTTGTTTGTAGTACAAAATGAATGCAAGAAGTTGCAGGATTCAGGTTCCTTTTAAAAACTGTCTCCAACCCTCCTCAACATTGTCTCTCGCTTTGTCCCCGTCGTAAACCGAATAACAAAAACGTATCTCGCTAGCTGACTTTCTACAGCATAGGTTTAGAATTTTACGAAAATATTTAATTAAAAAATTATAACGCTTATCTTATTAAAGGTAGAGATTTCAAACTGGACGGGTATCAGCACACTAGTTTACTCTAGCTAAGAAAAACTGTGTTGCGGTCTACCCTTTAGTTTATTACGTACTGCATGATAAGCAATAGAAGTAGTAAATATGGGATTTTACTGAAAAATTCGCTTTCTTTAGAAATTTGTGCCCACAAAAATCTATAAAGGTTCTAAAATGACATAATCTGATAGAAAAAAATATTCTGTATAGATGATGTTAAAAGTTAAAATTTGTAATAACAATATTTACTCATGTTATTGCTTATTAGCAACTTGTCGACAGCGCCAGAGTAGAAAAGAACGAAATTAATGGCAATATGTATGCGTAAAATAGACACAGAGATGTCCCATTTACCTCCATACTTTCTTTTAGGGTTGAGAGCATCTAGTCTTGTCTGTTCAGATTCTTTTGAGCCAATGAAGAGGGTAGGGTAAAAATCGCGGCCAGTTCGGCTTCGTGTGGCTGTATTTTGTTCTAGCTACTATTCCGACCGCGCGAATTGCTTATCTCCCCCTTCCACTGGCTCAAAAGACTCTGAACAGACAATACCAATAGAAATGTTGGGCTAGACATAGCTTGGAGTGTAGAAGTATAGACGGAAATTTATAACTGTTGGGCTATAAAAATGTGTATGTATTTTTAACACGGACTTTAACAAAGACCTCTCAGCTATTGTACTGCACAGTAACTACCTACAATTTGCTTATATCAATAAAAAAGAGCATGTAAAGGAAGGCGCCCAGCAGATCCAAAAATATGATCATAAAGCTTGCTTAGCAGTAAATTAGCAGGGAATCGCAAAGTAGTGAATTAGCAGGATATATATATATATATATGTTTGCCTCGCGTGCGTCAGTATTAATTTGTAGAAACATTTATCTCTTTGCAGGGGATGATGCAGCTAAAGAATGTAGTTCTTACACAAATTATAATTTTTACTTCACTCCTTTTATTAATCCTTCACACAATTAAGTAACACTTCACTGATATAGAGAGCTGTGAGATTATATATTAATTGCACTTTTAAACACGTAAACTTTATAATATTCTCGCCGTAATGAATTTTATATGTCTCAAACTGAATACGTACCGAGCGAACGAACTGCTCAGGTACATTGCCTTCTAGCAACTGGCGTTTACCGCTTAAATGTTTCTATATCACGTCTCTGATTGGCTAACCCTACTCCAATAGAATACTTTTATTTACCTTTCAGCTTTTCTGGTTGTTGATTGGCTATTTATAAACTGTTTTAAAAATTACATTATTGTTCCAAGAATCACTAGTAGCATTATTAAACTTTCCAATTCATTATTGCCTCAAGGTTACCTCATTGTTAGCAACTTTAGGCTCCTATTCTCACAGCTCCTACATTAGTAAATTACGTAATACATTCACATAACATTATTAAACATGTACACAATAATATAAATATAATACAATAACTGTTACATACATTTTATATGTTATTTATACACATATTGCTTCAAGGCGGGCTATTATTATATTTTATATTATATAATTAGACTGAAATCATTTAAGTGTTAAAAATACTGCCTCACTTGGAAAGAGTATGGAATTTTAAGGCCAATATATAGCGTCCAGGTCTTAAATATTTGACTATCAGTGTTTCTTTTGCGTTTATAACGGAATGTGTATGTAGCTACTTCTGCAAAGGTTCGTCGTTGATTAAAATAAGTAAATAAAATGTAAGTTTTCGTAAGAATAGTCTTTATAATATTAATAAAGGACAAATGGTAGAGAAAGTCATGCGAATGTAACACATTAGGTTTTTTACAGTAGTAACCACGATTAGAGTCACTCTGCAATATTTTGGTGGCAACAGTAATGCGAAATACAGTGGTCATCAAACACAAAAGCCTTGTAAGTTGCACAAAACGAAACCTGTTTTTTTCAAAAACACAAACAAACTGCTTCTATTTTTAACTCATGATGCACTGCATTCGCGAAAACACCTGAAACAGGACGGAACAAGAACAACAGCCGCAACTCGTTTGTGGATCTAAAAATATATGGCCGGAATTTAACTGTCTCCTTATTGTAGCGGCTTCTCGGCTACAGCCATTAAGGGGTATTACATACATACAAAACAATCGTTAGTTATTCTACTGCGGTTATTCGCGTGATTTACCCACACTGAGTTTTGGTGCTTTCATTTCTATTCAAGTACAGAAATCTGTTTTCTTTGAGAATGAGCTTTAGTAACATATTTGTTTATTCTCAAAGAAATACACTGAGTTAACAGTGCGTAGATATTACCCTAATGGTAGAAAAATGTTGTGTGTAACGATCACACGGTTTTCTGTACTCATTATTATTATTATCTTATTATTCCGTGAGCTATTTGATGAAATAGTCGTTTTAAGTTATGCACAGTTAATATTTGCACAGAAATTATTTCGGTTATATAATACTTTACACAATTTAATATTTATACATAATTAATACAAGCTTTATCTACATCCGGGAGACTGACGCAACATTCAGTTGTTTTCTATGCAAATACGTTTGCGCTTATCATAATATTAAAAGAAATAAACAGGTGCATATTTTCGAATACCCAATAAAGGCATCGACAAAAAATGGAAACGGGACAATGGAGTTTGCGCTGTGTAAATGATTTCCTCTTGGCGCTTGGGTGACTGGCTGGTGCCCCTGGCAGGCTCGCATCGGCGCCAGATTCGACGTTACTCTGGAATCATTACGGAACCCGTCCTTGCTAGCGTGCTTCGTCGTCCGGATCTGGTTGCCCCTCGGTTTTCCCTTCCTCCTAGGACTCACGGAACAATGGAATCACAATGGACTTATTAAGATGACTGAGTGCGACTGTAAGCTCCAGTGGCTGAGGGTCCCTTCGCCTGACTATCCTATCCTATCCAATTGTAGGGGAACATACACCGACAGAGCAAACACTGTAAATAATGGAAATTATAAATAAATAATCAACACAGGAATATGTAAGAATATAACACCATACTGTAAAATACCTTGTATCTCAAAATGTAGAATTTTAGAAACAAATTATTGTAATTAGCTAGGAAGAAGCGATAGCAGCAGGGCAAAAGTTCACCAACAACGCACACTAATGGACAAGGATTACGCAAAGCAACCACGAGCAGAGAAAGAGGTCTAAGCAGAGACAAGGACAGGGATAGAAGGACAATTCCAGGAAAAGCCACAGGTTCCAAGTGGAGATGAATAAGAACTCAGTAAATAGAATGAGAAACAAGAGTTGCGAGGGAGACAGAGTTATGTGGGTTTCATCAAATAATTAAGAAAAAGCTGACAGGTAAAAGTGAACGATTTCTTTCTCATAGCACGCCAAGCGAATATCCAATCAAAATAGAGATAAGGTAAAAGGGCGCGAAAGTTAGCGTCAGCGGGGTATAAAAAGAAGGTCCGTCCCGAACTTCAACACTCGTTCATATGCTTCTCTGATATCCATTCATGTGAGTTGTCTTGCGGCAGGTTGTCGTAACGTGTGTGGGCGGGAGATGACGTGTGACGTAGATAGATAGCTAGGTTCACCGAAATGTTTAAAGTAGTAGGAAGATGAAAACTACAGTACAGAGATAATCTCATTATTTTTCAAAGGGGAACAGCCAGCCGCTTCAATTACTTCGTTGATCTGGAGTAAATTCAATCGTTAAGAAATTCATTGTATTCATTCGCCTTCCCCCAAAATATCCTGAGATACAGATAACTAGGAATAGAAATTTATCCACAGCTACCGATTGAGGGCCGAGGCAGAGAGCTTCTGAGATCTTCAACCTGGAACTCTTCAACAATGTGAGATATCACGTGTATACGTGGAAGCGCTACAACACCCCCCTGCTACACCATCCTGATGCATTAATTTCATAAAGCAGTTGTTTTTAGGAATTTGTATTTTTAGCCGGCAGAGTGGCGAAAACGATTTCTTGAATTAATGAATGCTTTAATTACAATTATAAATTAAAAAATTAAATAATTTTCTAAACCTGTCGAGAAAGAATTAGTCCGTCTAAGCTGCTAAAGCACATAAGATTTTATAAACGTATACCGAACAATTGAAGTAACAAGATAAGCTTTGGTTATAGCAGATTCAAAAACCGGGTTTCTTTGTAATAAAGAACTTAATTTATTACTTATTATCTTATTTAATTTGTTTGGAATTGGACAAATGTCCCGGCGCGCGGTTGCTCGACGTTTAATTACATCCGGTACATATATTTATGTATATAAAGTTCTGCGTACTGCACGCGCATGTGTATGTGTGCTTGTGAGCACCCTCGCGCAAAAATGAAATATTATTAAATAGATCGTTGTTAACGACTTTGTGGTAAATGCGCATTTCCTACTCAAATAGCCATCCAATCTTTGTTTTAAATATCTACTTAGGATTTCTCCCAATATAAATAGCGGCTTTCAACAATGGTAATTAAATTAATAAAGTATCTTCTTTCGAGGGCTTCAAACCGCCGGATGTATGGATTATTAAGCCTATTGCTACTTCCTGCAGTTGACTATGTATTTTCTCTCTCTCTCTCTCTCTCTCTCTCTCGCTCTCCCTCTCTCTCTTTCTCTCTCTCAACTGCAAAATACTGCACTTTCTACAGATGCAGTTGAACCTCACTTATACATTATTCACTTCTACTGTGTTCCTATGACGAGAATGTGGCTTTAAGGAATTGACATCAACAATTCTAGCGCTATCTGAAAAATATCATGCTCTACTTTCAACATATCAACAAGGTTTAAGGCCTCTTAGAAAACATACGCTCTTGTGCCAACAATAGTGAATAAAATTGAAGATTCATAAGGCTAACGAATGAACAGAGACTATTTTGTATTACTTTGTTCTTCCTTTCTTACTGGGCATTGTAAATAACTTATCACTAAAAACACTTACACAATGCTCCAAGTGAAACACGCTGGAATACTAACGTTGCACCATGTTTTTAATCTAGATAATAAATCTATTTATGACATCATTGTGAGCTGCCACGTGGTACTGTCCTCCCCTTCTTCGGAAAGCAGACAACCCGCAAATGTTTTCTTGTCAGAGACCTACAGTACGCTTTCTTTTTGTTGCAGATATATAGGTACTTTATTTTTTTTAAGCGCCTAACTTTGTTCATTAGTATTTAGCTCAATGACACTTTTCCGGTTACACGTTTTCTCATTAATAAGTCACATTTTATTTTTGTTCCCATGTTCAAAATTATTAATTTATGTACTCAAATAAGTTATGTTTATGCTAAGTCAAGATATCTATATTTCTGTATACTGTATCAATGTTGTCGCAGCTCAAAACGTAAGCATGTTGGGTGAGGCCTCAATCATTTTAGAAGCATTACTGCTGCACACGTGTTAAGAATACGGTCGGACAAGGCCATTATTCCCCAGGAAGTATCTAGTGATACCGGTGATGAAGAAGTAGGGCTAAAAATGAAACTGTTCTCAGTGAAACCCGTTCAAGGTATAAACATTACACAACCATTTCTATCATTACAAGGCCTAAATGGTGATAGCATTTCTGTGATTACTGCATATAATGGAATGTGTGTATAACTATGTGGAAAAATCGAAGAAACAAAGAAGAATTTTCACTTTCTTTAAACCAGCGTAAAGCAGCAGTACTCTGAATCTTATTTTTTCTTAAATTTGAATTATGAATGACAGTACTGTTATGCATACCGAGCGGGATGGCTTAACGGCAACGTTTGTGGCAGGTCCTCGGTTCTATTCCCGGTGACCGCTCACTCTGACCGTGGCAGTTTTCATGATTTTCCTCTGGTCGCCAAGGCGAATGCCAGGGTGGTGTTTTCTACCACGTCTTCTTTCCCCCATTTTATCTCATTTTATCTACCCTTCACATTTCAGGTGTGCTTTTAGTTCCTGCGATACTGGCGGTTCCGGGCAGATGGCATGGATGCGCGTTCGAAAGATTTCTCCCCGTGAACGCCAGAGTGAACTATCCCGCCTGTTAAGGTCGGTATACGTCGCTCTCTCGACATTCCTCGCTACTGGTGTACGAGTATTCAAACTGGAAATATTAGGGGATTCCGCGCGTTTCTATGGATCTACCTACGGACCTGAGACCTCTAAGGCTCTTTCACCTCATCGCTGTCTCTCGGGGGTGATGATACAACGGATCAAAGTCATAGTGCGCAAGGTGTCCCCCTCCGATAAACACATCCGACATCCTACTGTGTTCCTCTCATGGGAATATGTCTGTAAGGAATGTGTTGACATCAACAATTCTATGGCTATCTGAGAAAGATTAGGCTTACTTTCCACTTATTAACAAGAGTTAAAACATACGCTCTTCTGCTAGTAATGCTGAATGGCAGTTGCTTTTATTTGCTTCCCTCGTCACAGATTTCAACAACGTTAGCAATTATTTCTCGGATTTGACTGTGTAGAATTCTTCCTTTCATACTAGGCATTGTAAATAACTTCATCAGAAAACACATACTGCTCCAAGTGAAATACGCTGAAATACTAACGTTGCGCAATGTTTTTAATGTAGATAGTAGATATATTTATGTCTTCATCGTGAGCTACCACGTGGTACTACGGTATCCCCCCTCACTCTTCCGGAGAGCAGAACACCCCGCAAACGTTTTCTTGTCAAAGGCCTACAGTACATGCTGTTATCCACGTAAGTACTCTCAATAGTGTACTGTGTTTCTTATTTATGTGTTTATTTCATTTATTGCTTTCCTATATTAAATAATACTTAATCAGTTCGAGTGACAGTCTGATAAACCAGTTTCAGTTCCATACGAAAATTCATTTTTATGTTTTTATGCTATTTCACATATACATTTTCTTAGCCATCTCATTTTGAAAAGTATAATTGAGGTTAGTTACACTGTACTTTAGCTGAGTATTCTAAAATAAAATTCTTGAAATCGCACTCTCAACCCGGAATTGACTACTTGTGGCACACAGGAACTTCTCTTTCTCATCATTTATACTGTTCGCACTATACGTAGAGTCTGTATGATATGCAGAATCTCATGTGTTGCTCAGTGAGTAAGCAAATCTGTAACTTCTGCCTTTTCCCTTTATAATTCTATAATGGGAATATGCAAACGACGACAGGAAGATACAGGATTATGAATTTTCTCTACTGCCTAAGGCAGAAAACGACGATCAGGAACACTTGTGTGGACGGTTTGATTTTATCTTTCCAATTATGTGATTTCTCATATTACTGCCATCTGATATTCAGAAAACCAGTATACAGAAGATCATGAGCTCGATAAAGAAGCGTATGCATAACACCTGGTATTTGTTTGGAAAAAGTAATATCAATGAGCGGTGGATACTTCAAGAGTTAATTTCATTAGGTTACTACCATTTCTTCAATAGTAAAACAGTTACAGAAGAAGCATTCAATTACAATTTTCAAATATTTCGTCATACTTACCTTTTAGCATATTTAATATTGAATTAATTAAAAATCATTCTAATGCGGAACGGAAATAATTTTCGTTGAGCTTTAAATTCTTTACATTACTTTTAGAATTCGAGGTGATTTTGCACGTTAAATGCTGCATTTCTCTAAGTGAATTAAGGGTGGTATGTTATCTCTATCTTCTGCTAGGGTCACTTGAAAAGTTCTCGGAATAAAGCACAAAATTATAAGACAGTTTTTTACTTTCTCTATTACGTGTAGTAGGTTTAGATGAAGTCTGATGTACTTTAGGGGTTTAGATGGAAGTCTGACGGAGGGGATGGTGGATGTGACATCAAATCAAACCCCACTTCGTTGATTTTGTCATTACAACAACACGTGTGCGAGGGGCGAGCATTGTCTTGACGGAAGATGACTTTTTTCTTTGACAAACCTGGCCTTTTCTTGCGTACTTTTGGTCTTCAATTGGTCCCCAAGATTAACCCAAAACCCTCCGTGATAGATTCTCATGGGGAAAATCATCGATTGAGCATCACACTCCTGGCATCCCAGAAAACCAAGGGCATGATCTCGGCCGTTTCACACGCTTAGCGTTTCTGATGGTGAGAATCTTGGTATTTGCAGTGCTTAGACTGCTGTTTTACTTCAGCTGTGTAGCAGTGCATCCATGTTTCAACATGTGTTACAAACCGACACGTATAGTGGGTTCGAGCTCTCTGAAAATGTCCCAAACATTGCTCAGGGATTTGCATTCTGATTTGTTTTGATTCGGAGTCAGCCGTCGCGGCACCCAACTTGCAGTTAATTTTTTCACGCACAACTCTCCTCTCAAAATATGGAACGCGCTCCTCTGAAATGCCTAGAGCTTCAACAGTTTTGGACACCTTCATTCGGCAATCCTGCAGAACTCCGTTTACTTTATTGACGACTCCTGTTGCCATGGCGGACTCCGCTGCGTGCGCCATCTTCCAAGCTTTCATGGCTGCGTTTAAACTCCATGGTGCACTTGCAAATGATGGTGCTAGTACCTTAGAGTATATGTCTTGTCGGTATGAATTTCCGTTGCATTCGTACCCTTCCTTACGAAGTACTTAACAACCGCACGACGTTCCGCTATTTGTCATGTTTCCCGTATACACGCGTCTGCACTGTAACAAATTGCTATACCTACTACGTTACTGCACAGATGTTTCCATGAAATATGGCGGGTTTTTGGAACAAAATTGTTTTGGAAAAACTGCTGCAATCTGTGGGTAATTCGGAGAACGTTTCAAATGACCCACAATGGCGCATCTCGTATGACACGTTTCTCTGGAATTAATTAAGGCATTACAATTCTAATTTCTTCGGATAAACATTGCTGACCTTATGCGTCTAATGATTTATTTTAGCAATTGAGATAGATAAAATTTAAAAATATGACGTGTTACATTCACATACATTTCTCTGCCCACTATCGTTTATTTTTATATAATTTCGAAAACTCATTTTAATTTCTCTTACACGTACCTAGTACGTGCATCCCACCCAAAAACCCTTATGATATTGAGATTTCATTGGAAATATATGAGCCCTCCCGAATAAAAAGAAGAAAAAGGTCCGTGCGTCTGTTTGTGTTTGTGTGTCCATGTGTCTACGAATCGCATAACTCAAAAACCAAATGTTGGATAAATACCAAACTTGGTATTTATGTTCAGTATCTTTCAAGGTTGCGACATGAAGATTTTAAAGAAAATCTCCCCACCCCAAACTACCCTTTACACGGAAATAGGTTCTTTTTTATTCTTTGTCGGGGGTACAAACCGAGAAGTGTAAAGGACGTAAAAACGCTTAGCAAGCTTTCCTTCGAAAGTAACTAAGTGATACTTGCTTGCATAGAAAGAACCTCGTACCCCGAGAAAAACGATCCCTCAGCACCTCCTGCCTCGATCTTTGAACTATCTAATAGCTCTAAGCCAATCATCGTGGCAGACAGCAGGTACTAGAACACAATTAATTAGGGTAAGCTTCACTAGATGTCCCCGTGGACATTCAGTCTAGGTATAATTGCATTTATTACCTATATAAAACTACTGTTTTTGTATGTTGTTTGCATTTAGAAGGAAACTGGACGTCAAAACTCAGATTTATGATCACTGCTCCTTCCCTGTCGATTGCATCTTAGCATTGATATGGTTGTCAGAGGTAATATCACAAACAATTTTTAGAGTATCGAATGACTTCAGGAGTGTGTTGTTGTTGTTGTTATTATTATTATTATTATTATTATTATTATCATTAAATATGAGAAAACAAAACCTATCTATTTACGACTCAATCTGATGACACTAAAATTACTTTTATTAAAACAATACTGAACGTGAAACGTTTGTTTGGAAGCATTATTTCTTCAAAAATGAATGCTTAGAGGAAATATGTCAACTATACCTTTGCCTAAACAAAACACAAAATGAATTAGAAGCTTTATCTTTGCAGTTTACGGATTATGCATCATGGAAGTGAAAACTACTCTTAACCAACTACACAAGTAACTCGTTAATGATGAAAAGAAAACGAAGAGTGGACAATAACGCTTTTAAGCTCCTGCAGTGCCAGGATATTTCATTTCGAAACGTGGTAATTTTATCCCAAGGCGATCATCATGTGTTTCTATGAAAATCTCTTTCGTTCATCTTTTATTCATGCCACGTGAACACGATAGGTGTTATAGTGGAATACAAACGCGCAGAATTTACGCAAATAATCGGTCTTGGCCTGGATTGGAAAGCAGGGAGTGGAAAAGTAGACTCCTTGATGTGATTGTTTAAATTACACATAATTAGAACGATAAGCGGAGGTAAAGTGGCTGCATTACTGAAAAGTATACAAATGGGCAGGCGCCATGTAGTTTTCTAAGGGCGTTTCTAAGAGACTTGTCTTAGTGTTGATTTTTTCTTTTTCTGATTGTTAAGTAGATCATCAAACAGACATTTCGACACTATAACTACAGTTCCATTTGCTATCTGTTTACCTGTTATAAATGATACATTTATTTTATTGCGTGTATATATAGCCAAATATCAATTCATGATCATTTTTAAATTTCTCTCACAAAAACCTTTTACTTTTTTCCAACCACTACCCTCTTTAATTGTCTTCCCTCCATTGCTTACGTCATTTGTCTTCTTCTCTTCTTTCTTCTTGCTGGAATCCACTCTTGTTAGTCTTTCTTCACTCATTCTCATCACAAGTTCACACATGTTATTGTATTGTTTATATACCTTCTATAATGTTATGTTTTATTTCCAGCCTGTGTCTCATTATTGCATTTCTTACTCTTTCTCTTCTTTAAACCCTTGATGACCTCCAATGATCCATTTCAGTTGCCAAACACTTATTTTGGAAAGTATTTTTCACTTTCCAACTTTGCGATTCATTAATAGCTGTACCTGTTATAATTGGTTTATAAATTTTATGCTTATTATTTTATAATATTTTTACTTTCTCTACCACGTACATAGTAAGTAGAGGAGGTATTGCATTCCATCCAAAAACTCGATACCGAGATTTCACCAGAAATACATGTTTTGAGAACCTCCAAATGCAAAAAAATACATTTTTAGAAAAAGTCGATGTGTGTGTGTTTTTTGTGTTTGTGAACAGCATAGCTCAAAAACGAAAAGTCAGATAAACACCACACTTGGAATTTAGGTTCAGTATCTTCCAAGGTGCAGCATTAAGATTTCCAAGAAAATCTCGCCACTTCAACTACACTTTACGTGGAAAATGTTTCAAAAATGTTGATGTTTTAAAAAGGTCTATAACAATTTTGATTAAAATATCATATATTAAAGATATTTAGATGATAAATAAAATGTATATCTTGAATTTTTTGGGAATAGCCTGTGAAGTCCTCGGAAGGTATGCTGTATAATCTAGTATAACTTGTAAACGTTAAGCGATAGACAAAAGTGTACAGTACAAAAAATGTAGATCTCTTTAAAACACACAGTTTACTTTAAATACGTTTTTCTGTAGCATAAGCCACTTCTGAGATATCCGTTCCTAAAGGTGAATTCTTCAATACCTATTCCTTGTCATCAATTTTTAGTTATTTCTCGTGATTGCATAGAAACAGTGTGGAATTGAATGCCGGTATATGCGTCCAGTTCTTAAACATTTGACTATTACTGTTCTCTTTGATCTATAACGAAATGTGTAATGTACCTGTTTTTGCAACGGTTGATTTGGATTAAACTGTGGTAGATAGAAAAATAAGATTTAGTAAGAATAGTTTGTATACCCACTAATAAGGATAAAGAGTAAAGAAAGTCGTGTGAATGTATCATATCAGATTTTTTTTCTCATAATGCGGTGTCATATGGAGAAAATAATTGTTAAAAGCTAAAGGTAGATATACAGGCTGGACTGAAAATAAGGGACGAAACTGAGAAACAAAAATGAAATGTGCATATAAGAACATGGAATATTAGAGGACCAAGAAAGACAATGAGTGAAATAATATACATATAATAGTTTTGTTGAAAATCAAGGTGATAGTCTACATTTTTACGGCGAAAAAAGAGTAAAACTGGGATAACAAAGTGGAAGCAATCACATTTACGAATATGTGGTATATATATGAATTTGTGATGAGCGGATAGTGCGGCACATCATATATATATATATATATATATATATGTAACATTTTTGTTTTTTGTTAAATAAGGATTATAACGGATATGCCTAATTGACTCAGTTATTCTGAAAATCGAATTTTTACACATTTTTGTATGCAAATAAGGATTTTCAATAAAAAACGGCTACATAAATTGTTAGAAACTTTGTCCAAATGGAAATTTTAATTGCTTACAGGCTCAAAAAACTGAAGAAAATGCCTATAACCGAATTTTTCAAAAATATTAAATAACATTTTATCAGAAATTTATTTTAATAAATTTTATTTTTTACAAAAAAATACCACAGGATGAATATTTAAGGGTTACCTGCACCAATTTTTAGTTATTAGTGTATAATCTTTTACAGTTGTTTTCTGATTACTATGGGAAACTACAGTTCTGATCACGTAAAAAGCGTAAGCAACAGGCACAACATTGTGTTTGTGTGTGTGTACGCGCGCGCGCGTGCGTATGAGAGAGGGAGAGAGAGAGTGAAGGAGAGAGAAAAAAGTATCTATCCAACTAGCTTGCAACCCGAGTGCTGCTTGTTTTACTGTTTCGAATTAAAATTGATTTTCCAAATGTGAGCATAGCCAATTAGATGACCGAATCCCTGTCTGATCAAATGGAAAACCATCTCAAGATGTAATTAAAGATTAATCACCATCATAAATTAGACAGACATTTCTATTATAGTTCCTTATCCTCACAATTTGAGTTGAGACGTAAGTATTTGTATAACAACGAGAATACTTCCGCCAGATATAGAATGAAGGAAGGAAAAGAACACCGATTAAGAAAAGCAATGGGTTGAGCTAACTTTAGACTCACTGCAAAATATAATTGCATTAGTTGTTCAACAACCATCGATTCCAAATATGTTACTCTACATATAACCTTCGCGTGACTGAAAAATAACTCAAATTAAAATCTGAGTGATACATTCAAATGACTTTCTCTACTCTCTATCGTTTATTAGTTGGTATACAAACTATGTTTACTAAAGCTTATTTTTCTGTCTGCTTCATTAAAATGAACCAAATGAACCTTTACAGAAACATTACCATTTCGTTATAGATACAAGGGGAATGGCGATAGTCAAATATTTAAGAACTGGACGCTGATGATGCTGACCTTAAAATTCCATACTCTTTCCATGCAGTCGCGAGAAACAACTGAATGCCGACAGGACTTTAAAAGAAAGACTTAATAATGAACAATAATAACGGATGTCTCAGAAATGGCTTATGCCACAAAATAGTTATTTAACATTAATTGTGTGTTTTAAAGAGATCTACAATTTTTGTGTACGTTTTCGTCTATCGCTGAACGGTTATACAAGATTATACAAACTGTCTTCCGAATGAAGAGGACTTCACAGGCTATTCCAAGAAAATTCAAGATATACATTTTATTTGTCGTGTAAATGTCTATAATATGTTGTATTTTAATCAAAATTATTGCAGCCATTTTTTAGAAAAGAAAAACTTTTAGAAATAGTTCGGGGTAGGGGGATTTTCTTTAAAATTTTCGTGTTACATCTTAGGAAGGTACTGGACATAAATACCTTTTGGTGTTTATCCGACTTTTCGTTTTTTAGTTGTGCTGTTCAAAGAAACACACACAAACAAAATAAACTAAATCATTAATAATACAATATACACCAAATATAAATCTTAACAAAGAAAATAATATTAACAATAACATTTTTAAAACATAAGGATAAAACACACGCAGATGTTTTTCTAAAAATGTTTTTTTTTTATTCAGGGAACCTCAAAACAGGTGTTTCCGGTGAAATCTCGGTATCGAATTGTTCGGTAAAATGCAATACCTTATCTATACATTATGTACGCAGTAGAGAAAGTAATATCTATCTACTATGTACGGTGTAGAGAAAGTAATAACAAAAACGGAGTGATAGGTTATATTTATTATTAATATTATTATTATTGTTAAGTTGGAGAAATTTACTTCTCTGAAAACAACCTGTGAAGTTGAATTTACATTCTTATTAACTTTTCTATAACTGCGAAACTATAAGAGAGCGACGAAAACCTACTGTAGGAAAAATGCAGATCTTTGTTCTCGTGGGTTCATGCAAAGAGTATGCAATATCAGGACTAGCATATACGACCTAAATTTTTTCTAGCACGAGCTTGTTACTAACAAACTGTAAACAGTAGGATGTCATTTCCGTATGTTGCATAAGAGGTCAATATTGCTTAATATGAAATACTTCCTATGAAGTATTTTACGTGAATAACGTAATGTTATAATATAGAGTAGTTAAATTATATTCGAACCCACTCGCGGCCTCTCTCTACTGCGCGAGACAGCCGGCAGACTCCGGGGAAATTACGCCGGCAGAGGCGAACTAAAATCCTTACCTTATAATAGATGCTGGAAATGTTGACCTTCTGCTCTCAAACAAGCAGCATATCTCGTGTAAATATCCTCGCTTGCTCTCCGAAGCTCAGCAGCAGGAATTCTTGTGATGATTATGATTAGAAAATTCGAGTGTGATGTGCGATAAGTGCTAGAAGAATAATAGGGCCCATATTCTTTGACGAAACAATGAATGCAGAGCGATATAAGAGGTTAATTCTGAAGTCATTTTGCAATCGCTTGACAGAAGAAGAGAAATCATATGGTTGGTTCCAGCAGGATTCTGCAACAGCACATACGGCTGCCGAATCATTACTTGCAATAAGAGAGGTGTTTGATGACAGAAGAATTTTGATTTGTGGCCCGCTCGTTCTCCTGACCTAATGAGTTGTGAGTTTTATTTATGGGGTCCTTTAAAAGACAAAGTGTGTCCTTTCAATCCTCGCACACTACAGAAACTTAGACAAAACATTGTGCAAGAAATCACAAGAATTCTTGCTGCTGAGCTTCGGAGAGTGAACGAGAATATTTAAACGAGATATGATGCCTGTTTGAGTGCAGGTTAACGTTTCCAGCATCTATTATAAGGTAAGGATTGTAGTCCGCCTCTGCCGGCTGTCTCGCGCGTGTGGGTTCGAATATAATGTAACTACCCTTTAAATAATGGATACAGTAATTTCGCAATGGGTAGAGATATCTGTGTGCTATGTATCTGATTTACTATTATTATTATTATTATTATTATTATTAAAATCAATATTATTACGATCTCTATTGAACGAAATAATTGTATATGTCTAGCGTAAGCAGCAGACATGAGGAGTATGTTCAAACAGTCTTGGAAAATTAAGAATATATGTGGAATAATGAAGTGCACATTACCTCCATTAATCAGGAAAAATAGTGCTTAAAGGTACACTGCCTTCGTTTTATGCCAAGGCCGAGGATCGCGTGAATGCGTGCTCTGCACACAGTCTACTACACTGCGGGGTTTTCTGTTCGGTAACTCCCGTGTTACTAACTCACGAGGGTGAGTAGACATTCTTGGCATCATCGGATGAAATTACCATTCACACGCATAAATTCTTCTTGCGTAATGTTCATAAATTATGCTTTTATATTGTGTGTGGGGAATGTTCTTATAAACTTTATTTTTTAGCATTTAGCAATTCCGTTGTTCTAGATTTATTGACCAAACATCTCACAGTGTCTCTACCCGGAACTGGATAAATTTCTGCTAAGTTGTCTGCACACCTGTCTACATGATTCAGTTTTCAAGTATGTATCGCACATAAAAATACGCTGTTCAAGCCTGAATTTGTTGGCAGGCATTTCCGTGGACTAATAAGAGAACAAGATTCCTAAGGAAAGCACATACAGCGCACGTATTATCGAAGCACTTCACAACACGAAGACAAAGCAACCACTGAGACTGCTCACAGCTGATAAACGTACTCTTGACACGTCCTGCGCCGTTCCTGCTCTGTAGCGTAATACCGAGGCCACTGATGTTTCGGCCGATATGCATGTAATCCCGTTGTAGCCTTGGCATAAAACGAAGGCACTTATTATTGATAAGTGTATCAAAGAACTGAACATTTATAAAGAGGCAGCTAGATACGCAAGGTGAGATAAAATAAGCAATGCTGTAATTAGGAATTTGTTAATTACTATATATCAAATGATGATAATAAGGCCAGCATTGAATTATGGAATGTTTAGACATGAAGACGCGGGTATCAGGAACGAGATTTCAATACGTCCTTCCAGGCTGATCGGAACGCACCTATGAAAAGTTTAATATAAATTCGAAAAATTAATTGCAGGGATGTTCAGCTTTCCGTAGAGACATCCCTCCACTAAGATAGAGGTAGTCTCTCAAGACCCTCAAATTCTCTTCGGATTTGTGTAACACGGTAAACCTTCAAGTAAATCTCAATTCCTTCTAGACATTGCTCTTTAAAGGCGAGGATGCACTTTAATATTAGATTATGGTCGGTATCACTATACACGCGTAACACACGCTTAACACTGCATGACTTTTATCGATTTCAACACATTATTACATGTAATAAAGAACAATTAACATGGAACTTTAGTACTTTTCATATATGGCATATTTTGTCACTGTTGTTCCATATTACTGACTATAAGAAATCGCATCGCATGCATCTTACCCTTGGCATCGCGCGAACGTTGGTTGCATTGTCTTTCCGCTGTCAACATTTGAAATCGCAACATAGCTGAAAACATGAATGAGGGCCTTCAGCCGCAAAGCGTAGCCGAGGGATCGAAGGCCCTCAGCTTCAAAGCGTAGGCGAGGGATGTGTTTTAGAAGCAGAGGAGCAGTTGCTGCCTTCGGCAGGGCGCAGCCGAGGGATCTGCGCGTCTAAAACTCGAATGATTCACGTTGGTAGCAATTCCTTCCGAAACTCCCCAAAAACGACTATATAAGAACGGTCGCATAAAAGGGCGGTGGATGGGCAATATATTACCCCCCAAGCAACATCTACTACCCAAAACCTTGCTTATTAACCAATGATTACTCTTGGTAGCGCAAAAAAAAGCGATTTCGTAAGTTAAAAAGCTTCTGTTTTCACCATAATACAATATCAAATTAGTACCAAATGAGGCTTTCAACATTGGAAATACTTTCAATTTCGGGTTTGTAGGTAAGGGTTATTCTGTGCCTCATAATTGTTCTTTCATTCTATTCATTGTTCCATGCTAAGAATGAAAATTTGGGTCAGACTAGAACATTTCTACGGACCTTCGGCTTTCCTTGCAGATGCGCTACTGCTGACCCCAAGCACCATATGAACTTTTCTTACAAATTCACACATCCAGTAACAGAACAGTTATTGGTTGGAACAGATCTGTGCATCAACTTATTGAGAGAGGGGGAGGTTGTTGTTTTTGTTGATGATGATAATAACTATTGAACTGCTCTCTTTGGCATCGAATCCAATTGATCACAGTAAGCCAGTCATTCAGTCCTGTTATTAAGTGACTCGTTTTTACTTTCTCACCAATACGAGAATGACACTAATGTCAAACTGATTTACATTTGGCAGTGTCATTGCCCTCAGTCGTCTTCTCCTATGTGTTTGTGCAGACATTAGGAGTTAATCCAACGCCATCAACCAAGTTTACTGCAACATTACTTTGCGACCCCCTACCGGGAGTGTTGGCAGGTAAGATAGTTGACTGTGAATCTTAAAACACTCTTGCAGAGAAAACAATGGATATTTAATAGTGTATGTAATGGAGAAACATTTAGTTAAGCAGTTTGTTCCTTGCAGGTTAGGTCGTTACATCACAAGCAAAAATTAACTTCTCACCCGGCTATTTTCGTGTCTTGCATAAGATTTACAATACTCCCTTATTCAGGCCGCTTTGTAATGCCTTCAAGTGCTTAAAAGTAGATCATTAAACACCTCCTAAAGTGGAGGGCGTTTCTTCTTTCAAAAGTGGAAAAGGCGCCTGGCAATTTCCACCCACGTGGTCGTGTATTCACTTGGAAGTGCTCGAAACCTGTAGAATCAACATTGCAATGCAAATTGACTTTAGAAAATTGCAAAAGTTTGTTCATTGTGAACTGTGTGTTTCGGAACTTGCAGAGCTTCAAGACATAAGGATGAAATGAAAATGGAAATGAGGAAGCTTAGCGATACTTTAGCTAAACTGTACGGAACGAGATGGCTCCGCAGTAACGTGCGAGGCTCGCAGTCGGGAGGTCTTGGATTCGATTCCTGGGGCCGACCATTCTGACCATATTTTCCCTGGTTGACAAGGCGAATGCTGGGAAGTTATCGCTTCTAACACGAATTTCCCTTGTATCATTTCCTATCGTTTCCCTTCTCCCTTCATATTCCAGGTGGATTTAGAGGTTGTGCAGTGTCGGTCGGCGCAGATGCTAGCTCATTGGAAAGTTCTTCTTGACACCAGATGATAGCCTTCTCTGAGTCCCTTCAGGTAGGTCGAGCTTTTTTCGGTTCCGCTAGAGGGAAAAACCTCTGAGTATCCAGTTGATGTAAAAGTACGGTATACGGGTAGTAGCCGAATTCACTTTACACATGGTATATATGCGCATACATTGCTATTTTATTGTTTTACTGCGATTAATACAGATAATGAATACTAATGAACGTTGTGGGAAGTTGTTTTCTTGCATTTGTGATAATTATTCCTGTTCTTCTGCTGCCAGCATTGGCAGTCTCAAAATAACGGAAGGTACGGAGTACTGCCTACACGAAAGCGGATCGCTGCAAAGCCGCAAAGTGTAGCCCAAGGTTGAGGGCCCTAAGCCGTAAAGCCTAGCCGAGGGATGTTTTTTAAAGCAGAGGAATGCTGCAAATGCGTTACGAGGACAGAGCATAGTCGTAGGATCTATGAAGCGTTTTCATATGTTAGCGACATCCATTTAGGCGACCTTTTGCCCATTCTGTTGGCAACCTTTCACTACCCTACACCTCAAAATGTCTCCAGTTTCTGATATATAACTAAAGCCGCTAAAAAGGGTGGGTGAGTCGGCAAGATGACTTCGTTCGGGCTTCTGTTAAATGCTTCTTCACCATCATCGATTTCGTAAGTATTTTTTGTGTGTTTCGTTTCTAACCTGATATCGTATTGTGGTACCTCTACTATAACTGTCACCAAGTTTGGAACCTCTTCGCGTCAGTCGAACGGCCTGCCTACCCTTATAGCCTCCTGTGTTTCTTCCGCCTCATCCGTTCCTCCTAGGATGGTAGACGCAAAAGATCCGCTTTGGGTTGAGGTGCGAGGTGCCTCCTTCGTTCCTTGGTCATTGTTAAACTGTTATCATTATGCGAACGGATATACCGTTATGTTCAATCTGAGATCCCTTAAATAAACATGGGAACATAAAGATTATATGGTAATAAAATTAATTGTTCTTTCACACAAGCCGTGTGTTGGACACGGTTGGAAAGGTAGCAATGCCATAGCCGGGATTTGAACCACGGATCTCCCGGTCTCCGTCCGGTTGCTCTAACCACTGAGCTACCATGACATGCCGGCACCCCATTAAATTCCCCAGCTGACTCGCATTTTTCCCGGTAAACCACAAGGAGATCCATTATATGGCAACTTTATCAATTAAAAAAAACTGGCTCGCGTAAAAGAAGTCAATATAAAAATGGAACTATTTGAAGAAAATGCATAATTTATTTAAAACAGCTTTAAAGCGGCCTTCCTACATGATTGTCGGCCTCTTCACGCCCGTAGCGTCCTGTTTCTCTCTGGAGCTAGCTGTGAGCGGTGGGATAATCGCCTGCTACCATGTGCGTTTAGTGGCGGAAACAGTAAATTCAGGATTATAGGAATCACCACTAGGAAGCCCTATACGGCAATGCGGAACAGGAATCTTACTAACCGATGCAGTAAATTTACACGACTTTACCTTCTCATTACAAATTTACCTATTCTCAGGAACCCCTCCTAGAAGTCGCGTTTACGTTATATGTTTATTCACACCATCCTCTAGACCTAACATTGAGCGCCGACTTCATAAGACCACTTGCTCTCCCCATAGTTTGCTGCTTATGGAGCCTCAAGGAAGAGGAGTGTTAGGGAAAACTTCAACACATGGGCATTACCTCTTATGTATTTATTTTTACATGTTTGAGTTGTTACATACCGACGAGGAAATTACTTCGGAGACACTAGTGCAATATTTACGTTATACTTATATTCACATAAAAGGTGTTTCCTCTATTCACGTTAAGTTAGTCACGAAACATTTCCGCCATAAATTATTTCAAATTATGCAATACGCGTGTAGTTACTGTGGCAGTAATTTGTATCACAATAATGTAAAAGCCAGAGTGATTGTAGTGTAAATAAGCATTATTGTATGACATTGATTTGAGATGTTTGTTAATTATAAACATTGTTAGGAAATAAGTTTACACGGCCTCACTGAAACTGATAATAAGAGCGGGCAACAATGAGCGAGGGGGTGAGTTGTTTATCAATTATTAGAGACAAGCAAATGACGTCAGATTGGCGCGCTTTTCTGAGAAATGGCGGGAATTTCTTCCCTAGAGCATATGTTTTCGTAATTTTGATTGGATATAAAAATAGACGCTAATGTTGGCGCGTTTAATTAACCAATAGCAGCTCGGTTATAATCTTTAGGCATATTAGGGTGTGGGAGTATAAAAAGCTAAAGCCAGAGGCAAGTATTGCCCAGTTCAACAAAATCATCCACGCGTTACACGTCGCCGAGTCCAACAGAATCATTCAGAAGTTAAACGTCGCTCGCTTAGTTCATCAGAATCGTTCGCGAGTTACACGTCGCAATTCTACAGAATCTCTCGCGTCTTAAAGTTTGTTATAAATGTGAAACACGCGAATTAATAAAGTGCGGCAAATAAGTGATTATAATAACATTAGAAAACATAACAGTTTCAATCTGGCGTGTATCAAGAATCAATATGTGAAATTGAAATTGTGACGACAATAAAAGTGTAAAAACAAATTGTTTTATCAGTGTTATCTTTCAGTAAAAACTCCTTTCCGTTTACACAACCTGTTCAAGAGATGTGCTCGACCGAGAAATAATAGCTAGCCGGAGGACAATGAACCCAACACTCAAAGTAGTAAAACAATAACAGGCGCTCAGAAATAAGATAACACGAAGTGACCGCGACAAATTGGCTCCCATACGTGGTGCATATAAACATGAAGCATCTTCCAACTACCTACTAATATACCACTTCATTACATGCAACAATCGGTAAAAGCATTCGAAAGTTAATATCAGAAAACGAGCGGGATGGCTCAGGTGGTAACGTCTGTAGCCCGCATTCGGGAGGTCGTGGGTTCGATTCCCGTGATCTACCTTTCTGACCCCTGGTTTTTTTGGGGTTCCCCGGGCCGCTAGGTGAATGCTGGGAAGGTTCATTACATACCCTGAATTTCCTGCCTCTCCATTTCACTTCTATTCCCATTTCACTTCACCTTTCATCTGCTTGATCTGTTTCAGGGTTAAAAGTGTCGGCGGGAGTATCGGCGTTTATGGGCGGCAAGGGGGGGTGAGAATGCTCTATGTAACCCTTTGTCCCACGGAATGGGAGCGGTCTCTGAGTCCCGGGCCCCCCAGTGGGATATGCAAGCCTGCAGGGAGGGGGGGATTTGCACCCGCTGTCATCCGGAGTTTCAATCTGTAAAAGTTAGGGATCCTGTTCTCTGTCCTGTCGTGCCTCCCGGTTCAGCCGTCTCCTGTCTCCTCTCACCTCAACTCTCCCTCCCGGTGCAGGGAGGCTCTCAGGCACAAAAAGATCTATCTTGTAGATCGAAGTGCTAAGTCCCCCTCCGTACCTAGTCCTACTCCTACTAACATCAGAAGCATGAAGGAATAAATTCAGAAACCGTGGCAAAGAAGGAAAGGGAAGAAAGAAAAGAGAGGGGGAAAAAGAAAGGAAATAAAAAAAGAATTGCAAACTTGAAATGCTTTGACAGATGATACACTTACGCTTGGCAAAATGTAAACATACAACACCAAATGTTTTGAAAACAGCTTAATTACTAAAACAACTTATTATTTAAGTTGGGTATTTTTTATTTCCTGTAGTAAATTTTGACTGTGTTACGCTTCCTAATGATACAAATTATGCAAGATTCAATCTGAATCAAGAGGTCCCCATTAAAGCAAATTTATGATATACATCTTATTCATGTTCAATATCTGGAACGCATGATATTTTAATCAAAATCGTTAGAACCATTTTTGAAAAAATAACCAAAAAATTTTCCATGTAAAGGCTAGTTTGGGGTGAGAAAATTTCGTGAAAATATGTATTTGTGTTACATCCTAGAAAAACGCTGGATTTAAATAAGTTTCATTATGTTGTACAAAAGGTGTTCGTAATCACACCCAAAATTAACCTTACACTTCTGTAAAAAAAATCTGATGTGTTACACTCACATGACTTTCTCTGCTCTTGTACAAACTATTTTTACAAACGCTTATTCTCCATCTACTTCATATTAATCGAGATAAACATTTGCAGACTCTATCTTATTGCTAATTTTCTTCTAGATGCAAGGGGAATATATATTTACAAGGGCAATTTGGAAATACAGTAGCCTTTAAGCACATACATATCTCTTAATGGCTGGTTGTTAGGTGCAGCACCATTCCCTTTCCCACAGATTAATGCTCTTTGCATATCCAACACAAAAAAAAAAAGAATAACGAATTCCCATTTGAGAAAATAAGTATTGAAAAATTTAAGGGAATAACAAGTAATATCTCGAAAATGGTTCACTCAACAAAAGAAATGTATATGACATAAATTGTGTATTTTAATGCGATCTACATTTTTGTGTAGTAAAATTTTGTCTATCTCTTATGGTTTACGAGTTATGCAAAAGTCCTTCACAATGAAGAATACTTTTGGAGACATTCCCAGGAAATTCAAGATATACATTTTATTTGTCATAAAAATATCTTAAACATATGATATTGTAATCAAAATTGTTAGAGCCATTTTTGAGAAAATTAAAATTTTCGAAAAATCAACCATGTAAAGGGTAATATGGGGTGGGGGATTTTCTTGAAAACCCTCGTGTCGCATCCTTGGAAGATACTGAACCTAAATACCAAGTTTGGTGTTTATCCGACTGTTCGTTTTTGAGTTATGCTGTTCACAGACAGACACACACAGGGACATGTTTCCAAAAATGCTTCTTTTGGATTCAGGGGTCTCAAAACATGTATTTCCGGTGAAATCTCGGTATCGAATTTTTGGGTGGAATACAATACTTCCCCTACTTACTATACGTAGTAGAGAAAGTAAAAAAGTATTTTTGGGTGGAATACAATATTTCCCCTACTTACTATACGTAGTAGAGAAAGTAAAAAAGTAGCAAAATCATCCGTTTGAGTAAAAGCGATACAGAAACATTGCAGTTTCGGTTGGTATGGGAACGTATAACAACACCAACATTTTCCATGTCAGAATCTCTTCCTCCTGGTTTCTGAACTACTGAAGTAAGCATAATGCATTTCATCCCCATATCTGAAAGATCATGCAGTTGCAACATGCAAATTTGAACACACCACATTCGCCTTAGCCGAGGTCGTTAAGGTACGGAATCGTGAATGAGAAGAGAGGTCCTCGGTTCAAATCCCACCAGGTTTTCTTCAGTCCTCATAACTGGCAAATGCCAGGGAAGTACCGTCAACTTAAGCCTGGAACGTTTCCTTCTCAAATATAATTTCATTGCACGTATCATCAGTGTCCACTGCTTGTGGTGCCATATGTATCCTTACTCCGACTAAGTCCCATAACCTTTCGTAAAAATGCGACAATCGCTTCCCGCAAATGCGTTGCAGCCTAAGGCCACAAATATGGTCCGTGTCGCCCGGGAAGATAGTACTAGTAGATTCCGCAGCACTCGTAGTGAGCGAAGATAAACAAAACTTACTATTCTGTTATAAATTAGTACAGTTTGTTTTAAAACAATTAATGTCATAGTATATCTCTGCCTAAAGCAGAGAAATTTGTTACAGCCACGATTGAGTTAAGACGTTTAAGCTCCAGATATAGGTATATAATTGAAATTATGAAAGCTTGGCTTTAAGAAGTTACGAGGAAATTTAAAACGACATTATCTTACATATAGATAGTTAATAGCGATTACATCATAATTTAAGCACAATCTTTCTGATTTATCACCTCATTATATTATGAAAATTAACGTTATTAATCAATCATACATTTATAATTCACTTAACTAGATGCCTTAAATGGCAAAACAGCAGTGGAGCATTTCATTCTCTTTGCATGTCCAGGACATAGAAAAAGTGTAAGTATTGGAAAATTCAAACAAATAACAAGGAATATCTCGGAAATGGAAAACTATACGACATACGTTTGTGTGTTAACGAACTCCACATTTTTTAAAATTCCTTTAACTATATTGGCCTAATCGGCGGCCTTTCCTTTGGAACTTATTGCCTATTGGCAATGGCGTTAACTCGCATTCTCTTGTCGTTGGGTGCTTGAACTTTTGAGGTTTTAATCATTAGATCACACACACACACATACACATTGACACTCTTATTCATACTTCCATACTCTGAGGAGGATAGGGAATAATCTTAGAGCAAAGTTCCTACCCCGAGCCGGGAATCGAATCCGGGACCCCTCGCACAGCAGGCAGTTGCTCTATTGACTGAGCTACCGTGTAGGAACATTTTTTATGTAGAACATTTTGTCTATCTCTTACGGTTATGCAAAAGTCGTTCAGAAAGAACAGGACATTTGGAGACACTCCCAGAAAATTCAAGATATACGTTTTATAAATATTTTATAAATATATTAAATATATGATATTTTAATCCAACTCGTTGAGCCATTTTTCAGAAAATCAAATCGTATCGCATCTTTAAAAGATGCTGAACCTAAATACCAAATCTGGTATTTATCTGCCTTTTCGTTTCTGGATTATACTGTTCATAGACACATACAGACAAACACACGGATCTTCTTCCAAAAGTGTTTTTTGGATTCAGGGGGGGCTCCAAACATGTATTTCCGGTGAAATCTCGGAATGGAATTTTTGGATGGAATGTAATACTTCCCCTTCTTACTATACGTAGTAGAGAAAGTAAAAAATTAAATTATTTTATTGTTTTTCAACATATTGCCCTTTAATATCAATACATTTTTGTATTCGACAAAACCAGTCCTTAAAGCAATGATGCCACTCTTCCTGAGACACTTGAGAAACCGCTTTTTATAATGTTCCAGTGCTTCATCTGACGCCGAAAAACTGATTCCAATATTTTATCTTTCATTTTTAGAATCAAAAGATATCACAAGGTCAGGGCTGTATGGTGGAGGGTCCATGGTACTGACCTTTAGTGCATCCGCACACTCAGTTGTTTTGCTATATGCGACGATGCATTATCATGATGTAACATTATTTTTACTTTTGAGCGCTTTTCACGAACCTTTTCAAAAATTTGCCGTAAACAGACATTTGTTTACCAATCGGCAGTAACGGCACGTCTATCTTCTAAAGCTATAGTAGCAATATGGTCCGTTTCAGAAAAAAAAACCTAGCAACCATTTTCTTACCAGTGTTGCAAATTCGTTGGACTTTTGTAGGCTTAGGTTCTGTTCGAAAGACCCAATGAGGCCATTGACTTTTCTTTTCAAGATCATAACAATAAATCCAAGATTCATCAGCAGTAACGATATTCCAAACCAGATTTGAAGTACCGCCTTGGAATTTTTCCAAAGTTTTTCTTCACCAATCAATGCGTTGTTTTTGATCAGAAGTCAGTTTATACGGAATCCATCGGCAACAAAGTTTTCTCACGCCTGTTTATGTAATTTTTTTTGGATTTGGCTGATACCAATGCCGAATGTCCGCCAAATAAATTCATAAGATATGTATCAATCTTCAAGCATTACTCGAACAGCACAATATTTTGATGAGTAACAGCAGTTTTTGGGCGTCCTTCACGACATTCTCACTAAGAAAAACCCGATCTCTTTTGAATTCGCTGTACCAATTATAAATTCCTGCCTTATAGGTGGGGCTTCTCCACCAAATGCATTTCTAAGCCGATCTCCACATGAATGCAAAGATTGCAGGTGTCGGCGGGAGGTCTCGGCGTGTGAATGGCAGGGAAAAGGATGATCTGAGTAAACCTTCGTCCTCCGGAATGGGGCGGTTCCGGGTCCCGGGCCCCATAGGGTTAGCCCACACGAGCGGAGGGAAGCCGGCTACACCAACTGGCATCCGGAGAGTTTAAATCTGTAAACGGTAGGGGCCCTCCCTCTGCTTGTCGTGACTCCTGCCTGGTCCAGCCGCCTTCTATCTCCTTTCACCTCATCCCTCCCGGAGTCGCCCCTTAAGGGGTCTAAGTAAAATGATCTGCATAGGTCGAGGTACTAAGCCCCCCTCCGCTCCGATATATTGATGCTTCTAAACCTGGCAGTGGGTGTGAAGTATTGAAGCTCTTCGTATATTCGTTTTGTCGTCTGACAATCTAATTTTTTGTGCTATTATTGATTTAATAATGTGCTGGTGCGAGTTTTCAAGTATTTCCTTACTGGGGGAAGAATCTTAAACAAGATCGTGAATAACAGTCTGTTTGAAAAAAAAATTGAGGTTTATTTATGGACGCTCTTTAACTACTGTGGTTCTTACCGTCCCATTCTCTATTGGGCGTGAAAGACCGGAAATTTTGCTCAGAGGCCTCTTATCAGGCTTGAGGTTCTTTTACGTGCCGTAAATCTACGACACGGGACCACCCTTCCCTTCCGAAGGAAGCCATGCTAAAGATTTTTACGCCCAAAAAGGTCCATTAAAGGTGTTTTAATCCACGACCTCGGGAACCGGAGGCTAGCATGGTACCACGGAGGACGACAGTCTATTTGTGGTAGCATAGAGTGACTATTTTGTGTTGGTAAGCTGCAGAGACTGAGTTATCGTCGTTGTACAGTAGTAATGATCGTAACACTAAACCATCGTTGAGATATCTTAAAAATAATAGATTCATATATAAATTCGAAAGAACATTAAACTTTCTTTTAGTCCTATCCAATTCCCCTATCTTTCTTAGCATCAAGCACCCTCGAAAAGAATTCTGAAGTCTAGAAGACATTTTAGCCTAATTTTTCCATTGGCGGATATGGAAAGATTGGAGAGTTGTTAATTCGTCATGGGATTACTGGGATATATATACATAAATACTCGTTTTAAAGTACTCATATGCCTTTCGTTCCCTAGAGGAACTGATTTTATCCTCCAATTAGAATTAGAGTATTAAATGAATGAACGGCCCATTTGTCCCTGAGGGGGTAAGGCCTCCTCTTGCGAGCGGTACTCGATATGACTCGTGCAGGGAGCTAGTCCGCATAAGTCGCCGGCCCTCGTAGCCGTGGTCTGTGGAGTGGTCGCTCCGGCGCTCCGCCGCTCCGCCAAGCTGAGGGTCGCGGGTTCGAGTCCCGCCATGGGCATGGGTGTTTGTGTGTGTATGTGTGTTGCGGAAATAAGCGGTATGAAAACAGTAAAACACAATAGTATAAACTGGGTACAACAAGAGAACTTTAAAAAAAAGTGGTGTTTTTCGTTGCGATTCTTTCTTCCGCACTTCGCTATTGTTCACTCACTTCGCACACTTCCTCCCTTAATTGCTATAGGACACTAAGTGGTTGTGTTTAGCACTTCCTGCCTTCTTCGGATGTCTCTCCAGCTGCTGCGGTCGTGTGCAGTCCTTGTCCAGTGCGCCCTACTGTTTTCTTGAAGGCGTCGTCCTATTTTGTTCCAGGTCTGCCTTGACGTCTCTTGCTGATGTAGGTGGTCCACATTATTGAAATGTATGTCCATCTGTTGTTCTGGAGCCTCGTCACGTGGACTCCCTACTTCCATTTCAAACTGGTGGCTCGTTGGGATACATCTTCCGGTTTTGTTATTTCCCTTAACCTGGTGTTGGGCACTCAGTCTTTGAGGGATATTCCTAACACTTTCCGCTCCATTTTTACTTTCTCTACTACGTATAGTAAGTAGGGTAAGTATTGTATTCCACCCAAAAATTCGATACCGAGATTTCACCGGAAATACATGTTTTGAGATCCCCTGAATCCAAAAAAAGCATTTATAGAAACATGTCCGTGTGTGTGTCTGTGTGTCTGTCTGTCTGTCTGTGTCTGTCTGTCTGTGTGTCTGTCTGTGAACAGCATAACTCAAACGAACAGTAGGATAAACTCCAAACTTGGTATTTAGGTTCAGTATCTTCCAGAGATGCGACACGAAGGTTTTCAAGAAAATTCCCCCACCACAGAGTACTCTTTACATGGAACATTTTTTGAAAATGGCTCTAACGATTTTGATTAAAATATCATATGTTTAAGATATTTTCATGACAAATAAAATGTATATCTTGAATTTTCTGGGAATGTCTCCAAAAGTATTCTTCATTGTGAACGACTTTTGGTAAACTGGTAAACCATAAGAGATAGACAAAAATTTACTACACAAAAGATGTAGATCGCGTTAAAATACACAATTTATGTCATATACGTTTTTGTTGTTGAGTGAACCATTTTCGAGATATTGCTTGTTATTCCCTTAAATTTTTCAATACTTATTTTCTCAAATGGGAATTCGTTATTGGAATGGTGCTGCACCTAGCAACCAGCTATTAAGAGATATGTATGTGCTTAAAGGCTACTGAATTTCTATATTGCCCTTGTAAATATATATTCCCCTTACATCTACAAGAAAATTAGCAATAAGATAGAGTCTGCAAACGTTTATCTCGATTAACATGAAGTAGATGGAGAATAAGGTTTGTAAAAATAGTTTGTAAAAGAGTAGAGAAAGTCGTGTGAGTGTAACACATCAGATTTTTCTCTTTCAAATTACGTTCACTTAATTTGCATATTTAGTTTGGGCGTGTTATTCTGTTTCTTTTACACCTGCTACCTTAAGATGGACTATGCGGAATATTAATTTACACAGTATGCACTGAAACCTACTATTGTTACCCAGCAATTACTATGTTTGTTATAAAATTTTGCTGCAAGGACTTCCGAACCCTCCCCCTAAGCATGGCGCTGATAAGGTGTAAGTGTTTCTCGGCAGCTTCACATCCTGCAGACGGTGTGCTTTCCGAGTATCTCGAAGTCGTACGCTTCCGAAATTCACTGAGAATGAAATCTCAAATTATGGTCCAGATGCTTACCACAGGCAGCGGTCTGGGATAGCATTTACATTAAAAAAAAACCTTGTATTATCCGTCCTTTGAATTATCCGCAAAACCAAGTGCGCATATACGCATTTGATTGTTATGTTGCTTAAAAATATATCACTTACGAATAAAATGAGAAGGTGATAAAATAAAGTAGTTTAGGGGTACTCCTGTCCTTACAATCCAATAGGACATTACACAACAGTCTGTCTGTGGCACCTAAGACGGATGATTATTACAGATTCAACTCCCACCTCTGGGGGGGATAGGCACGAAGTCACGTGGCACTAGGATTTACAAAAGCAGAAAAAGCTTTAAAATTCATCACGAAATCCCGACCAACAAAGGAAAGGGAAAAAATGTTATACAACAAGGAGAAAATTCCCCAAAAGGAAGTCCTACATCGGAAGAAGTCAAGGATACATAGTTTTGCATTAAAGGAGTTATGACAACCAGCGCTGTTTCCATGCACGTAGAATTGAGAGCATCATAGGCACGTACGCATGTTTAATACCTCCGTTTTTACATATTTGGTTTTATACATTGCGTAACAAAAAGTGCGAAAGGATTTTTAATGAATCGAAGGAATCACAACCCAAAAGACCTGTTGGGTGCTAACATACAAATAGATATGTTTTTTACGTTCACAAATGTACTCTATTTAACTTCTTTCTCATAACTGAGAAGAAAAGTAGGAGTGGCAATATTTTTGTTCCATTCTCCATACAGCTGTGGAGTTCCTAATATTCTTTGAGCCTCCGGAATTCAAATAGAAATTAAAGTGACTTGTAAACAATTTTGTGAAAAAGTCGTCCTTTCTAACGGTCCCCATATGGCCTATGACCTTCGGGTGTTTCCATATTACACAAAGCGATGATTGAACCCATTTATGAGATGGGTCGCATCCGTTGCCTCCGGTGGTAAGGAATGATGAGGACGTGTTAGAATGAGAGGACCTACAGCTTTTACCGTGCACTCCGAACTATGTTGGGCCTTGGGGATACTTCGCGTCGGCAAAACAGGGGTGAAGGCCGACTTAAAATCGCCACCCCAGAGCCGGGAATCGAACCCCGGACCCTCAGCACGAGAACCGGAAACGAAACTATGCGGCACCCTTTTGTGAAAAAGTTGTAACCAATAATTTCACTTTCACATTACATTTACCTAAATCTGTGCTTTTGTTTAGGTTTCTGCATGAGAACCTGCACATGCAAATAACTATAGGGGTGAATCTGAAACAAAATAATTCATTTTTATTTCTGAGTCATTTTTCTGTAACCATATACGGCCTTCGTTTTCCTGTAGGTGCGAACATGTGACATATCCATACAAGGTAGAAAATCCTTTGCTATTGTCTAAATTAAATTAGGGTTTTCTTTCCTCAGAATGTCAATAAAGAACGCTTTAATAAGATCGGAATGAGAAAATCAAACCGTGTTGCAAGCGTAATACGCGATGTGCAGGTTGTGGGAGATGGCAGGGAGCTAAAGGAGATTTAGAAACAAAAAAAAAAGAGAAGAAGAAGAAGAAATCTGACATAACGTTATAAATGAAAGCTTCCTAATCACTTCTAGTATTGTTTGAAGTTTTTACATGTTTGCCTTTCTGTTCATCAGTTAAGGAGTATTCTGTCTACTACATTGAGACTCTTGCGATATTTGTAAATAACTTTTGTGTATTTTATTTGTATTTATTCACTAAGAATTTAAGTTTCTGTGACTCTCCTATTCTCTCTCTCTCTCTCTCTCTCTCTCTCTCTAAAAATACTATTGATTTGAACTATGGAGAACTTGTACTTCTCGTGGATTGTTCTGTAGAAATTCTGGCAGCAACGAAACTGTGCACACCAATCCTTTGCAGATCACATTCCATTGTATTTCTCTTCATACAAAGCAACCTCTGAAAAAAAATCACTAAATGATGTGATGATACCACTATTTCTCGGAACTTTACCGAAATTGCTCTTTGACATGACAACACTGTTAGCTAAAAGAAGTACTGCAATGAAATATATATGTAACTGACTGCAAATGAGCGGAAGGTAACACGAGTATTTACCCCATTTTGATAGCCATTATAAGCGGAATACAACCATAATGGAATCCAGGGCAGTGGCCGAAATTTAGTTAATGTATGATAACTTAATTTCACTTTAGCCGTGCTTGGGCAGCAAGTTGGTTAAGTTTAATCATACCTGAAACATTCAAAGCCACGTCCGGTACTCCAACCTTTCTGTACCGATGCTCTTACCGCTAGAGCTAACATCACGAAATCCCTAAACTCTCTAATCGGATTAAAGTATCCCGGTAAACCTTCTAGACGATCTCAATTACACAGATATCATACCTCATACAGTTATTCATTATGCAAGAGTCTGTGTTCGCTTTGTTGTGCGAGAGACCGGATTTCGATTCCTCGCTGGGTATTAACATTTTAATCTACTTTATTAACTTCTATATTGATTAAATGCATTTTTACTTATCTGTAACTCGGTTGCTATCTATCTCAGATCCAACGCATGCGTTCGAGACTACCAGGTTTGTCTGAACACCGCTTAAAATATGTGCCCAAATTAAAACCAAAGCTATTATTAAAAGTGTAGCAAACTTTGGGGAATCTCACACATTTACAGGACACTCTTATCTCAGAAAGTATCAGTAGACCCTGCAGGCGTAGGTAAGCTTACAAAACGTAAACCGCACACTGATTTATGTAATGAAATGACATTATGTTGGTGATTTTAAATTACCAGAAAACTAGGATGGTGTTAATGTTAACAAAGGCTTATGAGTATTCGAATGTAACTTGTTGATAGAAATGTCGATAGCCTGCTAAAAATGTAAAATTTATTTTACTTTCTCTATCACGTAGATAGTAGGTAGAGAATGTACTGTATTCCACCAAACAATTAGGTACCGAGATTTCACCGAAAATACATGTTTTGAGGCCCGCTGAATCCAAAAACAGCATCTTAAGAAAAACGTTCGTGAGTGTGTCTGTGAATAGCATATTCTCAAGAACGAAAAGTGGATAAACACCAAACTTGGTATTTAGGTTCAGTACCTTCCAAAGGTACGACACGAAGATTTTCAAGAAAATCCCCACCACAAACTACCCTTTTACATGGAACATTTCTCAATTTTTTTTTATTTTCTAAATATCATATATTAGATTTTTTAAGGGTTGTCTCCTAAAATGCCTACTAATTACCAGAACGCAAGACACAAAATTTTGCGAACGCACCTGAAATGTAACGCTATGTTTAGTACATTTATGTTCTCGTTTATTTCGTCCCAGTAGCATATGAAGGCAACTGATCCAACGCAACCATTCAGCAATGACGTTTCTTATATGCGGACTGTCAATCCAGATTGTAAAAGTGAGACTGTGACCAGTCGTTCAGAAGTTTTTTTCTAACAAGAGATGTGCGTGGACTCTCGCTTAGAATATAAATGAGAAGTGTTGGGTTTCTCAATTTCTCCGTATACTTATCAGTGGGATTACTTGAAAGCCTTCACCCTGATAGACAGATGACAGGTAACATTTCATGGTTTCCAAGTAACAGAAATACGTTTATATTATTCAGTAATTGTAAATTTTATTATATAAGATATATCTAACCAATTTCATGACGTGGCTTATTTTGTAATCACGTATTTCTTAAGCTGTTACGGTGTGTTAAGTGTTTTAGCTAAAAATACGTAAATGGCAACTACTTACCTCAGGTTTTGTTTATAGCACAGTATAATATACGGCTATGGTGTCAGATATTAAAACATTAATGGAACACACATACACTTTTATATAATAATATCATTAGTGTCACCTTCAGAGAGTGTACAGACCAGCACACAAAAAGGCAATGTAAAGGAAATAATTTTCCCACTTTTGAATACCTGAGTGCGCTTTGAAATTACTTTAATAACGGCTTTTATAACCTAAAACTCTATTATCAAATTTGTAGTATTACCTGGACTTGACAGTTTTTATGATAAACTGTTCTCCTAAATATTCCTCCAAAGATCTGATGAGGTGAAAGCCACTGTGTGCTAAATCGTATGGCTTAGCCGTTTTGCGATATACTTTAAAATGCGGTATGCATCGACGTTGCTTGGATATATTCACTTGGCACTCGCTCACAGCTTTCCACCAGGATTCGCAGTCACCTGCCAGAGGATCTCTTGCTTTAACTCTCTGTACAGCTAGCTCCGAATGAATCCACTTTATCCAGCATACCACCAGTCCGATGTCGCCAGCGAATGCATGAAGGGGTTGACCCACGATCCAGCTAGTGCTATTATTGATTTTCTTTTGTTTGTTTGCTACAATTTTTTTGTATTTTTTTTCCAAATTGAGCCGTTTTTGGCACATTCTCTTAACAGAGCATGAAAGGCTTGAGTGTAGGACTGTGTCGGAAATGGTGACGAGGGGGGTGCAGGACCGAAGCCTCCCCGGTAAGAAAATAGCCCCGAAGCCTCCCGGACGCTTAAAGGTCCCTAATTACATAGCCCCCAAGCCTCCCGGTCGAAACAGGTAACGTTCCAGTTTGGTGTTTATAATATTTGATGAAGCATTACATACAGGTGGAAGATGTCACATTTTTTGCGTTTGTGATTAATAACAAAGAAACATGGCTCTAGTGCCAAAAGAAAGTGAACCTCTAATGCTTAAATTTGAATTAGTGGTTTTTGTTCCAGTTCGTTTAGCGTTACCCAGGGTGCACCATGAGGAGGCGAACTGACTCCCACCCCAAAAGATTCCACATTTATCAGCTTCATCATTATTTCTTTTTCCTGTAATTTACTCACAATGGATCCGCATTTAGATGCTTCGTTATTTTGACATTCTAAGCCTATATTATACAGTAATATGTATTTTTGTCTTTAAAATAAGCGGTATTTTTCTTTTAGATTTTATTTCCACGTATTTCCAAGTTTGGTTCTATAAGAAATCTACTTCACGTATTCCATTCTTGAAATTTTTCCAGCTTTGAAATTTTCTACTTGCTGCATCATGAGTTTCAAGGGTGGATAAGACCTTTCCTTTTTTCCATTTGTTGATGAATTAATTGCAATTTTGGTATCCAGCTGAATTTGCTTCAGTACTTCAAGAGTCTATACAGATCTGGGCTGCAGGAGTAAAACTGATTGTATTTGTTGTGGAAACTTTCGCGAGCGTTGGTAGTTCTCTGTCTATTGCAACTTAGTTCTGCCCACATGGAAGGAGGAAAGAGTGCATTTTCGTCGATGTAAGTTTCCACTAAATAGTCGCAAAACATCTATAGTTTTTGCGAGACCGGCATCACTGCCACGAAGTCTTCAGCAAAACAGTCACCAACCTTATCAGGATCCAGCATTGGCAAACCAAATATGTAGTTCAGAAATTTTCCTATTTCATTTCTGGAATAGTAGTCATGTGCAAGTCCTAAGTTTTGTATCTTTTGCCACCACCTTTGTGTTAGATGAAATTTACATCCTTGGATTTTAACATCAGTCCACACTTCTCTTCCAGCATTCATGATGCTTTCTTCAAAGTCAGAAACATTGTTGATGGAGAGAATTTCAGACCTAGCTTATTACATTTATCAACAACTGTTGAAAATACCTGCTGATATGATGAAGGTTTCTTGTTCTTCAACAAAGAAAATACCATTGGAATGTAATGTCCATTAACGAGCCTATGGATTGTTAATAGCTGGCAAAAAAACCTTGTGGAATACTTGAAAGTTCCATCAACATATATTGTGTCACACTGACTGAGTACTCTGAGGTTTCCGGATTCACAAAATATTACAACGTTCTTCGCAGCATCCTTGTGTAGCAACAACTCGGCTCCATCTACAGTTTTCACATTTAATGTGTTCAGAACATCATGAACCTCCTCTATACTTGTGGGTAATTTTGGCAGAATTTTCCGCTTAGCTTTGTGTATGGACTTACGTAAACTGTGGACAACTCCAGTGGTTACTTCTTCCGCGTTTCCTCTCTTCAGCTGCTGGTATATTAGTTTTGATGGGCTTTCACATATATCTTCCGCAGCTTTTCTCTTCAGATCACAAAGTACTTTCTGTCTCTGAATTTTGTCACTAGGTGGTGCCGCGTGGTTACGGTCCTCTTGAATATCCAGGACATCTATTTCTTCAATGGAAATGGTTTTAATAAAACTTTTGCAACTTTTAACATTGCACGTCCATCGCGCTACCCCACTTTTTAAACACTTCTGGAATCCGAAAGTGTAACCGTTCCGAAGCAGACTTTTCCTTCCTGTCCTACTCACCGTAATTTCAGTCTCGTCTGAAAACATGTTAACTGTGAACTAATTTGCCGTACACTGAAAGAAATCATGGAAAAATTAGGCATATCCATTCCACCCCACCTGCTGGCTAATTACACCGGTTTCGCGGGAGGCTGAGGGTTGTTACCTGCTAAGTTTACCTGGGTACGGAAGGCTTCGGTCCTGCGGGGGGGGGGGAGTGAAGTAAGAACCCAAGTTCCTTTACTTAACACTATTAATTACGCTGACCAACCTGCGTAGTCTACAAAAGCAACTATCTACATATGTACACACACACACACACACACACACACACACACACACACACACACGAGGGCAATTCGTAAAGTAAGGTCCGAATCATCGTAGCTCATCGAATTTCGCACGAACATTGAAACGCGCATGAGCATCGGCACCCGGCATGCCTTGCGCGTAAAACGACGTAATTTGCATTGGTAGTGTTGCAGCGTTCTGTTGACAATGTCGGTTCAAATTGTTTAAAGCAATCGATCGGCCCGCCGACTGTGAAATATGGTCTGTGGTGGTCATTTTTAGGGTCAATTTAATTTGATCCTAATTGTAGGTTCCCATTTAAGAAAATTAAATTGACCCTAAACTGACTATCAGAACGTCTTCCAAACAAAACACGACTAATCGTATTTACTTTCCCTCATAATATCAGGCACTTTTATTTCATTTCTTTCTACAACGCTGAGTTAAATGGTTAAATGGTCTCAACTTAAATGATTCATCCTGTATATATACGCGAGTATAAGCAGAATTTTAATTTCTATACCAGTACTTATTACATACGATATTGCATTCCACCCAAAAATTCGGTATCGAGATTTCACCGGAAATACTGTTTTGAGGCACCTGATTACAAGAAAAAGCACTTTTTAGAAAAAGGTCCGCGCGCGCGTGTGTGTCGTGAACAGCATGACTCAAAAACGAAAAGTCGGATAAATACCAAGCTAATATTTAAGTTCAGCATCTTCCAAAGATGCAACACGAAAATCTCCCAAACAAAACTACACTTTACATAGAACATTTTCGAAACTTTTGAATTTCTCAAATATAGCTCTAAGGATTTTTGTTATAATATTTAAGACATTTGCATGGCAAATAAAATTTACATATTCAATTTTCTGGAAATAGTCTATGAAGTTGTCTTCATTCGGAGGTTACTTCGTATAGTTATATATTACTGGTAAAGGATAAGAGATAGACAAAATCTTGCTATTGAAGAATGTAGATCTCTTTGGAACACAGATTTATTTCAAATAACATTTTTGTAGCCTCAGCTTTTTCCCGAGATATCCGTTGTTATTTGTTTGAATATTTCAATACTTTTGTCATTTCATTCTTTGAATCATACTGCCAACCATCAGCTATTTCTCGCGATGTTCAGAAAAGAGAAAGGAATTTCAAGGTCAGCATATAATGAGCAGTTTTTAAACATTTGACTACTTTGTATCTTTAACGAAATGTGTAATGGAGCTATGTATGCAAACGTTTATCTCAATTAGATAGAAAAATAAACCTTTGCAAGAACAGCTTTTAGAAGCTATATGAAATACACGACTGTGGGTAGAGAAAGTCATGTGAATGTAATAGAAATGTATTCTCCTGGTGCTCTTTTCTTTGTATCATTTAAGTAGCTAAGTGTTTCCAGCTTTTTTTATAAGGTCTAAGTTTTTATTGTGTGACGTGATAACGTGTCCTGAATGTTTAAATTCAATTCATTAACTTGTTTGAGACATTTATTTTCTATAATTATTTTAAATGGTATATGTTGTGTGTCATAGAAACTTTTATTAATAGATATTGGCATATATTTTGAAACATTGTAGTGTATTGTTAGCACCCATAAACAAAGTTACTGAATTAAAACTACTTTGTCTTTACACTGTACTTTTCGTGTTGTATTTAAAACAATACCTTCTCCTGAACGTTACCGACCGTAGATGGAAGTTCCGGTTACCCCGCGGTTGTGCCGACTGAATCAGCGATGACTCGCCTATTACTGCATAAATGGGAAGCAGTAGTGTAATGTAGCGTAAATAAAGACCGAAAGAACATTTTCTACATGAGCAAGTTCCAGGAAATATTATGCTTTCAAAATGAGCATCTCCTGTTTCAAGCATTTAGACATTGGAATGACAGGCTTTTCGCAGTATCCTCCTTGGCAGCCTACAGCATCCAGCACCATAGAATTCCTTTAAAAGGTGTAATTTGTGGCTACGAATCTATAAGGTTTGCTGAGCTTCCTTCATTTGTTTCTTTCTTATTTCACCTTGGATAAGCTTTTAACATCTGTCACATTAGCTCAGTTTTACTTACATATCTATGGAGGCGTTCTATTTTGGATCATAATCTCCGTTTATGATTGAGTTGTAACGAAGCTAAAGAGCTAAGAGAGTTAAAGACTGCCTATATCTTGTCTGCACCCGAGCAGCAGAAGGAATTTCTTGTCATGGTTTTCTGTTCATTCTTAAATGTGTTGCATGTTTGCAACCACGGGTAAAATATATCGCTTCCTCAGTTCATACAAAAGTCTTTCTCAGTGAAATGTCAATCTTTTCAGATATTTCGATTCACCATGCAGTCTGATTTAGTATTACTGCACTTGTGCCAAGATTTTCCATGGATTTTATACATTCACACAATTCTGGTTCTTTCATACTCCACAACCTTTCAACCACTTCTTTACGACCTATGCTCGTCAGAGTTTCCCTGTTACTAGTACAACCAGTTCGGATAGATAATCACATCCGAGGTGGGAAAATGGATAATCACATTTACTTTCATTAATGATTATTGTTTTAAGTCATCATTTATTTGTAAAACCAGTCTCCTATTGTATGGTGTTTCTGAAACATCCCGAACACAAAAATATCGTTAATGATTGCATATGATTGCATATCTTTCATGTCCTGCTACGGTAGTAAAAGAAGAGTTTTGATGCAGAGAAGCAGAGTCAGATGTGCAATTAAACTTGTCAAAGATAGTGTTGTTTATTAATTACATCAAAAACAAAAGCTGCTGCCACATGCCATGTTTTACAACAGTTGTTCAAAATCCCTGCCATTGTGTTCCATACACATCTCGGCGCTTCCCAACATAGCTGGCTGATCCCTGATTTTCGCGCTTGCTATCACTATCCTTGCTACGATCTCACCAGGTAGACGACTGATTTCACATATCTCCACAGAAAGAGATGCACTGGTATAAGACTTAAGGATCTTTGGTGGCTTATACGTAGCGACATCTCGTCCAGCATTTCCTTCGTTTAGATTAGTAACATTGCATCTTCAGTCATGATTCAGTGAATCAAAGTATTCGCGTGGACATTCTCTGACGCCATGCGTACGGTGCATCTATCCCGTGGTATTCCGAATATACCCGGAGGATAAGTTATCAGTTGTAATCATTCCGCAATTATATAAAGTATTTGGTTTCCTTGACGTTGTAGAATTGCAATATTGCCAATTTTTATGGTAACTTTGTTTCGACATGTAATAATGTCTTATATATGTTTTGCCAGAAACCTACGAAGAAAACTAATTTTTTGTTCTGAAAAATTCCTCAACTTCTTTGTGAAATGAGAAAAAAGAACATTGTTCTGTAGAATATTTGTTGATGAAACCTTTAAAGTTTCTGAAATTAAACAAAGCGCATTGCTGTCGAGTGTGGATACGCAAATCTTATTTGGCAGTGCTTCACCAGAACAAGACAGCTAAAGCTTCCTTTTTTCTGAATGGAGCCGTTGATTAATTTCTTCGACTGCTATTCGTGATTGTACCTTCATTAAAACTGCTGTGCCTTAAGAGAAACCGCAGTTTCGTTACAATAAAAACATTATTTCAACTACGAAATATCAGCAATAATTGCTGTTCATTTGTCAAGCAGAAATTTATGGAAACTTCATTTGAAATTAATTAAGGGAGTTTCATTTTACTGCAGTAATAAACTTTAATAGTTGCGTTATAATGTATGTCCTTACTCTGATTCCTATTTGCAACACCTATCACCTTAGTTTTTATACTTTTAGATTTTCTAGTGTAACATTTGTAGACCGGTCCATATTCAGTATGTTAGGTGTGGTGTAATATTGTTTCACAATCCGTTTGCACTTTCTCAGTTTGGTAGTCCTGCCGTCAGCAAGCACATCATGGTTAGATATTAAAACGTTATTTGGTTCGGATGTTGGATTTCGTAATTGTATGCTACACGTCCCGTCTGCTGCATACCGTTCGGGAACTGATATTTGAGTTTACAGGAGAAATCTCTACTTGTTACATCCATTCCGTTGGATCCTTGTGTAGTCCTTTCATTTTTCCTGATATAGGAATTTAAGTGCACGGTATTCATTTTCGAACTTACATTATTTTTGTCGAATCAACGTAATTGCTTTAGGCCAGCAATAAAGAATATCTTAACATATTAACATATAAATAAAAATCTAGGTCGATCGAAATGTTGATCGCAGGTTTGATTAACATCAGTATAATGTAGCATGTTCACAGTTTTAAATTATTGCAAAATTGCTTAGTAAGTTGTGCGGGATGTCGCGCCTATTTTTCAAGAGCAACCCATGTCCAGAAATATTTATTTTGAGCTTGTAGGTCCTGAAGTTTTATTGAAACTGTTTTGACGTCTCAATAAGCATGCGATTAGCGCAAAATGGACGGACACCCAAGTTCCACGCTCCATGATTTACATTCTAATTGGGTAATCTGTTCTATGGCACCTGCACTTAATACCTTTTGACTATTTTGTTTGGGACATTATTAAGCGCGTGATGTACGAAATGCTTGTGACATCAGTGGAGAACCCTATCGCATGAAAAGACGCAGCAACCGCATATTTACTCTCTCCACTATGTATAGTACGGGAAGTATTGCATTCCACCCAAAAATTCGATACTGAGATTTCATCGGAAATACTGTTTGAGGCCTCCTGAGTAAAACAACAATCATTTTTAGAAAAAGGTCTGTGTGTGTCTGTGAACAGCATAACTCAAAAGCGAAAAGGTTTAGGTATTTAGGTTTAGTATCTTTCAAAGATGCGACACGAAGATTTTAAAGAAAATTCCCCCGCTCCATACTACCCTTTACATGGAACATTTTTCGAAAATTTTTATTTTCTCAAAAATGGGTACTAGCGATTTTGATTAGAATATCACACGTTTAAGATATTTTTATGACAAATGAAATATGTATCATGAATTTCCTCTTCATTCTGAATAACTTCTGCATAACTAGAAAACTTTAAGAGATAGACAAAATTTCACTATACAAAAAACAAAGATCTCATTAAAACACACAGTTTATGTCATATGCATTTTTCTTTGCCGAGTAAACTATTTCCGAAATATTCCTTATTTATTTCAATTTTCCAATACTTATACTTTTCTTCAATGGGAACTCGTTATTAATTAAATATTAATAAAATATTTTTATTTTATTTGTTTTTTCTTTAATTTTTTTTATGTCCTGGACATGCAAAGAGAATGCAATGCTCCACATAGCAACCAGCTCTTAAAAGATTTGATTATCGCTTAAAACCTGTCATATTCCCCTTGCACCTACAAGTAAACTAGCAATAAGATAGTTTCTTATCTTGATTAACACGAAGTAGATGGAAAATAAGCGTTTGTAAAAATAGTTTTATAAGAGTAGAGAAAGTAATGTGAGTATAACACATCAGATTTGTTAATTGTACGGAAATCTTTCCATCGCCGAGGACTCTATTATTAGCTGGAGGTCTACAATTTTAATACTTTCTTTAATTTGATTATAATGCCTGTTGTTGTTCGGTTAATGAAAAATGTTGACAAAATGTCCGACCCGGAGTTTGCAAAGCATGCATTTCTGGATATGGGTCCTCTCTTGAAAAATGACCACTTTGGTTTCCGTACAACATAAAGCGTTGTTAAATTATCCTGCACACACTAACATGGAGAGGAGATTTGATAATCGTAACACAATATAATATAATATCAAATGATATAATATAGCATAATATAGATCAATAAAATGTAATATATGGTAACAATAAATTAGTGAATAAAATATTACCTATAAATTATCCGTTGTGTATAAATTAGCACGTATAATTTGAACGCCATTAGTGAGAAGGGAAGACGCTGTACCTAGAATCTGAGGTTGGTGAATTAAGTGCTGGGGTTTGTTAAGGGTAGAGTCTGTATGTTACTCTTAGCGGGGGCCATACTTGGTTTGAAAGAGCGCGTACCGCAAAAGTCATTAAAGAAATACAGGAACTTGATTATAAATGCCCGCCAAGGATATTGTCATTCAAAATCTGTATTATTAAGAAATGATTCTTTTTTTCTCTCCACCAGTACTGATGTCTATGAATTTCGAAACTTGAGTTACATTGTTTCAGAGCAGTAACCCCGTTTATATTATATTCCTTTGGCTTTTTCTTTTCGTTTGACATTTACTTTACTTTTCACTTATTGTAGTTCTGCTTTATCGTGGTTTCTTTTTCTTTCTTTTGCACTCGGGCGATATATAAGTGTCTAACCCATTAGTTGCATCTCATTGCTTTTTTCTCCGCGGTCGATTAGCCTTACCGGTTTGATTAATTATTGGGAGGATTTATATGCTCCAGCCATTTGTTTTAAAGAGACCATAACGAGCGGAACATGGACTTATTGTTGCAATGACTTCATCACTGTTACAAAGCCTCAACTATAATTATCCTAAGGCCGGAAAGGCTTGTACCACAATAGCTGTTTCTTTGTGCCGGCAACGAGCACGTGGTGGGTATCCTTGACGGAACGGACAGAGCCCAGGATCAAGGTAGGCGGGAATATAGAGACTAAGATATCTCGGCATCCGTTGTCAACTCCACGGCGTCTCTTGGCACAGTAAAGCAAGCAAAGCAAGGTGTTTACACTTTAGGCAAGGGCGTATCCTGGAAACATTTTGGAGGGGGTCCCATAATGAAATGTCTACTGCAATTGTCCAGTTAGGCCAAAAAAAGAAAGTAATATACAGAGTGTTAATAGAGGTGAATATATACATATGGGTAGCCGAGGTCGTTTAGACACGAGGTGACTGGAGGTCCGTGGTTCAAATACCGCAAGGAGTGTCTTCCCCGACAGTTTTTTTTCAGGTTTTTGTTAGTCCTTATATATGGCAAATGCCGGGGGAAAATTTAATCGCTGTATATATAATATATATCGACATGGGTAGCCGAGGTCATTTAGGCACGAACTCGTGAATGGAGGTCCGCGGTTCAAATACCGCAAGAAGTATCCTCCCCGACAGGTTTTTGTCAGCCTACATAAATGGCAAATGCCGGGGGGGTACCCTAAACTTAGGCCTGGAACGTTTCCTTTCCAGATTTCCTTTCCCAATTGCCATTTCATTTCATGTGTACCCATTGTTACCGTCTGCAAATATTACACTTAATATCTAATTTTCGTAAATTATTGTTTAACGAATTATAAGAAGAAAAAAGTTTGAATAATAATGACCATATCTGACATACCTACACCGAACATGATTGTTTCATTAACTATAGTTACTTGTTTTGCCCTTCTCCGCTCACAACGTTTGTCGTAATCTCTATCCTGTGATTCTTTAGATTAGCTGTCGTTCAGCTTCCTAGCTTCCTTCAATAATTCTAAGGGAATATCTTCCATTTCAGCAGAGCTATTACCATCTTAGTTCATTTTATAAGTAAACAAATAAATTATGCTTAGTACTGTAAACACCTAAGCAAGGTTTCCTCTGTCGCTATGAAAACATTACGTAATTTTTGTTGGCTAACAAGAAAATGAAGCGCAATTTAACTCCCTAATTTTGAAATTTATTGTCCGTTTATAATGCTAGGATTGAATGAAACGCATCTTTTGTATATCCTTTGTTATGCCACTCGCGACAGTGTACTCGACGCTCATGCGCTAAATAAGCTCTAACCAAAATCTAAATGATTATACACATGTTACATAACTAAATAACCATTGTTTACTCACTTCATGTTAATGACGATAAATATTTTCACAGTTTCTAAAAAAAGCACTAGAGTACACTATTTTGCTTCTTGTAGTGACTTTTAATGCTTGTTCATATCGAGAATTCAAAACTATTAACACCTGCAATGCATATTTGTTGTAGGCAGAACGATCATATATCAGTGGCCTACTGACAAAACATATCAATGTATCTTAGATTTGAACCCATGAGGAACAAAGGAAAGGAATGCGTAATTAAAATTTTGACTTATGTACGCTTAAGAGGAGATTATAATCACAGTATATGTTTAGCAACAAATAACTTCTAAATTTTTTATTTATTTCCTTCGAAAAATATCTGCAGTAAAACTTGAAACTATTGGTCGTTTGCTACAATCCTTTGTTTGTGCAGTGAAACCACTTTCATGAAGTTTAAATATTGAAGAACATTTTAATATAGAATATAGAACATTGAAACATTTTAAGTGTATGTTTTCCTTTGTTATGGATAGGAACCTGCGTTTTTTGTTTTATTTTTTGGTGGAAATCGGGGTTATTTTTGGAGAATTTCGCGTTATGTTTACCAGTTTTTATTATCATATTTTGGGATTTTAAAGGCACTTTTTCATGCATAATAGATTATTGAAGAACAACGTGGAGTCTTATTTAAAAAAACACACATCTATATCCTTCAATTATCACCGAAGAAGGCATAACATGAAAGAAAAATACATATTCCATTTTCTAACTGGCAAAGGAGAACATTATCGCTTTTCTGTTGCAACCCAAGTCGCTAAAAATTCCTAAGTAACAAGAGAAGAATATTTCAACATTAGACACTGATACTACAATGACTGACTGTTAAGTCTCACTGAAATGGACATACTACCATAAAATAAATGTACATTATGTTGTGTTTTCTGTCAAAGAAGATCATTGCCATAATGTTGTCATTTTCTTCTTTCATGTTGCAATGCAAGTCGTTAAAAACTCCTGAGTAGAAAGAAAAGAAACGTTCAGCAAAATTAGCACATGGATACCACACTAACTGGAGAGCTCTGCCACTAAACTCAGGATGTTAAACAAACTACGCAGAACTTTCACAATAATTATTTTTCCGTCTCGCAACATTTTATTGGTTTGCTCTTGAAGTTCACTGTACCCTTTTGTGATCACTAAATCTTCACATTTTTCAAGAATGGAATAGACTTCACTTTTTACTTTCTCTACTACGTATAGTAAGTAGGGGAAGTATTGCATTCCACCCAAAAAATCGATACCGAGATTTCACCGGAAATACATGTTTTGAGACCTGCTGAATCCAAAAAAAGCATTTTTGGAAACATGTCCGTGTGTGTGTCTGTGTGTGTGTGTGTGTGTGTGTGTGTGTGTGTCTGTGTGTCTGTGAACAGCATAACTCAAAAACGAACAGTCGGATAAACACCAAACTTGGTATTTAGGTTCAGTATCTTCCAGAGATGCGACACGAAGGTTTTCAAGAAAATTCCCCCACCACAGACTACCCTTTACATGGAAGATTTTTGGAAAATTTTAATTTTCTCAAAAATGGCTCTAACGATTTTGATGAAAATATATGTTTAAGATAATGTCATGAGAAATGAAATGTATATCTCGAATTTTCTGGGAATGTCTCCAAAAGTATTCTTCACTGTGAACGACTTTTGCATAACTGGTAAACCATAAGAGATAGACAAAATGTTAATACACAAAAAATGTAGATCGCGTTAAAATACACAACTTATGTCATATACATTTCTTTTGTAGAGTGAACCGTTTTCGAGATATTGCTTAAATTTTCCAATACTTAATATTTTTTCTCAAATTCGTTATTCATTTTTACTTTCTCTACTACGTATAGTAAGTAGGGGAAGTATTGCATTCCACCCAAAAATTCGATACCGAGATTTCACCGGAAATACATGTTTTGAGACCTCCTGAATCCAAAAAAAGCATTTTTGGAAACATGTCCGTGTGTGTGTCTGTGTGTGTGTCTGTGTGTGTGTGTGTGTCTGTGTGTGTGTGTCTGTGAACAGCATAACTCAAAAACTAACAGTCGGATAAACACCAAACTTGGTATTTACGTTCAGTATCTTCCAGAGATGCGACACGAAGATTTTCAAGAAAATCCCCCCACCCCAGACTACCCTTTACATGGAACATTTTTCGAAAATTTTAATTTTCTCAAAAATGGCTCTAACGATTTTGATGAAAATATCATATGTTTAAGATAATGTCATGAGAAATGAAATGTATATCTCGAAATTTCTGGGAATGTCTCCAAAAGTATTCTTCATTATGAACGACTTTTGCATAACTGGTAAACCATAAGAGATAGACAAAATTTTACTACACAAAAAATGTAGATCGCGTTAAAATACACAACTTATATCATATACATTTTTTTTGTTGAGTGAACCGTTTTCGAGATATTGCTTGTTATTTCCTTAAATTTTCCAATACTTATACTTTTTCTCAAATTCGTTATTCATTTTTTTATGTCCTGGACATGCAAAGAGAATGGAATGCGCCACATAGCAACCAGCGATAAAATATTTGACTATCGCTTAAAAGCTACCATATTCCCCTTGCATCTACAAGAAAATTACAAATAAGATTGACATCTCGATATCTCGATTAATATGAAGCATATGGAGAATAGGCGTTTGTAAAAATAGATTGTACAAGAGTAGAGAAGGTCATGTGAGTGTAACACATCAGATTTTTTGTTTTTATTTTACTTTCTCTACTACGTATAGTAAGTAGGGGAAGTATTGCATTCCACCCAAAAATTCGATACCGAGATTTCACCGGAAATACATGTTTTGAGACCTCCTGAATCCAAAAAAAGCATTTTTGGAAACATGCCCGTGTGTGTGTCTGTGTGTGTGTGTGTGTGTGTGTGTGTCTGTGTGTCTGTGAACAGCATAACTCAAAAACGAACAGTCGGATAAGCACCAAACTTGGTATTTAGGTTTAGTATCTTCCAGAGATGCGACACGAAGGTTTTCAAGAAAATCCCCCTACCCCAGACTACCCTTTACATGGAAGATTTTTCGAAAATTTTAATTTTCTCAAAAATGGCTCTAACGATTTTAATGAAAATATCATATGTTTAAGATAATGTCATGAGAAATTAAATGTATATCTCGAATTTTCTGGGAATGTCTCCAAAAGTATTCTTCATTGTGAACGACTTTTGCATAACTGGTAAACCATAAGAGATAGTCAAAATTTTACTACACAAACAATGTAGATCGCGTTAAAATACACAACTTATGTCATATACATTTCTTTTGTTGAGTGAACCGTTTTCGAGATATTGCTTGTTATTTCCTTAAATTTTCCAATACTTATACTTTTTCTCAAATGCGTTATTCATTTTTTTTGTCCTGGACATGCAAAGAGAATAGAATGCGCCACATAGCAACCAGCGTTAAAATATTTGACTATCGCTTAAAAGCTACCATATTTCCCTTGCATCTACAAGATAATTAGCAATAAGATTGACATCTCGATTAACATGAAGCATATGGAGAATAAGCGTTTGTAAAAATAGCTTGTACAAGAGTAGAGAAAGTCATGTGAGTGTAACACATCAGATTTTTTTTTATGTCCTGGACATGCAAAGAGAATGGAATGCGCCACATAGCAACCAGCGTTAAAATATTTGACTATCGCTTAAAAGCTACCATATTCCCCTTGCATCTACATGAATATTACCAATAAGATTGACATCTCGATATCTCGATTAACATGAAGCATATGGAGAATAAGCGTTTGTAAAATCAGATTGTACAAGAGTAGAGAAAGTCATGTGAGTGTAACACATCAGATATTTTCACTAGTGCTGAATCAACATTACTGTTAATGATGAATATCGGTCTAAACATTTCAAGTGCTGAATACAACTTATTAGCAGGGTCTTCAAACATCAGTAACTGCAATTTTGCAAATACTAATGCTGCAGTGTTTTTCACAGCTGATCTAACATATCCTTGAACGTCTGCGCTTCTGATGCAATTTAGCTTCTCATCTGTTTCACTAAAAAAATCCCTTCTTTTGTTATTTAGAAATTTTTTAATGTTTTCCTGAGTTTTCCATAAAGTGTAGAACTTGTCGGGTATGAATATCCTTCTAATTCAGTGATGTATTCCTCTAAATCACTGCCATGTTCCTTGACGAATGTTACCTCTGCTGAAATTATACTTACTTCATCATTCGTCAGTGATTTCATGAAATCGATACCAGCATTGCTGACAGAGTCCAGATCTTCTAACTGCACAACTCAATTATATCACGAAGATGCTTCTCAACGTAGAAAACGGCTTCGAACCAAGTATTCCATCTTGTCAACACTGGTACTGGAAACAGTATAGGTTTCTCAGACGGATACTTTTCTTTGAGAAATCGAACATAGAGATGCTTCCTCTTTCTCGTATTGAGAAACACAAGTTTTACTTTAGCTACCGCTGCGTTAAGTTTCGTCAGTTCTTTCGTGAATATGCATCCCATCAAATTCAGCCGGTGTGCCCAACACTGAATGTGAACTGCATCCTCTCCGAGGACGACAGTCAGGGAACTGAAGCACTTTGTCATATATTTTGTACTGTCGCTTACCGTTCCAAGTTATTGTCGTAGTTAATAGAGCACTTCTGTACAGAATTAAGTATTGCCCTGCTGCATGATTTTGCACAGCTGCTTCCAGAATATGTACATCAACATACAACTCCTGCTCTAATTTTGGTTCAAGAGGACGAAATAACACGACAAATACATATCGACCCAAACTGATCTCTCGTTTCGTCACATAGTAACTTAACCTTTTGACCACAGACTGCTTCTTTCCTTGTTGATCTCTTTCATCTCTCAGCAGTGGAACAAACTTCTCTCTCAATAATCTAACCTGCGGTAAATTTCCAGCACCTTTTAAAAATATGTTAGGAATAAATGTTATAAAATTCCGTTTCTGAAGTGACGAATAAATAAATAATAATATAATTTTGGCAGTGATATATTCAACATACCTTCAATGAATTCATTCATCCATTCTTTAATGGCCAGGTGCTCCAATTTCTCTTTAAGAAAAGACACCGTAGTCCTTTTGGCAACATTATCCCTTGCAGTAACCCTTTTGTTTGCAGCAAAATTACACTGTACCATACTCTGTTACCTCTAATGACAAGAGGACGTATTGGCCGTAGATGACCTCTTCAGTCGTTGGTGTTTCTCACTTCGCACATGCTTGGTACACGTATGTTTTCTATCCCAAGATATCGTACAGTTACAGTATTGATACATTATGGTTTTTGCATCGGATGCATATAATCTATCATTTTTAAATTCAAGAGCCCTTTCCTTTGCACTAACGCTCACTTTGGGCATAATACTAAACGTAGAACACAAAGAAAAAAAAATCTGATGTGTTACACTCACATGACTTTCTCTACTCTTGTACAAACTATTTTTTCCAAACGCTTATTCTCCATGTACTTCATGTTAATCAAGATAAACATTTGCAAACTCTATCTTATTGCTAATTTCCTTGTAGATGTAAGGGGAATATATATTTACAAGGGCAATATAGAAGTACAGTAGCCTTTAAGCACATACATATCTTTTAATAGCTGGTTGCTAGGTGCAGCACCATTCCCTTTGCCACAGATTAATACTCTTTGCATATACAAGACAAAAAAATGAATAACGAATTCACATTTGAGAAAATAAGTATTGAAAAATTTAAGGGAATAACAAGCAATATCTCGAGAATGGTTCACTCAACAACAAAACTGTATATGATATAAATTGTGTATTTTAACGCGATCTACATTTTTTGTGTAGTAAATTTTTTTCCATCTCTTATGGTTTATCAGTTATGCAAAAGTCGTTCACAATGAAGAATACTTTTGGAGACATTCCCAGAAAATTCAAGATACACATTTTGTTTGTCATGAAAATATCTTAAACATATGATATTTTAATCAAAATCGTTAGAGCCATTTTTGAGAAAATTAAAATTTTCGAAAAATGTTCCATGTAAAGGGTAATCTGGGGTGGGAGATTTTCTTGAAAACGTTCGTGTCGCATCCTTGGAGGATACTGAACCTAAATACCAAGTTTGGTGATTATCCGACTGTTCGTTTCTGAGTTATGCTGTTCACAGACAGACACACAGACACACACAGACAGACAGACACAGACACAGACAGACACAGACACACACACGGACATGTTTCCAAAAATGCTTTTTTTGGATTCAGGGGGTCTGAAAACATGTATTTCCGGTGAAATCTCGGTATCGAATTTTTGGGTGGAATACAATACTTCCCCTACTTACTATACGTAGTAGAGAGAGTAACAATGCTTAGCAAGACCACCAGCTTCTTAAGCAGAATAACGCACGCGCACGAGTCGAGTTGATGAAGTGGGAGAACAAATTGGCCTTGTAATACTGTGATGCAGTGCTTCCAACCCTAGCGACAAGTCGACAGAAAAGCACAATGAATTCGCATTATTGTGCATATAAAATTTATAACATTGACATATTCGTGTTATTGGCTCATTTCGTTTTATTTCGCGAAATAAATCTGTCTAATTTTCGAATTGTTTTCAAAATTATGTATAAGTAACTGTTGCCCAAGCATTTTAGGAAATATTTTTAAAACGTCGGTGTTATCGCAAACGCGAAAAACGCAGGTCCCTAGTTATAGCTAATATGCATCCCCTATACTTGTGAAATCCTCGAAAATTAAGCGTTTGGCATCATATACTTTGGAAATATTTTATTTCCCCAAAACATCAGTTGATGTACTTTACGTTTTAAAGCTCTTTGTTTTCCTATAAGATCTTTTATCTGACTTTTACGATTTCTTAGGCGTATAAAATCTCACAAGAATCTGAACTTAACCGGATTTTAAGAAAATGTAATATAAGCATTTCCTATACAATGCCATAATTTCAATAGTACTTTAATCAAGATTGTCAGAGCCATTCTTTTAAAAAAAAGTAATAATGATATTCTTTCCCAGTATTGGAGTAGTTATGTGAAGAGTCGGCCAGAAAGCCTTCCTTCCGCAAGCCATACAACAAGAGCTCTGTCCTGCAGCATCTGATAGACAAAATACGGACAGCCAGCCAGAGAGTAAGTGGCGCACTAACGTATGAGTACGAGTCACACTTCCTCGCGAATTCTGTTTTCAGTTGAAGATTCTCGCAAAGTACGCGACTTGCATCTCTGGAAGATGTTCTACTTGAATTAGTCATACTAAAAATACTTGTTAGAAATGTAGCTAAATAATACAGTTACTTCTGGTATGATGCTTTCGCAATTTAATGTTAACTGGTATTTAGTCAGATGCCATAGAAACTGGTGTGTAACGACTATATTTTTGTATTCGGTCAGTGTGAAACAATGGCAAATCCAAGAGGTAACAGTGTGGAGCGTACTGTACGCATTTGCCTCTGATATTGTTAGCACAGACTATAGAATTAGTACATGTGATTAATTTCTAATATTCCAACACAAACGTTTAATTAAATGAGAATACTTCAGCAATTACTGACTTAACAATTAAACAATTTCAAATCCAACAAATATCAAATCATATACTTGAGGCTGACATTGTTTGAGCATGCCAGGACAGATTAAAAAAATTCTCCCACCCCAAAATTATTGTTTATATAGAATAATTTTCATTGTTTATTTTCACAAAACGATTCTAACAATTTTATTAATGTGACAAATTAAACAATGCTTCTTGAATATCTCTGAATAGCCTGTGCAGTCATTTTCCTACTTCTTGAATTTTGCATACCTTGGTATAATCAAAAACTTACCAGAGAAAAAATCCGATGTATTACACTCACATGACTCTCTCTCTACTCTTGTACAAACTATTTTTACAAACGCTTATTCTCCGTCTACTTCATGTTAATCGAGATAAACATTTGCAGAGACTATCTTATTGCTAATTTTCTTGTAGGTGTAAGGGAAATATGGTAGGCTTTAAGCGATAGTCAAATCTTTTAAGAACCGGTTGCTATGTGGAGCATTTCATTCTCTTTGATGTCCAGAATATAAAAAAGAAAAACGAATAACGAATTCCAATTTGAGAAAAAGTATAAATATTGGCAAATTCAAACAATAACAATAAACAATATCTCAAAAATGGCTCACTCCAAAAAAAAAAAAGCATATGACAGAAATTATGTTTTTAACGAGGTCTACATTTTTTGTGTAGTAAAATTTTGTCTATGTGTTACGATTTACCAGTTATGCAAAAGCCATTCAGAAAGAAGAAGAATTTTGGGGACATTCTCAGAAAATTCAAGATATACATTTCATTCATCATGAAAATATCTTAAATATATGATATTTTGATCAAAATCGTTGGAGGCATTTTTAAGAAAATCAAACTTTTCGAAAAATATTCCATGTAAAGGATAGTGTGGGGTGGGGGAATTTTCTTGAAAATCTTCGTGTCGCATCTTTGAAAGATACTGAACCTAAATAACAAGTTTGATATTTATCCGACTTTTCGTTTTTGAGTTATGCTGTTCACAGACACACACACGTACACATAGCGCCAAAGAAAATCTTCGGCGGATTTTGTATCGATTTCTGGATATTTTAGGGCGTGTCCTTCACCTTAACTATCACAGAGCGTGGTGGCTTGATAACACAACAATAAGGGGGAAAAGATGGAAGTTGATGCCTTTGGTTTTCTGTGTTATTGAAACCAAAACATGTTTATTGTCTCAGAACCAGTCATACCGTATACTAGCGAAATTACTCGTGGACGTATCGTGGGTATGTGGGAGGCTGGTCGCATTGTTACAGCAACTGCAGCGGCAATGCATAAAAGTGGTTTTATAGTAAATTGCTGGATAAAAATACTCCAGGAAAGTGGCGAAGACGGTCTACATTCTCGTCAGAAAGTGGACACTCCCCGTAAAACATCCGCAGACGATGATATTCGTTTACTAAATGCAAATTACTCTTTTGTTATAATTGACTAATCATATTTAAAAACAATAGATAAAGATATGTATCTATATGGTTTACCGAATATGACACACATATTATGACAATAAAATTAGGTTATTACCTTCTCTACTACGTATAGTAAGTAGGAGAAGTATTGATTTCCACCCAAAAATTCGATACCGAGATTTCACCGGAAATATATGTTTTGAGACCCCCTGAATCCAAAAAAAAAAAAACATTTTTGGAAACATGTCCGTGTGTATGTCTGTGAACAGCTAACTCAGAAACGAACAGTCGGATAAACACCAACCTTGGTGTTTAGGTTCAGTATCTTCCAGAGATGCGGCACGAAGGGTTTCAAGAAAATTCCCCCACCGCAGATTACCCTTTACATGGAACATTTTACGAAAATTTTAATTTTCTCAAAAATGGCTCAAACGATTTTGATTAAAATATCATATGCTTAAGAGATTTTCATGACAAATAAAATGTATATCTTGAATTTTCTGGGTATGTTTCCAAAAGTGTTCTTAATTGTGAACGACTTTTGCATAACTGGTAAACCATAAGAGATAGACAAAATTTTACTACACAAAAAATGTAGATCGCGTTAAAATACACAATTTATGTCATATACATTATTTGTTTTGTTCAGTGAACCATTTACGAGATATTGCTTGTTATTCCCTTAAATTTTTCAATACTTATTTTCTCAAATGGGAATTCGTTTTCATCTTTTGTCTTGGATATGCAAAGAGTATTAATCTGTGGCAAAGAGAATGGTCCTGCACATAGCAACCAGCTATTAAGAGATATGTCTATGCTTAAAGGCTATTTTATTTCTATATTGCCCTTGCAAATACAAAACAAGGGGAACATAGTACGTCTTAAGCGTTAGTCAAATATTTTTAGAACTGGTCGCTATGTGTAAAATGTAATTCTCTTTGCATGTCAAAAGATTGTTTCTGCAAATGTTTATCTCGATTAACATGAAATAAATGGAGAACAAGAGTTTGAAAAATAGTTTGTACAAGAGTAGAGAAAGTCATGTGAGTGTAACACATCAGATTTTAGTTTTGTCTATAATCCTGTTGTATTCCAGGAACATATTGTTCAGCAATATGTTAGTAAAGGCGTATTAACAAATTATAGTTTGAGTTAGAGGGTAAACATGTTCCTTTATTTATTAATTATTTAGTTATGTTTGCTTCTATACAGCAACAAGTATTGATATCACTGTGAGAATGCAGTTCTGTTTATCTTTTGTTATAAAGTGTTGCCTTGCTATGTATTTAATGAATACCATTCAAGCTTTAATTTGCACTCCCTGAAAATCTTCTCACAATACACATTTCGCTAACCCGGGCGCTCATTTAGTTTCCCCCTTATGTTTTAACCCTTTCAAAGGGGTGATCTGCACTAGCCGATAAGTATGGGCTACAATCACGATAAGAGTTCTGTATGACAAATGGAATGCACTCACTGGACGTCTTTCTCTTTTAGCCAATACGATCGAGAGCGTAAACATATATTTCGTTTCCACGCCATTTTGTAACCTTTGTTGGTTTATTGGTGTAACTATTTAGCAGAAGGAGTGGCGCATCCTTGCACCGTGGCCTAAAGCAACCAATGTAATGGCCATGGCTTCGCAAGGCCACGTACAACGATAAATAATGTGACATAGGCGCGAGGTGCAGTGAGATTTTCTTTTGTGCTCCTTCTACCTTTTTACTTTCTCTACTACATGTAGTAAGTAGGGGAAGTATTGCAATCCATCCAAAAATTCGATATAAAAATTTCAACGGAAATACATGTTTTGAGGCCTCCTGAATCCAAAAAATCATTTTTAGAAAAAGGTGTGTGTGTCGTCTGAATGTATGTGAACAGCATAACTGAAAAACGGGATGTTGGATAAATGCCAAACTTGGTATTTAGGTTCAGTATCTTTTAAAGATGCGACACAAAGATCTTCAAGAAAATCCCCTCAACCATACTACCCTTTACGTGGAAACTTTTTCGAAAATTTTTATTTTCTCAAAAATGGCTCTAACGATTTTGATTAATGTTATAAGTTTAGGATGCTTTTATGGCAAATGAAATATATAAGTTGAATTTTCTGGGAATGTCCCCAAAGTCCTCTTCATTCTGAATAGCTTTTGCATAACTAGTAAACCCTAAGAGATAGATAAAATTTTACTACACAGAAAAACGTAGATCTCATTAAAACACACAATTTATGTCATATACTTCTTTTTTTTGTCGAGTGAACCACTTCTGAGATATTCCCTGTTATTTGTTGGAATTTTCCAATACTTATACTTTTTCTCAAATGGGAATTCATTATTCGTTTTCTGCTTTATGTTCTGGACATGCAAAGAGAATAGAACGCTCCACATAGCAACCAGCTCTTAAAAGATTTGACTATTGCTCAAAGCCTACCATATTCCCTTGCACCTACAAGAAAGTTAGCAATACGATAGTTTCTGAAAATTTTTATATTGATTAACATGAAGTAGATGGAGAATAAGCGTTTGTAAAAATAGTTAGCACAAGAGTAGAGAAAGTTCATGTGAGTGTAACACATATTTTTCTAAAAATGTTTTTTTAGGCTCAAGGGACCTCAAAACATGTATTTCCGGTGAAATCTTGCTATCGAATTTTTGGGCGGAATGCAATACTTCCCCATCTTACTATAAGTAGTAGAGAAAGTAAAAATGTCGAGCATATTAACATACACAGCTTGTATAATATTTTTCTTAGTTTTAGCCGTTTTCGAAATATTCCTAATTAAATATTGTAACAATTTACAACCCAGCTACTGCGAAACTCACTTTATTTGTCACTTAGGTGCTCAACATAGCACTAACTTTGCACTTGAGTTCCTTTTGGCACACAATACAACTGATCCGTCGAATCACAACTCACAGCTGAACATCACTGCCCCTGTGTCCACTTTTCACTTCGTAACTTCTTAATTGACTGAACTCAACTCCGGGTATGAGCAGCTCCTTATACAGACCTCGCATACAAAGCGAAAAGTTCTAGAATTGAAGCTGCTAGAACATGCCGTAAGGAATGTTTGGAACAGGTAAGTGGCACAAAATGGCTATTGTTCCGACGCCCGGTCGAAGGTCTCATCCAGGTGCCGGGCCGAGTGGCGAGCACAGGTAGCCCCCGCGCATGGTCACTTTCATCTGAACCGACATGCCTGAAAATTGCGATTTTTCGTTTTTCTATCCATCGCAAGAGCTCGCTACTAAGGTTAAACATTTTAATGTTTTTCTCCGAATGTTGTGTGACTGCATTTATTGCTTAATTTGAAATCATTCCCAGACAAAAGTATATCGCGAATCATGTAATTTGGATAGAAGAATCACTTGTTACATGAATACTGTAAATGTAGCGGATATATGTTGAATGTGTTTCATAGTGGATTTTTTTCACCATAGAGCAATGCAAATGTCGGGGTTACCTACCTAGACTTATACGTATTTTATGCTGGGTTTTTTATTGGCCTCGAAACATATTTTCGGTGAAATAACAATATAAAATCGCTGAGTTGTATGTGATATTTTCTCTGCCATTTGCAACAGCTAAGTAAAACCATAATATGTGTAAGCAGAGTTTACCTATATCTATTTCATAACCAGGCTAATACATGGTGCGTTGAACTTTGCTAAAGGTGGAACACGAATTAGGGAGTGCTTAACAACTTGTGAAGTATAAGACAAAAAACGAAAGAACAAAATGTCATAATACTCGTAGTACTATAAAGAAACGTGAGGAGTGTAATATCTCATGTTATGAAGCGGTGTCCTAAAAGAGAGTCGAAGCGCTGCCCGGTAAGGCTAGCTATGACTCACCTGCCTGTAACCCGTTTCAGAGAGTATCACTTTCTGCAATGGGATCGTATATCGGTAGCGTTCCAGTACACCTGCTCAACCATAACCTCACACTCGCCGAAATGCCGAGAAACGCAACATGCTTTTGTTTACTGTTGACCGTTTCTTTAGACCGAAGCCGGAAATAAAAGTTTTCTTTCTTTCTTTCTTTCTTTTTTTTTGTTTAAGAAAAACTAAAATGAAATAAATATAAAAGTCTTGAGCTGGCAGTAAGATTCGCTATTTGAAGAGGGTATTTATTACCACGAAGGTTTCATAAGTATACTATTCCAAATATAATACTGGAATATACTGTTGAATTTTAATGCTTCAACTGTAAAACCAGTGTAAATGGTTATTTATTTGCTTTAAATAGGTAAATATAGTAATAGATTTACAATAATAATTTCCGGCCCTATGCAGTGAAGTAAAGCTTGGGCGAACGAGTAGAGGAGTTTAAGAGGAGGGGCTTCCAATTACTGGAGCACAGCAGCGCACGTGGATCATAGTGGACCTTTGTGCTTCCAATGTGAAGGGGAAACCCGAAGGGCCAGATCCGGACGACCTTGTGCTCTAGCAAGAACGGGGTCCCTAACGATTCCAACATGGCACAAATCCTGACGCTGGCTATCCATTCCTTAGCCACTCACAACCTGGGGTCCGGGGAACAGACAAGTACACTTCCAGGAGGGTAAGGTGTCCCAACAGTCTCGCCAAGCACCAGGGAGAAATCTTTCCAGAGCACAAATCCCACCGTTCTGCCGCAACACCCCAACCGCCGTCACCTCTTTCTGCAATCCTGAAACAGTTGAAAAGAAATGATGGGGACAGGAAATTTGTGGCAACAGAGGAACTACCCCAGCATTTATCTACCCATCTGGTGAAATCCCGAAAAAAACCCACGGCCAGAGTAGCCGGTTCGACGGGAATCGAACCAAGAACCTTCTGAATGTGAGTTTCATACGTTATGGCGGAGCTATCTCGCTCAGTAATTAGCAACAATTACCCCTTACCACAATTGCGGATCATTATCTTTCTTCGAGTGTTTTGTTGTTGCTCGCGAAGTATCACAAAAGTTACCGATAAATCACGAGGTAAATACGCCAAGCACTCAGTGTTCACTGCGTGCTCCCTCGAACAGCAATACTTGAATGAAACATCTTAGTATTTTTAAGCAATTCCGAGCGATGAGTGGTGCATGCTTTCGCATTCATTTCAGAATAGTACAAAATATTCATTGTGACCGACTGTACGTGATACAAATTGAATCGCATTAAGATATCCGAGCCTTCCCACGCAGTGCTAGGAAAAGGGTAGAAAGAAAAACGTTTGTCATCCGATGCATGCGATCAAGCGCACGCTTATCACAAAAACCCATTCCTCCCTCATAGCCAACCTTCTTTAATTGTTTCATTTGTTTAACCCATTTAGTTTCCATGTTTATACCGGGGGTTTTGACTTGGGAAAGGTGGCGTTACATTTTACATTTTTAAGCATTTATAATTTGAAACACGCTCAAATTCACTCCCACATGCATATTTCACTGTGCGGAGGGTGGAGAAAGATTCTAAAGAAAGAAAAATTCCCCCGTCCCAGTCTGGAGTCTAACTCTGAACCCCTGGGATGAGAGGCCGAAACGCTGACCATTCGATCACAATTAGGCTAGTTCTGTTCTTCGTATGCATCGCCGCTTGCTATGTGTTATTACTGTAACTTTAAACTTCATGTAAATCCTTACCGTCTGTTCTTTGTGTATTTGATAGCGCATGCAAACGTTTATAGAGGCACGCCCTTGACTGGGTGTTATCTGATGCTTTTTCCTTTAAAAGCAAACATTTGTGTAAATTAATGGTGGTAACTATGCCCTCGTATAAATGATACTTCTTTTTCTCTTCAGTAAAGTAAAAGCTGGAATTAATGGGATACGCTTTAATGTGCTGTTGTTATTTTACTGGAGGGAATGAAGGAGTGATTACTGTGGTTTTCTCGTTAAACAGTTAACAGTAAACACAATAATTAAATTAATTACTTAGACGGAACTAGCCTTAATTGTTAACTTAACTGTTTACTTACAAAGAGAATAACCAACTTGTAATGGCATATTGTAGTTTGTTAGAAGTTTAGAGCCGTTTCTATCATTATTTTATTACAGAACCCGCAATTGCAGTCACGTGTTTCCGTTAACTCTCTCTCTCTCTATCTCTCTCTCTCTTTCTCCCTTAACTGCCTCCACCTACATTACACTCTTCTAGCTCTCTCCTTTAGTTCGCTTTCCCTCTTTTTTCAATGAAAAGTACATTTCATTTGATATTATGAGCCTTCTTCCGGAGGAGTGTTACTAAAAATCACAGCATAAGTAATAGTATATTATGCAACGAGACTATAATGGTAGTTATTAAAACGCGAGTATTATTACTAACCGAGCGAGCGAAGTGAAGCGAGGTTAATAATTATCATACGAGCGTTTTAATCACCATTACAGTCAAGTTTCATACGACTGTTTATGCTCGACCATGTATCTAAATTAAAGGTTTCATAAGTATTCGTTTCTGGTTTGAGTGATGTGTTACAATCCTTATTCCTTTATTTATGGTTACAATACAATGACTTTGTAGCACCTGTATCAAACAAAGTTGCTAGCGTTTTGAGACGTACTACGCAGAATAATCGATATTTGCGCTTTCACAATATTACGTGGCCACTTCTGATTGGTCGAACACCAATACTTTAATGAGGCCCATTAAAGTACTGCTACCAGCGTATAAATACTACATTTTGGCATTGGCGAGCATAAACGAATTAATAGTACATAAGTTTAAGTATGACAGTGCTTTTTATAAGATTGGTAGCAAGTAACTTGTTTCCGCAGTAACTGGTTTATGTGCATGATTGATTAGTAACGAAAATTGAGCTAAACTTGATAATTATTAGTCCTTTCTAAATTTTGCAAAAAAAAAAAGCTTCTCAGCTTCTCAGCTACTTAAAATTGCCATATAACTTTTTTTAAAATTCAGTTATAAGCCACATATTTCAACCTTTTAGTTTCGTGTTCCATCAGAACCCATCCACCACTTGGGAAAGTAATTAAGATGTCATATAGCCTACTCTTTAGGTGAAACCTAGAGTATGTTATGTGACAAATTTTGTAACTGACATTTTGGCCATTCTTGAGCTTAAACAAACACGCAGCTTAAATGTGAAGTTTTGCTTCATGTTAACTTCATTATAAACCGAAAATTACCTGAAAATTTTCGGCTGCAGTTGTATTATGTATAGATGTCCTTTATTACCTATTTTACCCTTTATGAAGCTCTTCTCCAAAGACGTTTCATTCATTACACATTTTACAATGCGCAGAGTTTAATAGTGCCATGTATTGGATTGGTTTGGCTACGGAGGAGACTCGGCACTGATCCACATAGTTGTACCTACGCCCCTCAAGGGGGCGTCCCCGGGAGGAAGGATGAAGCGAGAGGAGACACCGGGCGGCCGGAACCAGAAGTGACGGCACAGGAATGGCAGGGTCCCCAAGTTTCCAGATAGAGACTCCCCGGCAGATGGACAAGCAGACCTGGGATCCCACCCCGCACAGAGGGGGGTCCAGTATCCCTCAAGGGGTTCGAATACCCCCGGCAGCCATCCGAAAACCGAGTGACGGAGAGAATCACAAAGAGCATCCGTTTTCCCTGCTACACCACACCGAAGCACCATCGCTGACACTTCCAACCCTGAAAGAGACCAACGGATGAAAGATGAACTGAAATGAGAAGGGAGATGAAATGGAGGGAAAGGAAATTCGGGGGATGTGAGAATACTTCCCAGCATTCGCCTGGTGACGCGGGAAAACCCCCGAATAAAACTCAGGGGACAGGAAGGTCGGCCACGGGAATCAAACCCACGACCTCCCGAATGCGGACCACAGACGAAACCGGCTAAGCCCCCCGCTCGTCAATAGTGTCATGGACTGTCAATCTGAATATAACCACAAATTTAAATTAATGTATAATACGGTTCCAAAGTTATATCGAAAAATTTACTTTCTCTCTGAACTTGAAGCTTTTGAAACTGGGAGCTATAGACAAAGTGACCCAAAAGGTACAAGATGTTTAATAACTGCTGTTTTTCCTGTCATTGTCTTCCATAATCACAGTTTTTAACTTGAACCCTTGGAGACGCACCTCTGTTTTATCCTAGCCACACTAGACCATTAGCGCGCACCGGAAAATACTATGTTGTTTAGACACTCCACATTCCGATGGATTAAATGGATGCATTCTCATTTGGTTCAACGTTTAGACCACTTGTTCCCGATATTATATACGAGCCTTCGCTAAACAGGAAGCGGAGGAATGGACGCATACATTTAGACTGGACTAGTGAATGGAGGGGACACCTAGCACTGCGACCCTCAAGGGATCTATTGTGCATACACCCCGGGAGGAACGCATGAGATGAAGGAACGGCAGGAGACACACGGGTTGTAGAGTGAAGCCAGTGCAAGTTGATAGAGACGCGCAGAGTTCCCTAACAGCTTCAGGCGTTTCCGGGTAGGCCGCTCGTAGACGTTTCAGTGGGACCGGAAAAACATTTCCAAAACGGAAGCCTCTACGCTATCTGCTCGAAACCGACCGAACCACACCCCCGGATTCAACCTGAAATATGAAAGGGCAATGAAATGAGAGGAAATGGGGTAGAGTGGAGCCGTGGTAAAATATAGCATTCCAGCTTTCGTCTTTGTCAAACAGGTGAAACCAAAAAACCCATCGTCAGAGTGGGCGACCAACGGAAATCGAAACCGTGACCTTCCGAAGGTTAGCCTCAGAGATTACCGCAGATCTTGCTCGGTTGACGCATACACTTATTACTAGTATTCATTCAAAGGCTCTATTTTGTAAAATCCTTTGGAATTTAGGAAACTATTCTTTAAAAGATTTGAAAGGTTCTCCTTTCAAAAACCTATCGATCAATGGATCCTTTTTTCCGGAGAGCGATTTGACTGAACCACCATGTTAGATTACGAGCACAGTTTTTCAACTTTTCGTTATGATACGCCTACACTGCGCAACGTTATTCGAATCTTTGTACTGACGTAACAAATTATGTTGTGTTTAGCCAAGAAGGTTAATGTCATTATTTATTAATCCGAGTACAATATTTTAACCAGTTGACTGAAATGTTAGACTTTTGAAATATGCAGCAAAGAAAACTAAAATTATCGGTTCCTGATCAAGCTAGAAACTCGTACTAACTCGCCACATTTTAATATTGTAATGCATCAAAATAAAATATTGAATTTGACGCAAAGATTGCACACCATATCCTTTAAGAAATAAAAAATATGACTTTCTCTCTACCCCCTCTTCTACAAAATTTTCTTAGAAAGCTTATGTTCTATCTATCTTTTTAATCGATACAAATGTTTGCCGAAATACTTTTATTATTCATTTTATTTTAGCTACAAGAGGAATACAAGGAAGCGATGGTCAGATCTTTGAAAAGCGGGTCGCTATGTGATGGCTTTGAAATCCAATTTTTTGCATAACCACGAGAGAAAAGCGAATAGCTACTTATTAGTTTAATAAAATACAGAGTGCACGATCATTCAGATCAATAACAAAAATTATCTCGGAAATGATTAATGTCGCAAAAAATTTAAAGTACATAAATTTGATATTTTGTCGAGATGTACATTTTGTTTAGCAAGTGTTTGTTTATCTTTTGTAGTTTATCACTTATACAAAGTCAAACAAAATTCATCCAGAAAAAAGAGCATTTCACATGCAATTTGTATAAAACTCAAGATACACATTTTATTTGTCATACAAAGATCCTAAACATACACGTTTTTAGCTATTTTTGAGTAAATCAAGAATAATGAAAACATGTTCATGTTAAGAGTAGTTTGGGATGGGGTAATTTTCTTGAAAATCTTCGTGTCGGATCCTTGAATATTCTAAACTTAAATAATAACTTTGGTATTTATCGGAGATTTCGTTTTTGAATTATGCTGTCCACACACGCGGAAGCGCATACACACACGCGCACACACACCCACTCACATATATACCCACATACACGGACCTTTTTCTAAGAATTATGTTTTCTATTCATGTGGTCTCAAATACTATATTTATCGCGAATTCGAAATTTTAGTACTTCCTCTACTTACTTTATGTAAGCAGTAGAGAAAATAACAAGGAATTATTTCCCCCATATTCAGAAACATGTCAGAATTAAGCATAATTATAAGGAACTATGCGTTAGTGTTTTTCAAATCCGTCACTGAAAACTACAAAGTTTCAGACTTGGTGGAATATGAATGCACTCTTAAATATATCTATGGATATGGTTTCATACCCACATTAAATTTGCAAAAGTTAAATATATTCAAGAACTTTTTGCAGTAGGTCATTGAGAGCCAGATACTATAGAGCCTTCGATTCGACGCGTGGCCGTATTACGGGAATAGCTTGCACTGTGATGTTTCTAACCGATTTGTTCCCTCTCCGTGTGCCGACTAGTCAGTTGACACGATGTCTTCGTACAGAGGTTGATACATTGTGAGACCACGTGTTTCAATATTATTGTGTGTTAGTACTGTTACATTGCCAATAGGTCCGTATATTTTAGTAGCACACACGATCTTCATATGTAACAAACCCTTTTGAGAAATGAGGCGGTGTTTTATAGACAGATTTCCCGCTCTTCGTGCGCCTCACAGAGAAATGGTTCAAAATATTGTGAATAGATTTAAAGGAAACGGGATCTATTCTTGATAAGAAACCGAAAGTAAATCGCCGTGTTCTTATATAAGAACAATTTGATAACATCGGAGAAAAGTTAGAACGAAATCCAAAGAAATATCTGAGAAAGCTTGCACAGGAGTTAGGAATTTCGCAAATCTCGGCTTGGAATGCTACTTAACTTTTAAAATGAAAACCCTATAACATAACAGTAGTTCAGAAATTACAAATGTGCGATAATGTGAATAGAGTTAATTTTTGCAGTTGGGCAGTGATCGTAATATGGATCGCTCTATTGACCCGCGTTTAATTATTTTTACAGACGAAGCGGGATTTTTTTTAATTGGTCATGAAGAATTAATTAATTTTAATGTAAATGTTCTTAGAAGGTGCGAGAGATGTGTGGCGGCAAAAGGAGAGCATTTTCAAAATCTTCTATGGCGAAGGTATACGATTGTAATAATTTGCGTGAAATTTATGCCCTTGAATTTAAGGGCCTATGAAAATCCGACTCCGTCGGTAAGCAGCCTCCTGTCAATAAAATTCCCGTTAAGCCGGCGAAGCATCCAAGCTAAGGCTGTATAGTTTGAATGTTGTGGAATACATTTGTATTGATTAGGAGCAAATATTCTTTGTACAGTTTTATGTTATATATGCCTTTTCGTGTTTCCAGTTTACAATTTGTGTACCAAACATAATAACATTTTCTGATTTAATTCAATTTTGTTTACCTATTTAATTATTTCTTATGTGTTGTAATTTTTATATGCAAAAGATAGCGTACTTTATAATAAAGTATCATTATTTATAATTATCATTTATAATTAATTATAATAATGTTCTTTCTTGCATTAGTAAAAACGAGAAAACAAGCAGGAGCAAGGAAATATAACTTTACGATAAGTTTCCTAATATGGTATTAATATCCATATTATAAACTTCAATTGCATTTCTCTAAAAATGTTATTGCGTTAGCATTGAAAATATGCAATAATTTACTATTTCATTCTGTTTTCTGCTACCCTTTGTTTTGCCAATAGTTGTGTCCAGTAAATTAAAACCTACCTCAATATAACACTTAGATAATGCAACGTATATCCATAATTCAAGACAAGACATGCCCAATGGCGAGGAGAAAAGTAGGGTTAAAGGTGTCTGTTAGATGAGGTATGAAAGCTCGAGGGTCGGGTTTAAGAGGATCTTAAGGCCTTCTTTGAGCTCGTCCGCCTTCGCAAATGATGCCTATGTATCCATTACACAGCAATAAAAACCGCACTTAAACACTTTGCTGACTAATCCAAAGGGCCTTTACTTGCCTTACCGGAATATCTGAATTGCAAACCCAACATCAGATGAGTTACCAAAGAAACGGGACACCTAGCCTATCTCATGGCGTCATGTAATGGATCTGGAAACAAAAACATAACGAAAGGCGCTAATGCGGAGTGACAGTGCGTCCGATCCTGCTCCGGTAATTCCTTGTAATACCTAGCTATGACAGGCAGGCATAAATAGAACTGGAGAATCAGCGGCGGCTTGTGGGTATACGGAAAATACCTCTTTGTCATCCATCATTTGTTGCACAGAAATAGACCGAAAAAACACAGTTTTTTTCTTTCCTATTGGTTCTATTCATTTGCACTTGAAGGCCAACTTCATCACGAAGAGGACTAATAAATCATGTTGTGATAATGGCTGAAGGTCGCTTTACTAACTCATTGAAAATTATTCTTTGATGGAACAAAATACGAAAAAGAGGTATGAGCAAGAGAATAACTGAAGAGCTCCTTTCCAAACACGTTTAAGTGTTTCTATTTTACTTTTGCTACCAGGTACTTAAGTAGGTAAATTAAAATTAAATTGAGTTTTATGTATGGACGCTCTTTAACAGGTACAGGAAGTATTGCATTCCAACTGAAAAAACCGGAAATGCTTGTTTTGGAATCCACTGCATAAAAAAACAGAAATGCATTTTTTAGAAAAAAATCTTGTACTTGCGCAAGTTTATATATATCTGCGAACAGCATAATTCAAAAACGAAATGATGGATAAATACCACACTTTCTATTTAAGTTAGATAACTTCCAAAATTGGGACACCTAAGATTTTCAAGGAAATCCCCCACTACAAACTATCCTTTACATGGAACATTTTTTAATATTTTTGATCTTTTCCAAAAATGGCTGAAATGATTTTGGTTAAAATACCGTATATTTAAGATATTTACATGACAAAATATATGTATTCAAATAGTTTATAAAGTCCCCTTTATTCGGGAGGATTTTTGTATAATTTTGTATAACTGGTAACCATAAGAGATAGAGAAAATCCTACAAAACAGAAAATGTAGATCTCTTTAAAACACACAATTTATTTCACAGAATAAAGTGTATGTTGTTCATTCGTTGTTATTGCTTTGAATGTCTCAATGTTTTGTGATTTCATTTATTAAAGTGCCAACTATTAGTTGTTTCTCGTGAGGTCATGGAAAGGTATGGAATTTCAAGGCCGACATATAGCGATCCGTTTTTAAACAATCGATTATGGTTTCAGTTCTCTGTATCACCCTTGTATCTACAATGGAATGTTGAATGAAAATATTTCTGCAAACGTTTATCTCGATTAAGGCTAAGTAAATAGTAAAATAAACCTTGATAGAAGATATATAAAAGTAAGCGATAGAGGAAGTCATGTGAATGCAACACTTAAGATTTATAATAATGTTTTTCAACTTTAGCTCCTTATTCAGTATTTGCCACATAGTGCCTCTATGGGCAATAAGTGTAACATCACCAGACATAAAGCCTGCGTTTTTTTTCTTCAGTATTAAAAAGTAAAAGTGTCTCAAGTTTCACGACTCACTGATCCAAAAATTTTATTAGCATTGAAAATTTATCGCAGACGAATTTGGTGATTTTAGTCCAATCGTCACAGGACGATGTACCGACTCGGGTCCATTAAGGCACGAGCTCGTGATTAGAAGGACCGCCTTCAAATCCCGCCAAGACTGATTAGGGTTAGTCAGACGGAGGAGACTCCCCAGCAATTGGAGTTCAACACCGCAAGTAGGCCATTGTGGGCCCTTTGTGACTTACATGGCCTCTGGCAGGAAGAGATAAAGGGAAGACCCGAAGGGCGACCAGATATGGACGACGATGCGCACTAGCAAGGACGGGGTCCCAAGCGATTCCAGAATGACAGTTCTTACGCCAGCGCGAGCTTGCCAGGGGACCTGGAAACGAACCTCAAGGAAGGGATATCAAACGGCCATCCAAGCGCTAGAGAAAAATCTTTCACGGTACAAACTCCATCATTCCTCCGCAGCGCACGAATCGCCGCCGCCTAGTATATGTGAAAATGAAACAAATGAAAGGAAACGTTTGATACAGGACATTCATGGTAGAAGAGGGACCATCCCAGTATTCCTTTCTTTTTTCTTTTCTTTTTATGCACGCTCTATAACTGCTGTAGTCCTTATTGGGAGTGAAGGACCGGTAATTTTGCTCAGGGGCCTCTTTATCAGGCTTGAGGTTCTTTTACGTGCCATAAATCTACATCACCAGCTTTACTTCCCTTCCGAAGGAAGCCATACTAAGGATGCTTACGCCCGAAAAAATCCATCGTCCTCCGCCGGGTTTGAACCCGCAACCTCGGGAACTAGAGGTAACCACTACACCTCGGAGGATGACATCCCAACATTCGCCTACTGACCTGGGAAAACCGCGAAAAAGCCCATGCCCAAGGTCAGACTAGCCAGCCCGATGGGAATCGAGCACAGGACCTCCAGGATGCGAGCCTCATACATTACCATGGGACCATCACGTTCGGTTCTTCCCTGACTGAGGTTTTAAGGTTTTCCTCAAGCTTATAAATGCGAGGGAGGTACCCTTAAAATTAAGCCTAGAACATTTGCTTTAAAACTTCCTTTCCCAATCATCATTTCATCTATCACCAATGTCACCACCTGTGATGCCGTAAGTAGTAAGAATGGGCGTTAAATACCTACTATTACTACTACTACTGCTGCTACTACTACTGCTGCTGCTGCTGTGGTACAGGAATATTTAAGTAATCCTGAGGGATACAAGTTTTAAGTGCCCTATGATATTCATTTTCGTTTGAAACGACCAACTAAGTTTTAGAATAGTGTATTTCTCTGCCAATAAACATTCTTTCAAAATAAAAATTCTTTAGACCGAGCTCATCCATATAATGCGTTAAAGGCAGTCATTTAGAAAGCACTGGTACTAATTATGGTGATTTGGGCAAAAACAAGCTTGAGCATACATTATAATTAAAATTGGTTTCATTTTAAATTATTTTTCATAAAACCACTGTTTTTAAATTCTCTAAGAGGTAAATTATTATAATTAATAAACCAATTATACCTAATAATTATTTAATAACCTTCCAGAATGATCATTCATAACTTAGTATTAATGGAAAAGTAAAATATTATTTTTTATACGCTATGTATTTCACAAACACCCAAGTTAATCAAATAGTTTTAATAATTTTAAGGTATAGTCTTAGGATCAATAATTTCTAGAATTTTATTAATCAAATATTCGATTATAATCAGATTTGTTGTCATAACTATCAGCAAATCTCCTAGATCGTTGTAATTTTAAATAATTCAAGAATAACCATGATTTCATATTTAAATAACTTTGTAAACATTAGTGAATATCCTATTCATTGCAAGTGGTAAAAGTAGCGTCTACTCAAATTTCTCTGAATGATAATAGTATATTAGGAGTTGAGCTTAAAATGTGCTTTATTGTGCTATGAAACATTTAGAAAACGATTGGAGCTGGTGCAATAATTGTATAGCATTAGATACAAATTTACACTCGCACGCTATGCGGTATATATTACAAAATTATATTAATAAATTCAAATTAATGTCAATTTCCTGTGTACTGCTTTTCTTCATTTAACTTTGACTTCTGTGGAATCTGTACAGAAGTTGATATTACTTTGTTTCCGTGATAATCGTATATAAAACTTAGAGTAAAAATGCATTCGGATGATTCACTTTAAAACTACCACTAACATTTCTGAAACAAGAATGCCGTTTTCTCAGAAATAAATCTAACACAGGGGGTCAGTATTTTAATCTATACAAAAATCAAATTGTATATTTGTGTATTTCTAGCAAAAAGTTAATTACCGCAACTAATGACGTTTCTGATTCTAGAGCAGACATTCAAAGAGCTTATTACTGCTCGATTGACCAATAGCAATTGAATTATATTGATAATAATCAATAGCTTGGCGCTTAATCATCAATAACTGAAATTTTTTTGCTTCTAAGTTAATTTGATTTGCTTCGATTACGGAGCGAGAAAACACTTTCGGCCATATGGGCGGTTCGTTTGGTTTTACAACTTCACAAGTTCAGCTGTTATTAATTTAATTTAATATCAGATATGAACCTCATTCTTCTTGGAATAAAAACTAGTAAAACTGTGAGGTTTTCACTGCCGTGATTATGTAATACAATTACGAAGCAAAGTTTATTGTGCCTTTTTATATCTCGCGAAAAAGATGTGTAGAAAGGTGAAATTTTCCTATGGTAATTTAATTTCGTTTCCCTAATTATTTCTCAGCCTTATATTGGGAAATAACCATGACAACAAGCATTTGTTTGACTGAATTAAATAAATGGAAACACTCAGAATTCATTGTATTACGAATACAACCTCGATTAACATTTACCATCTGTGGTTGCAAGTATGCTGAAGTGGTCTTTTAAGGGAATAAACGTATCTTGTTTTGTATCGTTATTGAAATTAAGACATAATTTCTGGTATTTAACGGAGGAGACATCTCGCTATATAGAATTTTCATATGAGAATATCTCTTTAAATAATTGGAATAGACTGTTGCAAAATGCATTTTAATTTTACCTGATTTTATCTTATTGAAGTTATCAGTCATATTCTGTTTTAAAAATTAACTTCGTATTGGAATATGCTTGTTCGAACCCCTCCCGTGAAAACACCTCCCATTTCAGAAAAATTCGCGGTGGGAGTTCAAGCTGATTCACTCACGGTATTAAGAACGTTTCATCACCAATAAATTATGTTTATATTTCTGATATACAAAATTAAATATTCAGATATGTAGACAATAACTACACATCTTGCTCTATTTGTGTAAGCTTAAAGCCAAACAAACGAGCTATACACTAGCGCATAATCTCACAAATTATAAAATTTGTTACAAAATTTCGCTTACATGTTCAATTCAGTTATTATCAAATTAAAAAAATGTGAGTTACTGAAAGTTAATGAATTTATGTGTGGGGTCACTAGTTATAGACATTAAAAATCAATTTCGCATATACAACGTGGACTATTTAAGTTGAGACTGTACAATATCTCCAAAACTAAGCGTTGTAGAAAGAAATGTCTTGTATATAAGTTGCTTGATATTATGGGGGAAAGTAAATGCCATTAATCGTGTTTTATTTGAAGGGTGTTGTGATGGTCATTTTAGAGTCAATTTAATTTTTTTAAATGGTAACCTACATATTTTGTTGTTTTCTCACTCCTCATAAAAAACTAAACAGAATTTGTATACAGCGCCTCGCAGTTGTTCTTACACCAATGTAAATAACAACTACAATTCTGAATGGCTGTGTACGAAGAGCGAAATGAATGGTTGGACTATCCACGGGTGGTCATTTGAGGGTCAAGTTACGTTTTGTAATTGGGAACCAACATTTTTTATTTTGTTTTCTTATTCCGCATCACAAATAAACAGCTTTTTATAAACCATTTTCTAATGAGGATACAACATACAAAATGTAGGTTCCCATTTAAAACAATTAAATTGACCCTAAAGTGTCCTCCAATAAAACACGACTAATGGTGTTTACTTTCCCTCATAATATCAAGCAACTTTTATTGAAGACATTTCTTTCTACAATGCTTAGTTTTGGAGATACTGTACAGTCTCAACTTAAATACTGCATCCTATATACAGATTTTGTTTTAGATAAGGACTATATTTTCAGACAGTGTTTTACACTATAGGTGGAACTTTGTATTGCATTTAATTTCAATTATGTATTTGTATCCTTTTATTGTTTGTTAATCTTTGTTAATGGCAGCTTCAATCGGAAGAAGTTGAATTGGTTAATAAATACTATATATATATGGTGTTCCCGAATCCCCATCCACTTCTTGAAATCATATCCCTTAGTTGTGAGTAGGGCGGGGTAATATTGGTTGTATGTTGCCGGAATATCAGGGGTGATACAAATTTTAATAAGTTACAAGTTGTGGCTGTGTGCATACATGTATGCGTAAAGCACAGTAGATATATATTACAGATATGATATTAACTCTGTAGACGTGATTCGATCTTGGAACCTCTTCCTTAAATGCCCATGACCTAACCACCCGTACACAAAGTACAGTTGCGGAATTAGGTCAAAACGGCTATCTAGCAGTTAATCTTCAGATGTCTGATCCATAACGAATGGGACATATTATTATTCTTATGATTATTATTAATCACCATTATTATTATCATTACTATTATACTGTACGGAATTACGGAATATTACATTTGTATTTATATTATAAACATTACAATTGTACACGAAGTATGCAAGTTGTAATACACAAACTACGCCGATGAGATCGATGTAACAATCAAAACTAAATTTCGTCATCGTCGTCTCTAACGCTCCCTATACATGACCTTTCGAAGCTAAATTTAGTAGTTATACCAAATACACTTGCTTTGTACTCGATGACATGTTAGCAATACCAGAACGCTTTTAAATAAAATAACTGAAACCGAAACAAGTAGTCTTATGTAATGTAATGATCAGGCTAAGGATCCGGGACAACTTAAGAGTGAAGTAAAGTTAACTGCGGATCGAGTAGAGTGGAGTGAGGTAGCGCATTGGGGTGTTGTTTACCTGTACGGCCGTGACTAGAAATACAATACACTGCTGTCTCTCACCCCGCATTGGCAACTTTGTTTACATCAGCAGTACCTTCTGTGTTTACGAAACTATATAGTAAGGCTGCATATACATTGGTTGCTAACTTATCCCGGATCCTTGGCCTGGTAATGATAAAACAGTAGGGATATCATACCATACCTGACGTTCATTTGGGTTGCCTATTCGAACAAAGTGAATGACGATCAGGGAATACGGTGTATATTGACATACCTTACTCGCGTATCGTAATGATGGAGTTGATATCTCTTTGTTTAGATCGATAGCCGAGGCTGTCAACGTTTCATTGCAAGCTCGCTAAAACATTTCGTCGTGCTCTCCACAATATTGCATGCGGTATCATAATAGTCACGAAACTACCGTTTGATTCGCTCGATAGCGGTGCTATGGTAAGAATCGGGCAAAATAATAATAATAATAATAATAATAATAATAATAATAATAATAATAATAATAATAATAATAATAAAATTATTATTTCAACTACAGAAAAACAACCCCAGTTAACTTATGGTCAGGGACGGCACTTTGTCCCAGTTTGCCGCGAAGTTGACTGGTACTGGGGTAAAATGTACCTGTGTTTACTGGTAGGTAAGATCAGTCTATCCACAGCACGCGACTGTTCGCTGGTATAGATCGGCGGGACAAGCATGCAACGTTTCTGGAGGTTATCCTGCCATATCGTCGGCGTGCAAGAAAAATCTACTAAAATCTTTTTTTTTTTTTTCTATTTTCGAGATTTTGCCATATTTCAGTTCCTCATTGCTTGATCTTTGGTCATGGGAAGTAATGTATTTCAATTGGATATGAGTGTTGCTGTAACTGAGAGCTATTTTTTCACTAAGTCCAAATAGGCATCTTCTGTGTTCATGAGAAAGCCACCAAGTACACGTAGTGACATTTTCCATTTGTGGACTTAGACATTTTTCATTGCATGCCCATGATATAATATGTATGCACATAGCATATGCCTTTTTTTTACAGTTTATATTTCTTACACATATACAAAACAGACGAGTTAGATTCCACAGGAGTATTTGCAGTATTGCGAGACGTTGTGCGTGCATATACAAAATAAACATTGTTGTGTACATTATTGAAACCAAGCTGCGTGATGCTTACTTTACTAGCCAGGAATCGAATCCTAAACAGATGAAACTTACGTTCTTTCTCTAAATCAACACAAACAATTTGCCCTTTCCTATCACAGTGCAATACCTTTGAACCCATGGCCTCCGTGACGTCAATATAAGCAAGCAATAGCCAATCTAAAAAGATCCACGTTAGGACCAAATGCCATTCTTGCTTAGGTACAAATATGCTTTCCCCCTATCTATATCGTGAAAATCTATTTAAATATCTGCATTAACATCAGCAATTTCCGTTTAATGCCGTGTTTAGTGTGCTATGTGTTGTGACACATATAGACTTAAAAAGATTATGCTACATATGTTACTTATATAAAATAGCAGAGCTAATCGACAGCACATAGGGTAATAATGGAGAGAATTTCAGCACCGCGGCTAACCCTGGGCCTATTGCACCTACTTGTTCTCCGGGAAGAAGAACCAAGGTCGACCAGATCTGATGGTAACAGACACAGCCTAGCGAGATTCCTAATGTCTTCAGATTGACAACCCGGGAGATGGTCCGTTTCAGACCACACGTACCACAAGCACAGTTTCTAGTCGGGGTTCAATATCAAGGAAGAAACTGTTCTTTCCATGAAATATGATTAGGGAAACTCAATAAGAGGAAGTCAGGGACCGAAAAATACGTGGTACGTAAAAATTAATTCCAGCATTTACCTAGCAACCAGGGAAAACCATTTACTCAGGATGATCGGTCACCTCGGGTTTTGAAACTCTTACCTCCTCAATGTAAACCTCAGACGCTACCGTTGCGTATAAATTACAGTAACCCACGTGGTATACAGCATTACAAACAGTGGCGTAGCATCAGGGGAAACAGACAGTGTCTACCCTAAATTTTGAGACAAACGTTGTCATAGCTGATTTTGGTTTTTATACTTCGTCACATTCAAATATAATTAGTGTTTTTTATTTACATAAATAAAGCTTCTGACAACGCAAAGCGATTGAATATGTGGTTCGCAAGCCTACCTTCGCTTTCCTTCTGCAGCGAGTTTCTAGTGCCTCTTGGATTCACACCTTGCTGCATGTCTACCTTCAATAGTGTTCAGAATGCTGCTGCGCATGCTCTGTTTACCCCACTCCTCATGTTCCGTGCCAATCTTTGATTGCGCAGGGTAGACATGTCTATAATCGACCATCTCCGTGCAATAATGACGGGTGTATATCGTCCACTGACACAATGTTATCTTTTTTTTCTGAGTGTGCGAGTTCTGAAGTAGATTTGTTAGTGACTTTTAAATCTTTATATCAATACATTAAATCTGGCATTTAATGGTCAATTTAATATTGACTGCAGAATTTGCACCGTTCTGTTTTTATAACACACTCATTATCAGAATTAACCTACGAAAACAAAACGGCATATTTAAAACCTAAAATATCTCGACCCATCCTAGATGGAAAGGTGACAAGAAAGTTCCAAAATAATTGTTGCCTTAAGTACAGAAGGCGTAGAGGTTGTAGTTCTATGGAAATGCCTCGTCGATACTACTGCGGTGAAACTCATGAAGACCCAATAAAAGACATTGTAGTTAAAACTACGAAGCACACATAACTAAGTTCATATTTAAATGTACGAAATGTATCATATGTTAGAAAGTATCATGATTAGTTATTCTTTTGTCTGAAATCTCTCTAAGGCAGCAATGAAAAACTGATGATGATGTGCAATCGATGATATTCTTCAGCAGCAGCGATGCAATTAGGTATACATGTCTCGAGAGGAAACTTCTGCCCAAAGCTTTTTGTTACGCTACGCTACTGTTTACAAACATTTATTCACCACATGCAACAGGTTTAGTGACACTTTCGTATGACGGCAGCTCCGAAAGCATGTCATTTACAATAAAGCCACATGCTACGTTTCCTATGTCAGCCGATACGCATGCGAGCTATAAAATAACAAGTTAAACTACATATCTGTGGCTCCGCGGTAGCGTGTGAGGTTCACATTCGGGAGGTCTCAGATTCGATTCCCATCAAACTGGCCTCTGTAACCGTGGTTTTTTTCGTGGTTTCCCCAGGTCGGTAAGTCAATGTTTGGGTGGTTTCCTCCGATACGATGAATTTCCTGTCCGCATAATTTCCTTTCATCTGTTTCAGGGTTGTAGGACCAGGAGACAGCGGTTAGTGTGTTGCGGCAGGACGTGGAATTTGCCCTATGGAAAGAATTTTCCCATGCCCCTCGCTAGGGACAGCTACCTTCTTGGAAGTGTCTCGTTTATTCTCGAGACCCCGATATTTTAGGTGGCTAACCGGTGTTAGGATTCGTGTCAAGTTGTAGTCGTTAGGGCCGTCCTTGCTAGAGCACATTGTCATCCAGATCTAGTCGCCCTTCGGGTCTCCCGTTCCAGAATCTGTTGGAAACTAAAAGGGCCTACTATAGCATACGTGCGGTGCTGTGCTCCAGTAACTAGAGGCTTCTCCATCTGCCTACTTCTAACTGCTAGTGGCGGACGGTAGTAGCATGCATTATTATACTTAGACAGCCTTTTAAGGAAGAAGGAAGTTATTTATCATACTAATACACAGCTGAGTGAAGTGGATTCCCACAGCTGTGCCATCCAGCAGCACTTAGTAAGGTATTTGTGCTCGCATGCATACACGAATTCTGTAATTTTCTTCTTTGCATATGCACTCTATGAATATTCATAAAACAAGTCAGGATATTCTGTAATCTTCCTTTTAAAAACAATCATGTATGCATTATTAAGCACCATAAAATTTAATTTTGCAGTAAACGATGCACAAAAAGAAAGAAAGAAAAACGATATAAATCGATTCTCGACTTATAAGGGAATAAGCTTCTACGCTCTCCAAATTCTTTGCCGCGCGATTGATCGATAGTATTCTATAGGTCAATAAACAATATCGTATGAATATCACGTAGTTTGCTAGGTTCCCGCGAGCGAAGAGCAATTACTGGATATCTCTCACGTACATGTGCGGCGAGCAGTCTGCCTTGTTTGTAATTAATTTATACAAAGACTACTGCTACCGGCGAGTTTATCCGATTAAGAAATGTAGCTTCGTAAATCTAACACTTAAACGGGACAAACCCAAGTTAATTGAATTATAGCGTACCAAGGAAGTCATAAAACTAAAATCCGCACCGCACATCGCATTAAGAAGAATCTGTTGTGCAACAGCCACACTTCTTTCTCTATCCAGTGTCCTATTCGTCACCTCATTCCTATCCACTTCATTCTAATCACAATAAATATCTGCTTAGAGTTTCAGTTGATGATGTATCATAATATACATTTGTAGTAAACAGAAAATGAGAGCGCAGTTAAAGATGCTGGTATACATGAATCATTTAAGTTGAGACTGTACAATATCTCCAAAACTAAGCATTGTAGAAAGAAATTCTTGAATAAAAGTTGCTTGATATTAGAGGGAAAGTAAATGCCATTAGTCGTGTTTTGTTTTAAGGGCGTTGTGATGGTCATTTTAGGGTCAATTAAATTTGACCGTAATTGTGAGTTCTCATTTAAAAAAATTAAATTGACCCTAAAATGACACCAATTCACAAGAACCTAATAATGAATAAAATTACGCGGGGAAGATCTAAACGTACAACGAATATTTAGAAAATGCTTAATGCAGCGTAAAATAAGTTAGTTGACATAGAAGTAATGTTAGCGAAAACTGATAGTCGCCGGCGCCCAGCTGAAGCGGTTTACTAGAGGTGAAGAGGTAATTTCATTTACCAACCAATGGGTTCGTGTTGTCACTTGACAGACATGCGCTAAGGGATGGACAATGTCTGATAAGGGAGAGGTCTTTTATCGCGATAAATACATTTTATCTCATATAAGAAAAGTGTTGGACATATACATCCTTAGTGTGTAATATACATTAAGATTTACATATGCATTAGGTGATGACATAACAGAAATATTTATAATTTTGCGGATTAATTCCGATTTTACAAGTAGCCTTGTGTTAAAATATATCATTGAATAGGAATAAAGCAATGTTTATATGCATTTAATCTCTCATTTATCCAAATTAACTAATGTGATCGATTATTCTCCTTAAGCGTAAAATAATCGCCTCCCCAACTTTAAGTGGATTAGTGATTCACATCAGTGATAAGACTTGCTTTTGTTGCTATTATCTTCCCATGTGCATTGGAATTCTGATGTGATACTGTCACATGACTTTCTCTACCCTCTATCGTTTATTCGTGGGTATGCAAAATTTCTTAAAAAAGCTTATTTTTCTATCTATTATATTTTAATCCAGATAAAGTTTTATGGATATAGCTACATTACACATTTCTTTATAGATACAAAGGGAATAGCGATAGTCAAATGTTTAAGAACTGGACGCTTTATGCTGGCCTTGCAATTTCATACTGTGACCATGAAATTGCAAGAAACAACCGAATATCGAAAGGACTTCAAAAGAATGACTAAGTATTGAACAATTCAAACCATTAATAAGGGATATGTCGGAAATGGCTAATGGTACAAAAAAGTTTATTTGAAATAAATTGTGTGTTTTAAGGAGATCTACACTTTTTGTGTAGTGTTTTCGTTTACCGCTACACACAAGGTTATACAAATTTTCTTCCGAATGAAGAGGCCCTCAGAGGCTATTTCCAGAAAATTCAAGGTACACATTTTATTAGTCATGTAAATATCTTTAATATATGGTATTTTAATCAAAATCGTAGAGCCAATTTTAGGAATTCAAAAAGTCCGAAATATGTTCCATATAAAGGGTAGTTTGGGGTGTAGCATTTTCTTGAAAATCTTCGTGTCGCATCTTTGGAAGGTACTGAACCTAAATACCTAAATATTACACAGACAGACACACATGAACCTTTTTACTTTCTCTATTACGTATAGTAAGTAGGGGAAGTATTGTATTCCACCCAAAAATTCCATACCGAGATTTCACCGGAAATATATGTTTTGGGACACCCCGAATCCAAAAAAAGCACTTTTGGAAACATTTCTGTGTGTGTGTGTGTGTGTGTGTGTGTGTGTGTGTGTCTGTGTGTCTGTGAACAGCATAACTCAGAAACGAACAGTCGGATAAACACCAAACTTGGTATTTAGGTTCAGTATCTTCCAGAGATGCGACACGACACGAAGGTTTTCAAGAAAATGCCCCCACCCCAGATTACCCTTTACATGGAACATTTTTAGAAAATTTTAATTTTCTCAAAATGGCTCTAACGATTTTGAATAAAATACCATAACTTTAAAACATTTTTATGGTAAATGAATTGTATATCTCGAATTTTCTGCGAATGTCTCCAAAAGTATTCTTCATTGTGAACAACTTTTGCATAACTGGTAAATCATAAGAGATAGACAAAATTTTACTACATACAAGATGTAGATCGCGTTAAAATACACAATTTATGTCATATACATTTTTTGTTGTTGAGTGAACCATTTTTGAGATATTGCTTGTTATTCTCTTAAATTTTGCAATACTTATACTTTTTATCAAATAGAAATTCGTTATTCATTTTTTTGTCCTGGTAATGCAAAGAGAATGGAATGCTCCACATAGACCAGCGCTTAAAATATTTGACTATCGCTTAAAGCCTACCAATTCCCCTTGCATCTACAAGAAAATTAGGAATAAGATTAACATCCCGATATCTCGATTAACATGAAACATAAGGAGAATAAGCGTTTGTAAAAATAGTTTGTACAAGAGTAGAGAAAGTCATGTGAGTGTAACACATCAGATTTTTCGAAAAATTCTTTTGTTTATCCAGGGGCCTCAAAACATATATTTCTGGCGAAATCTCGGTATCGAATTTTTGGGTGGAATGTAATACCTTCTCTACCTACTACGTACGTGGTAGAGAAAGGAATATAATTTTTAGATTCACATGTAAATAGTGATTGTGTTAAAAATTGTTGTGACATATTATTAATCACGGCGTAAAATATTTTATACCATCAATTTTTAAATTTCTTCGTGTGACTTTGTCCAGTTTGCACTGTTACTTCACTAAGTTCTCACTTACACTTGACTATTGTGATCTAGTTCAATTTCCCTTGCCATTTCACTTTTCTTCGCATTTAGTGGCGAACGAAATCCGCGCAAAGCAGCCTCTTCTTCGGATGGTTCACTCGCTGAGGAGTCGAATACAAGACCTCTCTAAGTTCTCGTAATAGCGGGACTCACTGTACGTCACAACTAGTGTAGCAACCTCACTCAGAGAACGCACTTTATGTTTCACCAGAAACGCGCTCACTAACTGGCTCACTCGCCAGAACGCTCGCTTATAAAGCCGCTGGGATTTTCCACAGATTTCTAGAATGTTTAGAGGTGGGGAGAAAGGAAGTTTCCAGAATATCCTGGTTATCTCTGGATGGCATTTCTAGTGTTAACGCTGGGCAAGAGTGCTACTTATCTCTTCGTATTTCGCCGGTCGGAGCTTTTGTGCTTACCATCCCCTGGAGGAACGGATTAGATGAAGGAACTGTAGGAGGCTGTAGGCAAGCAGCAGGCCGACAGAGACGCGCAGAGGTCTCTGATGACTGGACATTGGATTTGTATGCACTAAAATATCTAAAATATGCATGTTAAAATCCTTAAAATATGCTCTATAACTTCGAAAGCATGCACTTATCATGCACTAAAATTGTTAACTTTAAGCTCATACCTTTTGGTATCTTACAGTGTGTGCATTCTTTCTGAGACATCACTTCAGTCGCTTAATTAGAAATACAAAGTTAATTTTCTCCACATTCTCTGTTAATAGGCAAAAATTTGAAATCACCAACTCTGGGGAAATTTTTCAGGTTTTTACCTTGAAGATATTTATCCACAGAACCAAAACTGTGTCAGAATTTCCCTAACAATGCAAAATTCATCGCTTAATTTTTCTGCATACTTTAAAGATACACTTTCAGATTTATTCTGAACCTCACTGAGAAATGATATGCATGCTATTATTTTGTCACTAATGTATTTAAGAATTAATTTTAAAATTAAAATGTTAAAAATGCATATACAGTATCCTTGATGAATAAAAAATGATGAAATATGCAGCAACATCGGAAGAATAGAATTATAAGCACTATAAAACCTTACGTATAAGCATAGAAGAACATGAAACATACTTCGAAACTTAATTGCATACCACAAGCAAACGCAAACTAAATATGCGCTTGCATCCAAATCCGATGTCTACTGATGACTAAGCTTGGTGACTGGGACTGCTAAAGGAAGGCTTCTCTCTGGCGGAACCAGGGAGAACTCGACCCACTTGAGGCTTCTCAGAGAAGACTTGCCTCTGATGGAAGTGCATTTTAAATACATGTCGGAATTTCGTGAATAACTCGTGAATGGCTCTTCAATACTGCTGTAGTATGAATTCACAAATATTTTTCCAACAATTATGACACACTATAACATCTTTTCTTTATCATTAATGGTTCAAAGTTGATCTCCTTCATAGTCTAAATAATAAATATTGTTTTTCACATAGCAAATATAAGCATGAAAATATTTGGCTTAAGTTTTATATTACATACTAAACGAGCAAACTCTTTTTGGTTAGAAAATTCATTGAGAAATCTCAAATTCTTGTTATAGAAAATTTATTTTCCAATAAACTTAACCCGTTACTTTTTCATGCTTTCATTAAGTCATCATGTATCTACCTGTGACGTATGTACGTCTCTAGTGGCATTTCAAGCTCTGAACCGCAGTCGTTTAAATGCAAGAGGTGTAAAGTACTACAGTAAGTGTAATAAATTGCAACAGGACATACGAACTGTTCATATTTTGCAGTAGAAGAAAATCGTGACTTATAAACATGGATTGCAGCTAACGATCACGTTAAATTACGTACGTCTATTGTTTAGCTATGCATACAAAATTGCCTACCTTAAGTATCGGGGAGCACATCTTCATGACTAATACCTAGTTTATATGCTTACTCTACTTATTACTTTATCTACTACGTACTTACAGTAAGCAGAAAGAATTGTATTCCACCCAAAACTTCGATACCGAGGTTTCATCGCAAATAAATGCTTTGAGGCTTCCTGAACCTCCCCCCCCCCAAAAAAAAAGAATTTTTAGAAAAAGGTCCGTGAGTGTGTGTGTGTGTGTGTGTGTGTGTGTGTGTGTGTGTGTGTGTGAACAGCCTAACTCAAACATGCAAAGTTGGTTAACTACCGAAGTTGTTAGTAATTAATTGTTCTTTCACAGAAGCCGTATGTAGGACAAGGTTGGAAAGGTACAATGAAACTGAAAAATTCAATAACATACCTGGGTTTTGAACCACTGATTTTCCGGTTTTTAGTCGGTTGCTCTAACCAACTGGACTACCATGGTAACATGACAGCATCACATTAAATTCCCCAACTGATTCACAATTTTTTCCGGTAAACCACAAGGTCTATAAGCCCGGGATTTAAAGTGCTTACGATGTTGTAACTCGCCATTATCCCAAAAATGGATTTGAGATCTCCTTCTGAGGAGAAAGTGCGAGTCAGTTGGGAAATTTAATATCATACTGGCATGTTGCCATGGTAACTCAGTTGGTTAGAGCAACCGGCCGGAAACCGGAAGATCCGTGGATCAAATCCCGGCTATGGCATTGAATTTTTCAGTCTTAAAGGCTGGTTCACAACCACCCGGTAACGGTAACCAGAACGGAAACGAGAACGGGAAGCAAGAAATTTTGATTCACAACAGCCCGGTAACGAGAACGGGAATGCATATCGATCACAAAGTGAAAGTCGATTTTGCTCATTGGGATTTCATTTGTTTTTAACTGACCAATGACATTTTTTCACCTACTTCCAATTTAGCCAAGCCAACGTCAAAATTCGATAGAGTAAACATTATCTAAATGCATATTCATTACATTTCCGATTCCTCTATTTAATGGCATACATTAAAATTGTTTATTCTTTTTTCATTTCCACCGGTTTTAGCTGTTCTTTGTAGCTTTTGCCATTGTTTTTAGGCAATAACCAGTTTTGAATTGCATATAAACAAACTACAAATGATTCCTTCACCAGAGGAACCACCGTTGATTAGATTTGCGGGTGTCGGGATGAGGTTAGGAAGCACATTTACTACTAATTCCTTCCAGTTTCATGTTTCCAGCTTGCGACTATAGAGAGCACTAGTGGCTGTTTCATGTCGCGGCCGCTTAGAATAACCTCTAGAGTGAAGAGTCTAATATGTACAATAGGGATCTAATATGCCGTGCCCGGGAACGAGAACGAGAAAGTTAAAAGTTGGGCAACTCTTCTTCCCGTTCCCGGGGCCCGGGAAGGCTTCCCGTCGGTTGTGGACACTCCCATTTGAATACATGTATTTCAACTTTCCCGTTCTTGTTCTGGTTACCGTTCTCGTTGGTTGTGAACCAGCCTTGATTCTACATTTCTAACCTTGTACTACTCACGGCTTGCGTGGAAGAACCATTAATCACTATTGATTGAACTAATAGTGCTTAACTATGAAGCCCGGGACTTAAAGTACTTACTTTTTTTATTTATTGGCGCTCTTTAACTACTATGGCTCTTAGCGTCCCATTCTATATTGGGTGTGAAAGACCGGAAATTTTGCTTAGAAGCCTTTATCAGTCTTGAGGTTCTTTTACGTGCCGTAAATCTACGACACGGGACCACAAGCTTTACTTCCCTTCCGAAGGAAGCCATGCTAAGAATTTTTACGCTGGAAAAATTCATCGTCCTCCCCCGGGTTTGAACCCGCGACTTCGGAGACGAGAAGTCATGGTACCTCTAGACCACGGAGGACGACTTACGATATTGTAAGTCGGCGTTATGATATGTTATCTCAAAAATGAATATGAGATCTCCTTCTGAGGGGAAAATGCGAGTCAGTTGGGGAATTTAATGTCATACTAGAATGTTGCTCAATTGGTTAGAACAACCGGACGGGAACCGGAAGATCCGTGCTCAAATCCCGGTTATAGCACTGAATTTTTACGCCTGATTCTACACTTCTAACCTTCTACTACACACGGCTTGCATGGAAGAACCATCAATTACCATTGATTGACCTAACAGTGCTTAGCTATGAAGTCCGGGAATTAAAGTACTACTTTTTTTATTTATTTATGGACGCTCTTTAACTAGTATGGCTCTTAGATCCCATTGGGGGGCGCGAAAGACCGAAAATTTTGCTTAGGGACCTCTTTATCAGTCTTGAGATTCTTTTACGTGCCATAAATTTATGACACGGAACCACAGGCTTTACCTCCCTTCCGAAGGGAGCCATGCTAAGAGTTTTTACGCCCGAAAACATCCATCACCCTCCGCCAGGTTTGAACCCGCGACTTCGGGGACTAGAGGCTAGTATATTACCCCTAGACCACGGAGGAACGACTTACATTACTGTCTGCGGCCATTAGGGTATGTTATCTCAAAAATGAATTTGAGTTGTGCTTCTGAGGGGAAAATGCGAATCAGTTGGAGAATTTAATGCCATGCTGGCATGTTACCATGGTAGCTTAGTTGATTAGAACAACCGGACGGAAAACAGAAGATCCGTGATTAAAATCTCGGCTATGACATTGAATTTTTGTCTTATTTTACCTCACAAAACTCGATATTTAAGTCAGAATCTTCCAAGAATGTGACATGTAGATTTTTAAGAAAATTCCCCACATCAAACTACCCTTTACATGATTTTATTATTTTTGATTTTCTCAAAAATTACTCCAACGATTTTGATTAAAATACCGTGTGTTTAAGCTTTTCATGATAAATAAAATGTATATCTTGAATTTTCTCGAAATAGCTTGTGAAGTCTTCTTTATTCTGAATGACTTTTGCATAATTGCTCAACTGAAAAGATAAACAAAATCTTACTCCACAAAGAATATAGATCTGGTTAAAGCACACAGTTTATGTCAAATAAAGTTTTTGTGGTGCTATCCATTTTCGAGATATTCGTTGTTGTTGCTTTGAATTCTCAAATACCTTATGCTTTTCTAAACAGGAAATTGCTGTTTTTCTTTCTTTCTTTTACATGTTCATACAAAGGGAAGATAATTTTAAGGGCATCACATAGCGACAGGTTTTGAAAAGGTTTGACTATCGCTTTTGCATACTGTATTCTTCTTAAACCTACAACGAAATGTGTAAATTGTGATGTTCTGTATTAACAAAAAGTAGATAGAAGAATAAACTGTTGTAACAATAGTTTGTAGAAGAATGAGTAGAGAAAGTCATGTGAATGCAACACCAAAATTTTTACTTTCTCTGCTACTTACCTATAGTAAGTAGATGAAGTATTGTATTCCACCCAAAATTTCACCGGAGATACACGTTTTGAGACTCCACCGAATCTAAAAATGGATTTTTGGAGAAAAGTCCGCGCGCATGTGTCTGTGTATCTGTGAACAGCACAGCTCAAAAACGAAAATACCAAACTTGATATTTAAGTTTAGCATTTTTCAAGAATGAGACACGAAGATTTTCATGAAAATTCCCCAATCCCAAACTACCCTTTTCATGAAACTTTTTCGAAACTTTTGATTTTCTCTTAATTAAAATATCACATGCTTAATATATTTTCTAGACAAATGAAATGAATAGCTTGAATTTTCTGGGAATAGCCTCTGAAGCCCTCTTCATTCTGAATGACTTTTGCATAACTGGTAAACCATAAGAGGTAGACAAAAATCTTACTACACAAAAATGTAGATCACGTTTAAGCACGCAATTTATGTCAAATAGTTTTTTAGTTTTAATATTCTTTTGTGGAATTAACCATTTCCAATATATTCCATATTATTGATATGAATTTTCAATTACTTATATGTTTATAATTAGGAATTCGTTCGTTTTTTCTTCTACCGGTTATGCAAAGAGAACGGAATTTCAAATTTCAAAAATTTCATTACTTAGAGAACCGCTCTTAAAAGATTCTATAGTGCTTAAAGCCTACTCTATTGCCATAATCCGCTTATACTTACAAGGAAATACGCAATAAGACAACGATTATCTCGATTTGGATTAAGTAGATAGAAGAATAAGTGTTTGTAATAATAGTTTGTTAAAGAATGGGCAGAGAAATTTATGTGAATGTAAATATCAGGTATGTTTTTATTGATTACTGCTTGTAATGTATCGCAGATTTCTTTTGGCTCAAGCAACGTTGCCGTAAAAAGTATTTCTCTCTGCGATTTACCGTAAAAGCTATGACGTCGTACATCCAGTTTGTAGCTATTATCCACATAATTTTGCTCAGCATTGGCAAAGAATAATTGTTTTAAAGTATCTGGATGTAATTACTAGTTTAAAGGTGGAACACATAGATGAAAACACTTAACAAGCCGAGAAAAAAAGAAGTAGTCAATTAGACTGCTCATATAAAGCAAATTACAGAACAGTGCTACCACACTTTCCCTGGTTGAACTTTACGTGGGCAGCAATAATAATAATAAAGCACGAGTGGTGACGGCATAGCAGTATCTGTACTGCATTCTAACCAAGATGAAAATACAAATGATGTTTTTTATGATCATTTCGCGAATAAAGTTGTTATAAATAATACTATTATTATAAACTGTACAGAATAAATGTAATTTCCACTTGTTTTAAACCAAATTATCACAACGCGACGTATTTGATTGCTGAATTGTGAAGTAATCCCGAAGTTCAAAAACAAAAGTAAAATGTTACATTAACAGAATAGAAATATGACGTGATACATGCACAAGACCTTCTCTACTAGTGGGCAAATTCATACACAGGGTGGACCATTTAAGTTGAGACTGTATGCAATATCTTCAAAACTAAGCGATGTAGACAGAAATGTCTTGAATAAAAGTTGCTTGATATTAGCGTCCTCTAAACATTAGCGTCCATAGCGTCCTCTAAACAAAACACGATTAATGCACTTACTTTCCCCCATAACATCAAGCAACTTTCATTAAAGACATTTCTTTCTACAACGCTCAGCTTTGGAGATATTGTACACTCCCAATTTAAATTGTCCGCCTGTATATTTATCATATATTGTACTATTCATATAAAAAGTTATTCTTTCTATCCTATTCTTAAGATATAGTTTTCCTGGGACTTGTTTTAGATTAAGCAAGAAGTTTTTAACATACGAAATCAGCATTCAAATATTTATTCGATCTAACAAGCTCTTGTGACGGAGAGAAGAAAAAGCGGGGATAAAGCAAGAATAGCGAACTTTCAAGCATGTCCATTGGGTGACGCTTAGACAAGGTTCAAACTTGAAACATGAAATATTTCGATAGCCGATAACGCTACCAAAATAACTGTTTGACACAAACTGTGTATTTGAATGAGCTCTACATTTTTCTATAGGATGTTTTTGAGTTAAAATGCCCTTGTCATACAATGTCAACCAAATCAAGAAAAGTTCACAAGATAGGCAGAGAAAGTATTACGATATTAATTTTGTTTCTCATGTCAATATATTAAACAGTGATATTAAAGTCGTTAAAGGCTATTTCTGAGAAAATAAAAAATAACAAAAATGTTACTATATAAAGAGTAGTGCGGGATGAGGGGATGTTGTAAGTACTTTTGATCTAATAGTGCAACACACACGGCTTGTGTAGAAGAACAATTAATCCCATTAATTGATCTAATAGTGATTGAACCTATGAAACCCGGGACTTTAAAGTACTTAGAACCTTGTAGGTCGCCATTGGCGTATGTCATCTCAATATAATTTGAGATCTCTTTGTGGTTTACCGAGAAAAATGCGAATCAATTGGGGAAATTAATGTCGAACCGGCATGTTGCCACGGTAGCTCAGTGGTTAGAGCAACCGGATGGAGACCGGGAGATCCGTGGTTCAAATCCCGTCTATGACATTGAATTTTTCAGTTGCCTGATTCTACCTTTCCAATCCTGAAGTTACATATGCTCGCCACAATATACAGCATGGACCATTTAAGTTGATACTGTACAATATCTCCAAAACTAAGCGTTGTAGAAATAAATGTCTTGAATAAAAGTTGCTTGATGTTATGGAGGAAAGTAAATGCCATTAGTCGTGTTTTATTTGGAGGACGTTGTGATGGATGACGTTGACACTAATTCTAACTGCCATTTTAAAAATTTAAATTGACCTAAAATGACCATACAAACGTTCTCCATTTCTTTTCCCCATAATATCAAGCACCTTTTATTAAAATTAATTTATTTTCTACATTGCTTAGTTTTGGAGATATTGTGCAATCTCAACTTAAATGGTCCACCCTGTATACATACATGCAGCATTATTAAATTACTATTTTTGGTTTCTTGGTAGCCTACACTTTAACATCGGCTATTTATATGAAATAAAAAATTACCAGAAAAGTTTGGTTACGGTTGTAATATATGTAATTGTATATAGACTAAAACTGGCGTATTATACACCCATTGCTAGATATAAAGATAGGTGTATTTAAATCATGTGTTTGTAAAACTCTTAAATAAAGGGATTGATTACTTGTCGTATTGCGAACGAAGGTTTTTGACACAGATGCTGTTGCATCGATAATAATGATGTTTAAGGAGTTTAGAAACTCTCCACGAGGGATATATTGAGAAATAATAAACTTTTGAAGCGCATTGTACCGGCTCTAGACTGAAATGTCAGCTTGTCGTGGTCTCTACTCGCGCTGACAGTTTCCCGTCACTTCCATGGCCTCCTGCTGTACGCAACCTCAGGCTGCCTTCACTTCACGTCGTTGGTTATGAATGTCTGCGTTTCAAGGCTCCAATAAATTTCTTTTGGCATTTCCAATGTGAAAAACACAAAGTAGAACGATTCTCAAATGTGTATCCCCTAGCATATAAGGCGCCAAATGTTATGAAAAACGTATTAAGAGAAAACCTATGTTCTACTAAAGCCATTACTGTAAGCTGTGAATGCTTTAGAGTAGCAAACAAAAGACAGAAATCTGCCTCCTTGGTCGAGTGTTCACCCGAAGGTTCCGGGTTAAATTTCTGGATGGGGGATGGAAATTATTCTTTAATTTAATTATTCCCTAACCTCTGTAGTCTGGGAGTTGTGAAGTGAAAATGAGTGAACGTTATAACAAAAAGCAATATGCCCAAAGTGTAATAACACCAGTGAACACCAGTCAGTAGCGACTTCGAAGCTCGTCGCCGCTATTACCAGTAATTAAAGGTATTAAGGTATAAATTAAACAACAAAACACAGCTTCCATTTATGAAGTTTCGCTCCTCAGTTAGTTTTATATTTTCTAAAGCTTGTTTCAGATTATGGAATCGATCCATGAATCTGTTACACTTCTTGTGGTTTCTATAGCTAATTTTCACGTCTGTAAAAACAAAGAGTTCATACAACGACATATAATCATGTAATTATTTCCCAAGAGAAGCAATTGTGTTCAGAATAAAGCAACACCTGCGCAATAAGCTATAAACCTACTACAAGCTTTGATAAACAAGCGAACTAAAACTACACCCACCGTCATAATGAAGTAAAAGGAGGATAGGATAGGTGGTAAGAATGAGTTTTGATTGCAATGTAACTTCTTTAAACCTTTCGCCCGTTCACTTGAAACATTGGTTTGAGACACACTAGATTATGATACAAGTACTAGATATTTTTTCAGGGGTAGACAAGCCATTGGTCTTATCACTTTTTCTGGGATATTAATGCTTAGTTTTTCAAATAGCGACCCAAAGATGTCTAAAATAAGTTTCCAGGCATCTATTAATATTTTCTTTCCAAAATAAGTTATAATGTTGACTTTGTCTACATCTGTTCTGAAATTATAATTGTTATAATTAAAGGATGCAGTAATGATAAAGGATGTACAAGAGGGGTAAGTTAAGAAATGAAGCAATAAGAAAAGAATTAAATATTTATAAGATTGAGATGAAATTAAAACATATAACAGAAAGTAGACAAGCACCTAATAAGAATTACGATGAAAGAATACCAAAAAGAGCCTTCCTATATAATCCGAGAGGAACGAGCGACTCCGAAGAAGATGGGCTCCACAAATAACAGCCGGAACGGGCTGCATAGCCCTTCTAAACCCTGAGGTGGAGGAGGAAGAAGAAGAAGAAGAAGATATAATACAATTTTCAACGTGGCATATATTTACGTAGAAATTTGAAATGCAAAATGAATTGAGAAATAAGCTGTCAGATACTAATTAGGGCATATTCCCAGAGTTTGTGAATAATGAGAATTGAGGGCAAACTGAAAAGCATCTCAGCCATGGGTTGCGAAATCTTAAGAGGAGTTTCCGACCAATGAAATCAATGCCGTAACACTCAGTTTCTTACTGGACTGTACAGTTTCATCGTTAGCTACATTTATTTTTGTCCAATGCCATCTGTGGTCCTAGCGATCTTCAGTGGTTCTCTTCGATTTAACGGATCTGTTGATGACGGCTTAAACTGGGCCGTCTGTAAGAACTGCTTCTTAACCCGGCGAGAATGAGGGTGTAAATGAATATAGAAATGAGATGCCTTAAACTAAAAGCGGCCACGGTCACTATGGGATTCCTCTTAATCAACAAGCAGTCTCCATGATAGAGACGGAAATTGAATCCAGGACTATGTAAAATGAGGTGTGCTATAAAACAAAACATCCTTTTTTCTTTGAAGCTGTGAAATTTGTTATACACCGGGGTGAGGCCAAAAGGTTTTGCAGCTAAAACGTTAAATTTAGTTTCCCCGGCATAAACATTGGGGGACGTAGCATCAGTGGCAACCGAGAGAGACCAGGAACTTGCTACACAAAGCTAAAGCAGACGTGGGATATTTATAATATAATACACATGAATTCAAAATTTACTCTGGTTTATTATAAAGTTATCTTGGTGCCGTTACATTATTTCCAAAAGGTTACAGACAAACATTGGAGGCAGATGCTCCACGCACACACGGCAACACGTATTCCTACACACAACCACACACTCTGAAGATATACACTAGACTGACGCTACTCACTGATCCATGCTATCAGACAAAGAGGCTCGTCCCTCAACTTGCCTTCACCCCCCCGCTGACTAGGAAGTGGAGGGAAATGCCGCGCCGGACAAGAATTCAGAGTCACAAACAAAATAATTAACTCAGCAATGTCAATAATGTGTCCGACGCGACAATACACACACATACGCTACAATATTCATATCTTATTTATTTGTATACTATATAACATACTATTTAAATGTGACGTAATTGCCGCTTTAGAAACACATTAAAGTGTTGCTATTTATTAAGTTGGTGTAGCATTGATTTTCAATCAAGCCGGGGGATAACGATTGATCTCGTACGCGCAACCATTCGCAAGCCTTAAAAGCAGCAATCTGAAATGATTGGGCGGTTTTTGAAAGTTGAATTTATTTGAATCACTAGCGCCGCTGGATAATGCGGCAGAAGCATTGAATGTTACAGTTTATTGCCGCTAAAGTGAAGGAAGATGTTTAAATAGCTCTATGGTTAGCCGATGAACTGAGAAATACGGAAGAATATTTTTAGAAAATGTAGTACTACTCTATTTTGAAGAATTGTCTTTGAAAATGAAATAGACTCCTTTGTGGATTCACTTAAAATAATCAATACAATATTAAGCAAGGAAAGGACGTACCCAATCACGTCCTAATAAAACGAAAATCAGAGTGATGTAAATGGTTAAGAACCGCACGGCCATTTGTATTAAGGCACCCTAATTACCGTTTCATTATCAGCAAAGTAACACAAGAGAAGATATTTGTAAAAGCTTAAATTATATTTGAACAAAAACAACCAAAAGAAAAAAACATCCCCAGAGTAACACAGCAATAATTACGAGGGATGTTTTAAAGTATGGTCCCTTATGCAATAAAATAAAAATTACTCAATATTTTGGTTAACTAACTTTTTTATTCCATTGTATATACCAGCCACAATCAACCCGCTTGCTGCGGTGCATGTGCTTGAATACTGTACTGTGCTGACTCAGTGCGAGCTGCGCAGTGGAAGCGGTCGGTTCGTCCTCCGTGGCAGTGGTGGTCAGTACCTCAGTGCCGTTTTGTAATGGAAGGGCACTCGTTAAAGCGAAGAGCGCCCACGCCAACAAATTATCTCAATCCTGAATGGGAAGTTGCGTACTTCTTCGTGGAATGTAGCGGTGGTGCCATTTGCTTAATTTGTCACAAAAATTGCAAGCGCTGAAACGATTTGATCTTCAGCGTTATTTCAATACACTGCATGCTAATGATTATTTATCTCTTAAAAATGAAAAGCGCACTGCAGAGATACAAAAATTTAGAGAAAAGGTCACATCACAAGAAGAAGATCAGGAAGAAGAGGGTAGTGGCATGGCAGAAACTTCAGTATATATGAGTTACGAGATAGCACTAAATTGCCAGGTCTTTTAGTTGTTTTTGGGATGGTCTACTTATTAAACGATGTACGCTTCTAGCTGCCAGTAAATTCACCCCTGTCAATGTTCATCAGTTCGATAGTGTAAGTCTGTCACCTCCTACTATGTCACGTAGAATTCAAGACAATCTTCACGCACAAATTATTGAAAGAGCAAGAGAATTCGTTGCATACTCTATTGCCATTGATGAGAGCACTGACATATCAAGTACAGCTCAATTATGTATGTTTATTTGTGGAGTGAATGGCAACTTGGAAGTTGTGGAAGAAATGCTAGATCTGGTGCCAATGAAAAGCACAACAACAGGGTCAGACATTCTGAACCGTGTAGTGGAAGTTGTGGAGAATGCAGGGATTCCATGAGATGCACTTGCATCGGTAGCCCCGATGGTGTGCCGGTTATGGTTGATTCGCACAACGGGTTTGTGACTCTTCTAAAAAATAAATTAACAAAGAAATAACAGCGGTCCATTGCGTAGTTCATCATGAACTGCCAAAACAGTGAATGTAAACAATGTAATGAGTCCAGTAGTGAAGACTGTAAACTAACTGAGATCCCATGGTCTAAAAGACAGGCAATTTAAAAGCTTAGAATATTTGGAGCATGATTATGGTGATATACCATATCATACAGAAGTTAGGTGGCTCAGTCGAGGTAAAGTTTTAAGTAGATTCTTCGAATTATTGCAGGAGATAGTTTGTTCTTGGAAATGTGTGGAGAACCTATTGCAGAGCTCGCAAATGTTAAGTGGAAATGTGATCTTGCATTTATGGCCGACATAAGCGAACATTTGAATGATCTGAATGTATTACTTCAAAGGAAAAGAAAATTAATTACAGATATGCTGTAGCGTCGAAGCTTTCAAAAATATGCTGTCATTACGGGAACGTCAACTGTTAAATGGCGAATCTTGTCATTTTTGTAGGTTTGAAAGTGTGATCGTGATACTGATTCCCTAAAGGTGGGATGTTATGTTGAAAATCTGCACTTACTTTCTTGTGTATTTTATGAAAGATTTCACGATCTGATGGGCTTAAAATGAATTTTGATTTATTCGCAACACCATTTAGCATGAATATTGACGATACTTCCAAAGATGTTCAACTGGAGCTTATCATCTTGAAATGTGGCGTTGAGTTAGCTGACAATCAGAAATAGAGGAAGTTATACTGTCGCTTTCCTAAATCAAGATTCCCTTTTTTACACTGGCGTGCGGCATCTATGATTGCAATGTTTGGTTCGACCTATGTATGTGAAGCCTTATTTTCAGCTATGAAACGTAATAAAGGCCCTCAGAGAGCTAACATCAGTGATCATAATCTAAGATGTGCATTAAGGGTTCAGAGTTGTGTTTCATTGTCTCCAAATGTGGCAAATATTTTGAAAATCAAAAGACGTCAAAAAGAAGACAAGAACTGAATGTATTAAATTCTTACTTGATACATATATTTAGTAAACAGTTTATATTCGTTTATTTTGGAGCCTTTTTTGGAGATTCAATTAAGAAAATTATTAGTTAAAGTTCTCTCAATTACAATGGGTATGAATCTTAATATTATCACTCCATAGTACGTTTTGTTTTGTTATTTTATACTTGTGCAACTTTTCCAGAATCAACATTGTGTTAATTTCCACTAATAAAGTACTGTTTCGTTCTTGAAGTGAAAGACAATGCATATGATTTGGTTGTATAGGACTAAAGGCTATAATTGATTTGTATTGGGTTATTTTGTCTATAATTTAATACCAAGTACAAGAGGAATATTAAATCATGTACAACACAGCTTGTGACTGATTCCTTCTCTACTATCCTATCTTTAATATTTTAGTGGTTACGCAACTACAGATTACCGGATAGCACTGCGTGAAGTAGTGATTGACTCATAGGCGTATACCTCGCCGGCACAGACCAGTGGCCTTCAGCGGTGTGCGCACAGTACAGACACTGCGTGCTTGGGAGTTGGTTGTCCCTGGTATATACCTTAAGCTTTCTTTCCACACGGTTTTTACAATCAATCAAATTCTCATTCTGATATAGAATCAATTTTAGTAGTAGCTTTAATAGACGTTCGCCGCCAATCCATAAGACAATCGTATAGTTTCTGAAATGTGTTTTTCTGTGTCTAAGATTCCATAATAGGAGAAATTGTGTTACTGGTATCGCTGGTTTCAGGAAGAGGATTTAAACTAGTGGCCTGGAAGTCAGATCGTTATCACAGAGTACCCGAAAGAAAACAATTGTGAATCTACAAGCTAATGTGATAGTAGCCAAAAGCGGAAAAACTCATTATTTATGTCCTTCAAAAAGCTTTCTTACATGTGCGGCATATGAAGCCTAAGAGATAATCGCAGCTCCAGAAACACCTATACGTTTTCTAGATGAACTGGCGGCGGAAGTCTATGACGAGATTATTAAAAAATCTGATGTGTTACACTCACATGACTTTCTCTACTCTTGTACAATCTAATTTTACAAACGCCTATTCTCCATATGCTTCATGTTAATCGAGATATCGAGATGTCAATCTTATTGGTAATTTTCATGTAGATGCAAGGGGAATATGGTAGCTTTTAAGCGATAGTCTAATATTTTAACGCTGGTTGCTATGTGGCGCATTTCATTCTCTTTGCATGTCCAGAACATAAAAAAAATTAATAACGAATTTGAGAAAAAGTATAAGTATTGAAAAATTTAAGGAAATCACAAGCAATATCTCGAAAACGGTTCACTCAACAAAAAAAAATGTATATGACATAAGTTGTGTATTTTAACGCGATCTACATTTTTTGTGAAGTAAAATTCTGTCTATCTGTTACGGTTTACCAGTTATGCAAAAGTCGTTCACAATAAAGAATACTTTTGGAGACATTCCCAGAAAATTCGAGATATACATTTCATTTATCTTAAACATATGATATTTTCATCAAAATCGTTAGAGCCATTTTTGAGAAAATTAAAATTTTCGAAAAATGTTCCATGTAAAGGGTAGTCTGGGGTGGGGGGATTTTCTTGAAAACCTTCGTGTCGCATCTCTGGAAGATACTGAACCTAAATACCAAGTTTGGTGTTTATCCGACTGTTCGTTTTTGAGTTATGTTGTTCACAGACACACGCACAGACACACACACACACACACAGACACACACACACACAGACACACACACGGACATGTTTCCAAAAATGCTTTTTTTGGATTCAGTGGGTCTCAAAACATGTATTTCCAGTGAAATCTCGGTATCGAATTTTTGGGTGGAATGCAATACTTCCCCTACTTACTATACGTAGTAGAGAAAGTAAAAAACTTGTGATACGATAAGACAAATGATCAATAACATTGATAGCGGTATAAAAGTAGTTTAAGCTAAAAAGAGGCTTGGGTAAAACAAATCATCGAAAAATATTTCGTAGTTCGCACTTTATAGCAAAACGGAACTTTACTTTCAGAATACTTGTAGAATCGTACAGTACATCAAGACTACACCAGACACATAAACAATCAAGTTAAAATGAAATGACTCAGCAATTGGTTCAACAACGCTTATCAGTAAACTGAACGCCATTATTTCCAGTCGTTCAACATTTAAAACGTCAAGACCGTCATCACCAGAGCAAGACTAGGTCACAGTAGGCCTACATATACTTATCTGTTCTCCAAAGAATTAGCATCGAACTGTAAAACATGTTCAACTGGAATAACTACTAGCCACATAATATTAAATTGCTCCCTATTCCATAAATAGAGACAGAAGAACAACATCCCAAACAATCCTACAGTGCTCAACGAGGCTACAATGATACCAAAAGTAATACAGTTTTTGAAAGATTCATCTTTGTTCAGTTGCTATAATGGTATGCTTCTATAGAAAAATCTTATTTAGTTAATGTTAATGCTAATATTCAAATTGAAATTGTTAAATAAACTAAACTTTAATTGTAAAACAATAGGTATTTAGAGGACTAGTTATTGAGCCTAATTTGCAACGTGTTATCTACAATACTTTATCTATGTTAAGAGTATTTTAGTATATGTTGTATATTTGGCATATTCAATGAAATTTATTTGTTGCGGAAACAATATGTTTAGAGAAAGGGTAATGTGGGCTTTATATGAAACGTTCTGCTACTTTCCTCGCAGACAGCGGTGCTGATATTCTTATCTTAAAAAGACATGGAGGGTAGAAATCGAATACTGTTGCAGAAGGATACGTAGAAGAAAGTGTGGAGGGTAAGAAGGAAATTTCTGATCGATTACTTAGGGAGAAAGTTCAATCACAGGCAAAGTAAACAACAATACTTCTGATAATAGAGAAAATTGCCTCCAATAAGTATTACATATTGTAATAGTAGTAATATTATAATAACTATCAACTAGGGGAAAACGTTTTTGTTTTAGTGTATATTATTATGAAGGAAAATAAGATATAGATGATCATAATTAAAGTGTATTTTACGTTTTGTTGAACCAGTATTTTATGTTTCGATAGTGTGTTTTGTGTTTTGTTAGAATATAAAGTATAGATTTTGTTGTCTAGTAAATACGAACCAAAGCATCACTGATTATAATAGTTGTAGATAAAAATATTTTGTAGTAGTTAGATATAGTTATCTATTTGTTATGCTATTACATTGTACCGTATCATACCATTTAATTCTTAATTTATTAAACTATCAAATCCTTTATTATACTGTTACATTATGTTGTATCATAATATTTAATTATTATTAACCCATTAATCTGGTACTTCATTTGTTATGTTGTTGCACAGTACTGCATCATACAATTTAACCGTTAAGTTGTTAGACTGATACATTATTTGTTACATTGTACTGTATCATACAATTCAATTTTAAGTTGCTAATTTGTTAAGTTGGTGCACAATTCATTATATAGTTGCACTGTTACACTTCTTAATTATTATTGTTAACTGAATGTAATAGATACGATTTTAGAAGTTACTAAAAGAGCTCATAGTCAGACAAATATAAATTAATACTTATTTAATTAACTTATAGGAAGGTGAGCTTTTTCAGGACAAGTAAGATGTTTACGGAATATCGAAACATGTCCTGAAAAAAAACACTTTCCTGCTGTTACATACAACATTTTTCTTTTCATGCTATGTCGAAATATTTTATATATTCATAAAATATTGCACTGCACATTATGCTGGACATGGACGCCGTTATATGTTTCATATGCTCATTGCAGGGCCAATGTATTCATATGCTGGTGTTGAAGTACGGAAAGCAGAGAAAAGTTCAATCTGACGTACTCGTTTGGAGACGGAAAACACGAAAGTCCAGATAGTATGAAACAAAACAAAACAGAACAAAAAGACGTATAAACCTTGCCTATAATAAATTAAAGACGGTCGCGCTCGTAAGAAAATTATGAAACGAGCGTCGCGTCTTAATTACTACCATTATAGACTCGCACTGTTCGTTTCGGTACTTGACGGTCTTATGCAGTAACTTATTAACAAAAGAGACGACACTTACGCCAAAATATGAATAAACTATCGCAAACTTAAAACAAAGAAGCGAAGATAGCAATAGAAAACAAATGGATAGATCCTCTGTATTTACCTCCAGATTATTTCATCGTAAACAAGTGAGGTGCTCAATAGGATTGTATTGTCGTCCTTCGTGGTATAGTGATTACCATGCTAGTCTCTAGTTCCCGAGGTCATGGGTTCAAACCCGGCGGAGGGCGATGGACTTTTTCGGGCCTAAAAATCCTTAGCATGGCTTCCTTCGGAAGGAAAGTAAAGCCAGTGGTCCGCGTCGTAGATTTACGGCACGTAAAACAATCTCACGCCTGATAAAGAGGCCTTTGAGCAAAATTACCGGTCTTTCACGCCCAACATAGAATGGCACGCTAAGAACCACAGCAGTTAATAAAACTCAGTTTCAATTTAGAGAATATATTGATAAATGCTCCTTATTCACTTCCAGATTATTGCATACTAAACATTTCAGGCAGTCAATAGAAATTATATGGACAAATTCTCCGTTTTACTTCCATATTTTCCTTCTGTCAGCATTTACTAACTTCAGAATTGCATAGTTAATATTTATTTAATAAAATAATGAAAAGTTGTAGTATTAAATAAAGTATTGCAGGCTATAAGATTTGAACATGTTTTACATGTTTTACGAATGCTCAGCTACGCTTCGACCAAAACATTCCAATTCATCTCCAATCCTTGTAACGTAAATTACTATTATTGCCCCAAGTAAATACTTAGGCACACTAAACTTCTTTGCAGTTGTCTTAAGAGAAGGTTCATTCTTCTGCGGAAAATAATAATGATGGAAAAACTCAAGAGCTTAAGGAAACACAATCAAATTCCTTAAATGTGCTTCCAAAATATATCTTAGCGTTTAAAGTTGAGCGTTTTCTTAAGATCGTTTTGCTGTTAGCGCAGTAACATTGTACTAAAACTAAATCAGCACCTTGTAAACTCGGGGTGTCCGGAGAGTCAACCAGGAAACCGAGGAGAACATGCCAACTGTTGCCGTGGAGGGAGTGGACCGGAGCGGCTTGTTCTGCCAACGCAACTCGGGCCCTCATGGCTTATATGGTTGCGTTGCCAACCTAGCGCCGCTCCTAGCATCACAGAATCGGTTTTTGTTGCTCTCTTTGACCCCGCTGACCTCTGCCAGCGCAAACAGGGGGCACCTTAAGGGCGAACATTTTTACCCCCAACGACTATTAAGGGAAACTACAAATGCACTAAAGTCGGCCTTTAAGTCCACATGAAGTCTTGACTTTGGGAATAGATCACGTTGTTAATACTGGTACCGAAAACATTTGTGCTAAGTGCAGTACCATCTTGAACCAGCTGTGTCCTGTTGATCAAAACTGTTTTTCCTAACTTCTGCTCCTCTTTGAGGAGATTTTCTATATACTTTATACTTTCTCTGCTGCGCGGGTACTTAAGGTAGGGCAAGTATTGCTTTGAACTAACATTGTATATCGAGATTTCACTAAATATGTGTTTGGGGGTGCAGCTAATTAGAACAAAAATGCAAAAATGGTGTCTGCCTACCCGCAGGTCTCTCTGCCTGTCTGTGAACAGCAAAACTCAAAAGTGAAGAGTTGATGAACACCATATTTCCCAAGTGAGGTAACTTTAAAAGATGTAAGGCGAAAATATTCAGAAAATTTCAACTCTTATGCAGCTCCAAAGCTGAAGTAATGTTTGTTAATTTTTATTTTCTCAAAAAATTGCAGGAGCGATGTTGTTTAAGTTACCATAGTTCTGAGACTTTGGAACGATGAATAAAAGCGTATTTTGCATTTTCTGTAAATAGCCTTTGATGCTCTCTCGATCCCGTTGGCTTTTGGTATAACTGTGAAATAATAAGAGGCAAAGCTTTTACTACAGCTCTACTGTTAAGATGACTTAGAACCATTGTTGCGCTCTGGTTGAATTTTGTCATCTTTAACCCGTATTTTTTGAAATATAATAAGAGACAAAGCTTTAACCGCAGTCCTACTGTTAAGATGTAGACTTAGAACCACTGTCAATAAAATTTGTTGTGGTAGCAGCAATTTGAAAAGCATTCACTTTTGTTTGAATTTTGTCAGCTTTAAACCGTGTTTTCTGAAATGCATTTCTTCTTCCCGCCAAGATTTAGGTAAACGCCTGTTAAGTTCTCACATTTCTCATCGATCCCTGGGTCGTTCACTTCATCGTCATCGTGGTGTAGGTTTATAATTGAAGGCTCGTTTATGAAGTTTTCTTCCGCATTTTTTGACTTGTCTGTTTCTGTCTGCATTTGTCAATCACTCTTAAGATGAGCTCTACAGCTAATTTCTTTAGGGATTCTTCTGTTGTATACCGTTAGACCAAGAATAGGAGTCTCATTTTGGCTGCTTTTATGTTTCTGTTTATGTTATGTTTCGCCATCCCTCACTTCCGTATAGAACGACAGATATCGCCTCATTAGAATCAAATCTCAACTTAGTCCCATTTCTGACTTTATTTTTCAATGTCTGATGAACTGTTCACAAACTTCTTAGAAGTTAACTTTTTTGCTTATATCATTTTTAAAATGTTATGCAAGTCATTCTTATGTTTCTCTTAAGCTCATTCAAAAATATTTAATATAATGGCTAGCATATAATTATCACCCGCTTTTAAAAGCGTTGGCGTCTCTTGGGTCTCATCATATAAAATGCATACTACTTCAACTTTGTTTTTCAATTTAAGCCTTTTTGGCAAATATTTATCGTTATTAACACGAAATAGAGAGAATGAAACGAATTTTGATCAAGAATTTGTAGAAGGCATGTGAAATGATGAGTAGTGAAAGTCTTGTTTTAGTTATAAATCATAGCTGCATACATTATGTATCTAATACTTCATTTTGTAATAAATGTTTATTTTATATATAGAATGTTAAAAAGAAAGCATTCCATATTTTGAGAGATGGTAGTATGGACCAAAACAAGAAAAAATGTCCAGTAAACGTGGGCTCTAAAATACATACGTTAAGAGCTTTCATCTTCGCTACTGCGAAATATCTCTTCTACTGCAAGCTCTTTGCTATTACATACGACATACAGAATGCAGTACACAAAGGAGCACGCATTACTCTAAAGTGACCATCATAACGTCCTCCAAACAAAACACGACTAATGGCATTTACTTTCCCCCATAATATCAAGCAATTTTTATTAAAGACATTTCTTTATACAACGCTTAGTCTCAACTTAAATGATCCAGCCTGTATACGAGTATATATACAACGCTCGTATATTATATTTTTCTGCCTGAGAGTATACAAATCTCTGCGGAAGATATAAAGAAACCTCTATGAGAAATCCTGGATGTTTTTAAAAACTACTGTGATGGAACTGTTGTTTATACAATGTATTTTGTTGGCAACTACGTTTTTAGTTAATCTTAGAAATGGTAGTTCCGAGTGCATAAATGGTTGTTACCTAAGCGATTTAAGAGTTTTTATTACAGATTCAGGATTTATCTCCTGTGGTTTCTTTTCTGTATTTAGGAACACCTTTTTCATTAATAGTAAGTGAGCAAATAAAGGCGCAATTTAATTGAGTTCTATAATGGTAACATTTGGTTTTCTATTAGTGTTCTCAGCGGATATCCGCAATAAAGACACAGCTAACCGTTTAAATATTATACTCTACTATGTGCACTGGTCGGAGCTAAAACAACTCATACAGAACGTGCGTTTGGGATTCTGATGTCCAACAAATAAACAATGCAGTGCTCACAGAACAGCGAAAGGAGGCTCATTGACAAAGCCTTGTTTCCTAACAGGAAGGAAGAAACTCTTAAACAATTGAGTTCATTCCATATTTTGTGATGCATACAATTTTGAAAATGGCTTTACCTCCGAGCTTAAAATTTACGAATCAGGTACGTTACGTGCACAGAAACTTAACATAACAGCCAATAAATCGTACACGTTTCTGCAATTCAAATAAAAAGCAACGTTGAGAATAAATGACGATCAAGGTAGCGTTATGTATTTCTGATCCATTTTGGATACCATCTGGCTGTGTTATTGTATCGGAATTAGTCTATTTTCACTATGGGCCATATGCTTTTCCATTCCATTTAAATATGTATTAATTCATGGAATTTGTGACTACACATTTTATTTATTGCAACCTTGGGTAATCTATGATTGACACTTCCCTCGCTGTTATGGTAGCATTTAAACCAAATGCTTTTTTTCCCTTCTTTTTTTAAATAACAGTGTATATAGTGATCTAGCTTCCTCTTGATCAAATGTACACAAACTTATCTGTGCAAAAAGTTTATAAGCTTCAGTATCTGAGCTATTAACACGGCATTTTCTAGTTGATAAATGGAATATATGAATTTAAGCAAGCTATTTCAGCTCAAATATATAAATATTAACGTCTTTAAATATCCCATGAGATGTGTACTGACAACAAAAATGAATAAACTGAAGCGAGCTGGTGCAATCAAGTCTCATATACAGACGAATGCTTTAAGCAAGGCAATCCGGTTTCTGCAGGAAGCCCAAAAGCTCACATCGATATGAAGGTATGAGATGAATAATGTCTTAATATTTTGACAAGTGTTCCTGTATTTATTTTCTCAAAACGTTGTTATGCTACAAAGATACCAAACCAGCGTTTCACAAATAAATGGAAATACATTACTGATTTTGAACATTATCGCTGTTTTCGACCCAGTGATTTAAAAGTGAATAATGTCACGATAATGGAAAGGGAACTTTCCATCAGATTAAAATAAGGTCTTTGGTTCAAAGGAGATAAAAACTCTTCTGGATAGAACTCTTCTCCACGAATAAACATTCAAATGAACCTCAAAATAGTGGACTGGTGAGCTGTTCTGAAAAAGGAACCTTGTCTAAATAAGCCTTCACTTAAGTAGGTTCGAACCGACTGCAATTACTGTAACATACCATATCAGAATCTCTCGTTAAGGCAAAGTATAACAGTGACATTCAGGGTAAGCTAGAAATGAGGTCGATATGCTTGTTTTACCAATCCTCTTTCATCAGATATCAGATGGGATTATCTCAGCTTTGAGTGCCCCAATCCAATGGAGAATCCTATGACACTTAGGTAAGGACAAATAAAATATTGCAGCAAACGAGGAATCCCACTAGTCATGGGTCCCTTTCACTAGTACTGTAGGCGGACTGGATCCCGTGGCACTCTTACCTGGCCCCGGGTGCTAATAGAGTGCTATAGGGTGAATGACATCTTCATTGTCACTTGCTTACGTATCTCTCAGGTTTGTGTTTTACAGGGGCTTTTGACGATACAACATAATATTCTAGGTCATTGCGTATTCACTTACTTATTTCAACTCTCCCGTTACCGTAGTCTTTCAATTACTCCCGAATTGTGCCCTATAATATATCCCTTTTATATTTGAAAAGAGATAATAACGACTGTGTGGTTTTCCAAAGTCTCCAATAGAAGTAGAAATTACGAAATGTATTTTCCTAATGATTCATTGCACTGTTCTTGGCTTGTGTTTGCTTGATGTATTTTTAAAGTGAACATAAGAAAAATAAATGCTTCATCAACATTTATCCAAAACTGTACAGTAATTGTCATCCTGACAAACTTAGTCTATATACTCTGGTTCTGTAGTGTAACAGACCTAACTTATTGGACAAATTAGTTTTCATCCTGGAGTTTAAAACGCTTATTCAGCTCTATAATATTGTATAAGAAACTTAATACGATACTATCTAGCCTATGGAGGCGTTGATCCGATTCACTCTTACTTGCCCTCTATGAAGTTCCACAACACAACATTACAATTGTAGTATACAGGGTGGATCATTTAAGTTGAGACTGTACAATATCTCCAAAACTAAGCGTTGTAGAAAGAAATGTCTTGAATAAAAGTTGCTTGATATTATGGGGGGAAGTAATTAACCCTAAAACGACCATCGTAATGCCCTCCAAACAAAACACGACTAATGGCATTTACTTTCCCCCATAATATCAAGCAAACTTTATTAAAGACATTTCTTTGTACAGATATTGTACAGTCTCATCTTAAATGGTTCTATATAATGTTATATATTTAGAATTATATTCACTGATAATCTAAATCTATATAGGCGACAGAGCTACAAATTAAAGCAAAATTAAAGAATTAATTTTCAGCATGAACGATACAATAATTAGAAAGCTTTTCGATTTCAGTCAAGTGAAGCTCTGACGCACAAAAATAAGGGCATTCCCTGGAAGCGTTATTTCTATTTCCAGTTTACAGAAGTTTATCAAACATCCCTTCTTATAAAACGTTGCTGTTCTGCAACAGCGCAATATTTGCGCGAAGGTGTGGTTATGGGGAACGAATGTATGCTTATACTGGTACTACTTTTAACTGCATGTTCTTTTCGGTGATTGATTTTGGAAACTGCTGTCGATTCCCCACGCTACAGCAGCTTCCGAAAACTCTGCCGATGGTGCTTAAAGCCAATTTTAATTGCTGACACGTGGAAGATGAATAAAATAGATGAGCCCGGGTCTTAGGAGACCAAAATGACTTACTTTAGTCTGTTCTCACTGCCAAGATACCATGATACGCTGAAGGAGTCCATCCCTTTAAGCAGACGGTTCATAATCACATTTGCCATATTCCTATATGTTCTATGGTGGTCTTCCTGTCTAAACGAGGAAGAAAGAAAGACCATAATTGTATTGGCTTCAAAATAGAACATTTAGTAGTGTGATAAATTTAATTATGAACCGTCTACTTATAGAGATGGATTCCTTCAGTGTATTATGGTATCTTGGCAGTGAGAACAAACTAAAGTAGATAATTTTCGGCTCCAAGGACCCCGGTCTCATCTATTTCATTCATCTTCCGCGTCTCAGCAATTAAAGAAATTCATCCTTTCAGTATGAGGGAAACCGTTGAAATAAAAACCCCAGGAATTTGTGTTTACGAAACAACCTGAGTCCGCAGGACTGAAACGGGTTACATTATTTTCAAGTCTCGAGGTGGTGATAACGATGATGTGGAGTTCCAAGTGCTTGCAGTTCCAAAATTTCCATGAGGCAGTTACTTGTATGAAATTGGAACTTAAACAACAAAAGTAAATGCAGGACATAAAAAGAGAATCTGCGTAGGTAATTAATTTCTATGCAAATGTAATAATTGTGGTAATTAATTACTGCCTCTTTGGCCGCCACTGCAATAAAGCAGTCCAGTTCTGCGCACGCCTACTGCATTTTGCCGCAAAGTTTTACGTTACGGCGAAATTGCGAAAGCGAGAAATTTCGCACGGGTCTGGAAAGTAGTAGTTCATATCGAGTTACACAAGGCTTACATAGGCGTCCCGAAATTTGGGTCGATGTCGCACCTATATATTACTATCAGCATACGTCAGAAGGAGTAACCTAAATTTTGAAGTATGTAGTGAAGGACATTTTCTTTGACCCAAGAGAATTATGTTATTCGTTTTTAAAACTTAGCATTATTCTGTATGTATGATAGAAGTTTATATTGCATCCCATTTGCAAGATGGGTTTTTAAACGTGAAAAATATTAATTGTATTTTTCTTTTAAATACTGAATCTCCATTTTCCGTTTATGGAAAGCTTTAGTAAATCTTCAAGAAAGCATTATAAAGAGCCCCGATATCAATGTTAAATATAAAAAAACAAATGAAAAGATGAAATTACCGAAAATGAAAAATCCCTCTTCCATAAACCATCCAGCAAACTCTTTTGGAAATGTTTTGTAACTTATAAACCTTAGCTAAAAATACCTGTTTTTAAGGATGAAAGCGTTTTTCGTTATTTAGCGCTCGATTATTGTTGCTTAAACTTTTGTGGGAAAACCGGACATCTTTAGGCGTTTGTTCCAATACACTTGTGAGAAGTATTTCCTACATCCCGGACAGATCTTCCAAGAGTTACCCTCTTACCATGTTTGTATTTGTTTTGTTCTGTTTATGATGACTAATTTTAGAACTTCTATGCTGTTCACCTTGCTATAAGCTTTCCTTTTTCTTTCCTTTTGCTGACACTAGGGTTTGAGGATATTGGAAACTGTACACCAATCCGGTATTCACCCATGTTGCTATGGAAATCTACGAGAAACTAGGCAGGCTAGTCGGATTCAAGACTTTAGTCTTAATTTCCGCTAAATATAAGCCTCAACAATACTACCAATCCACCTCGTTCCTTGATAAGAGTTATTGTGAACTTCTAAATGTAGATGTCTCTCCTTTGCTACACATGATTTGATGCAGTAAAGCTCCTAAAATCATATTCGCTAAGGTAAACTGATGAGTATAAAATTACCTCATGGTCTGCGGTCTATAACCGCAGAAAAAACTACGTATTTAGTAATGAAAAGCTACCTAGATCAGCTGAACAGTTTATGAGCTAAGAGTTGTTGCTTATTATTATTATTATTATTATTATTATTATTTAAGTTTTAAAGCCATGTATACTTTTTATAGATTAAATAAAGTAAAATCGCGATATATTCAGGCTAGAAAACAAAAGAATTTCTGCTAAACATTCAGCCAATTAGAAACGATATGAGTGATGGATAATATAACAATAAATTCTTATTTCAAATTCTCTGTAGGAATTAGCCACCGTATAAATCATGTGCTAGTTTTATTCTAAATCATTAGCGTTGCATTTTGAACCACAACGTTTTGATTATTAGCTATTGCATATTTTAAAATCCTAACTTATTGTGTTGAAGTGAACGAAAGAATCCCATGAAATCAATATCCTCAATCTACTGCATTTTACTGTACCATTAACTCTGTAGTAGTGTAAGGTTTTTCTGAGATTTCTCACAACACATAAACTAATCTTATTTCTTTAAATATCAATATAAATTGTCTTTGATACTCTATACTCAGTTTAAATGAACAAATATGCAGAGTATAATTGGAATAAGGTTCACAATTTCAACACATTATCTTATATTCATAAAAATCACATGTTTTCAAGTTTAATAGTAAGCCGGTGTGCTTTTGCGGATAGCAATTTTCCAGCATGTTACCTTGAGTTAAGTCATCATGTAAACAAGCATGCTCCCCTTGGAGACGCCAAGCTCGACATAAAGAAGCCCAAAAACGATGTATGCTGTTTACCTTATGACGTAACACAATACAACAAGCCAGAAATAATGACTATCACAAAACGAGTTGGGCCAGTCTACTACTCAACCTGAAAATATTGAGTGTATTAGTATTATTACATTTAACAAAAGAAAAACATATTAACAAAACTGTATTCATAACTGTGTCTAGCATCATTAGTTTCAAGATTAACCTTATTTCAGTTGCATACGTGAATCTCAGTGGATTGGGTTATATTGAGGTAATCAACCAGAGGCGCAGAATAATTTTATGCTGACTTAATGTGCCCAAAATTGCGGGTTCAAATTCGGCCAAAGGAAACGGCATATGTGCCTGATTAAATGCGATAACTTCATGTGAGTAGATTTACTAAAGGACCTTCTTAGGACACAATTCTGACACGCCGAAGGCGCTGGTGTGCTCCTGAGTTAAACAAACCTAAATGGTATTGTAACGAAAAGAACAAAAAATTGAGGCACAGATATGCACATTACTTTTTCTTTCTTAAATCGCTGCTACGTATGCGCTCTAGTCCTTGATCGCAATCAAGATCTTTTTCTCTACTTTCCACGTACATAACAATCCGACGTGGAGAACGGCCACTCCTCGATTAGTGGCGCCGGCATCGCTATAGCTGAATAAAGATTTCAACGGGCAACTGTTAATAGGCATTAATGGAGGCCGTGTACAGGAATACGTAAGCGTGCCATTTGCATTTGTTGATTCCTAATTAATTCAGAGCGGTACGTGGCCTCGCTCTTAGATCTTCGTTTGTTTTGCTTTCGCTCTTTGCGTAACTAAATGGTGGTCAACCGCAAAGGAAACCATGGTCACCGGTGTTTTCTTCACATGAATCTCATTTTAAACATCATTCTTAATTAGCTTCTTCAAATAGGTTTCACCACATATTTCTTACCGTGGCTAGTAATTTATATTATTTGAAGCTGTCAGTGAAATAAATCATGTTGTTTTTTATAGTTACGCACAGCCTTTGAAGTATAGTTATTAATGATTGATTCAATACCGAAACAACTGAATTACATTTGTATAAGGACAAAATGAAGATTGTTATGTAGATACTTTAGAAAGCCCAGGGTCTGAAGCTACATAATGGTACTGTAATATCGTTCATTATTTACATGAGCTGCAAATAAAAAACTGCCTTTATGCAAGCTGTAACATACGTAACTCTGATGTATCATAATATTGGTTTGTGTTGGCAATGCTGTTTTAACATCAGTCACCTGCTCCCATCAAACCAGGATTAATGCATATTTAAATAGAATTTTCGAAATATACAATTACACAAAAGCCATTATGGCTGTTAAGTGCCTTTTTTGTTAGCTTTACCCGACTCGAAAACTCACCTTCCAAACCATATCCTAATAACTATTCACCACTACCATCGCCGCCGCCACCGCCACCACTATCACCACCACCATCATGATTGCCATTTTTACTTTCTCTACTACGTATAGTAAGTAGGGGAAGGATTGCATTCCACCCAAAAATTCCATATTGAGATTTCACCGGAAATACATGTTTTGAGGTGCCCTGAATAAAAAAAATCTTTTTAGAAAAAGGTCCGTGTGTATATGCCTATGTGTATGTGTGTCTGTGAACAGCATAACTCAAAAACGAAAAGTCGGATAAATACAAAACTTGGCATTTAGGTTTAACATCCTTAAAAAATGCGAGAAGAAGATTTTCAGGAAAATCCTCTACCCCAGACTACCCTATACGTGGAAAACATTTTTCGAAAATTTTGATTTTCTCAAAAATGGCTCTAATGATTTTGATTAAAATATCATATGCTTAACATACATTCATGGCAAATGAAATGTATATGTTGAATTTTTCGGGAATGTCACCAAAAGTCGTCTTCATCCTGAATGAAATTTGCATAACTGGTAAACCGTAAGAGATAGACAAAATTTTACTCGTTAAAACACACAATTTATATGATATACTTTTTTATTTATTTATTTATTTTGTTTTTTTGACGAGTGAGCCATTTCAAAGATATTCTTTGTGATTTGTTTGAATTTTCCAATATACTTTTTTTTTCTCAAATGGGAATTCGTTTTTGTTTTTTTATGTTCTGACATGCAAAGAGAACGGAATGCTCCACATAGCAACCAGCTCTTAAAATATTTGACCGTTGGTTAAAGTCTATCACATTCCCCTTGCACCTACAAGAAAATTAGCATTAAGATAATTTCTGCAGATGTTTATCTTGATTAATACGAAGTAGATGGAGAATAAGCGTTTGTAAAAATAATTTGTACAAGAGTAGAGAAAGCCATGTGAGTGTAACACATAAGGTTTTTGTAATTCGAAATTCCCGGACAGGGAAAGGGAGGAGCAGGACCAGTTTGAATAATATTATATTTTTCCAATTGTCAGGAATACTTTAATGAGAAAAACGTTTGAATCTGAGTTTAACACGATGATTTCGGCATTTATTGCTTCGTTTTCGATTTTATATCAAAATGTTTCTTAATTTTGGCTGTTTTAGAAGGTTCACATGATTTTGGAAATACAACTATTTTAAAACGTTCCGCCCATTTAACTTAATTTGGGCGGTGGCGAATATTTTTTTTTATTATTTCATAATTGCTATCACCAGTTAACCAGTCATATGATTTTTGTTTCATCTTCATTCATTCATTCATTCATTATCTGTTTACCCTCCTCTTATGTAGGACTTACACCCCCCAGAACTTACAAGCGGGTGCCTGGGGTCAGAGGCCCGTCGAGGAGCAGACACTCATGGATCAGACAGAGCATCCAGGATGGGTGATCAGCCCGATGCCTGGTATGGGATGAAGGAAGTAGATGAAACGAAATGTTGGTGAAATGGATGAAAGGAAAGGTGATGATAGAGCATTGGTGGAATGAATGGCGGGGGAAACCGGAGAACCCGGAGAAAACCCGCCCAGACGCCGCTTCGTCCACCACAAATCCCACATGCAGGTCCCTGGGATTGAATCCGGGCCGCCTCGGTGGAAGGCGAGCGGTCTAACCACTCGGCCACGGCGCCGCCGTTTCATCTTCATGAGTGAAAAAATTAGAATTCGCCAGATGCAGCACAAATTTAATTCCGTATGCAATTCATTACCTGCTATACTTACACTATATAATTTACATTGTTTTAAGAGTCTCTGTGTTATTCTCGTTTGTTTATTGAGGTTACGGTAAAGAGCAGACAGTGAGTTTGTATCGTACTAAAGCAAATGCATATGTTTAAGTGTCACAAACTGGAAGGGAACTGGAATTGTGGAAATATATATATATATATACTTGTATATCGGAGTACTGCAACTAGTGCTTGTAAAAATAATGTTTGCGAAGAATTTTATTGTTAGCTCAAAGTACTAAATAAGTTCTTCAAATAAAACAGTTAATGTTTAAAGACTTTATGGTTTGTGAAAGCTAATATATTTTTCAGCAGAAACAGAATTTCTTAATAAAGTTTACCAAAAACAAGTGTAGTATATAAGAGGTAAAACACCAGAATTTCCGTTTACTTATGTATTTGAAGCTGGGTTGCTCTGGACACGAACTCGAACCGGTGAAAGTTTTAATCATAATCGTTTTCTTGACTCTTCTCAACTTCATCTGGTATCGCTGTCGCCCCGCAATTCACTTCTTGAGGAGCTATCTGCTGATTCCATTAGTAAGAGGTTTCATTTAATTTTTCTATCTTCATTTTCTCTACTCTCTGTAGCTGAATATGCAGTTGAATTTCATATTTTGGGTACTTTATTTCACATGCGTTAACTAATGTGGCAATCGCAGTTGAACTCATCTATAAACAAGTCTTTCAAACAAATTCCTGTATTACCAACATCAAAAGTGACCTTGCTTTAGCTCCTTTATACTGTGATTAGGATAATCGAAATAACATTGCCATAATGGAAATAACGGATTTATCAATTAACTCAACAATAAATTGTATGTCAATGAACAGATGAAGTAAAAATTAACACGTGATATTAGGTCTGTTTTGCGGCAAGACTTTATGTGAAATGTGTTTTAATATGATCTATCTTTGTGATATATTTGCCGATAAAATTAACATAAAAGGAATACATTGAATCTACGAAAGATAAGTTATATTTTCAAGCATTAACTTTTCTCTTTTCTCTTCAGATTAATCACAGTAGATAGAGCAGTTGCAAAACTATAAGAATAATGGTGGGAAAATGCATCCGTGTGACGGATTGAAGGTAACGCTCCGAACTACTAGCAAAAGACAAATAGTATGAATTAATTCATTAATTTTATTTGTAGATACGTATTACTTTCTCTACTACGTATAGTAAGTAGGGGAAGTAATGTATTCCACCGAAAAATTCGATACCAAGATTTCACCGGAAATACATGTTTTGAGACTCCCTGAATCCAAAAAAAGCATTTTTGGAAAAAATGTCCGTGTGTGTGTCTGTGTGTGTGTGTGTGTGTGTGTGTGTGTGTGTCTGTCTGTCTGTGAACAGCATAAATCAAACGAACAATCGGATAAACACCAAACTTGGTATTTGGGTTCCGCATCTTCCAGAGATGCGACACGAAGGTTTTCAAGAAACTTCCCCCACCACAGAGTACCCTTTACATGGAAGATTTTTCGAAAATTTTAATTGTCTCAAAAATGGCTCTAACAATTTTGATTAAAATGTCATATGTTTAACATTTTTTCATGACAAATAAAATGTATATCTTGAATTTTCTGGGAATGTCTCCAAAAGTATTCTTCATTGTGAACGACTTTTGCATAACTGGTAAACCATAAGAGATAGACAAAAGTTTAATACACAAAAAATGTAGATCGCGTTAAAATACACAATTTAAGTCCTATACATTTTTTTGTTAAGTGAACCGTTTTCGAGTTATTGCTTGTTATTCCCTTAAATTTTTCAATACTTATTTTCTCAAATGGGAATTCGTTATTCATTTTTTTGTCTTGGATATGCAAAGAGTATTAATCTGTGGCAAAGGGAATGGTGCTGCACCTAGCAACCAGCTATTAAGAGATATGTATGTGTATTTCTATATTGCCCTTGTAAATATATATATATATATATTCCCCTTACAGCTACAAGAAACTTAGCATTAAGTCTACAAATGTTTATCTCGATTAACATGAAGTAGATGGAGAATAAGCGTTTGTGAAAATAGTTTGTACAAGAGTAGAGAAAGTCATGTGAGTGTAACAGATTTTTTTATACACAATCCTTTTTTACAACATTTCATTTGTAAACAAATTTAATCTGTGTACAAATTTTCTGATCATACTGTCCTTATGGTTCAACTGGGTAGCTCTTTATTACCCTTAATCACCTATGATCCATCCTTTCCCTCCTCCGTTTGCCCTTCTACCTTTCTAATCTCCCTTACTTTCCTAATCCATTTTCCTTTACTTTCTTTAAATCTCCTACATGTTCTTATTTTTCTTTGTTTTTTTCTGTCAACATTATAATTGCTGTTATTTTTCCATCTATTTTTTCTACCATACTTTTTGTCTCCATTCCGCTAATTCTTTGCATTCTATCATGTAATGCTCTGTGCTTTCACTGCTTCCGCATAGGTTCACCAGTTCCGCTATTTTATTATCTAAGCTTCTCCAGATCTCTAGTCTTTGCTTCTTACCGTTATCTAGAGGTCATTGCTATTTCTTTCTCCTGCTCTCCAAATATCTCCCATTCCTATTTCCTCCATAATTATTTCTACCCCTGTTCACCAACTATTTTTTATTTTCCGTACTCCTTTATTGGTTCATATACATACTTAAAATTTTCCCTTCATCTTTTTTCAAGCATCTAAACCAGAATTTCAATATCGTTTATAATATCACTCCTTTTTTTCTTGCTCTTCCTAATTCCACTAACGCTACTTCCCCTGGTGCTGATCTTGGTAACCCCAATAGTTTTTTACAAAACATTCTGTAGCTCTGGTCTATTTTTCTGCTTAATTTAGAAACCCCCCAAATTTCAACTGCATATAGCATTCCTGCTTCTACCAATGCTTTACGCATCCTTTCTATCCATTTAGTCGGCATTTCTAATTTATATTTGTACATCCTTACTCCTGTCATTGCCGCCTTTTCTTTAGCCATAACCTGGACTAATAGTTAGGTTCGGTGTCAAGAGTTGCCTAATCCACAAATTTCAAAGTTAATGATTGCTGTACGACAGAGAATTAACTTTCCCATGTGTGCCAAGACTTGTTGATTACATTTAACAGACCAGTAATCCTCACGATAAAGTGAATTAAAACTAATCCCATCTAATTTGCCATTATTACTTTCTCTGCCACGTATTCATAATATGTAAGAGGAAGTATTGCAACTCACCCAAAAATGTCGAAATTTCACCGCACATATTTGAATTAAAAAAAGCGTTTAGAAAAAGCTCCTTGTATGTGTGTGTGTGTGTGTGTGTGTGTGTGTGTTTGTGAACAGCATAACTCAGAAACGAAATATCGGATGAACACTAAACTTATTATTTAAGTTTAGCATCTTCCAAAGGTGCGATAAAAATATTTAGAAAACAATCCCCCACCCCAAATTATCCTTTAGATAGAGACATCCCAAAAGCGGTTTTAACGATTTTGATTAAAATGCTACATATTTAAGATGTTTGCATGACAAATAAAATGTATATCTTGAATTTTCTGGGAATAACCTGCGAAGTTAACCTGGAAGGAATGTTATATAATTTCTTATAACGGCTAAGCCACAAGGTATAGACAAAAACGTATGACACAAAACATGTAGATATCGTTAAAACTCAAACTTTTTGTAGCATTAGCCATTCCCGAGTTATCCGTTATTATTGGTTTGATTTTTCAATACTTTACATTTTTTAAAGTTTCTCGCGATAGTTTCACGCGAGATAGTTTCAGGATAGTTTCACAGCATTCTGCAGTTTATTTCTGTTGATCAGTAAGAAAAATAAAAACTTCATACGAATAGTCTGTAGTACAGAAAAAAAGTATATGTATAGTCGGTAGTCACATTAGGTTCCTTATTTTTTTTAATGATATTCAAATTTTGACTTCAGCATCTCATTTTCACAAAATGCTTTATAGACAATTCTGCCATTAAACAATGGAATTGTTTAAATATAAATTATATGAAAATTTAAAATAAAGAAAATATTGGTGTTTTTTTGTTTAAAGTTCGCTTGTTGTACCCAGTTTATGCTACAGTGTTTTACTGTTTTCATACCGCTTATTTCCGCAACACACATACACACACAAATACACATGCCCGTGGCGGGACTCGAACCCGCGACCCTCAGCTTGGCGGAGCGCCGGAGCGACCACGGCTACGAGGGTCGGCCGTATGAATAGACACTGTAAGAAGCACAAAAGAATCTCTATCAATTCCCCTGTTGTTGCTTATTTCTAACAGCCTCCGGCTTCAGAGGAGTAGCATTCTTTTATTTTATGTGATAGTCGCAGTCCTGCTTTATTAGTGTGTTTTTGAGATTTATTTAGTTTTCTTTGATAATGAATGCATTAAATTATAGTTTCTAAAGTGAATATGTAATTTTAGAAGAAACTTAATATACAGAATGTTAAAGAAAAAGAATTCCATATTTTGAGAGGTGGTAGTATGAGCCAACATAAGAAAAAATGTCCAGTAAACATGGGCTCTAAAAAGCATACCTTAATAACTACGAGCACTCGTTCATCTTCTGCTGCAAGCTCTTTGCTATTACGTATGACCTACAGAATGCAGTAAACAAATGAAGACACATTACTCTGTTACTTGAAACAGCATAGCTTCTAATGTAATCTGCTTGCGATTACATACGACCTGCATTTGTGAACCATCGCTAAAGGAGGTGCTCAATATGGTGCCCATGCATAGTAAGGCATGCTTCTGTCATCACGCACTGTCTGTAAAGTGGTCCTCCGTGATGTAGTGGTTACCATGCTAGCCTCTAGTTCCCGAGGTCGCGGGTTCAAAGCCGGCGGAAGGCGATGGATTTTTTCGGACGTAAAAATCCTTAGTATGGCTTCCTTCGGAAGGGAAGTACGGCACGTAAAAGAACCTCAAGCCTGATAAAGAGGCCTCTGAGGAAAATTACCGGTCTTTCACGCCCAATATAGAATGGGACGCTAAGGACCATAGCAGTTAAAGAGCGTCCATAAATAAAAACTATATAAAAAAACTGTCTGAAAGACTCCAGGTTGGTCACGGATCTCTGTCAGACATTGATGACGTCTTCCTGCAGTGTTTGTACACCATTAATGGGGGTTGCATACACCAAAGATTTAAAGATAAAACCGCAATGAAGAAGCATTTCACGAACTTATCAAAACACAAACTGATTCCATTAGAACTAATAAGAATATGCGTTGCACTTAACCACAACTGCGAATACGGTTTACAGTAACAACACTAACAGATGTTTACTGCATGCTGTATCCATGGATAATAACGGAGTAATGTGTCCTCATTTGTTTACTGCCTGCTGTAGGTCGTACACAGCTCATAGCAAAGAGCTTGCAGTAGAAGAGATGTTTCACAGTAGCGAATATGAACAAGTGCTAATAGCTCTCAAGGTATGCATTTTAGAGGCCATGTTTACTGTGCATTTTTTTCTTGCTTTGGTCCGCACTACCACCGCTCAAAATATGGAATACTTATTTTTAACACTTGGTGTAAACAAACGTGTGGAAGAAAAGAAACTCGAAGGACCAGCTGACACTGACGGTACCAAACGTAAGCCAATCCAGGCACAGGATCTATTTAATATTTGTATTTGTTTATGTTGTTTATTTACATAAGCTACGTAACTGAAAATTTAAAATACGAGATAAAATAAGCAATTCATTGTCGAGGACTAATGTAGGCACTTATGAAAGTTTGATAAAGGCTTATTTCCATACTTTTGTGTTTGACGTTCATGAGTTTGCTGTAAGTTAAGTTTGCCAGGGTTTTCTCTTTCCCGTATTTTAACTCAGGTTTCTTAAATTTCCTGGCTCACATATAAAGGAACATTTGTTCTGGATTTTAATTCTCATTATTTTAAGTTTTGGTATTTTAAGTTGGTTTGCAGTTCCTTTTATTTATTGCAGACAGGCGAAATATACTTTATGGACAGAACGATATAATTATGTTTGATAAACCGAATGGCACATTTCAGTTTCTTTTTATTGTGTATAGACAATAATGTAAATAAAAGGGGGAAGCTTTCAGTTAGTGAACAACTGCAAATGAAACTATAAGTGCGCACCGAGGAATTCATCAAAGGAAACGCATTTGTTGGAAACAATACCAGGAAATTCACATCTTGTACAGCAAACATTATAGGAAACGGTGTAAAAAAATACATGCACCTGCTTCACGTAATCTACTTTCTTTATATGTTCTCAAATATCTAACTCTGACTGTGGTTTAGAACCAAATTTTATCATTTACCGGTAATATTTTATCTCGTCTGTGAACGTGTTTTTTCTTTCTCTACTACGTATAGTAAGTAGGGGAAGTATTGTATTCCACCCAAAAATACGATACCGAGATTTCACCGGAAATACATGTTTTGAGACCCCCTGAATCCAAAAAAAGCATTTTTGGAAACATGTCCGTGTGTGTGTGTGTCTGTGAACAGCATAACTCAGAAACGAACAGTCGGATAAACACCAAACTTAGTATTTAGGTTTAGTATCTTCCAGAGATGCGACACGAAGGTTTACAAGAAAATTCCCCCAACCCAGACTACCCTTTACAGGAACATTTTTCGAAAATTTTAATTTTCTTAAAAATGGCTCTAACGATTTGGATTAAAATATCACAAGTTCAAGATATGAAATGAAATGTATATCTTGAATTTTCTGGGAATGTCTCCAAAAGTATTCTTCATTGTGAACGACTTTTGCATAACTGGTAAACCATAAGAAATAGACAGAATTTTACCACACAAAAAATGTAGATCGCGTTAAAATACACAATTTATGTCATATACATTTTTTTTGAGTGAACCATTTTCGAGATATTGCTTGTTATTCTCTTAATTTTTTCAATACTTATTTTCTCAAATGGGAATTCGTTATTCATTTTTTGTCTTGTATATGCAAACAGTATTAATCCGAGGCAAAGGAGAATGGTGCTGCACATAGCAACCAGCTATTAAGAGATATGTATAAGCTTAAAGGCCACTGCAAATACAAAACAAGGGGAACACAGTACGCCTTAAGCGATAGCCAAATATTTTTAGAACAGGTCGTTATGTGTAACATGTAATTCTCTTTGCATGTCAAAAGATCGTTTCTGCAAATGTTTATCTCGATTAATATGAAATAGAGGGAGAATAAGAGTTTGTAAAAATAATTTGTGCAAGAGTAGAGAAAGTCATGTGAGTGTAACACATGAGATTTTTTTCCTGAGTGAAACAATCATCATTATGAATTACGTTATGTATTACGAACGCTTTGACATTCAGAATGATTAGATGTTAAGTAATTTCTGGCAAGCTCAAGTAAAATGACATACCTACTTGTTTTAGTTCTTAATTAGGATACATTATACTTGAGCTAAAGAAAGATGAAAAGAGCAGCGTTCTAGAATGTAAGAACATGTCCATAATATCTTCCTAAATTAGTGAAGGACGTGTTTCCATTATCCCTGTGTATTCAATTTCAAAATCTGGTAACAGTATTTAAAAGTAAGAACAAAGCCTGTGTTGGCGCATAGATTAAATTTTCCTGGACTTTAAGGAGGTATGATTGTTTTTGGAAACATCGTCGTTTCGGAAGCGTTGTTCTTATAATGCATACATGTACGTTCCCTAAACATTCGGTGTTATTTACAGAAACCATCGCATTGCGTGAAACACGAGAAAATCTAAAGCAACCCTTTTGTAGGTTGAGAGTTGTTCCTTCCACACTAAACGGTTGTGAAAACTACACGATTGCATAGATGACTGAGAGTACAATTCTAGAAAATATGAAGTTGGAGTTTCTATAAAGGGTGGCGAAATATATACTCAAAAATAGAAGATAAGATGCAACTTTATAGAAAATGGAAGAGTGTTAAAAGATATAGACGAAAGCAGCAACACCAGAAGAGTCCTAATCACAAACCAAAAAGGTAATATGGACCATAATTAAAGGTGGGCATAACAAACACTTAAGTTGTAAATTCCGAATAGTCTATTTCAGTGTTCCACGTGGTTTCCGGTAGGCAATGAGAAACTTTAACTACGGTGCTTTTTCTTCCGCTGATGTAAAGTACTTCAGAACCTTTCTCGATGAAACATACTTCCTATTACCCGTTTAAATGTCCCCTCACGGGGTACGGAATGTGCATTTATTTATCAGGAAGGATTACGTAAGTGAGAGAGAGAACTATTTTATAGACCAATCTCGAATTAACTATTAAGCTTCATATCATAAGTTTTATAGACATATTAAATAGCAATCAGATACAATAGTGCGAATGCATCACGGGTTCGAACCCTGGATCTTAACATCCTTGAGCTGGATATTGATCCCTAATAACTTCATTGCAAACCACTAATTCCAATACAATAACTGTGTCAAGGTTGACCACGCCAGAAACTCGTTTCATTAGAAATCAAATTAACAGAATGTGCAGAGATTAAATTTTTCAAAAGTATTTTGTACAAGCAGTTACCATGACGAAATAACTGATGTTTAACGAGAATGAAGCAATGTACTATCATAAATTTTTGAAAAGAAGAAAGTCCAGTTGCCTCTCATATAATCTTCTTCTTCTTTTTGAAATGCTGGAGAAAGTACTATTAATAAAAATTCTCATGTGTTACATTCACATAATGTTCTCTAGTCATTACCGTTTATTTGCATATCTCATCAACAAACTATTCTTACAAGGGCTTATTCTTTCTACCTACTTTATGTTAGTTTAGAGAAACGTTTGTGGAAACGATTTCGTTATAAGTACAAAGGAACACAGGAGCCTGAAGCGATAATTATATCCTTATATGCTGCAGTAAAATTTTGTCTTTATCTTACGGTTCACCAGTTATACAAAATTATAAAAACTTCAATCAATGAAGAGGACTTCATAGGCTCTCCCAAGGAAAAGTAAGATACACATGTTTTTGGAGATGTAACTATGTTAAACGTATGGCACTTAAATTAAAATCGTTAACCATTTATGAGAACAAAGAAAAAACTAAAAATGTACCATGAAGACGTAGGGGAAGGGAGGATTTTCTTGAAACCTTCGTTCAGGATTCTTGAAAAACGTTGAACTTAAACAGCAAGTTTGGTCTTTATCCTAATTTTCGTTTTGGAGTTATGCTGTTCACAAACACACACACACACACACACATGTGCGCGCGCGCACGCACACACACATGCGCGTACGCCGATTTTTTCTGATTTTTACTTTCTCTACTACGTATAGTAAGTAGGGGAAGTATTGCATTCCACCCAAAAATTCGATACCGAGATTTCACCGGAAATACATGTTTTGAGACGTCCTGAATCCAAAAAAAGCATTTTTGGAAACATGTCCGTGTGTGTGTCTGTGTGTGTGTCTGTGTGTCTGTGTGTCTGTGAACAGCATAACTCAGAAACGAACAGTCGGATAAGCACCAAACTTGGTATTTAGGTTCAGTATCTTGCAGAGATGCGACACGAAGGTTTTTCAAGAAAATCTCCTCACCCCAGATTACCCTTTACATGGAACATTTTTCGAAAATTTTAATTTTCTCAAAAATGGCTCTAACGATTTTGATTAAAATATCATATGTTTAAGATAATGTCATGGGAAATGAAATGTATATCTCGAATTTTCTGGGAATGTCTCCAAAAGTATTCTTCATTGTGAACGACTTTTGCATAACTGGTAAACCATAAGAGATAGACAAACTTTTACTACACAAAAAATGTAGATCGCGTTAAAATACACAACTTATGTCATATACATTTCTTTTGTTGAGTGAACCGTTTTCGAGATATTGCTTGTTATTCCCTTAAATTTTCCAATACTTATACTTTTTCTCAAATTCGTTATTCATTTTTACTTTCTCTACTACGTATAGTAAGTAGGGGAAGTATTGCATTCCACCCAAAAATTCGATACCGCGATTTCACCGGAAATACATGTTTTGAGACCTCCTGAATACAAAAAAAGCATTTTTGGAAACATGTCCGTGTGTGTGTCTGTGTGTGTGTGTGTCTGTGTGTGTGTGTGTCTGTGTGTGTGTCTGTGTGTGTGTCTGTGTGTGTGTCTGTGAACAGCATAACTCAAAAACGAACAGTCGGATAAGCACCAAACTTGGTATTTAGGTTCAGTATCTTCCAGAGATGCGACACGAAGGTTTTCAAGAAAATCCCCCCACCCCAGACTACCCTTTACATGGAAGATATTTCGAAAATTTTAATTTTCTCAAAAATGGCTCTAACGATTTTGATGAAAATATCATATGTTTAAGATAATGTCATGAGAAATGAAATGTATATCTCGAATTTTCTGGGAATGTCTCCAAAAGTATTCTTCATTGTGAACGACTTTTGCATAACTGGTAAACCATAAGAGATAGACAAAATTTTACTACACAAAAAATGTAGTTCGCGTTAAAATACACAACTTATGTCATATACATTTCTTCTGTTGAGTGAACCGTTTTCGAGATATTGCTTGTTATTTCCTTAAATTTTACAATACTTACACTTTTTCTCACATTCGTTATTCATTTTTTTTATGTCCTGGACATGCAAAGAGAATGGAATGCGCCACATAGCAACCAGCGTTAAAATATTTGACTATCGCTTAAAAGCTACCATATTTCCCTTGCATCTACAAGAAAATTACCAATAAGATTAACATCTCGATATCTCGATTAACATGAACCATATGGAGAATAAGCGTTTGTAAAATTAGATTGTACAAGAGTAGAGAAAGTCATGTGAGTGTAACACATCAGATTTTTTTATGTCCTGGACATGCAAAGAGAATGGAATGCGCCACATAGCAACCAGCGTTAAAATATTTGACTATCGCTTAAAAGCTACCATATTCCCCTTGCATCTACATGAAAATTACCAATAAGATTGACATCTCGATATCTCGATTAACATGAAGCATATGGAGAATAGGCGTTTGTAAAATTAGATTGTACAAGAGTAGAGAAAGTCATGTGAGTGTAACACATCAGATTTTTTATACATGTGGGGACCTCAAAACATGTATTTACGGTTAAATACATCGAATTTTTGGTTGGAACGCAATTTACCTTCTGCCTGCTATAACCAGATGCTAGGTAAAGCATTTATACGCACCTTTAAACTAAGAGACATACAGTAACTTATATAAATGGAAGGGAACCCACAAACAATAGAATAACAGAAGCTTGTTAATAGTAATAAAAGGTCTGGTGAGTTACTTTGCATATCAAATTCGTTAGCAGGGTATGTCAAATATTGTATATATGTATAAAAGGAGAAAATTGCCAACATTAGAAATCAGTGAACGGATATTTTTACTTTTTCTACTACGTAAAGTAGGGGAAGTATTGTATTCCACCCAAAAATTCGATACCGAGATTTCACCGGAAATACATGTTTTGAGACCCCCTGAATAAAAAAAAGCATTTTTGGAAACATGTCCGTGTGTGTGTGTATGTGTGTCTGTGAACAGCATAACTCAGAAACGAACAGTCGTATAAACAACAAACTTGGTATTTAGGTTCAGTATCTTCCAGAGATGTGACACGAAGGTTTTCAACAAAATCCCTCCATCCCAGAGTACCCTTTACATGCAAGATTTTTCAAAAATTTTAATTTTCTCAAAAATGGCTAACGATTTTAATTAAAATATCATATGTTTAAGATATTTTCATGACAAATAAAATGTATGTCTTGAATTTTCTGGGAATGTCTCCAAAAGTATTCTTCATTGTGAACGACTTTTGCATAACTGGTAAACCATAAGAGATAGACAAAATTTTACTACACAAAAAACGTAGATCGCGTTAAAATACACAATTTATGTCATATACATTTTTTTGTTGAGTGAACCATTTTCGAGATATTGCTTGTTATTCCCTTAAATTTTTCAATACTGATTTTCTCAAATGGGAATTCGTTATTCATTTTTGTCTTAGATATGCAAAGAGTATTAATCTGTGGCAAAGAGAATGGTACTGCACCTAGCAACCAGCTATTAAGAGATATGTATATGCTTAAAGGCTACAGTATTTCTATATTACCCTTGTAAATATATATTCCCCTTACATCTACAAGAAAATTAGCAATAAGATAGAGTCTGCAAATGTTTATCTCGATTAACTTGAAGCATATGGAGAATAAGCGTTTGTAAAAAAAGTTTGTACAAGAGTAGAGAAAGTCATGTGATTGTAACACATCAGATTTTTTAGTATTCGCGCGCAAGTTATTCCATGGAGATTATCAAGAAATAAAGAAATAGAAAGATTTAGAGTAAATCGGTTTAAGTTATCTTTAATATCCTTAAATGTATTAAAACCTACTTCCTATCTTGGTGCATTTGTTAAAGTAGTGCTCTCATGTTGTGAAGGAATAAGAGCACAATAAACCTCTTTTGGTTTTATCAACAGTAATCTGGAGAAAATCAAAACTCGAATGGGATTTAATTGATTACCTCACGATTAAAGAAAGTGCATAAAGACAATAACAAACAAATACAATAAAGCATTAATTAACTTATTAAATTAATTGATCGGATTGCTTCCGTATACTGTTGCGTTGTTTGGTATTGTGCTGTTTTGTTGAAGCTAACGTTGAATATCAATGCGGAAAACAAATGACGGTCGCAAACAAATTAACAGTTGCTAGGAAGCAACTACTACGGAGGTGATAAAAACAGACAAATGCTAGGGAGGTAATAAACTTGTGAGATAAGCAGCCATGATTGATTGAAACACGTCGTTTCGTAGCGTCTTATTGTCCAAAAGTAGTATGACGTGGTAAGAGTGTGATAGTCAACGATACATACTCTTCCCGAGATAAGAAACACACCTGAGGTAAACAAAGGCGAGAAGCAGTCACAAACACGTGTCTGTAGGGAATGAGAATGGCCCCCACCACAACACTCAAACTAAGAGTAGAAAATAGATCTCACCTTTAATTTTACTATTACTTTTAAAATGTGCTAATGAATGCATCGAATGATTTCATTGCAATATGTTACATTTTCACTGTTATTTGGAAATAGAAACCAACCAGTTTACTGCAATTGAATAGTCATATCGATAGCATATGCTATGCACGCGTTGTGCGGAGTAATACAAAAGCGTGTTTCTTAGAGCGGATCCAGTATAGAGTAGTAAATAGAGAATACTATCTAACCTGAGGTTATTCAAAGGAAACTTTAAATGACAATGTTGATTCCTCTAAAACAATAACATCTCTGGTCATGTATTTAATCTTACAACCAGTATTCGTCAAAGTGGAAGGATACGTTTACGGACCTCTTAATTTCCCATTTTAAAATGATTCCATCGAAGTGTTGTCTTAAATACCAGTTAAGCTTTCCGACGGTGAAAGAATTGAAAAAATTACTACAGTACTTTCTGAGTTGGATGCATAGTCAAGTAATCTAATAATAGTCGGTAGGATGTTGTACAGATTTAGGAATAACTTGGGGAATGAAGGATGAATCAGAAGGATTTAATAAACAATAATTGTAATTTGAAACACTACAACCCAAGGCGGCAGCAACGATAGAATATCAGTCGTGAGGGAACTCTTATTCTGTAGGTCACGTTACTGGTTTATATTTACTCTAATGCATTTTGTCCTTGGTAACTTAGTGCACTTACATAAGACCCTGTCACTCCCAGTCCCAGTGTTTAAACTCTAATATCCTTCAAAGTCTCTGCTATCTGACAAATTAACATTTATTTTAAACCTGTGAAATTCGCTTCTTATAATTGTTGAATACCTTAATGTTTCTAAAAATATGCTTTAATACGAAAACCTACATTTAATATTTCTGCTTTATGAACTGTCTGATAAATTACCAGAACTTGTGAATCACAACCCTCATTTTGACGCTCTGTTTCACTTTTTGGATTTTTATGTTTAAATAAGTAGGTAAATTTGTGTAATGCACGATGCATTTGGTATCTCTAAAAATAGTATGAACATCAGTTATGTCATACCTTTCAGATAATTATCTCAACTTTTGTCTAATGAAACCCAGCGTTACGTGGAATTGCTAATGTAAAAACATTAAAATGACTTAACCGAGTAACAGAAGTTAATACTAAGCAATAACTACCATAACAAATTAAAAGAAAAAAGAAAAGAAAATGGACACTAGGAAGCGAGAGTTGCTTAGTATTCTACTTCAATTCTCAAATGTTATGTTCAGATATTAGGTGCCGTGCATTATAAGTTGACTCTGAACGCGTACAAGCAGCTAAAAAACCTAAAAGACAGTGCTTGTTAATCCCTATTCGATGCCGCCGTAGAAGTCGTACTTTACCGTAGTTCTTTTACGAAAAATCTCTATTAGCGCTTACATTGCTCGGTTGTTTAAACCGGTTAGTAATGAATTCAACATGTTTTATTAAATTTCTGATGTCCGAAGATCAGCGTCTTTTTATTTAGCACTAACACCGCTTGTAGGATGAAAATAGTTAGTGAATAATTGCTGTTAATCTTGCAGTAGGAGTTATTAAATTTAGGTCGCGCCGTGACCGAGTGATTAGGCCGCTCGCCTCCCACCAAGGCGGCTCAATCCCAGGGTCCCACATGTGGGATTTGTACTGGACGAAGCGGGTCTGGGCGGATTTTCTCCGGATTCTCCTGTGTACCCGCCTTTCAATTCACCAATTGCTCCATTATCATCTTTCCTTTAACCCATTTCGCCTTCATTCCATATCTTCTTCTTTCTCACTCATACTTAAGGGCCGATCCCCCATTCCGGGTTCTTCATTCTCCAATTCATTGTTCGTCTTCTCCTCCACAGGCCTCCAACCCTAGGCGCGGTCGTAAGTCCTAGGGGTTGTAAGCCTTATACACGAGGAGGGTAAGCCGACTAAGTAAGTAAATGAGTAAATTTAGGTCGTATTGATTACTGAGTGTCGTACTTAAATCAACCACCACTATTTAAGTGTCAGAGAAGTCAATCTATTTTCAGGCATTTTTCCTCAGCCATAATGCGCAGGCATATAATAATAATGCAATATTAATTACTACCACTGCCTTCCGTTCGGTGGCATACCCCTTTAAATTCAGAGCGAGGACAGTCGCGAGGAGAGTTCAACGGTGGTATAGCACATGCACCATTTTGTCTCTCCCTTCTCTCTGGTTCGACTACTTGTTTGCGATCATTTATTACTTGGGATGTCACACGCACGCACACATACACGCATTTGGGTGAGTGGTATAGACGTCATTACATGACATCGCGTTGCTGTCTTTAGTTGCGGTTGATGGCTTCTGATTTTCTATGCTTAAGAGGGGAAAAACAACATTACATGTGTTTGACATTGCTGAAAACGTACAGCTATGCTGTTTTTAAGTGGTTGATTAAACATATTGAAAACAAATTTGGAAAAGTACTTTAAAATCACATAGTTTCAAGCACCACAATACCTACCGTTTTAATGTTAGTAACCTGAATCAAAACTCCATCCTTCCGAAGCACATTGCAAGTCTGAATTCGAGTTGCTCTCTGTGGTGTAGTGGTTACCATGCTAGCCTCTAGTTCCCAAGGTCACGGTTCAAACCCGGCGGAGGGCGATGGATTTTTTTCGGGCGTAAAATTCCTTAGCATGGCTTCCCTCGGAAGGGAAGTAAAGCCGTTGGCCCCGTGTCGTAGATTTACGGCACGTTAAAGAACCTCAAGTCTGATAAAGAGGCATCTGAGCAAAATTACCGGTCTTTCACGCCCAATATAGAATGGGACGCTAAGGACCACAACAGTTAAAGAGCGTCCATAAATAAAGCTCAATTTAATTTTAGCCAGACTTCGACATTTTGCAGGTTACAGAGAAACAATGCATAAACGCGCTTGTAGCGTGCAATTGGGTTGTTTTAAAGCTTGTAGTTATTTGTGACATTAAGATTTAAATTATTAGTATTGCGAAAAAGTTGCGTTGAGTAACGCCGTGGGGTGAGCCTGCAACTGATAAAAGTTGGTTGCCTGCACACTTTTTTTAAACACTTTCAGCTACTTCCTAACTCAGTTTTTGGAAGCTGATTATCCTACGGTTTAACGAAACATTCTGAATTGGTGCTTTGGGTTTTCAAAGTTCCTTGAAAGGTAAATTCGTATACTTTAACGTAATACATGATTTTATAAACTCCCAAAGACATAGATATTAATGTTCATTTAATATATAGTTTGTGATTATATTTTCTCGAAGTCACATTAGGGCGTGGTTATAATCCAACGAAAAAAGGAAGATAACATTGAGGTTATATCTGCACTCAAGATTTTTAAAAGTTAATCTAAAACTATAGGTAGCTACGATATTCTACTTAGTATGTAATCTACTCATCGCATTCTTCACTAGTTTTGAAAAATTAAGGTTTGGTTCTAAATTCCTGCATGTAAATGGAAAGTAATACGCAATGGGTCCAATCTCAAATTCTGAATAACTTAGACTTGCTAAAGAAAGTGCGGTCCTAAAAATGCTCTGTCTTGACGGAAAGCAATAAGTGGTTATCCCTATCCAAAATAAAGAATAATTTTCTAAATACCATTGCCGACCACAATTAACTAGGATGAGGACGTTTGGTGGTCGATGATTTTCAAACGGGTAAGTTTATTTGTGTTTTAGAACATCAGAAAATACTGGAGGCCCAGTTTAAGGTTTCATGGAAAATGAATGTGCGGTAAGGACTGGAAGGAGAAGCATGGAAGAGGACGGTTACCGAATTGGAGACAAAATCCCAGTTCTGCATGAATTAACTTCAATAACTCCTAATTTATTTGAAATGATAAAAGTATTGCATAGGTGAAAGAGTTTGATCTGTAAATTGTGGATAACACAGCCAGCAGTAGCAGTTATGAATTGCCGCATAAAGAAGAACCTGCAGATTTCGAATAGATTCTTGAAGGTACACTGCATTTAGTATACGAGAAATTAACAGTGATTTCGGCGCTGATCTAACATTACCAGACAAATCATATACACAAAGAAGTAATTTGGTCCCTGAAAGTCAGGAAATTACTATCTTCATACCTACACTCAAGGGAGAAGAAAACAGAATTACCTTAACAGTGCAGGGGTGATATTATAAAATATGGTCAAAGGAGCCAAGAGAAAAGCACCCTACCGAGCTCCTGGATTAACCATTCTCTGTAAAATTCACGAGATTTGTGCATTTATTAGCATAGGACTGAAAGAATAAAATTATAATGCAGATTGTTTGAAAATGTGGACTTAGAAAAGATTTTTCCTTAGATGATCCGTTTACTTCATCCGATATACTCTCTACTAAAACTGCCAGCTCTTTACTGACGTTCTGTGTTCTTAAGAATATATTGAGTAAATAATTTATTTTCATTCTATAAAGATTTCTGGAGTCATTGACATGTTTGTAAAAAACAAATCAACAGTCTAGTCAGGCTGGATTCTATTATTCGAGGCTCGTCGTTCTTATGTTTATTCTCCGTACCAGCTACACATTTTGTGATTTATTTTATTATACTCTACACACAGAAACTGAAATTGCGTGCTAACACTGGAATCCCCTTCCTTTCTGGTCTTCTATTAGTAAAATTGAAGTAAAACAATAAGCGTATAGGATCACGGCTATAGTCCGATTTAACATTACATTTTAATGACCAGTTTGCAGATTCTAACTACTCATTATTGTCTTCAATTCCCCAAAATAGTTAAGGGGTCCTAGGTACCCGTAGAGGATTTAATGAATACTAAACCTTTTAAACACTCCTGTTTATACCATTCTGCTAAGTGATCCGGATCAATAGAAAAGAAACAAATTGGCCTGTACAGCAACAAGCCGATGCATCTGCATTTGATAATTGAAACATCGTAGTAGAATCTTGGGTACATGGACAGCCCTGTTGGTAAACCGGATGTACGTTACACCCTCTGGACCAAGCCCGGTGTCGCAGTACAAGTTGCAGACAAATTGAGTTTCACTAAGCGCCAGAGTGGTCTAACTCACGTTTTAGTTTTAACTTGGCAGCTTACGTTCGTAGTAGTTTCACTGAGTTGTAGCTGATGTTGAGGCGAAGAACTGTTATAAGAACTGCAGTCCGTAAAGGGCAAAATATGTGACCTTAATGGCAGCACAGAAATTGCAGAAACACTAGGACACATGCAGGAATATTTTAAGGATAACAGAAAACACATCATAAGGCTGTAATAAAACATGCTAGCCTACTTGTGAACATCTACATAACACTTAGGTACAACTTGATTTCCGTTTGTCTAAGTACTTCCGGCTTTGTTGTCCTCCGTGGTGTAGTGGTTATCTCTAGTTTCCATGGTCGATGATGATGATATGGGGGTTAAGGGCGCTAAACAGCTATGGTCATCAGCACCGTTTCCGTGGTCGCGGGTTCAAACCGGCGGAGGGCGATGGATTTTTTCGGGCGTAAAAATCCTTAGCATGGCTTCCTTCGGAAGGGAAGTAAAGCCGGTGGTCCCGTGTCGTAGATTTACGGCTCGTAAACGAACCTCAAGCCTGATAAACAGGCCTCTGAGCAAAATTACCGTCGTTCATGTCCAGTATAGAATGGTAGGCTAAGGACCACAACAGATAAAGAGCGCCCATAAATAAAACTCAATTACTTACTCCAGATTTAGCTGAAAACTCCTTCTTTGTGAATTCCTCTTTTGTTTATTGTTTCATTACTTTCTCTTACACATACTGAAAGCAGAAAGAGAAAGCATTGGTTCCACCCAAGAATTCGATATAGAGTTTTCACCGGAAACACATGTTTTGAGGTCTTCTAAATCCAAAAAGGAGCATTTTTAGAAAAGGGCCTGTGTGTATGTCTGTGAACAGTCTAACTAAAAATCGGATGTGTTACACTCACACGACTTTCTCTACTCTTGAAAAACTATTTTTACAAACGTTTATTCATCTACTACATGTTCTTGTAGGTCAAGGGTAACATGATTGGCTTTAAGCGATAGTCATTTCTTTTAAGAGCTGGTTACTATGTTGAGCATTCCATTCTCTTTGCTTGTTCAATACATAAAAAACGAATAACAAATTTTCATTTGAGAAAAAGTATAAAGTATTGGAAAATTCAAACACATAACAAGGAATATCTTGGAAATGGTTCGCTTCACAAAAAAAGTATATGATTTAAATTGTGTGTTTTAACGAGCTCTACATTTTTAGTATAATTTTTTTTCTATCTCTTGCGGTTTACCAGTTATGCAAAAACCATATAGAAAGAAAACGGTAAAAACGAAAAGTCGGATAAATAGCAAACTTGGTATTTAATTTCAGCATCTCTCAAAGATGTGACACAAAGATTTTCAAGTAAATTCCCCCACCCTAAGCTACTCCTTACTTGGAGTATGTTTCATTGTTTTTTTTTTCAAAAATATCCGAAACGAAATTGATTAAAATACCAGATGTTTTAGATATTTACGTGACAAACGAAATGCATGTATTGAATTTTCTGGGAATAGCCTGTGAAGTCGTATTCATTCGGAATGAGATTTGTATAATTTTGTGTAAGTGATAAACTATAATAGATAGACAAAACAATTTATTTCAAGCAATGTTTTAGACGTCATCCATTTCGTACGAATACGTTGCTCTCAGTTCGAATTAATCAATTACCATTTTTACTTTCTCCACTACGTATAGCAAGCAGGGGAAATATTGTATTCCAGCCAAAAATTCGATACCGAGGTCTCAACGGAAATACTTGTTTTGAGGCCCTCTGAATTAAAATAGGCACTTTTAGAAAAAGTTCCGTCTGTGTGCCTATGTGGATATGTGTCTGTGAACAGCATAACTCAAAAACGAAAAGTCAGATAAATACCAAACTTGGTATTTAGGTTCAGCATCTTACAAAGATGCCACACGAATATTTTGAAGAAAATTCCCCACCCCAAACTACCCTTTACATGGAACATTTTCGAATTTGTTTATTTTCTCAAAAATGGTTGTAACGATTTTAATTAAAACATTATATGTTTAAGATATTTTCATAACAAATGAAATATATGTCTTGAATTTTCTAGGAAGGTCCCCAAAAGTCCTCTTCATTGTGAATGGCTTTTGTAAAACAGGTAAACCATAAGAGATATATAAAAATTGTGTACATAAAAAATGTAGATCCCGTTAAAACACACAATTTACTTATATTACTTTTTGTGGAGTGAATAGTTTCCGAGATATTCTTTGTTATTTGTTTTTAATTTTCCAATACTTACTTTTTCTCAAATGCGAATTCATTGTTCCTTTTTTTATGTCCTGGACATACAAAGAGAATGGAATGCTCCACATAGCAACCAGCTCTTTAAAGGTTTGACTGTCGCTTAAAGCCTAGCATATTCCCCTTGCACCTACAAGAAAATTAGCAGTAAGATACTTTCTGCGAATGTTTATCTCGATTAACATGAAGTAGATGGAGAATAAGCTTTTGTAAAATTAGTTTGTACAAGACTAGAGAAAGTAAGTAGTTGCCTTTCAGTTTTTCTCATGATGTAATGAAAAGAGTATGAAATTTCAACGATAGCATAATATCAAGATTAAAAATCCCTCAGCCTCCTGCATTCCCTTTGTACGTGCAACAAAATACGTAATGAAATCTTTTTGTAAACGTTTGTCTCAGTTAACATGAAGTAAATGGAATAATAAGCTTTTGTAAGAATAGTTTGTAGAAGTAATACAAACATAAGAAGTAGTGATTAGAGAAAGACATGTGAAAGTAACACAGATTTCTTTTTTTATGCTCGCCAGTGGCAATTAATGTTTTAATATGTTGCTGGATTTGATTTATTCTGTACTTTAGTAAATACAAGTACAGAACAATATGTTGAATCAGACAATTGTTTCAAAGGCCGGTGTTATGACCCGGCTGCATTTGTAGCTCGAGTAGAGATTGAAGGGGGATCAGCCCAATGTTTGACTGAAAACAAAGAAAAGTATTTTTAATCTAAGTATTCATATAAAGTCAAGAAAGTTAGAATTCATGTTAGAGTTAGCAGTAATTTTAAAAGGGTTTATAAATCGTAATTTTTGTACTGGATCGGTCGGAATGGACCGTTTGTCTAGCCACCTGATCACTCCAATTGATTTCTTTGAGTATAGCCATACGAAGCCTATAATTTGTGAAACTCCTTTGATTTCAAAAGCCTTGCAGTATACACAGTCATCACAAAAGCTGAAATTGGAGAAATGCCTGGCATCTCTGAACGAGTACGACAGAGTGCCTTCTTTGCAGGAAGGCAATGCATCTGCGTTCCGAAAGTTCGAACTGCCAAATTAGTACTGTGTTGCTTTTCTGTATTTTAAGCGAAATATTAATTATTTCCATATTAACTTAATTATCACAGAGCTAACTAGCTGTTTCCTTTCCTTTAAGGTCGCCCTATTTAATGAACCTAAAATAATGTTGCACAGAAAAGTGACACGCCAGGAGGTTCTTAGCAAAAAGCATTTTAAAAACGGTTGCTTATCCAATCCCAAAGTATGTCGACCTAATTTAAAGTTAATTTATGTCAAAATTTCAGTCTAGCAGTACCATTAGGTGCGAAGTCAAATCTAAAAACTAAACAGTCTTGTAGCATACGCAATGTCGTCGTTTCATGTTTGGAAGTTCAACTTATTCTAGTGCCATATATGAAACACATAAATGCTATAAAATTAGCATACATTCAAAATGTCGTTTCCTAAAACAATGTTCACCTTTGTTAACCATTCAAAGGTTCTTTTACGTAATAAAATTACAATGCTGGTACTTTCGTAGTAGGTAAAGATAGTATTGCACTCAAACCAAAAATTCGACATTAGGTCTTTACCGGAAATACATGGTTTGAGGACCCCTGAATCCAAAATAAGAAAAAGCATTTTTAGAAAAAGGTCCATGTGAGTGTAGGTATGTATCTGTGAACAGCATAATCCAGAAATAAAAGTAACAATGCCCTATCAATACCATATCTCCTTGGTATTTAGGTTCAGCATCTTCCACTAATGCGACACAAAGATTTTCAAGAAGATTCCCCCACACCAAAACTACCCTTTACATAAACCGAACGGAATGACTCAGGTGATTGCGTCTGTGTCCCTCATTCGGGGGGTCCCTGGATCGATCCCCGGCGGTCGCCCACTCTGGCCCATGGGTTTTTCGTGATTTCCCCAGGTCGCCAGGTGAATGCTGGGCTGGTTGATATTCTACCACGATTCCCCTTCCTCTCATTTCCTGTACCCATCATCTTCCTTGTCATCTGTTTCAGGGTTGCAGGACCAGGCGACGATGTACGGCGGGTTGCGGCTGGGCGGTGGCTTGCGCATTGGCGTTGTTCTTCCCTGGCGTCGTTGCGATACCGCTTAGTTTGGTCTCTCCTCAGAGTGGGGCCCCGCCCCGCGATACCATGGAGATTGGTGGCTTGTGGGCAGGGACCGTGCGGAGTCAGATGTGTTCCATCTGTAAACGTTAGGGAACCCGTCTCCATGCTTTCGCCCGTCGTTATCCGGATCTGGTCGCCTTTCGGGTCTCTCCCCTCATCCCTCCATCCCAGGGATCAAGTTGGAAGCACAATGGCCGCTTTGCCCGGGTTCCTGGGCCCCTCAGTGATGCATACTTTTACTTTTACCATTACCCTTTACATGAAAGATTTTTCGACATTTTCGATTTTCTCTAAAATTAGCTTTAACGTTTGTTATTAAAATACCACACGTTTAAGATATTGCAATGAGAAATAAAATGTATATCTTGGAATCGCCTGTGAAACCCTCTTCATTCGGAAGGCATTTTGTATAATTATATATTACTAGCAACCATAAGAGATAGATAACAACGTACAGCACAAAAAATTGTAGATCTCTTTAAAACCTACATTTCATTTTTAATAATTTTTTGCGACATCAGACATTTCTGAGATGTCCGTTGTTATTGGTTTGAATTTTCAATAAATACTGCCGCTTTTCAGTTGTTTCTCCGATGTTTTGGAAAATATATGGATTTCTAGGCCAGCATATAGTGAACCGCTTTTAAACACCTGACTATCGCTTCTGTTTCCTCTATTTCCCTTGTACCTACACTAAATGTGTTGTTAATCTGCTTCTGCAAAGGTTTATGTCGGTTAACATAAAACAGAAAAATCTTATGTGATACATTCACACGACTTTCTCTAGCTGTATCGCTTATTTGTGGATATACAAATTATTATTTCCAGTTTTACTTTCATCTTAATCGAGATAAACTTTTCCGTAAACAGCTACCTAACACATTTCGTTATGGATGCAAAGGGAATAGCGAGTCAAATGTTTAAGAACTGTACACTATGTACTGGTCTTAAAATTCCATGCTCTGCATGCTAATGCGATGAACTGAATATCAAAAGAACTTGAAAAGAATGACACAGTATTGAACAATTCGAACCATTAATAACTGATATCTCGGAAATGGCTTAATGCCACAATAAAGTTATTTGATATAAATTGTGTGTTTTAAAGAGATTTAGATTTATTGTGTAGTACGTTTTCGTATATCGCTTAACATTTATCATTTATACAAGATTATATCAAATTCATTCCGAATGAACTGGGCTTCATAGGCTATTCCAAGAAAATTCAGGATATACATTTATTTGTAATGTAAATATCTTTAATATATGGTATTTTAATCAAAATCGTTAGAGCCATTTTTTTAGAAAATAAAAGTTTTCGAAAAATGCCCCATGTAAAGGAATAGTTTGGGTTGGGAGATTTTCTTGAAAATCTTCGTGTCGCATCTTTGGAAGGTACTGAACCTAAATAGCAAGTTTGGTATTTATCCTACTTTTCGTTTTTAATTTATGCTATTCATAGACACACAGGCACGCTGACACACAGACAGACAGGCACACAGACACACGCACATACACGGATCTTCTTCTAGAAATGTTTTTTTTATTCAGGGTGCCTCAAAACATGTGTTTACGGTAAAATCTCGATATCGAATTTTTTTGGGTGGAATGCCATATGTCCCCTACTTACTCTACGTAGTAGAGAAAGTAATAAACAATAGTAGGTAGAGAAATACATGTAAATATAATACATAGGATGTTATTCGTTTTTCTCTGGTTGAAGTTCTCTGGTTTTCCAGTTGATTTATGGCTTTGGAATGGTAGGTATACCATTTCGATACTTTTTAGAAAAGGAACTATATGTGTGTATGTGTGTGTGTGTGTGTGTGAGAGAGAGAGAGAGAGAGAGAGAGAGAGAGAGAACAAGGATGAATACCAACTTTGCACTTCAGTCAGGCACACCCAGGGGAAGATTTTCGGGAAATTCCATTAACTCCAAACTACGATTTACATAGAAAACTGACTTCATTTTTCGCTTTCCCAAAAATGACTCCATTTCTTAAACCCCGTGCCCCTTATTTAACACTACTTCCTCTCTCTATTTTAGATACTCTCCTAAGTGGCTACAGTAACTGAACCAAATGTAAAGGGTTGAGCTCTTGATTTTCTGTGTTTAATGAGTAATATGTAACCATTATAAACATACGTATTTTTAACCAAAACCCGTTATGCAATTAAATAATAAATACTAAATAGGCTTGTGTAATTTGCGTTTTATACGTTTTTACAGAACTAAAATTAATTTAATTCCTTTCAGCACTCATTTAAACATAGCATGAAATAACAGTTTATAGAATCACGTCATAAGAGCGTGTGGTCAACCCATTTTTCACAGGCGCAGCAGCCTCTTCTGTGATAACCACACAAAAGTACGGCAGTGAAATCTAAGCAAAAATTTCATTCAACTGACAAAAAACTTCTTTCAGCTTTCTGTATTGGGAGAACGGACTTCCAGTCATCCTCCATCCCGTAAAGAAAGAAAGAATGAACGACAGCATTAATGCAATTTTCCCTCCCTAATGTCACGTGTCATACCGATCTGATATGTAACATTCGTGATTTCCCTAAAGAAACCATTTATTTTCATACACATTCTATAAATTAGTCATAAAATTGTATTTTTATATCTACCTCCTATGATATTTAAAACTCTGTGCTGAATTTAAGCCATGCTGTTAAATACGTTTCAACGAGAGTGAATAGCGCCACAAATGGCTATTTGCAGAGAATTCAAGGTATAAAATTTATTTATCTCGTTGCCTTACACGATGTTTCAATCAAAACTGTTAGTCATTTTTGGGAACATAAAAGATCAATAACATTTTTGCATTTAAAAGATTTGTTTGTGTAGGGGGAACTTCCTCTAAATATCCGTCTTGCACGCGAGCGCGCAAACACTCAAATACACACACACGCAGGCGCTCGCGCGTAGGTGCCTAAAGGGATTTTTATTCATTTATTTTTTAATACAAATACCTACATTAAAAATGTAACGAGTATTAGCGCTATAAGAATACAGTAACGTTTTGGTGAATCATAAACCAATGTATATGATTACGCCTAAAGAGGTAGAAAACATAAATGAATAACACATAGTGACCCTATATGGGTTGGTGGATCGAGCTGGATGCCTCAGGCGGTAACGTCTGTGGCACATATTTGGGGTTCGATCCCCGGTTAAATTAAATTGAGTTTTATTTATGGACGCTCTTTAACTACTATGGTCCTTAGCGTCCCATTCTATATTGGGCGTGAAAGACGGTAATTTTGCTCAGAGGCCTCTTTATCAGGCTTGAGGTTCTTTTACGTGCTGTAAATCTACGACACGGGACCACCAGCTTTACTTCCCTTCCGAAGGAAGCCATGCTAAGGATTTTTACGCCCGAAAAAATCCATCGCCTTCCACTGGGTTTGAACTCGCAACCTCGGGAACTAGAGGCTAGCATGGTAATCATTACACCACGGAGGACGACTCGATCCCCGGTGACCGCCCACTCTGACCCATGCATTTTTTCGGGGTTTTCTCGGGTCATCAGATGAATGCTGGAGTGATTTCTTTCACCCCCCCCGAATTTCTATCCCTCCATTTCGTTCCATGTATCATTTCATTCATTCCTCACCCCATTAGGTCTTTTAGGGTTGGAAGTGTCGACGGTGGTGTTTCGGTGCAGCGTGACAGTGGAAAGGGATGAGCTCTGTGAACTTTCTCCTCGGCCTTCGGCTTGTTGCCGGGGTATAAGACCGTCCCCGAGGGAAGCGTTGGACCATGTGTGGGGCGGGGTCCCGGTCTGCCTATCCAACCGCCGAGGCATCTATAAGGAAACTGTAGGGAACCTGCCATTACTGTGTCATCACTCTTGGTTCCGGCCGCCCAGTGTTTCCCTTCACCTCATCCTTCTCTCCTGGGGCACCCCTTCGTGGAGCGTCAGTATAATATCCTCATTCCTAATATATTTATCCACAGTAAATAATAGAGAAATTCAGGATTACTTTTGCAGATGATTTAGTGGTAGGTTCTATTTCAGTAGGAGGTCTAACAAAAGTGTTGCATATCATATATTCATTTTGTAAGAAATGGGGATTAAGAATAAATCTTAAAAAATCAAAGATAATGGTAGTTAAAAAGAGCTATAAATTAAAGGAAGAGGAAAAGTGGTATGTGGAAGGGGAAGATTTGCAAATAGTAAACAAGTTTGATTATTTGGGAGTGAGAATAAGTAGTAATGGGAGATGGAATGATCACAGGATAAGTGTCTTAGCTAAGGGAATATTAGCAATGACTGCTATAAGAATATGCTTAAAGAAAATCCCAGATATGCAAATTAAATGGTTGGAAAGGGTTTACAAAGCTGTAGTTGAAACAAAAGTGGTCTATGGATCAGAGATTTGGGGAAGTGACAAAGGATGGGAGATGATTGATAAAGTACATAGATCGTTCTGTAAATGGATGCTAGGTTTATCTATTTCATCACTTAATGGAGCAGCAATGTTGGAGTTGGGAAGAGTAGGTAGCAAGGGCATGATAGTAGAAAAGATACTTAAATATTGGCATAGATTGAAATCATTGGACGAGCATAATATCTTGAAGCAATGTTTAATAATACAAGAAAAATCCAATAATGGGATGAACTGGGCTCAAGGAATAAGGAGAATTTTACAGGAAATGGGAATGGGTAACTTATGGGATGAGAGAGAGAGAGAGGGGTTAGTTAAAGATTTCTGGAAAGAAGTGAAGAACAGAGTAGAAGATATAGAGAAACAAGAATTATTTCAAAGTCTGGAAGGAAAGAAAAGTTTGGAACTATATAGACAATTAAAGGTGGACTGGGGAAGGGAGAAGTATGTGGATGTAGGTAATAAGTTAGTGAGAGAAGGGTGGGCCTGGTCTAAATTAAGTGCACATAGGCTAAGGGGAGATAGGCAGGGAGCGAATTTGGATAGATGTCCTCTTTGTGGAGAGGCAGAAAATGATTTGCATTATGTAATTGAATGTGAAGAAACTAAGTTGTGGAGAGATTAGTTTTTACCTAAAGAATAGGAGAATGTTAACAAAGAAGTATTAAAAGTTATGATAATGAAAATACAAAAGGAGAGAGATATAAAAAGAACAGGGGAATGAATATATGGGGAGAGTAAGAGAAAATGGTTTAGAAAAATAAAGAAATATGAATTTGTTATGACCCACCATGCATAAATAACCACGGTGTTAAAATGTATGATGTATCAAAAAAAGAAAAAATAGCAACTCAAAGTAATGTATTAAAATTTGTAAGAATTTTGTATAGCATTATGGAAATAAAAATACAAAATACAAATCGGTGCCGAACCCCCTCCGTTTCACAATCCAATCCCAATCCAATGGGTTGGCGGCGGATCCTATGAAGAGAATGAATATGTAAATGACATTGGAAATTGTGTGTAAGTTTGAAGTACGCCCAACCGTATAAAGATGAGCTAATCAAATGTAGTTATTGCGCATTGGTTTATAACACGATTTACTTCGATTGAAATTTCTCCCTACCGCATGTAATCAGCAGTAAACTTCTAGTTGCAGTTTGCGAAACGCATTAAGTTTAGGAAACGTGACGCGTATTGCCTAGTACCCATTTATCTTTTCTAAGCGGTATTTGAATTTTAGCAGGGGATTTTGCCTGTTATTTTCCAAAGCAGATTATGCAAAAAGCATGAGATGTTTAATACGTTCTTGTGGAATGATTATGTGCTCCTTTAAACAATAACTACCTCCATGTCTGTGATTCAGATGGAAGAAAAACAGCATTGAGCATCACATTATTTGTCTTTAGAATGAACGTTTCGGCTTCCGCACCCTTACAATCATCCATTCTTTGGTTACGCCTATAGGTTACTTCACTTAAGAAATTTCTGCATTTGATGATCAGGTTTGCAGGAGTTCAAAGAGGCCAGCTAACGGGCATGAAGAATCAACAGTATAAACAAGTGAACGGTTCCTCTATATGCCATTCTTGCATGTAAGCTTTAAGGACTTCATCTCTTGCAGGATTCATTACGATACTCCCAAATACGGAGCCGGATCGCCATTTGTCTATCTCTCATTATTATAACAACCATAATGTATGAGATCACTTTTTGTTTGCGTCTTCCATCTTCCGTAATAATGACGGCAGCAGATGACGTCAGGGAGATCAAGTCTTGTTATGGTTTGTGGAAGAATCAGTTCGACACCCTACTGTGCTTCTCAGTGACGGCTCATCGGAAAAGAAAGAGATTCTCGTAAGTTATAAGTTATCTAACTGAACAAAACACGTATGTTTCTGATCTGTGGCAGTCCTTTGTGCAAAATACTTCTTAGGAAACTTGCTGCCATATTTATTAATTTGATGAGTATAGTTAATTTCAACATTTTATAGTTAATTTTAACTCTATTGATAAACTAGATACAGTATTCGTAAATTTCTATAGTGCCGGAGAACTCTCCCGGGTTCCATATCCGTCTGGAAATCTTTTCTGACCTAAATATAAAAATCTGATCAGCCCTCCGTGAGATGTTGTACAATCCATCCAGCTATCATTTTCAAGATCTCGGTTTCGAGTCCTAAGTTTACAATGGAAACTTTTTCTTGCATAGAAACTTTTCCAGTACCTATTAGGTTGGGTGTATTCCGGTTTAAGGCCTCCTTTAGTGTAGCATTCCCATATCCTCCGTAACTCCAATCTACCCTGTTAGCGCAACTACGCCAGGCCCCACTAATGCAAGCGATTTTGTGTCGCGCGACGAAGAAAGACGCTACACAGTAGAATTTGAATGGTCTATTTATGCATGCGATGTGATTGTCGTAGTGCGCTGTGTACTGTTGGGGATATCAGCTTTATAAGCCCGTTTCCATTTTTAGTTCGACAGCAAGTAAGGATCCCTGTGTGTTGTACTATTGATACAAACTCTTAACTCGAAGAAAACAGACTAAAACGACTTGGAGTGTACCTATTATAAACAGTGCAAGGCACATGTCCAGTGCGTTTAGAGAAGATGGTGATAAATTTAGTTTTCTGAGGAGACATTCCAATTTGAACACCTAGCTCGAATTACTTCAATAAAATATTCCCTATCTATACTTGATAAAAGTCTGAACGACGATAATCATATTACTCCCAAAGTGACAGCACTGACCAGTGTCTCGCTAATAATACGGCAACGCGACGTGCATAAATAGCGTGTATGTACACATGTACATCCAGGTCATGCGATTGCCGTGTGTGTCGCACGAACTGAAAGACCACGCCATGTGTTTTTAAGTTCGCGCGACTGTCGCGTGGCGTGGAATAAATGCTTCCATTGTACACTCGGACCGCGTCGCACCCGTCGCGCGACAGAAAATAGCTGAGTGAATGAGGCCTTACAGGACGCCCGATCTAAGAAGTTGGCTACAACCTGCCACGCTAGTGGAGAAGTTCAAGAACATGCTGGCATTGAAAGTATTGTACCTAAGCTATAATCTATTCCAATTTCAACCCAATGCTTCCTAGGTCTTCCCAAACGTGATTTTCTTCCTTGTTCAATCATCATCCTTTCGAAGAATTTGGATATTCTTTCTATCTATATACTTCTTTCAGTTCGGTCAATAAATTTCTAATTTATGTGCTGATTTTAGGTTATGATTGACAGAAGTATTAATAACTGTGAGGTTCTAATCATTATATAATAAAGTGAGTCGTTACGTTTTTAATTCACATCACAGCCTTTCAGCTGAAGATGGGAGAAAGACACCTCCCGAAAAACCTACTCAATAAAATAAACTCAAGCGCAGATGTGATCTGAATTAAAAACGTAGCGACTCACCTTATTACATTATGTGCTGATATTTATTTTTGCAAGATCCAACCTAATTCATTTCTAAACTCTTAACTAACCATAAAGATTTCATTTTAGCTGCTATTATTTTGTAAGTTTGCAGGAATCGTATGAGCGTGCGCGCTGGCGCCTATATGTGTGCATACCAGGTGGCGCAACCGCGCCGTATTTGACGTGTGCAGATAACCCTCATGCGTTAAAAGAATTGTGGAACTCAACGGTCAGTGGGTTAGTGGGAAAGGTCAGTGGGAAGCTGGCGCATCAGCGCCCTACTAGCACCACCACGACCACGACGACGACGACGACTACTACTACTACTACTACTACTACTACTACTACTACTACTACTACTACTACTACTACTACGACTGCTACTGCTACTACTATACTACTACACGGTTCTCAGAAACGTCCATATGGATACACGGTGACGGTTGAAACATAATAGTAACAATAACATTTATAACAGCAAGCGAAAAAATTGTAGTGAAACACTGCGTTCTCTCATGTTTGTTGCTTACAGTCCGTAATGTTAGATAAGAACAGTGTAAACACAATTAAGAATATAGCTATAGACGGATACGGATAGGTCAAATAAAGAGACATTTTAATTATTTGTCAGTGTAAACAGTAAGTTTATATTCCCTCGAAAATACAGCCGGTGCAATTGAAGTATAACACATTCTAAGACCTATTTGGTCTATTTTTATCTATGGCATACTCAATTGCAAACCTGGGAAGTGCCTCTCAATGAACAGATCCCCCATCGTCTTTGCTAATAAGCAAGAGGAGTAAGACGAAACTCGGCTGCCCCCATAGCTCAGTCGGTAGAGCACCTGCCTGCTGTGCGAGGGGTCCCGGGTTTGATTCCAGGCTGTGGTGTGGGAATTTTTCTCTAACCAAGATTATTCCCTATCCTGTCCAGATTTTGGAAGTATGAATGAGAGTGTGAATATGTGGTGATCTAATGATAAAGGCCCAAAGTTTACTAGAAACCCAAAGATAAGCGAATAAGAGATAACACCGTTGCCTATGGGCAGGAATATGTACCAAAGGAAAGGCCACTCACGCTAATTTGCCAGTTCCCCTCTGACCTGTGTTTATTTGGAATTGCCCCGTTGAGATATGCAACTCTTTTAACGTAAAAGAAATATCTACACACTTGAAATACGGTATGGTTGGGCCACCTGGTATATTAAACCTTTCCGTTTTAATATTGAATCTTCTAGCGTACTTTGATAGGTCGACTTCTATTCTTTTGTTCCTTGTGGCCATCATATATCGACTTCCTTTTTACTTTCTCTACAACGTACCTAAGTAGGAGAGAAGGTATTCCATTCCATCCAAAACTTCGATATCGAGATTTCATCGGAAATGCGTGTTTTCAGGGTCCCTGAATAAAGAAAATAATTTTTTTTAGGAGACTGTCCGTGTGTATGTGTGTATCTGTGTGTGTGTGAGTGTGTATGTGTGTGTGTGTGTGTGTGTGTGTGTGTGTGTGAACAGAATAACTCAAAACGAAAAGTGGATAATTACAAACTTAGTATTTAGGTTCAGTACTTTCCAAAGCTGCGACACGAAGATTTTCAAGAAAATCCCCACCCCAAACTACCCTTTAAATGGAACAATTTTCGAAATTTTAGCTTTTATAAAAATAATTCTAACGATTTTGATGAAAATACCATATATTAAAGATATTTGCATGACGAATAAAGCGCATATTTTGAATTTTCTGGAAATAGCTATGAAGACTTCTTCATTCGGAAAGAATTTTGTATAACCTTGTATAAGTGGTAAACGTTAAGCGATAGTCGTAAACGCACTACACAAGACGCACTACATGTGTTTTAAAATACACAATTTATTTTTAAAAAGTTTTTTCTGTGGCATAAGCCATTTCTGAGATATCCGTCATTAGTTGTTCGAATTGTTCATCACTTCATCATGTTCTTGAACTCCTCTCAACATTCAGTTGTTTCTCGTGATTGTATGGAAACGGTATGTCATTTAAAGGCTCTCCAGTTCTTAAATATTTGATTGTCACTGTTCTCATTGCATCTATAACGAAATATGTAATGTAACTATTTCTACAAAGGTTTATTTGGATTAAAATAGAATAGATAGAAAAATAGTATTTAGTAAGAATAATTTGTATTCTCACTAATAAAGATATAGGGTAGAGAAATTTATGTGAATGTATCACATACTTTTCTAACATGACTATTCTCTCATACTGCATATTAGAAGATGTGTATTAATGCGGTACTGCTAACTAAAACGTGTTTGTACAGTTATTTATAACAATTTGCACGAAGTTAATAGGAAAATGACCTTTTTATGAACTGTTTGTACAATTCTGAGAAATGGTCGTGTTTTAAGGTATTGTTTTACTATTTTGCAGTGAATATACAAAAATATATTTAATATGTAGTTCTCTAAAAGAAGGTTGGTTGTAAGCTATGGGTAGATATCACGAGCTTTGTTCTTTCTGTTGCAGGGGTCTATTCGCTTCTGTAAGAAGGTGCAGATCAAGAGAAACGGGTCAACTATTCGCAGCGAAGTTCGCCAGTCGCACTCGTTACGGAGAGGATTGCAGTGCCGAAATACACCACGAGATAGCTCTGCTGTCACTATGCTCTCCCTCTCCGAGAATAATACGCCTGCACGACGTTTTCGAAACCCAGACCGAGATCATCATAGTTTTGGAGTTGTGAGTATCTAACACAGGTGGTCATTGGGATAGTTATTATAAGATCATTCCGATTCTGGTCAGGATGATCAGCACTACACCACAAGGATCCATCAGGGTAAAACCGTCCTATGGAAATACGTTTTTATCCATGACCGTGTCTTAAACTTACTTATACATTCGTTTGGGTGAAATCTGTTCCTATGTTTTCCTGTTCCTCTGATGAAGCGTGCTTCAAATTTTGGAGACGAGAACTGTGATAATAAGGGTACAATGAATCGCACAAATGTGATAAATGGGGGATGTGTATCCTTTTCCCTCGTAATTAAGGTGTCCCACATGGAAAGTGCACCAAACCTAACATTTCTATAACTTTTTTTTTTCTCGTGAACTATGCATTTTGTATCCATTAACACTTCCACATATTTATATCTATAATTTATCATCAATAAACCGAGCGGGACGGTTCAGGCCGTAAGGTCTATGGCCCGCATTCGGGAGGTCGTGAGCGGCCAACCTTTCTGACCCATGGTTTTTTTCGGGGTTTCCTCGGGTCGCTAGGCGAATGCTGGGAACGTTCATTACATCCCCGAGTTTCCTGTCCCTTCATTTCACTTCCATTCTCATTTCTTTCACCATTCATTGCTTAGTCTGTTTCAGGGTTGAAAGAACCGGAGGAATCTCGGCGTTGCATGGCAGGGGAAAACTATGTAACCCTTTGTCCCTCGGAATGGTGGCGGTCTCCGAGTCCCGGGCTTCCCAGTGGGATGTGCAAGCTTGCTGGCGAGAGGGGAGCCGGTTGCACTAGCTGCCATCCGGGGAGTTTCAATCTGTAGAAGATAGGGACCCTGCCCTTTGCCCTGTCATGCTTCCTGGTCCGGCCGCTCTCTGCTCTCACCTCACCCCTCCCCATCGGGGCACCCTGTCAGGGGCTTAGGCACAAAAGATCTTGTAGGTCAAGGGGCTAAGTCCCCTTCCGTACCTAGTTCTACTTCTACTCCTATCATCAAGAATAATATTTTGATGGTAACCAAATCAAGGTATTTATGCTAAATACTGGCCTTAAAATGTCATACTCTTCCCATACAATCGCGAGAAACAACTGAAAATCGATGGGACTTTGGCTAAGTATTGAACAATTCGCACCATTTTTAACCGATATCTCGGAAATGGCGGATGCCACAAGAAATCTATTTGTAATAACTCGCGTATTTTAAATACAACTACATTTTTTGTAAAGTACGCCATTCGCTTAACGTTTACCAGTTACACAATGTTTTACTAACTTCCTTAAGAATGAAGTGGCCTTCACAGGCTATTCCCAGAAAATTCACCATATACGTTTTATTTATCATGTAAATATCCTTAACATATGCCGTTTTAATCAAAATCGTTGGAGTCAATTTTAGAAAATAAAAAATTTCAAAAAATGTTCCATGTAAAGGGTAGTTTAGAGCGAGAGAATTTCCTTTTTATAAACGGTCATTCTAAAATTGGTTTTCTTATATTCAGGGTGCTCAAATAGTGTACTTCCGGTGAATTTCGGTATTGCTTTTTACTTTCTCTACTACGTATAGTAAGTAGGGGAAGTATTGTATTCCACCCAAAATTTCGATACCGAGATTTCACCGGAAATACATGTTTTGAGACTCACTGAATCCAAAAAAAGCATTTTTGGAAACATGTCCGTGTGTGTGTCTGTCTGTCTGTGTGTCTGTGAACAGCATAACTCAAAAACGAAGAGTCGGATAAACACCAAACTTGGTATTTAGGTTCAGTATCTTTCAGAGATGCGACACGAAGGTTTTCAAGAAAATCCCCCCACCCCAGACTACCCTTTACATGGAACATTTTTCGAAAATTTTAATTTTCTCAAAAACGGCTCTAACGATTTTGATTACAATATCATATGTTTAAGATATTGTCATGACAAATAAAATGTATATCTCGAATTTTCTGGGAATGTCTCCAAAAGTATTCTTCGTTATGAACGACTTTTTCATAACTGGTAAACCATAAGAGATAGACAAAATTTTACTACACGAAAAATGTAGATCGCGTTAAAATACACAATTTATGTCATATACATTTCTTTTGTTGAGTGAACCGTTTGCGAGATATTGCTTGTTATTCCCTTAAATTTTCCAATACTTATACTTTTTCTCAAATTCGTTATTCTTTTTTTTGTCCTGGACATGCAAAGAGAATGGAATGCGCCACATAGCAACCAGCGTTAAAATATTTGACTATCGCTTAAAACCTACCATATTCCCCTTGCATCTACAAGAAAATTATCAATAAGATTGACATCTCGATATCTCCATTAACATGAAGCATATGGAGAATAAGCGTTTGTAAAAATAGTTTGTACAAGAGTAGAGAAAGTCATGTGAGTGTAACACATCAGATTTTTTTTAGTAGATGCAGCACCTTCTCTACCTACTATGTACGTGGTAGAGAAAGTAATAAGAGAGATCGCAAACTTTCAAATAACATGATACATTTGGTGACACATTTGCATTTGGTAAAGTATGCTACTAGAATTTTTGTCTATCTTAAGAAAAACAAACTGTGTATTTTAATGAACACTGCTATTTCCCTGCAGCTTTTGTCGATCTTAATGTTTTCCCAACTAGATATAATTATACCTATAAAATTCAATCCAAAATTCAATTTCATTCTTCATTTCAATGTCTCAAACATAGTTTATCGTAACCAAACCTTTTGGAGCCATAACGGAACATTTTCCATGGCAATTCTGTGAAAATCTTCCTCTTATATCCTTGAAAGGAATCCAACGTTTACTTTTTGAGTTTTCCTGTTCTCTCTCTCTCTCTCTCTCTCACACACACACACACATTGTTGTCCTCCGTGGGCTAGTGGTACCGTGCTAGCCTCTAGTTCCCAAGGTCGCGGGTTCAAACCCGGCGGAGGGCGATGGATTTTTTGGGCGTAAAAATCCTTAGCATGGCTTCCTTCAGAAGGGAAGTAAAGCCGGTGGTCCCGTGTCGTAGATTTACGGCACGTAAAAGAACCTCAAGCCTGATAAAGAGGCCTCTGAGCAAAATTTCCGGTCTTTCACGCCCAATATAGAATGGGACGCTAACAACCATAGTAGTTGAAGATTGTCCATAAATAAAACTCAATTTAATTTCACACACACACACACATACACACACACACACTCGCGCGCGCGCACATTTTCCTAAAAAACCTTCCTGGCATTCGGGGACCTCAAAACATGTTTCTACTGAAATCTCAATACCGAAATTATTGGTAGAATACAATAATTCTTCTACCTACCTTATATAAGCGGCAGAGAAAGTAAAATTATAGCATGTAACAAACGTTACACTTGTAAATGTATTAAACTGAAGCTTTAATGATTTAATCCAACAGAAAACATTGTAACTACTAGGGAACTGTGAGATGAAACAATTAAAATGTTAAGCAAAGAAACAGCTAAGCGGGGAACATTAAAGGCACCTTTTTATTAAAACTTAATTGCAACATCAAAAAACGCTGAATCTGGCAACGTTTTAATGGCGTGAACACCGTGTCTTGCCAACAAAGAAACGACGAGAATATTAAAATGCGATGTGGGATTTGAAATTTATATGTGTGCTGATTAATAATTTTCCTTAACGAGTACCGCCAACCTAACCATTTCGGCAGTCGCGGAAGAAGTTGGGTTCCAAGGACAAGGTAGTATAGGCCATCTTCGGCTCCCCACGCGAAAACCTTATCTGGCGGAGTTGTGTTAGATGTGAATCCCCTGGGGTTCAGTATTTGTTTTACTTCTGGTCTCTCGACACCCACATGCACAACCTGTTCTCTTACCCACCAACACACCATGTCCTTCACTGATCACGTGGAGCAGAATGACATTGGGAATATCATTTCTGAGGAGAAGATGTGAATGTCATCTGAACCACGCAATATTAAAGCTCTTTTGGTGAATAGTAGGTCAGCCACTTGCGCTATCACATCCAAGTAATCAACAAACAATCAAATTGTAAGGACAGTGTAATAATTCTCTACTCCTCTGGCAATTATTTTGCATTCCTCGGAAATAAATGGAACTTTTACACCAAGAGACATTCAGCTAATTTCTCTACATCGCTGTAACTCTGAATGTAATAATGCACATCTGAAACTTGTAATAAAATCCTACAAGGAAAGAGCGGAAGCTTAGCATAATTGGAATTAATGCAATATCTACTGGTACCATCACAGACGGTCCTGCGCGGTGGCCCTGTGGGCTAGAGCATGGAGGTCTGGTTCCCGGCCCGGATTCGACCCCACTCATGGGGGTGCGGTTTTTAAACCCCGAGTATAATTATGACCGGTGCCCACTCAGCATCGTGAGGAAAATGAGAAGCTGCGATAGACAGCGATCGGTACGGAGGCCAATATTCTGGCTGGGGGATGTGTGATGTTGGCCACATCACCTCCCGTATCGGTTGAACGATCGCCTACCTCTGCCGTGGGCGTAAGGCCGGCAAGCGGGTTGGCAGGTCTAGGCCTCTCATGGCCTGTAGCACCACGGACTTATTATTTCATCATCAGTGACACTCTCACCGTGGCGAAACCAGCAAGGTTTTGTTTGCCGATGAGGCAGAATATTGGGCACTTTTAGAAGAAAGAAACATAAAACGCATATCATCATCATTTCCACTACCTTTTATGTGAGCTGAAAACTTTTCATGGGCACCATGGAGGTTAGATCTGATAGTAAAAGGCCCCTGCCGATTAAATCCTTATTGCTTTATCCTCCTAAACGAAGCCATTATAGGTGTCGTATAACCTCGGTTAGAAGATTTGCTCTTTTTAATCATCGGTCTCTTCTTTGCGTTCGTTTTTGACTTTCTCTACTAAGTATAGTAAATAGAGGAAGTATTGCATTCCACCCAAAAATTTGATATCGAGATTTCACCGGAAATACATGTTTTGAGGCCCCCAAATCCAAAAAGAAGTATTTTTATAAAAAAGTTCGTGTGTGTGTGTCTGAGCATAACTCAAAAACGAAAAGTCGGATAAATACCAAACTTGCACCCCCTCTGTGTGTGGCAGGGTCCTCGGTCTGCCTATCCGTCTGCCGGGATGTCTACTTCTGGAAACCTAGAGACCCCCGTCATTGCTATATCGTCGCGCCTGGATCCGGGCGCCCGGTGTCTCCTCTCGCCTACTCTTTCCTCTCGGGGACGCCCCCTCGTGGGGTACATTATCCCCTCTGGACAGGTGCCGAGTCCCCTCGGTTCAGGAAGATAAGATATGCTTAAATGAAGAATAACTGCATCCATTCTTGCAAAAGAAAGCAAAAATAAGAGCTGCAATAACTCCTAATATTAATAGACCTCTTTATTAGAAAACAATTGCTGTTGTTGGTTCTCAACTGGTTTTGGTACATCTGCATGGTCATCCTTGTATCATAGATTCCATTGTACGAAACCAATTTTTCGGTTGTTGGTAGAGAAATTCTCTTCCTGTTTTTTGTATGGATTCGCCCATGGGTAGACCAATTGCTCTCACTTGCTGCACTGATGATGGTGATACATGCTGAAGTTTAGATACCAGCGGACTTATCGGTTATTTGCCAGACAATGCTCTTCATCAAGTAGAAGGCGAGACATATTAAGCATCAATTCACAAAGTGTCCGGAGGAAAATTATTACTAGCTTTAAATTCGGCTACGGGTCAGTTGTACTAACTCGGAATAAACCGCTTTAGACGTTATTCCATTGTTAGGCGCTAAATTGTGTTGTACGACATCGGAATAAAGCCTATCAAGAGAATAATCATGTAATGAGCCGTTATTCCGAGAATAGGGCATAAAAAGGAAAATGATTGCTTGGGCACTGCACACAAATTTGTCCGGTATAATTGATGGATTTCCTTATGTTTTTGAAAACCATAAATCTTAACATAATACGTTGTAGTGGTGGTTCGATAAATTAATACATCGACAGTAGTTAAAATAGAAGTTTTCAAAACTTGAATTAAAATGTTATTCTAAGGCATACAATAACAGAAGCCAGGTTAGGTCAATAAGCTATTTTGAGCATATAAAATGAAAGATACCGTAAACTGGTACATATAATATCAGCACAGTTTTGCACAGAATGTAAGGTTATTCACTTAAATGCCCTTACGCTATCGCAACAAGTCACTGCATCTGTGCATGTATTTTCTCTAATGTAGTTGTAAAATCACAATTTCGCATCCGAACATGCTTAGAATCATTCATAATTATTTCAAAGTACCGCAAACAGTTCAAATAAGTATTATTATTATTATTATTATTATTAATAATAATAATAATAATAATAATGGTTTAGGAGAAGTTGATTGTGTAAACAATGCAAATTGCTATACAGGTTTCAGCAAACAAGGCAGTGATTACGTATCAAGCTGGCTATGAATGACTCGCAATGCAGCCAGCATTAGTTTTAAATCTGCAAACTGTCGAATAGCTATCTAAGGAATAAAACTGCGTCGTACAACTCGTTGCCACATTTATACCCTTGATAGACTATTCCAAGAATAACTGTTGCAAGATTTATTCCGAGTTCGTACAACCGGCCCTAAGTTAGCCACAATTATTCCATTGTTATGCCCTAGCACATTGCTGAAAGAAGACAAGTCGCCTAGCGGTTATACACAACGGCGATTGTTGCAGTAGTGATGGTTGCGTATATTATACGTATTATACTATGAATAATGCCGTAATATTATACAATGCGTTTTGGTCGTATACGATAACGACCCGGGAAGTACCCGGTCTACACGGATGACATAGCTCGAGAATAGAATGTCCACCTGGGGGCGTACAGCGCTCGGTAAGGGGGTTTGGACTGCGGTGGCAAAGAAACCTCCGGGTAACTCTCTTGCTTATGCCTTGGGCCCTTTTATTCTGGCCTAAGCCCTACGGTCCAGGCTGTAAGTATCTTAGGTTGTCATATACCAAACTGGTAGTGAAGTTATTTGTCATATACAAGGTATATAAAACGACTCCTTGCGAGTTCGACCAGCGGAAAGATGTTCCGTATTGGATCTTGAGGTGGTCTCTTAATTCAGTCAGCTTAAATGTGAGGTGTCAACGTTTTGTTAATCTATATCCGTCACCTAGCCCTGATTTCAACATTTCCGTGAGTGTTGGCTCACTAGATATCTGGGGTTCGAGCCCAACCCTATGTCGCTACATTGTTACTACCAGTGCAGCTGCAATTACTATTATTGCTCTGGCTAGAACTGTAACTGCTGCTGACAGTGAAACAGTAACTCTTGTTGTTATTGTTATTATTAACATTATCATCATCACCAATTTTAGCATGAGCTAAGAACGGAGGAGTGCTTCAGCCTGCGGCCAAGCTTAGCCTTTTGAGTCTACTAAACCTTCGGGAGGAAGGGATAAGGCTAGAACGTACGAAGAGCGGTCAGGTTCCGGTTCGCTCTGTTACGGTCGTTGGAGTGCTTGGCTTTGGTGTTCCGTCGCGCAGGGAACCGCCGCGCCTGGTAGTATTCCGCGTCGGGATGGATATTGCGTCCGTATAAATATTTGGTGCGTTTGTGTAAGAGCAAAACCAGGAAAATTAAACAACTGCAACATAGGGGGAAAATAGACGCAACTCAGCGGTATTTGTAACCTTTCCAGAATGAACATCCCCGGCTCCCCTTCGATTCCTCCCCTTGAAACCTCACCCTATTATCACGGACAGGTTCACCTCTCTACCACCGTGTGTCGCCGAACACCGTCGCCTGGTTCTACAACCCTGAAACAGATGACAGGAAGGTGATGTGACAGGAAATGGTGGGGCAGGAGAGTCATGGTAGAAGATATACCGTCCCAGCATTCGCCTGCCGACCGGAGAAACCACGAAAATACATGGGTAAATGTGGACGGCCGCCGGGATCGAACCGGTACCTCCCAAATGCGTTACCGCGGCGCCACCTTGCTCGGTGGTGGTAGTGATAGTTGTGGTTGCATCGTTAAATGCTTTTCAGTATTTTGACTCATCGGGAGCCCATACTTCTTTTGAGTCACTATTCTACCGGCAACTCCTGGATGTTAGTAAATATTGTTGATTTCGAGCCTCAGGCTGGTTCCTTGCATTGTTCTACTTTGTATTTTAAGCCAGAAGTTAAAAGTAAAAGTCTATAATCAATTTTAATACCAAAAAAAATATTAACCATACATAAAAGCGAGATGGCTCAGGCGGTAACATCTGTGGCCGGCATTCGGAAAGTCCCGGGTTCGACCCCGGCGACCGTCCACTTTGACCCATGGGGGGTTTCGGGGTTTTACCGGGTCTTCAGGCGAATGCTGGAGTGGTTTCTTTCATCCCCGGGGTTTCCTGGCCCTCCATTTCTTTCCATTAATCATTTCATTCACCCTTTCACCCATTTGCTCTATTTCAGGGTTGAAAGTTCGGCGATGGTATTTCAGTGCAGCGTGACAGGGGAAAAGCGTGCTCTCTGTGACTTTCTCCGTCCCTGGGCCTGGTTGCCGGGGTATAAGGACCACCCTCTGGGAGGCGTTGTCCCAGGTCTGCCTGACGGGGCGTCTCAATCTGGAAACTGTAGGGACCCTATGATTGCTCTGCCGTCACTTCTGGTTCCCGCCCAGTGTCTTCCTTCACCTCATCCTCCCTCCTGTGGACGCCCCTTCATGGGGCGTCGGTACAATATCCTAATTCCTGGATCGGTGGCGAATCCCCTCCACTTCACAATCCAATCCAAGTATACGTATATAGGCATGTATTTTAATTACTTTGTACAGACCCCTTTAACCTCTATGGTCAACTCTGGGGCTTTGACCTAAGAAGGGACTTATGGCGTTACAGCTCCAGTTTCTTAACGTTGGATTTTATTCCGTTTTTAAAACGATACACACTCGGGTTCACTCCCACATGAACACTACCAAATTCCTTGGAGAGTAAGACATTATTCTAGTTATAGAAAGATTATTCCCGCCCAGCTGAGAATCGAACCCGACCTCTGGGCCGAGGGCCAGAAAGCTAACACTCGACCATATAATTATATTGTAAACATATGTTTATATACCAATAATGATAGCGTTTGTAATAAATTCTAAAACAAAAGAAAATACTAAGCATACACCTAACTCAGCCACTGACCACTAAAACAGTAGACTTCTAAGAGAGCGATGTAGCATGTCTAAAAATGGGGTGGAATAATACCGCGGCGTTAATAATGCAGTCAGTCCAAACTTATACCTACTAATATAAAGCGGTATGTGCTTGGAAGGAAAGCTAACATAACAGCATCCCACCCGTAAAGTTCATAGCTAGTTATTTTGTGCGATCACTTTAGAAAGCAATTAACTAAATGCCTCTTTTGCTATACATGGAAAATTATGTTGTGTTTCGCGTTTTATTACACTAGCAATTGCTCTATTATCTCTCTCCCTCCCTCCCACCCTCCCTCCCTCCCACCCTCCCTCCCTCCCTACCTCCCTCACTATCTCTTTCTCTCTTGAAAGCAATATTAAAGCACACAACGCTAAACAATAGAAATAATAAACTTGAAACTTGTAGATTGTTGACTAACTTCTGTGTTTCGGAAGCGTTAATTTTCGATAGTCAGAAATTTTTCAATGGAATGTCATTTTAACTGCCTGCATTTTTACTTTCTCTGATACGTATAGTAAGTAGGGGAAGTATTGTATTCCACCTAAAAATTCGATGTCAAGTTGTCCCGGAAATACATATTTTGAGGCGCCTTGAATCCAAATAAAGAATTTTTGGAAACACCCGTGTGTTTGTCTGCCAATCTGTGAACAGCATAACTAAAAAGTGAGAAGTCGGTTAAATACCAAGCTTGGTATTTAACCGACACATGGGACACGAAAATTTTTATTTTCTTAGAAATTCCTCTAACGATTTTGATTAAAAATCATAGATTTAAGATATTTCATGGGAAATAAAATGTTTATCTTGAATTTTCTGGTAATGTCCCCAAAAATCCTCTTCATTCTGAGTGAGTTTCGCATAACTGGTAAACCGGAAGAGACAGACAAAATTTTACTACACAAAAAATGTAGATCTCGTTAAAACACTATTTGTCATATATTTCTTCTTTTTATGTCGAGTGAATCATTTCCAAGATATTCCTTGTTATTTGTTTAAATTTTCCAATACTTTAATTTTTCTTAAGTAGTAATTCTTTATTCGTTTTCTAATGCCCTGGACATACAAAGAGAATGGAATGTTCCACATAGCAACCAGCTCTTAAAACATTTGACTAACGCTTAAAGCCTACCATATTCCCCTTGAGCCTACAAGAAAGTTACCAATACGATAGTTTCGGCAAATTTTTATCTGGATTAACATGAATTAGATGGAAAATAAGCGTTTATAAAAATAGTTTGTACAAGAGTAGGGAAAGTCATGTGAGTGTAACACGTCAGATTTTTAGGAAAAGTGTGTGTCTGTGAACACCATAACTCAAAAACGAAAAGTCGGATAAGTACCAGACTTAGTACTTAAATTCAGTATCTTCCAAGAATGCGTGCTGCATTCAATCCCCAAATCCCCTTTACATGGCACTTTTTCGAAAAAGTCTCCAACGATTTTGTTTAAAATACCATGTATTAAAGACATTTATATGGCAAATAAAATGTATATCTTGAATTTTGTGGGAATAGTGAAGTCCTCTTTGAAGTCCTCTTCATTCGGAAGGAATTTTGTATGATCCTGTATAACTGGTAAACTTTAAGCGATAGACGAAAACGTACTCCACAAGAAATGTAGATTTCTTTAAAACACACAATTTATTTCAAATAAGTTTTTTTTATGGCATAAGCCATTTGTGAGATATCCGTTGTTAATGGTTTGAATTGTTTATTTCCTGGTCATTCTTAAAGTCCTTTCAACATCCAGTTGCTCTTGCGATTACATAGAAACAGTATGGAATTTTAAGGCCAGCATATAGCATCCAGTTAAACATTTGACTATTGCTGATCTCTTTATATCCAAAACCGAATGTGTAATGTAGCTATTTCTGCAAAGGTTTATTTGGGTTAAAATTAAGTAGATATAAAAGTAAGCTTTAGTAAGAATAGTTTGTATACTCACTAATAAACGATAGAGGGTACAGTAAGTCATGTGAATGTATCACATCAGATTTTTTTGTGTTGAATCTATGTTGAATCTATTAATGTTGGAACTGCAATTATTTTGTGTAATATAATTAGTTATTCCTTTGTTTTTTAAACCTCCGAGCACATGTATAGTTCCATTTAGGCATATTGATGTGCCTGATGTGTCCGGGATCTCCCGAATGCGGTCACAGACGTTACCGCCTGTGCCACCCCGCTCGATCAGTTATTAATCTAAAATAAAAAAGTACTTGGAACATTTCTGTTACAGTTTTATTTATATGAATGGAGCTTTTAAATTTAAGTATTCGGAAGACATTAGTTACACCCAGTCGTGCTGCTTAGGATACACCACACGAATGGCTATGAAACGTATTCAAGAAATATCATTTTGATAGTATTTAAAAACTTAATATTACTAATCCATAAGATAAACAATTCGTGCGCGCAGACATGTGCGCACACGCACACAAACAACTATATTCATATAAAAACATTCTAAATATATTGAAAAATAAACTTTTAAATCAAAAGCAGTCGGGAATCAAATTGCAGTCCATGACACGGTAAGCAGGTGATTTACGAGTTGCACTACAAGGCCAGCGCTAATATCATGAACACACATATAACATAGATTTTGTGATGAATAATGACCTTGTCTCATTGCAAAAAACACAACAGTCTCAAGATAATTATGATATAACAAAATAAGAGGGATACATAACTTTTTACATTCACTCGATGGATAATACTAGCTGAAATTAATATCGCAATGCTTATTACGCTAAAGTCATCTAAGCACTCTTTTTTTCTGTAAAGCTGTCTGTTGCATGACTGAATGTCGCTCTTCGTGCAAACAAATGGACCGGGCTGTTAAGAATTACAATAAAATATATTTCACGTATAGTTGATACTTAACCTCTGTTAAACACGAGCGGGGATTGCTAAGGGAAGGTTGAAAAGATGAAAATTAACTACAGTGAACCGAGCTCAACAGGATAATGAAGACATGCCGAATGTTAACCTAATGGGCGCGGTGATAATACTCTTGAGAGGCATAAACCTCAGATGTTAACTAAATGCGTATCTTTTATGTGCAAGAATAAACTAAAAGTAGTTGAATATTTTCACGTTTCATACAAAATATAAATGTATGAAAGAGGTTTTATGATGCCTAAAATTCGTATTTTGACCATTGACGCCCATTTTAAGATTTTAGAGTCCAAAAGTGCCTACTTTAATATTTCTTTTTTGTTTCATTAATGTTTTCCATGCAATAATGAAAGATAAAGTATTGTTATCATGGGATTAGTTTGATTCAAAGACTATGTAATAGTCAGGTTGTAGAAATGAGACATTCTGGGAAAAAGACTGGTTATTTTAAGCTATACAGGTATGTAGATTCATTCGTTTTAGAGGAAAAAAATAGAATACCTACCCTTCTGGATATCTCTTTGTCAATCTTTAGTATTGGTCGTAGTTAGGTTGTAGGAATAAGTCATTCTGGGGAAAAGACTGGTTTTTTTTAAGTATACAGGTAGATTCATTCGTTTTATAGGAAAAAAACAGAATACTTGCCCTTCTGGGTCTCTTTGCCATCCTTTGGTATTGGGTGGCAGATATCCCTTTCAAATGGCGTATCTCCCATTGATTCGTGACTCACATACCTCGTCCCCTGCATTAACTGTGGATATGCAAACATTCACAAAATTACTCCAAATTTCTTCAGTTGTTTTTCAAATTTGCTATTCTTAATGTTATATTGTGTTTTGGAAATAACACTTTGAGGGACGGCTCCATGCCAGATCTATAGCATTTAGGTCATAATGATATTATATTTGTAATATATGGTACATTCCACTGCGATCTATTCAGTTAGTTCTTAAGAGGTCTTTTTTCGACTTTAGAATTTCATTATGTATACTACCAATTTATAATTTAAGACTTAATAAATGACTCTAGTCACAATAATGCAGTGAAATTATTATTATTATTTTATAATTTTTGCGTTTACTAATTATATAATTGCATTTTTAAAGTGGAAATATATTTTAGATAAATAAAATCTAAATTTAGGCTCCTAGAGACTGTATTTTTTGTGTGCCCAAAACTATATATATACTACATAATTAAAGAAAGATCAAAGTCGGTAATAACACCGAAACAATTTGTTTTTATTGTTAATTAACCAATTATATATTAAGATACATTTGTTTAACCCCGTAATTTGAATATTTTTATTGTACAACTAGTATTTTGCATTTTACTACAAAATATATTTCACCATCATATGACGTGAGCGGACAATCATTGACACGCCCACTTCGCCGTCATTTCTCTGAAGTGAGCAAATTTTCTTAGCATCTCCAGGTCGCATTTTTCTGTGGGTTCACTAATCACGATTTTCTGCACTTAATGACTACGTGCCTCATATCAAATAACCTGCAATAATAACATGAGATTTAATAAATACTGAAATTTACATAAATACGAATATGATATTTAACGGCACGATATGTGCTGTGTGTTTTGTTATGTCCAGAAAATACGGAAAACAGAACTCCCCGGAGAAGTTCACTAACGTCCAGATATGCCCTAAATTGCAAAATATTCCCAGATGCACAGAAATAACCATACAAATAACCTAAATTAGCCGTTTTAGTTGAGCATGAAACCTATAGTTACCAACTTTAATTAAGAAATGCCGCTTCAGTGTACATATTTTACATAATATGTTGCATGCTTCTCAACAGCTCGTGGTAATCAAGCTAACGTTGAGGATGAGAAAACCCTCTACTTTTGTAGCATAAGCTGTTTAATTTATCCGTGTGAAATAGACATACAGGGCGAACGAGAAGTCCCCGTACCCCCTACCATCGAATGCTAATTTATTTATTTTATCACAAGTACTTACGTATATTTGTCCAGTATATTTGTATATTCCCCATCATGCTGTAAACACATTTCCATATCCATGTTCTTCTTGACATATTCTTGAGCATGTCCGGTGTTATAGTGCGCAATGAATCCTCAACAGCATTGCGCAGTTGTTTGTTTGTAGCATAACGACGTGCAGATACATGCGCTTTAATGACTCCCCATAACGAGTTGTCAGGTGTGGTAAGGTCAGGACTTCTTGGTGGCCATTTCAAGGGAACTGGTGTTGCTGATGAACCACGACCTATCCACCGTCCTGGAAAATGTTCATTCAGGAACTCGTGCACTGCAAGAGCGTAGTGAGGAGGTGCTCCATCTTGCTGCAACCACATGCGTTCTGTGAATGCCCCTTTCCTCAAGCTGAGGTATTAACCAGTCTGTAACATGTGTAAATAATTTGCGCCATTCACAGTCCCTTCAAAAAAGTACGGTCCAAGCAGATGTGATGTCATCGCTGCCCATATCATTACGTGAGGTGGGTTCCTTTCTAATTCGAACCTGTAATGAGGATTCTCTTTGGCGCAAAAGACAATATTTGTAGCACGTGAGCTGCGATAAATCGCACATTCATCTGAAAACATAACCTTGGCATGGTTTACTGCATTTTAAAATTGAGTTAACAAAGCACGGCATGCTAAAACGCGCTCATTCCGGTCTTTATCCGATAACTCGTTTACGAACGTTGGTCGAAAAGGTCTGAGCTGAAGGTCTTTCTTCGTGTCATCTCGCATTGTTGTCCTCGGCATACCGAGTTCCGAAGAACGTTTACGTGTCGACTTCATAGGAGATTGTTCAATCGAAGCAGAGATTCCGGCACATGTTTCTTCTTGTACAGGTCGCGCCACGGATTTTGGCATGTGAAAATTTTAATGGAGAGCTACGATGCGAGTCATTTACCGTATAGATGTATGACACATATGGGGCTGCAGCTCGAAGAATGGTGCAAGTTGAGACGGGAGTTGTATACGGTGGAAGGAACTGGACCACAACTAGACAGAAGGAATCACGTGCTACTTGCAAGGGAGGTATTGAAACATCAGAGGGCTGGCTGACTGGGCTAGCCCTGAAGGTCATATGCCAATATCCCTGGCGAGACCTATATCTCCTTCTTTCCACTCCGCGGACTGTCTTTAACACTGTCAAAAGCGCACGTCTTTCCCAATTCAGAAGTGTTGCTTTTCGCGGTGGAGCCTTATTAAATCTTTCCTGGAATGATCCCATGATCTGTCTCATTGTTTGCCCTGTGTGTTGTGTTCGTGCACCCACACACGTGACAGCGCTCCTCAATAGTGCTCACATCGTCCATGGCTACAAATTAAAACTCAACTGCGAAAACATGTAACCATGAATTCCAAAAATTGGTTCCGACAATTGATAAGAAATAACATAGCTACATAGCATAATAACATTTGATACTACCAACCTTCATAATAACATTTGATACTCCCAGGGGTACGGGGTACAGGGACTTCTCGCCCAACCTGTCAGAGTTGTGTAAGATCAGACAGCCTGTTTTCCGATTTTAGACCTCACGAAATAATTGTGAAGCCTCTCTTCACCCCCCCTCTCTCTCTCTCTCTCTCTCTCTCTCTCTCTCTTTCTCTCCCTCCCTAACTCACTCACTCAAATGACAAATGTCTGTTGGCAGTGCACCTGGTGGAGACCTCCAGACCATAATCGACGACAACCTGGTGCCTTACGAAGCGGATGTGGTCAAATTCGTACGACAACTAGTTGAAGGCCTTGCTTACCTGCATGAACGGAAGATCGCCCATCTCGATATTAAGGTAAGCTAAATTAACATCGTATATTCTAGTCCTTGGATAACATTCAGATTGTGATCTGTAAATATCCTTAAAACTATATCAATCTATAGACATTTCACCTTAAACACGCTTTACAGTTGAGATACCTTGGTCAAAACATTACTTGTACAAAGTCTTACTTTTTGGTAAACTTAAAAAAGCATATCTTCAGTATTTATTAACTCGGAGCGTAGTTAATATGCCTAAATACTCCTTTTATAGAATGAATTATTTCTAGTATGTTGCTCACACGAAGCATAATTACTGGTTAATACGGGACAGAAAAACCTTTGAAAAAGAGATATTTTTCCCTGAAAGTTTTCAAATTCAGTAAGAATTACCAGGATTATATTGAGCAAATATCAGAAGAAATGCACTGGCAAGAATACAGTTTTTGGTATTATGATTTTCTCATAACGTTTTAATGAAGGAATACAGTTGTTTGTAATATTAACATACTAGAGGTTTGACAAATCTCCAATCATTTTTCACATAAGTTTCTGCTGTTATCTTCATTAACAGATGGGTTATTATCTTCGTCCCCCTTTTGCTTCTACCTTACTTAAATAAGGCAAGAGAGACAGCAGATCCACCATCTTGGTAGGTAAAATTTGAAGAGGTCTGTCATAAAGTGCGCGAAAGGTCAGCTCAGATCAAATTGAACAAGCTTCTGATTAGAAACGCTATAAGTAGACATATCAAATCTTTCAAATTCTTAGAGACTGTATCTCTATTGTTGGGTTTGCTTGGTTTAAGAAGTGTTGATAGTACCACATTTAATACTCCTGAAGTCCTATGATATTTTACGTCTTCTGGAAGGGGGAGGATTGCTTTTTATCAGTCCTCTAGTACTACTGCATTCGTAAGCTACTTCTTCGTTAGCTCAGTTAATCAGAAATCCTGGTTCTACCACCAGTGTACCATTTATACCACTGGTATAAATGAACTACATGTTGACCGTTGATGTTCTTGCAGAAAATGCTGTGGACTAATGACGTTTTCATAGAAGCAGTGAAAAAACATCTGACGTTTTTAAAGAAATGAATAAGGATTATATGGATGTCTTTAAAAAGCAGCAAAAGGCAGCTGTAACTATAATTCGCAGATTTTGGACAAATGCCTTTTTTCCAAGAATGCCTAAGGGACACAGCATTCAGAAGCGTGTCGTTATTAGTTTATTTTTAAACTACTAGACGATTTAAACTACATTGTTGACCATTCATTCATTACCAGCCATGATATTGCTTTCAGTAGCTGGTGCTTTTTTAGAGAACGCTGGCATTGATGCTTACTTACCCAGCAACTTCAGGGAACACAATTCTCGACTGTCGTTCAAACTATCAGAATATTTCCACAATGATAATATTCATTTGGATGTTATTGACTAACTTATTGAATATCGATGATAAATGCACAGTTACACTACACAGTTTCTTTGTAATAAAACAGAAATTCCGCTATATAAAGTGTTTAAGTGTTTGAATGGATGCTATGAACACACTTAAATTTGGCAATATCTATGTGTTATTTCCAGATGCTGAGCTACAATACTCCCACTTTAGAGAAATTAATTAATTATTTGAAACACTTCATTCTTTTTTCGCGGCTAGGATTGTAAGATATTATTACCTGAAGCATCTCCTTTTCATCGGCAGTGAAGACCTAAACGGTCTTTAGGAGCTGCAGCGGTAGATGCGTAAGACGGCTGAAGTAAATTGCTTAACTAATTATGTTTAACTGACAAAGTAAGGTGGTAAATTGAAGGTCTATTTAGATAGTGTCCAAATGCATAAGATAGCATATGTATTGCATAAAACACATGAAACTATTTCAAGTATTACCCCGGCAATTATTTATCGGAATTACTGCCTCAGATGGTGTGACTCGAAGGTGTAGTATCTATGTGTTAATAAAGAGTAGTTATTATGTTTAACACGTTGAATTATTTAACTGTCGGTATTAATTTTAATTAATTTAATTACCATATATAGGACGGTCAGTTAAAAAATGGGACTAGGCCAGAACTGTTTGATATGCCTAATCTGTGAAAGGCAAACGAAGAGAATTTAATTACCGAGTATTGGCGATATAACCAGAACATCATTTGCAGAGGAAATGCCGCATGGATGGAAGCCCGATCATTTCACCTCCTCGAGCTCTTTCTTAGATTTGCTTCAATGCTCTCAAGAAACCTCGGATTCGCCTGATGGATAACTCTGATGATACAAAAGGCAAGAAAAACGACAACTCTTGATAAAAGGATGGCAGCGAGGCATTTACGGACAAGAGAGGAAAGCAGAATAACTGCTAGTGAAATGAGGATCATGAGATACACAGCACTTCACAACCAAGTGAAATTACAAACGCAAGGATGATGTGATGAAGCAACTACACTTATGTCGAACCAGACATCAAGTGCATACAAGAATACCGGGACAACTGGATGAATCATTTGCGATGAATGATGATAAAAGTTCCGAAAGCCATGCATTGTTAACGCCCAACAGGGAAGAAATCTCTGAGCCGATCAAGGAAGCGCTGGATACAAAACATGTCTGCGAGATCTTAATAGGCCATTTAAGTCTAAGATTTGTACGGAAGACGAAGAAGAGATTATTTAAATACGTACGCGCATAGTTAGAGCTCACGAGAATGGAAAACATCTAAGCCCGAACCTAACTAGGGCTAGGAACGGAGAGGGAGGCTTACACCTCGACCTAGGAAGATATTTTGTGCCTAAGCCCCTGAAGGGGTGAGATGAGAGGAGACAGAGGGCCGGTCAGACTAGAAGGCACGAGAAGGCAGGGTTTCCACCTTTTTCCAGATTGAAACTCCTCGGATGGCAGCTGGTACAACCTGTTCCCCTTCCCTCTGCAAGCTCTGGAACTCCCTCCCGGGACTCGGAGACCGTCCCATTTTGGGGGAAGAAGTGTTACAGAGAGCATTCTTCTCCCATGCCATGCAACGCAGGGGAAAATACTACCGCAGATACCTGCAACCCTGAAACAGCCTAGCAGGTGAAAGGTGAAATGAAATGAGAATGGAGGTGAAATGGAGGGGCAGGAAATTCAGGGGATGTAATTAACCTTCCCAGTATTCGAAAGGTAGAATCAGATGACTGAAAAATTCAATGCCATAGACGGGATTTGAACCACGGATCTCCCGGCTATGGAATTGAATTTTTCAGTCGCCTGGTTCTACCTTTCCAACCTTGTCCAACACACGGCTTGTGTGGAAGAACAATTAACTCCCAGTATTCGCCTAGCGACCCGGGGAAACCCCCGAAAAAACCCAAGGGTCAAGAAGGTCGGCCGCGGGAATCGAACCCACGACCTGCCGAATGCGTGCCACAGACGTTGCCACCTGAACCCTCTCATTCGGTGAATCTAACTAACATCTTTAAAATTTTACAGTTCTCTCTAACACGGATTCTTTTCTTTATATTCCCCGTTTCTTATTTTATAATTTAAAATACGCGATTACACGGATTTTTAAAATTGCTTTATTCGCGAACACGCAATTTCCTGGCTCCCTTCTACGCGTCTTTCTCCTGCGTTAATATTGCTTCCTTTTCTAATATGTAACACAATGCTTGTTACAATTTCTGTGTAATTGGTAGTTCGTAGCATTACAGATTTTCTCTTAAAATTGCTCTGATCGTCTTTACAACTCCTGTTGTTATTATTACTTGTGTAATGACTAATAACTATATTACACCGTATCATCTCACACGTATTGCTTCGTCGTCTGCTCATTCGTTGGCTGTTTACATTTTTCTTTTCTATTCAAGCATTGTGAGTTTGCAAAGCTTAGCTAAATGCGTTGCTTCAGCTTTACGTTCACATACAAATTTGTTTACAACTTTATTTCGATGCTCTTGCTACCAAATTCAAGCTTATTTTGCTTTTTGTTTGTCCCTTATGATATACTTTTACTTATTACAATAATTATTGCCTTAATTCAATGATAAATACGTATAAATAAGAATCAGATAATTATGCAGATCTTTAATTATTTTTATGTTATGATAAATACAATAGTCATACTTTTTAAAATTAATTCCTGTAAGGTTTGAAATAGTCCGTATGGTAGAGGTCTGCACCAGCTGAGGGCGAACTCTCGGGCTTAGCCCGGACTGCGGGCCGGGTTTTTGCTTGAAAATAAACACGAAGAAAAATTCATTTGTCCATTCAACATAGCATTTTATTTGCCATGTAAATATCTTTAACGTACAGTGTTTAAATCAAAATCACTAGCGCCATTTTTGATAAAACAAAAACTAAAATAAACGTTTCCACATTAAGGAAAACAAAGACGGAAAGATTGATTTATCGCATTTTTGGTCCGCATTTATCGCGATGTTGATATGCCCGGAATAGCACAATTATTGTCCTAGCAAACACACATCCATAGCGTAGTAATACTAGTAATAATAAATAAATGCCCGCTCCGTCCAGTTGCGAATAACTTTACAACAGCTCGCAGCTGGAAACTCCGTCTTCTCTGTCTATTCACACCCAGAACATCCAAGGCAGAGTGCAGTAATAGGAGCGATATGTGGTCAATAAGACAGTATGCTGTCAACATGTGGCTTACTACAGGGGTATCCTCAGCCGCCACTATTTCTGTAAAGCCAAAAATTTCGTCCCGTGCAGACCTCTGCAATATGGCTGCAAGTAGTCTGTAGATTAGGAAGCAGGAGGATGCTTTTCTTACACCACGCCCGTACCCTTAATGACTGTAAAGCTACGTCAAGTTGATTCTTTGTGCTCTTAAAACTAAATGAGATATTTGCTCAGATTTCAGATGTGTAGTGTCCTAGAAGCTTGAAAGTTAATATATCGCAATGAATATAATTTTCTGCTCATGAGCTCCTCTTTAATACCTTTGACGTAGCACATAAAATAAGAAGAGCACCTGTCTGCTGTGCAAAAGGTCCCGGGTTCGGTTCCCGACTGGGGTGGGAGTTTTTCTCTATCCAAGATTATTCCTTATCCTCCCCAGAGTCTGGAAGTATCAATGAGAGTGTAAATGTGTATGGGATCTAATGATTAAAACCCAAAAAGTGCAAGAACGCCAAAGACAAGAGAATACAAGTTAACACCATTGCAAATAGGCAATAAGTTCCAAAGGAAAGGCCGCCGCAGTTAAAGATTAAAATAATGGGACTAAAAAAAATCTGATGTGTTACACTCAAATGACTTTCTGTATTCTTATAAAAACTATTTCCTCCATATATTTCATGTTAATAGAGATATGGAGATGTTAATCTTATGGCTAATTTTCTTGTAGGTGCAAGGGGAATATGGTAGGCTTTAAGCAATAGTAAAATCTTTTAAGAGCTGGTTGCTATGTGGAGCATTTCATTCTCTTTGCATGTCCAGTGCATAAAAAACGAATAACGAATTCCCATTTGATAAATTATAAGTATAATACTAAAAGTAAAAGTATAATAACAAGGAATACCTCGGAAAGTCCACAAAAATGTAGGTGACATAAATTTTTACGAGATGTACATTTTTTGTGTAGTAAAATTTTGTCTTTCTCTTACGGTTTACCAGGTATGCAAAAGTCATTCAGAATGGAGAGATTAAGAGATTTGTGATTGTGTGGATGCGAATAAAAATTCTCTCTTTTGTTTCTGCTTCTTTTTCTTCTTCCATGGCAACTGCATTTTATTAATGTTCTTTGTTTTTCAAAGTAAAATTTTGGAATAGAAGAATAAGCTAATCAACTTCCAAAATGTCTGCTCTAGGATATTGTGATATAGGCAGACCTATTTCTCTTCACAGCTTCTCCTTCAAACTATGCCATTTTTATTTTCTCTACTACGTATAGTAAAGAGGGTAAGTATTGCATTCCAATCAAAAACTAGAAACCGAGATTTCACCGGTAATGCATGTTTTGAGATGTCCTGAATCCAAATAAGCATTTTTGCAGACATGTCCGTGTGTATGTCTGTCTGTTTGTGAACAGCATAACTCAAAAACGTACGGTGGGTATTTGAGTTTAGTATCTTCCAGGGATGCGACATGAAGATTGTCGAGAAAATCCCCCACCGCAGACTAGCCTTTACGTGAAACCTTTTTAAAAAATTTTGATTTTCTCAAAAATGGCTCTAACGATTTTTATTAAAATATCATGTTTAAAATATCTTTATGGCAAATTCAATGTATATCTTGAAATTTCTGGGAACGTCCCCAAAAGTCCTCTTCGTTCTTACTCTGGTAAAGCGTAAGAGATAGACAAAATTTTACTACACAAAAAATGTAGATCTTGTTAAAGCACACCATTTTTGCCACATATATTTTTTGTCCAGAGAACCATTTTCGAAATATTCACTGTTATTTGTTTGAATTTTTCAATACTTATGCTTTTTATCAAGTGGGAATTCGTTATTCTTTTTTTTAATATCTTGGACATGCAAAGAGAATGGTTTCTCTACATAACAACTAACTTTTAAATCCTACCATATTCCCATTGCACCTACAAGAAAATTAGCAGTAGATAGTTTCTGCAAATGTTTATCTCGATTAACACGAAGTAGATGGAGAAAATAGAGAACTATTTGTAAAAATAGTTTATACAAGAGTAGAGAAAGGCATGTGATTGCAGCATATCAGATTTTTGCATAAATTATACACCATGATGAATCGGATGAGAGTTTTAGCTCTCGTGTTATCGTACCATGTTGTCTCTGTTACCCAACGTAGCTTTTCCGTAAACACTCGTAGATGGGCCCGATTGCTGAAACCATATCTACACAACGGTTAAAGCAAAACAATTTCTAAGTATGACATTGTTTTAAAAACGATGTTAGCATTAAACGGAACCTATAGTCGACGTTAAGAGCCGAAGTTTGAACATAGTCAAGAACATTGGTTAATCTCGAATCAGAGTTTCTTCTTTTCCTGGGTAACATTTTTGGAGAATTTCATAAATACAGGTGATGACAAGTGCAACAGGGCACAAAAATGCAGTTTGCAGGAAATGAAACTTTTCATGTAAATGGAAGACCCCATGCTCAAGAATATGCGTTCAGAATATCAAATTTTATCAACAAAGTTCATTTCCTGAGATTTTCCGTAAGTTATAAACCGGCAATTAAAAGTAACTGTAGAATTATTATTTTATCCCACAGAAGTTCTGCTATAATATAGTGGCTTATGGGGAACTTCTAGCATTTTTGCAAGGTTGATTTCTTCTCTAACGTATTACTATTGCAGCATTTACTCTCCACGATACCGCGGTCCTTTACGGTCTTTTCTTCAGTGTTTGTATACTTTTAACCACAAATTCTGTAGTAACCTAATCTCGTAAACGAAAGTGTGGCTAAGCTTGGCGATGTTCGCATTAATGTAGTATAATGATTGGTGGAAATCGGCAAAGAGTCTAATGAATGGTTACGTAATACTTTATTTTCCTAGATGATGTTTCGGTTTTAGCAATGTTTATATAAACAGCAGCTGAGTAGTGTATAAACAACGAAAATCCTTATCATTAAATATTGCTAGAATCTTAGTCGGTGCCTAAGCTTAAAATGTTATAGCTTTTTCAATCCTCTCATAGTCGTCCACAAACAAAATCTTGAGATTTCCTCATACAGGTTTTCCTTCACTTGTTACTGCTGCTTATAATATTTTAATTAATTGGAGACTAAAAGGTTTTTCGCTAGCGGCCTTTTCATGCCTAATTTAAATACAGTGCCTGTCTTTACTATGGTACAGTTTGAAACTTCGCCAGCTTGGGGCGCTCTGATCAAAATATGTCATCGCACGGTCTCTAGGAGAGTATTCATATTGGATTTCATTCTAATTTCCTATTAATCTGCAAAATTTTAAAGCCTTTTGCAACACTGACCTTTTGATTTCTTCTGATTCGGTGATGTGATGAAAACGACGTCATCTATTGAACCACCCACGCAAGGTTTTGCTAAATAGGATACATTGACTTCAGTATGTAGAGAATTTTGGTGCATGTAGTATGGTAGTCTATTGAGTTGCCATTTATGAGGTTATTGGGTTTGTGCTGTATAAGGTGTCCCAATGTTAGTGACCTACTAAAAGCTAATGATACCGTAAGTAAACATTAATACGCATATGAAACGTAGTACAAGCAGTTTCTTTACTGAATAAAGTCAGTCAATTACAATGAGTGATCACGTGACAAACAGGTTATGTTTTAACGTCACTTATGGTCTCAATAACTCAAAGAGTGAGACATGCTATATCAGTCACTGTTTATTCCTGTCTCAAAACCAAATGAGGCATGAAAACAAATGTAGCACTTTTTAAGACGTAATAAATAAAATGTGCGAACTAATGAATGAATAGCTAAAGATTCAAGTATATATAGTGTGACTTTCAAAACCTTTTGAATATCTAGCTGCAAAAATGTTGATGGGTTTTTAACTTAGACTGAAGCCACGGGATGTAGATCAACACAAGTGCTTTGACTTAAATTGAGTTATGAAGCTGATTTATTTATTACATATGGCATGAATGTGTCAAATCAGAAGCAATTCAGCAAGGTAAATACAACTAGAGTTTCAAATATTTTATTGAATTTAAGATCGCGTTTATCTGGTGTTTTGAATGCCATTTTCATCGCACCTCCCAAAATAAAAGGTTTATGAGAGAAATATTCATAAAAGCAATACGTATTTGTCTTGAATATATCACACACACTTTTTCAAATAAAATAAACATTAATAGATATTGTATTAGTTTCTCCGCCGCTTACTTGGTTAGGTTAAGTATTGCATTTCATTTAAAAATTTGATATGAAGATATTATCCGAAAGTACAAGTTTTGAGATCTCTTTGCACCCTCCAAAATATATTTTGGAGAAAGCAGGCGTGGGCGCCTGTTTATCTCTCTCTCTCTCTCTCTCTCTCTCTCTCTGAATATGAACAGCACGAGTCAGAAACGAAAAATTAGATAAAAAATAAACTTATCTATGTCCAACATATTTCAAGAAGTGGAATTAATTGTTCTTTCACACAAGCCGTGTGTTGGACAGGGTTGGAAAGGTAGAATCACATGACTGAAAAATGCAATGCCATAGCCGGGATTTGAATCACGGATCTCCCGATCTCCGTACGGTTGCTCTAACCACTGAGCTACCATGGCAACATGCCGGCACGCCATTAAATTCTCCAGCTGATTCGCATTTTTCCCGGTAAACCACAAGGAGATCTCAATTGTATGTAATGGCGACTTACATTCTTTGTAAGTACTTAAGTCCCGGGCTTTATAGTTTCAACCACTATTAGGTCAATTAATGGAATTAATTGTTCTTTCACACAAGCCGTGTGTTGGACAGGGTTGGAAAGGTAGAATCACATGACTGAAAAGTTCAATGCCATAGCCGGGATTTGAACCACGGATCTCCGGATCTCCGTCCGGTTGCTCTAACCACTGAGCTACCATGGCAACATGCCCGCACGCCATTAAATTCTCCAGCTGACTCGCATTTCAAGAACATAATACCAAGGTTCCTCCCATTCAAAAAATTATTTACATGGAAATCAATTCCTTATTTTGTTTTAAAAAAAAGTCGAATTGATTTTATAAATCTTGTTACAATGCCATATGTTTGAGATGTTAACATGAGGAATAAAATTCATATCTCGAATTTTCTGTAAATAGCTTGTGAACTTCTCTTCACTCTTTTTGAATTTCATATTACTGAGAAACTGTAAGAGAGAAAGCGGCATAAATCTGCTACAGAATAAATGTAGAAGTTATTAGAGCATGCAATTTATGTCAAAAGCTTTTTATAGCATTAGCCCTTTCTGAGTAATTTTCTACCGTTCGTTTAAATTTTTCTGTATTATAAGCAATGAATTTTTTAGAAGTATTATCTATGTTCGTCCTTTTATTTTTTATCAGCCAGACAAAGAGTATGCATTAAGTAGTCATTTTTAAGTTCATATCATCATTCTGGCCCATTCTACATACGTAATTACAACAACAATACTGAAACTGTTTTTGGTTTATGTTTATCATGATTAACGGAAAATAATTATAAAAATACGCTTTTATATAAATTATTAATATGTAGAATACTAACGAGATACTTCTAAATAACCTGTTAGAGAAAGTTGTATATTAGATTTGTTTAGTTACTATGGCATTAATTACAGATACAATAACTATCAGATTATCATTTGCGCTTTCTTTATTAGAATTCTTTTCAAGAAGGCTTGCACATACTGGTCGATGTTGAGGAGCAACAGCTGCTTGTTTATGTCAACAGCTTTTGGGAGTTTTCATTTAATTTCACCTTTATATTCATTTTACACGAGTGTTCATACTCTTCAGACCTCTTAGATAGCGGAACTTGTGAGGTTGTAAATGTACCTAAATGATACCAAAAAATGTTCATTAAAGGGTATCTGTTTGATTCTTATATTACAGCTCTGATTGAAAGGAATCCAAAAATATTCAGGAGTGTTAATAATAATCAGAACCTCTTAGATAGCAGAATTTGTGAATATGCTACTGAATACAAGAATGTTCATTAAAGGGTCGCTGTTTGATTTTCATGTTATGGCTCTGATTGAGAAGAATCCAAAGATATTCAGGAGTGATACAAAAAGCCTACAGAATAAAATACAGGGTGATTTATGAAGAACTGACTCATTTATTTCTTTAATTGTTTCAAAACGAGTTATGCTAGCAACAACTTATTATACCTGAAATGCAGAGGAATTTTGGGACACTATTTACCTTTATAGCCAATGTTGAAAATGTCCTCCATCCTGCATAAGGCACAACTCAACACGTCGTTCCATGTTACTGGTCACTCGTTGAAGGACTCTGGTGTCAATAGCTTGAATCTCCTGTGTAATGTTGTGCTTCAGATCGTCCAATGCCTGGGGACGTGTGGCATAAACCCTGTCTTTTAAGAACCCTATAGAAAGAAGTCCGGCGATGTCAAATCCGAGATCTGGTGGCCACAGGTTCTTGGAAATTATCCGGTCGTCAAAGAAACTTGCAATTAGTGCCATGGATTCATTTGATGTATGGCATGTAGCGCCGTCCTGTTGAAAATATCCTTGACTCAAACTCTACATCGTCTATATGTTTGCTCAGCAAACTCCATGAAAATCCGTCGATATCTGCAGTGTTCACGTTGTTTAAAAAAAATTGGTCCCACTATTCTCTGTGCGGATATTGCGCATCAATCTCCGATTTTAATCGGGCGCAAAGGTGCTTCATGAATAAGTGGATTTTTGCTGGCCCAATAGCCGGATAAATGGAACCATGCTTCATCTGTGAACCATGTGATGGACAACATGGCAGGATTTTGCACAATGAACGCCTAAAACCAACGACAATAATTCAGTCGTATATCCTTAACGTTTTTCCTGTAACTGATGGACAACCTTAATCCTATACGGCTTTAGGCCTGCACTTTTGACAGCTCTCTGACATATTGAGTAGCTGTACCCTGTCTCCTTCGACAAACGTCTTAATGATTTTTTGGGTGACTGATCCAGTCGTGCTCTTACGTCAACAACAACCGTGGGAAGCCTAGATGAACGAGTTTTGCCTTTTTCACTCACCAGAGATCCAGTTGTTTCCAATTTGTTTACCAGTCCCAGTATTGTGTTTCTTTGGGGAGGATTCCGAACACCAAATCCTCTCTGGTATGCCTTTTGAGTAGCTGTAATTAAATTCGTAATCGAGTATTGTTTTACAAGGAAGAGTCGTTCATTTAATGTGTACTCCATTTTCACGTTGACTAGAACAAAATCTCAAAAACAGTTGTAGACAAAAAACTAATAATTACGAATTAAACATGAACATCTGCGCATCTAGTGACAGGCAATCGAAACTCTAGAACATTCTGCTTAATTTGGGACATAGAGTGAATTTCGAACAGAATAATTAAAGAAAGAAATGTATCACTTCTTCATAAATCACCCTGTATAATGCATATGTGTCACTTAACCATGATAACACTATTTACCCCTAACTTGTCACTCTTTTACATTGTTATTTGCGCCTTTGTGACAAACTTGGGAAGGAGGGCCTGCCACCATGACGTGTTAGAGGGCATAGAATTTATATGGGTGGCCCTGCTGTTAGGAATAAACTGGACACACTATTTACAACCTCAGTTCTAAAAAGTACATAAATCGTAAGAAGACAAAACCAGATAAACGCAATCACTTACGGTTTTAACAGCACCACGGAACATTAAACAATATAGGAATGCCTGAGATGACAGAAACATGTTATTGTGACTACGTGGACCATTAGCATGAATAATAAGACAGCGTTTCTGCGTGCAAGTTGTCAGAAACACTTGGCTCTCTGTTGATGAATGTGGACTTGTTCAGTCTGCGTGAAGAGGCGACAATCGAAGGAAGACTGGAAGTCGACTGTGATGGCGACAACTTTTCAATTACGGCTCTTGAGCGATGGTGACTCAGGTGTGGCAACCCATCAATCTTGCATATCCGGTATTGTTCAGAAGTTGGCAGCTACGCCATAAAAACACAAAAAATACATATAGACATTATTCAAGCAAAACTGTTGAATATTAATGACCGGAGTTCGGCGTCTGGTGAAAAAAAAGACAACCTACAACACTACATTGCTGCAGCTTCACCAATATTTTTGAGAACATTTTAGCCAAAGTATGAGTATAGTAAAATAAGTCTTAATATTATGTTAAGCTCACAATTAATTTGGGGACGAACTTCAGGTTAGGATTCTTGCGAACGTATATCCGCAAATCCTGCATTTTCGCTATAGTTGAACCCTCTGTTTCACATCTGACTGTTACCTTTAAGGAATACATGCAAATTGTATTTCACGTCATCAGTGCGTTGATCAGCAAACATAACAGTAACGGTCAGCAGTAACATAGCAATCCATGCTCCATGGAGTAACAGCTCATTCTTTATGCACGCCGCAACCTGAACTATCCTTTCTCCCAGATTTATCGGTCGAAGTGGACTCGTAGTATAACCAGCATAGTTGCCTGACTCGAATCTTCTCAGCTATTATTTTTGGGGATACCGAAGATTGTGATGTAGATTGAGCCAATGCCTGGAGTGCAGATCTTAAAATAAGTCTGCATGATGCCCTTCAAGCTCTTCAAAAATGTTCTTATGATCTTTGAGAGGGCTCGAATCCTTTGGTTCTACTCAGGTTCTAATGCTGTGGAATAACGACAGCCATCTTGCTTTCATTTTTTTTTCTTCACAACAGGGTTAGAATTGGCATTAGTTAGCCAGCTGCGTTAGATGTTTCTCTCGAAGAATCGACAGCATTCCGGAGATGGTAGCTTCTGAAGCTATGATGTAAATGCCGATCATGAGGCAGAGATGGCAGAGATTTTGGAGCGAAGATAGCAGCGTAGAGATCGGAGATTACAGTGGAATGTGAATGGAGAAAGAAGAGAGAATCTCGTTAAAAAGCTGCATATTTTCCTAAAATAAACATTAAAAGATTCAAATTGGTTTTATTTATATGTCACATGTAATGTCAAGGAAGATGGAGGACATGAAGAAAAACAGGAAATCGAAACACCATAGAAAATGAACTATGGAACGAAGGGCCAGCTGGCGAAGTTGAATAAATAGTTTGAAAAAATAGTGGGGTAGCAGTTCGGAGAGGGGAAGAAAGGAATGAAAGGAATTGGACGAGTTATTAGATAATACAGTAGGCGTATTTCTTGTGCTTTTCATTCCTTGTCATGCCAGCAATCATTTCTTAAAAAAGTATTCCCATTATTTATTTATAACTTGTACATTTAGTCTGGGCGAGAAGAATGCTCAGAGCGAAATTGCCATATTTATGCGTCAACCAGAATTTTATTCAATACTTTCTGGCTGTCAACTAATAACATCCAAATTGTACATTCCAGTTTTGAAGAACTATCATCATTGGATGTACCTTCAAAGTGTTATGTAATAATACCCTAAATATCTATGTTATTGGAAATTTCTAAATTTTCGTACAAAAGAAGAACACATGAAAATGTCTTAATTGAAAAAAGCTACACGAAGTTGACAATAATTAACGAAGTTGACGAAATTTACTGAAAAACAAAGCATTTCTGCATCAACTACAGTTTGCAGAGTAATATCCTTTACATTCCACGGTGAAAGATTTTTTTCAGCACATCAAACTTAAATACGTTCACAAATCTAGGCGAAAGAAGTTGTGATACCGTTACGTTGAATAATGTTTGTGTTTAAACTGTTAAGTCATAAAACAATCAGTTTTATTTCGACAGCGGTAACTCTTTGCCTCACAAACAATTGTACTAACAACCTTGGTGCATTATAAGTTGTTCAAAAATCTGTAAACATGTTTAGTCATGAACGTGTGGTAAAGGTTACTTCTAATCATGGTTATAGGTGATCATCTTGTTAGATCATCAGATGCATAAATAACAAAAAAATCTTATTTCACTCCATGTCTAAACTCTTCGCCTGTTTTTGCAAACGTATAACGACAAGTTAGTCCGATTTTCAGCCTGATAATAAAGATATGAAGGAAGCTCAGGATCTGAAATCTTTAGCCTTGTCTGTGAATGGTAATTTAGAAACACTTTACCAGGTGGCCTAACCAAGCAGATTGCCCCTAAAGATGCTCAAAGGAACCGCACTGCTGAATAGCAGTTAACACGAGATCAAATATAAAATATTTTGAGAACTTGTGAATTTGGTAAACACGTCCCTCCTGTACAAAGAAACCACTCCTTTCCGAGGGTTAAACTTTGGCTTTGTTTATAATACCCAGAATAAAAAATTAAAGAAGGGGTCATTACCGGTGAAACACACTTGTCCAGTTTAAGTTGATATAAGATACACGATTTAACATAGACAAGAAAAATTAAAATGCGTCGTAAACGAAACAAATCTCAAAAGCGATTTAACTGTGATTTTTAGAAACACTTCTGTATTTTGTTTTAAGTCTGTTTTATAACCAGAAGTCATATGAAATTTTATAACGTTATTTATTTTATCGCATTCTAAAGACAAGCTCTTTTTACTTCCTTTAATAATTATCTATAGCAAGCAGGGAAAGACATGGTTCCATCCAAAAGTTCATTTTCGAGGTTTAAGTGGAAATACACGCTTTGAGGACTAATGAACCCAAAGGAAGCATTTTTAGATAAAGGTCTGTGTATGTGTCCGTCCGTATGCCCGTGTGTCTGCGAACAAAAAAAAACTCAAAAACGAAAAGTTGGTTAGATACTAAAATATGGTATTTAGGCCTAACATCTTCCATAAATGGGAGGCGAATATTTTTAAGAAAAAACCCCACCCCAAAACAGCTTTTATATAGAATATTTATCGTTAACTTTCATTGTTTCAAAAATGGCTCTAGCGATTTTTAATTAAAATACCACATGTAATACCACTTAAGTCGTGATTTATTTGGAGGACGTGTGATGGTCATTTTAGTGTCCATTTAATTTTTACTTTCTCTACTACGTATAGTAAGTAGGGGAAGTATTGCATTCCACCCAAAAATTCGATACCGAGATTTCACCGGAAATACATGTTTTGAGACCTCCTGAATCCAAAAAAAGCATTTTTGGAAACATGTCCGTGTGTGTGTCTGTGTGTCTGTGTGTGTGTGTGTGTGTCTGTGTGTGTGTCTGTGTGTGTGTGAACAGCATAACTCAAAAACGAACAGTCGGATAAACACCAAACTTGGTATTTAGGTTCAGTATCTTCCAGAGATGCGACACGAAGGTTTTCAAGAAAATCCCCCCACCCCAGACTACCCTTTACATGGAACATTTTTCGAAAATTTTAATTTTCTCAAAAATGGCTCTAACGATTTTGTTTAAAATATCATATGTTTAAGATAATGCCATGAGAAATGAAATGTATATCTCGAATTTTCTGGGAATGTCTCCAAAAGTATTCTTCATTGTGAACGACTTTTGCATAACTGGTAAACCATAAGAGATAGACAAAATTTTACTACACAAAAAATGTTGATCTCGTTAAAATACACAACTTATGTTATATACATTTCTTTTGTTGAGTGAACCGTTTTCGAGATATTGCTTGTTATTCCCTTAAATTTTCCAATACTTATACTTTTTCTCAAATTCGTTATTCATTTTTTTATGTCCTGGACTTGCAAAGAGAATGGAATTCGACACATAGCAACCAGCGTTAAAATATTTGACCATCGCTTAAAAGCTACCATATTCCCCTTGCATCTACAAGAAAATTAGCAATAAGATTGACATCTCGATATCTCGATTAACATAAAGCATATGGAGAATAGGCGTTTGTAAAAATAGATTGTACAAGAGTAGAGAAAGTCATGTGAGTGTAACACATCAGATTTTTTAAATAGGAACCTACCTTTTTATGCTGTTTTCTCATTCTTCATAAAAAATAAACAAAATTTGTGTAAAACACTTTGCAATTGTTCTTGCACCAGCGTAAATAATAACGAAAATTCTAAATGGCAGTGTACGAAGAGCGCAATTTACGGTCGGACCATCCATGGATGGTCATTTGAGGATCAAATTACGTTTCGTAATTGAGAACCAACATTTTTTATTTTGTTTCCTTATTCCTCATCACAAAATAAAAAGCTTTTTATAACCTATTTTGTGATGAGAAAATGTACCTTTCCATTTAAAAAAAATTAAATTTACCCTGAAATGATATTCATAACGTACTCCAAATAAAACTTGACTAATGGCATTTACTTTCCCCCGTAATAGTAAGCAACTTTTATTGAGGACATTTCTTTCAACAACGCTGAGTTCTGGAGATCTTATACAGTCTCAACTAAATGGTCCACCTGTATATTTTCTTGAAAAACAAAATGTATATCTTGAATTTTCTGATAACAGCCTGTAAAGTTCTCTTCATTTTGAATGATTTCTGTATAACTGGCAGACGTAAGAGTTAAACAAAATCTTACTACTCGAAAAATGTAGATCGTGTTAAACCATACTATTTATGTCAAATAAAAATATTTGTAGCGTTAATTATTTCCGAGACGTTTCTCATTATTGGTTTGCATTTTAAAATCTTATGCATTTCACTTTCTCTATTACATACTTACAGTAAATAGACTAAGTGTTGCATTCTGCCCAAAATCTTTATGTCAAGATTTCAACGTAAGTACACGTTTTTACCTTCTTCATTATGAATTTATTTATATTGATAAGCGCCAGTGGCGCCATACATTTAGTTGAAAATATTAAAATGCAATCCAACAAAGATAAAATTGCAAAAAAAAAAAAAAAAAAAAAAGGAGAGTCAATAATGGCACTAGTAAATACAGGATTTGAGGTTCCCTGAACGCAAAAAGAAGATATTTTTACAAAAAAAGTGCGCGTGTATGAACAAAATAACTCAAAAGGCGAAAAGTGGGATAAACACCAAGTATTTAAGTCCAGTATCTTCCAAAGAAAACCCCCACCCCAAACTACCCTTTACAAAGGAAAAATGGATATTTTTAATTTTCTAAAAAAATGGCTAACATTTTGATTAAAATACCAAACGTTTAATAAATTTATATGACGGATAAAATGTATATCTTGAATTTTCTGGAATATCCTGTGAAGTTCTCTTCATTCGGAAGGAATTCTACATAATGTTGTATAATGGTTAAGCCATACGAGATACCTAAACAAAACTTGCTACACAAAAATGTAGATCTTTTCAAAACACACAATTTATTTCAAATAAATTGTTTTGTGGTATCAGCCATTTCCGAGATTTTTACTATATTGGTTTGGTTTGTTCAACACTTTATATTTTTGAAGTGCTGTCGTTATGCAGCTGTTTCTCGCCATGTCATGCCAGTATGAATTTTAAGGCCAACATATATCGTTGCGTTGTAAAACTTTTGAGCATCGCGTGTTCTATATTCTCTTTATGCCTACAAGATATGTGTAATTAAATTATTTATGCAACTTTTATATATACTATATATATGTTATCCTAAAACAGATAGAAAAATAAAACGTTTGTACTAATATACTGCAGAGGGGATATAAAAGTAAGCGATAGTGGGCAGAAGAAATCATGTGAATTAACACACCAGATTTTTTCCAAGTGGTGAGTCGATATTCGTTTTTTCTCACATCATGCAAAGAACAGGACATTTTCAAAGCCATCACATAACAATTCACTTTTTGAAAATCTGACAATCACTCTACTGCATTATTCTTATACCTGCAACGAAAACTATAAACGTGTTAATGAAAGTTTATCTCGATTAACAAGAGGTGTATAGAAGAATAAATTGTTAAGAATAATTTGTAGAGAAAGTCATGTAAGGCGACACATCGGATTTTACCATTTGTTTCAGACCTCCATTTATCATAATATTTTAAACCATTTTATTAACTTGTTTGCATATAATTTAAAATGACCATAATTTAATGTCACTGGACTGACATCACGTCTTGGTTTGACCAAGAATGTAGTGTTACACATTACTAACTATTACGCATCTTCCAGAATCAACTGGAGTCGTAATCCAAAAATTAAGAAAGAATCAAACAAAGAAAAAAACATAAGCAGCAACCGTGGATCGAACCCCATCAGTCAATTGAAATATGCATATGAACTCATTCTTTATCGAAAGGTAAGAACTCCATCAACTGATACACTAATTTGAAACGACTGTTTCTTCAGTCAGACGCAGTATATATTTCCATTATAAATCAATCAGTTCACTCAATGTATCTTATTTATTAGGTTTAGTCGTTCCCAATAACACTTTAAGGAGAATGATAAGCGAACCGATAGAAGTAGAGAAATAATTTCCTCAACTTTAACTGCAAGGGCATAGAAATGCAGTCGAGTAGTTTTTTATATTTATAAAAGTCCGTAACATATCTTTACGAATAAATAAAGATATGTAACTCAACATTTTTATTTCATTTTAAGGGACATAACGATTTTGGGCCTACGGGGATCGACAAAATGTTATTTCTAAATGATACGCCTTTGGAATGATCAATGTTAAATAATTTAATCAATTAAAATTAAATTTTATCATATTACACTAAAGATAGAAGCTTCTTGTAATCTTTTAAAACAAATATTATAATATCTAAATTATAGCCAACTTTATATTTGTACAAATTTTACAGTTCAACATTTATTTACAAACAAAATTAACCACTAGGACTCTAATATCAGTTCTATTGAAATGAGTTCTAAAATAATACATGTTTAATTTCCACACTAAACTTATGTAGAATAAATGTAATACTATTTCTACAAATGTTTATTCTAATAAAATTTCTTCAGCCAGAAGTTAAGTACCACTGCTTACATTACTAAAAGAACCGTTTTAAGGTAATACAAAATCATGAAGTTATGACTGTGTAATGGTGTCTAAACCTTAAGGGCGGAACGTAGAATGTATAATGAAGAAGTAGGTAGAATTAGTTCCATTCGCTCGTTAATTCCATTTGAAGGGTAACGAGAGATACACAAATAACTCGTATTGGAGCTCATAAAATCCACGCTAATTCACAAAGAACCTACATTTGATGTGCGTTTCAAATCCATTTATGTACCTATTATCATGAATGACAGACCTTCGTAAGTGGAAACTGTTAATAAAGATGTAAATTGAGGAACAAACAGGCACTTACTTCCAAATGCAGGAAGTAATACCTAGCATTAATCATTACACTGCCTGAAAATGTGTGGGCGATCCGAAGATATCCAGGAAATATCAGATTTGACGAGGATGAAGAATCCATTTATAGCATTTGAACTTACGAAACATTATAGTTGGACATCCAGTCAGGAATTGAGTAATCAGTAAACACTAGTGCTGGAAATACATGAAAGGATAACACTCAAAAGCATTTGTTGAAATGCCTAATAGGGAACAGCGCCTTGGAATTCCCCAGAAGGTAGGAGGAACCTGCAAGTGGGATTCCGAACTATTAACAGGGCATTGTCCCTGGTGAGGCTACATTTTTAAGATAAGAACAACTTCTCAAAATGTGGCTGCTTTTAATCCATCACGAAATTGTTTTATTCTTGGGAACCTTTAGCCGTTTAATGTGTCCTTCAGATTCTATAGATTGCTTCTTTAAGAGCAAGATTTTAAACACTTTGAGAGTGAGTAAGTGGATATCAACAAGAATACTCCTGATCTTTTATTCATCAGGCTCTGTAGAACCTAAGGACTTAAGCATTTAAAGTTAAGACAGTTTCAAAGAGAAAAATAAAGCTCTGATAACTATGAGAATATGTACGTATAATGAACTTCTACGCAGAATGTTTCTGATTGTGTGTGCGCGCATGCGTGCACCTATCTTTAACTTAACTACCGAAACGATTGCAGTAGAACTGAGAGTGTAACCACAGTTATTCTAAACTAAGTTATAAGTTCTTTATTCTTTCTTTCTCTGTGAGAATTTCATTACTCTGGAACTGCATCATGCTTATACAGTTGTGTTTTAAAGCACTAAAAACTTTTTAGGATAAAACAGTTTATTACATTTTACAGTGTTTATACATCCACTTGTTTGAATTGGCTTCACTCAGTGTCATTACAAATGCAGTAAATAATATATAACCTGATGAACAAATTTGAAGAAAGTGTTTCGATTGTTGATATAAAATATTTGATAGATCAAAATTAGCAGAAAATGGGGTGAGTGTAGCCCTAATTTTTCGAGGAGACCAAAGATGCTGCATTGCTACAAAAAAGCAATTACATAACACATTTGTTGCTCATTAACTAGCAGGCATTTTTTCGAGAAGTTAGCCTTCTGGGTTTCAATCATAAATTTGGCAGATTACTGGTTACAAGTAGGGCAGCGACATCGGAGTCGCTACACGGAGGATAGCGTATAGAATAGGAAGGGGATAGCGATAGGGGGCTGACATTGACCCCGCGCGGTACAGTCTATACAAGAAAAATTATGCATTTCTCGCGAACACTTACTTTATTTCTGCAATAGTATTTATAAGGTATACAGTTGGCTTATATAACTAAAATGTCTTTATTAAACATTTAATGCAACGCTACGTGATAATGCATACACATGGATAATATTTTATGTCAGTTTATTGCAATAAATTACAACCCACAACCCTGTATCCTGTAAGGGAATATATAACGGAATATCGGTAGAAATGAATGCCGTGCATAGTTCTTCATTAAACGTTTGATTTGATGGAGATTGCTCTTGCTATAGCAGTTTATCCTCACATTTAACATACAACCTTGTGTGTTTCTGTGTTGACATGTCTTCGCACGTTACTCTATCTACTATGTCCAAAAGCAATTTTGTTATTGCAGGTTTTCAATAAAGGTTTTCATTACTAATAGAGAAAGCATTTTCCTCAAACTACAATATATAGTTTTGCAGTGCTGTAGACTTTCGTGCCCTTACCGCTGGTATTTCGTCTATGTAAACACCGAGCGGCGATACAGTTGACTCAAATATACAGGTAACCCTCTCGATGTAAACAGTCGACTACAGGAACGCCTCTAAACAAGCGTAGCGACTCCGATGTCGCAGCCCTAGTCGTATGGTTATCTCACTGAAAGCATACTACTTAATAGACATACTGACGTTAAGAACTGAAACAACTGATACCAGATGTCATTGAAAACTAGAGGCTCATTTACTAAGTTTTTATGACAGACGAAAAACTATTTCTAATGCACAATATGATGGTAATCATCTTCTATCTTTTTTAATAAAATCCCATTCCTTTAGGAACAAATTGGTGTTTCTGTTTCTAAATAATCAAAAAATGTATGAAGTTATGACAATTTGAAACCGGGCAATGACTTTAGAATAACTTCATACATGAGCTACCACTTAAGAGGTTACTTACCGCAATAAAAGGTGAGTTATAATGGGGCAAGAAGTTATCTCCCTTAATACTGAAATCTGGAAAATGTTGCATACCAAAATGTTGCAGCATAACATTTTCTGATCGTTTTGTTCTTTAAACTATTTATTTAATACTTATGACGCTTGGTGCAAAGCCAGCCATTCGTCTTTTTCTTTCTCAATAAACTACACTAGGCAAGTTCATACCAACAATGAAGCTACAAGAGCACTGCACTTGATAACTTGTTCGGAGTCCCACGATTGAGTCGTTTTCCCTACACCTAGGGGGCAGGCAAATTTATACAGATATACAGTGTGCACTTGCAACGACCGAACTCCTCGCAAACATGTGAGGTCTCGGGAGGTCTCGGATTCGTCTCCCGTCGGGCCGGCCGCTCTGATCGTGGTGTATTTTGTGGTAGGCAAATGCTTGGGTGAGTTCTCCTTCTACCACGAATTTTATGTTATGTTATGTTCATTATTTCCATATCCTCCATTTGCTTTCATCCATTTCATCTCATCTGTTCCAGGGTTGTAGGACCAGGAAACGGTGGTTGGTGTGTTTGCGGAAGTATGCTATTGAAAGGTTTCTTACTGCCGCTTGGCGGGACTGCTGGGGCCCCCTTTCTTCCTGGGAGTGTCTCGTCTATTCCCGGGATCCCCAGGTTGCGGGTGACTAGGACAGGATAGCCGGTGTCAGGATTGGTGTCATGTTGGACCCCGTCCTTGCTAGTGCATACCGTTGTCCGGATCTGGTCGCCCTTCAGGTTTCCCCTTAATCTCTTTCTCCCAGGGGTCACGTTGGAAGCACAAAGCGCCTACTATGGCCTAGGTGCGGTGCTGTGTTTCAGTACTGGAGGCCCCGCCAACTGACTACTCCTAACTCCAGCCGCGACGGCGTCTTTCCGCGATTGATCTGCAATCAGAATTTTCTCTGAACTGTCATATAAACATTAGTCTTTAGTTTTATCCTGAGGAAAAGCCATAACTGGTCCGAAGCGTTTACAGTGTGTTGTTTACTTAGCATTTTACCCAAAAATGGGATATGAGATTTCTCTGGAAATATATCTTTTGAGGCCCCTTAAAACTTTTAGAAAAAGCTCCGTGTGTGTGTGTGTGTGTGTGTGTGTGTGTGTGTGTGTGTGTGTGTGTGTGTGTGTGGACAGCACAACTCAAAAAGGAAAGGTCGGATAAATACTACACTTGGTATAGATTCAGTACCTTCTAAAGATGCGACACGAAGATTCTCAATAAAATCTCTCCACCCGTAACTACCTTTTAGTTGGAACATTTTTGAAAATATTGATTTTTTAAAAAAATTCTCTAACGATTTTGATTAAAGTATCATATATTAAAGGTATTTACGTGATAAATAAAGTATATATCTTGCATTTTCTGGGAATAGCCTGTGAAGTCCTCTTCATTCGGGAGGAATTTTGTATAATCTTGTAATAACCGCTAAACGTTAAGCGATAGACGAAAACGTACCATACAAAAAATGTAGATCTCTTTAAAGCACACAATTTACTTCAAATAAGTTTTTGTGGCATAAGCCATTTCTGATATTCTGTTATTAAAGTTTCGAATTGTTCGATACTTGTCATTCTTTTAAAATCTCATCGATTTTCAGTTGTTTCTTGCGATTGCATGGAAACAGTATGGAATTTTAAGGCCAGCACATAGCATCCAGTTCTTAAACATTTGACTATCGCTGTTCCCTTTGTATCTATACGAAATGTTTAATGTAGCTATTTCTGCGAAGCTTAAAAATGTAGTAGACAGAAAAATAAGCTTTAGTAAAAATAGTTTGTATACCCACTAATAAAGATAGAGGGTAAAGGAAGTCATGTGAATGCATCACATGAGATTTTTAACATACGTTTTTGCAGAATTTCAACAGAACCCTTTAATTCATTGTTTTATTTTATCACATAGTTCAAAACTCGCTTCATTATTTACTTTCTACCAAGTACATAGTAGGTATTGGATTCCTCCCAAAAATTCGATACCGAGATTTCACCGGATATAGGCGTTTTGAGGTATACTCAAAAGGTATCTGCCCCTAAATTAAAAAAAGCATTTTAGAACAAGGTCCGCGCGCGCGCGCGCGCGTTTGTGTGTGTGTGTGAATGAATATCTATGAACAGCATAACTCAAAAACGAAAAGTCGAATGAACACCAAACTTGGTATTTAAGCTCAATACCTTCCGAAGATGCGACACGAAGATTTTCAAGAAAATTCCGCCAACCCAAATTACCCTTCACATGGAACATTTTTCGAAATTTTTGTTTTTATAAAAAACGGCTCTAATGCTTTGATTAAAATATCATATATTAAGGATATTTACTTGACAAATAAGATACACATCTTGAACTTTCTGCAAATAGCCTATGAAATCTTCTTCATTCCGAAAGAATTTTGTATAATCATGTATAGCTGGTAAACGTTAAGTGACAGACGAAAACGTACTACACAAGAAATGCAGATCTCATTAAAACACACAATTTATTCCAGATAACTTTTTTGCGGCAACAGGCATTACCGAGATATCCGTTATTAACGCTTCCATTTGCTCAATACTTAGCCATTATTTTAAATTCATTCATATGTCATATTCATTGTTTCTCGCGGTTGCATGGAAACAGTATGGAATTTTAAGATAGCGTATAGCGTTCTTAAACATTTGACTATCGCTGTTCTCTTTGTATCTATAACGAAATGAGTAATGTAGAATTTCTGCAAAGGCTTATTTGGATTAAATTGAAGTAGATATAAAAATAAGCTTTAGTAAGACTAGTTTGTATACCCACTAATGAATGATAGAGGGTAGAGAAAGTCATGTGAATGGTCACATCAGATTTTTTAAAAATATAGCGACCTTTAACCTGGTAGATCATATTAACTGACATTCGTCTAATCAGGATAAGGGAAAACTCTAGAAAAAACTTAACCGGATAACTCACCCTAACCGAGATTCGGTCACGGATCTCTTGAATGTGAGGCAGATATGCTAACCCCACACAACGGAGGTGGGCTAACATTTTTGTTGTTTAAATCCTTGGTTATTTGTACCCAAGACTTTAACTAATATAATTCTGATTATAATTTATATCCATACAGTGTATTTATATACATAAACGACCCCAGTGCGAAAAGAGCGTATGGTAAATAGCGCAAATAGAAAAAGCTATAAGTAAAGAAAGCAAGAGAGAATAAATAGAACATTTTTGCTAGGGAAAAGAAAACACATAGCAGAAAAGAATGAATGGATAATAAAATACAAGTACACCGAATAACTAATACGAAAAGCATAGATAATACAGAAGAACACTGTAGAGGTGGAAAGATAAAAGGCAGAAAAGTATGTTTTAAAAAGAGCAAGAAAAATATGAGAAGGAAATACCGCAGGCAAGAAGCAGCTAATGCCATAATTTGACTTCGCGAAATTTGAGCTTGTGAGTATGAAACACAGTGCTAAAGAATGGTAATGAACTGGTCCTCTGATGTACTTAAGAGTAATAGCGGCCCCATTTGTGAACAGCGCATCATAAATTATTCATACGCCTATACATGTTAATAAATAATTGCCGATGTAAAGTAACCCATTATATATTTCACTGCAGCGCGATAAAGAAAATGTAATTTTATGGGATATTTTTCAATCGATTATATGTATAAATAAGCATCAAAATGAGTGCAAAATACGGGCATTACCTCCTGATACCTGATCTTTTTGAGTATATTTTGGCATTTCTGGATAAATATCTTAAACATAAAGTAGCAATTTTATTGTACTTATTGTCCATTATTTTAAGTAACAGACAAGAACAGAATGGAGCCATCTCTTATATAATATGCGTATGCAGTGCACTTTAGGTATATACGTACACATTTTTCACACCAAGGAACATTTTATAGCCCTTGGTTTTCACTGAAGGAGTTGATGATGTGCAGGAATTGATGTACGAGATAATGAAGATGAGCTTCTAGTGTTGCAAATCTGAATTGCATACATATTTTTCTTATTGGAACAGCATTACTGAAAAAAACCAATCATAGAAATGTTCAAGGATAGTTATTATGTATATGAGCAACTAATACATTTCAATGAATTTTTTCCTTTCGGTATTGCAGGAATATTAACTTCAAAAGTGTGTAAGAAAACATTATTTCCTCGACACTGACTAAGCATGATATTATGCTGTGCATCATCTTAGCAGGATATGTTAAATCTGTGCACAGATATGTGTATTGTATGGATTTAGTACACGTATAATATTAAAATACTTCTACCAACAACTATACACAGGATTAAAGCTTATAATTCGTTATCTATTGTATACATTGATAAAACTTCTACCTCTGTTCTTAACCGTTTTAAGTTAATTCCTAGCTAGCATTTGTATACATTCCAATCAGTGGTGTAAGTGTATATCATTTTTGCAAAAATTTTCCAGGAGAAGGTGTTGCCTTTATTTAAAACAAGAATTTAATAGAAATAAATCTAACGGTTCAGAAAACTCCTTATGTTTAGGTTTTACTTGGACAGTCATTCATCAAAGTTGATTTATATAATGCTGCTACAAACACAAATAATTGTAAATGTTTTACACTTTATGAAGAGAACATGTTGTCTTTAATTTACATTAATAAGATCTCTAACGAAAGGGAAAAATAAATAAACGAAAGAAAGGATAAAGGACAGTTAAAAACTGTTTTCATATACAGTCTTTCGTCCACCTATACTTCACGGAAACAACGATTAATTTCTCTACCACGTGCCTAGTAGGTAGAGAAAGTATTGCATTCCACCCAAAAATTCAGTACCGATATTTCAGGGAAATGCATGCTTTGAGATGCCTGAATTCATAAAAAAGGAGTTTTAAAAAAAGATGTGTGTGTGTGTTTGTGTTGTGAGCAGCATAGCCCAAAATACCCTTTACATGGGAAAGATTTAGATATTTTTGATTTTCGCAAAAATTGTTTAAACGATTCTGCCTAAAATATATGGTTTAAGATATTAAAATGATAATAATTTTCTGGGAATAACCTGCGAAGTCTTCTTCATTCGGGCAACACATAATTTATTTAAAATAATATTTTTTGTGGTATCAACCAATTCCGAGAAGCCGCTTAATATTGGTTTGAATTTTTCGACACTTTGTAGTTTTTAAAGCACTATCGACACTCAATTGTTTCTCGCGATGTTATGAAAAGAGTATGGAACGTCTAGGTTAGCATATAGAGACCCACTTATAATCATTTATCGAGTCAAGCCCAGTTAAACATCTATATTCCCTGGTACCTACAACGAAATGTCTAATGAAGCCATTTCCACAAAGCTTATCAAATTAACATCAAATACATAGAAAAATAAGCTTTCGCAAGAGCAGTTTGTAGAAATTATATAAAAATAAACGATAGTGGGGAGAAAAGTCATATGAATGCGACGTATAAGAGTTTTAAACAATTGACTATCACTTCGGCTTCCTGTTTCCACCTTGCAAAATGTGTAATGAAACAAATGCTGCAAACGTTTACTTCGGTTAACCTAAAGTATACATAAAAATAAGCTTTTGCAGGAACAGTTTGTAGCAGCTAAATAAAAATAAATGAAATGGGTAGAAAAGGTTATGCGAACGTAAAAAATAAACAATTTTCTTTTAATTTTATCATGTTTTCTTTTCTTTCATCTTGCCTTTTAACTCGCTTTAAATTCGTAGTCCTATTACGAGGGCCACTATTTATATTTTGAGTCTAATAATTAAAATAAAGTAATTTCTGATTAAAAACTGCTTTATTGTTTTTCAAAATATTCTACTTTATGTTCAATACACTTTTGCATCCGTTTGAACCATTTGTCAAAGCATTTATTCCAGTCTTCTTGAGACACCTCCAAAACATGGTTTTTGAAGGCATTAACGGCTTCTTCTGCCAACGAAAATCGTTGTCCACGCAATTTATTCTTTATGTTCGGGAACAAAAAGAAGTCATAGGGTGCCAAATCAAGACTGTATGGCGGATGACCCATCACTTCGATTTTTTGAGCCTTCAAATACTCTGTTGTTAGACGAGATGTGTGTGCGCTCGCATTGTCTTGATGAAGTACGATCCTACGGTTCTTGTTGGTTTTCCTTACTTCACCGAAGACTTCCGGCAAACACATGATTGTGTACCATTCGGCATTGACCGTTTTACATTCCTCTAAAGGCACTGTTACACATGGCCAGTTTTGCTGAAAAAGCAGGCGACCATTTGTTTCGAAGTGCTTCGAGTGCGAACAACTTTTGTTGGATTTACTTCATCTTGAAACACCCATACAGTCGACTGCTGTTTACGTTCCGGCTCATACGCTTAGATCCATGATTCGTCACCTGTTACAATCTTATATACATCTTTAGATGCACCGCCATTGTATTACTTGAGCATTTTTGTACACCAATCGACACGAACATCTTTTTCAGTTTGCGTCAAATTATGTGGGATCCAACGAGAGCAAACCTTCTTCACGGCTCATGCAATATTTTATATATGCTGGTGGAACTAATCCCTGGGGTTGCCTCAATCTTACAATATGTCGCATGCGATGATCTTTCATTATTAGATTTTGCACAGCATCAAGGTTTTCTGGCACAACAACTGATTTTGGACGACCTTCATGAACTTCATCATTGAGCGAACGGCGGCCACGATTAAATTCTTTATACCAGCGTTTCACAGTGGCAAAGGATGGAGATTCGTCGCCAAATGTGGAAGTTAGTTGATCGATTAACTCTTGTCTTGATACTCCATGTCGAAAGTCGTAATAAATCATTGCACGAACATTTTCAGGAGCTAATTCCATGTTTTTGTTGACACACAATTTTCAAGTTAGTGTAAACAAAACAAATGACGCTCTATTGACAAAATGTTTGAAGTAGATTATGATAAAAAATGTCAAACTTTCCATTGGAATCGTCAGATGGCACCTAACATTCATGGTTGCCAAGGCTCAAAATATAAATAGTGCCCCTACAGTGCTGCCTATAGCTTCATTTATTTACCACGGTAGCGTATGCACTAGCAGTAGTCGACTCTTTGTGTCATCTGCTTGAGGAAGTTGCTTATGTCTGGCGTAGCCACGCTCCTGTTATGTCTGTTTTGTTGTTACTGAGTTAACCAGACCTTTGGATCGCGCACCTACTGCTTGTTCCTTTAGTGTACACGTAGTCAGTGTGATGTAGAACATTTAGCCAAAAAAGTATGTTTTTCACACCTTTATTGTAGCTCTTAATATATGTGGAACTAAAACAACAGAAAAATACAAACAGTACATAATGACAAACCTAAACATTTGTTATTTACACATTAAGTATCCGCAACATCCTCCCCAGCCCGGTCAACCTCGAAAGACATGATCAGCTGGGTGGGCGAAGAATGACCGTTCGCACCTTCCCATCTCTTCCATGTACTAACTGCTGCACGTACGTATGTCTTCCTCCACATGTATCAGAGAGGGATGTCCTCTTGAAGGAGGACATGTCTCTCATTCTGGGCGACCTGTTTGGTATTTTACTTCATGGAATGTGTGCAGTTGCAGAAGGTACTCCTTCCAGGATTGAAAGAAATCTTCCGTAATTTTTATTTGGCTTCGTGAGGTCCCTTTTCGTATTTGGTTGGGCCCGTAAGGATGATCGTGAGTTTTTCGCCAGTCAGAAAGTGAGCAGGTGTCAATCTTCACCGTCGTGTCTTGAGTAATGGGTTTGGAAATAGAAGTGTATTCAAGCCCTCTTCATCTACCTAAGAATGTCTCAGAGCAGCGGTTGATGGAGCCGATATTCTATCCCACCAGCCTCCCCACCAAGACGCTCGTGGTGCGATGAATTTCTAGGCAACATTATGATATACAAAATAATGTTTTTACTTGAGGCCTTGCATTACTTTGTGGAGTTCAGTAAGTGCGTATTGCCTGCGAAAAATGTCTTCACATTGCCAGAATATATCGTATATGCTAGACCTGGCGGCTTACAAACTTTGCAAGGCCATCGGAAAACAATCAGTTGACATGTCAGTCCTAATTCAAGATGTATGACACGGATTGCAGCACAGGAAAATAGTACCATCTATGATTTGTTAATGTCGTGTACAATTTTGAGTATAGAGGGCCGGCGAAGTTGATTCCTGTCACTGCAAATATCCTTGTTAGGTGGACTCTGTCTTGAGGTAGTGGAGTCTCTATTTATTCAAGATGTCCGCTGTGAGCTATTTTGCCCGGTAAGCAGAAGTGAGGCATTTTCTTGATAATCTGTCGTGCACGAAGTATCCAGTGGTCACTATGGGCTCTGCTAGTAAAATGTGGGTTGACCATTTTTCTGTTTTTGGGGATTATTTGAAAGTGAACACACTTCCTTTTAAGGAGTAACACAACCCGTCTTCCATTTTCGATTCTGGTAGGAAGCAAGTAATTCCTGAAGAATGTCATTATCTTTGGCAGTCATTGCTCGATCTTGTTTGTTTAGCTCCCAAGTTCCATAACTGTCGAATCATTTTGTCAATTGACTACCAGCATACTTACATCTTGCGGTACGGCAGATGAGAGGAATACATTGTTGATTTCAAAAGCAGTGACCTTTAACTTGGCCTTCATAGAAAACCCATTATATCAAATTGGATCTGTTTTCTAAAACTGGAGAAACTGATTGAATGTTCAAATGAGTGATATTATATATTTGGTAACGACGACTTCAAGTTGCAGGAATTCGACCAAAGATCTGTTAATGAAACTGGTTTGGCTTCCGGCGTCTAGAATGCATCGTGTAAGTGTACCATGGCCAGCGTGTCCCATTATCCATATTCGAGGCTCTGAAGGAACGTGAAATTGGGTGTCGTAACGGAAAATTTTCCAATAGATGTATGCTGTTGATCTTCTCTGTCACAAATAGACACATGATGCTGTTTCTTGCATTTTAAATAAAATATTCTGCTTCGCTTGTTGCACCGTCGGACATTGTGATTTTGATTGGGGCAAAGAAGACATCCGTTTGCTGTCTTCAGTTTGTCTTGCATTCCTGTCAATTCGTTATTTGCTGATATTCTTGACCCCAATAACTTCGGTTTTCACAAAAGACGTAATAAGGATCCGACGAGTGCTTTCTCTTTAACTTAGATATTTTTTATTTAGTACCTACATGAAGGGTAGCGGTCGTGAGTGTAAGTCCCTGTCGGAGCATAATATCCACGTATCTTCTGAGTAGTCAATGCTCCTTGAATTTCTTCATTTAAAAATTCCACAAGACTCGAAATATTACTTTCCAAAGTATTCGATCTCTTGGCGTGAATAAGCCAGTGACGATAAATACTATCTGGGAAAGCTCGAACAATCTCTCGTAGACGTCTACATCTTCGCCGAGTGCCTTTAATGCTTGGGTTCGTTTGTGGCACTCGATATACATGGTGTTCAGGGTCTCTGGAGTGTCGCTGAGTGCAAACTTCAGATTTTCTATGTAGTCGAGTTGGGCTTGGATGAAACTGTTTTTGTCCCCATAACGTGATTTCAAGATCGCCTTCGTCTCTTCGTATGTTTCGATATCCCAGCCACAGGTTTTTAGGCTTCCTGTCGGCGTATCTACGACTTGTTTATTGACTGCACACACCACTGGGTTTTGTCCACTAAAATTAAATTGAGCGTTATGTAGGACGCTATTTAGCTACTATGGTCCTTAGCGTACCGTTCTGTATTGGGCGTGAAAGACTGGAAATTTTAATCTTTGCCAGGCTTGAGGTTCTTTATCGTCCGTAAATCTACAACACGGGACCACCGGTTTTACTTCCCTTCCGAAGGAAGCCATGCTAAGAACTTTTAAGCCAAAAAGAAATGCATTACCCTCCGCCGGGTTTGAACCCGCGACCTCGGGGACCGGAGGCTACCGTGGTACCCCTAGACCACGGAAGACAACTTTTTTTGTCTACTGCCGACTCAAATTGTTCTCAAAATCTTAACCAAGACTCATAGCTCCATTGAATGCTTCTAACTTGATCGTTGGGAGCTCAACAGCTGGTGTCACGTTGGACCAAGTCAGGGCGACATTAACTGGTGCTTGTATCTGAAAGCATGTGCCACTTGAAATTGTATCCTTTGGAAATCCATTTGATCCGTCTTGCAGATTATTGTTTAGTGCTATCGATGTAACATTCACATATATTCACATCTGCTAAGGAACTCATGAATCTCATCATTAAAGGTACATAAATTTTGGAAACCTTCCGTAAGCCATCTAGGTATTATTGCATCTCATCTAAGGCCGTAGTATCATCAAACTCGTTTACTTTAGCCACAAAACGCATTACATTGGAACGCCGGGTGTAGCGTTTACGCTTTAATTTGTCGAGCTGAGTTGGGCCATCTCACTATTGTAAGTACTGTGTTAGATGTCGCAGCTATCTCCCTGAAATGCGTAGCCTACCTTTATTCAACATTACTTCCAAGGCCGCTATAACTATTTGTTTAACCTAATACTATAACTTGCTTATTCTAAAGCAACAAAATGTATTAGTCGTATAGTGAGCTTTATTTCCTTAAACTTATTTAGTGCTAGATTCAAATATCATTGTGAATAGAAAGTTATGTAGACTAACATCTTATTTTACGCGTTTGCTGCAGTAATTTTGCTCCTGGTTACTTGAGGAGAAATCGGTATCTTGAAGTGAAAACACAACGTTTTAACTGTTTGCTGACCCTAGTGTCGTGGAAGTGTTTAACGACGTTACAAAACAGTCTTCGTATTAAACCGTGATGTGAATAATCATCCAGGTTTCCCGTGTTTCGGCACTACTTATGTCGGGAGATTAATAAAATTCGCCTTGTCGTTTTTCACACGTTTATTATAATAATAATTTTATTTTCATTAAGGTTGTACAGCAATAGACAAAGCCAGTTCTACATTTACAATTGATGATTACTTTACGTCATTGTTTACACAGTTACAGTATGTATAGAGTCTTTATCTATTTTACTAATTAGTCTATTTAGTCTATATGATTTACAAAAAGTTCATTTAAATGATAAATAAGATTTTCTGTTAAGTAGTCATACAGTTTGGGTTTAAAAATTTTAAGCGGTTTGTTAGATATTTCAAGGGGGAGGTTATTGAAAAGTAACCTAAAACATCATAGCTGTTTGTTACTTTGGCTAATTTATGATATGGTATATCAAGGTGCCGTTGTTTCTTATATTATACGAGTTTACATTATATCTCTGCTGCATATCAGGAACCTTATCTTTAATGCATATCAAGACATTGTATATATACAGATTTACAATGGTAAGTATCTTAGTTTTCTTAAACAGAGGTTTGCAGTGAGCCGCTTTAGGTGAGTTTGTTATTATTCTTATATCTTTCTTTTGTAGTAGTAGAAGATCCTTAACATATGTACTGTTTCCATAAATTTTATTGTTACTTTCAACACAGAACTGTAAAACAACATAAAAATACAAATCTAAGCATTTGTCATTTACACATTAAGTATCCGCAACAATTTATTGTGTGTGTGTTTCTTTTAAGGTAAATATATCTTAACTTTGCAATATTAAAGATACATTTTGATGAGTTAAGTAATTCATATAGTTTCCACAATAGTTTCATTCACGCAGAGATTACATAAAATTGCCTTAAATGCTTATTTATGTCAATTTGATATCTCAAAATTTTATAGAAACATATTTATGTGTATTATAATGAAATTTTCAATGCATAAAAGCATACATATGAAAGTGATTATTAAAGTATAAAATTCCTGTCCCTAATCAAGACAGGAATTAGTTGCTAGACATTTCCTATCTTGTGGAGCGTCATTTAAATAATATCCACGTGGCACCGTGTGATACATATATCATAGGTTCGCCAAACCTGCAATATGGGCAATCTGACAAATTCAGTGGTAGGTGTTTCCCTGTATATACGAGGGGCACTATTTATATTTGGAGCCTTGACAACCCTGAATGTTGTAGGTGCCATCTGACGTTTCCAATGGAAAGTTTGACATTTCTTACCATAATCTACTACAAACATTTTGTCAATAGAGCGTCATTTGTTTTGTTTACACTAACTTGAAAATTCTGTATAAACAAAAACATGGAATTAACTCCTGAAAATGTTCGTGCAATGATTTAGTACCGCTTTCGAGGTGGATTATCAAGACAAGAGTGCATCGATCAACTAACTTCCACATTTGGCGACGAAGCTCCATCCTTTGCCACTGTGAAACGCTGGTATAACGAATTTAATCGTGGCCGCCGTTCGCTCAATAATTAAGTTCGTGAAGGTCATCCAAAATCAGTTGTTGTGCCATAAAACATTGATGCTGTGCAAAAACTAATAATGAAATATCGTCATGCGACATGTTGTCAGATTGAGGCAACCCTAGGCATTAGTTCCACCAGCATATACAAAATACTGCATGATTATTTAGCCGTGGAAAAAGTTTGATCCCACATAATTTGACCCAATCTCAAAAAGATGCTCGTGTGGATTGGTGTGCAAAAATGCTCAAGAACTACAATGCCGGTGTCTCAAAAGACGTATATAAGATTATAACAGGTGGCGAATCATGGATCTATGCGTATGAGCCGGAACCTTAAAGAGCAGTGGACTGTATGGGTGTTTCAAGATGAAGCAAATCCAACAAAAGTTGTTCGCACTCGAAGCACTTCGAAGCAAATGGTCGCCTGCCTTTTCAGCCAAACTGGCCATGTGGCAACAGTGCCTTTATAGGAATGTAAAACGGTCAATGCCGAATGGTACACAATCATGTGTTTGCCGGAAGTCTTCGGTGAAGTAAGGAAAACCAACAAGAAACGTAGGATCCTTCTTCATCAAGACAATGCGAGCGCACACACATCTCGTCTAACAGCAGAGTATTTGAAGGCTCAAAAAATCGAATTGATGGGTCATCCGCCATACAGTCCTGATTTGGCACCCAATGACTTCTTTTTGTTCCCGAACATCAAGAATAAATTGCGTGGACAGCGATTTTCTTTGGCAGAAGAAGCCATTGATGCCTTCAAAAACCATATTTTGGAGGTGTCTCAAGAAGACTGGAATAAATGCTTTTACAGATGGTTCAAACGGATGCAAAAGTGTATTGATCATAAAGGAGAATATTTTGAAAAACAATAAAACAGTTTTCAATCAGAAATTACTTTGTTTTAATTATTAGGCTGAAAATATAAATAGTGCCCCTCTTAATACGGAATTATCAGCAGATGTAGGGTATGTTGAAGCTTGTATTTAAAGACGATGTTTATTTCTGTTCAGAGTCTCAACTTTGAAGAAGTTAAGTATTAAATTCCTAAAATTAGTTTCCGAAGAACAGTAAAAAGGTGCTGAGTGACAACATAAAAGCAGTCAATGCAGTTTATATGTTAAGAGTGCAAAGCGAAAACGAAGAAAAAGGAATGACTGTCTGCTGGTATCTACCTTGTCTCATGTGTCACACTGTACGACATAATTCCCGTGCCAGGTTACCTTGTAAGCGCTAATGATTTCCATTGTCGTGCCGTCAACATGTGTGGCTGCACTATTGGCCAACTCTAGGATGAACCATCTGAGGCTTGTAAGCCTGTATCTTTGAAACTGTGTATGCTGCATTGTCAGACTTATTCTTTCTCGGTTACCCTCCCCGTTTGGAGGACATACAAGCCTGTGGCCAACGCCTATCGGGGAGCAGACAGACTTTTAGATCGGATAGAAGAAACAAGATAGGTGATCAGCCCGAAGCCTGTTATGAGAACGAGAAAATATGAAATGAATGAAAGTAAGTGGGAAACCGAGAACCCAGAGGAAATCCTCCCAGATGCCGCTTCTTCCATCACAAGTCCCACATACGGTTCCTTGGGATGGAACTCAGGTCACCTTGGTGGGATTCGAGCGATCTAAGCACTAGACCAAGGCGCCGTCTGCTAGAATGACCTTAAGAGGAGAAAATGCCTCTGAGATAAAGGAGCTCGGTTGATTTTATGTACTATGTGTAGTTTGACCTCTTGTTATTGTTTTAACTATTATTATTATTTGTAGTAGAAATACTATCATCAAGATCATCATTATCATTGTGTGCAGGATGTTAAACAGTCATTGTTTGCAAAAATGTGTATGGTTTAGTATTCCTTGCTCTTCAAGGGAAGATTTAAATAGTGAATCCACTATCACAGGCTTTTCAAGAGAAGATAAATTCAGGTCTTTTACGAAATTAACAAGTTTTACTATTGCATATTAGTTAAAAGAAACTGTAAAAGGTTTTAATTGCCTTTTTAATTTAAAGCTTCAAAGTAATTGTGCTAGGTTAGTTCATAAAGGCAATATTAAATTGTCATGTTGATTAATTAATATTTTGCATCTATTTCCAAGAAACAATCATTTAAGTTGTACTCTATCTTCGTTATATTAATATTCTGAAACATTTATGTTTGAGCGTGACATATTATTATCCTCAGGGCTTTAACTCCAGCGCTTCCTTTACTATATAATAATATGCCATTTCACTCTACACGGGTCGGCGCCACTGCTTTGCTAGTTGATTGTGACTAACCTTGTAATGTTGAGAAGCGGTAACAAAGTTGGTTGCGATACAGTGTATAAATAGTCACTCCTCCTACTGAACACCAAGGTGGGCAGGTAACATGAAAGCTCTACTTCCACTCTATCGCTCCTGAACATTCATACCCTAGATATCACAAATGTCCATCATAGCAATTTTTCAGATCCTCAAGCACTAAGGACATTCCTCATAAATATTGCTTCACATTGCATTAAAATTGCATATGTGTGTTAAAAAAATTCTGATGTTGACATGACTTCACATGATTTTTTCTACCCTCTACCATTTATTAGTGGGTATACAAACTATTCTTACTCAAGCTTATTTTTCTGTCTACTACAGTTTAATCCAAATAAGCCTTAGCAGAAATAGCTACATTTCCTTATAGATACAAAGAGAATACCGATAGTCAAATGTTTCAAAACTGGACGCTTACCTTGGCCTTAAAATTCCATACTGTTTCCATGCAATCGCGATAAACAACTGATTGTTGATAGGACTTTAAGAGAATAACCAAGAAATGAACATTCGAACCTTTAGTAACGGATCTCAGAAATGGCTTATGCCACAAAAAACGTATTTAAAATAAATTGTGTTTTTTAAACAGATCTACTTTTTACTTTCTCTAGTATGTACAGTATAGTAAGTAGCTGAATATTGCATTGTATTCGATACCGAGATTTACCAGAAATACACGTTTTGAGGCACCCATTTTTGGAAACGTGTCCGTGTGTCTGTCTGTGTGTCTGTGAACATAACTCATAAACGAAAAGTTGAGTAAGTATCAAACTTGGTATTTAAGTCCAGTATCTTCCAAGGATGGGCACGAAGATTTCCAGAAAATCCCCCCACCCAACTACCCTTTACATGGAACATTTTTCGAAATTTCTGATTTTATAAAGAATGGCTCTGATGGTTTTTATCAAAGTGCCATATGTTGAAGATATTTGCATGGTAAATAAAATGTACCTATTTATCTTGAATTTTCTGGGAATAGGTTTGAAGGCCGTTTTATTCGAAAGGAATTTTTTATAATCCTGAATAACTGGCAAACGTTAAGCGATAGACGAAAACGTGCTGCACAAAAAATGTAGAGCTCTTTAAAACACACAATTTATTTCAAATAAGTTTTTTGTCACATAAGCCATTTCTGAGATATCCGTTATTAAGGTTCAAATTGTTCATTTCTTGGTCATTCTTTAAAGTCCTTTCAACATTCAGGTGTTTCTTGGTAGGGAAACTGTATGGAATTTTAAGCCAGCATATGGCGTCCAATTCTTAAACGTTTGACTATCGCTGTTCTCTTTGTACCCTAAGGAAATGTGTAACGTAGCTATTTCTGCAAAGGTTTATTTGGTTAAAAATGTAGTATATATAAAAATAAGCTTTAATAGAATAGTATGTATACCCACTAATATACGATAGGGATAGAGAAAGTCATGCGAATGTATCACATCAGACTTTTTTGTGTAGTATGATTTCGTCTATCGCTTAACGTCTACCAGTTATACAAGATTATATAAAATTTCTTCCAAATAAAGTGGACTTCACGGGCTATTCTCAGAAAATTCAAGTTATACATTTTTTTTCGAATATAAATAGCTTTAATATATGGTACTTTAATCAAAATCGTTAGAGCCATTTTTTAGAAAATCAAAATGTAAAGGGTAGTTTTATGGTAGAGAAATTTTTCTTAAAATCTTCGTGTCGCATCTTTGTAAGGTACTGAACCTAAATACCAAGTTTGGTATTTATCCGACTTTTCGTTCACAGACGCTCGCGCGTTTTTCTAAAAATGCCTTTTTTGGATTCAGGAACCTTAAAATATGTATTTCCGATTAAATCTGAATATCACATTTTTGGTTGGAATGCTATACCTCCCTTAATTACTTAGTAGAGAAAGTAATAAAACCAACAAATTCAAGATCTGCGAATAGGTTATTATTCCCAGCAAATCTTATGGATGTTGTTTGTCTTCTACTAACAGGTCAAACGATCCTGTTCCACTTCTTTGTGTACTTTAGTACACGTTCCTTTTTACTTTCTCTATTACGTATAGTAAATAGGTGAAGTATAGCAATCCACCCAAAAATTTGATATCGAGATTTCACCGGAAATACATGTTTTGAGGCTCCCTGAATACAATTTTTGGAAACATGTCCGTGTGTGTGTCTGTGGGCCTGTCTATGAACAACATAACTCTAAAACGAAGATTAGGATAAAAACCAAACTTGGTATTTCAGTTTAGTATCTTCCAAGGAATGCACACGAGGATTTTCAAGAAAATCACCCACTCCAGTCTACCCTTTACATTGAACATTTTCAAAAATTTTGATTTTCTCAAAAATGGCTCTAATGATTTTGATAAAAATATTATAGGTTTCATATATTTTCATGGCAAATAAAATGCATATCTAGAATTTTCAGGGAGTGTCCCCAAAAGTCTTCTTCATTCTGAATGACTATCGTATAACTGGTAAACTGGTAGACAAAACTTTATTACATAAAAAGTTGTAGATCTCGTTAAAACACACAATATTTATGTCATGTACTTTTTTTGTCGAGTGACCCATTTCTAGATATTCCTTGTTATTTGTTTGAATGTTTCAATACTTATGCGTTTTCTCAATGGGGATTCGTTATTCGCGGTTTTTTTTTAAATCCTGGAAATGCAAAGATAAAATTGCCCCACATAGTAACCAGCTCTTAAAAGATTTGACTGTCGCTTAAAGTCTATCATATTCCGCTTGCACCTACAAGAAAATTAGCAATAAGATAGTTTATGCAAATATTTATCTTGATTAACATGAAGCAGATGGAGAATAAGCGTTTGTAAAAATAGTTTGTGGAGGAGTAGAGAAAATCATGAGAGTGCAACACATCAGAATTTTTTTTTATGTTTGTTTCACTTAGTGCAAAGAATCAAGGTCTCTGTAATTAAATTTGTCTTATACGATCTGGTATATGCACAGGAAAAAATGTTATATTGTATTAAAAATTAAAGAACTTATGTAGACAAGCAAACAAAGTATGACTTTGTGGCATTTCCTGTGTTAACAGTGCGTTAACATTCTCTTACCAGTGTTAACAAGGAAGCTCAGCATCTCATCCAATAGAGTTGTATCTCAAATGCTGCATATCTCTTTTGTACTTAAACCCTTCTGTCGCATGACTGAGAAAGCCACTAATCGTTCTGCTCTCGGAGCAACGAAACGGACTGGGATATTAAGAAGTGCGGGAAAAAATGTTACAATATATTCTACCTCTACATAGAGTCCACAGCTGCAAATGCGAGAAGTGGTAGAATAGCGGGAGATTTTCGTCGGAGGAGAATTTATAACCAGAGCTCTATGCGGAAAGTGACCACAGTAGAAGCCTACATCGCACGTTAACCTAATGGGTGCGGCGATAACATCTTCCTAGCACTCCGCTTCAGTCGATGTCAGCGACTGCATTTATGCTAGACATGATGTAATCATGCCAGAGTGCACCAAATTTAGTAGAACATCTTACGCTCCTATCTGTATATGCTATTGATTTTAAGTCAGCACATGCAGTTACCTTGCCCTAAAACTACCAACGGAAACATCCCGAAATAAGGTAGGTGATAAGGACGTGCGTGATGAAACTTGTTTCTAGGTTTATGGTCGCACTCTAAAATCGTGTTTCTCTAATGTTCTGTCCGAAACATGGATTCTGAGTTAACTATTTCCTAATCCTTGCGTTACACTCATCTATGCTTTATCAGGACAGCGATACGTCCTCATTGCGACACTCTGATAAAAATTTGAAAATACTATTAAGTGCGTTGAGGGGAATTGTTAATGCTCTTGAAATATGAGTTTTTAAAACAAATAAGTTGTTCTATACGTAAGGAGTCCTATTTTTTAAAATTAGAATTGAAAACAAAATATTTACAACAGGAATATTCATAGTAAGAATACATGATTATAGGTCAGGGCAAGGATTTAAGAAAATTCCTGCATAGTTATTTGCGGAGTTTTACTTTTTCGGGCTCATTTTCTTTCTTTCTTTTTTCCTTTCGCCCTTTATGTTTTTTAGTGAATCTCGGTGTTTATAAACATTGGGCAGAAAGTATTACTTAAAACAAATGAACAGCACTAAAAAAACGTGCATTTTTGCTTCCTGTGTTGTGTTTACACCTGATTCAGGAAACACTATATCCTGAGATAAATTAACTGCTTCAGTTGCATTCAATTAAATTATTCAGGACAACGCATTCAAATTTCACAAAAACAAGTAATTTTCTGAAATAATTTAGACAAAAGCAACGCGTCTTTATATTCTAAAGAGACTAGCGATTTAACTTACGAGGAAAACAATGTACTATATTTGTTAATATCATTTTATTAATACAGTATTTGTTGGACTGATCGCAACATTGTGTATAATCGTACTAAAAATTCCTCTTGTAATATATGATTAGATACCTAATTACTTTTTTTAAAGTTTGCAATACAAATCGAAAGTAATGTACCTTTACAGAATATTTAAATAATAGGAATAGATTTAAGGAATGCTGGGGTGAATAATTTGATCCGCGAATTTTCCTATGATCCCTTTCATCACTACATTTCACTTCTCTCTTCTTCACCACCATACCAGGCATTGGGCTGAATATTCATTCTGCGTATATATGATCTGGAGTTTCTAGCTACTCGACAGACTTCTGACCCAAGGCATTGGCTTGTAAGTTCTTAAAAGTGTAAGCCCTACAAAAGAGAGGGTAATCCGTTAAATAAGGACAGTAAGATTTAAAGAAAATGCGTTTTAAAAATTATATTCTTTATTTTCAGTGTTGGGATTAAAAAGAGGTTTCAAAAGTATTTCCTTTGCGTTCGAAATGCTTAAAATGAGGAAGTCGAGGAAAGTAATAAACACGCAGCATTTATGATAAAACCCTATTGTGTGTTTCGCTGTTCTTCAAAATAAGTCTGAAAGAAAAAGGAAACAGTATGTGCCTTGGGCTTACTAATTTTTTATTTTAAACTTAAACCAGAGACCCTCGTGACTAACATTTTCATGGAGATCTCCAGTATTTCAGTTCTGTTCATCAAATAAATAAGTAAATAACAATGATAACAACGTACCAAATATTTTCAGAAGAAAAAGCATACCCAAATAGTAAAGATCCAGTCAATAACAGAGTTATCAAAACCTGTAGAGCATAGCAGAACCTTTTAGAGTATTTGTGGTTCACAGTCAAAACTCTCCGCACAATTCCAAAATTAGAAGATAGTTGCAAGTCTCATTTTCAAATAAACTGATTAATGACCAGGACGCTCTAATTAACCCCAAGAGACCATAGACTCGAAGGAACAGATCAAAAGAATCTCCGGTCCATGCAGACCTGAATTCCTTTCCTCTATAAGTGAATGCATTTAAGGATGAGTAACAACAGAAGTTTGGAATGGCGGTAAAGGCCTTCAAGAGATTCATACCATCTCGCCTAACTTTCCTGCGCAATTTCTGCACTTGGTCAATGAATATGGGCACAGCAAATCAGCTGTTTCCAACTTTTCATTATCCTGCGATTTCTCTTACAATGGGAAAAATAATAATGACAAGATAATGTCAGCCTCGAGGTTCAATATATTTGAAAACTAAATGATATAACGAACGTGTTTAGAATACAGGTGAAATCATTCACCATACTATAATGAATTAATCGCTACTAACAGTTATTTGTCTATGTTATCAAATATTAGCTGAGTCTCTATGCTCCAGGCTGTTCCATTTATCTCCCCCATGCCCTTCTATAACTTACCTGCATTGGGTCAAACAAAACATTAAAATCTGATGTGAATACTGACACAATTTTCTAAATTCATGGCAAAATTCACATACGTATATTGGTTATAGAGGTCTTCAATTTGTAAAATTATTGAATTGGTACGCAATGACTGAGATGTCCGTGCTTCTGCATTCACTTGCCAACATCCTTTCCGATTGCACACGAAATGGAGATCCTGTATACAAGTGGTTTATCAGGTAGCGGAAGAGGATTTCGGCACTTAAGCGCACAGTCCTATTGCGTTCTGGAGATCTCCATGAGGAAGGGGTGAAGCAAAACACACAGGAGGCGAAGATCTGGAGCGGTAGGCTCGGACACGAGCGGGGTCCGCTTATTACATCCAGAGGCTTGACCCCCACAGGCCCCCAAGGAGTGAGGTCTCTCTGATGACCCGTCCCACATCGAATGATAGGGAGGATATTTCCACAAAACAAACTCCACCACCATACGCCTCGTCACTGCCCACTTCCTGATTCTGTGACCCTGAATCATGATAAGGGAATGAAAAGATAGGAAACTGGGGACAGTAAAATTCGCGGCATTATATAATCTACCCCAGTATTCGCCTACCAACCGGGAAAAACCGCTAAAAACCGTAATGTCAGGGTGGCCGGCCCAACTAAAATAGAACCCGGGACCTCCCGAATGCGACCCCACACTTTACCGCAGGGAGGTATCTCTTTCGGTCTGTATGAATACAAAAAGTGACTCTTTAATTCACGTCACGTTTATTCACAAAATGATTAAAATTAAGCAATAAGTGCATAGTTAGATAAAACATAAATGTATCCAAATGTTAACTTGTAACGGGGCGGAGCTCTTGTGATTAAAGCAAAAAATAAGAATCACAAACGTTTCAGATGACGTACTTGGAAGAGTGTTAATTAGATGGTCCCGTAGCTCAGTCCGTAGAGCACCTATCTGCTGAGCGAGGGGTCCCGAGTACGATTCCCGGCTGAGGGAGTGGGAATTGTTCTTCAGCCAAGATTATCCCCTCGAGTATGTGAATGTTTGTGTGATCCAATGATTAAAATCCAAAGCGCAAGAAACCCGACAAGCGAATACGAGTTAACACCAATACCTTAGGCAATAAGTTCCAAAGGAAAGGCCGCTGGTAGGACCAATGTAGTTAAAGGCGGGGTATAAATGGAACTAAAATAAAAGTGTCAATCAGGATTGCCAACTCGTACCATAATTATAGGTGCATACGATTATTTGAACGCTTGTACGAAGTACAATTGGGGCGCCGGAGTAGCGCAGAGGTTTCATTTCCGGCTCTGGGATGGCGATTTTAAGTCGGCTTTAACCACGCTTTCACCTCTGACTTGCACATATGAAGTATCCCCTAGGCCCAAGTGGTTCGGAGTCCACGGTAAAAGCTGTAGGTCCTCTCATTCCACCGTCATCCTCATCATCACCCTACCATCGGAGGCAACGGATTCTGCCCGCTGCTGCCTCCACCTCAGAAATGGGTCCAGCCATCTCTTGCTGGAATGAGGTATCCCCGAGGGTCATATGCCATAGGACAGAGGTGGGCAAAGCTTGTATCGCGCCACAGAGTGTAGTCACAACGTAATGCAACTGAAAACGCACACAGCCTGGGCCAGTGCTGCTAGTTAGAAGCAAGAGGGTGGTTGAAAGTAAACAGTTCAGTGGTGGAGTTCATAATGGCATTTCTACTAAACCATCGTTTTTCGGAAAAGGAAATTTCGTGCAGAATGGAAAGAGCTGTTTAAAAGGAGACAATGTGAAATGTTTAATTTGCTCAAAAATATTATGTGCCGTATTTATAGGTAACATCCAAAGACACTATATTAGATGTCATAAAAGTATGTGTTACACGGGGGGGGTTATTGTATGAATATTCTTATTAGTTTATTTGTTTTAGCAATTGAACGTGCGAAACTATTGCAGGAGTTAACAGCAAAAAACATTGTACAGAAGGTCCCGAAAATTGATGGCTGCAAATACAAAACTAAATATGCTAGTTATATACATACCTGGGAGTTTGCTCGGTTCCTAAAACCTTTTCAAGAGAATGTATTTCTAAAACTGCTTCCCAATTTTAATAATACTAATTTATCTCGAAGAACCATTACAAGGGGAGTGGAAAATCTTTGAAAAAATGCAGAAAGTCAACTTAAACACAATATAATAGTGAACCAAACTGCTATCAACCGTCACTGCAGGAGCTTTATAACCGTAACTCCCGCCATCCCTCGCAGCAATGTGTTACTTCCGTGTTTCTTGTGAGGGTTGCGTTGTGTTGTGTTGTCGGCGCAAAATTGACTTCTGCCCACCTCTGCTATGGGGGGGCGTTATAAATGACGAGGATGTACGCTGTTACGTCGTGCGATACCGGCTAAATTCAGGTTAATATACCTGTTATGATTGTCACCATAGCGATACGAAACGAATCTGACAGCACTAACTTTTTCCTCACACTGATGTTGCATAATTGAATGACGCAACCAAACCTGACTCCTATCTGAATTTCTGCGCTCATGGTATGCCTCCATCTCCCTAAAGCATCCTGCTCTTTTTTCTTTCATTGCCTGTGTCTAAAATTGTTAATTTCAGTGAACGTAGTCCAGAAAATTAATGACCAGTACAGAAAACTAAAAAAGAAAAATCTGATGTGTTACACTCACATGACTTTCTCTACTCTTGTGCAAACTATTTTTACAAAATCTTATTCTCCATCTATTTCATATTAATCGAGATAAGCATTTGCAGAAACGATCTTTTTACATGCAAAGAGAATTACATTTTACACATAGCCACCAGTTCTAAAAATATTTGACTATCGCTTAAGGCCTACTATGTTCCCCTTGTTTTGTATTTGCAACGGCAATATAAAAATACAGTAGCCTTTAAGCATAAACATATCTCTTTATAGCTGGTTGCTACGCGCAGCGCCATTCTCTTTGCCACAGATTAATACTCTTTGCATATCCAAGACAAAAAAATCTGATGTGTTACACTCACATGACCTGCTCTACTCTTGTACAAACTATTTTTACAAACGCTTACTCTCCATATGCTTCATGCCAATCGAAATGTTAATCTTATTGCTATTTTTCTTGTAGATGCAAGGGGAATATGGTAGGTTTTAAGCGATAGTCAAATATTTTAACGCTGGTTGCTATGTGGCGCATTCCATTCTCTTTGCATGTCCAGGACATAAAAAAAAATGAATTACGAATTTGAGAAAAAGTATAAGTATTGGAAAATTTAAGGGTATAACAAGCAATATCTCAAAAATGGTTCGCTCAACAAAAACAATGTATATAACATAAGTTGTGAATTTTAACGCGATCTACATTTTTTGTGTAGTAAAAGTTTGTCTATCTCTTATGGTTTACCAGTTATGCAAAAGTCGTTCACAATGAAGAATACTTTTGGAGACATTCCCAGAAAATTCGAGATATACATTTCATTTGTCATGAAAATATCTTAAACATATATTTTAATCAAAATCGTTAGAGCCATTTTTAAGAAAATTAAAATTTTCGAAAAATGTTCCATGTAAACGGTAATCTGGGATGGGGGATTTTCTTGAAAACCTTCGTGTCGCATCTCTGGAAGATACTGAACCTAAATACCAAGTTTGGTGTTTATCCGACTGTTCGTTTCTGAGTTATGCTGTTCACAGACACACACACACACACACACACAGAGAGAGAGAGAGAGAGAGAGAGAGAGACACACACGGACATGTTTCCAAAAATACTTTTTTTTGGATTCATGGGGTCCCTAAACATCTATTTCCGGTGAACCTTTGGTATCGAATTTTTGGGTGGAATACAATACTTCCCTACTTACTATACGTAGTAGAGAAAGTAAAAAATGACATTTCCTGCGAAATAAAGACATATCTGAAATGATAGCTTCTGTAATGTTATTAAACACATATGCAGCCTTCATGGAAACAATGGTTTCAAAAAAGTAGCAGAATTTACGCTGACAATAATTTCGTTGACCCATAGCAACGCTTCTTTTTTTCTAAAGTGGATTCAATAAAACTAAAATTCGGAATAGACTGGCACTAGATAAATGTACTCAATCTACCATGCTAATTTGGAAAAAATGCAGCCTGTCTGAACATTTTACGGTCACTGAGAAGATGTTAAACTCAATGACAACAAATTTGTATACTGCTGCAACAGTTCAGAGTGAAGATGAGCCGATTGAGAAACACATGTGATAATCTTGGCTGCAGTCATCGATATTGTATCTACTATAAAAATGAACATTATTGTCGTTAGCGTTATTTTAGTATTATTAATTTATTTAGGTGAACGATAATTTTGAGCGTAAAACTATAATTCTCACTGGTACGATGTATTCACACTTAAAAGTTTGCAACTCTGTTGTAAGTATGCAAGAGGAATATTTCGAAAACGTTAAATACTACGAAAAATATCTAACATATTACATTCAGTGACTTTCTTTACCTTCTATTTTAATTAGTGTGTAAGTTCTTACGAAAGTTTATTTCTCTCTATTTCAAATTAATCGGGATAAACTTTTACAGAAGTAGCTCCATTACACATTTCATTAGGATAGAAAGGGAGTAGCGATAGTCAAATGTTTCAGAACTAGACATTATATACCGGCCTTAAAACTTCATACCCTTTCCATGCATTCGCGAGAAATAACTAAAATTAACAGGAGTTAGAAAGAATGACAAAGTATTGAACAAATCGAACTATTAATAACTGATATCTCGGAAATGGCTTATACCACAAAAATGTAATGTGGAATAAAGTGTGTGTTTTAAAGGATCTACATTTTTTTACGTTCTTGTCTATCACTTAACCTTTACTAGTTATACAAGATTATAAAAGATTCCTTCCGAATGAAGAGGACTTCACAGGCTATCCCAAGAAAATTCAAGATACACATTTTATTTATCATGAAAATATATTTAATATATGGTATTTTAATGAAAGTAGTTAGAGCCATTTTTGCGAAAATAATTTTCGAAAAAATTTCCATTTAAAGGACAGCTGGCAGGGGGATTTTCTTGAAAATCTTCGCGTCACATCTTCGGAAGATACTGAACTTAAATATAAAGTTTGGTAACTATCCGACTTTTCATTTTTGAGTTATGCTGTTCACACACACACTGACCACTTTTTAAAAGTGCAGTATCGCATTTTTGGGTGCAGTGCACTACCTTCTCTACTCACTATGTATGGTAGAGAAAGTAAAAATTATTTGGCACAATTTTGTATTTTAATGAGCACTACATTTTCCTGGAATATGCTTTTAATGATCCCCAAGTGATACAAAATTATACAAAATTCAGTCGTGAAGAAGAAATCTTAGTCTATCCGCAGAAAATTCAAAATACACATCTTATTTGTAATCCAAATATCTAGTATTATAATGTAAGTTGTTATAGCTATTTTGAAAAATAAAAAATAGCCATAATTTTTATATGCAAAGGATAACCTCGTGTCGAGTTTTAAGAACCAAGCTTGATATTTCTTTGACTTTTCGTTTTTCAGCTATGCTGTTCATGCGCGTCGGCGCTCTCTCTCTCTCTCTTTCTGTCCTCTGTTACACACACACACACACACACACACACACACACACACACACACACAGGAAGCTTTTTTTGGGTTTAGTGGATCTCAAAACGTCTATTTCTGTGAAATCTCCATATTGAACTTTTGGGTGGATACAACAACCCCCTTATCTACTGTAGGTAGACGGTAGAGGAAATATAAATAAGGGTAAAGGAAGATGTCCATGAAACACCCAGCTCAAGAGGTGCGAGTAATCGAACCCGTGCAGATGCCACTGCAACGACTAAGAAGCCATAAAGAGTCTTAAGTGAACGCCCTTGTACAGCCAACGGCCACATGTGGCGATGTCGCTCGTTGTGGCAACTTGGTGATACAAGATAAATCGTGTATCTGAGGCGCGAACCTGCGACCACCTGCGGAGTCACGAGTGGATATGGAGTTGTCAGTAGGCTTTAATGCATCCAGTTCCTCTTAGATGTCCACACAGTCTGGTTTCAAGAAATGATGTAAGCTGCGAGACTGTGCTCCCAACATTCTAAATAAAAAGTTATCTAATTGACAACTTAGAAAAGAAAAAGCTTAAGGAAGGACAATATTAAATGTCCCTATCACCGAGAATAATCGTTATGTGTGTTAAAGAACAAACTGAGTTTAGAAAAGGTTTATAAGCTAATGTTACGAAATGAGTTCCCTTCTAATTATTAGTCGTCCTCCTTGGTCTAGCGGTACCATGCTAGCTTCTAGTTCCCAAGGTCGCGGTTCAAACCCGGCGGAGGGCGACGGATTTTTTATTTGTGTAAAAATCCTTAACATTGCTTCCTTCGGAAGGGAAGTAAAGCCGGTGGTTCCCTGTCGTATATTTACGGTACGTAAAGGAACTCAAGCCTGATAAAGAGGCCTCTGAGCAAAACTTCCGGTTTTTCACTCCCAAGAACCATAGCAGTTAAAGAGCGTCCATATATAAAACTCAGTTTAATTTTTTAACACACACACACAAACCTTTTTCTACAATTGCCTTTTTGGGTTCAGCAAATTTCGATATCGAAGTTTTGGGTGGAATGCAATATGCTCTAGACGCCAGGAAAGCTTCAACTCTTATTTCATTTTGCAATGCAATATTTCACCTATTTACTATAATTACTCACTAGAGAAGAGTAATAATAAAAATTATATCAAACTATAGAATTTTAAAATAATATTAACCATTTCAATGTAGATAGCCATAAATTTTAAAAATACTGTAATTACAGACTATTAAGTTACATTCATAGTCGGTCATTTCCTTTAAACTGCAAGATTTAAAAGCTTTTAGTAGCAACATGTCTTTCATTCCTTCAGATTGGCGATGGTGGAAGCAATGACCTCATGCTATATAATGTTGTACTACCTTCTGAAACTTTTCATTCCGTTTTTATACATAAACATAGAAATGAGTACAACATAAGACTTAAAAATGTTACACAAACTAAGGACAACAAATCAGTTTTACACATTCTTAAGCTTCATCTCCCAAAAGATGTTATCACTAAACTAAATGTTCTGTGCCGTACCATCACAGGTTCAACAGATTCGCAGATATGTTAGAGAATTTTTATTTTAACCCGCCATTGCAGTATGTCTTATTTAATGGAACCATTAAATGTGGTATGCGTGACTGCTGCCCCTTAATGGCCCTTTAACTGGCTGATCTTGACGGACAGTGAATGAATGAAATGGGCGATATGACACTCAAATGAGCCGGGGGTCCATGTAGCATACGGTTATCCGACATTTGTCTTCTCAAGGTAATGCAATATCCCAGGGAAAAAATAGCTTAGCCAAGTAATTCACTCCCAAGCGAGATTCAAACTCGGGATATCCCTTGTTATGAGGCTGACACGCTACCCTCGCAACATGTAGGTGTTAGTGGTGTCTTTTGTCTTATTTTGCCTGAATTGCTTTCTTGATCTCTGAATCAGCAATGTCAAACATTTTCCGACTAGGTGCCAATGAAAGTCAGGTTTAATATTTTCCATTTCCAACGTGCCACCTGTTATTTTTCTTTGAACAAGTGTCATGAAATCCTCGTTTTGACTTTCAAATTCATAATTAAATGTTATAATGTTTAATGTTATACTGAAATGTTTAAATGTTATATCTAATAAATTGCGTGATAAAGAGCTTTGACTGTTTGTTCTGTGCTGTTATTATGTACAATATATTAACAAATTTATTTAGAAAATAATCCTTCAGAAAATATTTTTGCTTCAGCTCGACAGGTTTCACAAAAGTATTAATTTCAAAGAATTAAATGAGCACATTCAGATTTAAGGATAACGTTAGAAATAAACAGAGTAATATTAGTCTTTGAATGAGACATTAGTTATTCATATCAGGTCTAAAATGTGTCACTTGGTCTGATTTGCCGTGCAATTTATAAAGCAACTTGTCTGAATTGTATAAATTCTTCTTTCTTTCTTTCTTTCTTTCTTTCTTTCTTTCTTTCTTTCTTTCTTTCTTTCTTTCTTTCTTTCTTTCTTTCTTTCTTTCTTTCTTTCTTTCTTTCTTTCTTTCTTTCTTATGTGGAATGAAGTATTTTGTTCCTCACTGGGCGGCGAATAGAATTTTAGGAGTCGCCTTTAAGTTATGCTTTACTTTAAATGTGCCTTAACACAAATGTTTATAGTTGCTTTTCTCTTTCATTACAAGTTCGGATTTTTACTTTCTCTACTACGTATAGTAAGCAGGGGAAGTATTGCATTCCACCCAAAAATTCGATACCGAGATTTCACCGGAAATACATGTTTTGAGACCCCCTGAATCCAAAAAAAGCATTTTTGGAAACATGTCCGTGTGTGTGTCTGTGTGTCTGTCTGTGTGTGTCTGTCTGTGAACAGCATAACTCAGAAACGAACAGTCGGATAAACACCAAACTTGGTATTTAGGTTCAGTATCTTCCAGAGATGCGACATGAAGGTTTTCAAGAACATCCCCCACCCCAGAGTACCCTTTACATGGAAGATTTTTCGAAAATTTTAATTTTCTCAAAATTGGCTCTAACGATTTTGATTAAAATATCATATGTTTAAGATATTTTCATGACAAATAAAATGTATATCTTGAATTTTCTGGGAATGTCTCCAAAAGTATTCTTCATTGTGAACGACTTTTGCATAACTGGTAAACCATAAGAGATAGACAAAATTTTACTATACAAAAAATGTAGATCGCGTTAAAATACACAATTTATGTCATATACATTTTTTTGTTGAGTGAACCATTTTCGAGATATTGCTTGTTCAATACTTATTTTCTCAAATGGGAATTCGTTATTCATTTTTTTGTCTTGGATATGCAAAGAGTATTAATCTGTGGCAAAGGGAGTGGTGCTGCACCTAGCAACCAGCTATTAAGAGATAAGTATGTGCTTAAAGGCTACTGTATTTCTATATTTCCCTTGTAAATATATATTCCCCTTACATCTACAAGAAAAGTAGCAATAAGATAGAGTCTGCAAATGTTTATCTCGATTAACATCAAGTAGATGGAGAATAAGCGTTTGTAAAAATAGTTTGTACAAGAGTAGAGAAAGTCATGTGAGTGTAACACATCAGATTTTTTTGTACTATTCTTAAAATAATTTCGTCGGTATCCTTGCTTAGTTTCTGTTTTGGTACCGAAAACAAATGTGTCAGACTGTAAACAAAACAACCGGAAAACAGTTTTGTTTTTCAGTACGTGTGAGGAAGGAAATACACAATAGTAGTGGTACCCTCGCAGTAATACTTAACCTTCACTGAACACCAGGAGTTAGATTAGACTGGATTGCATTATGTGAGTTCACTAGCAACTATAAAGGCTTGTGAACATAGGAAATGTGCAATATAGTTACATATATACATAAATATTACATAGAATATAGAACATTTAAAATAAAATAAAATAAAGACATATTATATACGAAAATGAAACAAAGCAGGTCTAATTTTGTGCAAAATCGAATACCTCCCTACCATTATAAGGCTAACATATTTATAGACAAGAACAGTTATTTTAACTTTCACTAGGTTTGAACTTTTTGTTCGTCTCATCATTTTGTTCTATTTGATTTGTAATGCATGGCATTTACTGTCAGTTCTTAATATGCATACAGTTAAATAGCTTCATTAATTCTAGAGCAGGCATCAAATGTAATTAGTAATTGTCATTAATATTTACTAATATTTCTTACACAGCTATATATGTATTATCATCAGGATAATTTGTCATTCAGATAATCTTGTACAGAATAATATTCTTTTGAGCATAGGTACTCTTTAACAGCAGTTTTAAAGACACTGAAATTGTCAACTTTTCCCTTAAGATCATTAGGGAGAGCATTAAATAGTTTTATAATATACACCTTTCTGGAACCAAGAAAGCTTTGTACTTGGACAATGGATGTCACCCTTTTGTCTAGTGTTTGAACGGACATAATGAAGGGCCCACAGGAGATACCTATGGCATTCTGCCATTTTGTCGGAGGACTGCGTTATATGATGATAGTGATAATAATAATAATAATAATAATAATAATAATAATAATAATAATAATAATAATAATTGTGTCTATGCTGCGCAACGTCCGAAAAGTATCCACGTGTCATCTAGCGACACATGCCGTCATAGCAACGCCATTCCTGATGTGGATGCATATTCCCTGTTAAAGGTGACTCTAAGGTTAATACTAGCTGTTCTTAAAACTTCCCTTTGATCCGAAGAGGAGGTGTACAGCTATGTCAGATGATCTTGCATTCATCTGATAAACGTGACTGAAATCCTTCCTTGATTTTAAGTGAACCAGAGTCTGAAGCAGTCAGAGGTTAGTTTGGCCCACCTTATTGCGACGCAAGGTGTGGCTGTCTGGGTAATGTACCGTTCGCTGCCCGTGGGAAGGGCCCGGCAAACTCTGACATATTTGGCCTGTTCTAGTTCCATCCGGCTCCTCAGCCTGGTTCCCGTGCCAGAAGACACCAATCTGAAGAATCCCATACCTGTGTCCCCATTCGGCAAAATGTTGCAGTTATCTGCCAAACCACTGCTCTTTGTACAGAATGAAACAAGGGTTGAACTTGATATCCGAAGAACAAATCCGCTGTTCTGGTACATTTTCCAGTACAGAAACAACATAACTATCGGCGAATAGTTCACATTACTACCCAAGCAGTAAATCGAAAGCAAACATGTCATCCTCTGTGGTCTAGGGGTTCCTGAGGTCATGGGTTCAAACCCGGCGGAGGGCAATGGAATTTTTCGGACGTAAAAATCCTTAGCATGGATTCCTTCGGAAGGTAAGTAAAACCGGTGGTCCCATAGATTTACGGCACGTAAAAGAGCCTCAAGCCTGATAAAGAGGCCTCTGAGCAACTTTCCGGTCTTTCACGCCCAATATGGAATGGGATGCTATGAACCATTAAATAGCGTCCATAAACAAAACTCAATTTAATTTTGGAAGCAAAGATAGTTCTTTCCCTCTGCTGTATCAAAACAAGCGTCCACCGGAATATATATTTCCGAATAAAAATAAATGTTTCTGAGGCAACGAACCGGATCAGAGTCGTACTAAGAAAGGTACTTTTAGTTTACGACAAATAGCCATAAATACGAATATGGGTAACCCCAAATGAAATACAGGTTTATGTTTATTTCTGCAATTCGTTTAATACGTAATACGTACACATACCGAAGTAAAGAATTGTGAGATTCTTCCTAACATAATCCCCTTGTCAGTTCAAATAAGTGTCCAAATTATACTTTCATTAATTATGTGCACCCTGAGCGAGAAATGTTCGTGGTTGGGTGCGGCATCTTTCTTCAATGGCTTCATGATTCCCATTAGAGTTTTATCAATGATCGTAAGATATGGAAGTATTAGGAGTCACAGTGTTAGAGGTGAGATCTGTAAGATCCAGAAAGTGTTGGTATCTCTTGCGACATGCAGGCATGTTGTCGTAAAACTCGCATTCCCCATAAACATCCTCCATGTGACAATAAATGTCACCTTTGGGCGTAAATACTGTATAACTGCACGCTGGATGCTTTGAACGAGTCAGTAACACCACCGTATTTAGTATTCTTGCTTCCGACGTACCGGTGCTTCTGCTATTTCAGCAACGGCGGTCCTACACAGATCTGTTTAATTTGGGCAGACGTTATTGTTTATGAAGTTTCAACGCATTTTTAATAAAAACCAACCACAGGTTTTAGATTCGAACCAATACTCTGAATAACAAACGGTAACACTTTCAATCATGCTCCAAGTGATCACCGCATTGCAATTCCATACGCATCTCCCAGAGATGCATCACTGCATGAAATATCTTTCCTAGCGTTGTAGTTGTGATGCTGAGAACAGCATGCCGGATACTATGTTCCCTTACATAGGTAGTGGAGCTGATCTTCTTCACAGAACGTAGGATAGCCACTTCGTATCTCTATATACAAGGAGACGTTCCTTCAGCCACAATTGCAAAAGAATGGCATCAATTGTTTTTTTCAGCAACACGAGGCTCCCCCTCAATTCGCACGAGTTTTCATGAGTACTTGGAGGGTTGTTAGAAATCACAACGCATTCGGTTCCTCCTCTCATAATTCTTGATTCTTGTTCTTCTTTTGTCTTGCTTCGGAATACTTATGGTGACGCAACATCAACTCCATTACCCACCTAAACGGGTGTATCCGATACGCACTGCTTAACATCACATTGGCAAAACTAGTAAATCGTATGTTACAAGCGTCGTTGCGTCGCTGAGAATGTTTGTTAAACCGCACACTAATCATATAGCACATGGACTGTGTTGGATTATGTACTATTATGTCCTAATGATTTAATTTATTCGTATCTAATACAGATTCTCTGCAAAATGTATCAAAACGTTAACATGCCGCATTAACTAAAACATCCTATTACCAAACTGCGGTCAAATTGGCTAGGAAAAAACTGGTGAAAATTTTGACTTTACACACAGGAGCGACATGTGAAATATTTATATATATGCCATAGACCTTTAAAAATAGTGGATCTAATGTTTAGAACAAAATTATTCACGGAGGTCCATTAGAATACTTAATGTAGAAATCCAAAACCTATCAGTTATGTATTACTACCCAAAAGCTCAGTTTCAGTGTCCCTAAAAGGCAAAATACGAGTAAATTAGTCGAATTGAAAAGGTCATAAAATTGGAAGCGAGAGCAATATGTTATTGAAGGTTGTTTTTCTTTTTTCAGGCAGACAGTGTTGTTGTATTGTTATATTGTTCCGGTACAGGTACTTCTGGAATAAAATGAAAACATAGGTAGTGGCGGCTCGTGATTTGCAAGTTTGCAAGGACGGCAGGCGATGTTTTCGTATTAAGCACCTTTAAACAACAGGTTTTATTCTACAATTTACCAAAAAATATATGTAAACAAACAAAAATATAAACCAAAATATTCTGCATATAATTTCTGGTTCAATTTACTGCATATATGTTTCAGCACGTACCAAATCCTATACTTTAGTGCAACTCAGAAATAAAACGCATATATCAAAGCGAGGGAAATTAAAATATATTAGTAATTATAGTAGTATTCCCTTCAGTAACAGGAACCCTTTTGTTATTTATATCATACGGTGTACTCGTGCGTTAATAAATATCGGTTAAAATTTCAGTGGAGAGCACATGGTTTTATAACAAACAGCTATTCAGTGCTTTATTTTCATAAAATAAATGATTTACACATCTTAATCACAATACTTACACATCGATAAGTCTGTGTTTCATGAACACATTTCTTCTAAGTTCCTACCTTCTATAATAATATTTATTCAGACGTCAGAGTAAGAACATAAATTCTTAAGGGAGAATGCGTGGAGTTTATGTTTGCTGGTTGCCCAACTGTATCTCGTATCTAAACGTGTGTGTGATGCAAGCAAGCAACACGCTTTGGAAAAATGTTCAAGAGCATAAAATGAACTGTAAGTAATTTATTATGCATTTTGCATCTACTTGCCTTCAAATAAAATAAACCTTGACTATAACCATACTAACCTGGCTCTCCTTTAGTTAAGCAAAATGGTTGAAATCAGGGGCTTCTCAATATAACTTGTGGCTAAAGCATTAACTCTGCCTTTTTGCTATTTACACTGTTCATTACGATTTCATAACTAATTAATTTGACTTCATTTGCGCTGAATTAACTGATTAAGTTGGTATTTTACACAACACATGCTTCCGAACCCTGCACGCAACTAACCTGTACGTGTGCGAATCACAAGCACTATGTGAGGGCGCGTGTGCCGTAATTATGTGACGTGCAAACAAAAGCCACCAACATAGATTGTTGTTTAAGGGGTCACTTAATTGCAGTATAACTTAAGCATTTAAATAAATTTTAAATCAATTCATATAACAGAATAAAATTTTAGACAGGACTGAGTACATTTCTTTTTCATATGGTGGCGACAGTGAAACTGAATGACTCCACATGGAAAGACCGCGTGGAGAAAGAACCAATAGCGAAGCGTCTCGGACTCCGCCAAGCTGTTATATTACCTCTCTACACCCCTCACCCCTCGTATTCATTCGAAGCATTCCCCTCCGTACGTCTCAACTCTTATCAGTATCTGCAAACGCAAGATTTCTCTGAGGGACTTGGTGTAATCCGAAATACACTCCGTAATGAAAACATTCACGCTACTCGCTGTATAAGCGTTGCAAAACCATTTCGAACAAAACAAAATCTATAAAACTAAATCGGAGAGTGCAGAAATTAATACTGCAATGACATCTGATGTTATCCTTCCTTTCTTGTTTACATTTTTTTATTTGCGGGACATCTATTTATGGGGAGGGCGCTGCCGTAGAGTCCTCCATCACCAGGCGCCACTGAACACAGGAATGAAAAAATGTCTATCCGTTACAACAGCTCCTCCGGAACAAAGCTTATACTTACCGTTATATCCATCCAATAAGGAATTACATGGAATTGAATGAAAGATAATCTGGTTATCCTATTTGCTGTTCAAGAAAGAGTTGGCATAACATGTCTTAAGAATCTAAATGTTAGAATTGAATATGCACTATCTGTAGAAACGTTTGTAATATGATTACAGTGAAATTCGCTCGTTATACACTCAGGTTAGCAAATTGGAGGATATTTCACCTATGGGCTACATAGATAGGATTTTATAAGCTATTTTTAAACATTGCAGCTATCTTGATTTAGACGTTGGCTTAATAGAAATGTACAGTTTGGTGATGTTCACTAACCAATTGTTGATTTGCTGATGTCGCTAACCCGTTCCATTGATCAGCATGAAATTTTATAGGTTTTTGTTTGCTGCTATGTTGCCATGTTACTATCACCGACGATTGATTTATTACACTTACTGTCCCTTCTTCATGACAAAACTGCAAAACACATGCCTCATAACACAGTTCTAAATTTGTAAAAATGACTTCGGTAACCCGGATTTTCATGGTGTAAAACCAATAAAGGGGCGAAGTTAACACTCCTGTCCTAAAAAATTATGGCCAATATCTATAATAATTTAAAGGGTTTCATAATGCTCTAAAACAGCTAATGGAGTAACAAGTTATATTTATCAGTTTCAAATAGCATTCACAAAATAAATCCCTAAAATTACGGTTACCTTCACTTTCAAAATGTTAAATTTAAACTACGTTTATATTGTATCTAATTTTGCATGCCATAAGATATATTCCTTCTCTGAATTTCTAAACCAACATTTATCGAATGCCGTATTTTGTACACAATTTAAACTATTGCAACGGCAGTCCCCCTAGCACTGCTTACGAGGGCATCCGTTCCAATCCTCATGCGGGTAAGTTTGATAGCTGGTGCATCCGGATTGAGAAGTAACCTCTCTTAGTCTACTGAACCAATACTTCTCGGAATGAAGGCGTCGTGATGTAGGCCTCGGTTAAATTAAATTAAATTGAGTTTTATTTATGGACGCTCTTTAACTACTATGGTCCTTAGCGTCCCATTCTATATTGGGCGTGAAATTTTGCTCAGAGGCCTCTTTATCAGGCTTGAGGTTCTTTTACGTGCCGTAAATCTACGACACGGGACCACCGGCTTTACTTCCCTTCCAACGGAAGCTGTGCTAAGGATTTTTACGCCCGAAAAAATTCATCGCCCTCCGACGGGTTTGAACCCGCGACCTTGGTAACTAGAGGCTAGCACGTTACCACTAGTCCACGGAGGACGACATAGGCCTCGGTTTTCATAAGTTGTCGTGCTATGGGGTTTTCAAGCTATTGTAGCCTATGCTCCCATTTTTGTCTTCCATTGTTATTTATGTTAGTACAGTAAAATTATATTTGATTTGAACCAAGCAAAGGTTGAGCACTTTGGACAACACAGGGTAAGTAGACATGATGTTAGTGGTTTGACACATACAAATAACTCACATGAAATTCATACTAACGGAAAAGAAATCTTTCTGTTTTATAATGCAGTTAAGAATACCTATGACTGAAATTTTCAAATTTTAAACTAATAATAATCGCTTTCTGAAATGTACACCATATATGTATTTTAATTCAAATATGTTAAATCTGAAACTTCATCCATTTTGCTGTAATGGATTAAAATGTATGGGCACATTTGTTTGTTATTTTGTTACGTTACTTAAAAAGTCCCTTGTGGAAAAAGATTGAAATTTTGGTCTGATATTGTAACCCTAGGTTCGCTATGTACACACGTTTTAAAATTGCCTTAGGTTTTTCAGCATCTCATTTAATTTGGGCTCTAACAGTACGCATTTTGTGAAAAGTTTGGAATTTTTGTGTTTGAATCTTAATATATATATATATATATATATATATATATACTTAAATGCATGTCACAAAAACCTAGGGCAATTCTTATTCATTGTACCTCTGTGAAATTGTGCGCCAAATTGCATTCCTTTATCGTAAAAAGTGTTCTGCAAGGAACATTTTGTAGGAAGAAAAATTCTGAAAATATCAATAAGGAGAAAACAGCGCTTTAAGTTTTGAATACCTAACCCACATTATAATCATCAGTTTGGTAGGTTGGACCGTCAAATCTCTTTGTCCTCTCGTCTGTTGCCACTTTTTCCGTTTTTATCTACTTTAGCTGTTGCTTTCCTTTGCAGAACTTCGCTTCTTACTTTGTCTGACGCGAGTCAAATAGTGTTATGTTGAAGTTTTCGTTGCTGAGCCTACCATTGTTTCAGCTCTGATGTTTTGCTGTAGCTCCATTTAAAAAACCCCAGAGCCATAAGTTTTTTATGTTTATGATGCAGTATTAGTTAAAAAGTGCTTCTACCTGCCCCGTCACCATCCAGGCATGCCCTATCACCAGCTATTTAACCTGGGCCCATCCCATCCTCAACCGCAGGCGAGAGCGCACTCAGTGGGTCTAACTACATCCCACCAACAGCATACTTCCGGCTGAAATAAAGGCTGCATTATCGGCAGAGAGCAGATCGCCTCGTACTTACACTTTTCCGCCGCTATAGAAGTCGCATAAACTGATCAAAATTAGTCCGTGAGTGCTGCTAATGGCAATTATAATCAAAATTAAAATTTTGCTGCTTATTTCATAGTAAAGTAATCATAATTTTATCATATAATAATAAAAATAAAAAATTTGGTGGAGACAGTACAATTAAAAGCGTAATGATTGTTGAACTCAGTTTACAGCCCATTTTTTTTCTGTGCGTATCTATGGGGTTTCCTTCAGCTTGAAGAAACACCTTTTGGGCATGTTTCATCTATAAGGATGCTGTCAATTGACATGCAGTGTTTAGGACGGCAAAGATTGCCTTTTAAAAAAACTCTGTGAGCTTTAGAAATGGCGAGTAATAATATTTCCAAATTCTTAAAATTTTAGTCATAGGTATCCTTAAACTGTCACACATGTACATCAAATTTCTCTCAGACATGCTTGAGCAATTACTGAAATGTCCTCTGACGAGAACTTACATAATAGGTATGGTCCATGCTATGGGTGACATATAAACCCTTTAATAAACATCATACTGAAATCGCCCTAGCAACACAATCCAGATGAAAAATGTCCATATGTGAGGATGTGCTCTGGAAACTGACTGTAGAATCTTTAGTGTTCAGTAGCAACTAATATTGAAGAACGTTGATGTATTTGATAACAGCGTTTTGAGGTCCCGTCAACATTGATACCCATAGGTATAGGTAGTTGAACTGCGAGGAGCACCTCAAGCACCACAACCTACATAGTGTGCCTACCACCTACCAGGAGGAACGGAGGAAGTGAAGGAACCACACAGGCTACAGGCCGTAGGCAGGAAGGCCACTGATACGGTTAGGTATTCCCTGAATATTGGAAACAGAAGAGAGGAAAAACTTCGGAGCATTTGAATTGTATCTTACCTATTGAGGGTTTCTGAAGACCTGAAATTCACCCAAGAAGTATAAATATCTTTGGGGCAAGTAATTAAGATACCATATAGAATATTTTCTACATAGGACATAAGTTGTGTTATACAGTGTGATCCATATAAACCTGAACCACTTTAATAGGCCATAACTCTTGTATCAATAACAGGACACATGTGCAACTTTGGGAGAATATAATACACAATTGGGAGATTACATTGTTTATTGTTCCTCAGAGCAAATGTTGGAAGGAAGCGAATTAACCGCCATCCATACATATCTGCACTCGTTTCACCACTATTCTGTGACGTTCTATGAAGAGTATCCCCGGCAATGTTGCTTATTTGTTACGGAGTTCAGCAGTTGTCCGAGGTCTATTCTTATACATTTTTAAGATACCCCATAAGAAAAGTCTGGTGAGGTTAGATCAGGTGATCTGGGAGGCCACAGACCCTTTGAGATTAATCGATTATCAAAGAAACTCGTTACAAGTTGCATGGAGGAGTTAGATTATGACATGTTGCTTCATCTTGCTGGAAATAACCTTCTGTCAACTCGATATCAAGCTGTTCCACAAATGAATTGAAGATGCCCGTATAAACTGCAGTGTCTAGAGTCGTATCAAAGCAAATGGGGCCAACAATCCTGGAAGTTGACACCGCGCCCCACACTCCAAACGGTTCATGATGCAATGGTGTTTCGTGGATGGTATGGGTATTTACAGCAGCCTAATATCTGCTGTTTTATGTGTTGATGTAGCCTGACAGATGCAGCCATACCTCATCTGTAAAACACGTAATGGAGAGAATGTCTGGACGTGGAATAAGAAAACCCTGAAACCATTGACAATAACGCGTTCGATTTTCATGATCTGCTTCTTTCAATTCTGCACCATATGCAGCCTGTATGGTCGTAATCTCGATTTCTTCGCAGCTCTTTGACATTGCCATATGAATAGCTTGTCTCCTGGCTCAATCGACACAACGATTTCTTTGGAGGTTTTCGTACATTATCAACAGATTCTGCACTCAATTATTATGGTCTGTTTTCCACTCTCACTGACGATTACACCAGTTGTCTCCAGCTTTTTTACTAGCAATAAAATTGTTGCCTTTGTTGGAACATTGGGCACACGCTCTCGAAGTGAGTACTGCATGTTTCTGTTACGATTGCAAACTAAAGACGGTCAACAATGTCAACAATGCTCGAAATTGCCATAGAAATCAACAAAATAGTCAACAAATGGCAGTGGTACTGATTCTCCCAGAGCCGCTTAGATCATTTAAAAAAATTTCACATTTCTAAGAGCTTTCAGAGGAAAATTATGGCCCATTACAGTAGTTCAAGTTTATAAGGATCGCACTGTATAAGAAAACAATCGCTTTGGCCATTCTTACGTATAAAGGTAAATAAAACGCACGCGAGCGCAAACACACACACCATAGGTAAGCCATACACGTATGACTGTAGGAGGGCCGTTACTTGGAGCAACAGAACATTACGCACCGTGCGTGAAGAAGCAATAAGACTTAAGTGGTTTCACTTTAAGTTTCAAGGAGTTGTAAAGAAATCCACGTGACAAGAGAGCACCTCATTGGCTAGTGGGCAAACTACAACTTTTCCCGCTTAGCGTGTTGTGTCTTCCTCCAGGCAAAACAGTTCCATTCAGATCATAACATTTTGTAGTTGTTCTTGTGCAGAGAAATTTAAAAATACCCATTATTGTAACAGTTCAATTTATAAAACAAAATGTTTTTGTTCAGATTCACCTATAACTAAATGAACCGTTATAGCAGAGGGTGTAAGAGAATGCGCGCAGGCGCTGCAGTACATTTCCGGTTTCCGATAAGCTAGTGTACTTTTGCAACGTGTTGAGAAATATTACTTTCGAGAGTGTCATGGCTGAGAATCCTCTGCCACTGTGGAAAACGAAAAATCGAAAGAAGACAATTGTGTTAAATAATGTTAACAAATTCAGTAAAAAGTACCCACCTTTAATCGACAATGAATAGGGTTGATGTTGTTTAGCAATAATTGAACTTCTTTGTTAGTGATGCAGAATTGTTGCTCGGATTCTTTGGGTCTCGTTTGTTTTCTGTGGTTTTCTAACCTATAGTGCTAATTATTATTTTCTTAAAGGTTAAAGCAAAGTGAATGATTTCTAAAACCTGGAGTTAAGAACAGTTTAATCCAGTAGCTTTAGTCACAATTGCCGAACTGTTCAGGTACCATTTTTATTTGTCTACTCCTAGTATTATGCGTTAGAAGCTTAGGATTTATGCCAAAATATATGAGTAAGACGTACAGTGTTTAAAAGCTAATGATCCCCAAGCTGTGCAATGTATTGTATTCGAATTCTGTCTGAAGCAATTTCATCTCACGGTAGTTCCCATCATCTTCCCCTCATCCTGCCATGTGCTCGGTGGAGTGATACATTAAGTTTTGTTTACTTCTGCTTTAAACTTAATCTAATGTTACACTCACATGACTTTCTCTACTCTTGTACAAACTATTTTTACAAACGCTTATTCTCCATCACCTTCATGTTAATCGAGATAAACATTTGCAGAAACCCCCTTATTACTAATTTTCTTGTAAGTGCAAGGGGAATATGGCAGGCGTTTAAACGATAGTGAAATCTTTTAAGAGCTGGTTGCTATGTGGAGCATTCCATTCTCTTTGCATATCCAGGACAAAAAAAAACAATAACGAATTCCCATTTGAGAAAAAGTACAAGTATTGGAAAATTGAAACAAATAACAACGAATTTCTCGGAAATGCTTCACTCCACAAAAAAGGTATATAACATAAATTGTGTGTTTTAGCGATCTCTACATGTTTTGTGTAGAAACGTTTTGTCTATCTCTTACTTTTGGGGACATTCCCAGAAAATTCAGATATACATTTCATTTGTCGTTAAAATATCTTAAATATATTATATTTTAATTAAAATCGTCAGAGCCGTTTTTGAGGAAATCAAAATTTTCAAAAAATGTTCCATGTAAAGGGTAGTCTGCGGTGGGGGATTTTCTTGAAAATCTTTGTGTCGCATCTTTGAAACATACTGAACCTAAATACCAAGTTTGGTATTTTCCGACTTTTCGTTGTTGAGTTATGCTGTTCACAGACACACAGATATTCACATGGACCTTTTTCTACACATGCTTTTTTTTATTCAGGGACCTCAAAACATGTATCTCAGGTGAAATCTCAGTATAGAATTTTTGGTGGAATACAATACTTCCCCTGCTTACTATGCGTAGTAGAGAAAGTAAAAAAGGCATAGATGCGAGTTCAGTTGGTTCGTTCAAACGCGCCCAGCATGCACTTCACATTTTTGACGGCAAAAGGTGTTAGTGGAGCTGATATTTATCGCTATAAGAGAAATGTTTATGGGAATTAGAGTTGTATGATAACACCACCTGCATTTAGCAAGACATGCCAAGAATTTCTGGATCCTACAACCTTCACATCTAGGACTGTGACTCCCATATCGGACCAATAGATCTTATTTGCTGATTCGCAAATGACAAGGTCCGAGAATCTGTTGAAGACAAATGTCGCAGCTAACCACGGATGTTTCTCCCTCAGGACACACATAATCAGTTGGTAAATGAACTGATTATTATCACAACTCTTTACTGTTTATGTGCTATGTATTTTTAAAAAATTATAGAAATTAACATCCTCTATTTCATTTGGACAGCCCATGTAATTTATATCCATATGTTGCAGGTTAAAATGATCTTCCTTAGTATCTCTCTGATCGGGTGCGTTGCTTTATTTTTATTCAGAAATATATTTTCTGATGAACACTTGTTTTGATGCAGCGGACAGAAAGAAGTATGAGTTATTCATCCAAAATCCAAAATTACCAGAACATTTATTTTTGGTTAGAGTTTTATTATTATGTATATATGTATAAGGTTACAGAAATGAGAAAAATCAGAATATAACCTTTCAAGACTAGCAGGACTGTCAAGCATGATACCTAATGTTTTGTATATCATAGTTCATTTGATTATGAAAGTAAGACCTATGTAAAGAGTAGCTACATGTAAAAATAGTGCGACTTTGCCCGGTTTTTGGAAACTGTCACTTTTGTCAGTACTCACTGTCACTGTTTCGTGTTCATGTGTCACACTTTCGTTTCTGGAATTCACTTCACTAAGGAGAGCTAGTTCAGCTCTCCGTTACTTACTTTAATCGTGACGTAGCTCCTCACGCCGGACGGTTCTCTACATTCGGGAGTCAAACATAAGGGGTGGTATTCATAGTCGATTTTGGTCCGGCCCAACTTGCTACTTCCGGTGGATTTACAGCGGACCATCGATTTTCTTATTCATAGACCGGGATTTGCGTTGGTCCGGGGATCAAACGCCTTGGTCTTGGCCAAAGTTTGGTCTACCTCAGAGTGGTAGGTTAAAGGCAGACCATATTTACAAAATGGATGACTTTGGAGTAATGGGCGTAGCTGCTGCGTAGAATTTGCGAAATGAGACGATGGAGTAAAACTATCTACCAAAATTAGACATAATTGGAAAGTATGGCGACCTAAACTTCAAAACAAATACAGGTTTAGTAAAGCAAAGTTTAGAAGGCTGATAAAACGGATTCATCCTAACCTATATGACAGACGACGATAACCGAGGCTTGAATCTCAATTGATACGATGCTAATAGCACTTCCACATTATGCAAGAGAAGGGTATCAAGAAAACACTACTGACCATAGTAAGCCGCATTATAACTAATGACTCAAATGCTAATGCTAGATTTACCTTTGTTAAACCGGGATTACTATGTACTTTACGTAACAAGACGGGATGTAACGCGAAGTTAAGAAATTCTGCTACAGTAAAGGTTTAATTAGGATGCACTTAACGTAACGGGAGTGAATCTTGATTGATTTTTCTTCTATTACTTCATGCTACTGCTTCACGCCGATTGGTTCTAATTGCCATGTCACATTAAACTTGACGTAACGGGAAGGAAAAGTTTGACACTGCTAAATCTAGGAGGAGAGGAGTGTAGCAGTTGCAACTGGGAAGCGACAACAGGGCGTAGCCGAGGGATCTGCGCGTCTAAACTCGAATGAGAATAGGACACTACACAATCAATTCCACGTATTAAAAAAACCTGATTCTATTTGTTTCTTAGCATTTCATACCTCCTACCCGTATACGGAGTAATGTCTCGCTTGGGTTAAGTTCGAAATAATTTAGGCTTTGCTTACGTTTTCCCTCGAGGAGAGGAGGATTACAACTCCCGGAAGGTTTATGATGTATTAGAATTTCCTCAGGTAGTTATTTCTGTATAATTACGATCACACAATATATATTTGGTTAAGATCCAGAGTGAGATTTTAATAACAGCAAATGTTCCTTTCTATTTAAATACGATTTGATTCTGAAATTTTAAGCTTAAAGGTTAATATTCTAGCAAGTTAAATTCTTATTGAAATGATTAACAATGCCATGAAACTGTGTGGATAAGAACGTTTCCAAAAAGGGAGGGGTGGCAATAGGTTAGAATCATGCACAAAACTGTCTATATATGTATTATCTCCCTCCATACCTCCTCTTTTTTTGCGTTTGCATTTGTCGAAACCGATTTGTTTTCAATAACATCCATCATTTTTTGTATTAAGGGAAACAGGCATTTTCCACCTCCGACCATTTTAATGCACGCTTCTAGGTTATGTCCATTTTTTTCGCTTTGGCGAGGAGTGAGCACTGAACCGATGAAAAAACAGCTGTGAAACGACCATAGAAAGTAAAAACTAAGGAGTAACAGTGGTTAGTTTACTACTCTATGGCAGTCGCGCATGCGCAGAACTACCTTTCTTCGTCGTGTAACATTTTCTCCTTGCTGATCCACGGCCTTTCTTGGTCCGAGACTTTTTATCGTTTATGAATATCAAAAACTTGGTCGGTCTTTGTTCCGGACCAAATGAGTCTGGAGATAGTCCAGACCTATGTGAAATCTATGAATACGGCCCAAGAGCTCCACAACCCGTCCCTCCGCAGTAGCACTCGCTGCACGTCACAACAGCCGACTCGCTTGAAGAATCACTCTTGATGTCGCTCGCACACTGACACAACAACTCTCCCCAACTCGCACTCAACTCGCAACTAACTTCTGCGCGAGAACGCTCGCTTATATAGCCAGTGGAAGAGTTCTACAAGGTTCCCGAACGTTCTAGAACTATTTCGACACACTCCTTCTACGGAAGCGGGAGGGAGAAGAAGCTTCCATAAAATTCTAGTTATCTCTCGATAGCGCGCCCGGTGTTTACGCTAACAAGCAGCGGTTATCTTGTTTACTCCGATCGCTCGGCGGCGACCTCCCAATAACCTTGGAGCATAGCCGCTGCGTCACAATAGTGTTTCTTTTGTAATATTTATCTTTCGGAGCACCGAAACATGTTTTCTTTCCTTTTCGTATTAGATGGCATTCACCATATTTTGTAACACTTTCAAGATTTCCTTTCCGCAGTTTCGTTTTAGTTTCATTACTAATGCTATGCATAATATTGGTGAATGTAATGCACACATGAACCGTGCTGTAACCAACAGCAGATTACTCCCCGCTTTCATTGGAGATATTGGAGTAGGACCCCTTTTCATTCTCGCATCAAATTTCTGTTTTGAGGAGTGTAAAGCTCCTATTTTCCAATAAATCTTTACATAGATACAACGTTCTCTTCCTGGAAATGTACAGAAAAAACCAGGATATTACCGTGCGGTTAAACACAAAAATTTTATCTAAAAATGGTTGTAGCCTTATACTAATTAGCTAATTTGAGACAACTTTTGACATCAGATCCGTTTTATTTCATTTGCATGTAGAAATGCTAAGCTAACTCTAGAAATTCTCGAGTTATTTTCCAGAACAATAACTGGTGCGATATTGTTTTTTAAGTCTTGCCACCAGCCATGGAGATGATGATCACCTGCCAAACCAAGTTCTTCTCTGGATACACCGTATGTAGATAATTAATGGTGCACAGTTTATCTCATAAGAAAATTATTATAATGAAATAATAGTAATAAGCATACTCATTATGCTGGAAGACGCAAATCAAGGTAAAAATCTGCACGAGAGATTCTTCTGGAAGATGCCGACAGTCGATAACCGGGTTGTTATTAGTGAGGTGAAGAGCGAAAAAAGATATAAAAACCTGGCACTTAGCCAGTGTCGCATATCATCAGTTTACCTTCTTAACTACCTTAAGTGATATAAAAATGAGATTACTTACTTCTGTGCACACCTCTTGTTGCTATGCGATTGCAACCGCCATGTCAGCATCGACAGTCACATCCAACCATGACTCGATCCTACTGGTCTTTCTGGTATTTATAAACCGCCGATTTTCTTATCTAAGATGTCCGCAATGATAGGTTTGTATTAGAGATCTGCACCGCCGGTTTCATTATCTCATGCTCCTTGTACTGGAAGAATCAAGTTTTCGTACACTATCTTCAAAACATTCTAGACAAACTATTGGAGGGAAAATCCTCGTTTTTAATTTATACAAAGAATAAAAATCTGATGTGTTGCATTCAATTGACATTCTGTACTCACTGTTCTGCAACCTATTCTTAAAATGCTTATTCTTCTATCTTCTTCTTGTTAATTGAAATACATTTTCATAGCACATTTACATATTATAATTCAGCAACTTAGAAAAAACCCTTCGGAAGGGTAACTCATGGTCATGTATTCTCCCTCTCTAACTGTCTTGGGCGGGCATGCCTCTCCTACTCTGCTTCTGAGTCGCTGCTTAAGCACCACACGCCATTTCACCTAACCCGTGTTTTATTTTATTTTATTCTCACAAAATCTTTTATCACACCATTGTTGTAACTATCCAAATGTAGAAGCAGGACTAATGACACAAGAGTATTGCAACAAAAATGCTGTGTTTGCAGATTGCTGTGACAGGCCACGCAAAGAGCAAGCTAGAGCGGGTGTGAAAACAAATGGTTGCATATAACTAGCGATAGCATTTCACATACATGCGGTATTGTCATGGGATATCTTCCAAAGGCTAATTCACACTTTTTAGGGCATTTCATAGCCTTCACTCTCCCATCTATTTCTTCAAGGAAAAAGGTCCCTCGCTGATTGATTTTCATAATGCAAATTATTTCAATTGAAGTTTTACAAAGAAAACCAACGCCTTTAATTTTTTTTATAGCGAGATCAATCACACAGCATCATGATCATCATCTCGAAACTGTGCTGTTTAACATACCTCTTACAGAACTGAAATAAGGATTTTATTTTTTGAGTTATCACGATGTAAACAAGATGTGTTCGCAACAGTAACGTGACACTTGTTTCCCGCGTACGCGTCCACTTCCTCTTTAAGACACCTCATTGGATAACCAGTACCTAAAAGGAAAAGGAAAGTAGAGTGGGGACGATTTATCCCTCCTGAATACTCGCTCAGTCCGTAGACCGAGGGGTTTTACTAAGTTGTTATAGTTGTAGGTATAAGAAGGATACAGATCGAACGAGATGGCTCCGCGGTAACCTCGCATTCGGGAGGTCCCTTGTTCGATTCTCGGCGACCGCCTACTATGACCAAGGCTTTTTCGTAGTTTCCCCGGGTAGCTGAATGCTGGGGTAATTCCTCTTCTAGCCACGACTATTCTCTACATTATTTCCTTCATCATCATCATCATCGGTGTTCGGCGTGTTTCTCTGGGCGATGGTGGTGCACTTTGTGAAGGTTTCTCTTTGGCGTCGTCGGTCAGACTGCTAACGGACAGGGGGGGGACTCGCAGCTTGTGGACAGGCCTGAGCGGCTTCGATGTATTTAATTTGGAATTGTGAGGTACCCCGTCCACCCTTGCGCACTTCGTCTCCTGGATCTGGTTGCCCTTCGAGTCTTTCCCTCATCCCTCCCTCCCAGGACTCGCAATAGAAGACAAAGGGCCACATTGGTCAACGTGTGATGCACTGCCCCGGTTTCGGAGTCCACTCCGTGATATGTATCTACCTTTAAGAAGGATGCAGAAGGCTAAATGTTGGTCAGATTTTTGAAAAATTGATTGCTATGAGATGACTTTGAATTTTCCTGCACGACCACGGGAATAAAGAATAAATAGTGTCTTACCGCTTGAAAAATGTTTTTCTTTTAACTCATATTCATAACAATTAATACCTCGGAAATGGTTAACGCAACAAAACAGCGTTGACATAAACTATGTGCTTTAACAAGATCTACATTTTTTGTAGTGAGATTTTATCTAGATCTTAATCATCCAGAATGATGAGGACTTCACAGGCTATGCCCAAAAAATTCAAGATATACATCTTGTCATCCAAATATCTTAAACCTGTGGTATTTTAAACAAACTCGGTAGAGCCATTTTTGACAAAATAAAAAGGAACGAAAAATTTTACATGTAAGTGGTATTTTGGGGTGGAGAATTTTGTTGAAAATCTTCCCTGGAATATAATGAACTTAATACCAAAATTGGCATTTATTCGATATTTCGTTTTTGAGTTATGCTGTTCACAAGCATATGCACATACGCAGATCCTTTTTTAGTTTCTCTACTACGTACATTATGTAGAAGTATTATATTCCATCCGAAAATTACCGAGATTTCACCGGCAATTCATGTTTTGTGGTGCCCTGAATCCAAATAAAGCATTTTTAAAACATGTCCATGAACTCAAAAACCAAAAGTCGCATCTTCCAAGGATGCGACACGAAGCTATTCAAGAAATCTCCCCACTCCAGACTACTCTTTACATGCAACATTTTTTCGAAAGTTTTGATTTTCTCAAAACTGGCTCTATCGATTTTGATTAAAATATCACATGTTTAAAATATTTTCATGACAAATGGAATGTATATCGAATTTTCCAGGAATGTCCACAAAATTCCTCTTCATTCTGAATGACTTCTGTATAATTGGTAAACCATAAGAGATAGACAAAAGTTTACTACACAAAAAATGTAGATCTCGTTAAAACACACAATTTATGTCATAATTTTTTTGTCGAGTGAACCGACCAGCTCTTAAAAGATTTGACTATCGCTTAAAGCTACCATATTCCCCTTGCACCTCCAAGAAAATAGCAATAAGATAGTTTCTGCAAATGTTTATCTCGATTAACATGAAGTAGATGAAGAATAACGTTTGTAAAAATAGTTCTACAAGAGCAGAGAAAGTCATGTGAGTGCAACACAGCAGATTTTTCTAAAAATGCTTTTCTTTCAGGGGTCCTCAAAAACATTTTTTGGGGGGTGAAAATCTCGGTTTCACATTATTGGGTGAAATACAGTATTTCTTCTACATACCATAGGTAAGCACCGAACGAGTTGGTGCCGCGGTAAGACTCGCGTTCCGGAGATCTCGGATTCGATCCCCGGTGACCGCCCACTCTGAGCCATGAGTTTTTCACGAATTCTGGGGCGGTTCCTCTTCCAACGCGACTTTCCTGCCCTCATTTCCTGTACCCATCATCTCCTTCATTGTCCTTTGTTTCAGGGTTGTAGAACCATGGCGGTGTTAGGCGGGTTGCGGGTGGTTGGCGATGTGCGTTTTGTAGAGGTTTCTTCCCTGGCGTCGTTGCGGGACTGCTCAGTAAGCGGGTGCTGTCGTCCTCCGAGGTGTAGTGGTTACATGCTAGTCATAGTTTTCGAGGTCGCGGGTTCGAACCCGGTAGAAGGTGATGGGTTTTTTCAGGCGTAAAAACCCTTAGCATTGGCTTCCTTCGGAAGGGAAGTAAAGCCGGTGGTAGATTTACGGCACGTAAGAACCTCAAGCCTGATAAAAAGGCCTCTGAGCAAATGTTCCGGTCTTATACGCCTAATATAGAATGGGACGCTAAGGACCACAGCAGTTAAAGAGCGTCCATAAATAAAACTCAATTTATTTTCCGAGTGGGAGCTACCGGGGAGCAGGTCTGGAGGCTGGTGGTCGGGCCGGGACGGCGTAGATGCATTCGATCTGGAAGCGTTAGGACCACGTCCAAGCTTGCACCCGTCGTCATCCGGATCTAATCGGCCTTCGAGTCTCTCCCCTCCTAGGGGTCATGGTATAAGCAACAATTGCCGTTGCGGCCTACTTGCGGTGCTGTGCCCCGGTTGCGGGGGCCCCTCTCTTCGTCGCACCTTTACCTTTTATTATAGGTAAGCAGTAGAAAAAGTAAAAAATGATATAACAGTTTACATATTCTGCACTTTCAATATTTTGCATTTTAGTGTTTATATTTTTTTTGGAACATTGCACAAAATATTCAACTTTTTATGTGCAATATTTTCATAATTAACTTATCTGCATCTGGTAGAGAAAAGTTTTTGTATAATACTGCAAAATGTCATGAAAATATAATTTAAAGTTATGGAAGAATAAATTAACGAAGTCCAAAATTCAGGCAGTAATAAAGAAACTGAGAAAAAACGTTGATTATTCCCAAATTTATTTATAAAAAAAAGCATGCTTTACCAAATTATGTAATTTAATTTTGAAACTGAACACATAAAGCAGTTGAAAATTTTGTACAGTTTTCCAAAAATTATGAAGCTAATAAAATGCAAAATATTGAAAATTGCCAGTATACATACGCTGCAGTTTTGTTGACTATCATCTGTTCTTTTACATATTAAAACCTATACTTTTCTCACCATTGGTTTATCTACTAGAATGTTTTAAAGTGATTAAAGAGTCCATATGCATGCTTATTACACACACACACACACACACACACACACACACACACACACACACACAGAGCTTTACTTAAGGAAGTCTGCCTTGCAAGGACAGTATGAATATATGTCCCGTTGCGTGTGCAATTAAGCAGTGTAAAAAAGTTGTCCATTCCAAGCTAGACTGTTTACTACACGTTTCAGTGAAAGCTTTTTATTATTGGAAGAAAATATTTTTATGATGACTGTCTTTTAGTTATTTGTTCATTTGTTCACGGGGTTATGTTTTACCAACTCTTTTTTATTGGAAAGAAATGCATGTTAATAAGACAACTGTGATGTTTTCTCATTTTGTTGACCCTTTCTCACTTTCTCTACCACGTGCATGATAGGATAGAGAAGGTATTGCATTCCATCTAAAACTCGATACTGAAATTTCACCGGAAATATGTTTTGAGCCCCCTTAAATAAAAAGAAGTATTTTTAGAAAAAGATCACGCGCGCGCGCATGTGTGTTTGTCTGTTTCGATTTGTTAATACTTTGCGATCGATTTTCAGTTGTTTCTCGCGAATGCATGGAAACAGTCTGGAATTTTAAGGCCAGCATGTATCGTCCAGTACTTAAACATTTCACTGTCACTGTTCTCTTTGTAGACTAACGAAATGTGTAATGTAGCTATTTCTGCAAAGGTTTATCTGGAGATAGAAAAATAAACTTTCGTAAAAACGATAGAGGGTAGAGAAAACAATATGAATATAACATATCAGATGTTTTAATTACTATGGACACAATTTTCTCCCTCTGTATATGTAGTACCAATGGTAATAAAGTTGATTGCAGCATAACGAGGAAATACGATAAACCTTTATTTACATACGGTGTATTAAAGTGCTGCGGCATTAATAAATATAAATATATTATTCTGTAAAGTTAGAATACAGGTTGCTCAGAGGTTTGATACTGTTTCGTTACTCGTATCTGTATTATTTGATACGCTATCAACCAAAGAAACATAATGTACCGTTATAAGCAGGATCCGATTATCATTGTTTCACTATGCCTTCTGTTTGCTTAGCATTTCTCCAAGGCTAGCTTTACATCTTGGCCATCTATGTATATTTCTTGGAATAAAGTATATTTCTCACGTCTTTCATCTTGGATCTCGCTCCTAGTTCGGAGTTGGATAGCTCACATTCAGAACTCATATTTCCATTTTTCCCTGGCATATTCGTAGTGTTGGGCGGCGCCGTGGCCGAGTGGTTAGACCGCTCGACTCACCGAGGCGGCCCGGATTCAATCCCAGGGACCCGCATGTGGGATTTGTGGTGGACAAAGCAGCGTCTGGGCGGGTTTTCTCCGGGTTCTCCGGTTTCCCCCGCCATTCATTCCACCAACTGCTCCATCATCACCTTTCCTTTCATCCATTTCACCATCATTTCGTTTCATCTACTTCCTTCCTCCCCATACCAGGCATCGGGCTGATCCCCCATCCTGGATGTTCTGTCTGATCCACGAGTGTCTGTTCCTCGACGGGCCTCTGACCCCAGGCACCCGCCTGTAAGTCCTGGGGGTGTAAGTCCTACATATGAGGAGGTTAAACAAACAATGAATGAATATTCGTAGTGTTTCCATCTGTCTTTGCATACAGGTTCAAGTCTGACATCTATACCATAACACTGGGCTAAATACGGCTTTCCAGTATTTCAAATTTTAGCATTTAACTGAGTGATCTTTCTTAACGAATGAATTTCAGTCTGGACTTGCTGCCGCCTTATTGTGTCTTTTTCTCCGCTATTCTTCACTGTTACCAATTGGCATAGGTTACTGTATTCCTCTACCGGCTCTCTGCTTGTGTCGTCGATTATCACTGGTCTTAAGGTCTCAATGGACATCAGTTTCGTTTTTCTTGCGTTTATTCTTGACCAATTTCTTTGTTTTTAATATTAACTTAGCACTAATATTAACTTAGCACAATACGTTCGTGAGGTTCATGAGTCTACTGGCATTATGTTGATGCCAAATTTCCTTTTGTCCCAATCATTCTTTCTGAATACATTCTCCAGATGACATGCAAACAGTTCCGTGAGATCGGATCGACTTCTTTCACACCTCTATATTAATGGTTGTCTATTGTCTGCTCTAACTTTGGCGTAGCTATTTATGCAGGTATATTTTACCTAAGATTTTTACATATTTGTAAGAAATATGAGCGGTTTTCCTAATATTAGGCTTTATTTACATCAAGTACAAATGAGAGAAGCTGATAGGCTTGAAGAACCAATGCGAGCATCTGGTTCAATCTATGCTGATGCAGATAGGATTTTAGCACTGACTTAGGTTACGAGTACTGATCACACCATGTACATGCATTTAATGTGTATCGCCTCATAAGTTTTCCCAGCCGCCATGGTTTTTCAGATGTTTTGCATAAAAGACGCATTGCACATAGTAGACTCTTGTAGCAGTGGACTTCATAAGCAATAAAATTGACAGATATCACCACTAATAAAACTGTCATGGTAAATTTAACTTAGCATGTATATTGTAGCATGCACATATGATGCTGTCATGTATAATAGGGTAGGAAAGTTAACCTGCGAGTGGTACGCGGTTAGAAATATTCCGGCACTTTTTCTAGTAAAATTCTGCATACATGAAGCAAAATCAAGTTTTCTGAAACGTTGCGTTAATTCTAAATTAGCTTACGTGATCAAAATTTTCATTGTTGTTTCCAACAATAAGATTGCTAAAATAACTCTGCCAACCGCTGTGGCCCGCATTCGGGAGGCTGTGGGTTTGATTCCCGCTGCCAACTTACCTGACCCATGGGCTTTTTCGGGTGTTTCCCCGGGTCTCTAGATGAATGCTAGGAAGGTTCATTATATCCCCCGAATTTCCTGTCCTTCCATTCCCATGTTCATTTCAGTTCACCTTTCTTCTGCTTGGTCTGTTTCAGGGTTGAAAGTGTCGGCGGGTGTCTCGGCATTGCATGGCAGGGGAAAAGAATGCTTGCCCTATGTAAACCGTCTTCCGAAATGGGGCGGTCTCCGAATCCCGAACCCCCAGTGGAATGTGCAAGCCTGCAGGGGGAGGGGAACCGGTTGAACCAGCTACCATCCGGAGAGTTTCAATCTGTAAAAGGTGTCCACCCTGCCCCCTGCCTTGTTGTGCCTCCTGGTCCGGCCGCCCTCTATCACCTCATCCCTCCCTCCCGGAGGCATCCCGTCAGTGGCTTGAGCACAAAAGGTCTTGCAGACAGAGGGCTAAGTCCCCCCTCCGTACCTAGTCTACTTTTATCAAAAATCGTGTGGTTAGTTTCGGTCCACAAACCAGGCATACGAATTCTTTTTATGTCAATTCTAATATTTCTGGCATTATTTCCTCCCACACTACTGCAGCTTGGATCTCAATGCAAGTAGCATCACTTAGCTTCAAAATCAACAGCTGTTTGAATTAAGGAAGTGAAATATGATGTGATAAACGTATTAAATGATCGTAAGTCCTCGTATATATTTCAACTGAGTGCCACTTCGAAACATCTGCTTCATTTCATAAAGTTATGTGAGCTCTACCGGTACGAGAACCAGCCTAGAAGCATTCGTGTGTTGCAAAAACTGAGCGCCCAATAATCTTTTTACTTTCTCTACTATATATAGTAACTAGGGGAAGTATTTCACTCTATCAAAAAATTCCATACCGAGATTTCACCGGAAATACAGGTTTGAGGTCCCTAAATCCAAGAAAGAAAAAAAAAGCATTTTTAGAAAAAGATCCGTGTGTGTGTTGTGTGTGTGTGTGTGTGTGTGTGTGTGTGTGTGAACAGCATAACTCAAAAACGAAAAGTCGGATAAATACCAAACTTGGTATTTAAGTTCAGTATCTTTCAAAGATGCGACACGAATATTTTCTGAAAATTCCCTCCACCCCATACTACCCTTTACATGGAATATTTTTCGAAATTTTTTTAGCTTCTCAAATATGGATCTAACGATTTTGATTAAAATATCATATATTTAAGACATTTTTGTGAAAAATAAAATGTATATCTTGAATTTTCTGGGAATGTCCCCAAAAATTTCTCTTCATTCTGAATGGCTCTTGCATAACGAGTAAACCGTAAGAGAGAGACAATTTTTTTCTAACAGAAAAATGTAGAGCACATACACAGTCTATGGCATATACTTTTGTTTTGTGGAGTGACCCATTTCCAAGATATTCCTTGTTTGTTTGAATTTTCCAATACTTATACTTTTTCTCAATGGGAATTCGTTATTCATTTTTTTTATGCCTTGATCATGCGAAGAGAATGGAATGGCCCACATAGCAACCAGCTCTTAAAAGATTTGAGTATTGCTTAAAGCCTGCCGTATTCTCCTTGCACCTACAAGAACATTTTCAATAGGATAGTTTCTGCAAATGTTTATCCCAATTAACATGAAGCAGTTGGAGAATAAGCGTTTGTAAAAATAGTTTGTACTGTGAGTGCAACAAATCAGATTTTTTAAAATATTCATAATTTTGTATGAGAAGCACTGAATATATCTTGTGTATTTAAGGGAGTTCTTGTCTCTTAATTCTCAAAATTGAGTCCAGGTAGGGTCAATAACTGATTTTATTTTATTTTCGACAGAAACAAACAGCAATAAAAAATCTTTTAATTTTATTTTGTATATCGACTTTAATTTGTAATCTCTTGACAATGCAGATTCTGTGTCTACGCTTCTGCTTGAGGTAAACGCAACTGAATCTTATTCAACATTCGTGTTTACATAAGAAATCACAGCGGTCTTTCCACTGCTTCAGGTATACACCGCCAGAAACAGAGCACTCCCCGAAGGCCACATATAGGGCTCCGAGCGCTCGTTGTCTGCTTGTTTCATCGGGAAAACTCGTCAGTTCACACAATGGATCTTCACTTCTGCCGACTAGAAAGGCTACGGTCTATTGTGCTCGCCCATTTGCGGTTTTTAAGGGGGGCAGGAATAAAGGTATAAGGGAAAAACAGGTGCATGTGGGTAGCTGGGTAGGATAAAAGATGGGGAAGAAAAGGGGTCTTGTTCTGTAGTGGCGCAATTTATTTTGATTTATTTGATGTCGTTGGGCCTCGTACTGCATATGCATCCAGGGGTTTGTGGGTAGCTGTTGGGGGCGCCCTAGGGCGGGTAGAGTGCAGGCTGCTGCCTTGGCCGAGGGCCAGACAGCCAGCAGACGGCATTCTGATGGCTGTTGTTTGTTGGTTGTGGGTGTTCCTTCATTTGTTGCGGCATCTGTAGTGTTGTTGTGGTGGCTGTGACAGTAGTACGTGTTGTTCCATAAAATTCCTTATCAGTAAATATGAGTAGCAGGCCACTAGTGCTTACCTTTAATAAGTAGGGAAAGTATTGCATTCCATCCAAAAATTCCATAAGAGATTTCACCAGAAATGCATGTTTCGAGACTCCCTGAGTAAAAAAATTCACTTTTGGAAATGTCTATCTGTGAACAAGCATAACTCAAAAACGAGAAGTAATTTAAATACTAAGTTCAGCGTCTTCCTAGGATGCTACACGAAGATTTTGAACTAAATCCCCCATCGCACATTACCATGGAAAAAATGTTCGTTATTTTTTATTTTCTAAAAAAACGGCTCAAATAACTTTGATTGAACTGCCATGTGTTATATTTGCATGACAAGTAAAACGTTCATTTTAATTTTCTTTGAATAGACCGTGAAGTCCTCTTCATTCTGAATTGCTTTTGTATAACCTGTAAACCGCAAGAGATAGACAACTACATAAAATTGTAGATATCGTTAAAGCACGTAGTTTATATCAGACACACTTTATGTGGTGTTAACCATTTCCGAAATAATCTCTGTTGTTAATTACAATTTTCAAATAATTATACTTTTTTCAAGTAGGAAGTCGCCATTCGTTTTTAGCCGTGGTCATGTAAGGAGCATGGAATTTTAAAGCCATCACATAACGATCCACTTTTTAAAATCTATCTTTTTAGCCTACTGCATTCTTCTTATACCTTCAACGAAATGTGTAATGGAAGTTCATTTGATTAACAAGAAATACATAGAAGATTAAGCTTTAGTAAGAATAGTTTGTAAAAGAGTGAATAGAGAAAGTAATTTGAATGCAACACATCAGATTTTTTATGGTGCTGCCCCTATTCAGTTGGTTTACACAATGTCAGGGAAAGAGTATGAATTTTCAAGGCCGGCAGATAGCGGTCCGCTTTTAAACATCTGACTATCGACTGAGTTTCCTCTACCCTCCTGGCACCTATAAAGAAATGCGTAATGTAATTACGAGTATTTCTGCATAGGTTTACTCCGGTTAACCGAATGAGTAGAAAAAGAAGCTTATAAAATATGTAATATATGTACATTTTATATAATACAAATAATATAAAAAATAAACCATATGGAGTAGAGAAATTCATGTGAATGTGAACGCATCATAATTTTTAATTTATGCTATCCACAAATCACACGGACAGTTGGACACACATGCATATACAATTTTTTGTACAATTTTTTTATTCAAGATACTTCAAAACATGTATTTCCAGTGAAATCAATATGGAATTTTTGGGTGGAAGGAATACTTTTACGATGTAACAGATCCTTCTTGATATGACCACGTGGTTGAAGGAACGGAAAATAAATAGAGAGAGAGAGGGAAAAACGATTTTGAAAGAATAGTCTGTAGAAGCTATATAAAAGATCTGATGTGCTACACTCACATGACTTTCTCTACTCTTGTACAAAATATTTATACAAACGCTTATTCTCCATCTATTTCATGTTAATCGAGATAAACATTTACAGAGTCTATCTTATTGCTAATTTTCTTGTAGATGTAAGGGGAATATATATTTACAAGGGCAATTTGGAAATACAGTTGCCTTTAAGCACATACATATCTCTTAATAGCTGGTTGCTAGGTGCAGCACCATTCCCTTTCCTACAGATTAATACTCTTTGCATATTCAAGACAAAAAAATGAATAACGAATTCCCATTTGAGAAAATAAGTACTGAAAAATTTAAGGGAATAACAAGTAATATCTCGAAAATGGTTCACTCAACAAAAAAAATGTATATGACATAAATTGTGTATTTTAACGCGATCTACATTTTTTTGTATAGTACAATTTTGTCTATCTCTTATGGTTTACCAGTTATGCAAAAGTCGTTCACAATGAAGAATACTTTTGGAGACATTCCCAGGAAATTCAAGATATACATTTTATTTGTCATAAAAATATCTTAAACATATGATATTTTAATCAAAATCGTTAGAGCCAGTTTTGAAAAAATTAAAATTTTCGAAAGATCTTCCATGTAAAGGGTAATCTGGGGTGGGGGATTTTCTTGAAAACCTTCGTGTCGCATCCTTGGAAGATACTGAACCTGAATACCAAGTTTGGTGTTTATCCGACTGTTCCTTTCTGAGTTATGCTGTTCACAGACAGACACACACACAGACACACACACGGACATGTTTCCAAAAATGCTTTTTTTGGATTCAGGGGGTCTGAAAACATGTATTTCCGGTGAAATCTCGGTATCGAATTTTTGGGTGGAATACAATACTTCCCCTACTTACTATACGTAGTAGAGAAAGTAAAAATAAACGATGTGGCTATAGAAAGTAATATGCGTGTAACACGCCCGATATCTTTTACAACTATTTTTACAAATGCTTACACTTTATATTAATCCAGATAGAAGTGGTTTCAGTATGCATTTAATTGTAGACACAAGGGAGTTAATGTATAGTTTTGCCTGAAGCAAATCTTTAAAATGTGGGCTTTGAAATTCTATACTCTTTGCGTAGCATAACGAAAAATAAAAGAATGGTGACATATGTGATAAAACATTGAAAAAGTCACCGGATATCTCGGCAAAGGCTAATATCACAGAAAGGAAATTCTGAGACATATTGTCTGTTAGAACGAGATTTGCATTTTTTGAGCAGTAAGTAGTTGCTTGTCAGGGTATACTAGTTATATATAATTATAAAAAATTAATCCTGAATGAAGAGGACTTCATAGCCTATTCGCAAAATAATTAAATATGTGCATTATCAGCCATGCAAATGTCTTAAACATAAGGTACTTAATCAAAATTGCTACAGTCCTTTTTGCTAAAATAAAATATCTTCCATGTAAAGGCTAGATTAGAGTTTCTTTGCGTGCACCTTTTTTAAGAGTCTTTTTGGTTTCAAGGGCCTTCAAAACATGCATTTCCAACGAAATCTCGAAATTTTAAACCAAAATTTAGTCGGAAAATTTTAGTCCTCTACCTAGCATTGGTATATGGCCGGGAAAGAGAAAAACAATACTGTGTTAAAAAAATAATAATAATTGATTATAACACATCACGTTAAAGAATTCAACTATCGTCAACTGGATGATTTAATTGGATTTATGTAATATCTGGTGGTATCGTCGATTTGTTGACGTTCTGCTAAAACCCTGGATTGACCCTGAGTACTAAAATTTCCCATGTCGATGCCCCGATGCCGACCTATTAGTAATACGTCACAATCATTCGTCGCATGTCTATTACTCCCATCCCTTCTTAATGTCGCGCGGAGAACATGTCACACACGTCAAGTTTCACTCAAAAATTGAATTCTACGTAACTTTTCAGTTTAACTTTTTGTATGAACTATTTTACACATTCCTTGGTGCAGCAATTAAAGCTTTGTTCCGATATATTCACCCGCTGCATCCTAAAGGGTACGTTTACTAATACAATAGAATTGTTTTAGAAATATTTATCCATTATTTTGAGCATATTAACGTATACTGTCATAGTTACGTATGCAAAAGTATGCATTATAGTACTTGATTAATGACTATTCTCATAGAGAGATAAAATATCAAAGACTTGACTTGTTTATTTTACCAATGCTCTGCAATGTGTGTTGTATATGGACAAGTAGACCAAGTACTTTTATGTCTGGTTGAATCAGCTGGTTTTTAACAATGAAGCAAGGCAGAAATTTTAACCAAGTCTGTAGAAAGTAGGGGGAGGGTGGTTTGGCCTTGACGGTTTTAATCTGCTTCCAAATTTGTAGGAATCCACAAGTCATTTTGTAGAAGTTCATAATTTATTTTGTAGGAATTCGCATATTTCAAATTACGCCGACCGCGACTTTCTAGGGATGAAGCCACTGGAACCGCATGCATCTGCAGACACAAGGGACATCCTAGTGAAGGTTGTATCACGCCACTTGCTTACACGATCTGACTCCACTGTCATGCTTTTTTGCGTTTTAAATATCTTGCAGATTATATACTTACTTAGCCGGCTTACCCTCCTCTTAAGTAGGGCTTACACCCCCTGGGACTTAAAACCGCAACTAGGGTCACAGCCCTGTCCAGGAGAACGCGATCATTGAATCAGAGAATGAAGAACCCGGAACGGGGGAGTCGGCCCGTAGCCAGGTATGGGATTGAGGAAAAAGATGACATAAAATGAAAGGAAATGGATGAAAGGAAAGGTGATGATGGAGCAATTAGTGGAATAATGGCGGGATAAACCGGAGAACCGTAGAAAACCCGCCCAGACGCCGCTTCGTCCACTATCAATCTCTTGTGGGAGGCGAGCGGTCTAACTACTGGGCCACGGTGCCTACAATAACTTGTGGTAGATGAGTTTTGGTCACTTGTAATCTGGAGATGTTCATCCCTCTTGCTTTCACCCCATTTTTTCCAATCACGGTCGTACAACAAGAACAGATGTCAACTAGAAGTCTTGAGTAACGATAGTATAACTCACATAGATTTGTAATGTAGCTTGTATAGTACGTTATTGTAAGGTAGGGAAACAACATATTACGATAATTTCTTCTGCCATCCACATTTCTGGCACAGGCATTAGTTTGAGTATGAAACGTACTATAACGCTTTGGCAGATAAATTTGTATTATCGATCCTATGACAATACATAGGTAGTAATGCCAGTTACTGCAGACTTAAAAAGGCAAAGAATATTAGGTAATACTGCAACAGATATGGAGAGTACTTTGATATAGGTTTAAACGCAAAATCTCTACCACTTGAAATGCTTTAAGACAATTTAATATAATTTGAAACAGAGAAGCCGACAGTTAACTGTTCTTATTTTCTCCACAAGGAAACACACAGCGCATTACAGGTGTAGGAGATTTTTCTTAATCCTACGCCAATTGTAATGAAAGGGAAACTGACACTATGTATTTGCATGCAAAGTTGGATATAACAGGGCATTAGTCTGAGGAAGGTTGATGGCTCCATCGTTCGGCAACGTTTGTAAGTAAGAACTGAAATTCTGAAGGGGAATGTGTTAGCAGAAAATGTTTAATGATCCGCACCTTTTCATTTGAGAACCGACTACTGTTTAGGAAGCCCGCCTTCACCAATTAGGGATACTGCGCCCTGCCCTAGTGGTGAAGGCTGGTTTCTGGGGTTTCGTAATCTTCTTGCAGAATTATTGTAAAGCCTCATTTCGTTGTTCTTGTCAACTACCCGCAGGAAGCGACCAAGATGGCTGGTCTTCCTGTAGTTATCGTTTGCATGGACATCCCTGAGTTCTTCTTCGGGCAGTTCACTATGTAAATACTTTTGGTGGTATTTACCCAGTATCCATACGTAGCACGTGCTTATACTACTTTTGTTTGTATACATTAATAGTATATGACTCATTCTTTTCATTTTTATAAATGTGTCTTCTTGTTTCTTTGATATTACGTAAGCTATATATTACCAATAGTTTCCAAAGCGCAGTTTCTACGGAGCAAATTCTCTACATTTTCATCGGTAATCAGTTTTCAGACCTATACAACGAAGTGGTATGTGGGCAGGAAGGCCCGAGTTTTATTTTTTCACATCAATTGCTTGGTTAGATTCCTTTTCCCTCCCGAGCTCTCCTTTGTCCCCACAAGGCAAATATCTCAGCTCGGTAGATCTCAAACTTACCTGAGCATCAATCATCGCCTCTGAAGGCTTCAGAGGTACGTTAAACAGTTCAAAACTAGTCGTAATAACATTAACTTTAGATGTGGGTTATTATTAGATTCCTGATTTTTGTATTACTTATTCGCTTTGTTATTCTTAATGACTCTAGAAATTCAGGCATTTTAATTCTTGAACTCCTGTTCAATCATATATGCAACTCGACAACCCATAATTAAAATTTGACATCTATTATAAAATAATACCAGTGCCTTTATTGTTACGTGAATTCTTTTAAAAACACGGGTTTCTTGAATAACCTTTCCTGATTCTACTATTATCTGTTTATAATAAACAAGAGTTTATGTTTTGTGAATCTTAAATACCAGAAAAAATACGAATCTTAAATCTCGTACTTCAAGCACATACACATACTCAAGCAAGGACTTTAATTTTTCTCAAATCCTTTTTAACATACTCAAAGGAACTACCCCAAAGATTTCATAACTGCTCTATAATAAATAACTAAACATTCCTCCATTTTCATAGTTTGCCTTTTCTACTGCCTTGCACGGTCTTCATTGTCTCTTTCCAAATTTCAACCGCATCCATCTACCAGAGCTTTATTCGAAATTAGGATCCCAAGATCTTTCCCAAAGTTTTCTGAGAAGCATAAATATGACAAGGTAGAAAATGAAGTTTTACGATCTTGATTTTCTTCTGATTTGGGTGTTTTTCTGTTCCAGAAAGATTTTACTAAAAGATATGGAGACAGTGCATATGTCTTATTTTCCCTTTGGTAAATCTTTGATTCTGAGAACCAATAAAAGCCCCATCCTTGAGCTGTTCTTTTGTGAATGTAATTCCATTCATAGGTGTTTTTGAACAACAGTTAATTTGGTGAAAAGCTCTTAAAATCTGCTGTTTCAAGCGCAGTTTAAAGTTGTAATAGTGGAAGCAATATTTTGGAAGAAGTACAAAGTCCCAGGACGAAATTTCTCCACTCCCACCAAACTCTTCCTCTCAAGACCTTGGCTTTACTAAACAGAAATGTGAGCATTATCATAAGAATTTCAAACAACCTGCTGATTTTTTTCTTTCTTTTCGTCTACAACATTGTTTTCAGTACAGTAGTCTAAACTTTCATTAGCTGTCATACCTTACCCTAGTCTCCAAGTTTCACTTTAGGATAAGCATGATAAGCTTACTGAACAATTTCCTATGTATATTCTGAAAGTATTGAAGGGCTTTTTCAGATGTAACACCACATTAGAATTATTTGCGGCCCTAAGTGAGGACATTGTGAAACTAAGTTTAAAAATCTGATGTGTTACACTCACATGACTTTCTCTACTCTTGTACGAACTATTTTTACAAACGCCTATTCTCCATCTACTTCATGTTAATCGAGATAAACATTTGCAGACTCTATCTTATTGCTACGTTTCTTGTAGATGTAAGGGGATAATATATTTACAAGGACAATTTGGAAACACAGTAGCCTTTAAGCACATACATATCTCTTAATAACTGGTTGCTAGGTGGAGCACCATTCCCTTTCCCACAGATTAATACTCTTTGCATATCCAAGACAAAAAAATGAATAACGAATTCCCATTTGAGAAAATAAGTATTGAAAAATTTAAGGGAATAACAAGCAATATCTCGAAAATGGTTCACTCAACAAAAAAATGTACATGACATAAGTTGTGTATTTTAACGGGATCTACATTTTTTGTGTAGTAAAATTTTGTCTATCTCTTATGGTTTACCAGTTATGGAAAAGTCGTTCACAATGAATACTTTTGGAGACATTCCCAGAAAATTCAAGATATACATTTTATTTGTCATAAAAATATCTTAAACATATGATATTGTAATCAAAATCGTTAGAGCCATTTTTGAGAAAATTAAAATTTTCGAAAAATTTTCCATGTAAAGGGTAATCTGGGGTGGGGGGATTTTCTCGAAAACCTTCGTGTCGCATCCTTGGAAGATACTGAACCTAAATACGAAGTTTGGTGTTTTTTTCTAAGTTATGCTGCTCACAGACAGACACACACACACACACAGAAATGTTTCCAAAAATGCTTTTTTGGATTCAGGGGATCTCAAAACATGTATTTCCGGTGAAATCCCGGTATCGAATTTTTGGGTGGAATACAATACTTCCACTACTTACTATACGTTGTAGAGAAAGTAAAAATGCATATTTACTATAAAGAAGTAACCGAGAACAGTTGTAGAACCCACATGTCTTAAGCTGAGATTCACGTATCTTTGAAGATCAATGACGCATATCAGTAGCTGTACTATAAGTTGATTGTAAAATTCTACTAACGCAACACTTGCAATTTCAGTAAGAAAGGTTTTCTTATAGAATTATTCTGATCCTTAGGCGAAAGCAACGTATTCATAATATAATCTCCGAGTGTTACGCAAGGACAGTACCTATATGTATGTAGTTCGTATTTTCTCTGACATTCACGGAAACTAGCGTTGCAATTTTTTCTTAAGAGGCCGGAAATAGGAACCCTACCCACTATTTGCTTGTTTAGGTAAATCATGGAAATCAACATTTGGTGGGGTGGCTAATGACGGAAGAGGTCTAGCAATAATTCTGGAATCAGCACAAAAAGTGAGCTAGAATGTATTATTTTCCAGTCATCTGATACCATTCAGGGTAATGTAATTTTGTTCTTAAGGATGTAGTTCCTATAAACGTTATATATCAATTGTAGATAAATACTTCAGTATTAAAAGAGGTAGGGTATATATGGTATTTATTGACTTAGAGAAGGCATTTGATACTATAGATAGAGAAACACTATGAATTAAATTGAGAAGTAAGGGACTAAGCTTAAAATTCATTAAAGCAATACAGAATATATATATACATGTATAAATAATGTTTTATATTAGGTTGAACAGTGATGAAATTGTGGAAAAAATTGATAGTAATATGGGGTTAAGACAAGGGTGTAAACTTAGCCCTATACTGTTTAACTAATTTATTGACGATATCTTGGAAGAGCTAAATAAGGATAACTTTTATTTACCCATGGGAAATTATTGAGAAATTCCAGGATTACTTTTTGCGGATGATTTAGTGGTAGGTTCTATTACAGTATGACGTCTAACAAAAGATCCATATCATATATTCATTTTATAAGAAATGGGGTTTAAGAATAAAATTTAAGAAGTCAAAGATTATTTAAAGTCAAAGTATTTTAAAAGGGCTATAAGTTGAAGAAGGAGGAAAAGTGGTATGTGGAAGGGGAAGAGTTGCAAATAGTAAACAAGTTTGATTGTTTAGGAGTGAGAATAAGCATAATGGGAGGTGGAATGATCACAAGATAAGTGTTTTAGCTAAGGGAAGATTAGCAATTACTGCCATAAGAATGTGCTTAAATAAAATACCAGATATGCAAATTAAATGCTTGGAAAGGATTTACAAAGTTGTAGTTAAAGCAAAAATGGTCTATGGATCAGAGATTTGTGGAAGTGACAAAGGATGGGAGATGATTGATAAAGTACATAGATCGTTCTGTAAACGTATATTCGGCTTATCTATTTTATCACCAAATAAATCAGCAATGTTGGAGTTGGGAAGAGTTGGTAGCAAGGTCATGATAATAGAAAGAATACGTAAATATTAGCATAGATTAAAATCATTGGACGAGCATAATTTCTTGAGGCAATGTTTAATAATATAAGAAAAATCCAGTGCCGGGATGAACTGGGCTCAAGGAATAAGGAGAATCCTACAGGAAATAGGAATGTGTATCTTATGGGATGAGAGAGAGGAGTTAGTTAAAGGTTTCTGGAAATGAGTGAGGAACAGAGTGGAAGAAAGAGAAACAAGAATTATTTCAAAGTCTGGAAGGAAAGAAAAGTTTGAAACTATATAGACAATTAAAGGTGGATTGGGGAAGGGAGAAGTATGTAAATGTAGGTAATAGGTTAGCGAGAGAAGGGTGGACCTGGTCTAGATTAAGTACATTTAGGCTAAGGGGAAATAGGAAGGGAACGAATTTGGATAGATGTCCTCTTTGTGGAGAGGTAGATAATGACTTACATTATTTAATTTAATGTGAAGAAACTAAGTTGTGGAGAGATAGTTTTTACCTAAAGAATGGGAGAATGTTAATAAAAAAGTATTAAAACTTAGGATAATGAAAATACAAAAGGAGGGTGATATAAAAAGGATAGGAGAATATATGGGGAGAGTAGGAAAGAAATGGCTTAGAAAAATAAAGCAATATGAATATAAAGCATCATGCATAAATAACCACGGTGTTAAAATGCATGGTGGAATAAAGAATAAAATAGGAACTCAAAGTAATGTATGAAAAACTGTAAGATTTTTGAATAGCACTATGGAAAAATACATACATACATACATACATACATACATACATACATACATACATACATACATACATACATACATACACACACATACATACATACATACATACATACATACATACATACATACATACATACATACATACATTACATACATTACATACATACATACATACATACATACATACACACACACACATACACACATACATACATAAATACATACATACATACATTACATACATTACATACATACATACATACATACATAAACATTATATATACAGCTGTGCATATGAATTTATATGTACTGAAGTATTATACATATTTGTTGCAATATTATTGTGTTATTTTACACACTCTGAAACCGTCTTTAACTCTTCTTTAGACAATTGGAAAATAGCCAAATAATTTGCAAACATTAAAATGTCTAGGGTCAGTGTCCCTGTATAATTTGTAGCCGTGTTTGTGATTTTCTCAAAACATTATTTTCGAATTGTGATACAGGAAAACGAATCTTTATTGTTATAATTAACTTCTCTCCCCAAGTAGACCTGAGATTAGAGGACCGCCAGAAACTTCAGTAGGTGCTAATATTCAACGCTTTGACATTGAATGACGTCTCTATGCCAATTTTAGTCAACTATATTTGTTAGGATTAAAACCTAGGAAAAAACATATTAACACTACTTATACAATGATGCATCAAATTTAATACGATATAAAATGCAGGAGAAAAGGTATGCAAGAATAGTAGTGTTTTCTTTAAACTTATCGAGGGATTATCTTTATTTTTCAGCCTCAAAACTTGGTGATGATGGCGGACTTCCCCGACTGCGACGTAAAACTTTGTGACTTCGAGATATCGAGGGTCATTCTCGAAGGGACGGAAATTCGAGAAATTTTGGGAACCCCCGATTACGTAGGTAAGTACCATAGTTTTATTTGTATGCCTACCACTGGTAATTCAAGACAAAATGCATTTTATGACCACATATGGATATGTCTAGAACATGCCAAAACACAATGCTAGTTGTTTCACCAGATATTATAAGAGGGTGCATGGAAATCTGATAGAACAACTAAAACGGTGGAAGTTACGCGTCAATAAAAGTCATGGCGGAAAAAAAAGCCTTGGTATACATGAACCCACAAAAGAACCGGTTGTGAGATATTTTCGAAGACATGTTTACGAACCACCAGTGAAATCTGTGGTAAACATTGTATGCTTACCTCTTTGAGCAATATAAGTAGTTTCATTTTTGTTGTTTGCTTAAAAAACCCAATACTACTCAGAGGTAAAGTTGTAATCAAATAATTACTGTATAGAGACATTATCTTCAGCGTGCGGTAGCAGGAGAACAATAATTTTCCGCGAAGGTTTTAATTCAACTAACTTTCATTAGATACTTTGTAGCATTTTAGTACAATGAATTCACAAGGTTTATAGCATTTCACCTTACTCGCAATTTATTTTTCCTATGCGTCGCGATTTCTCCTGACTGTAATAAAGTGTCTAGCTCCAACACTATCTCCTGAAGAATAGTGAAAAAATGTTTTATATTTATGTACAATTTGTTATGTTACCATCGTTCCCGTTGTTCCCCTTTGTCATATATTGCTTCTCCAGGGAATGTTTGTTTTAAAGAAAACATACGCGAATCCATTGCATATTGCTTATGCTTTAATGACGGTCATGTTCACAGAATTTACAATGCATACTTAATTCAAATGTAACTTCCTAATGTCGTGCTAGCACAATAGCTAGTCACTACACAAAGGGTACAATTTTTAACAGTAGTAGCATAATTAACTTTAATCACATTAATAAGCAATTACATTAATAAAAATATTGAAATTAACACTTCTATATAATCTGCCTCAGTACGCAGTGTGAAAAGCCACTTAGCTGAGAAATGTTAGTTGTGTTGTTCTGGATGCCCATGTGTCCAACATGAAATCTGGTGGCTCATAAAACATACATACATGCACAACTATCTAGTGAATAGCTTTCTGGCTTACCCGTGTTGATTGCGCTTTTAGGCTTCTATTATCGTGTATTCTCAACGTTTCATTTTGTCAATGTATATCCTGCAAAATGAAAACCAAATAGAGTTTTAGAATCAGTCTTACGTTTTCTACAGTGAAGCCTTCTACATAAGTTAAAACTTTTTCTAAAACTCTCGTTTTTATTGGACCTCCCGTATATTTGCACAACGAAAGCTTTACCTGCTGTTTTCCACGGGAGTACGTATCTCTTAGGTTTGTTAGGAATAGGCCCAGTGTTATCTTATTGTTATCTTATCACAATCCATATTTTGAAGTCGTTTGATGGAATTTGCTTTCAATTCTCTTTAAGGTTTTTCTTATGGGGGTTGCATTTTAATTCAACTCATCTGATTGAATAACGCCTGTTAGCAAACTGGAAGAAAGCAGAACTGCAGCTTTCAGCTTAAAAATTAACTGATAGGTGCATGCACATGTTGCTTCGAGATTATGCAGGTGCTCCTTTTACTGTTTTTCTAATTTTCCAATTTTAATATTTAAGCTAGTTGTTACCGACGCTGTTCTGTTTGGTATTCTTGGATGCGTAATTCAGGGTGACGGAATAGTAATTTACTTCAGAATGATTCCAAAATGCTTTATGGATGAACTGAGGTATTTTCGGCCGAAGTGTAGATGAGCATACAATATTTTATATCTTACTATGGCCAATTTTATTACTTTTAATAAATAAATATTGACGTTGAAACAGTAAAGATGATCACTGTGGACCATCTGTACAGGAACTGATGATAGATGGTTTAAATGTGATAAAATAATTTTTAAGTAAATAAGGAGTATTTGTCCATAGAATTTATATTGCTACCTTTGCTTGCTTACTTGTAAAAGTACCAATTGCGTTTTCCATGGTTTATTCATATGTCACTGAAAGTGGTATATTGTTATTTTTGTAGACCTAATATATAAGCATTTAAAACATGTTGAATCGTCTTATTATTACTCACATCACAAAGGCACTAGTTCTTGATGGCCGTCGAAGTACTTTCGGGAGGAGGCGTCCTTCCAACCTCAGCTGTAGATACCGACTATCTTTCACTGCATCACCCTTGACCCCACAGTATGGAATAGAGGTGAAATTGCTAGTCTCTGTTGAAAATGGTTGCTATTTGAATAATTCTTTTTAGTTCCCATCTGTGCTGGAAAATTAAATTAAGTTAGATTGAGTTTTATTTATGGACACTCTTTAACTGCTGTGGTCCTTAGCGTTCCATTCTATATTGGGCGTGAAGGACCGGTAATTTTCCTCAGAGGCCTCTTTATCAGGCTTGAGGTTCTTTTACGTGCCGTAAATCTACGACACGGGACCACCGGCTTTACTTCCCTTCCGAAGGAAGCCATGCTAGGGATTTTTACTTCCGAAAAAATCTATCTTCTTCCGCCGGGCTTGAACTCGCGACCTAGGGAACTAGACGCTAGCATGGTAACCACTACACCACGGAGGACGACTCTCTGTGCTGGAATCACTGCCATCTGTAGTGAAGGTGGGAACCCCCATGCCTTCCGTTCCCTCTTCCCCGAGCTGATTGGTTAAGCTGCATCGCGGCGCCGAATAATGGTATTTCAAAATTCAAATTATTCTTGATATTTATCCATCATAATATCAAGAATATTGATGACAGTGATTCCAGCACAAATGGGAACTAAAGAAAATTATCCAAGTAGCAACCATTCTCAACAGAGGGTAGCAATTTTACCTCTATTCTATATTGTGGGTCAGAGGCGAGGCAGTTGAAGGTAGTCGGCACCTTCAGCTAAGGATAGAAGGAGGTCTCCTTCCGAAAGTACTTCGACGGCCATCAAAACCTAGTGCCTTTGTGATGTAATAATAAACCGACTCAACATACTTTAATATGAATTCAACATCACCGTTGTTAGCACTTCTTTTAATTATAAACTAAAATAAAAGTGCCTAATACCTTCAAATGCAAACACAAAGTCATAAACATTGGCGACATTTAATGTATTCAGTTACCTTTAAGCAACTCCATTTAAAACATTTGAATTATTATTGCTTAGATTACTTGATATCACAGCTTGGTTATAATTACAATTATAATTCTGTCTACGTGCGTGTACATTAACTCTTTTATTCTTAGTGATGCAGGTCTATGTACAATTATTTCTAAATGTTGTACTCTTGAAGCCCGTTGAATTACTGTTATTAAATTGTTGCTTTCATGACACAACAAGTACCACAATAAGAAATCCTACGTGACACAAATATCGCTTCTGGATATTTCCACCCAAAAGCCACAAAGGGTAACAGAAAATTATGTAAGGCTTGCAGATTGCAAAAGAACCCACGATTCAGTTCAGCTGAGGTGGGTATCGGGGCATGTGGGAATTTTGGGCAATTAAATAGCAGATTAAGCTGCTAAGAAAGGAACTGAGCAACCTTTTATTGGACCTGAACCAGCACTGGGGTTGTCATTAGGACCGGCTGGCTATCAGGGATTTGTTGCTATCAGGCTATCAGGAGAAATACTGGAACTCATCTGTAGGTTTCAGGTAGTACAAAGCTCTCATTACAGAGATTAGACAGACACTGGTCGCGAGAGCTGCTGAAATGGTGCGAGGAAAAACTCTCATGGGCTACGTGCCTCTTTACAGAACACTATCACCTGCACAGAATCGGACAGCAAGTGAAACTTGCCTGTAGACGGTGTCAATAGTCAGATAAGACAGTTCCTCATCTTATGTGCGAGTTCTCAACACTTGCTCAACAAAGAGCCCTCGGTTTTGGCTGTCTACTTTCAAAATTGGAGGAGCTTTCAACCAACACGGTCAAGAGATTGATTCAGTTCACATGTGAACGTGACTTCTGGATCGTTGACAAGACTGGGGATGCACAATAGTTCTGCTGTGGTCGCAGTGCAGGGCAGTCGTTACCCCCCTAACATAAAGGATGTCCCATAAAGAATTAAATTCTTAATTTAATAATAAAACACATAATTTATTTGAAAATTGCTAATATTATTATGCCAATATGAAGCACAAAGACTGCAATTACATGAAACAAAATATCGGGCAAATGTCTCCACGGCTTAGTCTGCACACATTCACACTGTGGACAAAATTTTCAACGACTGCAGAGCAAACTTCCGCTTGAATTTCACCCATGACACGTCCAATTTCTGCCTTGAGTTGGGGGATGATTCGTGGATTGTTCACATAAACACAAGATTTTACATATCCCTACAATAAATAATAATCACATGGTGTCAAATCACACCATCTCGGTGGCCAGCTCTGATCGCCGAACCGAGAGATGACACAAGCAGGGAATCTTTCTCTCAGCAACCTTGTTGTCTCAACGGCAGTGTGGCAGGTTCGAACCACAAGTCTTCCACATTAAATTCTTGCAATTGCGGCCATAAAAAGTGTGTTATCATGTGGCGATAACGATAACCATTCACTGTCACTGCTTTTCCAGTCTCGTCTTCAAAACAAATATGGCCCAATTAGTTCGCCAGGCGATAATCCACACAAATAGTGACTCGTTCTGGATACAGATACTTCTCACGGACCATGCGAGGATTCTCTGTGCCCCAATCTGCTTTTCGAAATACCAAATTGTTGGGAACTACGGCGAATGGACTTCACTGGGCAAGTAGCAACCATTCTCAACAGACGCTCTGTCTGACTAGGGCGACATTCTCTGCCGATCGACGAGAACGAGGACATCCAGGTAATTTGATGTTCACTGTCGATCCTGTGTATTCAAATTTTCTTACGAGTTTATGCACTGTTGACGCAGGCGCATTATGTCTACCAAAAATTACACGACGTTTCCGAACGGTCTCTGCATAGCATTCACCGTACTTGTAATATTCATTCATTCATTATGTAGGACTCCTCTTATGTAGGACTTACACCCCCCCCAGGAATTACAGGCGGGTGCCTGGGGTCAGATGCCCGTCGAGGAGCAGACACTCATGGATGAGACAGAACATCCAGGATGGGTGATCAGCCCGATGCCTGGTATGGGATGAAGGAAGTGGATGAAGCGAAATGATGGTGAAATGGATGAAAGGAAAGGTGATGATGGAGCAGTTGGTGGAATGAATGGCGGGGGAAACCGGAGAACCCGGAGAAAACCCGCCCAGACGCCGCTTCGTCCACCACAAATCCCACATGCAGGTCCCTGGGATTGAACGCGGTCCGCCTCGGTCCGCCTAACCACTCGGCCACGGCGCCGCCGTACTTGTAATACACTTTCAAAATCTGGATGCGTTGATCCTTCGTGTATCGCTCCATTTTAGCTGATAATCATACGCACAAATGATAATTGACAATGACAATCGTTAATCGCAATATAAACAGATGACAATCGCTTAAATTTCAGGTCCGGCAAGATAACAAACTGAAAGAGGCGCGCAATTTAAAATTTGCCTTCTTTGTGGGACACCCTTTACTAAACAAAACTAGTTCGAAAAAGAATCCAATTAGGAAAGAATTGAGCGTTCTATGTACAGAGTTCCTCTTTGACTGGGGAAGATCACAACCGCTGCTGGGAAGAAATGAATTACAATTTTAGAACTACGTCGAGTTGCACTTCCATAAGCATGTTTTAAAGTAATAAAGAATTGCCCTTCTCTGAGACTTTCAGAAATAGTTTATCAATAGAATTATTAATAACCCTCTTCGTTATACTTATTGCTCCTATTAACTCGCTTACTGCTATTAGCAATAATTTTAATAACTACACTTTCTGTACTTGTTTATTTGTATTCTGAGTGTGCATTAATGTTTTCGCAGCATTTGTTCCTGTTAGTGCGAACTGCTTGAAATCATATCCGAGCTCTAGGAGAAGTTATTTGTACCTAACTGTAAATACATACATTAAATGCGAATGATTTATATATGTGGAATTTTTACTTACTCTACTACATACAGCAAATAGCGGAAGTACTACATTCCACCCAAAAATTCCATACCGAGATTTCACATGTTTTGAGGCCCCCTGAATAAAAATTCTGATGTGTTCCACTCACATAACTTTCTCTACTCTTGTACAAGCCATTTTTACAAACTCTTATTCTCCATCTATTTCATATTAATCGAAATAAACATTTGCAGAAACGATCTTTTGACATGCAAAGAGAATTACATTCACACAGCGACCAGTTGTAAAAATATTTGACTATCGCTTAAGGTGTACTATGTTCCCCTTGTTTTATATTCGCAAGCGCAATATAGAAATACAGTAGCCTTTAAGCATATACATATCTCTTAATAGCTGGTTGCTATGTGCAGCACCATTCTCTTTGCTCAGATTAATACTCTTTGCATATACAAGACAAAAAAATGAATAACGAATTCCCATTTGAGAAAATAAGTATTGAAAAATTTAAGGGAATAACAAGCAATATCTCGAAAATGGTACACTCAACAAAAAAAATGTATATGACATAAATTGGGTATTTTAACGCGATCTACATTTTCTGTGTAGTAAAATTTTCTCTATCTCTTGTGGTTTACCAGTTATGCAAAAGTCGTTCACAATGAAGAATACTTTTGGAGACAGTCCCAGAAAATTCTAGATATACATTTCATTTGTCATGAAAATATCTTGAATATATCATATTTTAATCAAAATCGTTAGAGCCATTTTTGAGAAAATTAAACTTTTCGAAAAATGTTCCATGTAAAGGGCAGTCTGGGCTCAAAAACTAAAAGTCGGATAAATACCAAACTTGGTATTTAGGTTCAGCATCTTTCAAAGATGCGACAGAAGATTTTCAACAAAATCCCACCAGCCCAGACTACCCTTTAAATGGAGCGTTTTTCGAAAATTTTGATTTTCTCAAAAATGGCTCTAACGATTTTGATTAAAATATCATATATTTAAGATATTTTATGACAAATAAAATGTATATCTTGAATTTTCTAGGAATGTCCCCAAAAGTCCTCCTCTGATTGGTTTTTGCATAACTGATAAACCGTAAGATTTAGACAAAATGCTTCTACACAACAAAATGTAGACCTCATTAAAAGACACAATTCATGTCATTCTTTTTTTGTGTGGATATTTCCGAGATATTCCTTGTTATTTGTTTGAATTTCCCAATGCTTATACTCTTTTTCTCAAATGGGAATTCATCATTCGTCCTTTATGTCCTGCACATGCAAAGAGAATGGAATGTTCCACATAGCAACCAGCTCTTAAAAGATTTAACTATCGCTTAAAGCCTACCATATTCCCCTTGTACCTACAAGAAAATTAACAGTAAGATAGTTTCTGCAAATGTTTATCTCCATTAAAGCGAAGTAGATGGAGAATAAGCGTTTGTAAAAATGGTTTGTACAAGAGTAGGGAAAGTCATATGAGTGTAACACATCAATTTTTTTATATACAAAAGACAGACCTTTGCAAATATCTAAAAAAAATCGCATTTCCATAAGTTGAACCCTATAAATGACTTTCTTAAAATTCCCAATTTAGGGCGAGCTTCTCGTTTAAATATAACATTTCAGGCAAAATAGTGATATTTAGTGCATGTAAGGCAGCTGACATTTTAAGCATCACTCGATTTTTAATACGTCAGCAGATTGCGGAGTTGAATCAAATTTTCTTTCTGGTAAACTACAATTGAGGCGACAAAGTCAAGGTTTTTTTTTTCTTTTCTTTTGTCACTCCAAAACATATAAATATCGGTTACCACATATTATTCTCGAGCTCTACTTTTAATTATGACATTCTAAATTGTTTTCAAAAGTTATTTTCTTTGGCTGCGTTTCTTTTAACAAAAGTATTACTTTTTATTTCATAAATGTAGATTGATGCATTGCAGACTTCAAATAAATAGGAAGAAAAATTGTTATAATCCACCTGGGAGGTCCTCTTTGTTTCACAAAAGGAAGTCTCATCAGTATTAATTGAGAACAGAAGATACAAACTTGTTCTCAGGGATTATTCTTCTTTCTTTCTTTTGCTTTTTCACTCCTATCACTATTTCTAATTGATTCACTTAAAACTAATTTAATTCTGTAGATCGTATTGATTTTTTTATTATATGTGCAGCCATTAATAAATAGAGAACATTGCGGCTTGTAGCGTTACTGTGTACAGCTATGATGACAAATAAAATAAAACAAGTCCTTAATAATTCTGTTAACGTGGTTCTGATGGTGAGATAGGCCCTCTGGTTTTGCCAGTATAATATATCGTGTAGTTCTTGATTTCATCGGGGTGCCTCTAAATCTTATTCCTTCCAAGTTTATTGTTTAAATAAGTTTTGTATCGTGCAGCAAATATATGTAGTAAGTAGTAGTGTTTAATGCCCGTCCTTACTAAATACGGCACCACAGGTGGTGGGCACTGATGATACATGCAATGAAATCATATTTGGAAAAGGAATTTTGGAAAGGAAACCTTCCAGGCCTAAGTTTAGGATATCTTCCCGGCATTTTCCAGTTATGATGATTGAGAAAAACCTGGAAAAGCCGTCAGTCAGAGTGAACGGTCCTGGCGAGAGCTGAACCGCGGACCTCCCGAATGCGAGTCTCAAACGTCACCATGAGCCATCTCACTCGGTCAAATATGCATTGATGCTGATTTTTATTGCTAAAATCAACTACTACAACGTTGTGAGTAGTATCTAAAATGCCTTATTATATTTTAACCTGAAGCGATTAAACAAGGCTTATTCTGGATAGTTGCAATTCTTAGCTATTTTGACGTGTTAATTGGCCTTTATTAAGATGCACTATCTTACACTAATGCAGTATTGTCATGCACGATGGGAAAGCTACCCTAATTGCTTAACTTAAACTTTAGTGTAGTTAGACCATCTCGACCTAAGCCTTTTCGGGATGGACTCGGCTGGTACAGTAAACTAAAACATAATACATAATAATACGGGTGAGTCTTCTCAGACTGCGAATTGAGAAGTTATGCAGTCCCTGCGTTGTACAGCCTGCGCCGTAAACACTGTCCACTGCATCGCATCGTATCAATTTCGGCCGGAATGACTGCTTTGCACCGCTGTGCATGGAAGTATCGTTTCACTTAATTAGGTTAATTGTGTGAATTTCATTAAAACACAAATTGTTACTTGTTAAAATATACAAATCCACTTTTTAGTGCAATCGGAAAGAAATCGCGATTTGCTAGAATGTTCTCAAAACTTGAAGAGAAATAAGTAAGAAAACTCATTTACTCACACGTGTGATTTGAACTACCGGCCTTCATCATGACTTTCCAGTAGGTTAACCATTGCAATACTAGAGCGCGTTAGCAGCAAGCACCATCGTAGCCCTAATCAGCGGGCTGGTGAATGCGGTGTCAGCACCTGCATTTCGCATCGTCGGTAAAATGCAGGGTTGCCTAGTTACGAATCCTCAGGATGAGAAGACTCACGCGATGATATAAATGCACAACATGCCTTATCTTGTCTAACCCAGAAACCGGGTGACATAGCCCTTTCATAGTATGAAATGCAACTGAGACTGAGAACCAGAAACTCATTGTTTAAATACACAATCTGGCAGCAGCTGACCCCAGCGACTAATTAGCGATTCATCTATGGCCATGAAATTTATGAGCTTCGAAGCTATAAGGATCTCTATGTCCTTTATCTGGGATGCGGATCTTGCAACTGCCACAAAAGCAACGGTTACCTCTCCTCACCATGTCAGCAATAGTGTCCTTGTTAACTTTTACAAATCTAAAATTAAATTTTCAGTTTTAATTGGTCATTAAGTCTGGCATATGAAAGTATTTTACACATATATTTCAAGCCTTTGCCATATTTTGAATATTTACTTGAGTTATAAAATGTATCAGAAATTAAATTTTATATGCTCGCTGCTATTCCTTGGTTAGGATTAGTTCGACGGAAAGGACACCTAGTACCTCGTACCGCAAGGGATTTTTGTGCATACACCGCCGGGAGGAACGGATGAGATGAAGGGACTGCAGGAATCATGTGGGCGGCAAGACCGGCCGGCGCAGACGACAGAGACGCGCAGAATTTCCTAATAGTTAGGAAATAGTTAGTGGCTTGACCGTCCGGCCGGAGAGCGCTCGGCGGCGACCCGCCCAAGCCGGTGAAGCGCAAGCCCCTGCGCCATCTGTCCGCTGCCGACCCGGAGTCAACCTATAACGTGAAAGAGGTAGATGAAATGACAGGAAATGGGGAAGAGAAGAGAGCCGCGGTAGAAGACACTACTCCAGCATTTGCCTTTTCAACCAGTGAAAACCACGGAAAAACCGATGGTCAGAGTGGGCGTCACCACAAATCGAACCCGGAACGTCCCGAATGCGGGCCACAGACGTCGCTTGAACCATCCCGCTCGATATTCGTTGGTTGATCAAAAGCTTAAATACGGTTTTCAGATAAACATGATCATTTCCATCCTCTTAATCTTTGGCAAGACGACAAGACGATAAGCTATTTATATTTCGTTTTGGTTAGATAGTATTCCATCTTGAAGTGACTGAAATGTATAGGAATATGTGCACACTAACTTTCGGCATGAGATACAAATTGAAAACAATCAAACCGCACACTTTCCAAGAATACCAATTAGCATAGTGCTTGAAGCACGCCTGTGACACTCTATCAAACTTTGCACTTCAGTGACATACCTTAGGAAAAATAACTTCGAAAAGAAAGCTCCAAAACATTTTTGTGTACTTTCTTTCTGAATCCAGTATTTGCAAATGTTTATAAATAATAAGCGCAAACAAAATATATAAATAATTAAAGCAAGGCCTAGTCTGTTTGATTCCTTTCTTTTAATACGGCTTTAAACTGCTCATAGTTGTATTAAAGTGATGTATACACAATGAATACTAAAGAATGAGGAATTCATACCAACGTGATTAGTTTTTCTGCTAAAGAGAGGTATTTCAATACAAATGTAGCCTTTTCCATTCTTCCCTGTAATTGACCTTCCTCTTCTCTCAGTACACGAACCATTCAACTGAATCGGATCTGCCTTCTGGTAAGTTTTCTACTCTGAATTTTATTCCTTCACCGTACGTTGCAATGTATCTCTTAGCAAGCAATTTGTTCTCACCAGCGTTCCAGCCAACTTATTTCCCTCTTCTTGATCAGTTTCAGCATTGCTATTCCTTCTCCCACGGATCGTAGCATTTACCGTCTACCCATTTCAAACGCTGCATTCTTATCCATATCCACATTCCAAATTCTGTTAATAGTTTTCCTCACATTATCGCAGCATCCAAGTTTCCAAACTGTGAAGCGCAACTGCATATAAAATACCTCACTAATTTCTTCCTTCAAGCGTTCATAGGTATTTGTTTTTCATAAAAGTCTTCTTTGTCATTGCTATCCTTTTGTTTTATTTCTTGATAATGGTTCATTATACTGTTTACAGCACCTTCTAAGTATAGACGAGGTGCTGTCCTTAGCACGTAATATTAAAGATAAGGGTGTCAAGAACTTGTGTGGAGTAGGAGAGCAAATCAGCCAAAATGAACCCACTTCGCCCAACACGTGCCTCCTCCTTACAATAGATACATAAGATATTTCTGGGCAATCTCTCAGTAGATAAACAAAGACAATGGACTGGGACATAATGGTGTGCTCTCGTATACCACTGATGTCCACTGCATTAATTAGTACTCTTTATATTATATATTAAGAACTGGAGAATTTGAAGCATCGTAGTGCACACAGAACCCACTGAAGAACAACCTTCGATCTTTCTGTTCCGTTCATCAGCGGATATATTATGGAAACGCTCAGCAAAAACGTCAGAAATTTTATGCAACGTCTATAAGTGCTCCTTTGCAAACAAAATTAGGAAAACCCCAGAATTTTGCGCCCATCCAGGCAGATTGAAAAAAGAAACTAGTCAAGAGGAGAGGAAACAAATATATCAGGTGAGTCAGCTGCCCCTGGGTATTCGTATCTATGCAACCCGCAGTTTATAGTCTAATGTGAAAACATTGGGCCCTTTTAGCAAACAAACTGTTATTGTAGCTCTGCCCTTCTATTTGGTACTATACGCAATCCCCATTAATTATTAAAGGCCTGAATGAAAACTAAAGAGCTGCGAAAACCTTACAAAAGACGGCGTTTCATGGATATAATGTTTGCAAGAAGGTAGAGGAACGTTTTCCCGAAGAGGGGAAACTACGTGCCCAAGTGGTGTAGCTGCCAGAATGTAGTGAAGCAAATGTTCGATTCTGATACAAATATAAAATTGTTTTGGTTCTTTTTCTCTCTCTCCTCTGTATTTAGTGTACTAATTTATCTATTTTTGTTACTGGCTCTCCTATGAGCCAAAGACATAAGAATTACAATCAGATAACTGTGTATCATGTTTATCCTAATAATCTGTACCGTATTTGGTGTTGTAAACCGTGTTACGTAGCTTTCATTCTCTTGGACGCATATCGACGATATTAAATATATCAGTTTTTGTTTCATGTTTAAACCTTACGTTTCACTTCTTCTATTGACAAAGGAGTTGTAAGTTCACGGGTAAACAGAATAATAAATTGTTAAAGAGCGTGGATTTCATCAAGAAAGTAGATGTTCAAAATGACGGCCCCTTCATCAATGCACATTTGTGTACGTTGCCGGAGAAACCTTCTTGCATGCTGTAACATGGGCGGTGTAATCTGCTGGAATTCTTCACGTATGTGTGTGCCCGTATGATTTGGGCTTTGCGGTTCTTCTTCTTTGCTGTGGAAAACATGACGATTATTCTATTTTGGACACACTTATAATGTTATCAAAATGTTATTTATATCATAATATCAAATTATAGGCCCAAAGAGATAAAACAAAAGCTAATAAAAAGTTCGAAATTCACCCGAAGGATTTGAACCCGAATTAAAGTGGCACAGTCTTAAAGCAAGCATGATATTCGCCAATGCTACCTTGCGAGCAGACGTTCCTATACGAATTAGTAATCGCAGAACTAGACCCCACCTCGAATCTTTACACGCTTTTTGCAGCGTCAGACAGTTGTTTGAGCTCGGTTTGGTAGTTTTAATTCAAACAAATAAACTGCATCAGTCATTACAATTACTGCATGATCTGAAATACGCCATAGTTTGTGAAATAAGAGAAATTATCTACCTAATACTTAGCATATTTTGACACGGCTGTACATTGATTAACGGCTTAAATCCAATTGGTCGCACTGCATAGATATGCCATTTTGTTTTCAAATGGTTTTGCCAACCCATGCATGTGATAGATTGTTCATTCAGGGGCGTTTTCAAAGGGGTGCATGGATGTATGCTAAAGAATAAAAGTTTTTAAAATTGGCTAAAATTGCTACTGAAGCTCTCAGTGTCAGGGTGGAATGTTTTTTGCACCGACATACATAGAGATTGCATTCTATCCCGTAAAACACTTATGCACTGAGTTGTGTGTCCCACCTCTATAAAGTGTTATGCAAATCAGCCATTAGAAGGCATTCAAGAAAGGCGTAAGTCACATATGTCGCTTAGCACGTTGCATAAATTCAAAAATAAATAGGCGCAGGTGACTCACTTGGTATAAAAGAGTTCTAAAATATAGAATTATGTATAACTATGATGCAGTTTGAAAGCGTTATACAAAAGGGACACTCCCAACTCTGAATGAAATCTCAAATGAATAAGTTGAAATAACTTGAATCTCCATTTGGAATAAGAATGCTTAGGGAGGTTATTAGCAAGTCAGCTTTGAGTTACGGCTTCTCAAAAGTGGAGGGTGATCATAGAATTTTCAAAAGTAGTATCGTAGTGACATTTCCAGAGGAAATGCTCGTAAGTCATCTTCGATCCAGTATTAATCTTGAATTCGAGGTGTCGACATTTCATTGTCGCAATATTGTAGTTAGAAATCAGATGGTGTAATAAGAGATTTTCAGAGGGTACATATTTATGGATAGGAATTAGAAACGAAAGAGAATTTCAGCATTGTGGCCAAGGCTAGGTCCATTGCGCCTACTAAACCACCAAAAGGAAGGGACGAGGCGAGACCGGACCAGATCTGATGGGCAGATACAGCGTTTCCAAATCCCCCTATTCGCACGAGCAGTTTCGGGCAGAAAGTGCCAAGAAAGAAGGAAACCCTCTCCTCAAATACATCATTGCATACGCCGCATACTACCATCCACCGCGCTTAACCGTGATGTCCTTCAAGATGAAATAAAGTGATTGACGGGATGATTTGTGGGTATATTAGGTATTCGCTACCGACTAAGGAAAGCTACGAAAAAATCAAGATCATGGTGGCCGGTCCAACGGGAATCGAACCCGTAATACCGACACTGGTGACCCAGCTCGTTAAGGCACGGAATAGTGAACGGGAGGTCCGTGATTCAAATTCAGCCAGGACTGCCCTCCCTCAAATTTTTTTCCAGGGATTCCTCAGTCCTGATACTTGGCAAGTGCCGGGGAGGTACCTTAAACTTAGGTCTGGAACGTTTCCTTCCCAAATTTCCTTTCCCAATAAGCATTTCATATCATGTATCATCATGCCTGTGGTGCCGTATGCAGTAAGAACAGACACTAAACAATACAAAAAATAAGAACCCGGAACTTCCCGAACGAGAGCATCAGGCGCTACCGCATGAGCCATCTCGCTTGGTCCTTAGGTATATCTATTGGGTAACACCCGTTTGAATTGTTCACTGTACGTAAACCTATGTATAACAAAAGTTAGTAGATACGTACGAAAGTTGATAATGAGTTCTTCAGGTTGCGATAACTAGTAATAAGCTGTATGCATGTGCCTTCTGGAACACAAAGATCGCCGCTGGTGAATGAGGAAAACCTCCTGCCTATACTTTTTTATTTCTTTCCTTTCTTTTCTTCTTCTTTTTTCCTCTTGCCCAAGCAATTTTAAAGCCATCACAGAGCGACCCGCTCTTAAAAGATTTGGCTAACGCTTAAAGCCTACATTATTTTCCTAATCCCCTTGAACATTTCTTTATACAAGGAAATATACAATAAGATAATTTCTGCAAATGTTTATCTCGATTAACATGAAGGAGAGAGAAAATAAGCTTTGGTGAGAAAAGTTTGTTGAATGAGTAGAGAAATGCATGTGAATGTAACACAATTTTTTCTTCTTTCTTCTCTCTTTCGTGGTCATCTATAGAGATCGGAATTTCAAAGCCATCACATAGCGACCCACTCTTACAGATTTGATGTGGCTTAAGTCCAGCCAATATTATTCCCCTAAATCCGCTGTACCTACAAGGAAATATGCAATATGACCATTTCTGTAAATATTTATCTCGATTAACATGAATTAGATAGAAGAATAAGCTTTTGTAACAATAGTTTGTTGAAGAATAGGTAGAGAAATCATGTGAATAACGCATCAGGTATTTTTTTCTTTATTCTATCTTTCATGGTCTGGCGTCGCTGCAGTACCTCTCAGTTAGGTCTCTCCTCAGCGAGGGACTCCGCTCCGGGGGATCCTGGAGGTTTGTGGCTTGTGGGCAGGGACCGGGGTCGTCGGATGCGTTCTATCTGGAAAGTTAGGGACCCCGCCCATGCTTGCGCACATCGGCATCAAGATCTGGCCGTAATTCGGGTCTCTCCCCTTATCCTTCCCTCCCATAGGTCACTTGGAAGCATGAAGGGCCGACTGGCCTGCGTGCGGTGCTCTACCCGTTCCGTGGGCCCCCTCCGTGATACGTACCTTTACCTTTACCCTTTCATGGTCATCCAAAGAGAATGAAATTTCAATACCATCACATAGTGACCCACTTTTAAAAGATTTGACTATCGCTTTAGTTTACTATGCTCTTCGTATACCTACAATGAAATGTGTAAATGTGTAATGCAAGTTTATCTCGAATAACAAGAAGTAGTTACAAGAATAAGCTTCCATAAGAACACGTAGTTTGTAGAAGAGTGAGTAGAGAAAGACATGTGCATGCAGCATGACAGGTTTTCAGATGTGATCTCAAGTTAATCTTTCACCGGTATCATAAGTCACTTTGCAATAATACAAAGTTCCTGGGACATATTTTAGTGTTGTCACATTTATCTACGTTGGAAAAACGGGTGCTTATTATCAGACGGTGCCAAGAAAGACCCCAAGTACAGTTGGAAAATTATACTACAATATACTGCATTTGCGGTTTACCCGTATGAAATTCAAGTGTTTAAACTCGAAGGGCCTTTTCTTATGGTCTTTATTGTCGTCTTCCGTGGTGTAGTGGTTATCATGCTAGCCTCTAATTCCCAAGGTCGCAGGTTTAAACCCGACAGAGGGCGATGTACTTTTTTGGGCGTAAAAATCCTTAGCATGGCTTCCTTCGGAAGGGAAGTAAAGCCGGGGGTTCCGTGTCGTAGACTTACGGCACGTAAAAGAACCTCAAGCCTGATAAAGAGGCCTCTAAGCAAAATTACCTGTCTTTCACACTCAATATACAATCATATGCTAAGACCACATCAGTTAAATAGCGTCCATAAATAAAACTCAATTTAATTTAATTTCCCCCCGGTTAAAATGACTGCGCGATTTTTTCGCACATGTTATCCACTGATTAAAATGTTGCATTTTATTCATTTTTAGAATCTGATTTGTAATACTAGCAAGACCATAGTGTTAGAGATCTCCAGGATGTAAGAGTAACGTTCAGAGTGACGGGAGAGTTCCGTAGTGTCTACTTTTACTTTACACGTCCGAAAAAAATGCATTAAGTTTCCATATATCGCTAAGTATTCCATAAATACCTTGTATATTATAAATTACACACCGTAGATAAGTAAAGATTGAAATTTATACAACTGTTGAACATTTGTTTTTCTGAAATTCTATTAAGTCAATTCAAGAAAATTATCTTCGTAAACACCTGGTTTTAAGTGCAAAGCAATGGAATTAATTGAAACTGTCCCCTCGTTACTCAATCTGCCTCAAGAACATACGCGCTGAGTACATACTTGTCCTATACTCTTATTCGTATTGTAATTCGAGTTTATGGTTGATGATAAACGTGTCGAAAGTGAAATCCTTATTTAATAAATAGATATAGACTCTTAAAACTGACTCTCAAGGAAATCAGAAGATGACATTGATGTGAAGGTTAATTATTAATGTTCTATTTTATTCGTGGTGGGAGAACAGATATTGTTCAAGCCATAAAGGTGTTGAGCACAAGAAAGCGCATTTCCCAGCTTCAAGTTCCAGAAATATTCTATTTTATTTTTCATAAAAATATTTTCTATAATAATTATCCTAACTTAGCAGGTCCAGAAAGACATTCATTCACAGGCGATTTCATCCTGTATTATTACAAAGCCATCACTGAGTGGCAATGTATGAGGCTCGCGTTCAGGAGGTCCCGGTTCGATTATCGTCAACCGTTGTTTATCTGGCCTTGAGTTTTTCGTTGGTTTGCCCTGGTTGGTAGTCGAATGCTGCGGTGGTTTTTCATCTGTCACGATTTTCTTTCCATAATTTCCCTTTCATTCTGTTTCCTTTTCATTTTTCAGGTGTGTTTCTAGGTTTCGTGGCATTAGGTGGTGCCGGACCGATGGCGCGGATGCTTGCTCCAAGGAAAGAGTATTTCCTGTGGACACTAGGGAGCTGCATGGTGAATGGGTTCTGTATCGCTCTCTCTCTCTCTCTCTCTCTCTCTCTCTCTCTCTCTCTCTCTCTGGAAAGTTCCAGTAAGGGACGGGTCTTCGAGCTAGGAAATTTTAGGGATTCACGCGCATCTCTATAGCCTGTCTGCCTGCGGCCGTAGCCTTATGTGGTTCCTTCACTTCATTCTTTTCTCCCGGGGTGGAGTGGAGGTACAACAGATCTCATGTAGGTTGCGGTGCGAGGTGTCACCCTCCGTTGTATAACCTATACCTATACTTTTCTATCAACTGATTACACCTTTTAATTATTTACGGAATGTGTGCGACATTCTCAAGAGACACTCTCTATACACAAGTATGACCAGCCTAGGGTTGCAGCAATTTAGACATCACATCATTCCCTTTCTCGTGTTTTCCGGTTACTTTCATGATAAGTCTCCTTAGCAAATGTGCTTGTTTTCTAACCCAGAGTACCCAAGCTCAAATTTTGTGTGGGGTGAGTTGCCTGGATAAAGTTTTTCAATGTTATCCCTTATTCTCAGAAGACAAATGTAGGCTAACTCTCATGTCTTTGGACACATCGTTCTATAGACCTGACCTTTTATAAAGAACGTTAAACTCCAAAAAGAAGAGGACGAGGAACGTGTTCTATGTAACGCCCTCTGGCTGGCTCCAACGTTGATAAAGGAATTGCTGTCAAGATGATGGCACCTAAGCTTGCATGTATGAAAGAGAAAAGTCAAACTGAGGGAAGCCAATGATTCACGCATGAAAACCTTTTAATGTCAAATCACTTCTTACTGAGAAACTCAGAAAAGTTTCGAAATGTTCAAATAAGGGCAAAGAACGCGAGGAGTGTGAGTTATATTGTGCAACACAATAGTAGGAGTTTTCTTGGGAATAGAACCCACGTCATCTGTAGCTTCTAGCGTGGGAGTGTAACATTACAAAGGACTGCGACCTTACACATTCTTCTGTTTGTTACGTTACAGCTGTATTTTATTTCGAAACACTGGGAGAGTATATTGAAATAAAGAGTATTAAACCTGATCTGTTAAAGAAATGTTCAAATAGTTTTTCTTTTCTTTGCAGCAAAAAATAATAAAACGCAGCAATTGCCACTATTGCAAATGTTTAACTTGAGGCAATAAAATGTGCCTGAATTACTAGAGCACTTCTTTCTTTTATTGGCTGTTCAGCTACGTATAAAGTGTTACGGATAAATTTCTGCAAAGTAGTAATGCTCGTCATTTTAAAAACCCAAATTAAAATATAGAGGGTACTATGTTATGGATGAGTGTAGATTCCTATGTTAGTCTTAAAGTGCTAATATAAATAAATGTTGGGCAATTTAATGCCGTACCGGAATGTTGCCATAGTAGCTCAGTGGTTAGCGCAACGGACAAAGACCAGCAGTTCCGTGGTTCAAATCCCGCGATGGCGCTAAAGCTTTTAATCGTCTGATTCTACCTTTCCAAACTTGTCCAACACACGGCTTGTGTGGAAGAACAATTAATTCTATTAATTTACCTAATAGTGGTTGAAACTATGAAGCCCGGGACTTAAAGTACTTACAACATTGTAAGTCGCCATTGGGGTATGTTATCTCAATACAATTTGAGATCTCCTTGTGGTTTATCGGGAAAAATGCGAATCAGTTGGGGAATTTAATGACATGCCGGTATGTTGCCATGGTAGCTTAGTGGTTAGAGCAACCGGACTGAGACCAGGATATCCGTGCCATTGAATTTTTCAGTCGTCTGATTCTACCTTTCCAACCTTGTCCAACACACGGCTTGTGTGAAAGAACAATTAATTCCATAAATAAATGACTTCCACATCGAGCGAGATGGCTCCTCTGTAACGTATGAGGCTCGCATTCGGGAGGTCCCGCGTTCGATTCCCATACCCCTCACTCTGGCCTTAGGTGTTCCGTAGTTTTCCCTATTCGGTAGGCGAATGCTGGTGTGGTTTCTCATCTACCGCGATTCCCTATCCTCATTTCATTTTCATTCCGTTTCTTTCTCATCTTCTAGGTGTGCTTCAAGGTTTCGTGGCGTAAGGAAGTGCCGGAAAGAACGCTCGGATGCTTGTTCCAAGGGAAGGATATCCTCCGTGGAGCTAGGGGGCTGCTTGTTTGAACGGGTCGTTCATCGCCCTCTGGTTTTCGAGCTAGCAAAAGTTGGGGACTTCCGCGCGCCTGTGTGGTCTGTCTACCTGCGGCCTGTAGCCTTCTGTGGTTCCTTCACCTCATTCCTCCCTCCTGGGGGTGGTAGCCGCAATAGATCTCCCGTAGGTCGTAGCGCGCGAGATGTGCCCCTCCGTTGTATATCCCATACCCTACATGAGTTCCAGAAAGAATAAGGGGAGGCAGTACTTGTGTTCGTATTACTGCAGAGAATTTACAATTATTTCTTAAAAAGTAAGGAAAAGTAATTTCATGAGTATCATTAACTTATGAAAATTAAAATTGATGTGTGATATAGCTTGTGATATAGAAATGTATTAGTGTGTCGTTTTCCGCTGTTCCATTTTGGGAGCTTGCTGAGTTTGAAGCAGCATATTTGTGGGTATTTTTATATTTAGTTTGAAGTGTAAATTGCATTGTTTAATATAAAGAGGAAATTTTGGAATGCACACTCGCTTTTATTTATACCTAAACCGCAGCCTTCATAGGTGGCGTGGTGTAGCAAGAAGGAGCTGTGTGTATCTGTTTACCTTTTCGCGCGTGCAGTGGAGTTCTGTTTGCTGCACAATTCTAGATTACTCACATATGAATATACGACTTTGAGCAATAGCTTTACTCACCATCACTTATAATAGCCAGGTTTAAACATATAACTAAATAAAACCTGTTTTGCACAATATCTCCACGAAAAATATTTTTAATGGCAATATAATGTAAAACTAAAATACATTATACTTTTTACTCTCAAAGTTTTAATTTCTTTTCGGTTGTTATTTTCTAAAAAACTGCGCTCTAAAGATTTTGATTAAAATATCGTATGGTTCAGTTATTGATATGAAGAATAAAATGCTACATTGAATTTTCTAAATTAAAAAATCTCTGGAGTTCTGCTCGTTTTGATTGAATTTTGTATAATTGTATATAAATGCGAAACCATAAAAGATAAACAAAAAATACTACAGATTTTCTTTTTCTTTTCGTAGCCGTTTTCGAAACATTTCATGTTGAAAACATATTTAAATTCTTCCAAGTATAAGTGACCGCACATTTTAAAGTGTTGAAGCAACAAACATTATTAGCCACGGACAAACTAATACAATAACTCATTAATGTATTAAGATGTCTAATTCACAGCTTCTCAGCGTCAACACATTAATAATTTCCTTCTCTAATATTTTTTGTTCTAGGTTTTACGTGTCATGTATTTTTTGTACGTATAATAATTAACAGGATGTTAAAAACACATATATTCATAATGTATGCTTAGTAGAGAACAAGTATATAACGTTATAACATATAAAATATAATATGAGAGGGAAAGGCCATTGTTAGCTATACAACCAGTAATAAAAATTACGAGAAATGCAGTAGTATCTACGTAAGCATATAACGAACCTTGGATTCATAGTTAAAACAATGGAAGTCTTAAACACACACACATACATATATATATATACATATAACATAAACTGTTATTGGATAGTAGCACCAATCAGGTACATTGATACATACCTATAATTCAAATACGCACGCTAAGAAAACGGTTGAAGGGAACGCTAACAGAAGCTTGTCAGACTTCGTGTATAAGCTCGTCTCTAAATATACGCTAAAACTACGCATTTAATGTCTGCCAGTTAACACATTTTAACATGACAAAGGTAATAATGATTTGTGAATATCTACGTGTGGTTTATCTAAAATACAAGTGAAATAGTTAACAGAATACGTGTTTGAACAATATTTTAACCTTCTCCATACCTAACCCTGACAGGACACAATTGCTCTCCGGCTCAAAAATACAGCAGCCGTGGAATAATTATAAAATAATAATTACAACATGCTAACACATACACAAGAATACAGATATACGATCATCAAATTCTAGTCTACGAGAACTTCATGATACATCACAAGAGTACGGGCATCAAAACGACCTACAGGTACGTAACACAGCATCCATCATCCCTCTACGGGTCCATCATCACCAACTTAGTAGGGTTCTCGGTGCACTTGACGTGCGGGCACACCGCGAAGGAACCGCTACAGTTTGCGATTCATCTTTTTCATTGTCCTCTACAGGACTCGTTACTACGAAAAATTAATTCATCCATGCCTCTGATATTACTATTTGAATTCTGTTTCTGCGTATTGAATGTAACTATTAGCATATTACTAATCTTTAAATTATTTCTAAAAAAAAAGCTATTTTATATGGAAGAATCCCTTTGTGTATTAATATGATATATTTGTGTCTGTGTGTGAGTGAGTAGAGCATAAATGGAAAAAGATCCTGATGTGATACATTCACATGATCTTTTCTACCCTCTATTAGTGGGTATGCAAACTATTCTTACTAAAGCTTATTTTTCTTTCTACTTCATTTTAATAGAGATAAACTTTTGTAGAAATACACATTTCGTTGTTGACACAAAGGGAACAACGATAGTTAAATGTTTAAGAACTGGGCGCTATATGCTGGTCTTAAAATTCCATACGGTCTCCATGCAATCGCGAGAAACAACTGAATGTTGACAGGACTTCAAGAGAATGGCCAAGTAATGAACAATTCGAACCATTTCTAACAGATATCTCAGAAATTGCTTATGTCACAAAAAAAGTATTTTGAATAAACTATGTATTTTAAAAAGATCTACATTTTTTGTTTGTGCGTTTTCGTCTATCGCTTAATGTTTACCAGTTGTACAAGATTATTAAAATTCGTTCCGAATGAAGAGGATTTCACATGCTATTCTCAGAAAATTTACGATATATATTTTATTTGGCATGTAAATATCTTCAATATTTCATTTTAATCAAAATAATTAGAGCAATTTTTAAAAAATAAAATATTTCGAAAAATGTTCCATGTAAAGGCTAGTTTGAGGTAAGAGAATTTTCTTGAAAACCTTCGTGTCGCATCTTTGCAAGGTACCTACTGAACCTAAATACCAAGTTTCGTATTTATTCGACTTTTCGTTTTTGAGTTATGCTGTTCACAGACACATACACGGATCTGTTTATAAAAATGCTGTTTTTTATTCAGGGACTTCTAAACATATGTTTCCGGTGAAATCTCGGTATTGAATTTTTTGATACTAGGTACGTGGTAGAGAAAGTAATAAAAAAGTGGAATAAATAGCGTATTGCTTATTTAATTTATACAAATCTTAAGTGTCCATGATAAAAATGTTCAAAGAATTCTCCCATTAGCTATTTTGTTATGCTATCTCTCCAAGACTTTGAATTTATCTAAATCAGAAATTTTAGATATTAGCATATCGAATAAACTCTATATTTTGAATTTTTGTGGTCTTTCTCATGCATACTGAATTATGTATAACTTTGAAAGGTAAGATATGACAAAAGGTTACTACAGGAAGAATGTAGGTATCAATAAAATATACAGTTTAGGTTGTGGTACGTACTATTTCCAAAACACTCGATGTTCCGTGTTCCATATTTTAAGCAGCACACTAATGCTGATCTTTCCCTTGTTTCTCTGAGCTCAAGCAATATTAGAACATGATTACACTGTCAAGGTTCATGCAACAGTAACGCAATATCTAGGCTATGTAAGCATGCTTTTTAAATATTTGAGCATCATCTCAGCCTACATGTATGTTTCTGTGCACTTGCAACGAAATTCGGTCTGAAAACTTTTCTGGCGGACGCTTATCAAGAACGACAAACAAGAATAAGAAAGAAATGTAGTTGTGCAAGTATAATTCTACATGTGAATAGTGTGAATACTTATACAACAGCAATGAAAAGTAATCATGGGCAGAGAAAGTGATGTGATTGTAATCTATGACAATTTTCTCTCTTAATGTTGAATGGAAGGTCTTCATAAATATCATTAAAGAACAAACTATCTTTGGGATATTTACAGTTTCGAGAGATTTGGACAGCTATTTGTATACCTGTCCTGCTGAGAAAAACACCGAAATATTCTCCGTTTTACAAGGGATTCATTTTTTGATTTCTCTGCTACATACTCGTACTTTCCTGTAGTAAGCAGAAAAAGTATTGTATTTCACCCACAAAATTCCTTATCGATTTCACCGGAAATACATGTTTTGAGACTCTCTGATTCCAAAAAACGCTCCGTGTGTGCGCGCGTGTTTGAGCAGCATAACTAAAACATCTGATGTTACACTCACATGACTTTCTCTACTCTTGTACAAACTATTTTTACAAACGCTTATTCTCCATCTACTTCATGTTAATCGAGATAAACATTTGCAGACTCTATCTTATTGCTAATTTTCTTGTAGATGTAAGGGGAATATATATTTACAAGGGCAATATAGAAATACAGTAGCCTTTAAGCATAGACGTATATCTTAATAGCTGGTTGCTAGGTGCAGCACCATTTGCTTTGCCACAGATTAATACTCTTTGCATATCAAAAATGAATAACGAATTCCCATTTGAGAAAATAAGTATTGAAAATTTTAAGGGAATAACAAGCAATATCTCGAAAATGGTTCACTCAAACAAAAAATGCATATGACATAAATTGTGTATTTTAACGCGATCTACATTTCTGTGTAGTAAAATTGTGTGTATCTCTTATGGTTTACCAGTTATGCAAAAGTCGTTCACAATGAAGAATACTTTTGGAGACATTCCCAGAAACTTCAAGATATACATTTTATTTGTCATGAAAATATCTTAAGCATATGATATTTTAATCAAAATCGTTAGAGCCATTTTTGAGAAAATTAAAATTTTCGAAAAATCTTCCATGTAAAGGGTAATCTGGGGTGGGGGGATTTTCTTGAAAACCTTCGTGTCGCATCTCTGAAAGATACTGAACCTAAATACCAAGTTTGGTGTTTATCCGACTGTTCGTTTCTGAGTTATACTATTCACAGACAGACACACACACACACACACATACACACACGGACATGTTTCCAAAAATGCTTTTTTGGATTCAGGGGGTCTCAAAACATGTATTTCCGGTGAAATCTTGGTATCGAATTTTTGGGTGGAATACAATACTTCCCCTACTTACTATACGTAGTAGAGAAAGTAAAAATGAAATATCGGATAAATAACCAACCTTGGTATTTAAATGTAGTACCTTCCAAGGATGCGACACGAAAATTTTCAAGAAAACCCCCGTGCCCCAAACCACCCTTTATAAGGAAAATGTTTCATTACTTTTGATTTTGTCAAAAAAGGCTTCTACATTTTTTATTAAAATATCATATATTTAAGATAAATATATAACAAATAAAATGTATTCGAATTTTGTGGGAATAGAAGTTGTATTCATTCGGAAGGAATTTTGTATAATTTTATATAACCGGTAAACCACAAGAGTAACAAAAACTTACTACACAAAAAGTAGAAATCTTTAAAGCACACAATTTATTTCAAATATCCGTTGCTATTAGTTTGAATTGTTCAATACTCATGTTTTGAAGTGTTGTCCCATTCAGCCGCTTCTCACGATGATACAGAAATAGTATGGAATTTGAATGCAAGCTATAGCGACTCGCTTTTAAACATTTGACTATCGCTTCGGTTTCCTGTATCACCTTGTACCTATAATGAAATGTGCAATGAAACTATTTCTGCAAACGTTTAACTTGAAACGTTTATCATGAAATAGAAAAATAAGCTTTTATAAGAATACTTTGGAGAAGATATATAAAACAAAAGAACGTAACTGTGAATGTAACAGATCAGATTTTTCTTTCTTAGTTCTGTCCAACATTTTTAATGAATACTAAATATATTGCGTAGACCTATGTCGCTACAATATCCTAGGGGGAAAAATGTAACCCTTTTATAACCATTTTGGACGTTTATATGTTTGAAGTTGGAGGACTACCTAACCGGACTTGAAAATTCGGTACGAGTCCCACTTAGGGCATTCAATTAGGTCCAATGAAACTCTTAATTTTTGTTACAGTTTCTGGTAACATTAAATGAACAGATAATATATACGCAGTGTGTTAAGCCCCTGCTTGCGTTTTATGTTGAAAATAACGGGCTAACAGAACATTTGCTACGAAATAATTATAATAAAATCATACATTTTGCAGTTAAGTTATTTGTATTTAAATTACTCTTAATCATCTTGTACCGTTGTATTTGAACACTTTAATATTTATCTCCTAATTGTTACTTGTGTTTTGTTAACTGCCCTAGAAGAGTGGAATCTTCTATAAGTAACCCACGATACTTTCGAGGAATAGTTACAAATGGTACCATTAAAATACTGAGCGTTAATAAGCTTTACTGCAGCACAATTACTCAAACAATTTCTCTTCACAAATGTTGCCAAGCATACTTCAAATAGCAATAGAAGTTCAACTTGGTAACCACACTTACATATCCCATTTACTTAGTAAATGATTTAACCATTACAATAATTACAGCGCTTGAGGATTAATACCCTTACTGAAAAATACTGCACATTTAATAGACTACTTTCTTTTACAAAATATTACTTTCACAAACTATAAATAGCATTACGTTCCAAACTTCCTCCTGACACGGTGTAGATACCGAAACGTAAATTTAGACAAATCGCAAAGTCATTATAAATTTAGTCGAAACACGAATTTTAACAAAGTTCTTTTCTACACCTTCGCAGCTCTGAATAACACGACCACTCGCTTTGGCTATTGAAATGTCTGTCCCACAGAACAGCAAACTATTAGAAGTGCAACTCCCGTGTTAAATGTTGGAAACACGAGGGCGATCGCAGCGTGAGTAGTGATCTGGGGTTGAACTAAACTATGAAAAATCGTGCTCTCGGATGATGACGTCACTCGTAGCTACTACAGCTGTATTTTTCATACCTGCCTAGCTGTCTGCTCAGCTGATCATATGTTCCAATATTGTATCGCTACTGACGACGTACAAAGTTAATTACGTGAGCTTCAATAATCGTGATTGCACTTGGAGTTATTCATATTTCTTTTTAAAGGAGTCGATTAAAGCTCACATAAAATAACTTGTCACTGTCATCTGTAGCAATACAATATTAGAACACAATTATGATCAGTTGAACACTCACAGCTAGGCTAGTATGAAAAACACAACTGTTTATTCCTGTGTAACTTATTAAATTATCCAATAGTCGGCACATACATTGCTTTTTATATATTATTGGGGTTAATAGTGGTTGCTGAATGTTTCTATGTCATAATACATAATGGTCACATTTAAATTTTTGAGAGTGAATGAGATCCAGCACCTTGCAATAATTTCTTCTGCATGCTTCATAGTAAAATCTTTTGCACTTAAACTGCCTCCATGGTTTGTTTGAACTTCCAACCAACAGTAGGATGTGGAATTTGACAGGAAAATTGGAAGAATAACACAGGTTTGATACTTGTTATTTTATTCTACTCTAGATAGCGCAATACAATTTGACATGAATAACTTAATTCCATTTCCTACAAAGAAACTTCTGCACACATTATATGCAATAGTGTAGCTATTGTTTGTCATTCACTAAATTGCTATTAGCAGTGCAATAAATGTCATTAGCAAGTTTCACCACACCATTTAACACTATTAATGTCATTGTCACTCTCTGTGCTCTGACTTGAAGCACCATCACTGGACACAAATAGCCACAACTTAACTCCAACTTTCCATTGTGTATATCCTAGAATTAAATAGAACACACATGTTTAAACTACCCTTAAAAGTAGGTTTCTGAAAAGAGAAATTACTTACATTAAGGAAAAATTTGTGGTTACAAACACCTTGTGATTATATTACACACTATCCACTGTAAACCAGAGTTCTCTCTGATGTAAACAAAGCATATGCTTCCTCTTGTCTTCAAACTAAGCACTACGCTTATGCCAATGTAAATAATTCCTTAAACGTATTGTGTCATGAAACATTGGAGTAGGAAAGGTATAGAACTACACATTTTATTGTGATTATCGTAAGAACTCATTGTGAAAGGTTATGGATATATAGTAACTGTTAAGAGATTACAAAATATGATTTTCTTAATTGTACCTGCTATTGCATTAACAATCAAAGAGTATCTTTTTGTTAATTATCAACTGTATGGATGACTGCTATTCTCTTGCCTATATGAGAAATACAGCAATGAATTCTCAGCATTGCTATCTGAGTACCAAATAAACTCTTTGCATAACACAGGAAATATGATAAGCAAACAGTCATTCATAATACGCTAACACTCATATGCTCAGCTCAAGTCAAATCTTTGACTTAATCAGTTAATGTTTGAGTTGCCATGACAAAGGAAGAAGTGCATAGTGTGAATAAGCTGTTTTAACACAAAACTGGGAAACCGTTAAAAAGTGGCAAAAAAGTTTGGTTGATAAAGTGCTAAATGAGAAGGAAACAACACCTTTTATTGTAAAACCACCACCACTTTGTGTTACTTGAACAAAATAAAATTCAGTATATGCAAAGGATCCATGGATCTTTTCATTGAAGGTTCAATGAATCAGATCTTTTGAAGGATCCTTCGAACTGTTATTTATAGTGAAATTTTAAACACTTTTCATTAAAAAAATTACTAACCTTCTGTGAATTCAGAAAACTAAGCTTATATATATAAATAAACAAACCTAATGCTAACCTTCCATAAATTCAGAAACCTAAGCTTATATAAAAAAAACCTAACCTCCCATAGTAACTTGGATGCAATGTGCTGTATATGAAAAGTGTTTAAAATACGTAGTGTGTTAAAATGTTCACTATAAATAACAGATCAAAGGATCATTCAGAAGATCCAATTCATTGAAAAGATTCATGAAACCTTCACTGAAAAGAGCCATGGGTTGTTTGCATATACACAATAGTGGATGAGTATATACAATCAGACAAAAAATTCAATGCCATGCCTGGGATTCAAACCAGCAATCTTTAACTTGCCATACCACTGCTCTGCCATCTAAGACTTTCTCTACTCACAGTAAGCTATTTTCATAAGTATTCTACAAATGATTCATCATATATCGTGATCAACTTCATGTTTATCATGTGTGTTAACTTAAAAGGCTTCAATACATTTAAAAAATATTAAATGCCCATTACTTCAAAACCTTTGATTTTTGCACAAAAACAACACGATCATTTAAATGCCTATACATTTCTTATAATATCCTGCAACTTAATTACTACTGCACAATGTATCTTTAAGGGAAGGATTTTGTATCATCAAAATTGCTACAAAGTTTAAATGGTAGAAAGCAGACACGAAAGATTGGAACCACTTTGGAATTTCAAAGCCTCAGAACACATACTGAAGCTGCTAATTTCACTCAAAACAAACACTTCAGTTATTCTTGGAAACAAATGCTTTTGAGCATCTGTAATAACAGATTACAAGGACATTAACTGTCAAAAAAGCTACCAGAATTTCTATTTTCATACACCATGCCCAGTTCAAAAAAGGACATAGTGGCAGTTAGATAAAAATGCTCAAAAGAGGGTGAATTACTAAAATATATGTGAATATCAAATATCTTTCTTCCTTCTGTATTAGAAAATTTCATTTGGGCACTGTCTTAAAAGAATTATAGTATCATTGGCATGCTATCCTTGACAGTTAGTGTGTCAGTCCACCAATAATCCTACATTTTTTAATTATACAAGAGTATCACTCGCATGATCTGCATCTTTGTGTTTAAATATTAGCACAGTAACATGCTAATTAATTTGCATTAAAGGTTGATTTTACCTTACCTACTTTTGGCTGTGATCTCCACCCATCAATTATGAAGTGCAAACACGAAAATTAATCGTATATTCCACTGTCTGGATGACTTACAATATCTGAAAAGTAAATCAGGACAATATAAAATTCAGCAACACTAAGAAGCTCTTAAAAACTTAACCTTTCATCCAGCACTCTCATGCTGGAAACTTAATAACATACCTTCAGATTCTATGTCACCAATCGGGACTCGAACCACAACACTGGAAGGAATGTAAATCGTAGGCGTATCCCCTCTGTCTGGACGGCTCAATGTATCTGAAAAATAATTCGTTATATAAAAATGTTGCAACATACAGTAACCTATCAGTTTTCTACCTCATTCTACGAATATCACTGAAGTTAATAGAAAATACCAATATTACAACAAATATACATTCAATCAGAAATAGCGTAAATGTATGATTACCGTCTCGGCTTTGTTCCTGATGAAAAAACTTCGGGCGAAAACTTCCAGCTATAAAAATCCAAGATGGTCCCTTTCGTCGTGCCTCTGCCATTTAGTTCGTTACGAACGTCCAAACTTGAAACAGCCAATCAGAAAATTCGCATTTCCCGCAAAAGTACAACTAGTGACACACCGTGTCCATGTGGGGAGTTAGTGCCTGTGTTTCCACTTAGCCAATCCCACAATCACCCCTGTGGTCTGTCCTTTGCATTCTCCTTGGAGAGCGGTCCTGTCTCTCGGTCGTAGGGAGCGCTGACGTCACTTCAGGTGATGGGCGCAGAAATCCACCGCGCACTCTTTAGCAGGCTTGGCTTCAAGAACTTATATTGTCGTCTGATCGAACAATTTTTTATGTTCGATGCGCCAACTGTAGTCTGGAGAGGCGATATGGTACAATCTTAAGCAGCTGGCTTCAAGTTATCTATACTCTAACCATATGTCAATACAAAGAACGTAAGCAACAGCGGCCAAGAGTAACCGAGTTGGTAACACGGTCTGGCGAGTGATGTCTGCAAACGCCAACAGACTGTACAGGGATCGGGGTTGGTGGTTTTTACCTACGACGTCCCTGCCTAAAGTCCAATAAATATATTTCCTTGCCTTTAATGCTTAGGAATTTCTATGTCTGGTCATAACTAACAACCTGTATTTTGATGACTCAGGACTGCAGTGCAGGTATGCGTAAAGTAGGGCATGTGTTAGCAATATGCCCTACTGACTGGCTGTGTTGCTGGCGTTATTGCATTAACTACGGAGATTCTACTTTGTGTCCCCCCATCCTCTCATTTTTCATTGTCTCTCACTTCCTGCGTCTACTTTCTCTCTCTCTCTCTCTCTCTCTCTCTCTCTCTCTCTCTCTCTTTCCTCTCGCTCATTCTCGCTCTCGCCCAACCTTCTCCTTTCCATTCTATCTCCATAATCTAGCTCTAATGCCTTATTACGTATCTATCTTTGTGCAATGTACATTAATGTAACGTTTTAAAAACCGATAATAGAACTGCTTCTGGGGTGTTATCCATTTAGACCCATTGTTCCTTGTATAGGACATTAGGCCCACTTTTATTAATATGATTATTTATATCTAATACCCTTGTATTTATAACTTGTAATCAATTTATTTGTTTCTTTGAGCTTTGTGAACACAGTGTCACAAAAATTGTCATGTACATTGTTGTAACGTTTGGCGGTAGAGCATTGTTGAAGAGCTTGCATCGTGGGGAACATCATGTCTGCACGTAAGAACATTCAATATTATTTTGTTTCCTAGTAGTGTAAACTGGAATTTTTCTATGCATATTTACTATGAAAGACCTACCTTATATTTCAGACATATAGAGATGTTCAAATTTCACCCTACTATTGAGAGACAGTCATTTATATTCCATGTCCTATACATAGGACATTAGGTACATACGGAGTTTTTTCTACAAGCTGTTGATTTTTGTTGCAGGGAGAAAACAAAGGAACTTTCTAACACCATAGGAGGATTGTGATTACTTAGAATCAATTTTAGAATGAAGAAAACAAATCGATATATGTATATTTTTAGATGATCTTTCACTTGCATTATTCCACCACCACCATCAGATGCAGCTAGTGAAAGGGTATTGACGATGAGTAATCAGATTGCTGAACACACTACGGACAAACCAACTGATATCACAGTACTGTAGACATCATCTTACAAACAGAAGATGGTCAGTCTGTGAGCATCGTCCACCTCCAAAATGAGAAAAGATAAAAGATCGATCCCTGAGTATTCTAAACTGCCGGAAGCATTTTGTCCTAGAAAATGTGAGACCTAAAACAGCTCCTTGAAGTAAAATCTGTTCCTAACATATTCTTCTCAATGACGGGTGATGTATTTATAACAAGATATTAGAACAATCATTGCTCTATAGTCAACAACAAAATAACATATTTTTGTTATCTAAAGAAGATCTCATAACAATTACTAGCATATTGCTAATCAGTGGGTATCACACATTACCTTGAGAAAGAATGTATTGGAATAGAGCCCCTGACTGTAATGTTGAAATTCTTGCTAGTTGTATGTTCAAGAACAGTTTACAAGAATTAAAAAAGTATTTGCATTTAAATGAAAATAATATTATGGAAGACAAATATTACAAAGTGAGGCTATTATATGATTTTGCAAACAAATCCCTTATGAAAGCTGTGCTTTTCAGTGAAAAATTAACAGTATTCTAAAGAAATATTTTGCAAGACTTTTTTGAAAATATAAATGAATGGGAAACCAGTACGATTTCGAATGTAAGTTTTGGATGATGTGTAGTCATAACGGATATCCCTATCAGATTTTACTATACCAGGGGAGGAAAGACAAGGACAATAATCCTCTATCAACAAGAATTGTATTAACATCAGTAATTGAACAGCCAAATCATCATGCAGTGTATACGAATAACTTTTTTTCATCTTATAGTCTGACTGTATTGATGAAAAACAAAGGACTTTACATGACTGGAATGGTCCAAGAAAACCGAATAGCAAGATGTCCACTGGAGTTTCCATCAAGTATGAAGAAGAAAGACAGAGGAACAGTCGATAAAAGTTTTGACACAATGTAATTGGAATTGTCCGATGGAACTATAATAAAATAGTAACTGTTCTTACCAACTTCGAATCTCTGGACTCAAAAAATGAAGTGCAACGTCAAACAAAAGGTTCAAGGACAAACATTCAGAGTGTATCGAGTCACGCAACAAATTTAAAAATGGGGTTGACCTATTTGATTCCTTGATGGCTGCCTACAGGTCGCAGATTCGAGGAAAGAAGTAGTATTTTGCACCGTATACCAACATCTTGGACACGATGGTTGTTGCTTCCTGGAAGTTATGCAGTTTTTCTGAACTTGGAACATGTGATCTGACATTTCTCAGAGAGTACCTACATTACTTATATTTTGTTACATGTGCTATACTATAACAGCATGTAAGAAAAATATTGTGGCTTGCTAAGCTCAGGTTCGTCGATTCTATATGAAACAAAGGAATTGGGAAATACTAAACTGAAGAATGTATTGTGCGTATGAGCTTTTCTGTGTTACATTCCAAATTGGCTACTTTTATGCTGAAGAGTGCTACACCACAGTCAAAACGAAAATGCCTCATGAGTCCAAAGTTGACAACATAGGACATTTCATTGCCAAGAACCCAACCGGATGGCAATGATGATGTGCATTTTACACGAAAGGAAAGCCGACCAGTATTTGATTAAGTGTGACACGGAGCTCTGTGCTTTGTGCTTCGAGCCTTATCACAAGTCATAAGAAAATCTAATCAATGGATATATAAGTTTCAAATGTGCAATAAGGAAAGCGAGGGGCTACATATTGATCCAATGCCCTATGCACAGGACAGTCTGTAACTTTTATTCAGATTGTGTTGCTTTTGTGCGTGTACATTATTAATGTTCAATTAGTGTATCTGTTGGTTTATAGTGAAATTTTGAAGAAAAAAAATGTTTACTTTTTTTTGGGTCTTAATGGGTTAATAAACATTTAAACTCAAGTAAAAGGTTTAAAAGTACACAATATTGCCCCTCTTCCTTATGATAATAATTAAGAAAATATTGTACCCCTTTTAAATATTCATTCTATCCAAATTTTGTACAAAAGTTTTTCAAAAACATTATGTTTATAAACCTTTCTGTGCAACATTTTTAAAACAAAACTGAAAAATAAGCGAGATGTTTCAGAATTTTAATACTGCATCGCGTTCAACCAAATCTGGAATCCATTGACAAACTATGTTCTTCCAACTCATCGGCAGAAAGGATACTTTCAAAGGGTCTCGCAATAAATTGAACAAAAAGTTTAAAAGGCATGTGAAGGTCAGTAATAAATACAAATTTAATCGTTAATGTGTGTCTGTTTATTCGGTAAGGGACTACAATAGTTGGACTACTACTACTACTACTACTACTACTACTACTACTACTACTACTACTACTACTACTACTACTACTACTACTACTACTACTACTACTACTACTACTACTACCACCACCAAGCGGGATGGCTCAGGCGATTACGTCTGTGGCCCGCATTCGGAAGGTCCCGGGTTCGATTCCCAGGGACTGTCCACTCTCGCTCATGGGTTTTTCGTGGTTTCCTCGGGTCGCCAGGCGAATGCTGGGGTGACTCTCCTTCCTCTCATTTCCTGTACCCATCATCTTCCTTGTCATCTGTTTCAGGGTTGTAGGACCAGGCGACGATGTTCGGCGGGTTGCGGCTGGGCGGTGGCTTGCGCTCTGTGAAGGTTTCTTCCCTGGCGTCGCTGCGGTACCGCTCAGTTAGGTCTCTCTTCAGCGTGGGGCTCCGCTCCGGAGACTTGGTGGTTGGTGGCTTGTGGCCAGGGACCGTACGGCGTCGGATGCGTTCTATCTGGAAACGTTAGTGACCCCGTTCATGCTTGCGCCCGTCAGCATCCGGATCGGGTTTCCCTTCGGGTTTCTCCCCATATCCTTCCCTCCCAGGGTTCACGTTGGAAGCACAATGGACCGACTGGCCTGCGTGCGGTGCTCTGTCCCGGGTCCGGGGACCCCTCCGTGATACGTACCTTTAACCAAGTTCTTCAATAGTTTCATTGTCCCTTCTATGCTTCCGGTTTACTCTGAAATTAATGTTAAAGGTGGAACAATTTCTACGTGCTGCAGTGAATGCCCTTGGCAACATTGTGCGTGCAACTGGGAAGAAGCAGACGGGCTCCAAATTGCACGTGCCACACATTCAAAGACGCTACTTGCATTGCGTGACGCCGCAGTTTGGTGTTTTAAAATATAATTAACGACTCTGCAAAGTTGATGACGGATTTTTTGTTCCTTTAATTGATTTCTATACGTTTTAAAAGGAATGTATTCTAGCCCCTTGCATGCTAATATATAAAACGTAAGCCCCTTACGCGAGGCGGTTAGTCAGTCCGGCCTAAGCGTAACTAAGTGGTGTAGCAAAAGCCTTTAAAAAGTGAAGCTTTTCTGCAAAGAATGGAAAATATAAATAAAGCTGGCTTTCTATATAAATTGTATACATTCCACTGCAATGCTGTGCAGAAATTCCATTTCAGAATGAGTTTGCAAGGCGTGCTGTTATTATTTAACTCTAGACAGCATGTTTGGAATATTTGCGATACTTACTACTTGTACGCATCCCTATGAAAATTCCTCGCGGATTTGCAAGGTCTAGAAGTAATGACTCAGGACTGTATATTAACGCTGACCGGATTTCTGAAATGCTTAGCATTGGACTTGTTAGACACTGTAATATTATCACGTACTCCGAATGAGGGTTTACTTTAAAGAGAACTAGGTGCAAAGCTGTTCAAAAAGAAAAAAGCTAAGAATGTTACACTCGCTTATGGGATTCCTTGCTTAAAAGACTGTGCGGCTTGTTAAGAAATAAGACTGCACAAAAGACAGGGATGTTTTACCACTACGCAAATAATATGGTATCAACTTGTGACTCACAGTCCTTTAAAGTTTTTGAGACGTAATTATAATATTGCAATGTTATGAAATCCACTAGATCGTTATTTCTCTGCTTCTTGCTGTACAGTAGCCAAGTAAATATAGTCTTCTGTTAAAACAAAACATGACATCAACAGTAGCTTTATTAACTCATTCCAAAAATATTAAATTATGCCTGTTTTTAATGCGTGTCCTGTGATGAGGAAAACACTTAAATCAGGTTTGCCACTATAGGGGACCAAGATTTAACACATCTCCCTGTTTTGTTGGTTTGCCTATCGTCCAAGGAGCTTCTATTCTATTAGTACCGTGTCGCCATAAAGTCTGACCATACCCAACACATGAAGTTGAAGGGGAAAGGACATCAAGTGTCACAAAAGGCATGAATGGCTTAACCATGAAAAGGGATATGAAAGTAACATTAAGCGCAGAAGCAGAGAGAACAGGAACTATCAACGCCTTCTAAGTGCGAACTGATCCATGAATAAATGGTTCGCAATAGAGAATGATGTTCAAATCCTAGGCTATGCATACATTTAGACGTAGGTCTAAGGACATCCAAAAACCGCATTAGCAAACATATTGCATAAACTTCTCCCACGGAACAACTACAGCATAAACCCTCACACCCATAGCACGGTATAGATTTCATAATTAATTAGTCCGTACTAACAATTTCTTCTGGAAGTTATTAATTAAAATAAAACAAATTTAAACATTTCCCTTTATTCAGTGGCAACCGGTATTACATTATTGTGGGTGATGAAAATCAAAGTGTCCTCAATGTGTGAGTAATTTCAATTTTTAGGAAGAGCTATGAGGAAAGAATTATGGTCCGACATTTGTACGAGTTGAATTTCCTTTTTTAAGGCTTAGATATCTTAGAAAGGATTACATTTCACCCAAAAATCATATCAAATGTCACATTGTATAAATGATTGAACGTGTGTGTATGCACGTCTGTAAACGCCATACTGAAAAAGCGAAATAGCTTATAAATACTGATTTTAAATTTAAGCCAGACACTTTTTCAGGATATACCACACCTCAGGCATGAAGAAATGTTCTATAATTGTGATTTTCATCGAAATAGTTCTAAATGTTTTGATTGCAATATTGTATGTATGATATTTAGAAATTTTTGAAATAATCTTTGAAGTCATCTTAATACTGGTTTTATTTTATACAATTCTGACACCTTGGGATAGAAAAATTTAGTCCTCGTTAACATATTGCAATATTGCCAAACAAACGTTTTGTTTCGTTAACACTTCCGAAATATTGAATTAAAAGGATAAATCTGCGGTACTACACCTACCATCCCGGCTGCCGACCTCACGCCCACATATTTTAAGCATTACACTGTTTCTTATGAGTCCATGCAAAAAGTACTATATCAAAGCCAGCATCACAGAAAACCGTCCTATCGGACTTCTGTTGATTGTACCTATAGAAAAATCTGTTGAAATCATTTCTATATTTTATCAAGAACAAGAAATAGAGTGAAAAATATTTGCAGAACAGCTATGAAAACAAATGATGGTTGGTAGAAAAACACATATGATTGTTATTCATAAAATGTTGCTTATGCGGCCCTTATATCCAAGTCGTAAATTTAATTTTATCGCTATAACTTGAAATTCACAGATCACTTCTGAAGTGCCGAAAGTGAGAGAGAGAGATAAAGAGAGAGAGAGAATCTGTGTAAAACAAAAGGGAAAGCCCTGATCGTGTAACCTTAATTATTTTTATGTCTATTGCTATTAACTGAAGTCACATTTAATTATGCAATGACCGATTATTACGAAAAACGTGCAACCTTTGTCTTTAACCATAAGTAATGCCAGGCTTGCCGTTTAATTGTCGAAACGTTCTCACGCAAGACTTAGCATTCCTGGCAGGTTTACCTGTCAGCTGGCACAAGCATGACTCATAAATTTGAACCTTATAAACACCGGCAACTGTAAAAAAAATGCCCAGATTTATCTTCGCCACCGTTCCTACAAGTTATTCACCAAGCTGCTTAAACGTAAGCGTAATTATAAACAAAAGTGAGTAATTGAAATGTCCCTGTTAGGAATATACAGGGTGGACTATTTCAGTTGAGGCTGTAAAATATCTCCAAAACTAAGCGTTGTAGAAAGAAATGTCTTTAATAACGTTGCTTGATATTATGGGGGAAAGTAAATGCCATTAGTCGTGTTTTATTTGGAGGACGTTGACCCTAAAATAACCATCATAACGTCCTCCAAACAAAACAATACTAATGGCATTTACTTTTCCCCATAATATCAAACAACTTTTATTAAAGACATTTCTGTCTACAACGCTTAGTTTTGGAGATATTGTACAGTCTCAACTTAAAATGCTCCACCCTGTATATCAAGCTTAGTCCTTATTCTAGTATTTATACACACTTTCATTAAAGTTTTATATACATCTTAAACAGTCCTAAGATGCTCTTGGTGGCATTCCTGATATATTCGTGAACCCTAAAACTGGATCCTGAAAATAATTCTAGAGTTTCATTTTTTGGAAATTTTAGGTGCAACAGGGTAGATACTTAAAGAACAAAGTACTCTGTACACGGCAATCATTTATACAATTAACAAATCTTAGTATCACAATCTTCTGTAAACTGCCTTATCTATTCATTTTCTGATAATCAGGATAAATATTTGCGGATATTGTTGTTAATACACAAATTAAACGAGGCCGTATGAAAAGCTATTCCTAAAATTACACAACCTTTTCCACCTCATGAGAGAATAAAGAACGACCTCATAACATATCAGTTGTATTGCTTAAAATGCCGCAAATTGTAAACGAATAAGAACGAATATATCGGAAATGGTTAATACCACAAAAAGACTTATACCTCACACAAATTGTATATTTCTAAATTTTTCTTAGATGGTTTCTCATCTATAAAACATTGAGTAAGAATGAAGAGATTTTTATGTAGTAAGTGTAATGTCTCTCTTGCGGTTTATTATTTAGTCAAAATTATACAAAATGCATTTCGAGTGAAGAGAGCTTCACAGTCTATTCACACAAAATTCAAGATACATTTAATTAGTCATGCAAATTTCTTAAATACATGACATTTTATGAAAATCGTTAGAGCCATCTTTGATAGAATAAAAAATATCACAAGGATTTTCATCAAAATCTTCTTGTCGCATCAAGAGGCTAAATTTAAATACCTACCGAGATTGGTATTTATCCGACTTTTCGTTTTTAAGTTATGCTGTTCAAAGACATAGACATAAGAACATAGAACGTTCTCTAAAAATGGTTTTTTTATTAACATGTATTTCCGGTGAAATCTCGGTACCAAAATTTTGGGTTGAATGCAATAGGTGTTTTCTCTACCTAAAATAGGTGTGTGGTAGAGAAAGTAAAAAGTGGAAAATCCATCCACGTAACGTTATTCACGATAAATGCTTTGTGAAATGATTTCAAATTAAATAACATACTCTTAGTTACATGCAACAAGCGGATACAATCTTAGTAACGGGCTCAAGAAGCTCAGAGAGAAGGAAAATATAAAAGACGAACGCAAATCTTCAAAACGTTCCACCAGAACGTACACACGAGAAAATGTAACAATGTGGTGTGGGAAATCGTTATCAACAACATGTAAAGGATAGTTTGGAACGGGGGGTGGGAGGCTTTTTCACGTAAATCCTCGCCGGGCTTCTTTAACTAGTATGAAATGTGATGTTTATCCGGCTTTTCGTTTTTGGCTCATACTGACACACTTACATACACAAACACGATCCTTTTTCCAAAAGTTCTTTATTTTTTAATTTCAATATAACAAATTTGAGTAGAATGCGATGTTTCTCTACCCATTATCTATAGATAAGCAGTAGGGAAATAAAAAAATAATCTTTTTTGTCGTGCCATTGTGCCACAGATAATTATTTTAATAAAAACCTTAAGACACGTGTTTTAAAACAACAAGTAACAAGGAAAAAAAAAAGGCATATTCAGAATTCAGAGAATCTTGACCTCGCATCTACAAAAGAAACCTGATTTAAATATGGAATTTCAAGTGTTCAGCTCTTCGTTTAGCTATGCTATTCACCATACACACACACCATAAACTCGAATATTTGTTTTTAACTTGCTTTTTCATATTATCTATTATTATTCAGAGGATCTCAAATACTTAATTTACAGTGAAATCTGCTCATAGAATTTTTGGATGGAACACATTATCACCACATGACATTCTCTACTATACTTTATTTTCATGTGGTTTCTATAAGCTATTCTTGCAAAAGTTTTTTCTATCTGTTTCATGTTAATAGAAACAAACCTTTACAGAAATACTTCCATTACACATTTCATTGTAGATACAAAGGGGATACAGGAAATTGAGGCGATAGTCACATCTTTAAAAAGCGGGTTGATATAGTCTTTCCATATCACCGCGATAAACAACCGAATGGCGACAGCACTTCAAAAAATGACGAAAGCATTTAAAAAGTAAATCCAGTAACAACGATTGTCTCGGAAGTAGCTAATATCACAAAAATGTTATTCGCAATATGTTATGTGTTATAATGAGATCTATATATTTAGCAGGAATTTCTTTTTCCATCTCTTATGGTTAAATAGTTACACAAAATTATACAAAATTGACTCCTAATGAAGAGGATTTCACAGATTATTTGCAGAAAATTCAAGCCATATATTTTACTATTATGTAATCATCTTAAACATATCTGATTTAATCAAAATTATGAGAAACATTTTAAGCAGATAAAGATAAAGGTATCACGGAGGGCCCCCCCGGAACCGGAGCAGAGCTCCGCACGTAGGCCAGTGGGTCCATTGTGCTTCCAGCGTAACCCCTGAGAGGGAACGATGAGGGGCAATCAGATCCAGATGTCGACGAGCACAAGCATGGACGGAGTCCCTAACGTTTCCAGATAAAACGCAACCTCCGCCGCCGCGTTGACCCTGCCCACAAGCCACCAACCTCCAGGGTTCCCGGAGCTGAGCCTCACGCTGAGGAGAGACCTAACTGAGCGATACCGCAGCGACTCCAGGGAAGAAACCTTTACAGAGCGCAAGCCACCGCCCAGCCGCAACGCGTCGAACACCGTCTCCTAGTCCTACAGCCCTGAAACAGATGACAAGGAAGATGATGGGTACAGGAAATGAGAGGAAGGAGGGTCGTGGTAGAAGATGAACCATCCCAGCATTCGCCTGGTGACCAGAAGAAACCACAAAACAAGCCCATGGACCAGAGTGGGCGGTCGCCGGGAAGCGATCCCGGGACCTCCCGAATGCGGGCCACGGTCGCAACCGCCTAAATGCTCGGTAGTTTAAGCAGATAAAAAATAGCGAATTTTTTTTATGTAAAGGGTAATTTGGGGCGGGGGGGGCGGTTCTTGGAAATCTTCGTGTCGCATCTTTTGAAGATATTGAACTTAAAATTGAAGTTTGGTATTTATCCGACATTTCGTTTACACTGTTTACACGCACATACATAGACCTTTTCTAAAAATACTTTATTTGGATTCAAGGGCCTCAAAAAGTATCTCGATATCGAGTTTTTGGGTGGAATAAAATGCTTTCTCTAACTACTTGGTCGGTGGTAGACAAAGTAATGATTTCTTCTTCTTCTTCTTCAACGGGTTGCCTTCTTCTTTGTAGGAATTAAACCCCAAGGACTTACAAGCCAATGCTTGTCAGTAGCCTGTATAGGAGCAAGCAAATCTGGATAATAGCACATGCAGGATGGGTGATCAGCCCAGTGCCTGGTATGGCGGTGAAGAAGAAGGAAATGAAATGCAGTAGTAATGAAAAGGATGATAGGAAAATTCGCGGATCAGATTATTATCCAACCTAGCATTAGCCTAGTGACCGAGTAAAACCTCCAAAAAGCCTTCGGTCAGATTGGTCGAACCCGGAGGTATGACCCCGGGACCTCCCGAATGCAAGTCGCACATTACCACGGCGCACGTCGCTAGGTAGTAATAGTTTCTATAATAATAAATATTAATAATACTCTTTAATTCAACGAACTTAGGCATGTGATGGCTAAACTCCAGATAACCATAATATGAAATTTGAACGAAATTAAGTTTAGAAGCATAACCACGAGCGCATGTTGTTTTTCAGAAGAGGTGACAGCCTTCCTGCTTTTCACTGCAACTTGCAGCGAAGTTGCAACTACTATTTACGCAGAGGTGTACCAAACGGGTTGGCTCAGGCGATTGCGTCTGTGGCCCGTATTCGGGAGGTCGGGAGGAGCCAGGCGAATGCTGGGGTGGTTCATCTTCTACCACGACTCTCCTTCCTCTCATTTCCTGTACCCATCATCTTCTTTGTCATCTGTTTCGGGGTTTAAGGACCAGGCGACGGTGTTCGGCGGGTTGCGGCTGGGCGGTGGCTTGCGCTCTGTAAAGATTTCTTCTCTGGTGTTGCTGCGGTATCGCTTAGTTAGGTCTCTTCGCAGCGTGGGACTCCGCTCCAGGGGACTCTGGAGGTTGGTGGCTTGTGGGTAAGGTGAATGCGTTCTATCTGGAAACGTTAGGAACCCCGTCCATGCTTGTGGCCGTTGATATCCGGATGTAGTCACCCTTCGGGTCTCTCCCCTCATCCAATCCTCCCAAGGAGCACGTTGGAAGCACTGGCCTACATGTAGTACTCTGCCCCAATTCCGGGGGCCCCTCGTGATACGTACCTTTACATTTATCTTTTATGCAGAGGTATAGTTAGGGAGGGGTTTTGGGGGGGTTGGAACCGCCCTTGCTAAAATAAACGTAAAATTAATAGCAAAAAAATCTTCGTTAATATAATAGTGTCTTTCTAGGTTGGTGGGAAGGAGATTCTTCCTAACTGTTACACTGGTAGCACTATATTTACGCCGCATGTCTTAGAAACATCGTCAAAGGTGACAGAACAGAAACTGTACTTTAGATAGAGTGGGATATAATGGGATGTTTTTCCGGGTTAAATTTGTGTGATTTCCAAAATGAGAGCAATATCTCCCTGTTTAGAAGACAACTAGAAACCCTATTTTGTAGTGAAATAAAATGGTCTGCAACGGTAATTTAAAATACTTCACAGCGATCATTAATTCACATCTCACAACACATTTGCCGCTTAGAATATGTAAAACTTCCTATCCCAATTCTAGTCCCAATTGCTGCAGCATAATTTGTGAGTATAAAATTGATTTATTTAAATACTTCAACTCAGGATTAATTTATATTTATCATTTGAATTGATACAAATTGTTTAAAAAATGGATCCCTATACACAACTCCCCCTTAATATTTTTCTAGCTACGCCACTGTATCTATGTATAAGCAATCTAAGTTTAATCTAAGCATCACTAAAACTTCATGTGCGCTTAAGAACACTGTGATGTGCAAATTCTAAACGGAACTTAGAATGAGGCATAATGTTGCTTTGAACCCAATGTATCTGTATTACTAAAATATTGAGATAAGCATGCACAGCAATTTCTGAGCACGAAAGCCAGGACGGAAGGAAACAACGTTAAACTGTTACTGAACCATAAGCAAGAACGCATAGATAACAAACCACCTTCCATCCCTCGTACATTCTTTTGGCGCTTGTAGACAGTACTCGGATTGGTTTCTGTCTGCCTTTCACTGATCCTTAGCCTTTGTTTTGCATTCTTTGTAATACAAGGTTTGAGTGAAGATAGATTGAAGCCAATGCTTAAGAATTCCTGTAAAAGGATGTTAAGAATAAGTAAAACTACGAGTGAGTTCAATATAGTTTATCGAGAGTTGCCCGAGCGCTATCTAATATCCAACTCAGTCGTGTACTTGCTAAGACTATTTACTGAATGAAACGTTTAATGCTATTAATTAAATGCATAGCATAGCAAGGCCTTCTATGTTATTTAAGAAAGCGTTCTTCGTTTCTTTAGCTTACAAATCAGAAACAATTGAGGATTAGCTGCGATAATTTCCAGACAGTTGCGAATCAGATGTGACAATCTCATTTCGACAAGGTTTCATTGATAGTCTACCCTGATTGGTTTAAATGGCACGGACTGTGAATTGGATTGGACAAAACTGAATGCCTATTCAATGAAGTAAATACTTTAATACAGTGCTTTTATACACAGATTAGGGCATAGTACATTTGAGTTTGAAATGCTGACAAGCTTATAGGAATCTACATACATTCCCTGATGCATTTATTTATGTGTGCGTAAGTGGGTGTGTGTATATACGTATGTATATGACAAATAAAAAAATCTGATGTGTTACACTCACATGACTGTCTCTACTCTTGTACAAACTATTTTTACAAACCTTATTCTCCATCTACTTCATGTTAATCGAGATAAACATTTGAAGACTCTATCTTATTGCTAATTTTCTTGTCGATGTAAGGGGAATATATATTTACAAGGGCAATATAGAAATACAGTAGCCTTTAAGCACATACATATCTCTTAATAGCTGGTTGCTAGGTGAAGCACCATTCTCTTTGTCGCAGATTAATACTGTTTGCATACCCAAGGCAAAAAAATGAATAAGGCAGTTCCTATTTGAGAAAATAAGTATTGAAAAATTTAAGGGAATAACAAGCAATATCTCTAAAATGGTTCACTCAACAAAAAACATGTATATGACATAAATGGTGTATTTTAACGCGATCTACATTTTTGTGTACTAAAATTTTGTCTATCTTTATGGCTTACCAGTTATGCAAAAGTCGTTCACAACGAAGATATTCTGGAGATATTCCCAGAAAATTCCAGATATACATTTTATTTGTCCTGAAAATATCTTAAACATATGATATTTTAATCGAAATCGTTAGAGCCATTTTTGAGAAAATTAAAATTTTCGAAAAATCTTCCATGTAAAGGGTAATCTGGGGTGGGGGGATTTTCTTAAAAACCTTCGTGTCGCATCTCTGGAAGATACTGAACCTAAATACCAAGTTTGGTGTATATCCGACTCTTCGTTTCAGAGTTATACTGTTCACAGACAGACACACACACACAGAGACACACACGGACATGTTTCCAAAAATGTTTTTTTTTGGATTCAGGGGGTCTCAAAACATGTATTTCCGGTGAAATCTTGGTATCGAATTTTTGGGTGGAATACAATACTTCCCCTACTTACTATACGTAGTACAAAAAGTAAAAATTGAATTGAGTTTTTAGTTATGGACGCTCTTTAACTACGTTGGTTCTTAGCGTCCTATTTTATATTGGGCGTGAAAGACCCTAAATTTTGTTCAGAGGCCTCTTTATCAGGCTTGAGGTTCTTTTACGTGCCATAAATTTATGACGCAGCACCACCGGTTTTACTTCCCTTCCGAAGGAAGCCATGCTAAGGATTTCCGAAAAAACCCATCGCCCTCTGCCGCATTTGTAACCCCGACCTCTGGAACTAGAGGCTAGCATGGTACTCCTAGATCACGGAAGACGACAGGTGCATAGCGACCATCCCTTTATCTCTAAAGGTACTTTCTGGCTGTAAGTCAGGGAAAGCATCTGCAAGTATAAGGTTAAAACAATCGTCAAAGTTTTCACCATAAATCATGTATGGAGAGTAACTGGTAAGGGAGACTTTGTCTTAATTGATTGCCTAAGACGACTCATTCTTAAAGAGACTACTGTTGGGGTTAGGCCAACGTAGAAGGCGTATCAAGGCTTGTTTTAACTTTATACTTGTGGATGTCCTTCCATCCTCAGTATCAGAAAATACCCTTAGAGATTAGGAGATGGTCGCCATGCATCGAGCCCGAATTCTTCCTGTACTATGTTTCACACTAAATGATGCAGTAGTCCATGGTGTTATCTCCAGTTGTCTTATTACCTACTTAATTATTTAAATACTATTCATTAAAATTATTGGATCATTAAGTGCAAGATTTCTATCAGCACCCATACTGCAAGCAATTCGATGAAGTTAGTCGCGTTCTAGCTGCGTAGTTCTGAAGTCAGAATCCCTCGGCGTGTGTTCTTCCTTCTTTGGCTGGAGCAATATTGGCTCTGTAAGGTCTACAGGGGCGGGTAAAATACCTTTGGCTATAATGAAATATTGACCGTAATTAACGTTGACTCTATTATTCAGTTATTGCTACACATTCTGGAACGCGCTCCGCCACTCCGTTAATTATTAGAGGCAAACAACTCGATCGTCACAATTCGCAATACTATGAATTTACTCGCGGCTAATGTCACGGCTAGATTTCTAAGTTCTCTAACATTTTCGTACAGCGATATGCCGTAGGGTGCATAGCGCGGCACTTCCTTACGCGAGTACAGAGTTCAGAGAAGTGATGTTACTTCCGATGTGTAAATCTCACCATGTCCGATTTCAACATACTCTACATATATCAGGCGATTCATTTTCACATTTTTTAATCATGTGTCTGTTTCCTGTTTTTGTATTCGCCGGTTCGTATTCGTTACTTTGAACTTATTGGCTAAAATTTGGGCTTTTCGTTGAGTTCCTAACTTTCTCTTTCCCATGGCACTATTAAAATTATTTGAATCTAAGCTGTATGACGTACGTAATTTCATGATTATAATTCCCTTACTTGTCGTAGATGGCACGCACTTCCAACTTAGAAAGGAATCGCAAAATTCCGTGCGCTTTGTCCATAAACCTTGGGTATCGCTTTCGCCTTTGTGTTTTACTGCCGCCTATCCCAAGGAGGGGTACAGGTTAGCGACACAGTTCCTTTCTCCCACACAGGTTACAATATTTTATATATATAAGATACGAGTTACTATATTAAATAAGACATTTTGTATCTTCGTTTGTGTCATTGCATGGTTATAATCACTTCATTATATTCCATCATTTATATTATAATAATATTACTTTATATCTGGTTAACATATTTTAAATAATTACCATTTTAGCAGTTGGACCACATCATCGGTTTTCTCAGCCTTCCATTCAGCTATACGTCCACACCCACAAATATTGGTCATATTGCCTTTCACAAAAAATTGTTACACCAGTAGGTTGGCATTACTCCCGCCACCTGTCACTATTAGTCAGGTGTGTTTTGATTCCTCATAGTCTAAAGGACTTTATGGTTCGATGTATAGCGTTTGTGTTGAGTCTGCGTCTTTATTATGTATGTCAGCTATTCATTGCGATCGTTCTTGATCTGTATTTGTTATATATGATATATTAGTATAAAAGAAAAGAGTAAATACAGGCTTATTCTACCAACAATAACATCATATTTTATGGTCATCTTATACATAGAAGACTTTACTATACAGATTACACAGAATTCCAAGTACACGACAGGTATAATAATGTTTTAATAACATTCTTAGATTTTCCTTGGTGGAGATTATATGCAACTTATGATTGTAATTTTAGGCACCCTCATGTGTGTTCAAGTCCTGTTCTTACTACATACGGCAACACAAACGATGGATTCTGATAATAAATTCAAAGAAATAATAGCCGTGAGAGGAAACAGGAAGGAAACTTAGCAGACCTAAAATGTGTCAGTTACAAATTCTGTTCCAGAGTAGAGACCGAAGCAACTTGGATAAAAATTAAATGATTAATTACAATTGGGCACTGCATATGTATCAGAACGTGACTGTCGTCCTCCGAGGTGTAGTGGTTACCATGCTAGCCTCTAGTTCCCGAGGTCGCGGGTTCAAACCCGGCGGAGGGCGATGAATGTTTTTGGCGTAAAAATCCTTAGCATGGCTTCCTTCGGAAAGGAAGTAAAGCCGGTGGTCCCGTGTCGTAGATTTACGGCACGTAAAAGAACCTCAAGCCTGATAAAGAGGCCTCTGAGCAAAATTCTTTCACGTCCGATATAGAATGGGACGCTAAGGACCACAGCAGTTAAAGAGCGTCCATAAATAAAACTCAATTTAATTTAATTGTGAATGTGACTGCTAAAGAATATTTCTTTTGTTTCAGCTCCCGAGATTCTTCACTATGAACCCATCACCTTGGCAGCAGACATGTGGTGAGTCTTTTCAAAATATATGTCTTACGACTTTAGAACTATTTCTATGTTATTACTTTCTATGCAATTAAGAACCCTATCAAGTCTGAAGTATTTTACATTCCCCATGAAACGGCAAAATATCTTAATTCACACCGGGAACAATATCCGTGAGAGCTGAAAGACTGTGAGGTAAGTATGTTATACTGTAAAATTTCATCATTTTTGATAAACCAGAAATAAAGTTCAAGCCATTCGATAGTCATATGTCATTTCCACATTTTAAATTAATAGCTGTAATGACATAATACGTACTGTTGGTAGGTAATATGTTACGAAACTTGTAAACAACCACCATTAAGCTTGCCGTTTCAAGCACGCAGTAACAATTCATAATGCTCAGAAGCATTTAAGATTATCGCGGACTACGAGACAAATGGGATGTCGCTGATGACAGTAGATATACTACGCCCACAGTCAGCAAGTATAAAATATTTAGGTGAATGGTAATTTATCAGATGGAGAGATATTGTACATCCCAACGGCTGACTGTATAAATTATTTTAATGAACATCTTGAAAGGCCCTAAAGCATTACTTTCCAGTTGCAACGACTGATCTTCCTAAGAGGATTCTCCTTTATGTAAGAAGTGCTTCATCTAGTAGTCTGTAGTAATTATATTCCAATTAATAACTCGGAACATTTAAAAATTACCCAAAATACTTAATACATGCTGTTAACAATAATTTATTTACTATAGAATTTCATTTAGAATGATATGTGCCTAAAGAACTGTTTAAACATTTCCGAATTCAACTGCATGATTAATTTTATAATATAAAGTATGCGACAAACTATAGAGGATAAACCAGAACTCCACCGATAAACCTTCAGAGGTTGTTTAGGAATACCTTCTGAGTATATTGGTATAAGGGACCCATGGTCTCCGGTGGCTCGTTACAGAGTAGTAATGTAATTATGGTTTATTTGGCTTGTTACCCCAATCGTCCTTGTTTCGTTAAAATATCTTCACAACAGCGAAGAAGCCTGTATAATATGCAATAACCAACATACAACATATGCTGTACAACATACAGCACAGAGTAATGCAACATCCCGCAGACGAAATACTACACTTTTATCACAGTGTGTTCAATCTGATCTGTCAGTGCACAGTACAGTACGTAACAAATGCAGAACTGTTCCCTTGTTCGAAATTTCGACCACCATGATCACGGAGTGTACAGCAATGCACTATGGACTGTCTTACACGTTCAAGCATTCCAGGAGTTTGGCGAACTACTTCCGCAGCTGCGATATTCCTAACAACCAGGTCCATGCAAGTAACGACCGGAGTCTCGTAAACTAGGCTCTTTACATGCCCCCAAAAGAAGTCCATTGCTGCCATGTCTGGTGACCGAGCTGGCCAAGAAAGAGGACCACCGCTACCAATCCATTGTCGTCCAAACTGCACATCATTGTGGTTCTTAAGATCAAGTGAAAGTGTGCCGGCGCCCCGTCATGTTGAAACCATGTAAGATGATGAATTCTCAGCGGCACATCTTCTAGAAACGTGGGAGGTCATGTTGAAGGAACGTTTTGTACACGACTTCATTCAGTGTATCGGGAAGTACGTGAGATCTAATCACAAAATCGTTAGAATACCAGCCCATACATTCACAGCAGACTGCTGTTGATAAGATGGACTGATCAGTGTATGTGGATTTTTGTAATCCCATACATAGCTATTCCTATTGTTGAACATGCCCTCTCTTGTAAAATTGGCCTCGTCAGTAAACAGCACCAAAGCAGGAAAATGGTTTTCTACACGTTGCTGTAGGAACCAGTTTGCAAACTTCACTCAAAATGGGAAGTCCGCTAGCTGCAATGATTGCACCTTCCGATGATGATACGAGTGCAATTGTTGTTCATGTACGACTCTCAAAACAGTTGACTGGCATGTTCAGAGCTCGTGCATGACGCGACTACTAGCGGCAGGATTGTCACCAGTCACCTGCTAAGTGGCAAAATGTAGTATTTTTGGACGAGTCCCGCTTCGACGTGTCCTACAGTGATGGCCGCACACGTGTCCGGCGGTACCGTGATGAGCGCAACCTGGAGAGCGGCATAGCGGACAAACAACAGGTGTGATGGTTTGGGACGCCATTGGTTACAACAACCGCTCTCGCCTCCTACGACTTGAGGGCGCTTTGAACAGCAGCCGGTACCTAACGGTGGTTGTAGAGCCTGAGGTAATCGCCCTGCTTCAGGCATCTCCACAGGCCACATTTCAACAGGGCAATGCGTGGCCACATATTGCAAGGAATGTACAAGCCTTCTTCGAAGAGCGACGAGTACCATTGCTTCCCTGACCTGCACGTTCGCCTGACATGTCGCCCATCGAACATGTCTGGCATATGGTTGGTCGGAACCTGGTGCGTCACGATCCTCCAGTAACCAGTGTCACGAATTTGTGGCCTCGAATACAAACTGCGTGGAGGGAAATCCCTCAGGAACTTATTCAGAATCTTTTTTATTCAATGTCACGGCGTATAGCAGCTCCAATTGCGCATGGAGGCGACACCAAATACTGAATATCAGGGCTCAAAGGTCATGTATAGATTTGAAAAGTTTATCATCTGTTACTCGTCATGTACGTAATCTGTGGTATTAAATTCATTGAATTCGTGCGTTTCCTTCTTGGTATTGCAATTTTCACAAACGGCTGTGTACAATTATCAGCTACTTTTTAAATGGTTGAATGTTTTCTATGCTGCTTTTAATGCCTAAGGACTGGACTGGACTGGACTAGCGAACAGAGGGGATATTTAGCATTGCGACTCTCAAGGGAATTATTGGGCATATCACCAGGAGGAACGAATGAGGTGAGGGAGAGAGACGCGCAGTTCCCTAACAGTTCCAGCCTTGACATCCGGCCGCAGGAGGGCTGCTCAGAGACGTTTCTCCAGTGGGACCGGGCAAACATTTCCAAAGCACAAGCCTCTGCGCCATCTACCTGACACCGACCGAACCACACCCCCGGAGTCGGCCTGAAACATGAAAGGGAAATGAAATAAGAGGAAATGGATAAGAGAGGAGAACCGTTGTAGAATACACAACTCCAGCATTCGCCTTTGTCAACCAGGGAAAACCACGAAAAACCCACGGTCAGAATGGGCGGCCACAAGCCGGGATCTCCCGAATGCGAGACTCATACGAAACCGCGGAGCCATCTCGCTCGGTAATATCTAAGGTCACATTAGCAATGCTGACTTTGAAAAGCAGTTACAATCAGCACTAATTTTTACGCATTGTAATATATGGATCTGAAACATTATGCTACACACATTTGCATTTTCCGTCTTCTTTCCAGACTCTGCGAAGCATTAGGGATAGTCCTAAACAGTGATGTTACAATGGTACAAATGGTATAATGCCAAATCAGGGTTTTAAACGGAACAATACCTGGTAAGATTGGTATACATGGTAGGATTCGTGATTTCAGTGCAAGTAAAGGATACTAAATTCTAATTACGGCGTTTTTCTGTCATAATGTACATTATGTCAACCAAATGAATTGAAAATACAGCATAGTTGTTTTAATTACACATCTGAGTAATACATAACTGTTCCCAAAGACTCCAAATAATTAACAAAACATTTGTTGGCAAATTTAAATGTTACAACACAATGGATTAAGAAAGAAAGCATCATAATTAATTACTGTTACATCACACTTGACGCTTTCAGCTACACAAGTTCTAAAAATGCCATGCCTTAAATACTCCGGATGCCGTGTCAGGAACAGTCAAGAAATGCAAATGAGTCGCCTGAGGTGTATACAAAACGTGGGCTATTTTGCTTTTAGGTTGTCTTCATTGAAAACGCTGGAGCAAATTCTCTTAAGAGTGGGTTTATAAGTAGATGTGATCTCGGCAATACCTGGTACCCACCTGCCCGCCCGTTTTAGGTGTTTTACTTTTATAGGAAAATTGCGATAACACAAGAAACATTTTCCCGCTAAATGGGAAGTGCCAACCTAAATAAGAAGTGAAATCCGTGAAATAACGAATTTCTGCAAACGTGAATCATTCGAGTTTTAGACGCGCAGATCCCTCGGCTACACTCCTCTCCTTCTAAAAAACATCCCTCGGCTACGCCTTGAGGCTGAGTATCTTACCGGTTTTGGCGGCATTAGTTATTCATATGTTGCCAGCATTGCGTTAGAGCTGGAGGATGACATAGAGTGACACCTTTAGGACATATAAGACATCACTTCCATCGCCGTTGAAGACCACCTAAGAGCAACTTACCCCTAAACGTGATACATGTGTTGCAGGTGGCATCGAATTATACCATTAATGCCAATAATATGGGGTAAAATTCAGTAGTTTAGTCTCATTTTCGTATTACACAGCATTATACCGTATTTTTAAAACCTTAGTCCTAATTAAAAAAAAAATTCCTGCCTTCAGCCGAGAATAAAACCTCTGGATTTAAGCGGAATATGTTTAGTATATTTTTTCAGCCTACAAAATTTATATTACAGTACTATTACCAAGATAATTAAACTATTTCCAGGAGTATTATCAATATCAAGGTATGATGGCCATGAGTGTTATAAGTTAATGTTTGAAAAAATTGCCAGACATAAATGTCAAATGGCTTGAAAGAATCTACACTGCTACAGTAGAAAGTAAGATGTTGCATAGGTAAGAGGTATGGGAAGTGGATGGTGCTTGTGGAGAGGTAGACAAAGTCAATAGATCTTTTTGAAAATATGTTATAGTTCTATCGATAGCATCATCAAATGGGGTAGCATAGCTAGAACTGGGTAGTTACTTACTTCATCAAGATCAAAATTTTCACAAGAGCTTTGAAATATTTACATAAAATTACCAATCTGGAAAATAGCGATATTGTCAAAGAATGTTTTATATACAAAAGAAAGGTAAGTGGAAAAGGTCATGGTTATTAAAAAGTCATGAAGTTATGGAACAGATAGGTATGGGAGATAAGTGGATAAATGCAGAATATCACATTAGAGGCGTTTGAAATGAAGTAGAATTAAGGATAGAAGATATTGACAGACAAGATATTTTTGGCAACACAAGAGAGAAAAGCTCCTTGAGGATGTATAAGGAAATAAAAACAGTATGGGGAGAGAAAAGTATATAGATATATGTAATAAACTAGGACGAGAAGGATTTGTATGGGCGAGAACAGGAGTTAGAAACTTGAAAGGCATAAGGCATGACGAGGATATAGTAAAATGTCCGATGTGTGGTAAAAAAATCACGGATGTCTACTGTATATTAGATTGTAATCAAACAAAAACATAGAGAGAACAACTTTGACAACAGAAATGGAAAATCTTGGATGGGATCGGAAAATCTTAATAAGGAAGTTTCTGACTGTAAAAGGGGATAAAATATAAAAGCTATGGGTAACTATTTGGGTAAGGTTAAAGAGAAATGTTAAAAATGACTACAAAGAAGATGGGGCTAAAGGCAAATGAAATAGAAAAATTATGTAAGCAAGTAGACAGTGGGTCATAAATACCCCGAAAACCAGGAGTTGTGTGTATTGAGACCATAGATTAGCATAGGCAAGCAATCAAGAAGTGAGTTTATAGTGTAAATAGCCTAATATACTTAAAATGTTATTATAATCTAAAATGTCTGCGGTTCAATTATGTAATTGTGAGTACTGAAAAATAAATATTCATTCATTCATTCATTCATTCATTCATTCATTCATTCATATCAACATCATGAGGAATGAACATAAAAATAAAAGTGTGAAGATTTGTAGAATTGTGAATATAAATATAATGGTAAAGAAAGTCGTACGACTGTTACATATACAGAGTGGACCGTTTAAGTTGAGGCCGCACAATATCTCCAAAACTAAGCGTTGTAGAAAGAAATGTCTTTAGCAAAAGTTGCTTGATATTATGAGGGAAAGTAAATGACATTAGTCGTATCCTCCAAACAAAACACGAGTAGTGGCATTTACTTCCCCACATAATATCAAGCAACTTGTATTATATTTCTTTCTACAACGCTTAGTTTTGGAGATATTGTGCGGCCTCAACTTAAATGGTCCACCCTGTATAATATATTTTAAAACTCTTTCTGCCTAAAATAATCTTTGCAGTGCAATACATATTTAAAGTCGCTAGCTTTTCATTGCGTGTATCTTTGGATTCAATATAGATGTTTTTAAACTCGAATCAATACTGTTATACTTGTCTTCGTCTGCTGTATTGTACTATGGTAGTATTCACAATGATTTAACTTCGATCCGTGTTTACATCTTGCCTGTGGCGCTAGAACAGCAATCTAATATCACATGACTTCCAATCACTTTTCAGGTCTCTCGGAGTGACGACCTACGTGCTGCTGACAGGATTCTCGCCCTTTGGTGGAGAAACGGATCAAGAGACGTTCTGCAACATTTCTCGGGCTGAGGTCGACTTCCCTGAGGAACTCTTCGAGGACGTCTCTCAAGAGGCGCAGGACTTCATAGCCAGGCTTCTTGTGCGCGACCCTAGGTAACTATCCTTTCAGGGGATTCTGTTTGATTTAGGGAAATATTTTCAAAATATAAACCTTAGGTCTCTCTCCCCGTTCCTCTGAGTATAGATTAGGAACGGAGAGTATTTCAGCACTATGGCCAGACTATGGCACCAACTATACCTCAGGGAGGAAAGGACGAGGCAGCAGATGGTCCCTAACGTTTCCTTAATAAACATTCCTGCTCCCCCTACACTCATGGACAGTTTCTGAACCAGTCTCCACTTCTGTACTGTAACATGTACGAGGGCGGCGCGATAGACACAACCAATTGTTAGCCGTGTGCAGGTATACTAAATTGGACATTTGAATCAGAATTGTAAAAGTACACGGAGTGGTTCGAGTCTCAGTCGTCGCATTCAATTTTTACTATCTCTACTACGTATAGTAAGTAGGGGAACTATTGTATTCCACCCAAAAATTCGATAACAATATTTCACCGGAAATACATGTATTGAGGCCGCCTGAATACAAAAGGAGCATTTTTACTTTCTCTACTACGTATAGTAAGTAGGGGAACTATTGTATTCCACCCAAAAATTCGATAACAATATTTCACCGGAAATACATGTATTGAGGCCGCCTGAATACAAAAGGAGCATTTTTACTTTCTCTACTACGTATAGTAAGTAGGGGAACTATTGTATTCCACCCAAAAATTCGATACGGAGATTTCACCGGAAATATATATTTTGAGACCCCCTGAATCCAAAAAAAGCATTTTTGGAAAAATGTCCGTGTGTGTGTGTGTGTGTCTGTGTGTGTGTGTGTGTGTGTGTGTGTGTGTGTGTGTGTGTGTGTGTCTGTGTGCCTGTGAACAGCATAACTCAGAAACGAACAGTCGGATAAACACCAAACTTGGTATTTAGGTTCAGTATCTTCCAGAGATGCGACACGAAGGTTTTCAAAAAAATCCCCCCACCCCAGACAACCCTTTACCTGGAACATTTTTCGAAAATTTTAATTTTCTCAAAAAGGACTCTAACGATTTTGATTAAAATATCATAGGTTTAAGATATTCTCATGAGAAATGAAATGTATATCTCGAATTTTCTGGGAATGTCTCCAAAAGTATTCTTCATTGTGAACGACTTTTGCATAACTGGTAAACCATAAGAGATAGACAAAAATTTTACTATACAAAAAATGTAGATCGCATTAAAATACACAATTTATGTCATTTACATTTTTTTTGTTGAGTGAACCGTTTTCGAGATATTGCTTGTTATTCCTTAAATTTTCCAATACTTATACTTTTTCTCAAATTCGTTATTCATTTTTTTTTGTCCTGGACATGCAAAGAGAATGTAATGCTCCACATAGCAACCAGCGCTTAAAATATTTGACTATCGCTTAAAACCTACCATATTCCCCTTGCATCTACAAGAAAATTAGCAATAAGATTGACATCTCGATATCTCGATTAACATGAAGCATATGGAGAATAAGCGTTTGTAAAAATAGTTTGTACAAGAGTAGAGAAAGTCATGTGAATGTAACACATCAGATTTTTTGGAAACATGTCCGTGTGTGTGTCTGTGTGTCTGTGAACAGCATAACTCAGAAACGAACAGTCGGATAAACACCAAACTTGGTATTTAGGTTCAGTATCTTCCAGAGATGCGACACGAAGGTTTTCAAGAACATCCTCCACCCCAGATTACCCTTTACATGGAACATTTTTCGTAAATTTTAATTTTCTCAAAAATGGCTCTAACGATTTTGATTAAAATATCATATCTTTAAGTTATTTTCATGACAAATGAAATGCATATCTCGAACTTTCTGGGAATGTCTCCAAAAGTATTCTTCATTGTGAACGACTTTTGCATAACTGGTAAACCATAAGAGATAGACAAAAATTTTACTACACAAAAAATGTATATCGCGCTAAAATCCACACTTTATGTCATATACATGTTTTTTGATGAGTGAAGCATTTTCGAGATATCGCTTGTTATTCCCTTAACTTTTCCAATAATTATACTTTTTCTCAAATGGGAATTCGTTATTCATTTTTTTTGTCCTGCAAATGCAAAGAGAATGGAATACTGCACATAGCTACCAGCTCTTAAAATATTTGACTATCGCTTAAAGCCTACCAATTCCCCTTGCATCTACAAGAAAATTAGCAATAAGATTGACATCTCGATATCTCGATTAACATGAAGCATAGGAGAATAAGCGTTTGTAAAAATAGTTTGTACAAGATTAGAGAAAGTCATGTGAATGTAACACATCAGATTTTTTGGAAACATGTCCGTGTGTGTGTCTGTGTGTCTGTGAACAGCATAACTCAGAAACGAACAGTCGGATAAACACCAAACTTGATATTTAGGTTAAGTATCTTCCAGAGATGCGACACGAAGGTTTTCAAGAAAATCCCCCACCCCAGATTACGCTGAACATTTTTCGTAAATTTTAATTTTCTCAAAAATGGCTCTAACGATTTTGATTAAAATATCATATCTTAAGATATTTTCATGACAAATGAAATGCATATCTCGAATTTTCTGGGAATGTCTCCAAAAGTATTCTTCATTGTGAACGACTTTTGCATAACTGGTAAACCATAAGAGATAGACAAAAATTTTACTACATAAAAAATGTAGATCGCGCTAAAATCCACACTTTATGTCATATACATGTTTTTTGTTGAGTGAACCATTTTCGAGATATGGCTTGTTATTCCCTTAACTTTTCCAATACTTATACTTTTTCTCAAATGGGAATTCGTTATTAATTTCTTTTGTCCTGCAAATGCAAAGAGAATGGAATACTGCACATAGCTACCAGCTCTTAAAATATTTGACTATCGCTTAAAGCCTACCAATTCCCCTTGCATCTACAAGAAAATTAGCAATAAGATTAACATCTCGATATCTCGATTAACATGAAGCATAAGGAGAATAAGCGTTTGTAAAAATAGTTTGTACAAGAGTAGGGAAAGTCATATGAGTGTAACACATCAGATTTTTCAAGTCTTATTTAACTTTCCAAAACTAGGATACTGTTTATTTTTACTTTCTCTATTGTTTACCTGTGGCAAGTAGAGGAAGTATTACATTCCACCCAAAAAAAATCGATACCGAGATTTCACCGGAAATACATGTTTTGAGGCTTTCTGAATGAAAAAAAAAACCATTTTTAGAAAAAAAGTCCGCGTGTGTGTGTGCGTCTGTCTGTGAACAGCAAAACTCAAAAACGAATTTTCGGTTAAATACCGAACTTGGCATTTAATTTCATCGTCTTCCAAGGATGCGACACTAAGATTTCCAAGAAAATCCCTCCACTCCAAATTACCCCTTACTTGGAAAAATGTTCATTATTTTTTATTTTCTCAAAGGTAGTTCTAACGATTTTTATTAAAATACCGTATGTTTAAGATATTTACAGGACACATGAGATGTATATCTTGAATTTTCTTGAATAACTTGTGAAGTCCTCTTCATTCTGGATGGATTCTGTATAACTTGTAAACTGTAAAAGATACACAATAAGTGTAGATCTCGTTAAATTTGTCAAATAAAGTTTTTATGGCATTAGCCGTTTCCGAGATATTCATAATTATTGGTTTGAATGCCAAACACTTTATAGTTCCTCAGCTGCAAAGTCGGTATTCTATTTTTTTTCCTTCTTTCTTTTTTCCCTCCTCGTGATCGTGCAAAGAGAACGGAATTTCCAAGCCATCACATAGCGACCAAGATTTGACTATCGCTTAAGCCTATTCCTCATTTCTCCTTGTGCCTGCAACAAAATGTGTAATAAAACCATTTTTACAAATGTTTATCTCGATTAACATGAAGCAGATAAAAGCATAAGGCTTTGTAAGAATAGTTTGTTGAAGAATGATTAGAGAAAGTCATGTGAATGTAACACTATGGATTTTTTCATATTACTTTCTCTACTACGTATAGTAAGTAAGGGAAGTATTGCGTTCCACCCAAAAATTCGATATCGAGATTTCACCGGAAATACATGTTTTGAGGCGCCCTGAACCCAAATAAAGCATGTTTTGGAAACATGTCCGTGTGTATGTATGTGTGCGTGTGTGTCTGTATATCAGTCTGTTAACAGCGTAACTCAAAAAACGAATAGTCGGCTAAATACCAAACTTTGTACTAGAATTTAGTATCTCCCAAAGAGGCGACACGAAGATGTTCAAGAAAATACCTCCACTCCAGACTACCCTTTACATGGAACATTTTTCGAAAATTTTGATTTTCTCAAAAATGGCTCTAACAATTTTGATTAAAATACCATATATTTAAGATATTTTCATGAAAAATAAAATTTATATCTTGAATTTTTTGGCAATGTCCCCAAAAGTCCTCTTCTTTCTGAATGACTTTTGCATAACTAGTAAACGTAAGTGATAGACAAAATGTTTCTACGCAAAAAATGGAGATCTCGTTAAAACACACAATTTATGTTATATATAATTTTTTGTGGAGTGAACCATTTCCGAGATATTCCTTGTTATTTGTTTGGTTTTTTCTAATACTTATACTTTTTCTCAAATGGGAAGTCGTTATTCCTTTTATGTCCTGGACGTGTAAAGAGAATAGAATGTTGCACATAGCAACCAGCTCTTAAAAGAGTTGACTATTGCTTAAAGCCTACCATATTCCCTTGTGCCGTCCTCCGTGATGTAGTGGTTACCATGCTAGCCTGTAGTTCCCGAGGTCGCGGGTTCAAACCCAGCGGAGAGTGATGGAATTTTTCGAGAAATCCCTAGGAGGGGAAGTAAAGCCGGTGGTCCTGTGTCGCAAATTTACGGCATGTAAAAGAACCTCAAGCCTAATAACGAGGCCTCTGAGCAAAATTTCCGGTCTTCCACGCCCAATATAGAATGGGACGCTAAAGACCACAGCAGTTAAAGAGCGTCCATAAATAAAACTCAATTTAATTTAATATCTCCGTGCACCTACAAGAAAATTAGCAATAATATTAACATCTCGATTAACATGAAGTAGGTGGAGAATAAGCGTTTGTAAAAATAGTTTGTACAAGAGTAGATAAAGTCATGTGAGTCAACTCATCAGAATATTTTTCTTATACATTGAACTTCTAAGGTATCCAAATATTACGACTTTATTCAAGTAGAATGGCGCTATACAATGGGTTTGGGCGTCAAATCTCATATCTGTTTAAGAAGTTCCTAAACGAATCGGCAAGGTAAAAATCAATTAGATGATTTAAACACTGTTGCATTAAATCATTACACTGATTCTCATAGAACACATGAGAATACCTTTATGTGGTTAGACCGCGGTAAGTATTATAGAGTACTGCGTTTGTTCATTGTCATGAATGAGAAATAGGAGTATTAACTATGTCAGTTTTATCACCATAACTCTTGTAGTATATGGAATGCAGTCTGCCGCCACGATCAGAAACAGATAAGCTCTTTATGGATATGACATTCAAACCAAATAAACATTAATATGAGTTATATATGTATAATTATTGCCACAATTGCAAGGACAGGGAAAGGGTTATATACCTTAACCGTTATGATAAGTATAACATGGATGATCTTTAGTGTAACATTTGATGTAGTTCGTCACAAACCGTGTTTTGTTTTTGCTGCACAAGGAAAACAAAGCGTACCTAACAACTTCGACTGTACGTACCATAGGACTAGTTAACGGAGGGGACATGTAACATCTCGACCCCAACGGACCTTTTGTGCACGCCCCCGGGAGGAACAAATAAGGCGAGGGAACCGCAGGAGACGTGTGGGTTGCAGAGATACCGGCGCAAGTCAGCAGAAACAAGCAGAGTTCCCTAATAGTGCCCAGTTTGACCACCCGGCCACGTGAGGGTCGCTCGGAGACGTCCCTCCAGTGGGATCGAGGAAACACGACCCAGTAGGCTTCCCTCTAGCAGGGCCGATAAGTTCCAAATCGCAAGCCTCTGCGCCAACTGCCCAATACCGACCGAACCACAGCGCCGGAGTCATCCTGAAACATGAAAGGGAAATGAAATGAGAGGAAATGGGCGAGAGAGGAAATCCGTGATAGAATATACGCTCCAGCATTCGCCTTGTGCCAACCAGGGATAACCATTAAAACCCCATGGCCAGTGTGGGCGGTCACCGGTAATCGAACCCGGGACCTCCCGAATGCGAGCCTCAAACGAGTCATTGCTCGGTAACGCACTATATGAGTACGAACTTTCCGACAAAGGTGGTGAGAATGTTGCCGTGACATCACCCGAGCTATAGCCACCAGTATGCGACCTTGGCACCACACGGGGATTAGCCAAAATATAAAGTAAAGCAAGGTGAATTACGCTTGGTTTGTTGGAAAATTAGATGAGACGTGAATGCATCACAACTCGCACTCTGTATAGCAAGCTTATATCCAATGAATGTACAAAGAACAAAAACTCGCGCAACCAACATTAATGTTGTGCATTTGAGTGTTTTAAGTAGTGTTGGGCACTCCGAATGAAAACTATCGATTTTCGACAGTCGCAAACAACTGCATTATTCGGTAGTTTCCGTCAGCATTCATGTTTCATTCAATTTACACTTGCTTTGCTTCAAAACGATGGTTGTTTTCATTCGGCTTAACCAACCAAAAAGAATGGCGGAATATAAGGCCCTGCCATCTACATTATTGACGCATTTTCCCATGCCAGTAATTTTAATACTATTCATATACATATAATGCTGCATCTGTTGAAAGATTTCCAAACCATTAACCCCTCCCCTCTGAATCTCACAATCTCAACCTTTTTGTGTGTATGGTGTAATCTAAGATAAATATATATTAACCGTTAACCATGCAATCATAGCTATGAAGGCATTAGCAAATAAGATATTACATTAACTTATCTAAATTGTAGGGGGGGTGGAAAATTAAGAATTGGAAATCGCTTAACTTATCGAAGCTAATGACTGCCGTAATGCCATGAGCTTCGGTGCGAATTACGACATTGATACTAATTTGTTTATGAAATTTCGCATTCTTCCCTGGTTAATTACATTTCAAAATAAATGTCAATAAAATTAATATCACTACATAAGTTAGGTAACGAAAGGAAAATAAAACAGTTAAGAAAAATAAACATGGTTAATTAACTTGGGTTATACCAGGGCTGTTCAGAAAGTAACCTCCGTTTTGAAATAAACATGAAACCGGTATACGTACAAAAGTTTTATTATATACATCTAAAAACCACAGCTTTTCTCTATTTTTCTACGTAGTCTCCAAAAGATTCAAGCACTTTTAATACCTTTTCACAGTCTTTGAAATACCCTCTGCATAAAATTCTGCTGCCTGTGAACTAAGACAACCTGTCACGGCATTTTGAAGCTCTTCGTCATTGCCAAAGCGCTGAGCTGCAAGCCACTTTCTCATGTATGGGAACAGATCGCTAGGGGCCAAGTCCGAGCTGTACGGGGGATGGTGAAAAACATCCCATTTGAACTTGGCCAAAAGTTCATTTGTGTTGTTTGCTATGTAAGGGCGAGCGTTGTCATGCAAAAGCAAAACACCAGATGTCAGAAGACCAAGACGCTTGTTTTGGATTGCTCTTCTTAGCCTTTTCACCTTCACACGCACTTCACACTTGGGGGGATTTGTTATTTCGGCGCTCATGTTGTTAGGTTATAACTAGCAAACACGCGACAGTACAACGCTCCACCTTACATACTTAGAAGTGTACTGAGCCACTGCGCACGCTTATGTCGAAATAGCGGTGATATCCCCACTACTTCTCCTGCTATGCATGAACGGAGGTACTTTTCGGACAGCTCTCGTAATGTCATATGGTGAATCTTGCAGGTTAAGGGGACAAGGTAGTCTGAATACATGGAAATTACACCTTAAGTGTGTTAAATTACCACTGCTCGTAAAGTTCTCAATGGTTTTTCAAGTGGTTGTTTCCATTAATAGCTTATGTCCGTAAAAATTATTTCATTCAGCAGAAAAATAAAGTTTATTCTTAAAACCTGTGAATTCATGTACCTTTTTCTCTGATACTACTTGCAATACAGAATCACACTTTTGCATGCTTGTTCTTAGTATAATCAGCTATCTTCTGAACCTCAATTATTTTGTTATGTATATCAGTTCACTATAAATTGAAAAAAAAATGATTTGCAAAGTCAAAAAAGTGAAAATGTGGAAAATTTTCAATGTTGTTGCTTTCTTAATATCACTAATATACATTGTAAAATTATGATTGTGGTTCAGAAAGTTTAACTACGTGTTGTATACATGTACTGAAAATTCCAGCTCTCTATCTCTCATACTTTCTGAGAAAAAGCTGATGGTTCACTATCCCACACCACACGTTTAAACTCCATGGACGCTGACGTTCCACCTGAACGAAGCCAACGGGGATTGTCAACAGACCAATAGTGCATGTTTCTGTGGTTTACCTGGCCATGATTAGTAAGTCTTGCCTCATCACTAAACAAGATACATGATGAATCTGGAGTATCATGTCTGAATGTCCATGTACAAAAGTTAACACGATTCTCAAAATCGTTTCCATGCAGCTCTTGATGGAGAGAGATGTGATAGGGATGGAACCTATGTCGATGGAGAATGCGCAGTACACTTGCCACTTCCACGTGCAATTGTGCGGCAACTAATTTGCGGATCTACTACAACAGCAGCCAAAACATTAATTTCTGCCTCTTCTCCAGTCACTTGTTTGTTTCTGTTACGTTTTCTAGGTGTTACAGTACCACTTTCACATAATTGGTTGAAGAGGTTGATAAATAATTGCCGAGATGGTTGACGTCTATTGGGATACGTTTCTGCATACACCGTACAGGAACGAACTGCATTCTTCCTACACTCTCCATACACCATGAGCATGTCGGCTTTTTCTGTATTAGTAAACCCCATCTTCCACTCACGACTTACTACTTGAACTGTCACAAACTAACTGACTAGAAAGTCGCAATCCAATCAACGAACAGAAAACACAATGCAAACAAACATAACAACATCGTACCTAGCAACCAAGCAGGCTGAATGGGACAAACAATTGTCGGGGTGTAAACTTTTCAAAATACGATTTCTCGTAAACCACTTGCACTAGAATCCTGCAACAAAGACCATTGACATTCTAATTTACCCTACCTTTATTCTGTTGATGTAACTAGGCATTGTTCCATTTAAAAACTGTATGTTTGCTCAAAAAATACACTTTCTCAGTATTATTCAAATCTGTTTATAGGCTAGAGACGAGCATCAGTTGCGGTCTCTCCGCTTTGCGGTGAGGTCGTGTTGTGTGGGAACTGTGTCCCGGCTTTCACCTGGTTCTTACCATCAGGTTTTCTTGTTTGTTAACATGAGTGTGTTTGTGGAAAGGCAGAATATTGTCAAAATTAGTTTTGAACGTAATGCACCGAAGGCCTTAGCTTACGAAATTCATGATTGGATTTACGACACTTTAAAGCTTCCTATTGATCAGGTACTTATGATACAGTTGGACAATCTTACCAGATGTTTTATATCGAAGTTCAGTGTGCATCGTTACTAGAAGACATTCTTGAGCGTACCCGTGGAGAAGCACCGTTTGTCTTTTCTACTGGTGAACGTGGCACCGTCAAATTGGAACACGCAGGTGTTGGATATCGGGTAGTGAAATTGTATCATTTACCATTGGAGGTGTCCAATGCTGTGGTTATTGATATTCTCAAATCCTATGAGAACATCTCTTCTAGCTTCATCTACTGAACATGGTCTGCGTCCTATCGTTATCCAACGAGTTCTGTGTGCGCTCTGTACGCATTTTACTTACCAAGCATATACCTAGTTTTGTGTACATCTCCGGACACCGGGTTCTGGTGGTTTATTCTGGTCAGCCTCCCACGTGCGCCTACCTGGTCATTTCAAGAGTGATTGTCCGCGGCAACAGGTATTGTGCAAACCCCTAGGGAGGTTGAGCAGTCGGCTTGGACTGTCTTAAATTCCGAGCGGGAATTTCCTGTGCTACGACATTCTAGTCCAAGGGTGGCGAAAACGACTTCCTTCCGCGAGTCACCAAATATGCAACACGCACTGCATCATTCACAGCACGTGAAAAACAAAGGGACGGTTGCAGAGAGGGAACGGTGCCTGCGAGGCACTCGCGAAGCACTTTTTCGCCACCTCTGTTCTAGTCTATCGCCCGGTTCCTCCCCCACGGCGGGGTCTTCTCGTGGTCCGGATATTGGCGCGACAGATACTTTGTTGGAAGTGCCACCACTGTGCCCGCCTGATTTGGGACACTCGTCCACGTCCTCTGATGTTACTGTTCTTACACCGGAGTGTCCACCTTCTGCACATGTTAGTAACCGTAAAAGTGCGTCTTCCTTTGAGAAAATGATTGACTCGAGTGCGAGTGAGAAGGTTTCCCAGTGTCATGCCAAAGCGGTGCCTCTCTCGGAAGCTTACGATGGTCTAAGTGATGAACAGACACTTTCAGCAGAGGAACCCCATTTGAATGCGCTTAGTGTCAGTGACAGTGAGGAACATTCGCCACTCACGCTAGCGACTAGTAAGCGTCGCAAGGTCTCGGTCGTCGTAGTACACAACGCAAGGTGCAGCGAGTTGAGGACATCGTCTGTGAGCTTTCTGTTCCACCCAGTCAGCAGCCGCCTTCTGGAAACATAAGTGTTTTGGTTGATCTACTTCCGCGTGAGGCTCTATCTACAGAGCACGTTACTTCAGTTTCCGCTGCTTCTTCCAGCAGCTGGAATGATGCTATGGCCTCCAAACCGCCGGATGCCCGAAATTCGCCATCATCTGAGGTACCTTCTGGCAGTGATGTCTACGACCTCCACAGAGGGTCCGTCGCTATGTCTGTGACTTAGTGGCGCTTAAGTTACCATGCATTAGTTATTTTGTTGACTTTTCTATTTACCCAGTTTTTTGGATGCTACCTTCTCTTCTTCTGTGACCCTTGATACTGTTTAATTTCCTTTTATGCTTCAAACATTTTCAATAGCTACTGTTAACTTTCATGGTAGTACTTCTATTCTAAAACTTCCGTCCTTAAAATTGTTTCTTAATTGCCACGATATTGATATTTTATTTTTACAGGAGGTCAAAACCTCGGAATTTTCTGTGATCTCTAACTATTCGTCTTACGTGAATATTGGCACTGAGCCGCTCGGGTCTGCGATTCTAACGAAAGCCAGTATTGCTCTTGAATCGGTTGAAAAACTTCCATCGGGGCGCGGAATAAGTGGTAGTTTTCAAGGCCATCTGTTTGTTAATATATATGCCCCAGCGTGTAGTGCTAAGCGCCGTGAACGGAATGTCTTTTTTCAGACGAAAGTGCCCTATTTGTTACGTAACCTTCCGGAGCGATATATTTTTGGTGGTGATTTTAACTGTGTGTTAAATGCGGGTGATTGTACAGGTGTTTACCAACCTAGCGCGCCGTTAAATGTGTTGACGTCACAACTAAGAATGGTTGATGTATGGATCCTGTTACGTTTCTGTCCAGTTTACTTATTTTTCTAGTAATTCTGCAGCTAGACTTGATAGACTATATGTAACCACTGGATTGACATCTAGTGTTCAGAGTGTAACTACGGTGTTAGTTCCGTTTAGTGATCACGCGGCTGTAATTTTGCACCTTAAATTGGATGTTGCGTATTTCCCAATGGGGCGATATTTTTGGAAGCTGAACGTGGCTGTTTTATCTGCCCCGGATTTATGCAGGACTTTGCCCAGGCTTGGCGTTCTTGGCAGTCCCAGAAACGTAAATATGCGATCTAGCTGACTGGTGGGACCATTTCATAAAACATAAAATTAAAGCCTTTTGTAAAACTTACGCCTGGGCTGCGCATCAGTATGAGGAATGCCTTTTAAATTTTTATTATTGCTGTGTTTCGGATATTCAGGAGAATTATCACCCCTCGCCGTTTTTACGAAGTAAATTGAGTTACTACAAGGTCAAAATCACTACTATTTATAAAAGTCGCATGGAAGGTGTTAGGATTTGCAGCAGAGCACAGCAACAACTTTCAAATGAAAATACGAATCTGTTTCATTTGATGCACGATTTTAAACGCCTCAGAGCTCGGATGATTTTAAGTGTTCGCGATTCCAATGGAAACTCAGTTACACAGAGACAGGGTACCTTGCGGTGTTTTCGTTTGTTCTACACGCAACTTTTTGCTGCTCAACCGAGGCCGACTCCCTCCCTTGCCGCTTTTCCCCCTCCTGCAGGATTGCTCGCTTCTAAGGAGGCACATGAAGAACTGGTGCTCCCTATTCGTAAGACAGAAGTTTATGCAGCCCTCTTACAAGGAAAATGTTCCAAAACTCCAGGGTTTACGGCATTCCCCAAGAGTTTTATGTGGCCGTTTGGGACATCGTCGGCGATGACTTTGTAACTGTTTTGAATGTTATCCTGGAACGTAAGCGTTTATGCGATTCACACAAGCAGGGAGCGATAACGCTTATTCCCAAGTGAGTCGATTCGTCCGATGTCGCTAACTATAGGCCCATTAGTTTACTGACCTATGACTATAAACTTCTGGCGTGGGTGCTTATTAACAGATTACGACCTCTTCTGCCAGATATCCTGCACCCCGCACAGAAATGTGGAGTATCTGGTCGGACTATTTTTTATGTGCTTTGTACGTTGCGTGACAGTGTCGCTCTATGCCAGCATACTCGGCAACGGGCCATTTTAGCTTCCTTAGATTTTCATCGCGCGTTTGACAGTGTGTCACATGCTTATTTATTTGAGGTACTGCGACGGCATGGGTTTTCTGATGTGTTTGTGCAGTATAGAATTGCTCCATGCAGATATATCCGCTGTGTTACAAATAAACGGGTATCTTTCTGCACCTATACCTGTTCGACGGTCAGTTCGTCAGGGTTGCCCGGCATCCATGGTTCTGTTTGCGTTGGCCTTGAACCCCTTACTTTACCAGTTGGATCAACACATTGCCGGGATTTCGTTTCAGGGATACCGATTTTTTACCTTAGCCTATGCCGACGATGTCAGTGTATTCTTGACAACGGACCGGGATGTGACTAAGATGCATGATATTCTGCACAATTTTGGGGCACTTTTTGGTCTTATTGTCAGTACGAGGAAGTCGAAAGTTTTACCTCTTGGATATACTGGGAGACGCCGCCGAATATTCCTTTATTGCGCACAGTGCAGAATCTCAAAATTTTGGGTATTCACTTTTGCTCGTCGCTACGTGAAATGCGGACCTTGAATTGGCCCCCGCTAATAAATCGTATTCGCTTTACTGCTAGGGAGCTGTATCACAGGGATTTGTGCCTGCACCAACGTGTGTGGGTTTTACATTTATATGTGTTGTCTCACTTGTGGTGTTGGTGTTGCCGTTAATTTGTGCGAGACAGCTCACTAGTGTCAATTTGTGGTATGTGTGGCATGGGGGTATTTTTATAGTTCCCCTTTCTACGTTATGTCGCCACCCTATGTACGGTGGCCTTGGGCTACGCAATGTACAGCTAAATGTGTAGCTCTGATTCTCAGCAGGAGTTACAAACTGCAGGAGGCAGACGATGCCCTTACCTCAAATGGTTGTGTTACTGGTCTAGTAAGCTTGACATCCGACCCCTACCGGATCTGCGTAAACTTGCGCCGCACGATATTTATTTGATGACTTATGTACAAGAATGGTGTTATCTGGCCACTCACTATGCCCAAGGAACTGGTCCAACTTCCAAATCATTGTATAAGCGTTTATGCCATTCACTGCGGCCGCCGGAGATACGCGTTTGCCAAATCGCACCACGGGGTATTTGTTGGGTCCAAGTGTGGAGAAATATAAATTCGTCTTCGCTCCCTGTAGTGGTGCGTTTCAATTAGTTTAATGTAGCCCATGATTTGTTACCTACAAAGGAACGCCTTCATCGTATAGGTATGTCAGACCTAGATGCTGCATTTATTGTTTATAGAAGGTTACCGTGCTCCATCATTTGTTTTCTTGCACTATCATGATTCCGATACGTGCCAAACTATTGGCTATTCTTGCTGAGATTGACCCTCAAGTTCGCACTTGGTTTCGACCATATCATTTACTGTGGCCAGATTTTCGTGTTTCGTTGGCTGGTAAGCACTTTGCCATACTCTGGACTGTAGCTAATATTGTTCATTACGCTGTTACGAGCTACGGCCATCTCCATTTACACACCTATGTTGAGTATCTCCGACAGTTTTCTTGCCCATGGGAAACAAGGTGTGGGATTCACCCCATTCCTATCGTTTCGGCTGTAGACTACGCAGGTGTATATCTGATGTACACCACTAAACTCATATAGAAGTCGAACCAAAGCAAGGAGGCACAAAAGGGAAACTAAACACGCTTCCTTACCTAATCAATATTAGTGGTACTACTATCTTATGTTACTGCACGCTTCTGTTTAAGAAAACATTTGCCTGTGTATATCCAGTGTTAAACTAAACCAGAAAATGTAAATATCATAAATGACTAATAAAAAAATAAATAAAAAAGAAAGCCAACGGGGATTGTCAACAGACCAATAGTGCATGTTTCTGCGGTTTACCTGGCCATGATTAGTAAGTCTTGCCTCATCACTAAACAAGATACATGATGAATCTGGAGTATCATGTCTTAATGTCCATGTACAAAAGTTAACACGATTCTCAAAATCGTTTCTATGCAGCTCTTGATGGAGAGAGATGTGATAGGGATGGAACCTATGTCGATTGAGAATGCGCAGTACACTTGCCACTTCCAGGTGCGATTGTGCGGGAATTAATTTGCGGATCTACTGCAACGGCAACCAAAACATTAATTTCTGCCTCTTCTCCAGTCACTTGTTTGTTTCTGTTACGTTTTCTAGGTGTTACAGTACCACTTTCACATAATTGGTTGAAGAGGTTGATAAATAATTGCCGAGATGGTTGACGTCTATTGGGATACGTTTCTGCATACACCGTACGGGAACGAACTGCATTCGTCCTACACTCTCCATACACCATGAGCATGTCGGCTTTTTCCGTATTAGTAAACCCCATTTTCCACTCACGACTTACTGCTTGAACTGTCACAAACTGACTAGAAAGTCGCAATCCAATCAATTAACAGAAAACACAATGCAAACAACACCGCACCTAGCAACCAAGCAGGTTGAATGAAACAAACAATTGTCGGGGTGGAAACTTTTCAAAATACGATTTCTCGTAAACCACTTGCACTAGAATCCTGCAACAAAGACCATTGACATTCTAATTTACCCTACCTCTATTCTGTTGATGTAACTAGGCATTGTTCCATTTGAAAAATTGTATGTTTGCTCAAAAAGATACACTTTCTCAGTATTATTAAAATCTGTTTATAGGCTAAATATACGAGCCCCTGACTACCAATCAATGCTATGAAAACTGCACTGCAATAGCACTTTCCATTTCCGAAGTATTTGCGGTGCAAGGTTTAGGTGATTCACCCTGTATATGTATATATTAGTGCCTTCATTCTCAATCTAGTGTTAAGGTGTGCATCTATAGCTACTCACAGCTTAATTTAAATTAATAATTTAAGATCTACGTCATTTCCGTATAGTTGCAACAAATATAGATATCCTATATGATATACACGAGCATATACATATTAGGAAATAATATAGAATTCTTATGGTAAGATTAAAAATGTTAAATACAACTGCACAAATACGGAGTACTATATTCTTGGATCTCTAGAGTTATTGCAAATATGCATAACAACCAGATCACAATCGTTCATAACTACACATATAATGAAACTGTAACTTTATCTGTTAATTTTCAATTTTGGACGAATAATTGATACTAAAGCGTAATGGACTATACCGAAGCCAAAAATTGTGCTTTTAAAGCATTTTGCACCAGTGTGTGTGTGTTGGGTTGTTACCTTTGCAGCAAGAATAGATCAACCGATAGTTAGGAAAAGTTGATTAACGTAACATACCTTAGGTTCCACTTTATGTTACTTCAAAGGGGAGATATTTTTACGGGGAGAAAAGTAAAAGATTCAAATATATCGCTTATTATTAGAAAAGTTTTGATAAATGTTACATAACGAACGTTTACAAGCATAATGTTTATGATAAATTTTATGTACAAAGTTTCGACACAGTGAGGTATATAAAAAGTATATTAATTTTCTATTACTATAATTCGTGTAAGTAAACAGGTCATCACGAGAAACAGTAGTTTCGATTGCATTGCAATCATAAGGAAGAGGCACACGTTTGTGTATTCTTAAACCTTTTACGCACGCTTCAATTCCTATTAATACTCCAAACAAAAAGCTTTAACCGAGCGGGGTGGCTCAGGCGGTAACGTCTATGTCTCGCATTCGGGAGGTGCCGGGTTCAAATCACATGGGTCGGCCAATCTGACTGAGGTTTTTTCCCGGTTCCCTTCAGTCGCCAAGGAGATACCGGATTGAATATTTAATACCACGGCCCAAAGTTCCACCTTAACTCTAAAAAAATCTGATGCGTTACACTCATATGACTTTCTTTACTCTTGTTCAATCTATTTTTACAAACGCTTATTCTCCATCTACTTCATGTTAATCGTGATAAACATTTGCAGAAACAGATCTTTTGCTAATCTTCTTGTAGGTGCAAGAGGAATATGGTAGACTGAAGCTATAGTCAAATCTTTTAAGAGCTGATTGCTATGTGGAGCAATGTCCAAGACATTAAAAAAAACGAATAACGAATTCCCATTTGAGAAAAAGTATAAGTATTGGAAAATTCAAACAAATAACGAGGAATATCTCGGAAATGGTTCATTTCACAAAAAATTATATATGACATAAATTGTGTTTTAACGAGATCTCCATTTTTTGCATAGAAACATTTTGTCTATCTCTTACGGTTTACCAGTTATGCAAAAGTCATTCAGAAAGAAGAGCACTTTTGGGGACATTACCAGAAAATTCAAGATATAAATTTTATTTTTCATGAAAATATCTTAAATATATGATATTTTAATCAAAAACGTTAAACCCATTTTTGAGAAAATCAAAATTTTCCAAAAATGTTCCATGTAAAGGGTAGTCTGGGGTGGGGGATTTTCTTGAAAATCTTCGTGTCGCATCTTTGACATAAGAGCTCAAAACATGTATTTCCGGTGAAAACAGGTAGACTGGACGGTCCCTAATGCCATCTGCTCGGCACGTGTAGATACGAGGTACAGTTGCCATACACATGCCCCTGCGGACGCGTGACGAAGCAAGATGGTATGTATAGGGATGAGGCCTAGAAGGCTGTCTGCCACTCACTGATCCACGAGGTATCTCTCAACACACCCATCGCGATATGACCACGTAGTTAAGGCGACATAAAATAGGCGTACTCCGTAGTGTAGTGGTTACCATGCTGGCCTCTAGTTTTCAAGGCTGTGGGTTCAAACCCGGCGGAGGGCGATGTATATTTTCGGACGTAAAAATCTTTAGCATGGCTTCCTTCGAGAGGGAAGTAAAGCCGGTGGTCCCGTGTTAGATTTACGGCACGTAAAAGAACCTCAAGGGGTGATAAAGAGGTCCCTGAGCAAAATTACCTGTCATAAATAAAACTCAATTTAATTTTTAATTTGACGTAAAATAAATACAGGGGAAAAAAGTTTTATTAGCGGTTTTCAAAACCTAAGTGTACCTTGCACAGAGAAAGGGAGATAGAAAATTTCGAAGCGGGAGAGGATGAGAGATTGGAAGGTAAGAGCGGAGAAAGAGTTAGTGGCAGAGTTACAGGAAAGACGAGGAGAAAGTGGGAGAGAAGGACGGATGGAATGACAATGAAGAAGACGGAGAAAACGAAGTGAACGAGTTAACGACACAATAGAATCTCGGTATTTAATGCAATAACGCTAGCAGAGCTGTGGATTCTGCTAATAGGATAATAAAGTACAAAAAGCCACAATGTGTGAAATCAAGTTAAACCACAGCATTTTTTTTCTTTTAAAGGAAAAGCACTTCTTCAAGTAGATAAAGCTTTGTAAGTGTGGCATCTACAAATTCAGTCGGTCTGTTGCAGCGCGAGACCGACGGCGAAGGAGTGTCTGCACCATGAGTGGCTCAGCAAGAAGCTCACTCGCACCACCAACAGCACGCCAACCGTACCACCAACGCCAGCACAGCCACCCTCACGGTCCAGTCCACAGCAGAACTTGCGCAAATATCTGTCCAAGTCGCGAGAGGCTTTGTTTGAGCGGGTCGTAATGCATCACAATAAGAATAGCAGTAGCAGCAATCTGAGGAAAACCACGCTGCTCTCACAGTACCACAAGACACGGCGCCTCTGTGAGAGTCAGATGTCTCTCGTCTCTAAGTCCAGGGAGAGGCTGCATGATCAACACCAGGTATGTGCAATTTGTTCCATAAGTTGTCAAATCCTGAGTTTCCTTATATTTCGTTCATATAATACAGATCAGTCATCCGTCTTACTTTCTCTACTACTTACCTGTGGTAGAGGAAGCATTGCCTCCGTTTTAAAATACCTACCGGAAACACACGTTCTGAGGCTCATTGGACCCAACTAAAAGCATTAAAAAAATATCCGCGTGCATGTGTTTGTGCGAAGGACTCAAATTTGGATAACTACCAAACTAAGTTCAGCATGTCCCAAAGATGCGACACGAAGATTTTCCAGAAAATCTTCCCAGCACAGACTACTCTGTACGAGGAAAATGTTTGATTGTTTTTTATTTTCTCAACGATTGTCAACAGTTTTTATTAAAATACCATATATTTAAGATATTTACCTTAATAAAATGTATATCTTGAATTTTCTGAGAATAGCCTGAGAACTCTGCTTCAATAAGAAGGAATTTTGTATAATTTGGCATTTGCCATTTCTGATACATTCGTTAATACTGGTTTGAATTTTTCAAAACTTTGTCATTTTTTAAAAATTGTTGCTGCTATTCAGTTGCATCTCACAATGTCATGGGAATAGTATGGAATTTGAAGGCCAGCATAAAGCAACCCAATTTTAAACATTTGACTTTCGATTTTGTTTCCCCTATCCCCTTTGTATCTACAACGAAATGTGCAATGAAACTATCAAAGTTTATCTCAATTTTTATGAAATAGATAGAAAAATAAACTTTCATAAGAATAGTTTGTAGAAGCTATATGAAAATAAATGATACTGCATAGAGAAATTCATGTGAATGTATCACAGATAATGTTTTTTTTTCTTTTTACTGTTGCTTTAGCGATATTCCTTCAGTGCCTATGATGATAATGAAACAATTTCTGCAAACATTTATTGTGCGTTTCATTGCAAGTAGAAGTGGGATGAAGTAGGCTGAAGCGATTTCAAATATTTTAAAAATGGATTGCAGTATGATGAATTTAAAATTCCATGTTTCCTGTAAATAAATACCGATTTAGCACTTCAAAAACAATGAAAATTCCAAACAATAACAAAAAATCTCAGAATATGGAATTAATTGTTCTTTCACACAAGTCGTGTGTTGGACAGGGTTGGAAAGATAGAATCAGATGACTGAAAAATTCAATGCCATAGCCGGGAGATCCGTGGTTCAAATCCCTGCTATGGCATTGAATTTTTCAGTCATCTGATTCTACCTTTCCAACCCTGTCCAACACACGGCTTGTGTGAAAGAACAATTAATTCCATTAATTGACCTAATAGTGGTTGCAACTATAAAGCCCGGGACTTAAAAATACTTACAATGAATATAAGCCGCCATTGGGGTATGACTTCTCAATACAATTTGAGATCTCCTTGTGGTTTACAGGAAAAAAATGCGAATCAGTTGGAGAATTTAATGTCGTGTGTTGGCATGTTGACAAGGTAGCTCAGTGGTTAGAGCAACCGGACGAAACCGGGAGATCCGTGCAAATCCCGGCTATGGTATTGAATTTTTCAGTCATCTGATTCTACCGTTATAATCTCAGAATAGTTAATATCGCAAAAAAAATTGATATAAATTTTGTGTTTTAATTAAATCCACATTTTTGTGTAGTAAGTTTTTATCTACTTCTGATTTCCAGTTAAACAAAACTGTGCAAAATTCATTCAGAATGAAGAAGTTTGTACAGGCTATTAGCAGAGAATTTCAATATATACTTATTGTTTCTTGCAAACACCTTATGGTATTTTAATAAAACTTGTCACAGCTATTTTTGAGAAATAAAAAAATGAAATATTTTCCATGAAAAGGGTAGTTTTGTGTGTGGGGGTGTCTCTTGAAAATTGTGTCGATCCATGGAAGATGCTGAATTTAAATAGAAGCTGAACTCAGTATTTAACCAAGTTTTCGTTTTTCAGTTATACTGTTCAGACTCAAGGACGGACAGACGCACACGCAGAACATTTTCTAAAAATGAATTCTTTTATTCAGGGTACCTCAAAACATGTATTGCCTGTGAAATTTCTGTATCTAATTTTTGGGTACAACACAATACTTCCACTATTTAGGTACGTAGTAAAACAATAAACAGAAGTTGATGTAATGATGTCAGGGAGTCATATGTGAGAATAGTATGATAAAGTAAAGATTGTAATCACAGAGATCGTAAAATAATCAAGTTTTTAACCATCCCAAGAATGAACACTTATCACTATGGTGGAACGTACAAGTGAATTATGAAAACGATTAATGAAGAATATGCTCAATTTCATTTAATTTTCATTCTCGATTAGTTTCACCTGCAAAGTTTCTTCCCTACCCTCACCCCTCAAATGTGACTCATTCTTATATATGAGCAGACCTTAGTCGAGGGTTCCACACAAAGTTCGGAGCACATGAACGACTGTGGTATGTAGTTCGAGAGGAATGGGAGATGGAGTGAGCAGTTAGCCCTTGTCTCAACAATATAAACATCCGGTTGCATCGTTGTCCTCTGGTGTAGTATTTTACATGCTAACCTCTAGTTCCCTAGGTCGGGGGTTCAAACCCAGCGGAGGGGGATGGTTTTTTTCAGGTGTAAAAATCCTTAGCATGGGAAGGGAAGGGAAGTAAAGCCGGTGGTCCCGTGTAGTAGATTTACGGCACGTAAAAGAACCTCAAGCCTGATAAAGAGGCCTCTGAGCAAAATTACCGGTCTTTCACGCCCAATATAGAATAGGGCACTAAGGACCACAGCAGTTAAAGAGCGTCCATAAATAAAACTCAATTTAATTTAATCCAGATACAGTAGGACACAAAAGAAATGTTCACATTTTGCAGTGCATGTTTAATGCAGCAAATAATTACCTAACATAACATGTTTGAATTTATGTTATGTGCACCTGTTTTAACATTCAGGAATAACCATTTTCCATGTGTGAAAAAAGTATAAATAATATACATATCACAAAACTATTTCTTCACAAATTCATTGCACCATTCACATAAATACATCTTCTACTTCGTCTTCCTCTTCCTTCTACTTCATCTTCTTCTTCTTCTTCTTCTTCTTCTTCTTCTTCACGGATTACCTTTTTCTTTGTAGGACTTACACCCCCAAAGATTTACAAGCAAATGCCTTGGGTCAGTAGCCTGTCAAGGAGCAAGAAAACTCTGGATCATAGCATATCCAGGATGGGTGATCAGCCCTATACCTGGTATGGCGGTAAAGAAGGAAATGAAATAAAGTGATGAAAGGAATGATAGGAAAATTTGTGGATCAAATGATCCAATACAGCATTTGCCTAGCAACCAAGGAAAATTGAGAAGAAACCTTCGGTCAGATTGGTCCCTAAAACCTCCAGATTCACGCCACAAATATTACCACCTACATCCCGCTTGGTCACATAAATATTTCAAATAAATAAATTACTAAAATAAATATTTCAAATCAATACAATGCACTCCTTTACAAGTCATTGCAAGGTATATTCGCAATGCATCAAATGAAAAAGATTTCCTATTTTCACTTAGCATGAATCTGTATCTACAAAAACTTTGTTCTACATGATGTGATGTAGAACAAAGCATAGCTGAGGGAAGAATGGGATACCTATCACATGAATAAACATTCCTGGATTTATATTCATTGTTGAAACCCAATGAAATGTTCTGCAAAGCCAAAGTTCTCTCCAGGACATTTTTGAATTTGACTTTCACCCTTGCGGTAACAGATTTTGATTCATTCAGTTTTTGAAGTAGTTCAAATACAAACCAAAAAGCACTGAGCATTTCTATATCTGAGTCTGCAGATGAAATATGATAAATCTTCAAAATATCTTTTAATGAATAGGAAAGACTCCATTAATCTTGAGTTCATAAGGGAACCTCATGAACCCTAGCCAAGAGCAGTATGAATGACTGCAGTGACCTATGCTACACTACAACCTGCATGTTTGAAGTGCTACCTCACCCATGGGTCAGAGCATCAATATAACCCCTATGTTCCCAACTTTAGTCTGCTGTCTCCGTGACCCAAAATTAAGGTCTGGATATGAGTTATGAGCTTTCTTTTAGTACTCCAAAAAGATAAAAGCTATTGTTTATTACTACTATTAAAATATAGCACAAAAATTACATCAGAATTGATAGAAAACTGATTACTGCATTTCTTTTACAACTTTCATTAATGAAGATGCTGCATTTTGAGACATACAGGATCATCTGAAAATGTCCAACCCTCACTTACCCTCCATCATCTTGGAATAAGAGCGGTAAAGATTCTTTATAAAGCAGACTCTGCAAGGTCATTCATCTGCCACTTCTACTCTAGATGTTACCAACAAAATAAATTTTCTAAGCTCTCCCAAATAATGATAGCATAGTTTTCAGCATCTCCAGAAAGACATTTTTTTAGAGTTTACTTCAGCCATCTTGATCTGATTTATGCTTATAGTTGATGATGTCACCTTCATTCAGTCGCTCCCGGGAGAAACTCTACGGCTTGAGGAGTTTATCCAAGTCCCATGAGGTATTGGACTTGTGTCGTGGTGTGGCTTCAGGTAACCAAAGCACCAACGGTGATGGTCTTGGTGGAATACTGCGTACTCTGACCCGAGCTACAACGGCTGATCTCAGCATGATCCCACAGGTACATCAACATTTATCTATTTTTTCCCAGATTCAAATTAAATGAATGTAATGTTAATATGTTTTTTTTTTGTTAATAAAGAAATGCTAACAATTGGGGTTGGATTTGTAATCCTAGGACACTTATGGCAAGCACAAATGCCACCAGAATGCTTATAAGCATGAAAGTTCAAGCCAAATGGGTTGAGATACTAGAAAAGCAACACATGTTGGTGACCACATGGCTATGTTCATGACGCTATTACCTTCCAAATGTTTTAATTTAAAAAGGCCATTCATAGGACAACTAAATAAAGCATTAAAGCTTTTTCTTTCTTTTTTTTAAATAACTTATATAATGCCAGCTAATTTCATGAGTCTTACAGCAACAAGAAGTTGTATATTTACATGTGCTATAATGTTAAATGCTAACAAATCAAAATAAGTTTACAATGTAATGGAGTAGTAACATGTTATACACTAATTCAAACAAACAGCCATGCATTAACAAATTATGTTCAATGCATTTAAGCAGCTCTGTTTCAGTAGTGGTGGTTTCAGTGAGGTGGTAGTAGTAGTAGTAGTAGTAGTAGTAGTAGTAGTAGTAGTAGTAGTAGTAGTAGTAGTAGTAGTAGTAGTAGTGGTAGTGGTAGTGGTAGGGTAGTAATGATAATTATCATCATCATCATAAATAACAACACTAATGATGATAATAATAAAATAACATCTGTTAGAGCAATGAGTAAAATTGTAATCTCAGGCATTGATGCAAATTCTATGAGCTTACATAATTTAAAATAAGGTCTTGTTTTTAAATATTTATTTAAGTATACCTATTATTTAAGTAACCCAACTGATAATTACTCACAACATTGATCCATATCAAATAGAGGTTCTTTAAAATGAATTGAAACTATTACACCATTACTGGTGTTATTTAAATAATTTGGAGCAATGCTTAGTCCATCTTACTTTTCTTAAGTTTGTGATTCTTTTGCAAACACATGTCTTTCTTAGGAAGTTTTAGCAGACAGTGGAAACAATTTGCCTACTGCTTAGTAACCAAACAAACGTTATTGACATGTTGCTAACATGTTGCTAAGAGTATATGAATTCTTTACATGGAATAATTTTTATAAGAATTTACACAGAATCTCTTTCAATGGAATAAACAAATACACAAAATTAAGCAAATTAAGTACAAACAACAAAACAAGAACACTAATTACATAAATGTATAATAAATAGTTTATAAATAGGCTATGAAAGTAACGATAATGTTTGTCTAAGCAAATTTTCATTGGGTTTGTTAGTATTGTGACCAGCTTCACTGAGGTTGTTTAACCCTTTCACTGCTACATATCTCACCAATGACCGCGTGGTACTCAATCCTTGTTTGCTCTATTGAATGCTCCCACACAATGTAAGACAGCAGATTTGTATTTCTTGTCTTGTATACATCTGATGATAACTTTGTTAGCTCTGCTGAATGTTGAGAATGTGGATATGACTCCTTTTCGCTTTCTGTGAATTCAAGAAAGGACAGATAAGATGTGTGTTGCATGGCATTATAAGTTTTAAAGACATCTTTAAAATCTTTCATCAGCTAGTATGAAAGATTTGTTGATGAAATACTTCCACTGAAATGGAGGTGGCACCTAAATTGTTGATAATATAACTGTAAAACTGGCATGCATTTGAATTCCACTAGACAGAAAGTTATATAATTTCTATTTATCAGAAAAAAAACTATATTAAACTTTCCAGAAACATTAATAAAATAGAAAACCAGATTTCTGTGGTATAGGTGCAAATTAATGTGCCAGTGACATCAGAATAAGTAGCTATAAATTATTATATAATTTATAGCTTCTCATTTATTGCTTATAAGGAACTTTCTAAATACAGGTATTGATATTGTGATCATAGAGTTGAAAGAACCTCTGAAATTTTACTGGCAAATCTGGAAACTGAAGTTTGATGTGCAACATTAGCCTCTTCTATGACAAGCTTAAACCTTTTAAAGTTAACTTTTTACACTCATAAATTAGTGTCAAACTATGAAAAGTGTGCTCAAGCAGCTTCCTAGTAATCATCTGGATAAAGAATAATTACATTAATATATGAAAAGGAAGCTAGAAACAGTGATGTATTTTTGAATTTACTTAAGGTGAGTCAGAATTAGTTAAACTAACATCACTTTTAAGTTTACTCACAGCATGTTTTAGGAAACAGTTCCCATCCTCAGAAGGTTTCCGACTGACCTGTGTTGATGTTTCTGTTGTGTTGATTGTCTATTGTGATGGTGAAACCATGTGTCTAATTCTGTTGCATATTTGGCCGGTTTGATTAGTGTGATGTTTGGTTTGATGTTGTGGTTGATCGTTCAGAAATGGTTTGGGACTGCAGATTTGTCCATTTGCTTGTATTTTATGCATCTCATATGTTCTTTTAGCCTAGTTTCCAGGTTTCTTTTTGTCTTGCCTATATATATATATATATATACTAATCAAAACATACACCTATATACTAATTTCATGCATTGGATATATCAAGACACCTAAACCAAACAGAAAAAATGTAAAATCCAGTAGTGAATTCAAGCCGGAATTTCAGACTAATAAGCATTATACTGATTGTATAATGAGATCATAAAGTTTCAGATGCTAAGATGTGTTGTTTCTATCTGTGAAGTATTCACCTGCATTATTGACTTTGTGAGATTTACAGTCATCCAGTTTTCAAAATCATTGTTAAACAAAGCATGTTATCCTTAAGATGTTGCATTTTTTCAATGTAGGATTTCAAATGGAAAGGTTTTGTCATGTTGTTTTCTAGGTAAACACATTGTTAAGCGAGTTAATGCCACAAAGAGGTACCTTTAAGTTAAAGAAGCATTTATGAATGCCTTAACTATAACAATGTTATGCATAACTCTAAGTATGAGTTAACCAGACTTGTCAGTGTGCCACACGGATCTGTACTCGGACCATCACTCATACATTAATGACCTTGCAATATCTTCAGAATATAAAATAATTTCATATGAAAATGATATATCAATGATATTTGCAAATAAGAATATATGTAGCGTACAGAATTTAATAATAACAAAAATTCAAGATACCTGTCATTATTTAAAACAAAATCAATCATGCTCCAACATTAAATAACAGGTCTAATAATGAACTGTAAATGTAATATACATGATGACACTATTGAGCAGTTAGAGAACATAAAATTTCTGGCAATAATGATTATTATTGACAAAAACATGACATTCAAATACCATATTGAACACATGTGCAAAAAAAAATAAGTACAATTCAATATTTATTGAGAAATATAAAAAAATACCTAAACATAAATCACCTAGAGCTAGTTCACTATGGACTAATACATACCCATCTGCAGTATGGAAGGAATTGAGATCTGGGGCAACACATGTATGACCAATATGAACAGAGTATTAATCCTACAGAAACAGCATCTAAGATATAATGCAAATAATAGGGAGTCTTGTAGAAATATCTTTGTAAAAGCTAACTATTGACTGTTGTATCATTGTATGTAGATAAAGTGATAATGTTTGTAGTAGGTAAGGAATATATGGTACAGATACAAGATAGCCATAAGTATAACACCAGTATTCAAATAACTTCTATAGAGGTAACATAAACAAAACAGCCACAGAAAAGGATCCCCTTAAAATGGGCAAAATACTCTAAAATAAACTGCCAACCACATGAAAAAATTTAAAAGGTAATATTTTCCAAAGACAACTAAGAACATTCTTAATAGAAAAGCTTATAGATTGGATGAGTTGTAAACATTTTGCAAATAGGTATTTATAACATAGATGATGGTTGAAACTTGTACAAGTTTATAAGCGATTAAATGAATAAATAAATAAAAAGAAGGTGCTAGGGCAAAACACCACAAAGATCTTAATCTGTTGTTTTCTTCCACAGCTTCTCCGAGCTCGTCTTGCTGGCCATGACTCATCAACGACCTCGATCTCATCCACCACCAGCAGCAATGGAGGTGCTGACATGGATATGGCATATTCCATTCCATCTTCTTTCCCAAAGGCAATTCCTTCACCATTGTATACCTCATCCTCCACACCAAATAGCCCAGCTGCTGTCAGATCTCCAATGACAAACTCCACCATCCATGAAATGTTTGAAAATGCAAAAGAATTGCCAGCACCACCCCCACCACCTCCGCCTCCGCCACCTCCCCCTCTTCCTTCTTCATCACCAGAACCTCCTCCAACACCAACACCATCAACACCCCAGTTGACACCCATTCCAGCACTTCTTAGCCCCAAGCTCCTCAAGGAAACCATTGATGTGTTCTCTAAGAAGTTTGAAGAGGCTACAATATCTAGACACAGCAACTCTTTGCTGGAGGATGGTGAAACTCCTACTTCATCATCAACAGAGACACTTACAGGTGCAAAATCACCAGATATATTCCCAGAGGAAACCAAACTGGAAGATTCTAAGGCAAATGTTACCAATAAGGACTCTACAGTTGCAGTGACAGAAAGTAGCATAGAAAGTGCTTTAAACAATTCAGAGTGTCAGGAGCAAACTGCAGAAGAAAAACCTAAGGTGTATGAAAATGAACCAGAGAAAGAAGCCAGTGAAAATGAAGAGGAGCCTAGGTAAGAAAACACTGACAGTTGCATGATTATGATTGTAATGTGTCTCTCTTTTCCTTGATACAAATGCTCTTTCAAAATGAGGGGACTAAAATGAAAGAAACTGTTCTCATGCAGCTATGACTAAAAGCTCAAGGGCAACATAACAGGCAAGGAACTCACTTGAACATATCTTAATAAATATGGTACTAAATAAACTCCATAAACAAAAATTTCTTTTTTTAAATTCTTTTTTACATCCACCATTATCATCAGAACTGTACCTATATGGTACTAAGAAAAATATCCCTAAAAACATGCTTTATACTCACTTTTACTTCAGACTATTAAACAAGAAGTGAAAAGTTGCACAAAAGGTCATGTTTTTGGTATAAGAAGTCTTAAAAACAAATTTATCTTCAGTTCCTTACTTTCTGCTCCCTACTCTCAAATTTCCCAGAACTGCAAACCCTGTGAAGGTAATTGTGTGGTGCACATGCAGATGGTTGAATATATATGAACAAAGAATGACTCACTAACAAATATTACAAGTAAATTTGTATATACAAAATTAAGTATATAGCATCCAATTACAAAAGGTTTTGTTCTAATTGTATGTAAAACCAAAACAAAAATAATTCTGTTATTCATGAGATTGATACCATCACCATTTAATTATGAGGTGAACACCTGCAAAGCAGGAATAGTGGAGTTAGGTAACTTAAACTTTGAAGAGCTGTTATTTCTGCATCTAACTGCTGCAGCCACCTAACACAATGATTGACATAGCTGTTATTAGAGTAGAAAAATATACTAAAATAGTTTTATTAGTTAAAAGCAGAGCTAGGACAAATATCATTTGGCTTACAATGTGTGCAATTGAGAGTTTGTATTGACAGTGCAACAAAGGGAAGGGGATATCACAGGTAACCTGGAGCTGTAAACAGTAGTGTCAGACATAGAACAGAACATAAACACAAAGATCAAGGAGAGTAGCTCTACTATACCAATAACACAAGTGAACTACTGACTTACTAGCGTACAGCCCTGGGACTGTGTTTTCAGCACGATGTCACATACACTAGGTAGGGTGGTAGTTACGTTGATTGCTCGCTCAATGGATATTTGTCCTAGCACTATTATAAGTTTGGCTAGTCTGACTGTAAACAGTTGCAACCTAAATGAGCATACATTCCACTTACTCCTCAGTCAGATGCTGGTGCAATACAATAGTTGGTGTACACCTAATTTAATTTTTATGCCCATTTCCCACTTTCTAGTTACAATTATTTCAGTCATGCTAAAAATGATATAAGGGTAGTGTTACCAAATCACTGAATTAGCCAAGTATAACTTGGTTTTAATGTCCTTTTTCAACCAATGCTTACAAATCCAGAAAACGGGATAAATAACCAGTTTCTGTGCTTGTAAAGAACCTGAGTGGGAAAATGTTAAAAATTTTACGAGGAAATTAAATTGAGTTCTATTTAAGGACGCTCTTTAACTGCTATGGTCCTTAGCGTCCCATTCTATATTGGGCGTGAAAAACGGTAATTTTGCTCAGAGGCCTCTATCAGGCTTGGGGTTCTTTTATGTACCGTAAATCTACGACACGGGACCACGGGCTTTTTACGCCCGAAAAAAATCCATCGTCCTCCGCCGGGTTTGAACCCACGACCTCGGGAACTATAGGCTAGCATGGTAACCACTACACCACGGAGGACGACAATTTTACGAGGGGTGATCAGAAACTAAGATAAAAGTTTTACAAGGGGTTATCAGAAACTAAGGTTACAAGGCCGATATTCCTAGAGTTTCGTCCGTTATAGAGAAATTAGTAGTGTGAGGTAATTCTAATACATGTGGTTGGCAATTGTGCAGAATTTCAGTTACCCGTCACCTACAGCGCTAGTTTAGGTAAACACAAATGGTTTGGAAAACTGGTCTCGCGAAGAAATCAGTTTCATTATTCGATTTCTGTGGGCGAAACTTGTAACCACGGCTGAAATTCATCGGCAGCTGGTAGAGGTTTACAGAGAGACTGTAATATCTCGTCAGCCTGTCGCAGAATGGTGTCGAAAGTTTGCGGCCGGTAGAGAAAACGTCACCGTTTCGGTGGCCGAAACAATATGGTATCAACAGGTTTAAACACAGCTAGCGTGGAGGAGCTGATTCAGGACAACAGGAGGATCACGTTACGGCATATGACGGTGGAATTGGGCATGTCGTTCGGAAGCGTCGTCACATTGTTCACGATATATAGGAAAGTTTGTTCCCGATGGGTTCCACAAAATCTGTCCAATCAACACAAGGAGAAGCGCATGGGGCAAGTCTTCAACTTTTGCAATGGTTCTCCACAGAAGGGAACAGTCTTTTTTTCACCGCATTGTCACGGGTGATGAAACATGGATCCACCGCTACAGCCCCAGCAGTAAGTGGCCGTCAATGAGTTGGAACATGCCTCCTCTCTCTAAGACAAAGAAGTTTAAGGTGACGCCATCTGCCGGGATGATGCCACAGTGTTGGGACAGCTCGGGTGTCATATCGTGGAGTTTTTGGAAAGAGGGCAGACAGTGACCGCTGACTGATATTACGAGACCTTGACACGATTGCGCGAAGCAATCAGGAGGAAACGGCCAAGACTTCTCACCGAGGGCGTCGTTGTCGTCCTCCGTGGCGTAGTGTTCACCATACTAGCCTACAGTTCCCGAGGTCGCGGTGGATTTTTTCGGGCCTAAAAATCTGTAGCATGGCTTGCTTCGGAAGGGAAGTAAAGCTGGTGGTCCCGTGTCGTAGATTTACGGCACGTAAAAGAACCTGAAGCCTGAGCAAAATTACCGGTCTTTCACGCCCAATGTAGAATGAGACGCTAAGGACCACAACAGTTATACAGCTCCATAAATAAAACTCCATTTAAAAACCGAGGGCGTCACCTTCCTTCACGACAACGCCCGGCAAAATAACCTAATCTATGTACTATCAGATGGCTGTTTTGGTTGTATGAAATAAAATGTACACGTTTCACTGCAGGCTTTGTAACCTTAGTTTCTGATCACCCCTCATATGTTGTACTTGAGAGAGCAAAATATTATGTGGATGACAGTGCACTCTTTGATGAAATTACCTATCTAAAAACAATTGTTTGTGAACAACTAAGATCAGAAAACAACAACATTTTTAGGAAAGACTGTTTTGGATAGGTGTGTAGCAGTCATTCAGATAGAGATGCAACATAATGTTGAAAATTGTTCAGCTTTTTCTTTTCAGTCCCGGCCACAGCTGTGGAAAGACTTTTTTCGTTATTAAATATTCGCTACTCAGTTCCAAGAAAGACAGGTTATCAACAGAATGTGCAAAAAAAATTGCTGATTGTTTTATATAGTTAAATAGTGTTCTCAACTTGATGATAATATTAAATGTAGAGAGAGTCTTTTAGAAAGGTTTGAGTGAGTGAGAAAAACATTTTCCTCAAAAAGTAAACATGAACACTTACATAGTGTAGTTTTCATTAGAATAAAGGATGTATGAAAAGTCCCACGGCCAGTTTTTCATTTTGGAATTTGTAAAGCTAGGAAAGGGCTAAGTTTATTACAGAGGAAATATCTGTGATTTAAAAGTATTAGATTCTCTTCCCTATTGCAATTATGAGTATTACATTGGCATAAACATATTGTTTATATTATTTTCAAGGTAAATTAGCTCTTTGGAAACTTTAAATTTTTGTTTGTCTGTTTGTTACTTTCTCTACTACGTATAGTAAGTAGGGGAAGTATTGCATTCCACCCAAAAATTCGATACCGAGATTTCACCGGAAATACATGTTTTCAGGTTACCTGAATAAAAAAAAAAAAGCATTTTTAAAAGGTCCATGTGTGTGTCTGTGAGTGTGTGGAGCAGCATAACTAAAAAACGAAAAGTCGGATAAATACCAAACTTGGTATTTAGGTTCAGTATCTTTCAAAGATCTGACATGATTTTCAAGAAATTCCCCAACCCAGACTACCCTTTACATAGAACATTTTTCGAAAATGTTTATTTTCTCAAAAATGGCTCTAACGATTTTGATTAAAATATCATATTTTAAGATACTTCCATGGCACATGAAATGAATATCTTGAATTTTACGGGAATGTCCTCAAAAAGCGTCTTCATGCTGAATGAATTTTGCGTAACTAGTAAACCGTAAGAGGGAGACAAAATTTTACTACACAAAAAATGTAGGTCTTGTTAAAACACACAGTTTATATCATGTACATTATTTTTCATTGAACCATTTCCGAGATATTCCTTGTTATTTGTTTGAATTTTCCAATACTAATACTTTTTCTCAAATGAGAATTTGTTATTCTTTTTTCTTATGTCCTGGATATGTAAAGAGAACGGAATGCTCCACATAGCAACCAGCTCTTAAAAGATTTGACTATAGCTTAAAGCCTACCATATTCCCAATGCACCTATAAGAAAATCAGCCATACGATAGTTTCTGCAAACTTTTATGTTGATTAGTATGAAGTAAATGGAAAATAAGCATTTGTAAAACTAGTTTGTACAAATGTAGAGAAAGGTATGTGAGTGTAACACATCAGAATTTTTGTTTTGTTTATCTGTATGATGTATTGTGTTGTTTAAAGCCTGTTAAATGTGTTTCATCTCATTTTAAACAATACTTTCTCCAATGAATAGGCTCTTATACCCTGAGAGATTGGAGGTGGATCTTGAATTACTACTGCTACACAAGAGTGGAAGCATTAGTGTTTTGTACTATCCTTTTCTTTTCTTTTCTTTTGTTGCCTTTTTAACAGAATAAATAAATAAAAAATAACAAGAAAGATTTCTGCAACGTATGTTTAAGGACTGGAATTAGCATTAATTTTATACTAGAATATGTTTATTTAAAATACAATTAAGTCCTGTAGATATGCAGGTAGCATAAGTAAAGTAAAGTTTTAAACCTTCCAAAACTTTATACAAGCTGAAGAAAGTGACTTCAATGCACATTCTGATAAATCGCATTGCTCCAAGATTGTATGAATATAATTTATAAGTGAATGCATTACTTATGAGAGTGCTAGGAATGTTCTGACTAACCTCTATGTAAAACCAATCAATGAGACTTTTGCATGCTACAAATTAGCTACCACAAAGCAGCTTCTCTCGCTACCTGGAATCTTTAAAGGAGGGTAATTTTAAAGCTGTAACAGCAGAGATATACAAGAATGATTATATATGAGTTGCTTTAATTGCAGGGCTCTTAGAGACTCCTTGAAACTGCTAATCTCTCTTTATAGCCAAACTAGGATCTTAGAACCAGCTATGGAGCAGTCACAAATGTTCCACTGTGATACCAATTTATGTTTCTTGGAAATGTGAGGTTAACAATTTGTAAGAAGATATTACAGCAGCACAGCCTTCACTAAAATGTGCTACTTCTGTGGCATGAAATATCATAGCAGAAGTTTATGTCCTGCACAGGAGGCCATCTGCAGAAAGGTCATTATGCTAAAGTCTACAAAAGTAAATATATACTCTAAAAATACTAGTAAAGTAAAAAAACTTTAAACGAAAATGAATTTTTATAAAACCATGGCAGTTCCAGTTGCTCTATATAGTAGCGAAACCTGGACAATGACAAATAGAGAGAAAAGCAGATTACAGGCAACGAAAATGAGATTTTTAAGAACAATATTAGGAGTCACTAGAAGAGATAGAATAAAGAATGAGGACATAAGACAACACTTAAGGATCCTTAACCTAAATGAAGAAATAGAGCATAACAGACAAAAATGGCTAGAACACGTAGAGAGAATGAATGAGGAACGCTACCCAAGGAAAATACTCTATTACATACCTAAAGGAAAACGAAATGTCAGAAGACCCAGGAAATGTTGGATAAATTAATAAATTAAACATTTGGAGCACGCAACAAGCCTTGGAAAGGTTTGATACTTGGTGGAGAAGAAGAAGTAAAAAGTAAATACTTTAAAAGTCTACTCAGGCTAAAGCTCTCAAGTCTCATTTGGCATACATTTCTTCTTGTCTTTCAAAGGCAGTAATCACAATAAAGATTAATGATTCTATGGCCAATACTCTATTTGACACTGGTAACTCAGCTAGTTTCATTTCAGATGAACTTGTAAATAGCCTTGTCATTTCTATTAATCTGAATGCTAGATTCTTAGTCAAAATGGTCTTCACAACATTAAGTTCACCTGTTAAAGGCTAATGTGAGGTAAACATTAATACATTGAATCATTTCTATCCACTAATTACTCTAATTGTATTAAAATACCTTTGTTCAGATATTATTCTTGGACATGCATTCTAGGATGTCACTCTTCTGCTGAAATAAGTTTTGGTGGAACTGAGAGCGCTTTCAATATTTGTGGCTTAGACCTGGCTGTAATAGAGCCTGAATATTACAATGAAGTAAACCAGTCTGATTCTGATTGCAACTTGCAGAGCTCAGGTTCCTAAACCAAGTCTGAAAATCTTAAGCAAAGTATAGTGAGTGATTATTCTCAGACTATTAATGCCTAATGACCCTTTGCCTAGAATAGAAGACATAGTACATAAGGTGGCAAACTATGAAATATGCAGTAAAGTTGTTGTCCTCCTTGGTGTAGTGGTTACCTCTAGTTCCCAAGGTCGTGGATTCAAATCTGGCAGAGGGTGATGGATTTTATCAGGCGTAAAAATTCTTAGCATGGCTTCCTTCAGAATGGAAGTAAAGCTGGTGGTCCCATGTTGTAGATTTACAGCATGCATAAGAACCTCAAGCCTGATAAAGAGGGCTCTGAGCAAAATTACCGGTCTTTCATGCCCAATACAGAATAGGACACTAAGGACCACAGCAGATAGAGTGTCCATACATACAACTCAATTTAATTTTACAGTAAAGTTGACTTACATAGTGCCTATCACCCAACTCTGGTGTGTGTGGAAGATAAGATTTTCACTGCCTTCAAAGCCTGTGGACAATTATACCAATTAAATATATTTCCTTTGGCCTTTACTAATGGTGTTGTAACATTCCAGAGGATCATATATAATGACTGCAGAAAAGCTGAAGAGAACTTATACCTACCTGGATGATGTCACTATTTGTGGAGTGAACAGAAAGAACATAATGAAAATCTAAAGAGTTTCATAAAAGTTGCAGAAAAGTATGGTATTACAAATCAATGAAGGAAAATGTGCATTTTCTCTTAGATCTGCAACACTATTAGATTATCCGACAGGAAATATAATAGCCAAACCAGACCAAAAATGATTAAAAGCACTTTGAGAACTTCCTATTAAAACAAACACAACTTGTTTAAAAAGCATTGTGGGTATGCTCTCCTATTTCAGTAATTTTATTCCCAGATTTTCATATGCTTATGTAAGATTCCCAGATGATCAGGAGACTATTGTGTTGTTTAAAGCCTAATAAAGGTGTTTCATTTCAGCGACAATACTGGATTACCTATAATTTTAATTCCTATAATTTCATCTTCTTACGCAAGTCACTATACAAATGTGATGTTACAGGTATACAGTTGCACAGCTGATCTCAGCTTTCAATAAGCATCAGGAGGTTGTTACCAAGTCATCCCTTGAGGTAACTATGACAACATCAGATAAGTTACCACCCCAGTGCAGCAAGTTTCCCACAGGACCTAATGCACTGCGGCTTTTTATTCCGGACATTGATATTGGCTCTCCCAAACCACGTAGACGAAAGAAGCCCAGTACTGGCCTGAGGTTCCCCACCAGCTCTGAGTAAGTGTATACATATTCAGTATAGCTTTCCTATTTTCAACTCAATTCTACATGTGTCTACCTGACATTTGCAATATATTGTTTGCCCATATCTGTGCCCTTTAGTGGTTTATGGGTTTGAACAATTTTGTTCTCATAAGAAAAAATTCTATTAGATATTTGGCATCCAATATTTCATTACTGTTCGACTTTTCTTACAGTCAATTATATTCCTTCTTAGCTCCTCTAAAGTTTAATTTCCAAAAAGTTTTAAAATATCTTTTTACGACTTAAACTTCAGTAAAATGTTTAAAAACTGCCAAAACTTAAATATTAATGGAGTGACAATTACAAGACACTCTGTGATTAAGTACAGAGTTAGTGAGACATCTGAAATGCATTTATGCTATGTGAGACCAGGAAATAGGATATGTAATTTTCTAAATTCTCTTTTTATTAAATACAGTATGTGCTTCTATATTATCAAACTGGATATATTTGACTTTCATATCCAAGACCTTAGCTAGCCTAAAAACATAAGTATTGACTCTGGATATAAACTTTAATATTGTCTTTGTAATAAGTATAGAAGTTTCATTAAGTCATTAAATTCAGAGATTGAATATAAAAGAAACCACACAGTTTTCATTACATAAGTGGGCAGTGACCTTCACTCCTACATATAATTTAAGTTAGATTTTAGATCTGCATTTTGCAGATGAAGGGAGATCATATTCTACTGCAGGAACATTAAATGCACATGCTTCCAGTATTCACAAAGTTTTTTTTCAGTTATGAAACATGGATCAATCTCACTAATTTTTTAGAGAAAAGATATGCATAGTGTTTGGCATTCATCTAACTAAAATGTTTCAAATAATGAACTCTAAGAGCCATATGGAATAGTTGAAAAGATGGCTGAATTTTGTTCAAGATACTTCTTCAGTTCATCAATGCCAGTTTGAAATACCTCATTATTAATAATAATAATAATAATAATAATAATAATAATAATAATAATAATAATAATAATAATATGATGTGTGGCTTTATATCTGTAACATGAACAGTTTCTCTAGTATTTTGTACCAAATTTTGAGATTTCATAGTCATTCACACCATTCTTTTTACCTGCCTGCAAAATCATCTACTGCCTCTTTTCTGTGGTACAATTCAAGGAAGCAGCAATTTTTACTCCAAATATTTTAGAAAGCAAATTATGTTGCTCAAAGCATACTTTTGCTTAAGCTGTTCACCTATAAGGAATTAGATAGAATTTCTTATGAATGTGAAAACACTCTTCATAGATGTTAACAATGTATTTATCATAACCAACATGATGAGCAACAAGAGCAAAGGACTCTCCATCACACTTTTTTAAACCAAACAAAAGCAGTACACACACACACCTATTTTTTTACTTTCTCTACTACGTATAGTAAGTAGGGGAAGTATTGTATTCCACCCAAAAATTTGATACCGAGATTTCGCCGGAAATACATGTTTTGAGACACCCTGAATCCAAAAAAAGCATTTTTGGAAACATGTCCGTGTGTGTCTGTGTGTCTATCTGTCTATGAACAGCATAACTCAGAAACGAACAGTCGAATAAACACCAAACTTGGTATTTAGGTTCAGTATCTTCCAAAGATGCGACACGAAGGTTTTCAAGAAAATCCCCCCACCCCAGATTACCCTTTACATGCAACATTTTTCGAAAATTTTAATTTTCTCAAAAATGGCTCTAACAATTTTGATTAAAATATCATATGTTTAAGATATTTTCATGACAAATAAAATGTATATCTTGAATTTTCTGGGAATGTCTCCAAAAGTATTCTTCATTGTGAACGACTTTTGCATAACTGGTAAACCATAAGAGATAGACAAAATTGTACTACACAAAAAATGTAGATCGGGTTAAAATACACAATTTATGTCATATACATTTTTTTTTGTTGAGTGAACCATTTTCGAGATATTGCTTGTTATTCCCTTAAATTTTTCAATACTTATTTTCTCAAATGGGAATTTGTTATTAATTTTTTTGTCTTGGATATGCAAAGAGTATTAATCTGTGGCAAAGGGAATGGTACTGCACCTAGCAACCAGCTATTAAGAGATATGTATGTGCTTAAAGACTACTGTATTTCTATATTGCCCTTGTAAATATAAATTCCCCTTACATCTACAAGAAAATTAGCAATAAGATAGAGTCTGTAAATGTTTATCTCGATTAACATGAAGTAGATGGAGAATAAGCATTTGTAAAAATAGTTTGTACAAGAGTAGAGAAAGTCATGTGAGTGTAACACATCAGATTTTTTTAAAGAACAGAGTTGGAGTTGAGTAAACAATCATGATGAGCCATAGGAAATTAAGCATTAAAACCAAGAGGGAGGGAAATAAGGTTGAACTGTAATGAACTATAGGCAGGGATGTTGTAGATAACAAAGTACCACACATCCCTCATACAGTATTTTGGCATTTGCAGTCAGCACTCGGACAAGCTTTTCCTTGCCTGTTACTGAGCAGGATGGCTCAGGCAGTTATGTTGGTGGCTTGTGGGCAGGGACTGTGCTGCATTGGATGCATTCTATCTGGAAACGTTAGGGTCCCCTTCCATGCTTGTGCCCATCTGCATCCATATCTGGTCGCCCTTCGGGTCTCTCCCCTCATCCTATCCTCCCAGGGGTCACGTTGAAAGCACAATGGACCGACTTGGCCTGCGTGCAGTGCTCTGTCCTGGTTCTGGGGTCCCCTCCATGATACTTACCTTTACCTGCCTGCTAATGACCCTTGGCCTCTGTTGCTTTATAGTCTTTGCTTTGAGTGCAGACAACTTAAAATCAAGAATTTCTATGCCTGCTCATGAGGTTTATTTACCATACATATTCTGCAGGAGCATACTTTCATAGGTTGTTACCTACATCATCAGCTGCTGACGATGGTAAATGAAACTTCACAAACATTTAGTCAAATCCAATTCTACTCTTTACATTGTTGATGATTTCACTGTATAACATTCCTTCTTAAGGTTCTAACAGGCCTACTTATTGTTGCAGTGGACAGGGAAGACTTAAATGCCTGTGACTGCTGTTTCTTTTGTTCTTTTAATTGTGTAGCATCTTTAACTACTCTATAGTATATTGTTGGATTTGACTTCAGAAATAATTTCTTGATGTTGCTGAGCTTTCGAGTTAAGGTTTTCTTTATTGCTTTAAACACACATACACTCCCACAATCACACTTTCCAGATTCTGCAGAGAAATGATTCTAATTAAGAAAGCTTACCATGTCCCAGTATCGCTGGACTGGGAAATCAGCACACTGACCACTTAGCACTTAGTTACAGATACTGTCATGATTATTGTCTTTTAATACAAAATGGTTTAGAAAATTTGGCAACTGATATTTCAGTTCTTCCTTGCAGTCAATAATAAACTCTTCTTAAATTTCAGTCTGAGCTCTTACATTTTGCATTGTTCACTTAATATTAAGAATTAATTGCCTGGTCATCTGAAATGTCTATTTTGCTTAGCATTGGACATTTTTTACAGCATTCATTTTCATTCTCGTCACATAACACCTCCGATGTAAACTGGTTTTCTGACTTAACAGATATTTCTGGAGCAGTATTCCAGGAATAAACTTCACATTTTCATTGGCTGGTGATGCTCATGAGCAGGGCATAATTTTGCAAATGATAGGAATAACATCTTTCCCTTTTTTAACCTATTAGACATTGTTTCTTATTCATTGAGCTTGTTTGTGCATTTTGTTTGCTTTAATTAGGTCTCCTCCTCATTTAGTTTTCCTGACTTTAGCCCTTCCTCATTCTCAGCAGCATTTACCTTATTTTTCCATTCTTCATAGCAACCTTCCTTTATAACACATCTTTTTGCTAGTTTCTGTGATAAGCTTGATATAACAGCTTGTGCAGAATGTCATTATGATGGCACTGAGGAAATTGTGCCAACTTTAGAAAAAATGTTCTACTACTTTTTTTTTTGGTAATGTTGTATTAACAATGACATTGTTGTATGACATGGGACATGATAAGTTCTTGTAAATAGAAATTTGTGAATATTATCGAATAAGGTAGCTTATACTATATGGAATTACGTCTCTTCAATGAAAAAGTTAAATATTGAATTTAAATTGTATTCCTTGATATGAGGTTTCTGTGTAATTGCTCTAAAACCTTTTCATTCAGTAACTGCTTTAATTTTATTCTTGTAACTGTTACTTCAGATAATAGGCAATGATTTGGTTTTAACTAATGCTGATCAAAGAATGATTTACTATCCAGTTAAACTGTGTGAAAGGACCTAAATTTTTGCACCAAATTCTAAAAGAAAAATTACAGAAAACAGAGTTTTATGTTTTCATTTTTCTTGGGAAAATGCTTTAAGGATTAAATTAGTTTTCTTGTGCTTCTTTGTTTAAGATAGATTAAATTCCTTTTGATTTTCTCTGTTAATCTGTAGTCTAAGATCTTTGTAGAGAATACATTAGCAATCACTCCATTTAGACTTGTGAAGCTTAGCCCTTTTAAACTTATTAATATTATTAAACTTATTATAAATAAAATATTAAAAATAAATAAAAACAATCAACAGATTTGAAATTGATTAGACAATAATACTATTTCTTAAATAATAGTTGGTGATAAACTTCAATAAATAGCCAAAATATTGAAAAGTGCAGAATGAAGCTGATCTATTTATTTACTTGCTAGCATGGGCTCCCAAAGATAACCTATTCTCAGGGAAACAGAAGACAGGATGTTACTCAAAAATTTTTATTTTATTGTCAACATAAACCTTTGTATTTATATATACTGAACTGCATAAAGACAATTATTCTGAAAACTACAAAGTGAATATAATGAATAAAGTGAAATATTTAAATAATAATCTTCTAATTATACAAAGCATAATTTGTAACCAATAATAAAAATTAATAGTGCTAACTAAATCAGAAAAAGACTTTAAAATGATTAACTTAAATTCTTCAAAAATCATTAGGTATTATATTCAATATGAATCCAATCTGAAAAATCTTATGTGTTGTATCACATTACATTCTCTACTCACTCTTCTACAAACTATTCTTGCAAACACCTATTCTTCTACCTACTTCTTGTTAATCAAACTTTCATTTCACATTTTGTTGTAGGTATAAGGACACAGTAGGCTAAAGTGATAAGTCAGATTTTTTTAAAAAGCAGGTTGCTATGTGATGGCTTTGAAATTCCATATTCTTTGCATGACCATGAGGAAAAACAAAAGCAACTTACGACTTTAAAAAGGTATAAATATTTGAAAATTCAAACCAATTACAAAGAATATCTCACAAAAGGTTAGCACCATAGGAAACTTTATTTTACATAAATTATGTGCCATAATGAGTTCTACATTTTTTGTGCAGTAAGATTTTATCTATCTCTTACGGTTTACAATTATGTAAAAGTCATTCAGAATGACGAGGACTTCACAGCTATTCACAGAAAATTAAGTTATACATTTTGTTTGCAACATATGGTATTTTAACCAAAATAATTATAGCATTTTTGAGAAAATAACAGATAATGAAAGTTTTTCCATATTAAGGGTAGTTTGGAATGACAGGACTTTCTTGAAAATCTTTGTGTCACATCCTTGGAAGATGCTGAACTTAAGTACAAGTTTGGAGTTGAATCAACTTTTCATTTTTGTATTATGATGTTCACACATACACACAGACATATTCTTAAAAAAATGGTGCTTTTCCTGGATTCAGGGAACCTCAAAACATTTATTTCCGGTGAAATCTTGGTATCAAATGGTGGAATGCAATACTTCCTCTACTTACCGTAGATAGGTAGTAGAGAAAGTAAAAAGCAATAACAGTTAAGCATTACCAAAAGTAACTAAGAATTATTAATTTGAAGGCAAAATGCAAATTAGCAACCAAGTTATGAATCTTTGTAAATCCTAATTGCAGTGCAACAGCTTGTCTGTTCAAAAAAAGTTAAGCTTAGAAGCAACAATAAAATAAAATGATCATAAAATATATAATAAGAAAGAAAGAGAGAGAGTGTTGGGAAGAAAGAAAGAAAGAGAGGAAGAGAGAAAGAAAGAGAAGAGAGAGAGAAAGAGAAGAGAGAGAGAGAGAGAAATCTGATGAATCCTGCACTCACAGAACTTTCTCTACTCTTTTACAAACGCTTAACATCTACTTCATGTTAATTGAGATATCAAGATGTTAATCTAATTGCTAATTTTCTTGTAGGTGCAAGGGGAATATGGTAGGCTTTAAGCAATAGGCAAATCTTTTAAGAGCTGATTGCTAAGTGGAGCATTCCATTCTCTTTGCACATCCAGGACATAAAAAAAAAAGAAAAACGAATTCCCATTTGAGAAATGGGAATTTGAGAAAAAGTATAAATATTAAAAATTCAAGCAAATAACAAGGAATATATTGTGTTCACTCCACAAAAAAAAAAAATATATATATATATATATATAAATTGTGTGTTTTAATGAGATCTACATTTTTGTGTAGTAAAATTTTGTCTATCTCTTACGGTTTACCAGTTATGTGAAAGTCATTCAGAATGAAGAGGGCTTTTGGGGACATTCCAAGAAAATTCAAGATATACATTTCATTTGCCATGAAAATATCTTAAACATATGATATTTTAATCAAAATTGTTACAGCCATCTTTTAGAAACTCAAAATTTTTGAAAAATGTTCTATGTCAAGGGTAGTCTGGGGTGGGAGGATTTTCTTGAAAATCTTCTTCTCGCATCCTGGTAAATAGTAAACTCAAGCACCAAGTTTGGTACTTATCAGACTTTTTATTTTTGAATTATGCTGTTCACAGACTGACAGACAGACATACACATGTACATGTTTCCAAAACTACTTTATTTAGATTCAGGGCACCTCAAACATGTATTCAAATTTTTGAGTGGAATGCAATACTTTCCCTATTTACTAAGAGAAAGTAAAAAGCATAGAAAGTAAGAAAATGAAAGAAAGAAAAAAAACAACTAAATTCAAAAGCTCACTAATTCATAATTGTACAAGTAATAACATATGTGGTATAAAATCTACTACCCCATTCATTACTTTCATACAATGAGCAAGGAATGATTATCTGACACTGAAAAGTATGCTTATGTCACTGCCTAACTAAAAAACTCACCCAACATCAGTTTTAAAGGCGTGTTACTGATGTTTAGTACAAAATATGAACAAACCACATTACTAATAAGGCAATTTAACACTCAGCTGTTATTTATATATATATATGCTCATGGGCAGCAGCAGGAATGTAGCCAGTCAACAGTTTGGTAAACATTAGGTACAGTATGATATCAGATGCTGGACTCGCTCTTCTAATTACACATATAGCAATACGTATTCTCACTAGATTAAAGCAAGGAAGTCACTAAATGATTACAAAACACAACATTAAAAGTTATTCAATTTGATGCATTATATTTAGTTTATAAAAATATACACTCACCACAGACCTCTTTGGAGTTTGTCTCATTTTCTTGGAGGAGGAAGAGGAAAATGAAAAATTGCTGCAGTCATCTCCCAACAAAACAACAATATTGCTGATTTCTACTATACCATCCTTCTCACACTAATAATTTTCTACACTCTCTATGAGTCTGTGAAAACCCTGCCAATCTGCTTCATTCACAAACAATATGCAGGATGAAATTTAATTAATCCTGACTGGAAATGGAGGAAAAAAGGTCATATCAACATGTGTCTGAAAATGGATGGTGTGTGTGCAAAGCAGCAAATTGTCCATGGCCTGAAGCGCATCATGTCAGCAGATGTTCAAAATGGTCTCCATTGGAGCAATTCAAGTGTTCACACATCGTATCATGGATTACGCTGTTGAAGGGTCTGCACATCTGGAACTGGCTCAGTATACATGATGCTTTTGAGACACCCCCAAAAGTAAAAATCCAGGGGGTTTAAGTCCAGTAATTGAGCAGACCATACAACAGGGCCTCTGCATCCTATCCAATGTCTGGGGAAGCTGTTGTTGAGGTGTTGGCAAACAGTAATGTGGAAGTGGGGTGGCACTCCATCATGCAGCAGCCACATTACCTGTCGTATTGCTAAAGGCACATTCTCAAGCAAAAGAGACAGAGTATTCTGCAGGAAGTCCAGATATATTTGTCCGTTGAGGCATTATGGAAAAATAATTGGTCCAAGTAGGTGGTCGTCAAGAATCCCTGCTCAAACATTAATGCTGAACCACTGCTGATGAGATGCTTCAACCATTCCTGAGGATTTTCTATAGCCCACAGATGTCGATTTTGTAGGTTGATGATGCCATCTCTGGTAAAGTTTGCTTCATTGGTGAAGAGGACTGATGACAGAAATCCCATAATGGCGGCCGCCTGGTACAAAAACTGCAAAAAAATCTTTCCTGTGGAAGGAAATCAGCTCATGATAACCATGCACATGTTACAGATGATAAGGATAATAAAGGTTATCATATAGGATACACATAACCATCCTTTGGCTTACACCATGTTGGCAGGCCACTTTCCTGGAGTTTGTATCAGGGTTGTTTCAATATCCTGTGGAACATGTTTCTCTGGATCTGGTGTACACACACTCTGAAGCCACCTTGCATGTTTGTCTGTCAGAAAGGACCCATGCTCACATAAATGCCCAAAAATGGCTCCAAATGTTGTCTGATGTGGTTGGTGCGTCTGTTAGGGTACTGGGCTCGGTACATCCATGCTGCCTCTTGACCGTTTCCATCTGCTTGGCCTGTACATGAACACCATCTCGGCTTGTTCCTGGAATGGATACCAGACCATTCTGCTTCTATGGTACTCTCTCCAAACACATTATCTGCAACACTCAAGAAACACCATGCAAGTGGTCTAAGAGAATGATGTCATATATTAGTGCCATCTCCATGGCTATGATGCATTTCTGGACACATGTTGATATGACCTTGTTTCCTCCATTTCCAGTTAGGAAACATTCCCTGCAGTTTGTTTGTGTAATTGAAATTCATCCTGTATCTTCAAGCATTATATCACAAAATTTCTGTAATGATGCCATCTGTTACTTTTATTTCCGTAACCATTTGTTTCAAACCAAGCTAGTTCTATCTGATTCAGACACATAGAGAAGGCATACAAACAAAAGTGATGTCCAAAGAAAGCAAAAATGTGTTCACTTTAAGTGCCTTCTCTTTAGGTTTGTTTATTTCAATTATTTGTACAGTTGTTATTTACACACAGAACTGTCATACTGCACCCATTTATTTTGCAACCATGTATAATATACTTCACAGAACTCCACTTCTTCAAAAAGATATGAAGCATTATCTAAGACTATAACACAAAGACACAAAATTAAAAGTTAGTTTTTTGCAATCTGATTTTGAAAATTCATATACTTCATTTGTTCAAGGCAGTACCTTTAGTTGTCCCAACCTTCTAAAATCTGTTTACAATAATATCTGCATCAATTACAATCAGTCTGTTTCCTGCATTAGTGTTGATTTGAATGCCAAATCCTTCCTTGTTTGCCAGCACTTGCTAATTCCTGCACTATTTGCTCAGGTTATAAGTAAAACTTAGAAATATCAGCTGTGACTATAACAAAGTAATTAAAGCATAAAGAAATTGGTGTTAAGTTGGCAATATTAAGCAACAGCAGCATAAAAATGATAGTAGAGATGTTTTTAAACTCTTGGATAAGATTTGTGTAGAGTACTTTGCTTCGCCCTTTCATTCCCCAGTCACCTTAAGCATATGCTGGTGGACAGACAGTAAATGATGCCATTTCGCTATAAATCTTGTGCACTAGAAATTTCACTTGACTCAGGTAATAAATACCAAAAGAGAATTTAAGATGATTAATCAGCAACTGTTTATTTTAACTGTTTTACTCCATTTCACTAGCTCCAGTTAATGCAACTGGTCCTAATAATGTATAGGATCTTTCAACAAGAGTGTCCTATCTTTGAACTTAAATAAAACATGTTCTATAAATGATAGAGGTTTATTTCTTTTTTTATTTTGGAACATAATTAATGTCATTACATGTGGAAGAAAACATCAGTTAAGTGACTGCCATGACTTCGTTATGTTCCGCGTATACGGTTGACCCAATTTTCAATGACAGAAGAACATAAATTAGGTCCAACTTCACAAATAACATGCGTGATGTTATTCATAAGATCATTTACTGTTTCTGGCTTGTTGACATAAACTCGAGATTTAACATAACCCCACAAGAAGTAATCCAACGGAGTTAAATCACATGACCTCGGGGGCCAGTTAACATCACCACCACCACCACAGGAAATGATGAAACCTCTGAACTTCTCCTTCAAAAGATCAATTGTTTCGAGAGCAGTACGACATGTAGCAGCATCTTGCTGGAACCAGATGTGTCTGAGATCCATACCATCTAATTGAGGCCAAAAATAGTCCCTTATAAGAGCCCGGTATCTTTCCCCATTGACAATTAGAGCTTCTCCATCTTCATCTTGGAAAAAATATGGACCAATGATTCCACCATACCAAAATCCAAACCACACAGTAACCTTTTGGGGATCAAGTGGTCGTTCTTGAATCTGCATTGGATTGTGATTGCTCCAATAGCGGCAATTTTGTTTGTTAACACAACCATCCATCCAAAAGTGGGCTTCGTCGCTGAAGATGATTTTTCGACAAAAATTCGGCTAGCTTCCAATTGCTCCATAGCCCAGTCAGCGAATACACAACCTATGGTCGTTGAGCTTTAGTTCTTGAGTTAACACCATTTTGTAAGCGTGAAACTTCTAGTCCAGATGCAGAATTCGCTAAGTTGTGGTCGGCGAAAGCCCCAATTCTTGCGTTCGACGAGCAATTGATTTGTTTCCATTCTCGCGTACCCTCTCACGAACGGCGCCTATGTTTTCGTTGGAGTTCTTACGTCGATTACGCACAGGTGTTCTTTGATCGCTGACAGGACCACTTCTTTCAAATTTATCGATCAAATGCCGAATCGTTCTCTCGCAGGGACGATTATGCACACTGTAAACTTCACGCAATACACAGAAGGTTTGGCAAACAGATGATCCATTTTGATAATATAACGCGTTGCTGTAACGTTCCATGGCTATTTGCCAATATCAACTGTAACCACATAAAAAATAACTGCTGTAACTCAATATCAACGGCAGCTATCACATGTTAAAGATAGGACACTCTTGTTGAAAGTCCCTATACTTGCCAGAATTAGTTCACCAGAGAAACGTAATAAATGTATTTTCTCAAGGTAATAAATAAATATTATGAAACATTAAACTAACTAGCTATAAGGCTTTTCGGTGTGTTCAGATACCTATGAATGTTATGGCACTCAGAAAACATGAAGCAAGCAGAAATGTGTAAAAAACGTTTTATTAGTGAAGATTAAAGAAGTTTAATTGATGCACATTGACTTTGTAACTCTTCTTGGATAAAAGATTGTTGGTTCCTCCTTGTGCAAATTTCTCAGAACCAATATGTCCTAATTCATGCCTTATGTTTACATTCATAGAGAGCAGTCAACAACAGCAGCAGCAATAGAAGCTGAAGATGTTTCTGAAGAAACTATACCATCAACTAATCCAGCACAAGAAGCAGATGAAGAAAGTCAATTCCAGTCATTGGATAGTAACAATTCTGACAAGATGTCTCCTGAAGTACAGATGGATACTGACAGTAAGTCACCAACATGCTGCAGTCTGGTGATTGATTCTTCCTCAAAATCCACAACAGCCATTCGTGAGGATAGCTGTGAAGAGAAAACTAGAGGTGGAGAGAGACTGGAGGTTCCACATTATCTCCGTTCAGGATCTGTCTCCAGTGAGGCATCTTCAAGTTCATCATTGTCTTCATGGGAAGAGCTTGCTCCAACCAAAGAAGACTCTGCTTCACAGGTATGCATGTCTGCTCATGAATTAACATAGCTTTTTTGCTGTGCGTACCTGTAGGAGAGAAAGTGCTGCATTTGATCCAGAAATCTGATATTGAAACTTCTCAAGAAATACATTTTTGAGGTCCCCTGAATAAAAAAAGGAGGGGGATATTTTAGAACAAGATCTGTGTGTGTGTGTGTGTGTGTGTGTGTGAGAGAGAGAGAGAGAGAGAGAGAGAGAGGGAGAGAGAGAGAAAGAGAGAGAGAGATTTTATGAACTGTTTACTTGGGGAAAAGTTTAATATTTTTTCTTTAAATTCTAAAAGGTAGCTCTAATAATTTTTATTAAAATATTGTGACTGTCCAGTTCTTAACTGTCACTAGTTTTCATGTCACTGATTTAATCTAGTTCAATTTTCACTGAGACTTCACTTAGTTCACACTTCACTGATGTGAACTATTTCAATTTTCCCTGTCACTTCACTTTCTTTGAGATGTAGCGGTGTACATGACACAGCCTCTTCTTCAGATGGTTCACTTCACTTACTGGAGAGTTGAACACAAGATGTCTCTAATCTCTCCTGCAGTAGCAGTACTCACTGCATGTCACTGCAATCATCACAAACTTGCTAGGAGAACAGTACTTTTCATCATGTCAGAAATGCACTCGCTATCTCACTCACTCACTGACTGACTCTTCTTTTGAGAACGTTCGTTTATATAGCCAATGGAATCTTTCACAGAACATTCTATAACTATGTGGACACACATTCTGGAGGTGGAAAAAAGAAACTTCCAGAAGATTCTGGTTATATGCCAATAGCATTTGTAGCATTTTGCTTGGCAAGAGCACAACTTATCTTTGTTTATCTCCAACTGCCTGGCCTCAACTTCTCAATAACTTTGGGCCATAACCACTGCATCAGAATATTGTATATTTGAGATAATGGCAAAATAATTAAAATGTATGTCTTGAATTTTCTGTGAGTAGCATGTGAAGTTCCTTCTCATTGGATTTTATAAAACTTGAAAACCATAAGAGATAGATAAAAGCTTCTGCAGGAAAAATGCAGATTTTGGTAAATTTTTAACAATATTAGTACATCATATAATGGATGGTTTTGGATCATTCTTCTTCATACAGAAAGAACTGTATGAGCTCATTAATAAGAACAACTCACTTGTGATGTAAGCAGCTGACATTTCTTTTTAAATAATGCTGCCATTAAATCCATATTCGTAATTTTAAGCCACTTCTAGACAAACATTTATTGTGACTGCTAGGTGAACAGAAGAAACACCCCTTTATTTGAACAGTACAACATATAAGGGATACCTGTCAAACAAAACTGGGTAGTGAAAATCAAGTGAATGTTAGACATCGGATTGTTTTTCTGTTATTGCGCCAAACATCTGCTAAGCGGTGAGATTTTAGGTTGTTGCTTCATGTATGGAAAGCCAATTTGAAGCAGTTGTATTGTAGTTCGACTGTTGGGGAGCTGAACTTGATGAAGTAGTTGCAACCACGTGCGATACAAAGTTTCCAGTGGCCTTCACCCCAATTTTCACATTCCGGTGGTCTTCGCCCCAACTTTACTTTTCTGGTAGCCTTCGCCCCGACGATTATGAATCAACTTTGTATCTTATGTTTCTTTAAATATTATATATATTTAGGTTTGCCTCGGCTGCGTAGTATTAATTTGTAGAAACATGTGTCTCTTTGCAGGGGGTGATGCGGCTAAAGAATGTAGGCTTACACAAAATTATGTTTACTTCACTCATTTTATTAATCCTTCACACAATTAAATAACACTTCACTGATATAGAGAGCTGTGAGATTATTTATTAATTACCTGCACTTTTTAACACGTAAACTTTATAATATTCTCGCCGTAATGAATTTTTGTCTCACACTGAATACGTATTAAACTTCTCGAGGATGCGCCTCGCGTCCAGTTAGGAATGCTGTCTACTAGCAACTGACTTCTACCACCTGAATTTGCAAATTTCATCTATTTCAAGTCTTTGATTGGCTAATCCTACTCCAATAGAATTCTTTTAACTTAAGCTTTTTCTATTTTACTTTACTCATTGGTCATATCTCGACGGATCTGTTGGTGGATATCTCTTTAAACGCTATGTGATGGACAGTTAGCCTTCAAGGTCTCATCCCTGTAACCCCTGCTTCATGCCGTGCAGATGGCATTAGGGTGCCAGCAAGTCTAACTGCTTACATTGTCTGTAGATAGATGGCATAGCATTCGCTATTACCACTTATTTTCATTTTCATTTTACTATTGTTTTAACTTAAGATGGAACTTTGGGTCGTGGTATTAAATATCCAATCTGGTATTTACCTTGGCGACTGAGGAAAACCACGAAAAAACCTCAGACAATCTGGTCAGCCCATGGGATTTGAACCTGGGACCTCCCGAATGCGAGCCACAGACTTTACCACCTGAGCCATCCCACTTGGTTTTCTGGTTGTTGATTGGCTATTTATAAACTGTTTTAAAAATTACATTATTGTTGCTCCAAGAATTACTATTAGCATTATTAAACTTTCCAATTCATTATTGCCTCAAGGTTACCTCATTGTTAGCAACTTTTGACCTATATTCTCACAGATCCGACATTATTAAATTATGTAATACATTCACATAACATTATTATACATGTACATAATAATATAAACATATACAATGACTGTAATATACACTTTATATATATTGTAGTATACACATATTGCTTTAAGGCGGGCTGTTATTAAGTTTTATATTATATAATTAGACTGAAATCATTTAAGCGTTAAAAATACTACCTCACAGGTAACTTAAACTTGTACCCTTAAACTAATAACAATAATTATAATATGAAGTTCACTATTTAATTTTCAGAACCTAAAGAAACTAAAGAGAGAAAATTTCTGGCAGCACTGGGAGATGTGTAGTTATTACTGGAAATACTAGACAGAAATAAAACATGCATTTTGGGGTGAACAGTCCTGCCACCTGTTGTAACAGTGAAAAGAAGTAGAGAGAGATTTGCGGAAAATTATACCATTCAGCATACAACAGTACCAAATGTAATTGTTGGATGTTTTGCAATAATGTAATAAAGTTAAATTTAAATTTCCACAGCTAAATTATACACAAAGAGCACTTAATACAAGCTTTAAAGCTAAGCCACAACTTGAACAATGCAATCTTGCCTTCAAGCCTGATGTGTTTGTGAAATCATTACATATGTCAAATGGATTTATCCATACAACCTGATATTAAACAGGCAGTCAGCGGTGGCTCTTTCCAAATGCTATAGGACCAATGAAGGTTAATCCATTACTATCCACATTACTTTTTATTACATACATTTTTACCATCCTGTGCTATGGTATAATGGGTTGGACCATGGTGCTCCAGTTCCCAGCCATGGAATGCATGTAGGTTCAAGCCCACCCATGTGGGTGCAGATTTTTCAAGCCATGTACAGAATTATAGGACCAGTGCCCACTCAGCATTGTGAAGTATTTGAGGACCCACGATAGGTAGGTTACAAAACCTAACATTCTGGCTGGGGGAAGCATGCTGCTGACCACATCATCTCCCCCTATGAGCTGAATGATCATCTATCTCTGCATTCGCATGTGGACATGATGCAGCAGTCAGATTGGTAGACCAAGCCCCACACATATAGTGTCACAGATTTAACTTTGTTCTTTGTTTATCCCAAAGCTTTGGAAGTGTATGCTCCAGTAAAAAGAAATTAAAAAATGTTTTGCATGTACATCTGTTTAAATAGCGATGTTTCATATAACTCTATGCAATAATTTTATCAAAATATACATGGTGGGGAAATGAAATGAAATATGAAGTATGTAAAGAAACATTAATATAATATAACAGAGATTTATGAACAAACACATAAAATTAGAATATTCTCTTGTGAGTATTCAAACTGAGTGTCTTTAGCATTATTACACTGCTGTAGTCTAGATTTAACACTGAAGCACATTTTACTGCTCAGTTCTTTATTTATATCAATGCAGTGGTTCCCAACTTTTTTTAACTGATAACACATTTTACTTAATACCCATGATATTGCAACACATTTATTTTTAATCATAAGAATAATAATACAATTTAATTACTTCTATGTAATGCTGATATAAATATTACTCATAAATATACTTTAAAAGTTAATCCCCTTTAAAATTAAAAACATAAAATATTTTAATAATCAAATATAAAATAAATTACATTACATTTTTTTATTAAAAAACTAGATATCCTTGAAAACGATTAACATCTACAACACATGTGTTGTAGATAGGCAATGTTAACAGGCAATTGACAATTCTAAAAAAAAATCTGTGTTGCATTCATGTAACTTTCTCTATTTACTGTTCTACAAATAATTCCTACAAAAGCTTACTCTTCTATCTAATTCTTGTTACTCATTTCATTGTAGGTATAAGAAGAAGACATTAAGCTAAAGTGATAATCAAATGCCAGTAGCTTTGTGATGGCTTTTGAAATTCTGTTTTCTTTGCATGAACAAGAAAAACAAAGAGAAAAAAAAATAGTGATTTGCAGTTGGGAATTATATAAAGTATTTGAAAATTCAAACCAATAACAAAAATATCTTGGAAATGGTTAACATCACAAAAAATGTATTTGACATAAATTGTGTGCTTTAGCGAGATCTAGATTTTTTGCAGTACGATTTTACTTATCTTTTATGGTTTACCAATAACACAAAAGTGATTCAAAACAAAGAGGTCTTCACAGCTATTCCCAGAAAATTCAGTATATACATTTTATTTATCATGCAAATAGCTTAAACATAATATGGTATTTTAATCAAAATTGTTAGAGCCATTTTTAAGAAAATAAACCATAATGAAAAATTTTCAATGTAAAAGGTGGTTTGGGGGAGGAGTTTTCTTTAAAACCTTCATGTTGCATTCTTGCAAGGTGTTGAACTTAAGTACCAAGTTTTGTATTTAACTGACACAACTTTTTTGAGTTATGCTGCTCTCTCTCCCTCTCTCTCACACACACACTTTCTAAAAATGTTTTTTTTGGGGGGTTCAGAATCCTCAAATATGTATTTCCACTGTAATCTCAGCATCAAATTTTTGGGTGAAATACAATACTTCCTCTAATTAGTGTAATTAGTAGAGGAAGTAACAAGCAGCAACTTGAGTGTCATTACAACACAGGTGTGTGTAAAAAAATTCCAACTTATCTTTTGCTGGACTTTGGATAAAAGATTTTTATTATAATTTCTGAAAACCCACCTATTTAAATTAATGCCTGGGCTTGGTGAGCTGCAAGAGTTTTTCTATACAGGACCTTATGATTGACAGCCAACACTTAAATCATCAAGATGCAGCAGTCTGTGCTTTTGTCTAGATTTCATCATTTTCATGGTAGACAATGATGCTTCATACTAGTATGATATTGAAAATGGCAGAAAAGTATTTATGACCCTCTTTGTAATTATAGGATACTGCCATCATGCATAAATGCAAAAAGACTGCAACAAATTGTCTAGAAATTTTCTTTTCACAGTAGGATCACATGACAAATCTAGCAAATTATTTTTCTTGTTGACATTAAGGTTGATGGCATTTTGAATGTTGAGCTCACCAGAAGTACCAAAAGTTACTCATCCTAACTCTGAAACAGACAAGTTAGAGAAGTATTTTGTTATTGAAGTTTGTAACACTGCTCTTAACTTCTACAGGCATTCTTTCACATTTTCAGCAAGTTGATTTTCAAAACTCTCAATCTCAACTAACAAAACTTGTTACAATGGTCACATCAAGGAGGCCCACAGAAGGGTGGCAGATAACAGGACCAATCCGCCACACTCCCCTCATTCCAAGAGTAGGGATTGGTTAGGCAATACCTGCATACCATCTTATGGTTCTGTTTCCAACAAGAGTGCCCGTATTTTTGCCAACTTCAACATTAAAACCTACTTTTCCATGCTGAAAAAGATTCAGCAATATTTGAGGGTGGTAAAAGATCTACTGTTGCTTATGGTCCCAGGAGTGTGTACAGGATTCCATGTGAATGTGGAAAGGTGTACATTGGACAAGCAGGACGTACAATTAAAGAGAGGTGTGAGGAACATCAACGTAGTATTAGACTCCTTCAACCGGAACAGTTGGCAGTGACCCAACACTGCATAGAGAATGTACACAAAATTAACTTTAACAATGTCTTAGTTCTGGAACAGACAGACAAGTACTATGACAGACTCATTAAAGAATCCATTCAAATTAAATTGCAGCCGTGGAACTACAATAGAGATTTGGGACTTCAACAGAGTACAGCTTGGACACCAGCCGTAAAGTATACCTGCAATAGCAACTCCAATCACCCTGTACAGATGATGGACAGTGCAAAAAATACCAGACCAGAAGGCACTCTCACCACGAGCCAGCCAGTCCAATCGCAGATCACTAGCAGTCATTGGCTAGAGCAGCGCAATCCCCACTTACCTAGTTAAAGAGTATACATTGGAACACATGCTCGGTCATTCTATCCAACTCCTGAAGAAGACCATGGAGTTTGGAATGACCAAAAGCTCAACTTTTATAAATTTGACACAACTGATTACCCGTGAACCATAATTATTAATTGATCTTGTTTTTACATAATGTATAACTTTGATTGCTGTACTTAACACAGATTCTAAAAGGCCTCATTTAACAGTTCTCACAATTAACGCCTCCTTTTGCAAGAAAAAATGAGTTATCATAGTAGGGTTCACTACTCTTGCAAAACTTATAAAACCTTTAACTTTCTCTGTTAATGATACTGCTCCATCTGTGAAAAGAGAAATGAAATTTTCCCAGGAAATATTATGTTCAACAAAGCAATTATTAACACAATAACCGATACACAGCCTGTAGCAGTGGTTAGGAGTTCTTGGCAACATAAAATTTGTTAAATATATCTAAATTATTTCAAACCTAATAAAGGTAATTAATTGGCATTTACCACTTGTGTCAGGGCTGTACAGCCAACACAGCATGCCCCATTAATACTGTTCACATTAATTTAAATGTCATGATACATTTCTTTTATTGTGATCAACAGTTTTATCTGATAATGGAATTTTGGATATTTGTTTTTTCACAGCATCATTAAACATAATTTTCACAAACTTTTTTTGGGCTGGTAATATTAGTTCCTTGCCAATATTATAAGCCTTTTTCGGTTGAAGCTTGCAATGCTTGTGTAACAGAAATGTGTTTTACTAATGCACTAGAGAATTTTTTCTGTGACTTCAAAAGACTTTCAAAATATTCAAATACTCTCTTGGTTTTGAAGCTACATGAGAATGACTATTTTCTAAATGTCTTTTCAGTTTATTCAGCATCATCGATTGATTTTACAAAACATTTCTGCATATAAGACACTCCAGATTTTGTTTATATTCATTTCCATACCAAGTAAAACGATATTGCAAGTATTCATTACTATATTTACAAAATGCCATATATTTTTGTGAACTCTGAAGGGAATTTTCACTCACATTATTTCAATTAGCACTGCTGTCATTGCTTGCTTCAGATTGTGTTTTTCAAATTAAACATTTGTCCATGATAAAATCTAAATAAAGCACTTTTGATAAAATAGGCACTCTAATACCTGCTCATACGTATATACTAAAACTGACCATTATCTTCTGATGGTTTTAAACCCTATTTATTACTAGATGGGAAGAGTAAACAAATTATGAACCATTGTTGCAGATGTTACATTTCATTGGTAGTCTGTCTCAAAATAAAATGTACCACATGAAAGACCTTTGTTGTAAATAAAAAAAAAAATCTGTGTTGCACTCACATGGCTTTCTCTACTCTTGTACAAACCGTTTTTACCGATGCTTCTCCATCTAGTTCATGTTAATCTTATTGCTAATTTTCTTATAGATGCAAGGGGAATATGGTAAGCTTTACAATAACGAATTCCCATTTGAGAAAAAGAATTGGAAAATTCAAACAAATAAGGAATATCTACATTGCTTGTGTACAAAAATTTTATCTATCTTTTACGGTTTACCAGTTATGCAAAAGCCATTCACAATGAAGGGAACTTTTGGGGACATTCCCAGAAAATTCAAGATATACATTTAATTTGTCATGAAAATATCTTAAACATATGATACGTTAATCAAAATTGTTACACATTTTTGAGAAAATCAAAATTTTTGAAAAATGTTCTATGTAAAGGGTAACCTGGTTTGGGGGATTTTCTTGAAAATCTTTGTGTTCCATCATTGAAAGATACTGAACCTAGATACCAAGTTTGGTATTTATCTGACTTTTCATTTTTGAGTTATGCTGTTCAGATACACACAGACCTTTTTCTAAAAATGCTTTTTTGGATTTAGGGGGCCTCAAAACATGTATTTCGGGTGAAATCTCGGTATCCAATTTTTGGGTGGAATGCAATACTTCCCCTACTTACTATACGTAGTAGAGAAAGTAAAAATGTATCATAGACTTTTTGGATGGCATAAAATTTATTTCTTTTCTTATTCTTTCTTTCAAATATTAGGCCCTGTATGCCCTACAGTTGAATTTTCAATCTGTTACCTTGGATGATTTCCCAATTGGGTTTTTGGGATTCTGTTTGTATGCATATGATTTATTCATCTGTTCTGGTAATGTTGTATGTGATCAATTACAGGTTCTAAGTGTAATTCTTCCATTACTTTCCCATTATGTTTATGATCTCATTTGGTATATCCTGCTGTATAACTCATAAATTTCACTTCATAAGCAGTTATTCTTTTTCATCTTTCTTGCTTAATGTTCATACCTCACTGGTGTAACAAAGTACAGGTGAAATTTATTTTTCAATTTCAAAATTTTACAACACAATCCATGGGCTGTACGACACACCAATGAGTCCTGATATACTGGTTAGAAACCACTGCCCTAATGTACTGAATCATGTCATTAACAGCATGTGGTCTTCTTGCAAACAGAACATCCCTAAGCAATAGCAATTGATTATAGCAAGAGCCTCCTCATTTTGCAGCAGTAGCAACAGAAATATTATGCAATTTTGTCATCCAGCACAAAAGACACAAGCTTGTGTTATTTCATCTAAACCGGTAGCATTACTCTCAATGAGTGCTAGTGAAGAAATGTGGCACAGAGGCCAGATACATCGGGTCACCTGCAGCACCAGTTGCCATGGTAACCATTACATCACTGTTAGAAGCAGTAGAAGGGATACAAGCTGTCTTGCCCATGCACCCCTTGGTCTTCTGTGCTGTGGGAGGTGTTTCTGTGGTGCTGCCTCTCTAGTTTTCTCTTAGATGTCGTCCTATGTGCAGTAAAATATATGAATGAATCCTGACGAGGTACAAGTGCTGATACAATGCTTTCTTACTCGTTGGCAAGAAGAAATAAACTGTTGGAATGAAAGAACTTGGTGTTTTAGTTTTAACTGTATACATGAATATCCATGGGGCTAACGAGTGCTAACAAGGCATAAGTGTGAGCGCTAGAATAATACTTTTCAACAGTTCTCAGAAAAGATCATGACATACAGATTTGCAACAATGTTGTCTTAGAATGCATAACTTTACATGAAACCCTTAAGAAGTGAAGATAAGTTGAGGAGTTCTTGAAGTTCACGAAAAGCTAATTCCAAAACCTGATGCTTTCATGGACAGATCTAAACTGACAGATGAATACATAGACAATCTGTTGATGTCAAAATTCAATACAAATGTATTTTGAGATAGTGGATATTTTAACACATCTGGAAACAAAATTTTCATGTTGTGATAAACTGCTCGTTCTTAAATTAGGCTCAACGTTTCCCTCAATTCATTACTAGAAATGTATGGTGCATTCTTCAACGGCTCACAATTACATGTAGAACTGGATGGTATTTTCATCCCAGCATAGGAACATTTCAGTCTGTCTGTTTGGGAGACCTGTTTAAAAGAATGGCTGAGAATAAAACAGACCAAATTCTTCCAGAAGCTTTCAAACTATGTTGCCTAAATAGTACCATCCCTGCAACCAAAGCTTCAGTTGAAAGGAGTTTTTCTTGTCTTAAATGCATAAAAACAAATTTGAGGAACAGCATAGGATCACTAATCTTCTTGCTTGTGCTTCAATTGAAAACAGTACTGAAATACTTGAGAGCATGACACATTGTATGACAATGTCACTGAATGATCCGGGAAGAAGGATCATTGAGTGAACTTTTTACATGTAACCGTTCAATGCCCAATCTTCAAGCTCGTTTGTAAATAATAGTAACCACTACCACCACTACTACTGGTGGTGGTTGGTAGCAGCAGTCATTAGAAAAGCCCGCTTACATTAAAGGAAAGGAATAGGGATTTTTCAATATCAGCTTCCTGGCCTCCCCAGATATTAGCCCATGATCTGCCACTGTTACTAGAAAGAAATCCATAGGGGCAAAGATCTGGAGATCTTCAGTTAATTCCTTTCATTCTATTCACATATTTCAAAATTCTTCAGCTGAAATGTCTCTCACAATTCATGCTTAGTGATCAAGAATGCCTTTCTGCTGAAAATAGTACTCATTACTGTGTTGTCCAACCATAATATTTATATATATTTTGTAGACCTACCTTTGCCTACTCCTGTATAATATAATTAAAGATGCAGTGAATCACTGCAAAGCAAAATAAACTACACAAGCTTTAAGTAACAATAAACAGTACAAAAATTACTTGTGTAGATAGAAGGAATCAGTCAGTACTACAGTCAACCTTGTTTTTTAGAGTATGCTTTCTTGTATATACTTCTACTTTGGTTTTGTTACTTTCTTTGACATGTTAACATCTTTAAAATGATGTCTGGACCAGTATATTAGCTTGAACACTTGGAAATCACTCTTATTAATTTTTCTTTTGTAAATATTAATACATGATGAAATCTTTCACAGGTTCAGGGCTAGTGAGTCTAATGCACCTTAACACACATTTAACTAAAAGTTTAAACATAAAGCACAAAAGCATGAGCTGTGTATTGCCACATAAGCAACTGTTTTACTGCGTTGTTATCTCACTTTCTGCTACAAAACTGTAATTGGACATTTTGAAACTTCGGTTATATACAGGTTGTTTTGAAATGTCTACATTTTTTACGATGGATACTGCAGTTCTTTTAAATACCTGTATCACAAATGAAATGTTCTCCTGGAGCAGTATTTGGAACGTAATGGAACTGTTATAACCAGGCATTGGAATTCTTAAGCAGTTGGCTTCAAGTTATCTACACTCAAACCATATGGATACAAAGAATTTAAAGAACAACTAAGGGCCTCCAAGGGCAGGTAAACAGATCCGGTGAGTGCTGTCTGCAAACACCAACAGACAACGGACGTGGCATGAATTGTTACCTGCTACATTTCTGCTTCAACAGTTCAACTTTATTTTCTTTCCATCCTGGTTTTAATGCCTAGTTATAACCACTTTCCTAAAAGAACAGAGATTCCCACCTCTGGTTAGAGTATCATATATTTGCCAAAATTGAACCCAAAGTATCACACTTTCACTGATGAATGTGTAAAAAATCCTTCCTTGCTGAGCGTAGTCAAAATCATGGGCTATCTATCTGCTTTCTAATATACATTCTGTACTTAATTGATCACTTTTTAGAAGATATATGCTAAAAACTATGTTTCTTTTTTTTGTCAGAAAGCTGTTCCAATGCAAAGCCCAAGGAGTCGCTCTCCAAACATTCAGCAACACACAGAATCCTGGAGCAGGATCTGTACAGGATCATATACCAGAGCCATTGAGAAGTTCAACAGTAAGACAGGCAATGCAGCATCAGCAAGCAAGCAACCAACCAGAAAATCATCACTGTCACTTCTCACATCACCAGAGATAACAACTGGCGAGCAGAAGGTCAGAAGGAAATCAAGTCCAGCGATAAAACAGCTGTTGTAGTGAATATGGATAAGAAGAAAGAGGATAAATCCTTGCAGCAGAAACCTGTTCATTGTAGAGAACATATAAATTACACAACTCCCCCCCAGATTTCTGCACAAATGTTGTCTTACAACACTATTAGCTAGCTGTTGACATTTACTCATATGAAAGACAAAAAAGCAAGAATGAAACTTGGTGCTATATATTAAATCTCAACAATGAAATTTTTTTTAAAGCAGTAAGAGTTCAAATGTGAGTTTCCCTTTGTTTAAGCTAAAACTGAAAGTGTGCTAAAGTTAATAGAGTTTGTACATTTTCCAATGCATCATGTATCATATTTGGATCTGTATTTGCTACCTTTTGTTTATTTTTCCTCTTCCTAGCTTCCTTTCAATCTTATCTCTTTCTTTTTGTATTTCTTGGCTCATTTAAATAAAATTGACGTGGAGTACAATGCATTAATCATAGTATATTCACAGATTACATAAAGTTTTCTATTTTATACAATATGTGTAAAGCAATAAAATAGACTACACTTTAAATGTAAGAACTGTCTGGTAGGCTTTCATAGGCTGAGACAGAAAATCACATTTCTATTCAGTCATCAGAGCAATGCATGATAGGCTACCACAGCCTGAAATATACGACAACCAGTATAACTTAGAATAAACCTCAGCATAGGACAAGATAAGATTTATGCTTAGCTGAGATTTAAACATCAGGACCAGCTAACTTGGTTTTGATGCAGAAGTGGAAAGGAAAGAGAAAGGCATGTTTTACTATTATATATGTACATATACAACATTCATTTCCCCTTATCTCAGCTGTTCTACACTTTCAGCCAGATCCATTCTGTCCCAACAGTTAGTTGACACTGAATTAAAGGTTATTCTAAAAATTTTAAAATATTTTATTTTGCAGATTATTGTATATACAAATAATTTCATACACTTTAACACAGATATATCATTTATGCAATTTGCCAGCTTTCTTTTTTTTATTCCGTTTTTTAGGTTTCTTTTCTGTTAATGTTGACTTTAGCAGCTGGATAGCATCCTTATTTGTACTGTATTGAGTTGAGGTCTTTCCCTTCAGGATCAGTTCCTGTTGCTGGAAAGGATATTTTGATGAAAATCCTTTTGGAAAAAGTGGTCTGGATAACAGCTTTGATAACTCTTTCCGCTTTGTGGATGCCAGCTGTTTTCTTTTTGCAGTTTCCTCATCATTCTCTCTGTGTCTATGGTGCTTTATTAAGGAACCAACATCAAAAACACAACTTACAGACAAACAGGTTTCTAAAAATAAAAAATTTTAACCACCTCTACATATGTTAGTACAGCAATGTGCAGATACTGAGAAACTGGCAGTGAGCAGTTAGGCAGACAGCAGGCACATTGCATTGGCATAGGTGTGTGACATCACAATCCACTGTGCTCTAGCACATCATATGACTGTAGGTTGCATTAATTACCCTATACAAAATATAATTCATGTGTATCATATAAACTTCCCTTTTGCCACTTTTTTCCTAACATTTTGATTCTATTATTTGGTATACATCTGGTAAAATATAATTTATGTATACAGCTGTCCTTATTAAGGTAAGTTATAAAATTAAAAAGTAAGAAATATTTGTTTTTATAAGGCTAAACTGATAGTATTATTATTTCAGATAACATTTATAGTAGTGGTAGAACAGTAGGATGAAAAACAATGCTTAAAAGAATAACCTTCCACGACTGTATGGGTTGTTATTGCCAGTCTGAAGGTCATTGCTAGCGTACTGGCAGTGGCTGCTCATGGGCTGCTCTAGAGAGCCAAGCCTACACATGCCTGTGTTAGTGCGTTCATACTATCTCTCTTTAAATAAGGAATGCTATAACATCTCTTCTTGATTGTACTGTAATTCTTAATAACAAGCTATATAAGCTATAACAAGCATTCTCTGTTATAACTAAGGCTTAAGATGGAACCTTGTGTCCCTAAGCAACTGGTATTCAATATCAACAAACACCAACACAGAGGTACTATCACAGAGTACATGTTGTATTAGCTTTGTTTGTGCTATACCTGTAGCCCCAGTTGGCCACACGGCACAGACATTCCGGGTGACTGTCACAGAGAAAAGCAAGCCTTTCATAAGTTTTAACTTTACATTTCCACATCTGATTGACCATTAGCAGCTAAAAGGATGTAATATTCTACTCAGCTACATGAAGGTTAGAGCTCTCCATCATTGGATGGATTTCTAAGGCTAAATCTGACTGCAACTGTACATTCAATTTGTTTATAAACACTGTGACATAACCTTGATCTATAATTCCCAGAATGATTGTTTTCCTATAATTGTCATTCTAATAATGACCTCCCAACCATAGCCATATTAATTTAACCTTCATTATTCATACCTCAAATAGAATTTTCTAATATCATTCATTCAGAAATGTCAGTCCCAACAAAACTCTATCCTGAATGAATCATTTTCAAACTGGAATAATTGAAGTAGCAATTGTATTTCATTTGTTACTGCTGACACAGCTTTAAGCAGACTATACCTGAGGCTGAAAATGTTACTTTAAAGGCTCAATCATAATAAACAACATGCAAGTAGGATGGGACATCCACTACTGGACATAAAAAAAAATTGCATGAAAGAACAATGGTCTTGTAGCATCACTCATTTGACTTCTGTGTTTTGGAGGAGTTCATGAGTTGTATGATCCAGTATGGCAACTATGGTGCAAAACTATATGCGCTGTCTGATCTCTGTCAGGATGATGATCCATGTAAGGACTGCGACAAAATTTAACATATCATAAGTTTCATTTTGATGTCTACACAACAGATGATACAGGTGAAGCATTGATGGGGGAAGTTGATCCAACAGCCACAATAGTATCAAGTTTGCCAGTATTTCCTGAAGTAGTGAGCTTATGAAATTGAGCGAGCATTTGTCCACACTCATGGTGGCTATGGTAGCAAGCAGCAGCATATTTATGAACATCCCATATTCATCAACTTGTTTTACTTGTTCCTATGTCCAAACCTGGATATGCCCAAGACAAAATTTCTAATCTTGCTTATATCACAACTCCAAAAACTGGCAATAAATTCCCTCATTATGAACAAATTCAATGTTGGCAGATTTCAGTTAGGAATACATCCTTAATGTCCTAACAAACACTTAAAATAAATCAAGTTGATGGGTGAAAAATGTTGCAATATATGAGGGTAATTCATAAAGTAAGGTCCGTATCGCTATAGCTCATCGAATTTCATATGAACACTGAAAAAATGCGCATGCACACCGACTCCAGGCATGCCTTGCACATAAAACGATGTCATTTGCATTGGTAGTGTTACAGTGTGCTGTTGAAGTGTCGGTTCAAAATGTTTAAAACAATCAATCAGCCCGCCGACTAAAATACGATCTGTGGTTTGGTTTTTGACAGCAAGGGACGTTTCAGCAGTGGACATTCATTGACAGATCAGTGAAATGTATGGCCTCAATGCGATGAGTGACAGCAAAGTGCGTAAATGGGTGAGAGCTTTCAAGGACGGATGGGACAATGTCCATAATGAACCACGATCAGACCGGCCATCAGTGATCACATATACCGTGGATGTAAAGATCCGTGAACACCGGTGATTCACAATTTCCATGTTAGCATTGGAATTTCCAGGTGTGGGAAGAACTTTGCACAAAATGTTTCAAAAATTTTGCAATATTGCAAATTGTGCTCATGTTGGGTTCCTAGGCTGCTTACTGAGGAACACAAAATGAAAAGAATAGCTTGTACTTTGAACTTTTTTAACCGATATTATGAGGAAGGTGATCAACTATTGGAGCACATTGTCACAGGGGATGAGACGTGGGTTTCTCGCATGACCCCAGAGTCAAAACACCAATAAATGGAATGGCATCACACGACATCACCAGTCAAAGTCAAGGCCAAGCAGACAATCTCAGCAAGCAAGGTGTTTTGGGACAGACATGGAGCGTTGTTAGTCAAGTTTATGCAGCAAGGGACAACAATAAATGTAGCTGCTTACCACACTACTCTGATTAAAATCCAATGTGCAATGCAGAATAAGTGGCCTTCTGACATCTGGAGTGTTGTTACAACATGACAATGCCAGACTCCATTATGACGAGCAAACCCAAGATCTCATCAGCTCTTTTGGATGGGAACAAATAGACCATCCACTATAGTCCAAACCTGGCGCCTTCACTTGTTCCGCTACCTAAAGGAGTTTCTCCGTGGCAAGTGCTTCGGCACAAATGATGAGATGAAAGAGGCAGTTGAAGACTGGTTATCCTCACAGGCGGCAGACTTCTATGACGTCAGCATACAAAAGCTTGTAGAACGTTACGACAAATGTTTAAACAAATATGGCAACTATGTAAAACAATAAAGAAAGATGTAAGGAATCAAATTAAATGACCATTTTCCAAACATCTGTGATGCCTTATCGGACCTTACTTTACGAATTTCCCTCATAAAATGAGAAGCAAGTTAATTCCTGCTGGCCAAATGCATGTACTCCTTAAATGCCTTGCAGGGAACTGTTTGTCAGCTTTTTTCAGTGAGACTAAAATGGTATCCAACTGCAGTGTGGATGGATATATGCAAAGAAGCTTGTTAGATACTTCATTTTCGCTTGGACTGTACTTTGTGGAAGCTAGCTGAAAACACAGTCAGCAGTTACAGCCCAATGACCAAAACAAAGTACCAAGAATTTCCTGATACAGCGTCATTTGTCCTTGTTTATTGACAGATGGAAGGATGTACCTTCTTGTGTTAACTTCCATGAATCCTAATTAACACGTTTTCCCATGTATGACGTTGAATAATAAAAGTTCTGGCACCAAATGTAATAAATAACGTTTGTTTAACAAGTTCTTTCACTCCCGCTTATTATGTTTGACATTTGATGTCCTCATTCGTTATTTTGGCAATCTTGGTAGGTCTATACCCCCGCCGCTGTAACGTTGCACTTGACAGCTAGCGTTTAAGTTGGTACACTCGCAAAATAACAGATGAAAAGGTTCAACCGTTTGACTTCCTAAGCCAATCACAAGGCAGCATTCCGGATGGCCAATGACAAAGCGGAACCGGAACTAGAATCGGCTCTGTTGCCGGATGTAACTATTCCCAACCACGTGCTTCAGTTTGTGAATCTCTAGCACGAGCGTCAAGTTGTTCTTTGCAAGCTACATATTCATTGTTATTTATATTTGTGGTTCTTGTTTAATAGTTTTGTTATTGTTTGTTTATACATATATATTTATCTATTATATATATATTTCATTCATATTATTTATTTAAACAAAACTTAAGTGCGACAATGTCTGAAAAACGACGCCGATCGCCGAGTGATTCACGAAGTGAAAATCCTTTGCGCCGAGGTGTGCCACTTAATAGTCAGGCATTGCAACTTTTTAAGCAGAATCCGGGAATTCTTTGAACAGGAAAAGGAGTACGTAAAGCTTCATGGCAATCCCAGGAGTATCCGACCATACCAAAGCTGCTTATATCGCTTATTTTCAATTAACAATAATAACACGAAATAGTTATTATTCATTGATGTTCGCTACTTACGTACACTTTTGTATGCGGCTTAGACACGATAGAAAGAAGAGCAATCAGCTGTTGTTGTTTACTAGCCACTCTGGCAACGTCGCAACCGCAATGTAGCCAACCTTACGCGAAGCCACACGAACTGTCAAGTGCAAAGATACAGCGGCGGGGGTATAGTGGGTGTAGGCACTTACTACATTCAAAGTTTGACATCCTCATTCGCTACTTTGGCCAATCCTTGGTCAGTCCAGTTGGGATGGAGACTGACAGCCAATGGCATACATGTATGTACATATTTGTGTGGAGAGAAGCTTGGCATGGTAAACACCGACGATAGTTTCTACTGCTGAGTGTTTCCAAACATACGTAGATTGTATTTTAGCTTTTCGTTTGCAATGGAGAAACAGAAAATGTGGCAAATAACCAACAGTGAAGAAGAAGTAGATCGCATTTCAAATATGAACTGTGTGGATATAGAGCAGAAGTTAAACATTCCTCCATCAACCTTATACATGATGGTTAGCAAACATAAACTGATTGAAACTGCTTTTGAAGAAGGGAAAATGCTAAAAAGAAAACCTAATCACCCTGGCCAGTTTCCAGAGTCAGAAGATGTTCTACTAAAGAGCTTCAAACGTGCCAATATATGGTACTGTGGTTTGAGCTCAGATAACACATTTAGCACAGAAGATGGGACTGGACGATTTCAAAGCGTCTAATGGCTGGTTTGAAAATTCAAGAATCGACATGACTAAGTTTACAGATGTGTGCGAGGTAAGGCTGCTGCCCTAGATAATGGCACTACACTGTGTGAAAATATAGAAATGTGGAAAAACACAATGCTCCCACCAATTTTGAAAGATTATAGACCTGACAATGTTTATAATGCAGATGAAACAAGATTATTTCTCCATTTTTTTTTTTTTTTGCAAGACAAAATTCTGGTTTTTATGGACACTGTCACAGCGGGAAACTTAACAAGGAGAGGATTACAGTTTTGTTGTGCTGTAATGAAAACAGAATGGAGAAGTTGGTACTGCTGGTTATTGGAAAAGCACATAGTCCATGATGCTTCAAGAATGTGTGATATTTTCCATGTAAGTACACTTCCAACACAAAAGCCTGGATAACTTCTGGAGTACTCTCGAGCATGGGATGCAAGACTAGGCATAAGAAGAAGGAAAATTGCACTCTTCATTGATCAGTATGCCACTCATCCACCAACTGTTTCAAATTTAAGAAACATAAGGATGATTTTCCTCCCAGCAAATTGCAAGAGTAAGCTACAATGTTTAGATCAAGGAGTAATTCGGTGTATGAAGCAAACGTATCGGAAGAGCTGGTACAGAGAAGGTTGGCTGCAATGAAATTGACGACAACAAAAATCACAGTCTTATGCCATGCATTTCATTAGGACTGCCTGGGACTTTTTGACGCAAGTTGCCATTAGGAACTGTTTTTGCCAGGTTCTTGGTGATGACATCATGATGGAAGATGAGTTTTCCGAGAGTGAACAATGATGCCAAATAGCAGATGGCGCCAGTGTGTGTTTTGAAACTTGTACAAACATTGATAATGGAATTCCAGTATGTGAAACAGTGACGATAGATGAAATACTTGAAGTACAAATGAAAGAAGTGTCAGTGGGAGATGAAAGTGATGAGCCAGATCCCGAGGCAATTCCTACATTGTCAGAAGCGATGTAGGCAATGGACATAATGAAGTGATATGTGTGCAGTTTCGAAGTTGATGACAATGTAATGACTTTACTAAACAAGATGGACAGTAAAATTTTGGCATTAAAACCAACAAAGTCATAACCATAGATATATAATTTAAATCAGTGTAAATAGTGTCCATATTTCACATCCATTTGGGAGGTAAGATGTATTATTAGATTTTATTACATAATTATGTTCTTAAATTGCAGATTTTGTATTTTTGTTAACACGTTTTCCCATCTATGATGTTCAAATCCTTGGGTCCTTGCAAAAACGTACTAATGAGATTCTATTGTTATGATTCATTCACTGATGAATCTCTTAGCAACCTTTACCTCAATGATCACAGCTCACTACTTGTCCCTCTCTTGGTGGTCATAAGAATTTTATGATAAGGGATGCTTGTTCATAAACTACTGAGTAGACTGTAGGCTTCTTTTTTACATATTTTAACTGGAGAGGAAAACAAAGAAAGAGAGAAAGGGAGAAAGAAAGAAAGAATGAAAGAAAGAAGGAAGGAAGGAAAGCAAGCAAGCAAGCCCTCTTCCTTTGCAATATATTAGAATAAGTAGACTGATATAATCAGTAGGAGTAAAAAAATCTGATGTGTTACACTCACATGACTTTCTCTACTCTTGTAAAAACTATTTTTACAAAGACTTATTCTCCATCTACTTCATGTTAATCGAGATAAACATTTGCAGACTCTTGCTAATTTTCTTGTAGATGTAAGGGGAAAACATATTTACAAGGGCAATATAGAAAAACAGTAGCCTTTAAGCACATACATATCTCTTAATAGCTGGTTGCTAGGTGCGGCACCATTCCCTTTGCCACAGATTATAACTCTTTGCATATCCAAGACAAAAAAATGAATAACGAATTCCCATTTGAGAAAATAAGTATTGAAAAATTTAAGGGAATAACAAGCAATATCTCTAAAATGGTTCACTCAACAAAAAAAATGTATATGACATAAATTGTGTATTTTAACGCGATCTACATTTTTTGTGTAGTAAAATTTTGTCTATCTCTTATGGTTTACCAGTTATGCAAAAGTCGTTCACAATGAAGAATACTTCCATGTAAAGGGTAATCTGGGGTGCGGGGATTTTCTTGAAAACCTTCGTGTCGCATTCTAGGAAGATACTGAACCTAAATACCAAGTTTGGTGTTTATCCGACTGTTCGTTTCTGAGTTATGCTGTTCACAGACAGACACACACACAGACATGTTTCCAAAAATGCTTTTTTTTGGATTCAGGGGGTCTCAAAACATGTATTTCCGGTGAAATCTCAGTATCGAATTTTTGGGTGGAATACAATACTTCCCCTACTTACTATACGTAGTAGAGAAAGTAAAAAGTTCATATGCATATAAGTCATAACATTACAGGGAACATTATGCTAACATAGGTAAAACTCTTTCACAGCATGCTTCAGTTGTTACATTAAGTGTATAATAAATAATATTGTCCACAAGTTAACTGCAAAACAATGTTTTGTTTAAACTAATATAGCTTTAACCAGCACACAGAACATTCCATCCATAACAAGTGAAGGGCATCTGCATATGGTGGAACTGTTCTATCCATAACAACGGAGAGGTTAATCAACTTAAATACTTTGGAAATCTGAGTCAACGTATGAAAGTATTAATTGAGAGTTTGTAAAATCGAGGCTTTACTGTAGCTGGATCAAAAACTGTACAAACTTTAATATTTGGTATCTCATATTGTGTAATTTCCATAAAATTTCCAAGAAAGTATAGCTTTAAGTATAAAACATTTCAGCCTAAGGAATATTTATTACTACTTGATAAATGGTTGAATTAATATGGCAATAGAATTACATCATTCTCAAGTAAAATCAAATTTATATCATACAGCTTATAAAGGATACCTATCCAAGTCATCGTCATCATCTTCAACTAGCATATCCATTTCTGAAAGGGTCTTTTTGAACCAGCCTTTCTCAGAATTGGACCTGCGCATTATCAGTTCTATTTGGTCCAGTTCCCGAGCCAGCTTCACACGCTCCTTTACTGCTGACAGCAATGCCTCCATCACAGGAAAAACTGGCAGATCTTTTGCTGCAATATGAAAACATTTATTTATGTTCCATTGGTTAAAATGCACAACATGAACTTTAAAATATAGAACAAGTTGAGATTTCAATTTTACATAATGCTGTATACAACTCTTAAAGCTTAAATACATGAAAGGAGATAGTGATTACTGATTACCTAGTGTGAAATATGGGATCTGTTACCAATTACAGTGGAATCTCATTACCACATTCCTCATTAAGATGTTTTCCTATGTGCGAGTTGAATTATGAAAGTTCTGGCACCAAATGTACCAAAAGTAATAACTAAAACTTGTTTAGTAAGTTCTCTTGCTCCTGCTTACTGCGTTTAAAGTTTGACATCCTCATTTCCTTGGTCAGTCCAGTCAGGGTGGAGACCGACAACCAATGACATGCATGTATGTACATATGTGTGTGATGCAATTTATGTAGGCACGATAGATAATGCTTTAGCTTGGCAACACCGACAATAGTTTCTACTGTTGAGTGTTGATCAAACATATGTAGATTGTATTTTAACTTTTCGTTTGCAATGGAAAAAAAGAAAGTGCGGCAAATAACCAGCAGTGAAAAACTGAAAATTCCTGAAGAAGTAGATTGCATTTCAAATATGTCATGCATGGATTAGCATAGAAGTTAAAAATTCTTTCGCCCACCTTAAACATGATTGTTAGGAAACATAAACTGATTGAAACTACTTTTGAAGAAAGGAAAAATGCTAAAAGAAAATGTAACCACCCTAGCCAGTTTTCAGAAATGTAACCACCCTGGCCAGTTTTCAGAATTAGAAAATGTTCTACTCAAGTGGTTTACACAATTTAAATGTGCAAACAGACAGTACTGTGGTTTGAGCTCCGGCAACACATTTAGCATAGAAGATGGGATTGGATGATTTCAAAGCATTCATTCAAAGATTCAAGAATCGACATGGATAGGTTTACAGATGTGTGCGAGGTGAGGTTGCTACCCTAGATAATGACACTGCACTATGTGAAAATATAGAAATGTGTAAAAATACAATGCTCTCATCAATTCTGAAAGACTAAAGACCTGATAATGTTTATAATGCAGATGAAACAGGACCTTTTCTCCATTTTTTGCCAGACAAAATCCTGAATTTTAAGGGCACTAAATGTCAGAGAAGGAAATTTATAAGAGAGGATTATAGTTTTGTTCTGCTGTAACGAAAACAGAACAGAGAAATTGGTACAGTGGTTATTGGAAAAGCACACAGTCAGTGATACTTCTAGAATGTGCAATATTTTCCATGTAAATACACTTCCAACACAAAAGCCTGGATAACTTCTGCGGTATTTGTAAATTTCTTATGAGCATGGGATGTAAGACTGGACATAAGAAGCAGGAAAATTGCACTCTTCATTGATCAGTGTGCTGCTCATCCACTGTTTCAAATTTAAGAAACATAAAGATCATTTTCCTCCCAGCAAACTGCACAAGTAAACCACAACCTTTAGTTCAAGGCATAATTTGGTGCATGAAGCAAACATATCGAAAGAGGCTGGTACAGAGAAGGTCGGCTACACTGAAATCGATTACAAGAAAAATCACTGTCTTAGATGCCATACGTTTGATTAAGACTGCCTGGATTCTGTGATGTGAGATACCATTAGGAATTCCTTTAATAACGCTGACTTTTGTCAGGTTCTTTGTGATGACATCACGCTAGAAGATGAGTTTTCCAAGAGTGAAGAATGATGCCAAATAGCAGACAGCGGCAGCGGTCTTTTGAAACATATGTGTAATAAAACACACAGCAAAGTCACTTTTATCGCTTCCATAATTCGCAATTTACTCTACTCAAAAACATTTGCAGATTTTGTACTTTCATTGACACATTTTCCCGTCTATGATATACAAATGCACACTGTCGCTGTGTTACGAATACAGTACAAGACAGTATCTCCGGTGTATTCAATACAATTTGAATAGGGTAGGTGTTTCCATGCAACAAATTTTGATCCCATCCTCTTCCAATTCAACTTTCCAAGAGAAAAGTTTTGTTTTAGCATTTTTCCCTTCTTCAAAAGCAGTTTCAATCAGTTTACGTTTGCTAACAATTGTGTTTAAGGTTGACGGAGGAATGCTTAACTTCCGCACTATCCATGCATTTTATATTTGGATTGCAACCTACTTCTATGAGGATTTTCAGTTTTTCACTGTTGGTTATTTGCCACACTTAGTTTTTCTTCGTTGCAAACAAAAAGTTAAAATACAATCTATATATGTTTGATGAACACTCAACAGTAGAAACTATCATTGGCACTTACCACACCAAGCTAAAGCATTCTCTATCCCATCCACACAAATATGTACATACATGATATCATTGGCTGCCAGTTTCCACCCCATGAGCAAGGATTGACTGAAGTAGCAAATGAGGATGCTAAACCTCGAACGTGTTAAGCACCTAATCCCACTGGACTGACCAAGGATTGGCCAAAACAGCAAATGAGGACGTCAAAACTTGAATGTAGTAAACATGCTAAACAAACGTTATTAATTACATTTGGTGCCGGAACTTTTATAATTCAACATAATACACGGGAAAACATGTTAATGAGGAATGTGCTAATGAGATTCCACTGTAATTGATTTTAATTCATTACAACTAATGAAATGAATTATGCTTTTTACGTAACTAGCCTGGTCTGGGCATGTTTTTAATATAGAGTCAACTGAAAAATTCAATGCCACAGCCGGATTGTGTTTTGTTGATTCATATTTTCAGTAGTCTGTGTAGCAAACTGTGAATGATTACATGCTTGTGACTACAGTGAAATCTCATTCATACATTCCTCAGTAACATGTCTTCCTTTATATGACATTGTATTATAAAAGTCCCGGTACCAAATGCTATAAAAAATGTTTGTTTAGCACATTTTTCCCCTCCTGCTTACCACGTCCCAAGTTTGATGTCTTCATTCACTATTTTAGTCAATCCTTGGTCAGTACAAATGGTGTGAGGGCCGGCAGCCAATTGCATGCATGCATCTTGTGATGCAATTTGTGTGGGTTGGATAGATGCTTCAGCTTGAAATGGACGTCAACAATAGTTGCTAGTACTATGTCATCGTATTTTAACTTTGTGCTATTTATGTTTACAATGAAGAAAAAACAAGTGCAGCAAACAATAACCAGTAAAAAACTGAAAAATCCTACATGAAATAGATCATGATCCATATATGAAACGTGTGGATTTAGCACGGAAGTTAAACATTCCTTCATCAACCTTAAACATAATTGTGAGCAAATGTAAACTGATTGAAACTGCTTTAGAAGAAGGGAAAAGTGCTGAAAGAAAACATAATAGCCAGGGTCAATTTCCAAAATTAGAAGACATCCTATTAAAGTAGTTTTACACAAGCACAAGCTTTAAACTGCCAATAGACGGTACTGTGGTTTGAGCTCATGCAACACATGCAACACAGAAATGGGGCTACATTATTTTAAAGCATCCAATGGCTGGATTGAAAGATTCAAGAATCGATGTGACAGTTTACAGATGTGTGCGAAGAGAGGCTGCTGTCCTAGATAATAAACACTGTGCAAAAATACAACGCTGCTGTCAATTTTGAAAAACTACAGCCCTGATGTTTATAATGCAGATGAAACAGGGCTATTTAACCATCTTCTGCCAGATAAAACCCTGGATCTTTAAGAACACTAAGTGTCACAGTGGAAAATTTAACAAGAAGTAGCTTAGTTCTGTTGTGCTGTAACGAAAGTGGAACAGAGAAACTGGCACAACTAGTTATTAGAAAAGCACGCATCCCTGATGCTTCAAGAATGTGTGACTTTTCCATGGAAGTACATTTCCAACAGAAAAGCCTGGACGACTTCTGCATATTTGAAAATTTCTTACGCGTATGGGATGCAAGACTGGGCATAAGAAACTGAAAAATTCCATTCTTCAATAATCGGTGTGCTGCTCATCCACCAACTGTTTCAAATTTAAGAAGCATAAAGATCACTGTCCTCTTACTAGTTAGCTACAACCTTTAGATTATTGTGTAATATGTGCATGAAACAAACATATCGTAAGAGACTGGTACGCAGAAGCTTGGCTGTACTGGAATTGATGACAAGAAAAATCACTGTCTTAAATGTCATGCATTTCATTAAGGTTGCCTGGGATTCTGTGATACAAGATACAACTTGGAACTGCTTCAATAAAACTGTCTTTTGTTGGGTTTTTGTTGATGACATCATGCTAGAAGATGTTTTCCGAGTGTGAAGAATAGCGCCAAGCAGCAGATGGCATCTCTTTTTAAAAGTTTGTAAACAATTCCAGTGTGTGAAACTGTGACGATAGATGAAATACTTGAACAGATGACAGAAGAAGCATCAGTTTGGAATCAAAATAACAATGAGCCAATTCTTACAGCATCAGAAGCGATGTAGGTAATACACATAGTGAAGCAATATGTGTAACTTCGAAGTTGACTTTACTGAACAAGAAGGACTGTAAAATTTTGGCATTAAAACCAACAAAGCAATGCAGCAGATATGTATTTCAAACCAGTGTAAATATTGTATATATTTCAAATTAGCTTATGAAGTAAGATGTATTAGATTCTTATTGCAGTGTTATAAAGTTCTTAAATTGCAGATTTTGTGTTTTTGTTAACACTTTTTTTGGTCTATGTCATCCAAATCCTTGGGTCCCTGCAAAAGTGCACTAACAAGGTTCTACTGTAGTTGGGTTGAAGCTCTTTGCTTTGATGCGGTGTCTTTTCTAAACACTCCAAATTCTAATTTCTTATTGTTCCTTAAGGCCCAAAACTGGAAGGATGCTTTCTCAGTTTCCATGGTGAACTTTATTTCTGAATTTTCATGTTTAAGAGTTTGAGTACAGCTTTGGCTAGTTTTCTGCTGAACTATTGCAAAGACATTGTCAAAATACCTGAACCAAATTTTGAAGACGTGAGGAAATAATTTTGTGATTTAGATTTCAAAGTAGCTCTTGAATAAGCTTTCTAAAAATGGTGATAGGAAACTTCCCATTGTGAGAGCTGAGTTTTGTTTATAGTATTTTCCTTTAAAGGTGAAGTCAGGTTGGTCATTATGGATGTTGACGAGTTTTGATTATTTTTCAATTCTTCCTTCTGTAGATGCGGTAATGCATGAGTTTGTGTATCATGATGCTTGGAAATAAGGAGTTGATGTCGTAAGAGACTAACATGTCATTAAGTGATTGTGTCTTTGATGTTATTTACCAGTTCTATTGAGTTATTTATGCTTACACTTTCAAATCTTGGAAAGGTAGTAGCTTTTTATTTAACAATTTTCTAGATGATATGCTGGTGCACTAATCGTATTTACAAGTCTCCTTATTTCCCAGTTTATGAATTTTGGGTAGTCTGTATATACTGGGGGTGGATGGGTTGTCCATTTTGATTTTTGGCTGATCCGCTTTTGATCTGATCCTAACCTAGGATTCTGGTCTCAAATTAGAAAAAGTTCCTTACTACCTTTTTGAAGAGAAACTTGCCTATGGCATACTTAAGATTCTCATTACTTACATTACACTTCTCATTACACTTCACATTACTCTTTGCTTGTGATTTTGTTATACTGTTTTACACCTAAAGACCAATATATCTATAGAGCACTCTATCCTCCATCATCACTTCCAATTCAGTTGGTTTCTTTCCTCTTTGTGCTCTAGGATGTGCTTGCTGTTTGTCCTCAGAACGATCTTGGACTAGGCAGCATTTTATGTCCACTAGTGAGATGCTAACTGGGCCATGCTCCACATAACAGCAGCAATTACTAGTAGTTCAAGGTGAATTGTCTTTGTTAGAATTACAACATTTTACTGCAAGCTCATCTTCCTTCTTAGTCTTCAGTTCTTTCCTTTCTTTTTTTGTAAGAGGGTTCTTAGTTTTTTGTTTTTATTTTGGATAAAGATACAAATTTTAATCACTGCATTGGATATGTACATTGTTTGTTGAAATTAGGATACAATAGTCTGAAATTGGACATTTATGCAGAAGGCTTACAGCAAGCACAAACTTGGCTTCAGCCTGTTTGTAGGCATTCCTCTTGTACCTACAGCAAAATGTATAATGAAATAATTTCGGCAAACATTCATCCCAATTAATTTGAGGTAGATAAAAGTGTAACTTTTTGTAATAATAGTGGATTGTAGAAGAGGGGATACAGAAAGCCACGTGAATGAACACATTAGATTCTTTCCTCTTTTTTTTTTTTATTTATTCTTTTCTTTTTTAACATGTAAAATTCCTACATCAGGTTAAAGAAAACAGGGGATTGTCTTGCATTCAGAAAAATATTATGGTATGCAGAATACTTACTTCTGCCAAGATTCTGACAAAGTCGTGTGTAATAGCTCATCTCTGCTGGTTCAATCAGTAATAATGTTAATCCTTCAGAGTGTGCACGAGCTGTTCGGCCACTTCGGTGAACATAAGTCTGAAAAATATTTTAACCAATACTATTAAAACTCAATCGCTTACAATGAAATCTGTTTGGAATTCTTCTAAGGAATTTTATATTAAATAAGGGAAACGATAGGAATGGGCAAAGCATAAACCATACAAATAAACAGTTAAGTTTCACTATGCAAGGTTAGTTATCAGCAGGGTAGATGATAAAATCAACATTTCTTTGAATGATTTAAAAATAATCATGTTTTTCCTTAGAAACTGTGATTCTACTGGAATAAAGTTAATAAAGATGTAACAAAAGCATTCTAAATTTAATGCTGATATTCCTAGATAACTGGTTTTTTAAAGCAATGAGTATAAATTGAAAAGTAAGTAAGAAAATGCCATATGGGCAATCAGATGTGACTTGAAAAAGAGAAACTGAACGTACTATGGGAATTAACAAATAATACTATTACAAGTATAAATATGAAACTATTATTTCAGTTGTAACTACTTAACATTTGACTCTAGTTTGAATCATACTGGCATACTTATGAAGAACTGTACACAGGATGAAGAGTTGTATATATGAAAGGAGGTAATTTTGCTTAGGGTTAAAAGAAGAGTTCAAACACATATACCACATACAGACAAATCAGAGACATGCTACATTTCTGGAGAGAACACCATACTTTACACACTGAAGCAATTTTAACTGTTGTATATGAAAATGTCTTCATTAAATGTTATAAATGATATGAAGCTTCTTCAACACTAAGCCGTCTTTTATAAACAACTATATCATTACATGATGTTCTATTCTTTAGGAAATATCTGCTTAGTGCCTCCTTTAGAAAGCTGTATAACAATGGATAAAATTCTGTTGTACTCTTTATTGATTCTGGTGTTATTTCATCGGTTTCTGAGATATTTTCTGCTGTTTTAAACTGCATTTCAATTATTTTTTTCCATGCACTATTTTAAAGACAAGGTTATATACACTCTGAAGTTTCAGTCAAATGTGAACTTTGATAATACTGCTTTTGGACTCACCAAATATGGTCTCAGCCTGTTAACACATGGAAAGAAAATTGAAATACAATAACTTCAGTTACAAACCAAGGATATAGAGTAAGGCATATTTGAAAACATCCAGGCTCTTTCAGAGCCACACTGCAGTCAGCATTTCTTCAACAAAGGCATCGTAGCAAACCTGTTTCTTAATTAGCTTGACAAAGCTGCAAATTTGCCTATTTAATCACAATTTTCTATATGTTGAATTTGTTGTCAGTTTCAAATTGCAGTCATCTTAGTACCAGTTTTTAAATATATATATAATTCCTTGGCACAAAGAAGTTCATCAAAGAATACATGAAAGATTAGTTATGAGAACAATTAAAATGCAACTTGCACTGGAAGACCAAGGCACGCCTCTAAATTTGTTTTGAGTTGCACAGCTTATTTTATGTTTTTGAATTTTGTTTTATTTCTGTGTCTTTGAAAATAAAACGTTATGAATAATAAAATATATTTTTGGAAAACAGGAAGGAATTTTAAAAATCTGTACAACCTTAAACATGAGTTCTAGCTATATTTTAATCCTTAGAATCCTTAGATTATAATGCTGTATGAACAACAAATTCAAGTGAATGATTGCATTGTCTATTTTTTTTAATTAATATATTTTTTGTCAGATTTTCAGGAAATGTTTGTTACATTTGAAAAAAATTATAACTGATACCTACAATACATATTGAGATTTAACTTTCCTTCCCCTTAAGAGAGATGTATCAACATAAAAGCAGCTTTTTTGGCAATTGCATAGAAACATGTGACTGCTCTCATACATAATGCTGTTGTACTCTGATAAGTATTGTGCTTTCAATAGAAAGAAGTAATCATTTCACCTCTGATGTGCGTGGAACCTGGTAGTGTATGACATGCTGTACACCAGGTATATCCAAACCACGAGCAGCCACATCCGTCGCCAATAAAAGGCTATTTGGATTATCCCTAAATCGATCCAAGTTCTTGAGTCGCTGTCTTTGTGGCATATTTGCATGAAGAGGAAGTGGATGACATTGTAGTAAGCTCAGCAATTGTGTAAGGCGACGGACACAGGTAATGCTGTTACAGAAGACAAGGGTTCGCCCAGGATGCTTCAGTAGAAAATAGTAAAGGTAGAAGTCCTTCTCCTCTAATGAGCACATAATGCGAGCTTCTGTCAGAGTGTCTGCTGTAACTGCAATAACAAAATGAACATTCTTTAAAAATGGTTCTATTTCATAAAATAAACATTCTCGTTTTCAAATGAGTCAAGTTAATCTTGGTTATCAGTGAAAATTCATGGCCAAACTCTTTAATCTTTTCTCCTACCATGCTATGATAAAATTCCTTTTCCATTTATACCCCACTTTTAACTACATGGTCTTATCGACAGCCTTTCCTTAGGAATTTATTGCCTATTGGCAATGGTGTTAACTTGCATTCTCTTGTCACTGGGTTTCTTGCACTTTTGGGATTTTTAATCATTAGATCACACACATTCACACTCTCATTCATACTTCCAGACTCCGGGGAGGATAGGGAATAATCTTGGCTAGAAAAAAATTCCCACCCCTCAGCTGGGAATCAAATACGGGATCCCTCGCACACAGGAAGGTGCTCTACCAACTGAGCTATGGGCCAGCCGATTCTCATTTAAAAGCACATTAGTTGCTCCTTGTATAACATGTTGCTCTGGCGAGTGTCTTCAATGGCACAGTTTTGCAGGTTTAACCTTGGCCCTGGATAATAGAATGTCACTGTGTTAAATTCAATAGGCCCATAGAAGCACATTTACTTGCATATGTATTTTTACAAGGTAAAATTATGGCACCCTAACAACATTGATATAACCATAGCATTTACTACTACATAAACTTAATAATGAAACCTATTTGATGTTCTGATTGCAGATGATCATGGCAGAAAGAAAGCATGAAATGACGCCACAGATTTTTTAAATTGTTCTTATTTTTACTTTCTCTACTACGTATAGTAAGTAGGGGAAGTATTGTATTCCACCCAAAAATTCGATACTGAGATTTCACCGGAAATACATGTTTTGAGACCCCCTGAATCCAAATAAAGCATTTTTGGAAACATGTCCGTGTGTGTGTCTGTCTGTGAACAGCATAACTCAGAAACAAACAGTCGGATAAACACCAAACTTGGTATTTAGGTTCAGTATCTTCCAGAGATGCAACACGAAGGTTTTCAAGAAAATCCCCCCATCCCAGATTACCCTTTACAAGGAACATTTTTTGAAAAGTTTAATTTTCTCAAAAATGACTCTAACGATTTTGATTAAAGTATCTCATGTTTAAGATATTTTCATGACAAATAAAATGTATATCTTGAATTTTCTGGGAATGTCTCCAAAAGTATTCTTCATTGTGAATGACTTTTGCATAACTGGTAAACCATAAGAGATAGACAAAATTTTACTACACAAAAAACATAGATCGCTTTAAAATACACAATTTATGTCGTATACATTTTTTTTGTTGAGTGAACCATTTTCGAGATATTGCTTGTTATTCCCTTAAATTTTTCAATACTTATTTTCTCAAATGGGAATTCGTTATTCATTTTTTTGTCTTGGATATGCAAAGAGTATTAATCTGTGGCAAAGGGAATGGTGCTGCACCTAGCAACCAGCTATTAAGAGATATGTATGTGCTTAAAGGCTACTGTATATATACATACATACATATATATATATATATATATATATATATATATATATATATATATATTACCCTTACATCTACAAGAAAATTAGCAATAAGATAGAGTCTGCAAATGTTTATCTGGAATAACATGACGTAGATGGAGAATAAGCGTTTGTAAAAATAGTTTGTACAAGAGTAGAGAAAGTCATGTGAGTGTAACACATCAGATTTTTTAACATAGTCTCCCTTGACATCACAGCACTTGATCCATAACCTTTATCCCGTCACGGAAGTCAGATTTCTACAGGTTTATAAAACATGCCTCAACTGACTATTTAAGTTCTTCACTGGACAAAAAGTTCTTACAACCAAGAAACTAGTGTGTTTGTCATATCGGTATGAATCCTTGTTACAAGGATTTGATGAATGTTGTACAAATGCTTGTTACAAGAATTCATACCTTCCTCACAAAGTAATCAAAAAACCACACAATTTTCAATGCTTCCAATATTTCCCATATACACACTACAACAAACAGCTATGCCTACTTAGATTCTTGAACAATCCCTATGTTACTGCACAAATTTCCCATGAAAGATGTCTGGTTTTAAAAACAAAAGTTTTGGAAATGCTGCTGCAATCGCACCTAATGCTGCTAGTATTGCATCTGAATGAGAACTATGGTAAAACTATTTCTTTAATACTACGTTATTTACACTGATATGAGACAATAAATTCACTAATAAAATTGCCTTTGCTCATTTTTCATTCACTACATATACTGAAACCTTGACCTTAGGCCCCTTTCATATGAGGCAGCAATCAGCTGCCACAACCTTTAACAAAATGTTTGTAAATCATGGTTTTCATACATGACAAACAGTGGCAACAATCGATTCAAAGTTGCTGCCACTTAAGGTAAAGTATTGTTCCAAATGTGAGCTTTCTCACGTTGCCACTAGTTGAAGCAAAATCCAACAAACTAGCAGCATTTTCTACTGTAAACTACCAATTCTGAAAAGCTTACCTACTACTGAAAACATGAGTAACTGAGGAAACAAGATGTCAATAAATTACTAGATCATAAAGTTAATATGAAGCCCTAATATATGAAGTGAGAAAAAATCTGTGATTTGGAACAATGGAATCGAGGCATTTGGAAGTAAAATTGAGAAAAGAAGCACATTTATAGAACTTAAAGATTCATCAAGTTATGGTTTTGACATGTGAAAATGATTCAAAACTGTTTCTCTTCCACAAAAATATTATTGAATAATGTATGACAAACCCATTCTCTAGTCATAGGGTGCTCTTGCATTTTTCTTCACGACTTCCATTTTCTCTTCTTGATGAGCAAGACAAAGTGAAAAAGTTCCTCTTCTCCCAGCTATTTTCTCTGCTGATCAGAACTTGCTGTCATCAGTTGCCTCATATGAAAGCTGTCAAATTGGCCTAGGCAATCAGCTGTCACAAGCGATTGCCACCACTAGTTGCCTCATATGAAAATATCCTTAAAAAGCTAACAAAATCTTACAAATGCCTCTGTGCTCAAGTGGTCAGTGTTCTGGCTTCTCAAACCAGAAGTTCCAGGTTTAGTTCACGGCAGGGGTAAGTAATTTTTCTTTAAATAAAATCATTCCCTACCTTCTGCAGAGTCTTGAAGTATGAATATGGGAGTGAATATGTGTGTGTTTAATACTAAAAAGTATTGAAAACAACATTAACAAAACCTAGTTAGAGCCCCGTAAATTTTGCGATTCACGAAATTTGCAAAAAGCTAAATACGCACGACTTTATACATAAAATGTATTGTCATTACGGTAAAAGTTGGTTTTCGGGTGTCTCAACCCGCGAACTACTCACAAATTTCTTAAAATATTCAACTATATACAAATTTTGACCTTTACCCGCAAATTTTAACATAATGTATGTACATTACACTTTCGACAACGCAGGCATAATTTTTTTTAAGGTAAAAGAAGAAAAAAATGCGGATGATTGGCTAAAACTCGTCGGGTAAATCTTTATTCAACAGCACTTGGAGCACTAGGCAGGAAAATGCGAAAAGCTGATTGGCTGCATGTAACTAAGTTAAAACTACAGCGTGGGGCCAAGGGGAAGGCAGGTTACGCATAATTCCAGCTATCGGCCTAGGCATAGTTGACCACAACACAGGAATCAGTCCATATACCACAGGTGTTATGTGATTAATGTGTGCACTGTCCTATTTTCTTAAAGTTAACAATGCCACCAAAAATAAAATTGGGTGAGTGAGCAAAACAGTTCGCTAGCAACGGCATGATAAAATCAGGAGAAGTAATGTTATGTCGATTCTGCAACAAAAGAGTTTCATGGGATACTAGTGATTCAGTTAGAAAACACACTGCATCCAGAGCCCACGTGGAGGCCACAAATGCAGAAAAAGGCAAACGACAAATTACTATATATGAAGCTGTTGATGGGGCTAAAGAAGCAAAGGTATGTATATTAATTCATTATAGAAGCCACATGCTGCATTTTTTATTTTGAAAATTACTTTCTGATTACTTGCGTAATAGAAGAATGGTTTACGTGGTGCAATGGAATAAATTTCAATCCGATCTGCGTTTACGCATTGAAATTGATTTGCTATCTGACCTACGCGGATCGTATTCTTACCGTGCTCAATACATACTGAATCCCCATATAAACATGGTAATAACTGTGGTGATGTTGGAATGCTGGGGTCCGCTAAATCCGTCAAGTGGTGAGAAGTCGGAACAATGGTATAGGTCTCGTCATCGATATTGACGTATGTCCTTGAGGGCTAGCCCAGTCAGCTAAATCCCTGCGATGTGTTTCTTTTACACAAGTATGTGGTGCTGAATAAATGAAACCAACACATTACAATGTTTATATGGTGCACTGAGCAGTCTGGCAGTACATTCTCTATAAAACTGTTGCACCCGCGAGTGTGTCCGGCTTTATTAGTGCATTCATTTGCATTACTGCCTTGCATTAGTTTGAAATTGAAAGGAGAAACCTTGCAGTGTCAGGAAAAGCATCGAACGTTTATGAAACAACAAGAAGTAGTCTGTGTATGGACTCCACAGGCTACAATGTTTTATATGTGCTGCCAAATACGCTACATTGCATATACATCTGCCGAGCAACTTGCACCATTCTTACAACTGTCGAGGAGCAATGCCGGGATTACGATGAACTTAACGTAACGTGACTTAACTTGACGCAACGTAATGTGAAAGTCTAACACACTGTATTAAATGGAGCGATTTAGGATCGACTTAACATGACAATTTAACGCTACGTAACTTAAGAGCTTGACAACTTTTCCTTCCTGTTACGTTAAGTTTGACGTCACTGGTAAATAGAACCAATCAGCGTGAAGCAGTAGCATGAAGTAACAAAACCAACTACCAATCGAAAGTCATTCTCCTTGTGTTAAGTGCATACTAAAAGACCTTTATTTCATAACTTTACGGTACATCCCATTGCGTTAAGTAAAGTTTGTCGTAATCCCAGCATTAGTGACATGCACCATAGCATTCGATAACATGTTTGCATGCCAAAATCCCTGGCGCTACCTATACCAGTCAAGTTACAATCTATTTTTATGATTTGATGACCAGTAGCATGCAAGATGAAATTAATGTTTCGACTATGGAGAAAAGCATTGTAGTACACTATTGGTGGCTGGTACCATTGTTCCGGTTTCTCACCAGCATCCTTAGAGTAGAAACTGAGGGTGAGATTATTCAGCGGTTGGCGGATACAGCAGTTTTTGGCATTCAAACATTACCATAACTGCATTGAAGAAATGTCATTTAAATATGTACAAACATATACATAAAATCTGAATTTTAAGGGGTATTATATTTTAATTATATAAAAATATTTACGGTTTTTAATAGCTTATTAAACCACTTTTTTTAATTTTAGGCTGCCAAATTGGATTTTATTACCAGCACAGTTGAAATGTTTGTGTCTACAAACATTCCACTTGAAAAAGCAGACCATCCTCATTTAGAAGTTGGTTGCATCGTCATGTTGTGGGAGGAGGTGAACTACCATGCAGTAATAACCTTAGAAGGCAGTATTTACCACAGCTGGCACATAAAAGAAAAGTTACTGCTGTTGCTGCTTTAAAGAACAAAAACGTTGCTATTATGAGCGACGAAACAATGGACAAGAAGGGCAGAGCAGTGTTTGCTGTTATCTTATCTACTGTAGAACCAGCAGACCATCAGGAGCAGTACATTGCAGCTGTAACATCCCTGGAGGCTGTTAATGGACGAAATTGTGCTAGAGCGATTTCTGATGCCCTGAAGGATATGGAGGTTGGGTACAATCAGGTGGTAGCATTTGTCAGTGACTCAGCAAGGTACATGAATACATGCTTCCAATTCTTCTGTCTGATCAGGTTGTTCAGGTACAATGCTGGGCACACAAAATTAATTTTTTGGCTGAAATTCTTCTATGCAATCTCACGGAACTAAATAGAGTGGTTGTGTCAGTCAAACAAATGTTTTTAAATGCAAGAAAAAAGCGCCATGCATTCAAACAATATCTTGACGAAAGAAGTTCACCAGCTGGCCTCTTCCCCATCCCTGTTCCAACACATTGAAACTCTTGGTTAACAGCAGTTGAATGGCTGACAGAGAACTGGGACATTTTCTTTAATTTCCTACATTCAGGAAGGGCAGATGAATGCAATTTCAACTCTGGCTGCAAATTCCTGAGCAGTCTCAAGGAGGAGGATCTAAACATGTTACATGTTCATTGCTTGTTTGTGAAGTTACTTAGTACACTACTGAAGCCATTTCTCATTCAATTGGAGACTAGTAAGCAACCTCAGGCAGGGGAACTGTATCCACGACTTCATCATCTGAAGAAAAGACTTCAAGTTGCTACTGGAGGTGTTTTTAGTGATCAATGGAAGATGGCATGAAAAAAATTAAGTGTGTTTAAAGAGGAAGGAATATACAATCTTTGAAGAACATTGCCGTCTATATGTGTGTGAAATTGGACAGTTTAATTTCTTCTGATCCAGCCAGAACAATCTTGGAGCCTGTTTCTGAGTTATTCTGAAGGCAGAATGTTCTTATTCAGAACACAGATAAGCTGAAGTCCCTGATGTCTAAAGCCCTCTTTAAAAAGTCTTCCAGCAGACGAAGCTATGCATGGATATCTGGAACTCAAGGAACTCTTGCAGAAAACTGTAACCTGAGTGTCCTTGAAGCTCTGATATCCATGCAGAGTACACATAAAACATTTGTGGATGGAGCATTAATAGGACTTTGGTTACCAATTTCCAATGTCGACTGTGAGCGATTTTTTTCCAAGTTTTCTTGTGTTCTTACAGATCGACGAATGAACTTGAGCATGAAAAATCTGGAAATACTCTCCTACTATACTTATAAAAGTAGCATTCAGAAGTGAGTGGATATGTATTTTATAAATGCATATTGAGGGATAAGAACAGAGACTTTGTAATTGACATTTTAGAAACATTGCCAATGTTTCTGTGGAGATCTTGCATCTCAACACCAATCATAGAACTTTAAAATACATAACTAGCATTATCTTGTATGTGAAGAAAAAACTAGTTCCTTATTTGAAAAACTCACGAGGAAAATAGACACATTTAATAAATAAACCAAAATGTAAATGTTCAACTTATAATTAATATAATAAACACACACCTGCCTAAAGATTACTCTTATAATTTATATAGAAACTGTGATTATTTTTTCTCTGATGTTACCCAAGAATTTTCACGTATTTACTCAAGAATTTTTACCTTTATTGCCCAAGAATTTTAAGGATGTCTACCCAAGAATTTTACGGGTCCCTACCTATAGTTCAACAAGTAATAACACAATAAGTTGTTTCTCAAGTAATAGCTGCAGATAATATTACAGAAGTTAAAAAGGCTATACAAAAGAAACAAAAAAAGATCTTATATGGCATAATGCTGCACGCATCTAAAAAAATTAAGTGAATCATTGCACCCTACCTGATTCCTTAGTGACGTCTATCACCTTGGGATTGGTGATACCAAGAGTGCTCATGATGCTCTGGAGTTTCTGTCCAGGAGTGGTCTTCAATTTTCTGTCACGACCTTTCAGACGCTTTGGTGGATCATGAACCATGGTAAGTGTGGCAGAAAATACAAAATTCTGGCGCTGCTTTTTGCATCTCTCATCTGTGTTTAGCAGTTCCAGCAAGCTCTGCAGCTCTTGAAAATGACCTTTTTCCACCATTCTGTCTGTTTCATCTATGGCAAGACAACTATTCCAGATACAAAAGAAGATTTTCTTACTTCATAGTCCATGAATTTTGAATTAAATCATAGTCAATTTAGAGTAAAACTGAGTTAGATTTAATAAAATAACACATCTAGAAATTCATAAACAAGAGTTGTGGTTCAGTTTCAATTTAAAAAACTTTGTTATCTATATTTCTATACTGATAAGAGAGAGGGAGAGTTTTTGGTAACCATTCAAAATGTATTTCATAATTCTTTCAGGAGGAGCCCCTGGATGTGATTATGAATGTGAACATCAGCTGTATAAAAAATTGTTTCAATTACAATTATAATTTTGTTTCTTTGAAGTTATATATTTTAAAGGTTAAATTAAGCATTAATTATTGTGTGTGATAAAAATCAGGGCTTTCAAATAGCCCCTATCTTATAATAAGAGATATAATGACCAGTTCCAAGAGCATCACCAAGAAACTCTGCATTTGCTACACACAATGGATACAAAGTTCTTACAATTGAAAATGAAGACATGATCAATGTAAGTAATGCAATGCCAATAAATCAGATAAGCCACCACCAATCTATATTTGTAACATAGAAGAATATGAACAAGGTTCACTTGGCATTGAATAATTCGCAGGTTAGTACCTGTAAACGTGTGAGAGAGAGTGTGAGAGAGTGTGAGAGAGTGTGCGTGCGTGCGTGTGTGCGTGTGTGTGTGTGTGTGTGGGGGGGGGGGGTCCAAAGTGTACCACAATATGTGTGTCAATTGCCAAGAGCACAGACAGTAAAACTTACTGTCATACAAATTTGTAATGTGTCAAATGCAATGGTTTTCATCTTACTTCTAAATGCACAAAAGATCTAACAGCTCCCTCAATCTGCATTAAATGCAAGGAGCAACATACAGCCAATTATAGAGGTAGCACTGTGCACATTGAACAGCAAAATGCTTCTCAGAGAGCATATAACAATACAACAAACCTTTCTGCAAATCACAACATTTCTAGAAATGTTACACAACCTCTCAAAACAAACCAACAACATCTGCTTCAGGTTACACTATGCTGATGCAACAAATAAGCAGTGCTACATTCTCTGAGGTCTATTTTATTTTACTGCAGTACTTAAACTGATTGACAAAATTCATAATATTATGTCTTATTGGTACTGCTTATCAACATCTTAACATAGTGCTTCCTGCTCTAGTTAACAGGACATGAACACTAATATAAATGAGCATGTTAATGGGCACCTGGAATGCTGGAGGATTAAAGAATAAATATTTTAAATTAAAGCTGTTTCTTGAATATTATAACATAGATATCATTCTTATAAGTGGAACAAAACATACATCACATATCAATTTCTATATGCTATATATATATATAAAATATATTGTGCTGAACATCCTAATGGAAACAGGAAGGGAGGTTCCACTGCTTTTGTTAAAAATGTCATATTATTTAACAATGAACTTCTACCAGTTATGGAAGAAGAGCTCCAAATGTCTAGAATTTCAGTAACCTTAACCTTAAATAATAGGAAATACCAGATTGGATCATTTTATTCATGCCCGTTAATAAAGTTACTCTTGCTAATTTCTGGGATTTAGTTCATCCTTTAGGTACACATTACCTAATAGGATGTGACTTTAATGCTAAACATCCTAGATGGGGATTCAACTTAGCCAACCCCAGAGGATGTTACTTCTCAAGACTGCAATATAATTGTCATTAGACTTTATATATCCTGTTGAACCCACATACGACTCACATGGGGGCCAAACACCTGATGTTCTGGACTTCTACATAGTAAAAGCATATCACACATTTCTAGCACACCATCAGTAATACCAGAACTCAGTTCTGACTGTTATCCTGTAATAGGTGTTAGTTTTTGTTAATTGGCGATAAAAACATTTTGCATGTTTTGCAATGTAAAGTTATTTTGTTTACGTAACAGTTTATTTCGGATTGTTAGAAGCATGAATAAGTCGTGATAAAACATGAATTTTGTAAATAAAACAAAGTTTCAAGAATTCCCAAAATAGCATGATTTTCAGGGGTTTAATATAAATTTGCACAGTATTATCATATTCCGGAAGTAAATGTTTGGTTAACAACAAAATAGGTGTTGCAATAACTTTGGGATATAGCCCAATTCTCAGCGCAGAGACATCAGCTTACAGTTGTTGCTATGTTCATCGACGATTTTGATTGGCTCACCAAGAGCGGGAATTAGGGAGTCATGATGTCACGAGCACTGTCTAGCGACCAGCGTCACTATTGTTGGAAACTCGGAAGTGTATGTTATTGCTGCATTATTGTAGACAACAGACTATAGTGGTTTCGAATACACCATGCTGAAGGTAAAAGTAACGTTACAAGAATGTGCTACAGAGTTCAAATCTGAAGGTTACATTGGGTCTACTGACGTGCTGCTTTGTAAATATTGTGAAGGTGCAACTTGATTTTCGATGTAAAGATCCACTGGACAAACACAAGATATCAGATAAACACCTGCAACCTGAAAAGCTGCCTAAGCTTGTGCTAATACCGTGTGGTCATGTTGCAAGAAACACTAATTAATGTAAGTTGAATGAAAGATATAAAAGAACAATTTATTTTAGATACTGCCGAAGCATTTGTAAAAGCAAATATACCAGCCAAGAAATTGATACGGTAATTTGTATCTCAAATTACTTAAAGGTAAATAATGATTGTAATATGAATATGTATTTTTATGTGACATTGATTTCAGAGGTTGATTAATTGTAATTATTGTTGGTAAATAATAATATACGGCTTTACTGAAACTGTCAATAATAACGCAATAATGCAGCGATGGGGTGAGTTGTTTATCATTACTGGGAACAAGGAAGTTACGTAATGTTTCACGCCTTTTCGGTAGAATCTTCTAGAACATTTCCTAAAGCATATGTATTCGTGGTTTTCATTGGATATTAAAATAGACGCTAATGTTGGCGCGTTTTATTAGCCAATAGCAGTTCAGTTATAATCTTTAGGCATGTCGAGGAGTGGGAGTATATAAGCCAGGTCCGAGGTAAATTGCCTCCAGTTCAACAGAATTCTCAATACTCTACACGTCGGTCTCTCAGTTCATCGTCAGTCAGTCCTTCATTTCGTCAAGTTACGCGCAGCAGAATTACGAGAATTATTATAAAGTTAATAATACACAAAATTGAATTACGTGAGTTAAAGGTGATAAGTAAGAAGTTATTACAAACAGTTTCAGTTTGGCGAGTATCCAGATTAATATTTAAAAGTGTTTGTGAACGTGTTCGGCAATAAAAATTATAAAACCAATTTCTTCGTCAGTATAATTTCTGGATAAAAGATTCCTTTCCGATTCACACCCTGCAAGAGATAAATGTTCGCCCTAAATAGCTAGCCGGAGGACAATATACAAAACTTTAAATTCTTTCGGAAACTAATTGATGCAAATTGCTAACGCCAGAGGGAGCTACGAACCAAACAAAGAATGACGTCACAAGAAGGCTTCAACCCACCAACACTGAGGTAAACGAACATTGGTAACTAATACTATTACAAAATTTGATCATCCTGCAATCGAAATTGGATGAGTAATTAGTTAATTACCTTCAAGGTGCTGTAAGGGATTTACCGGCCGCAAACTGGATTCGGCAAAAGTTGGGATAGAAAAAGCAGAGAAAGTAAAAGAGTATTACCTGGTTTGTGTTTCTTTGGAAGGGCATACAATCCTGGAAGAGCCAGAGTTTCTGGCTTAATTTTGATAGTATTCTGACATCTCTAATTGTGTCTGTAAAAGACCTGATGCAGGATTTTAAGGGATCAGAAATATGAATATGAATACAACTACATCCTCTGCACAGCAGAAGTAAATGACTACAACACCAATATAGTCCACAGCAAAATAAAAAAAAAGTCCAGAAACAAAAAAGCATTAGAGAAAATAGAACCCTCTGTACATAGGAACCAAAGCAACAATTCATAAAATTCACGTACCATCCTCAGCTTAATCACAAATTTAGTAAAATCTTCAAAAAATATAACATATCATTGGCACCACAGAAAAAAATACACAATTCAGACTATACAAATACTAGCTTCCCCTGTTAAAGATAAAATTCCACAAAAACAAAAATCTGGCATCCACCTACGAGGGCTGTCCCAGAAGTACCCGACCTAACAAAGAAAACATAAAAATTTTGGGAATAAACATCTTTATTTCTCTACATACTCTCCCTTCAGCTTGATACGATTTTCCCACGGTGTTCAATAGCTTTGATACCCTGTTTATACTGAGAACCATCGAGTTCTGCAAAATAGTCATCAACTGCAGACTCCAGCTCTTCACTGTTGGCAAATCTTTTAGCATCAAGCTATTTCTTCAACCTTGAAAATAGAAAATAATCAGAGGAGGCTAAATCTGGCAAATAGGGTGCATGAGGAAGCAATTCGAACTTTAACTCATTGATTTTGGCTTGGCAACAATGGATGTGTGAACAGGTGCATTGTCTTGATGAAACAAAATGCTTGATTTCATCATTCAAATGCTGCAATAAGTTTGCATAATACTCACCATTGATTGCTTTTCCTTTTTGAAGATAATCAATGAAAATTATTCCACATACATTCCAAAAGCTGATGCCATGACCTTGCCTGCAAATGGAACTGTCTCACCTTCTTTGGAGCCGATTCTCCCCTTTCAATCCACTGTTTTGACTGCTCCTTCATCTCAGGTGTGAAGTGATGGACCCATGTTACATCCATGGTCATGAATCAACACAAAAACTTTGCTTTATTGCAGCAAAACATCACCAAAAAACTCCACTGAAACATCTTCACGATGCTGCTTTTGTTACAGAGTGAGTAAATGTGGCACCCATATTGCACATAGCTTTCTCAAGTCTAAATTTTCAGTCAGTATGTGATGCAGCACTTTTTGAAATGCCTATGATGTCTGCTAGCTTATGCACTTTCAGTCGATGGTCATCCAATACCATTTTGTGGATTTTCCTCACAATTTCTGGCGTGGTCACCTCATGTGGTTGACCACTATGATGTTCATCCTGGCAGCTCCTTTGCCATCAATATTTTGCTGTTGTAAACGAAGGAGCAGACTCCCCCAGAGTAGAATCTAGCTCAACTTTAATATTAGTTGGACTAAGAACTTTCAAATGAAAGTATTGTATTACATAACAATGATCAGTTTTATCCATGTTTACAAATTTGCTGAGAGCGTTCACTATTGATGGCTGCCAAGCAATTACTAAATGACATAGCATCATCAAACTTCAGACTTAAGCTTTATAAGGTTGGCACTTTCTACCACAGTCATTTGTTTGCAACAACAACAACCACCACTATCTATACATCAGGATAGGTACTTCTGGGACTGCCCTCATAATTAACTGTGAAAATTGGGAACTGGTGTATGTTGGCAAAACAAAAAGAAATATTGAAACCAGAAGGAAAGAACACTTCAGATGTATATTCAACAGATGGACAATCTGCCATAGCAAACCACTTCTGGACTACAAACTATGACATCAACCCCAAAGTCAGACTCCTGAAATGCACCATCAATCCGACAGAACCAAAAGTTTGAGAAAACATACACATAATCAAACACATGAAAATGGTAACAAACTTTGAAATCCCACCACTCATCAATCTAAGCAGCTTCATCATGGACATACCAGATGGCACCACTTGCATGCCACCTACATCTATGGACCCGAATTCCCGGCATGCTCAGTCACAAAAAAAGCTGAAGATGAAAGCAACCGGTGCTTTCGAAACATATTTGATTAATTTCAAGTAAGTGAAGTTAATGAAACAATACTAGTCTTAAAAGTTTATATGCTTATCACAAACATTTCTCTGGTTCATATTTTCAAAATTAGGGCTAGTAAATACTGTGGTTTATAAAACACACGTTATGTAAAACTTTAAAGCCAATTATCCCAAAACAATACTTTTATGCATCTTTATATACGTGCGGTTCTTTACAGAGTTAAACAATTCTTAGGAAAACTTGCTACACATGTTCAGCAAGGATATATCTAAGGAACAAAGCACAGAAATTCTGATACTTGCTAAACGAAGTACAACATAAATTTCTATACACAGTGAAACATTATAAACATGTTGCTCATTATTGCTTATCACGTCATAATTTTTAAAGTCCCAATTCTCAGTGTATTAAATTAATGTAAAATTACCTCATTTACTATCCCAGAAATTTGGTTACTATTATTCAGTACCATCATATTTTCTTCAATCCTGAAGGAATTTTTTGTCACCTCCTTGTGGAATGTGGACCTTTTCAAGGATAACATACTTTGTTCTCGGCTATGGAGCAGGTGCAAGTTGCAACTAGCAGGTAGCACAACCTTGAACAGTCCAATGTTCAACCCTACTTGCTGGTCATAAAGAATGTAAGTTAACCGCTGCTAAGGGTGAGAAGCATTAGATATCGAATTCACCGTAGCGCACATACTTACATGTTATGAAATAATAAAAAAGAAGGGTTTATAAATTATATCCAAGGAGGATTATATTCAGCTTAGGGGTGAAAGAGAAGAAAGGGAAATGATCCTAGAACTACCAGATACAGGAAAATGATGGAGGATTTTGGGTTTCAAGAACAATCAAAGAACAAACAGAGAAAGGAGTTGAAATTAATGTTTTAGAATGTGGAAGGTTTAAGAAATAAAACAGGCAGCAGTGAAATTAAAGACATTATGTGCTCTATGGATTTTGTAGGAGTAGCAGAGACATGGTTGGGAAAGGAAGAGGTAGTAGAGATAGCAGGATTTAAGTTTTTAGAGAAAAAGGCAAGGAAAAGCATCAGGAGGAGTACATCTGTTTGTAAAGAACGATATAGAGGCAATTATTGATATAGAAAAAATAGAGAATAGAGATTCCAATGTGTTATAGTCAATAATTAAACAGAATAATGGAATAAGAATAGAAATAGGGGTGGCATATAACTCTCCAAAAGCATCATATTTTTACGACAGTAATTTTTATAGTAAACTGGAAGATGACATGGAGGAAATACGAGAAAAGATGCCAGAGAAAGAATTTATTGTGATGGGAGATTTGAATGCAAGAATAGGGGAGGAGAATGGAAGGTTATTAGGAAAAGAGCATGTAAAAGAGGATAGGGATGTGATAAGGCCAAGGAAAAGCAGGGACGGAGCGAGTAATAGGGAAGGAAAAACATTACTAGAATTGTGTGAGGTAAACAACATGTTAATATGTAATGGAACAATGGAAGGATATGAACTGGAGGAGAGAATCACTACATTTAAAATAACAAATGAAGTAGTAAGTAGTAGCCATTTTCCATTAATGATGGAAATAAATGTTTTGGAGCAAAAGGTAAAGAATAAGGAAATAGCTCAAATAAAAACAATAAAAGCTTACAAATGGAGGGAGGAATTAAAAGAGTACTTTTTAAAAGAATTAAATTCAAAGGTAAGTCACATTGTGGAGTGTGGAATAAAAATGGCTATAAATGAGGGAAAACCAGAAAAAGTATTACAGCTACTGAAATTATTACTAACAAGAGCAGGAACAGGAATGGAAAGGTGGCAGGGAAATGGCCAGGAAATTAAGGGGTGGTTTGATGAAGAGTGTGGAGCAAGAAAAAGGGAGGTATTTAAAGAGCTTATTAGGTGGAGGAGATCAGAGAAGGAAAGGAATAGACAAAACCTGATGAAACTTAAGGGTGGATATAAAGGTTTGCTTGAGGCTAAGAGGAAAGAATGGCAAGAAAATACAGAAAGGAAACTAAAGGCAGCAATAGATGGAAAGGATCAAAAAAAATATGGGAAATAGTGAGGATGATGAACAATAAGAGGGGATAAAAATGAAATTACACCAAGTGAATGGATAGGATATTTTAGATGGCTAATTGGAGAAGGGAAGAGAGTAAAGTTAGATCCAAAAGAGGTAGGACAAGGAGGAATATTTAATGAAAAATTAGATGAAAAAATTACAGAGCTGGAAGTTTGCCAGCAAATAAGGAATATAAAAAAAGGCATGACAGTAGGAATAGATGGAATACCAGGGGAATTTTGGAAAATATATGGGTAAATGCAAAATGGTTTAAAAGTGATGACAAAATTGTCAAACAAAATTAAAGAAAAGAATGACGTACCAGAATGTTGGAAAATGAGTATGGTGGTACCAATCTACAAAGGGAAGGGAGGAGCAAATAGACCAGAGAATTATAGGGGAATAAGTTTATCATCAATATTAGGGAAAATACACACAGGTATATTGACCGACAGATTAAGAAAATGGGTGGAAAAGGAAAACTGCCAGAATACCAAGCAGGGTTTAGGAAAGGTAAACAAACAATAGATATTGTATTTATAATAAAGACTATAATAGATAAATATCTGAGCAAGAAAAGAGGAAGGATATACATATTTTTTGCAGATTTTGAAAAAGCATTTGATACAATAAATAGAGGAGCATTAGCTTATAAATTAAGATAGAAAGGGGTAAGCAAAAATTTTTTAAAAGAAATTAGGAAGATTTATAAAGATAGAAAATTTTGTATAAGATGTGGAAATAATGGAATTACAGAAATGACTGAGCAAAAAATAGGATTAAGACAAGGGTGTAACTTGAGCCCTATATTATTTAATATATTCATAGATGACATATCAGAAAGAGTGAAATAAAAAATTTGCACTGTCCCATAATAGCAAATAGAGAGATACCAGGTTTACTGTATGCGGATGATCTTATGGTTGGGGCTATAGCAGTAATTGGGCTATAGAAAGCAATCAACAGAATACAAGAATTCTGCAAAAAATGGGGAATCTAAGTAAACATAAATAAATCAAAAGTTATGACATTTAAAAGAGGAAATAAATTAAAAGAAGAAGAAAAATGGCATATGGGGGGTTTAAAGTTAGAAGATGTCAAGAAGTTTAATTATTTGGAGGTGAGGATGAGCAGCAATGGTGAATGGGCAGTGCATAGCAGGAAGATTATGGCTAAAGGAAAGGCAGCAATGACAGGAGTAAGGATGTGCAAATACAAATTAGAAATGCCGACCAAATGGATGGAAAGAATGTATGAGGCATTGGTAGAAGCAAAAATGCTATATACAGTTGAAATTTGGGGGGGGGGGGGATCTGAATTAAGCAGAAAAATAGACCAGAGCTACAGAATGTTCTGTAAAGAGCTATTGGGGTTACCAAGATCAGCACCAGGGGAAGTAGCAGTAGTGGAATTAGGAAGAACAAGAAGAAAGGGATAGATACTGGAAAAGATACTGAAATTTTGGTTTAGATGCCTGAAAAAAGATGAAGGGAAAATTTTAAGGATTTATATGGAACAACAAGGGAGTACGAAAAATAAAAACAGCTGGTGGACAGGGGTAGAAAAAATTATAGAGAAGATAGGAATGGGAGATATTTGGAGAGCAGGAGAAAGAAATAGCAACGGCTTCTGGATAACAGTAAGAAACAGAGTGGAGGACATAGAAAGACAAGAGATTTGGGGAAGCTTAGAGAATAAAAAATCACTAGGGTTCTATAGGTTAGTAAAAAGGAAATGGGAAAGACAACGGTATGTGGATTACTGTAATAGAACAAAAAAAAAAAAGCGTTTGCATGGATGAGAACAGGATCAATGTACCTGAGAGGGCTAAAGGCCCTTGTACATGATCAAACTTTTTTTCAATTCAATAGTTTACAAGAAAAATTGTGAAATATTTTTCAATATGTGACAAGATTGGAAAAGACTTGGCAAAACTTGACAAGACTTGACAATGTCAAGAATGTGTATTTATAAGTTGTCTCTTTGCCAAACTAAAACCCTACAGAACACCTTGGTAATTTATCACGTGCAAAGCAATTTAGTATTTGCATCACAGAATAAAATTCGCAATGAAATATTGTTCTTTACTAATATTATGTAGCACTTTCACGTATTATATCCAATGAAATCACATTATGAATGTGGAATACAATGAAAATAACACCAACCAATAGATTAACCACATTATATAATATTGCATTAATTTATACTTAGTTCGGAAAACTGCCTGGCAAGTATTTCTTCATAATCGCCTTCATCTGCTCCATTTTGTGGTAATCCACGGAGCCATTTTTGCTTACTTTTCGTTTTCAGCCATGTTGCAGATTTCGTGACGCACTGTGAATACTCGCATTTCATTGGCCAAAGCCATCAAATCATTGTGAAATCTTTGACCGTTTAGAGCATGTCCTTATTTTTTTTCAAGACTTTCAAAGAGTTTAAAAGTATTGGAAGCAATTTGACAAGAAAAGTTGTAAAGTTGTGACAACTCTTGAAAGGTCTTGTAAAGTATTGAATTTGATACAAATTTGATCGTGTACAAGCGGCTTGAGAGGCAGAAAAAGTGGAATTTGTGAACTATGCGGAGGTAGTGTAAAGCACAGAGCATTATATAACAGAGTTCAAAGAATTAGCAGAATGAAGGCAAAAAGTATGGGAGAAAAAATGGACGGAAAAACAGTAGCAATTAAAATGTTGACAAGAAAAGAAGAAAAGAAAAATAAGAATATGGGAGAGTTCTTAAAGAAAGTAAAGGAGAAATGGATTAGAAAAGTAAGAGAGATAAGAAAGGTAGAAGGGCAAACAGAGGAGGGAGAGGATGGATCATAGGTGATTAAGGGTAGCAAGGCTGCTCAACTGAGCCATAAGGCCAGGGTACCAGGCAAAATGAGCAGTATAGGTAGAACATAGCTGGCAAGAAAATTTGTACATATGTTAAGTTAGTTTACAAGTGGAATATTGTAAAAAAGGATTGTGCATAAAAGATGTACAAATAAAGTTTATTCATTATTTCATTCATACATGTTATGAAGATGCCATAAAAAATTATGTTGTATCATATTTCAGTAACGGAGAAGAAAAAAATTGTCAAATCATTAACTAATGATGGCCAAAATTAATATACTTCAAGAAGTAGACAGAAATCCTCACTTTAAGAAAGTGGAACTGGTGCAAAAGTTAAAACTCGTTCCTTCAATTTTAAACACAATTGTAAGCAATCGAAACAAAATAGAAATGCATACAAGGACAACAGGAATGGAAAGAGGAAACGTGTGCAGAGGATGGAAAGAGGAAAATTCCAGAGCTGGAACCACTGCTCCTGAAATGGTTTAAACAAGCATGTGCTGCAACTATTACAGTGGATAGAATTATAATTTGTCAGAAAGAAAACTGCTTCTTGACTAGGGCATCATTCATTGTGTAAAGAAGTATAGGAAATTATTGGTACAAAAGTGACTGGCTAACATCAGTGGTACATACAAGAAGATTATCATCCTCAATGAAATGCATTTTTTAAAATGTTCTTGGGACTCATTTCAACAATTAGTGACATTTTGGAAAAGCCTATGAAGGAAAAGGCAGGAGAAGAAGCTGCTGCTGATGATGATGCAGAAGTAGTATCTGTACCAAACTTTGTGAAGGCATTACAGGCTATGGGCACTGTTAGGAGCTTTATTTCAAGATATGCAGTAGCCTGAAAATGTACACTCTGTCAAAACTAGACTCAACTTTGCATGACCTTAAACAGAAAAGTCGAAAGCAAACAAATGTGGATGTAGTTTGTAAATGCCTGTAAAATGTTACTCTTAATTTATTGCATATAATGGCAATTGATGTGACGCACGCACACGCACACACAATGTCCACTCCTCCATTGCTACTGACACTGTAGGAATTGGCTCAGCATTTGGCTCATCGTCACTTTCATCCCGCACTGATGCTTTTTTTTTTTTTTTTTTTTTTTTTTTTTTGTCATCTGTTCTTCAAATATTCCATATATCACAGTTTCACACACTGGAATTTCATTATTAATGTTTACAAACATTTCAAAAGAGATGCCATCTGCTACTTGGCACTATTCTTCACATTCAGAAAATTTTATCTTCTAGCCTGAGGTTGTCATCAAAAATGCGACAAAAGCCAACTTTAGTGAAGCAGTTCCAAATTGTATCTTGCGTCACAGAATCACAGGCAGCCTTAATGAAATGCATGGCACCTAAGACTGATTTTTCTTGACATCAATTCCAGTGCAGCTAACCTTTTCTCTACCAGCCTCATATTTGCTTCATGCAGCATATTACACAATGATCTAAAGGTTGTAACTTACTTGTGAAGCTTGCTGGATGAATAATGATCTTTATATTTCTTAAATTTGAAATAGTTGATGGATGAGTGGCACACTGATCAATGAAGAATGCAATTTTTCTGTTTCTTATGTCCAGTTTTGCATCCCAAACATATAAGAAATTTTAAAATATTGCAGAAGTTATTCGCTTTTGTGTTGGAGGTATACTTCCGTGGAAAAGATCACACATTCTTGAAGTACCAGGGATGCATGCTTTCCCAATAATGAGTGGTATCAATTTCTCTGTTACACTTTTGTTACAGCACTACGGAACTGTAAGCCTCTCATTAAATTTCCCACTGTGACACTTAGTGCCCTTAAAATCCAGAGTTTTATCTGGCAAAAGATGGTAAAATAGTTTGTTTCATCTGTATTATTAACAGTATCAGGGCTATAGTTATTCAAAATTGACAGCATGCAAATGGCAAGATGCGTGCAGCTATACAACTGTATCGGGGGCAGTTTTTGAACAGAGAGCTACCATAATACATATTTGATGCTGTGTATCATCACATGTGTGAAACAGGCTCAGTACTGCCTACCCGTGTGGATCATGATCAAACGTGCCATGTATGAAGCTTGCCCTTGAGGAATGTGTGTTACATGTGGAAAATGAGCCATCTACTAGTACATAAGTGGCTCATGAAATGATTATAAGACACATGTCTGTGTGCATATTGTCCATGGCAATGTATTATACCCACACCACCTGTAAATGGTACAGGAGCTAAGCCGGGCTGATTTCTACCCATGGGCAGAATTCTACAGGTGGTTCATTCAAATGACCACTACCATACTAACGTTTGTATCATCTGTTTTGTATGCCAACAAGGCCACATTTGGAAGAACTGGCATCATAAACCTCCATAATACACTTACATGGGCACATATGAACCCCCATGGTGCAGTTGCTGCTAGTCGTCATCCGCGATTTGGGTTCAAGGTGTGGTGTGGTTTATCCATGATGACCTGATTAGCCAAATATATGCTACCCCGATGTCTGAATGGAGCAACATACTTGACCTTCTTGAGGGACACACTGCCTGTACTGCTGGACTATGTGCCCCTAGTAGTTTGCAGCACCACGTGGTTCATGCATGATGGGGCACCAGTGCACTTTGGTTTGGATGTACGCCAGTTTTTGGACAACACCTTTCCAAGACTGTGGACTGGACATGCGTGTGATGGATGTTATGTAACTTCTTTATAAGAAACAAAAGGGGCAATAATTATCATAAATGTATTAAAATATGTTACCTACAACATAAATTAGTGTCCATTATTTGTATTGATTACAGTTAAGCAATAAAATAATCATGTAGATGCATGTGTGTTATGTGTATAGCAAGTCCAACATTATTCCTGTATAGGAGTTTATCAAAAGAAACTGATTATTGGTCCAGCAGGAGAAATCCAACAGGAACCAACAACATTTCCAGCAGTCAACCATAGCCAAGGATGCAGCTGCGAAACATGTTCTATAACAACATAGGTTAGTGTAAATTTGACTTAAGTAGTGTTCTATACAAACAAATGATGACAATTTGTATTTTTTCATAACTTTACAGATGACAGAAAACATGGCAAAGACTGAAGAATGTAGAAAATCTCTATGGGTAACTCTTACTGTAGCCGTAAAATTTAAACACATACCCAAGTGCTAATCAGGGTTTGGGCCTCACGATCGTATCACATAGCCCACATCTAGCTTGAGTCTGAGTTTCAGTGTACTAATGTAAATAAAATTCACTGAACTATCAGAACCGATGACAAAAATAAACAAATACATTTTCACTTTCTCTACCACGTACATAGAAGGCAGGGATGGTATTGCATTCCGCCCAAAAATTTTATATAGAGATTTCACCAGAAATACATGTCTTCAGGCCCCTTGAATCCAAAAAAAAAAAAAAAGCATTTTTAGAAAAGGGTCTGTATGTGTAAGTGTTTGTGGTAGCATAACTCAAAAATTAAAAGTTGAATAAATACCAAACTTGGTATTTAGGTTCAGTACCTTATAAAGATGCGACACGAAATTTTCTATAAAATCCCTCATCCCAAACTACCCTTTACATGGAATATTTTTCAAAAATTTTGATTCACTAAAAAATGGCACTAATGATTTTGATTAAACTACCATATATTAAAGATATTTACAGGACAAATAAAATGGAATCTTGAATTTTCCGGGAATGCCTGTGAAGCCCTCATCGTTCAGAGGAAATTCCATATAATCTTGTATAACTGGTAAACATTTACAAATAGATGAAAATGTACCACATAAAAATGTAAATCTCTATAAAATATACAATTTCTTTCAAATAATTTTTTTGTAGGATCAGCCATTTCCGAGATATCCTTTATTAATGGTCTGGATTGTTCGATACTTTGTCATTTTTTTAAGTCCCATCGATTTTCAGTTGTTTCTCACGATTCCATGGAAACAGTATGGAATTTTAAGGCTAGCATATAGCTTCCAGTTCTTAAACATTTGATTATTCCTGTTCCCTTTGAATTAATAATGAAATATGTAATGCAGTTATTTCTGCAAAGGTTTATCTCAATTAAAATGAAGTGGAAAGAAAAATAAACTTTCGTAAGAATAATTTGCATACCAACTAATAAGCGAAAGGGAGGTGGAAAGTCATGTGAATCTAACACTTCAGATTTTTAATTTACTAATAGAGGAAAATTGATTTCAGCTTTGTAACTTACCAGATGTTTTTTACTTGTGAAAGGTGAGGATTACCATCTTCTATAAGCTCCCAGAGACGACCCGGGGTTGCCACCACAATTTCTGGACCTTTACTCAACAATCTCTCCTGCTTCTGAGGGGCCATCCCCCCTACCACAGTAGCAACCTGCAATTAATAAAGCTGATAACTGAATGTCATTTGCAAAGGCTGTGCACAATTCAAATTAATGCCCTCATTAACTTTCTGAGTTCATTATTATAATTAAGACTAGCTGGCATATACATCATTGCACAGCGGCATTTTTAAATCTAAAATAATATTTGTAGTAGTACAAATTAGGGTGATTAATATTATCTGTTGCCCACTCATCATTGCATTCTTGAAAAGCCCATATCCTATACCTAACAATGCTCCTAAATGTCTGTTTCAACTAAATCTCAAGTTACTTTTGTATACTAAGTTTATTCATATTCTCAGATCACTTCCTTACACACAAATAAAGCTCAGATTCTTATTAACCTAATGAGTAAAAGTTAAAGCTCAAGCTGAGGTGGAATGTTTTGACTTTCAATTTTTAAATACATTGTTTCAAAAATCCAGACACCTGCCTACTAATAACCCTTTTAAAATAACATCAAATATTGTGCTTCTTAAAGACTTTTTCTCAGGTGCAGGAAACCCAAAAAACTATCATCTCAAACTCATTCATTCGCTCAGAGGGGAGGGGGGGTGTTTGCATGTGTGTGTGTGCCTGAGAGAGAGAGAACACAACTCAAAAATGAAAAGCATGATAATTACTTGTACTAAATCAGGCATCTTTTAATGAAGTGAGGCACAAACTACCCTTTATATGGAGCAATTTTGTTTTTGGACTTTATTTTCTCAAAAAATTATCTTAAAATGTTATATTTTTGAAATATGGGTATAACAAGCAACATGTAAAGATAGATTCATACTGAAAAATGCAAATCAAAGAATTTTTTAAGTTTCTTTTTTAATTTTTGTATCATTTGCCTATATTAAGTAGAGAAGTATTGTATTCCACCCAAAAACTAAATATTGAGACTTCACCAGAGATGCACTTTAATCAGAGGGGTGGAAAGGAGAGAAAGAAGAAAAATGAAAGAAAGAAACATTTTGGAAAAGGTAGGTGCATGTGTGAGGTGGATTGCACCCATGGATTGGGAGAATGTTGAAAAAGCACAACTTAGATGTGATACGCCCAGAGGCCAGAGTTCTTTCCATTTTTTCGCCCTGTTAACGTGCACATGCTTTTGTCCAATTTTGTGTAGAATTAACTATTTTCAAGATATTCAATGTTACTGGTTTGAATTTTCAAATATTTTATATGTTTTTGAAAAGCTAAGATGCCATTTATTTGTTTCTTGTGGTCATGCAAAAGTGGAATTTTAAAGCAAGCATGTTAATGAGCCACATTTTAAAGATCTGATTATCACTTCAGTCTCCTGAATTCATCTTGTACCTACAACAAAATGTGTAATGAAACCATTAAACCATTTATACACATGTATATCTCAATTAGCATAAAGTGTATATAAAATAAGCTTGTAAAAATAGTTTGTGAAAGAATGGGTAGGGAAAGTAATGTGAATGTAACATAATCCTCTTTCACCTTTTCTGGCCAATTTATTTATGAGCTTTTTGAATTAATATTACTAAATCCTTCCAACAGATATTCAAACCATGGTTCAGACATGTCAAACACACAAATTCACAGGTGATGTTGAAGCTCTTAAATTTAAAGACAAAGCCATAGAATTCACCACTGAAGCAGAGAAAGATGAATTTCTATCTTTCTTGGATTTAAAGATCATAAGAAAACAGAACAAACTAATTTTTGGCATCAGAAACCACTTAGAGATAACTACAAAACGAAAAACATCAATCTGAAACCACATCAACCTAGCATCTTCAATAGCCTAAAGGCAGGTATCCATTGCCTCAACAATTAGCAAAACATTTTGAGCTCAATATGGCGGAGGTAAACGAGTGTTTCCACTGACCAACAAGTCTTGCATAACATGTTGATTCAATATGTCTTGGGCAAAACAAGATTGTTTTCCACTGGCAGTAGAAAACATGTTGAGTATGATATGTATTCGGCTAACTTCGTTCAGACCCAACTAACTTCAGTCAGATATGATATAGACAACTGGCCCACACATATTATTCATTGCTTATTTACAAGAAAAATGGATGGGTCAAAGAAAAAACAATACAGTTAATTAATAAGATTCATGCAAGACATGTGATCTGGAATACATCCCTAACAGACTATAGAAATAAAATCAAGAAAATGGAGTGTTTACGTGAGCTTGACCATATTTTTAATGTATACACGAGGACATAGAAAAACAGTCAGCTGATATGGTTGCTCTAAAATGTGTCTCCTATTTTGCAATTGCTGGTGTAATTATAGTCAGCAACAAATTGAAGTCTTCTTCCAGATTTCTTAAACTCTTGAAACCAAATCTATCCTCAACTTTCAGTTCAGCCAAGATGTCATTTACATTGTTTCTATTGCTTAGAAAAGGATGCACCCATAACTTTATTTTTTTATTTTTGTGCCTCTTTCACCAAGCACACCTTGTGACTACAAAGGCCAAATAATCAGAATCCATGTGATTATTGATATTAATAAATGCAAATTGATTACACTTTGCCTCACTTGTTAACGTAGTGGAGATGAAATGTTAATAGTAATACCAACTACACGTATGACTCAACGTTTCACACTGCATGTTTTTGAAGTTGTTTATGTTTAGCATGTTGATGCGATGGAAACCCACCTTAACACACAGACTGGTAAGTATTCCTCTCAAAAAGGAAGAATTTGTACAAGAATACTACAACATCCATCACACAGCAGTCCTCAATGGATTTGATCCCAACTTTTTGACAAAAACATAGCCAAATTTAAGACACAGAAGACCCTAAAAGACACCATCCTCACTACATAAAATTCACAAAGGCTCTACAAAAAGATCATGTTCCACCATAACTAGGCAATAAATCCCAAAACTTTTCAAAGAATGCACATGTTCTTAGCCTCATAGAACAAAAACGACATAAAAAGTCTACTGTCATCTGCACTCAGGGACAAAATCCCATAAAAACAGAAATCCGGCATTTACTTAATTAGTTATGCAGATTATAACCAAGCATTTGTAGGTAAAACGAGAGATGTACAAAACCAAAGAAAAGAATGTTTTCGATGTACCAAGTACAAATAGATAGAAATATCAGCAATAGCAATCATTTTAGACCAAACAAAACGAACTTAAAACCAGCCCTAAAATCCTCAAACAAAGCAATAACCCTACAGCTCTCACAACATAGAAAACAATATACAATACCAAAATAAACTTTGAAATTCTACCACAACACAACCTGGACAGGTTCATTAAGAAGCCAACAGACAGTTCCTGTTTCAACTCATCACCTATGTCAAGCAAGATTCTATATCGAGGTTCCAGTCAAACCAAGAAGGGAGCAACAGCACTGCAACTAGTTCTAATAATTTAAATGAAGTTGAGAGTGCGAACCGACTTATTAATAATTGTATATTTACCTTTATCAAAGTGTTACTTCTTTGATATTCAAGTATTTTGTTACAATACCAGCATATCAATACCTTTTTATCGTTCACATAAAACCCCTTACTACTGAATTCCTTAGCCATACTATTGGCTGACACAGTTTTGACATGATAGCAGAAAAACGAATGCGAAATGGAAATAAAAATGAGATGTTTACAAAATATTCAACGTGTACTCAAGAAAATAGACTATATACTTCCCATTCAAAATATAGACCATGAATGTCATTTACCGAAGAAAATAACATGGGTGGAGGCAAATAATATAACGGTGTTGGTGATTTACTCATAATCGTCCTTGGAATTTCTTGGATTAAGTTAAGTTCAAAATTATATTACAGATTTAGAAGACTAGCAAAAATCCTGAAGCCCTTATCATGTACGTACATAATTCGATTTAATCACAGTTGAATTACTAAACATCACTGTGTTCACATAAGGACAAATGTACTATTACATAGACAAACATGTTTTGTTGCATTTACATGACAAATGTGTTTACTATATGATCATATTCTTTACACTTTAGAAGCTTGTAACAATTTCTGGAAATAGCCTGATGGTGCGAACAGAAATTTATAAAATAAATTTATTTACTGAAGAATGAATAACTGAGAATGATACACACTAGCAAATCACAGAACTTAGAATCTTTGGTGCAGACTGTGGTAATTGAGTCTGTTAATGAGGGTCACAGTCAACTATCATAGAAAGCTAGGATTCTGAAAGTGGTGTAGATTCATCCAAGTTTATTCCAACTTGGTGGCAGCATGGTGACTGCACATGCAGTTCCTACTGTTTTCAATTTGTCAGAACAAAGGTAATAGAATCAAAAGGAAAATCATACAAAAAATTGTGCTTTCAAGTACAATATTAACATTTCATGGAAAAACAAAACTAATAGCAATAATTTGTTTAAAGATTTCAATTTGTGCTTTTTTTTGCAGATTTCAATTTGTGCTTTTTTTGCACATTATTAAGTGATCCAATGATGCATTTTTAGGGGTTATGGAAAAACAATTAAGAAACAGTACAACATAATGGATAAATTAGATTAATTCACGAACTTCACGAACCTCTAACTATATGTACAAGTTGTGTTTGAACTGCTGTGAAGAGCAAGGATAGCAGTTGTAAACACACTTATCAACACTGCATGCCAAAGATTGCTACTGTTTTGAAGAATAATATTTTCATTTAATCTTTTACAAAAATATTTGGTCTATTCGTGCTTCTCAATTCGAAATGTAACCGCCAAGTAAAAGAAGGGAAGTACTGTTGCTTGCATTACTAAGAGTTTACATAACAGCCGCTCCGGATCAACACACTGTATAAACCTCAACATCTCAAATTTCATGAAATTTGGTACAGGTATATTACTCATATAGAGTTGGAAAAACTGTGAAGAGAAACCTTTTGAATTGCTCAAGGAGCCCTCCTAAATGAGCTAGAGAGCTGTGAGAGATGTCATTTTACAGCATTTTTCATGCCCTTTCCTGTGGTTTACACATGCTATAGGCTAAGAAACAAAACTGTCCTCAAAATCTAAATAAAAAGCTTAATTTCAATTTTTTCAAAAAGTACATATTTTAACATTTTCAGATTAATTTCATGAATAGCTAGTATTATTGCAAATCATCTTGCAAAATACAAATTTAGAATGGAAATGGATTCATTGTTAAATTAATTTAAAACTGAAGCTTCTTCCTTTATTAATATGCTGTATTCAGATGAATAGTACAAGGATGCTAATAATTTACACTTCCATGAAAACAAATATGAACACTAACCTGAAGAATAAATACACGTAAAGTAAACCATATCATTAAGTAACAGGATATGTCTATCATTTAAAGTTTGAAAAAGCCTCATTTATTGGGCATAAATCACTTTCAAGTAGAACATAACTTCTTCCAGTGGGGGTCACAAATTCACTTTTGCCAAAATGTCCATTACTGACACCTACAGAATATCAGCATTTCTTGATTATGAGAATGATATAGATGGCCCAATGAATGAAAAAAAGTTATTTTTACTTCATGTTCTTTGTTTTTCTGTAAACCATATCCAAGCCACCAGTTTGCTTCATAGACAATGGTGACATAGCCTTATATGTCTTCTAGTTTAAGTTTATCGGGAGATTTTGACACTTTCTTTCACCAATCCTGCAATAATCTGAAAAGTCTTTATTCTTTTTGAGTTTCATTTTAGGTTCTATGAGTAGAATGAAAAAGCTAATGTTTCTAACATGTTTACCTGAAATTGTGAGTGTTAGAAAGATAATGCATGAAGTTAATCATCCAACTACATGGTTCAGCAGTCAAAACAAATTTTGAAAGAAATAGGTATATTGGAAGGTCCAAATTCAAAACCAGGGTCAATAGAAACTGCTGGTACTGTGTGTTCACTTTATGAAAACAAAATTAGCAGTGCAATGCCAGTTATTAAAGAGTATGTAACGGTTATTGAATCAAACGGAAATAAATAAAAAATTTTGAAAGGACTAATTTTGTGTAACCTTAAAGCTTACATACATTTCAAAGACAAGTTTCCAAACAAAAATAGGTTTCTCCAAATTTGCTGTGTTGAGACTGAAACATTGTAATTTAGCTGGTCAGAGTGGCACACACTCTTTATGTTTATAACCCACCAAAACATCAAGTTAAATGGTAGAAAATACTAAACTGAATAATGTAACAAATGACAACATAAACAGTCACAAACAGAAGTACTTTGTAACCCATCATCAACTGATTGCAGCATGGGAACTGTGCTTACTGTTCAGATGAAACTGAGATATGTAAAATTTTGCAAGAATCTTTGCTGAAAAAGTTAATTGAAAACGTTCAATTCTGCCATGGGTTTCAGTTGACCATTGTAATCTGGAGAAGAATTTATTGATCTATTCTGCAGAAAGTTGTCCTCTTTGGTTCAGCATGACTTCACTGCCATGTAAATGAAAGAAAATCTCAAGAATCAAAATATCCTATCACCTATGCTAGTTCTGATAAATCGCAGCATAGCACTTAAAGATGACGCACACATCTACCACTGGACAAGTCAAAGATGACAACCCATCCCTTCACAATATGTTTCAAAAGGAGAAATAAAGTTGAACATGTTGGTTACATAGTTGTTTCCAACCGCCTAGAGCACAACACATTAGCTGTTTACACCTTTCAAAAGAAATTCATAACCTTTCTACCAGCTACATTTCAAAATATTGCCAACAAGTTCTTTTATTTTTCAGACAGGTCTGCACACCAATACAAAAATAATAATTAAATAAAAAAAACACTTTTTGAACCTCTGCTTTCTTGAGGAAGATTTTAAAAAGAGAAGAGAGTGAAACTTTCTGGCCACAGCACATTGTAAAAGGTTGCGATGGAGTAGGGGATTCAATAAAGAGACTGATAGCTTATGTTAGTTTGCCAAGACCCTATGAAAATCAAATCCAAACCCCACATCTTTTTGAATTAGCAGTAAAATATGTTACCAAGGTAGACTTTGCCTACTTAACCAAGAAGAATATGCCAAATCAGAATTGTTCTTGAAAAATTGCTTTTGATTACTGACTATCCAAGGAACACAGCAATAACCAAGCATTGATTCGCAAAACTACATAAAAAATCTGATGTGTTACACTCACATGACTTTCTCTACTCTTGTACAAACTATTTTTACAAATGCTTATTCTCCATATGCTTCATGTTAATCGAGATATCGAGATGTCAATCTTATTGGTAATTTTCATGTAGATGCAAGGAGAATATGGTAGGTTTTAAGCGATAGTCAAATATTTTAATGCTGGTTGCTATGTGGCACATTCCATTCTCTTTGCATGTCCAGGACATAAAAAAATTAATAACGAATTTGAGAAGTATAAGTATTGGAAAATTTAAGGGAATAATAAGCAATATCTCGAAAACGGTTCACTCAACAAAAGAAATGTATATGACATAAATTGTGTATTTTAATGTGATCTACATTTTTTGTGTAGTAAAATTTTGGCTATCTCTTATGGTTTACCAGTTATGCAAAAGTCGTTCACAATGAAGAATACTTTTGGAGACATTCCCAGAAAATTCGAAATATACATTTCATTTCTCATGTCAATATCTTAAACATATGATATTTTAATCAAAATCGTTAGAACCATTTTTGAGAAAATTAAAATTTTCGAAAAATGTTCCATGTAAAGGGTAGTCTGGGGTGGGGGGATTTTCTTGAAAACCTTCATGTCGCATCTCTGGAAGATACTGAACCTAAATACCAAGTTTGGTGTTTATTCGACTGTTCGTTTCTGAGTTATGCTGTTCACAGACACACAGACACAGACAGACACACACACGGACATGTTTCCAAAAATGCTGTTTTTGGATTCAGGGAGTCTCAAAACATGTATTTCCGGTGAAATCTCGGTATCGAATTTTTGGGTGGAATACAATACTTCCCCTACTTACTATACGTAGTAGAGAAAGTAAAAATATTGGTGAAAAACTTTTCAGATGATTTGTAGGATTGGGAAAAGGAAGTGTCAATATCACCCAATAAGCTTAAACTAGAAGACATATCAGGCTACGTCACCATTGCCTATGAAGCAATGCTCGGGTGTTTTACAGAAAAGCAAAGAACTTGATGAAATAAGCATAACCCTTCTTCATCCATTTGGGTCATCTACATCATTCTCATAACCAAGAAACACTGATGTTCTGTAGATGTCAGTGATGGACATTCTGATGAAAGTGAATGCTGTGACTTCCACCGGAAGATCTGTGGTTCAAATTCTGGCTGATGCATTGAATTTTTCAATCTGATTCTACCTTTCCAAGTTATGTTCTACTTGAAAGTGATGTATGCCAAACAAATGAGGCTTTCCCAAACTTCAAATGAATAAATATATTCCATTACTTAATGACAAATTTTACTTTACTCATTACTGCGTTCTTTCTTCCAGTTAGTATTCATATTTATTTTCATGGAAATTGCATATTAGCATTCTCGTACTATTTAGCTGAAATACAAAATTTAGCAATACAAAAAAAGGATGCAGCTTCAGTTTTAAATTATTTTAACAATGAACCCATTATCATCCCAAATTTATATTCTGACAGGTGATATACTACAATACTAACTATTCATGGAATTCATTTTAAAATATGCATTTTATATTTGACATCTTTTTTTCATATCCTATAATGTTTTATATACCACGGGAAGGGCATGAAAAATGCTGTAAAATGCATCTCTCCCAGCTCTCTAGCTCAATTAGGAGAGCTCCTAGAGCAATTCAAAAACCTTCTGTTCTGATTTTTCAGCCCATTTTTGAAACCTTTACATAGCTGTAATTAAAAAACAAGTATACATCTCAATGAAATTTAGTGTTTTTACAAGTCTATATGAATAGCATACTGAGCCAAATTTCGAGAAAGTCTGACATGGTGAGGTAAATTTTCTTTTACAATCGTGTTGATTTGACCTGGAATGATCTATAAAAAAACAGTTTAACATTTCCACCCTTCTGATAGACAAAGTAGAAAACAGAACATATACCAAAAAAATTAAAGAAATCTAATACAAATCATTATAAAAAAAAATTGTTCACGTTTATGAAGAATATTTTGATTTCTCATAGCAATTTGCACCTTCTAATTTTCACAACCTTCCCGGGAAAATTCACATTATCACTATTAACAAAAACGATCTGACCGTTCATAGTGCTTGGCAGTGTTTCATGCCATAATCTGCTGTAAATTTATCCACTCACATGTATTCCTGTATATTTTGCTGCTGCCTTCAAATGGCTGGATACCTGTAGAGCCAATTCCCTTGTGGGGGTTAACACCAGAGAATAAAGTTTGGATTCTGAAGTGCTAGTCTCATCTTCATCAACATCACTAATGTGCACATTATTCACTACCCTAACACAACCAAGTGAACTTTGACCCATGTGTTTCACTTGTGAAGAAATTTCTTCATCTTCTGTTTCTGAGTCCTCCTCCTCCTCATCATCATCATCATCATCGTCATCTTCACTGTTAATTTCTGTTTTTCTGGAGTCTTCTTGCTCTACAGAGAAAGATATATTAGTGAAAATATGAGACATTAAAATATTAAATATGTTATAATTACAGCATGTATATAGTTTCAATGTACGAGGGTAAGTCAATAAGTATCCACAACCTATTTTTAATTTTTTGTAGGTTGGCTGTATTGGTTTGTGCACGCGCACATCATCATGTTGTTCCTTTATTTCCGCTTGTGGAATGTTTGACTGTTATCACTCCAGTTAATGTTGCATTATTGCATAATAAGCATAGCTGCACCCCTCACCATTTGCATCAAAGAAGAACAGTGTGCGGTTATCCAATTTTTTTTTGTTTGAAGGTGCACCAAGAGCCAAAATCCACCAAAGACTTTTCGCACAATATGGGGGCAATATTTTACACAGCGAAATGTGTATGGGATTGAAAAGTTAAAAAAATGGTGGGACAACTGTGGATGAGGAAAGAGCAGAATGCCTATCCATATCCACTAGTGATGCCAACAATGAGCAGGTCCGTATCCTGATTCAGAGAACTGAAGATTGACTGTCGAAGTGACAAACCATATCTTTTTTTGGTCCACTTAAAAATGCCTTAAGGGGCCGTCGATTCACAACAGTCCAAGAAGTGAAGGAAGCGGTGCATAGCTGCTAAGCCAAAAAACTTTTTTTCTAAGGGCATCAGAAAGCTTGTGCATTGGACCATGTGCATTGAGAAACAAGGGGACTACATTGAAAAATGAGGTAATTGTAAGTTTCTATTGTTGTTATAATAAACTTAAAAAATTATGCTTGGATACTTATTGACTTACCCTCGTACATCACAGCTATTATTCATTCCATTCCTCAATTTTACATCAAGGCATGCAAGAGGTTCTCAATACTTGCAGTTTCCCAGTATTTCAACTTCAAAGAAAAATATCATGATATACAAAATATTTTGATATACAATGCATGATAATCTCATTAGTATGTTTTTGGGGGACCCAAAGATTGTGTTAACAAAATCACAAAATTTGTAATAAATAAACTTGCTGTCTAATAATATGGATCTAATAATACATCTTACATCACAGTCAAATACTAAATAAAATATTTACATTAGTTTGTGATTACTCTTAGCTTTTTCCAAATTCCAGTGTCTATCTTGTTCACAAACTCATTACATTAACAACTTTGAAACAATACAAATACTAATTCCTTATGTCCATTAACATGATGCCTGGTTGCTGAAGATTTAGAAGTTTAAGTGAGTAATCTACATTTTTTCAAGTATCACAGCAAACACATACGTAGATGAATCTTCAGCAACCACATCAAATTACTTTTAAAAAAAGAAATAGATAACTCACTCCTCTTTTTGGACCTTAAAGTAATGACAAAAAGGGTTTGTAAAGCATGTACACAGACAACCTTTCAACTCTAGGTTACCCAAACACACAACAATCAGCAATCTAACTTTCAGATTGATAAACACTCCATTAACAAGCAAGAATATGAAAAAGAATACGCATACACATTAATCTAATGGATTCAAAACTGAACTAGTTGAGAAGAAAACCAAAAAGTTTAAGAAACAGTTCTAAGAAATGACTGCACTAACCCTCAACCATGATAAACCAAGTTTAAGAAGTGCACATACCACCCCAGGACATTTCATAAACTTCAAAAGAACTTTAATGGATTTGGCATAGTCCTCACCACAAAATAAATATAATATAAAAAACATGCTGAAATCAGAGTACACAGATAAAATCTCACAGAAAGGAAGCCGGGCATATCTAAATTGGATTGTTTAGAATGCAATAGAACATACATAGGAAAAACCATGAGAAATATACGCACCAAACTAAAAGGGTACTTCAGAAATATCAGATACAAACAGGTAAATAAATCAGCCATAGCCAGTCCCTTCTGCGAAGAAAATCACAATATAGAACAAGAAGTTACGCTGCTAAAATCAGCATAAACCCCTTAGAACTGAACTTATGGAAACGAGCATACATCAAAGGTTCCAAGCATCGAATTATGAACTTTTAAATTTGAGCAGTCAATTTAATCTCATAAGTTCACCAACCCCACAATAGATAATGCTACAGATACTCAGGCAGGAGGAAGAAGAAGAAGAAATCAGAAAATCACAAGTTAGTCAACCAGCAATCAAGAATGGGGACAATGAGTCCTCAAAACATGTCCTGTCAATAATTTGGTAAGTGGAGAAACATGAGTACTTAACACTGAATCTCCAATTAGTTTAAATCACATCCTCATTAGTAGAACTTCTAACTCGAAAACTGACCTCAGTGAATGTGTTTTCTTTTAGCACTTACCCTTCTTCAAAAGCTGTTTCAATCAGTTTACATCTGCGTTACAACAGTGTTTAACATTGACATATAAATATTCAACTTCTGTGCTATATCCACACATTTCATATTCAGATTATGACCTACTTCTAGAAGGATTTTAAGTTTTTCACTGTTTGTTACTTGATGCACCTTCGTTTTCTCCATTGCAAACATACAGTTAATATAAAGTATAAAATATTCTGTATACATAGTCAACAAAAGAAGCTACTGTCACTGAATGAATAGCACTCCAAGAAAATGAATGCACAGGGAATACAGAAAGTAGCCACATAGAATGGATTCAGCACACCATTGTAAACAAATTAATACAAAATACAAAAAAGTTGTATCTAAACAGCAGAAATATCACACTGAAATATATAGTAAATTCACATTCCACAGAAATATTCATAAATTCAATAAACTGTTTCTAGAATATGGAATAAAATTGACTCCATACAATAAACGCAACCTCAGAAACTTACTTCATCATCCACTAAAGGACACTACACCAAACACTAAGAAATCATGGATATATCAGAATTGAGGGCTGGTTTCACCAACAACGATAATCTTATTTAACTTGGGTAAAAGGTATTGAAACAGAGTTTTGGCAAAACAGCTGTTTCACCAACCAGTATAATGTTGCCAAAGCCTGCAAACCCAGTTACAGCTTTACCAGCCACTTTTCGCCATTCACAGATCAAAATCTAAGTTAAGTGAAGCAAACAGAAAAATGGCGCCACAACGAGTAATGGATTTGCTTATGGAGAATGACAAAGGTAAAGGCAGTTATGATAAATATGTGCAGTATGAGAGAAACAGAAGGCAACCACCATGGATCAGAGAGCATAGCAATTATTATTTCAATGTATATTATATATATGTATATTATGATTTTGTGACATGGTTTTATCTTGCCAACAACCTGCAGATTGCCTCTGTAGTCAAAGTGTACAGCATTCTGACTTCACAATCCAGAGGTCTTGGGTTCGAATCCCAGCTAGGGAGAGTGAATTATTTTTTAACTAGAATTTTTTCTTACCCTCCAGTGTCTGGAATCATGCATTGGTAGTGAATGTGAGTGTGTTTCAAGATAGAAATGATAAAAACTTAATGTTAAACAAGCTATAGTCAACAAATTGTTTTTCAAGTCAACTTGACTATAAAAGTTATATGAGGCTATACAAATTAAACAAACAAAAAAATACTATTACTCTATTTTGGAACAAAAAGAGCAAGAATTGGAGTTCCTATCCGACATGTAAACAGCTAAGTAATAGAAATTTCTCTGATAAATTAAAGATTTGTGCACCACAAGATCCTTAATTATTATTTTTTGTGTCAACACACCTAACCTGTATTTCTCTACTCATCATGCACTGCCACTCCTGGTACACTTTCAATTGTTTTATTCTCAACACATTTTATGACACAATAAAATATAAAAGAACTCCAGTTTCCACTAATGCCATATCATCTTAATGAAACATCCTCTGTGACTGTGTAATTAAACGCATCACTTATTTCACATCTGATAAGCTTAAATTTCAGACCCAAAGATACCATTTTATTCACATGAGAGGTTTGCAAACTGCAGAGCTTCACAAGCAGAACACATTTGACTTTGCTTTCAACAAATGCACAGGAAAGGCACCAACTAGAAGCAATGGACAACATTTCTTGCTTGTTATGTACAAGAAATTGTTGGCTCGCATAACACACATAAACCAAAATTATGATTTCTTGACCTGGATTTGCAACCTCATGGTGAAACGTGCTTTTATGTTCCAATGATATAGACCTGGGTTTACACAAAACAAAGTAAGATGAAAAATTATTACTGCTGGTGAAATTGGCCCTGATTGTAAATACTGCCATGAAATATACAAAGGAAAAACTAAGAAAAACCTACAAACCAGACTAAAGGAATACCTAAGAAGTTTAAAACTTAAGCAAATGGACAAATCTACAGTAGCTCAACATTTCTGGACAACAGAACACAACATTAAACAGGAAACTAAGCTTTTAAAACACACCAAAACACCAGCACAACTCACAGTATGGAAAAATCCACATCACCAAAAAAAGCACATAGGATAATGAATTTGAAATTCACCAGTAGATGACATAATGAAGCTTTAAACTAGAAAGACGACAGTACAACTGAACACTAAATTAGGGGATCCCTTTCCAGATGCGAGTGCACATACTATTCTGTTAAAATACCATTTTCTAATAGTTTCTGAATTTTGATGACAGTTAATACCAAACTCAACATTCTTAATTCACTTTGTTAAATATTTTTCCTTTTTAAATAATTTGTTACTGGTTTGCCACAACTTTTTGTTTATGTATACTTACATTATATCACTTAAGAGAGAGATGAACACAAATGGTTCAAGAACCTTCAAACTACAACTTTTCACCAAAAGTGGAACAAGTTCATATATAGTTATAGCAGACAGCCAAGAGCATAATGTTTCACTAGATAAATTAATAAAAAATAAAAAGAAGGGTGGTAAAAAGAACACTACAGAAACTAGGGACTTTGAGTATTAAAGCTGCAAAATTTTCCCTTCCATTCTTGTAATCTTTATGAAAAAACGGGTTGGTATTTTAGATCACAAAGCTAATAATTATGTTTCTTATAAGTTATATTTGCAAAATTTTAATAGGATAAATATTTAAGAAGTTACGTAATGTATGTCAATGTTTCGTTACTATTATATTCATGTACAGTGGTTGCTATGAGAAGCAATATAGTTCCAATTGTATTGAAAGCCAAAGGAAGAGGTGCAAGGTTGTGTGCTTGTACTTAATTTTTATTAAAACCTCGGAAAAGGCCATTTTATTACTGATTTTCAAAATATCACATGAGATGTACACTGCACAGACTCAGACAGACAGAGTGAGGGGGTAAGGATGATGGAATGGGAGGAAGTGGAAAGGGTATGAGAGAAAAAAGGAGGGATAAAGTAAAGGGCTGGGGAAGGAAAGGGAGAGAAATAATGAGAAAGTGAAGGGGGAGAGAGAAAGAGAAGAACCTCTGCATTTGATGCAATAAACCAAACATAGTTGTAGGTTGCACTATCAACTAAAACAATGGTGGAGCAAAAGCAGGCAGTCCTTATTTTAAAAACAAGCCCAAAGTAGGCATTTATATGTAATACATTTTCAATATTATTGTAAAGAACTGAGAAAGGATTTTGTTTTGTGTTTGCCTAAGTTTCTGAAAACGGGAATAATATATGTATTTGGTGGAATGTCCAGGTTTTACTTATAAGCCTAGAAACTATCTACTCATTATGACATCAGCAGTAAGAGTCATAAATCACTTCTGCCTAAATCTTGTATAAATGACTCGCTATAAAAGGGGACCAAACTTATTCAGACTTTTATGCGAACCAATATGAACACTGTTGTTATCTAAGAGCAACTTTACAACTGTATAATCAGCCATCAACAATAATAGATTTTGAGGAATCTACTGGTATAATGGTCAGCACTCAGTTCTGAGAAACCGATGAAAACAGTGAAAATAATGGTAACAATTTGAGAGAGTTCTCTCTCACATTCTTACATTTTTTGTTTCTCAAAACTGTTTTTATTAAATTCTTGAATTTGGCGTTTGTAATAGTGATGGGTCGAGTGCGTTACTTTACCGGAACTACTTCCAACACTTCCACTCCGCAGTCGGAGTCGTTTCAAGGAAGTAGTTCCAGCTCCACTCCGAGGAAGTAGTTCCGGCTTCTGGTGGAACTAGTTCCATTGGAAGTACTTCCACTTCCTCATTCCGGAGTATTGGTGAAAATACTTCCACTGTTTTACTCCGGAATGACTTCCCCTAGTCTATGAAGAGGAAGCATTACAAATATATTCAACGGGATACCACACATGTCTTTACAATTAATGTCTCCTGTCACATATGCAAGTGTTTGTGATTTAATGGCTTGTAGTTCTACGCTAGTATGTAGTGTTTTTATCCCCGTTGTATAATGAACTACAAAGTAATATTGGTTATATATGTAGTGATGTAGACCCTACGTACATGAATAATTTGTAATTCCATTTGCTGTAACACTGGCTTTAAGACTGAAACTTATGCCTAGATACTTCCTAAAATATTGTATTGCGTGTTAAACATTTAGATTATGAACAGTGTGGAGGTAAATTCTTTTGCAATAAATGTAGTTTCAGCAAATATAAAACATTATTTTGGGAAATTAATTTAAATATACTCTTTATCTCTAGGAGCTGCTTTTTATGTTATTGTGAAGCGCAACATTTTGAGAATTTAATAAAAAATGGTATGCTCCGATTTACATTTAGTTTATTTATCCTTCTGAACCGTAAGTCTGCGGGACAAAGTTTGCTACCTTAAGGCAGTTTAATAGTTTAAATTCTTAAGGCATTACTCTAACTTTGTGATTAAAAAATCTAGGTTATCAAATATAGAATAATGCAAATTACAAATTGGAATTAATTGTTCTTTCACACAAGCGTGTGTTGGACAGGGTTGGAAAGGTAGAATCAGATGATCGAAAAATTCAATGCCAAGCCGGGATTTGAACCATTGGATCTCTCGGTCTCCGTCCGGTTAAATTAAAAATCGTTCGTCTTAGCTACAGATGTATATGCAGAATTATCAGCTGTTTTGCTGTTAACAACTACTAATCTACGTCATGGCACAAAGCCAACAACGAAGCGGATAAGGAAAATGCACAATGTAGAGTACCAACATTTTCAACAGAAATGAGGTTGGCGAAACTGGAAGTAACATTTATCAATGAGGTTATGTTACGTATGGCAATTCATAATTAAATACTATTGTAGCTTTGTCCTAATTATGGTGCTTTTTAAGTTTTTTTCTTGTTTCAAAAAGTTATTTTGTTCACAGCGATAATGTAACAAATGAAAAATATATTTTAAATGGGTAATTATGCATAATTCATGCTGTTCACGTAAAGGGCCTATTAATTTTAAGAAACTCGAAATCAACATAAAATGTTGCTTTAGGGAGTTAAAATGCAATATTTGCCTACAGACATACTGCAGTATTATATTATTATAACTGCTACATACGTGCAAAGTAGTAAGCGCACATGTAACTAGAAATTGGAATTTTCTCATAGAAGCATAATCGGAATTAAATGATTACAACAGAAAAACAGGCTTTTGCGTGCTTTTGAAATTCTGTACATAACGTTCAACTTAATGCAATATTCGTTTATTAAAATCACGACTACATGACGGAAGTAAGAGCAGATGAAATATAACTAAAAAAATTGTTTTTTCTCATGGAAGCATAATTGGTATTGAACCATACATCGGGGGAGGGGGGGGAGAAAGTTTATGCGTATTTTTTAGAAGTCTGTATTAACGTTCAACTAAAGGCGTTCATTGCATTTGTCATATTCAATAGGGCATTTAACATCAATTTTGCATAAATGACACAAACCCGAATTCATCAGTACTTGAGTCAGAATTGACTTAATTTACTTAAACATTTTTTCTCAAATTGCAACGTGACGCAGGCTGCATTAATGCCATTTCATTTACCATAAAGGAAATGATATCTAATGTTATGGCGACTTCTAAATAATACGCATAACGCAATGCTGGTTACGTATTGTACTGGCAATGGAATTGATGGAATGATGCAATTGGAAGTGGAAGTAACTCCGACGGAGTTGGAAGTAAATGTCTTGGAAGTACTCCGGCGGAATGGAAGTAAAACTGTTGTGGAAGTAACTCCAACGGAGTTGGAAGTAAATGCCTTGGAAGTAACTCCGACGGAGTTGGAAGTAAATGTCTTGGAAGTACTCCGGCGGAGTGGAAGTAAAACTGTTGTGGAAGTAACTCCGAAGGAGTTGGAATTGATTGGAAGTAAGGAAGTGCCAGTTCCAAATAATGGAATGGTTACTTCACACTTCCAAAGGAGGAAGCGTTCCTTTGAAACGACTCCGACTCCTTCGACCCATCACTAGTTTGTAACTACTTTAATTACTGATAGAGTTTCTATTCTATAGCTCATTATTGTCACTCCGCTACAAAAGAAAATGGAATTATTAAATCACCAGTAAAGACTTTATTACTATATTTAAAAAAAAATCTCATTTTTATACAATGATTTATTTGGGTACCTGCATACCAGGTGGAAGGGAAGCATTATCAGTTACAGATCTCATTATTTTGTATCTTTCAGTTTTTTTATGACCATTCCCTGTGGAGATATTTTAGGTTTTTCAAGAACATAAGATGCATATGCTGGCAACATAGCAGCAGCCAACCAGTAGCTGGGAGCCTCTCCAATTCAAAACCAGAAGTAGGTCAGCACAAACAAGTTTCACTGACGCTGTGGCGTGGTTCATGAATGTAGATAAACATTTTATCTGCTGTAATCTTCTAATAATTGTTGCATCTGCATCTTCCAATGACACATTTTGTAACGTAAACTCAGAATCTACGGATAATCAGCTTGTTCAGCATTAAACGTAAATTACATTTTGCAACTGACACGCTGATTTAAAGAACTAAACCACCTTTCTGATACATGAACACAAAAAATACCACATAATTAGGCTCTTACAAAGTCTACTAAATTGTACTTTTAACATGGACAGGAAAAGAATAAACAATAAATAAAATGATTCATAGATATTGTTCAAAATGTCCACCATTTGCACACCTACAATTATGTCATATTCTAGTAAAGACACTTTCATAGTTGCGTATTTCCTCTGCGGCCAGATGAATACATTGTCTCAAAGATTCGACATCAGTAATCAATGTTTTGCAGATCCTGCTTTCTATATCTCCACAGAAGAAAAAGTCCAGAGGATTCAGGTCTGGTGATCTTGCAGGCCATTTGGTGGGCCCGTAGCTTCCAATCCATCTGTTAGGAAAGCTATGGTTCAGATGGTCACTAACATTCTGAGTAATGTGTGGTGGAGCACCATATGTAAGAATAATATGTTTCTCCTGGTTTCTAAATAGACATTTTCCAACAAGCCTGGAGATGTCTCTTGCAGAAATGTCAGATAATTAACTCCATTCAATTGGTCGGGGAGAATGTAAGGGCCTATGAAGTAATCACCAACTATTCCTGCCCATATGTACACTGTACCCATTGGGTTGTCCTCCATGGACTAGTGGTACCGTACTAGCCTCTAGTTCCCAAGGTCGCGGGTTCAAACCTGGCGGAGGGCGATGGATTTTTTCGGGCATAAAAACCCTAGCATGGTTTCCTTTGGAAGGGAAGTAAAGCCGGTGGTCCCGTGTTGTAGATTTACGGCACGTAAAAGAACCTCAAGCCTGATAAAGAGGCCTCTGAGCAAAATTACCAGTCTTTCACACCCAATATGGAATGGGACGCTAAGAACCATAGTAGTTAAAGAGCATCCATAAATAAAACTCAATTTAAATTTTGTACCCATTGGATATGATACAGTTGCAATAACTGTTCTTTCAGCGTCCTGAGAACAAATCAATGGAACATGCTAACCATGCGAGTTATGCCCTGAATACTGCTGCTTGGGTTGTTCATCTGCCAGAGTTAAAATTGCTTCCTCTGTGGCAATGGTATTTCTTGCTCACCCTCCGTGTGCTGGCTGCATGCTCCTTGTGTCTAGGACCCTCTGCACAGCCAGCACAAATGTTCTTGGGTTTGGTATCCTTCAGGCAGGAAACCTTTCTTGGTACAATCTGGGAGCAGCTGCAGCATTCTGAACAGTTTCCCCATACCTAACAACACATCAAGGTACTCACGATTTGAAAAGGCCTCTCGTAAACCTTGTGCTGTACGTATGATTATCCACTACACACACCTCGGGTTCTATGATCACTAAACCTGTGAGATTCAATGCGTAGTACTATGTTATCTAACAATGAATCAACTTTAGTGGAGCTGACCTAAAAATTATGCTTTTCAGTCAGCGAATACAAAACGCTTATTGAATGATGAAAGTATTACTTACATACTGTTAGTATAGACTAGCTATTGAGTATAGTGTAGCTATTGAGCTACCAAGTTGTACTTGTCATTTCGCCAAAACATAACACCACCCTTTCATCGTGTTTGACTGGATTAAGGGTCATGTGGAGAACAAAACCACTAGCCCCTCCACCTCCCAGTTCAGGTATGCTGTTTCATTCACATCCATGAACCTGTTCTCACACTGGCCTACCTTGACCTAAAATGGTTTTATTATAACTATGAAGGAATGTATCACTACAATGCGCATGTGCTGAGCACATGAAGGTGGTTGTGCCAACCTTGTATTATGATAAGGTAGCAGTTTACAATTCTATGTCCTGCTCTTTCTGCCAAATCATCCACAACATACCCTTAATTTTTAAGTGTTTTATCAATTCTAGTAACTCAATCTTCACCAAGCTTTCATTACATTCAATGTCTTTGATTTGCAGCCAAGTTCTAGATGACACTGGCTCCAATTTAAATTTGTTTGAACCAGGATCTGAAAACATTGCCAATCATTTCTTGATGGTAGTCCCCGCTTTTGTTTTTGATTAAAAAACTAACTCCCCATCTTACAGAATTACTTTCAATATGGAGGAGAAACTTGCCTATCCTACTTGGATTTTTAAGACTCGTGATTAATCACATCAAAAATGCGTATTTCTTTGTTTTGACAGTTTCTAATTGTATAACCTTCAATGTCCCAGGTCATCTAAATAATATATTTTATTCCCCTTTTGCTTTAGTTCTATTTTACATAACTAACATCTGCACCATAGCACAATATTGTCCCTATCAAAAATCACATTTTTACGATTTCTACCTAAAAATTAAAATCCTATTTCTTTTAATAGATTATACAGGGAAGATTGTTTCATGTCTGGTAAATCAGGATCATTGTTTGTAGCTCTCGACACCCTTTTTAAAGTGGCTAGTTCATTATTTGGTAAAATGTGTGCACTTTGTGATGCACCTTAGATCTCACAAATTCATCGCAAGTCACGTTCACAATCTTTCTCACACATTTCCTTTTCTTGCCCAGAATACATAACTTACCTACAGCAGTTCATTCTTTTCAGCTTAAGACACCAGTAAGTTCTGAAGTCACAACTTCATCTACGGAAGAGGTTGGATACTTCTCACCAAACTTAATGAACATGCTTAGAACATCTGTTTTCTCACCAATGTTTAAAGGTTTCCCTTTACGATGTTTTGCTACTACAGAAGAAGCACCCTGTTTGTCACACATATGTACACTCGCAAGTACCAGACTGATCAGAATGTAACATTGGCCATGATGCAGTAAAAAAAAGGCAGCTTGTGCAGGGAATTGCTAATCTAATTGTTTTATTATTGTCCCTTTTGTTCAATCCTGGTTTGTATCCTTTAGTATTGAATTAATATGTACTAATATTCAATCTGTACCTGTATTATCCATTTAATGGCTACAAATTGTGTATATGCACGGGAACAATTTTTCATGTGCAACCTGATGGCTGATGTGCATCCTTAGGTTTTTTTTTGGTTCACTTCAACCTTTTGATAAAACAAGTATAGCAACTTTTCCTATGTCTCCAACCACATTACATCTGTAAAACGGTGTTTGGAAAATGATTTATTATTTCAAAACCCTGTATGATGACGCATAGTTACTACCGAAGTCAGAAATAGGTTATTCTACCCATCTTGCCAGTAAACTATTATCTTCATACATTCTTGCGGAATAAACCATCTAATTTGGAAAAACTGTTCCTCCCCAAAAAATGGCTGATCACAAACAAAATGCAATTATACTTGTTTATAATACCTTTATGAAGTACATATTAGAAGGAATGTAATAAGTTCCATTCCACCCTGTATACTGTCTGCACATAATGTGTGTACAACTGTCAACATTGTAATGCAACACAGTGAATTACTCTATTTTTTTCAACCATGAAAATACATGCTGGTTCATGGTTTCCATGCTAATGCCAATAAATAATGAAAATAATAGCAATAAGCAGAAGCAATGCAGTCCAACAGAAGTACAAGACATACACAATACCAGTCAATATTAACCATGGAAATAAGAATAAGATGTTAGCAATTTACATTACATACCTTGTTTCTTCTTTTGTTCCAATATCCTGCAGAGGATTGGAATACCAAATGCTAGAGTTTTACCACTTCCTGTTTCAGCAGCACCAAGAATATCTCTTCTGCCCATGATGGCTGGAGGCAAAGTTAATGCCTAGAAATAAAGCTCTATATTTGTATTGAATAACAAACACCCTGATATCAATCAGACAACTGTAACATCTACAATTTCATACTGATGCTGCAAACCATTATAAAATGCTTCATCCATTGAGTTATTTGTATACTGGATTATTTTTAACTTCATTGTTTTGTACGAGAGAACCAGCATTTTAAAATTGGTTTTTCATAGGGAGGAAAATTTCTTAGCAAGGTATTTGAATTACACAGGCCTGCGGGGATTTTGTGGCAAGGAATATTTTATATCATAATGGTCAAATTTGTTTTCAACTAAATGGAGGAGAAAATAAAATCATAAGGTATCTTCGAAATGTCCTAGTTAAATGTAAACTGTTGCATCTGTAGAACTGAGATTGTTTCTTAGTTTGCATGATTTCACACATTCTAAATTGCACTTAAAAACTAGAAATAAACTCAAATATTACATCTTTCCCTTCTGCATTCCATAAAAACACTACATGATATGAAAAGATGGAAAGTAGATTTGAATTCAGCATACCAAAATTAGATTTATAAATTTGTTTAAACCTTTCTTACTTCTATTTAGATTAGGGAATCACACTGTTTATTGACTAATTTTTGAAGATTTAGAAGCTAGTAACAGTGATGTGTCATAATTTAAAATAACGAGAGTTGAGGGTTGTTACACTACATCACTAAAATATTCTTACTTGAACACACTGTTTATGTTAAAGAGTAAATACAGTTTTGTATGGCACTATAACTCCTATAACTACCTATATGACTTCAGTCCTGCTGTTTCTGTCATAGGAGGTTTCAGATTTAGTAACATACAACTGATGTATGCAACTGTTATGTTGACATATATACAGTAGTTAAATTATATTCAAACCCACTCGTGGCCTCCATCTACCGCATGAGCCAGCAACAGTCGCCAGGGAAATTATGCCGGCAGAGGCAGATTAAAATCCTTACCTTATAATAGATGCTGGAAATGTTGACCTTCAGCTCTCTAACAGGCAGCATATCTCGTGTAAATATTCTCGCTCACACTCTGAAACTCAGCAGCAGGAATTCTTGTGATTTCTTGCACAATGTTTTCTCTAAGTTCCTGTAGTGTGCGAAGATTGGAACGATACATTTTGTCTTTAAAGAACCCCATAAATAAAAATCACAACTTATTAGGTCACGAGAATGAAGTGGCCACAAATCAACATTAATTATTCTGTCATCAAACACCTCCCTTATTGCATGTAATGATTCGGCAGCCATATATGCTGTTGCAGAATCTTGCTACGATTTCTCTTCTTTTGTCAAGCAATTGCAAAATGGCCTCAGAATTAATTTCTGGTATTGCTCTGCATTTATTGTTTCATCAAAGAATATGGATAATAGAGCCTATATTCTTTGATGAAACAATAAATGCAGAGTGATATCAGAGATTAATTCTGAGGCCATTTTGCAATCGCTTGACAAAAGAAGAGAAATCGTATGGTTGGTTCCAGCCAAGATTCTGCAACAGCATATATGGTTGCCAAATCATTACATGCAATAAGGGAGGGGTTTGATGACAGAATAATTAATGTTGATTTGTGGCCACTTCATTCTCGTGACCTAATGAATTGTGATTTTTATTTATGGGGTTCTTTAAAAGACAAAGTGTATAGTTCCAATCCTCGCACGCTACAGGAACTTAGAGAAAACATTATGCAAGAATTCCTGCTACTGAGCTTCGGAGAGTGAGCGAGAATATTTACACGAGATATGCTGCCTGTTTGAGAGCAGAAGGTCAACATTTGCAGCATCTGTTACAAGATAAGTATTTTAGTCTGCCTCTGCCGGTGTAATTTCCCCGGCGACTGCCGGCTTTCTCGTGCAGTAGAGAGAGGTCGCAAGTGGGTTCGAATATAATTTAACTACCCTAATATGCAGAAAGTTTGAAGCAATTGCGAATAAGTATTACTTAGCGGTTGTAGAAACGTGGCTAAAAGAAGAACAGATAAAAGTAAAGGATTTTAAACATATAGGAAGAAAAGGAGAGATGATAGAAAAGAAGGAGAGGGTTTCAGGAGGGCTAGGTTTCTTGGTAGGGAGCACTTTAAGGAAAGGAATAAAAGAAATACGGTCCAAAAGAAAATAAATATTATGGGTTATATTGGAGGCTAAGTATATAGATGAAAATGCAGTTGTACAGGAATTATATATAACCCACTGGCCTCCTCGCATTTCCATAACCCAGATCTCCTTAATCAGGCGGTAAAAGATATAGACAGCTTAAAGGAGAAGCATGCAATTTTAGCAGTAATATTAATGGGAGACCTCATATTAGGATAGGGGGAAGTGATATGAATGATGGAAGTGAATAGATAAGTGATGAAATGGTGTTAAAAAGAGAGAAGTTCAGGCAGAGTAAAGATAAGTTTGTTGATAAAGGATGTAAAAAGTTTATAGATTTCTGTGAATTGAATGCCTTAGGAACTATGAATGGAACATGTGGTGAGGATGTCGAAAGTGATCAGTTAAGTGGTGAATAGTGTCCAAAAATGAGAAGTTTAGATATAAATAAACCCAGTAACACATAATACTAAAGTGCAAAGGAGCAGAAATTTGGTGATAAGAGCATATCAGACAGTAACGGTATAAGAAATGGTAAAGTTAAAAAATGAAAAATCTGACTCACACGACTTTCTCTACTCTTGTACAAACTATTTTTACAAGCGCTTATTCTCCATATGCTTCATATTAATCGAGATATCGAGATGTTAATCTTATTGCTAATTTTCTTGCAGATGCACCCCAGACATCGATTTGACTTCATTTAAGCATGTTAACTTGTAAGAACAGACAGGTCTTAAACTTCCATCTTTATCTCCCAAAGCAATACTTTCTATTTGAATGGTCATGCCTTTCCTTATTGTTGTGTATTGTCTCATTATTCACTCCTTTATAGATATACATTTGGAATATTTAGCTTCAGAAAAATATCTGAAAAGTTTATGTTAATGAAATTTTTGGCACAAACACAACTTTCTTCTACAAGTGCTTTTACTGTCTCAGTTCAAAAATATTTAGAATCTGTTTATGAAATTGAAATTAATTGCATAGGTCATTCAATTCCTTTGTCAAGGTTTTAGTTCACAAAGGTTACTGTGGCTAGTTTGTAGCTGGTGACAGACAAATCAAATTAAACTAAAAAGCATCCCACTTGAGTTGGCAGAAGTTGTAACTGACAGCATCTTTAAATCATTGCCTATATTTTCTCACTGACTCATTGTTGCTAAGAGGAAGACAATCAGCAGAAACCCAAAGTCCCAGATAGTTTCCAGGATTTTGTCTGCGGCTTTTCCTGCTAATAATAACAGCAAAACCATATGTAGTAAAATAAGTTTTGTAATTTCACATTATGACAGGTGGTCTTCCTAATTTGGATGTTATATTAAAGTGAATTTTGGCCACAAGTAGTCCTTAAGCAAGATCCACACTGTAGAACCTAAATATGCCTAAACCTCTGTAAACTAATATAAGGCTCAAGTTAAAGACCCAGGCACTATAATACTGATGTATTCTTGTTAATACATTTTTAAACTCACATTTAAAAAGCCATGGAAGTTCTCCATCTCACCTGGAAAGCTTCCTGAAGGGAAGCATGCCAAACAATTTGAATAAACCTGCTTTATAAAATGCTTCACAAATACTTAGAATAAAGCATGAAGAAATTGACAGTAGTGCATGTGGTGAAAATTGGCTTGCTTCTTAGATTGCAGTACTCCTAAACACAGACCTAAAGATACCCAGGAAAGCCAAGCATATTAGGTCTTTTGGACTCTTTTGATCCAGGAATAGTTCTAGGATTTGAGTTAAGGTGCCAGTTCATATATGAGGGCTGTCCAGAAAGTAACATCCGTTTATGCATAGCAGGAAAAGTAGTGAGGGTAGTGCCACCATTTCAACATCAGTGTGTGCAGTGGCTCAGTAGGCTTCTAGCCATGTAAGGTGGAGCATCGTACTGTCGTGTGTTTGCTAGTTATAACTTAACAACACGAGCACCGAAATAACAAATCCCGCCAAGTGTGAAGTACGTGTGAAGTGTGAAAAGGCTAAGAAGAGCAATTCAAAACAAGCGTTGTGGTCTTCTGACATCTGGTGTTGTGTTTTTTGCATGACAACGCTCGCCCTCACAGAGCAAACACCACCAATGAACTTTTGGCAAAGTTCAAATGGGACGTTTTTGACCATCCCCCATACAACCCGGACTTGGCCCCTAGCCATCTGTTCCTGTACATGAAAAAGTGGCTTTCAGCTCAGCGCTTTGGCTTAGTTCACCAGCGGCAGAATTTTATGCAGAGGGTATTTCAAAGACTGTGAAAAGGTATGACAAGTATGGATCTGTTTGGAAACTATGTAGAAAAATAGAGAAAAGCTGTAGTTTTCAGATGTATATCATAAAACTTTTGTATGTATACTAGTTTCATGTTTATTTCAAAATGGAGTTACTTTCTGACAGCCCTCATATATGAACATATGCATATGTACATATAGAAAATTACTGTTCTAATTGCTTTCTGCTTAGGAGCTATATGTAAACATGTTCATGCGAAAAAGCAGTCATTTAAATTAGTTTTAAACAATCATTTTACCATGGAATTTAATAATGCTAATTGCAATAAATGACTGGTACTAAACATATTACAACTAAAACTGATCCATATATAAATATGCACTATAGAAGGATTAGGATAAAAATAATTGAAGAGAAATAACCAGAGCATTGCTCCAAAATTAAAAGCAATCAAAAGCATTAGTTCTTTTTAAGAAAATAAAATAAAGGCATTTTCTTTCTTTTTTTCAATATAATGAAATTTGCTTTTTCTGAGCTGTTAGACAGAGATATGTAAACATGCATGAACTTCTTTCTGATAGGGTGCTCATTTCTTATTTCTGTCTTTTAAAGTATGAATTTTGCTGAAGTCACAAAATCCAAATTTTTCATTTAATTCAGTACATTTTCTAAGATATAGTGCAGTAAAAGAATGAAGTAAGAAGCAAAGTAGCATGAATAACAAAAACTTGATCTTATAAAATGTATGAACCTGTATCTCTGTTGGGTGTGTGAAGTTATTTTCAGCTAAAGCCTTTAATATGGTCTGTGGCACATATAAACCATTCCAGGCTGCCATCTTGTCCAGCAGATCATTTGATTCATCCTCATCTCCATCATCAGACACACTATCTTCTGACACTGTTTTCTCACACCATTCTTGCTCTTGTGTCTCGTGTTTAATTTTCTGTTTCTTAGCTAAAGGCCCCAAAAACTCTTGCTGCCGTTTCACTGGAACAGAGACACGATTCTCTCCCTCATTCTTTCTTCCCAGCTCAGTGCTTATTTTGTTCCTTTTCTTCTTGCGCTGCAACATCAAATGAACACCAGCTATTTTAAAACAATTAATCTCAGTACCAATCAACCACACTTGAAGGATAAATAAACACTATTACAGCATCCTCACACAGCTTGTGTGTGGTTGGTTAGTTGCACTTTTCTCAAAATTAAACGTTGATACTTTTTAAAGTGCTTTAATATGTATGTAAAAACTTATTAAAACAGAAAAATCTGCTTTAACAAAAGTAGAGAAATTAGTTTTAACTTTTAACAAAACCATAAGAAAGATAACTTTGTGTTTGTAACTGTAATACTTTATAAGATACATTACTTGCATAAACAATGCAAAAACAAAATTATGAAGTTGATACTACTTGCACACTGCATCTTCCAATTTTATTTTTGTCAACAACCACATCCATTTGATCTCATAAATTTTGTTTTTCTACATGCGGTTAAAGACAAATAATAAAAGTATTGTTTCTTTTACTTTCTTTTATGACAAACTAGTTGTTTACCCTTTCCAAAAACTGCACTAGGATTGGCATGAAACCATTTTTGAGAAGTTTTATAACTCAGCCTTTGAATCAGTAAAGGAGATTTTTACTTTCTGTACTATGTATAGTGAGTAGGGGAAGTATTGTATTCTACCCAAAAATTCAATGTCAACATACACCAGAAATATATGTTTTAAAGTCTCCTGAACCCAAAAAAGAAGCATTTTTAGGAAAAGGTCCTCATGTATGCCTGTGAACAGTACAACTCAAAAACAAAGTCAGATAAATACCAAACTTGGTATTTAGGCCCAATGTCTTCCAAAGATGTGACATAGTTTTCAAGAAAATCCCCCCACCCTCACTACCCTCTACACAAAACATTTTTCAAAATTTTTGATTTTCTAAAAAGTGGCTATAATGATTTTGATTAAAATACCATTCATTAAAGATAATCACATGACAAATGAAATGTATATATTGAATTTTCTGGAAACAGCCTGTGAAGTTCTCTTCATTCGGAAGGAATTTTGTAATAACCTTATATACTGGTAAACATTAAGTGACACACGAAAATGTACTGAACAAAAATATAAGTATCTCTTTAAGAGACACAATTTATTTCAATAACTTTTTTTGTGGCATCAGCCATTTCCGGGATATCTGGTATTAATGGTTTGAGTTGTTTAGTACTTGGCCATTCTTTTAAAATCCTATAAATTTTCAGTTGTTTTTAAGACCAGCCTATAGCACCCAGTTCTAAAACAATTGACTGTTGCTATTCCCTTTGTATCTATAATGAAATTCGTAATGCAGCTATTTCCGGAAAGGTGTATGTCAATTAAAATGAAGTAGATAGGAAAATAAACTTTTATAAGAATAACTTATAAGCTATAGAGGTTAGAGACTCATGTGAATGTAACACATCAGATTTTTTCACTGTGGTTTGTTGAGCACAAAACTTAAATTTAGCTGTGAAGCTAAATCTGAAGCTAATGTTTGCAAATGAAAGCTGCAGTGCAAATAGTAAAACACTGGTTATAATTTACAGCTATTTGTCTGATGGTATTGGAAATTCACTGTGAGCTTTACCCAAATTAATAAAATGAGTCTCAACTAAGTGCAGCACAAGCGGATTTACTTTATCTATGCGCCTTTTAGTTAAAAATGACTAATTTCAAATATTCAATAATTTTCTTTTCCTTACAAACTAATGCCAGACTAAGTAATATTTCATCTAAGGGAGCAGATTAACAGAGTTTTGCTGTATCTTTCAGTTTTACATACACTACGAGATCATTATATTTATTTTTATGCAATTCTACAAAGCAATAGTAATTTAATGAAACAGGACAAGGATTGTAGACAGGTAGTTAAATGGAGCACATATACGAGGGCTGGAAAGAAATAAGTGGCAACACTGTTTTATTCTTGCGCAGGAAGTTTTGTTCGAGCTGCTGTTGGCAACAATGTAGAGAGTGAATGGAGCTATACAACTGGGTGGCGGCACTAGTGTAGGTGCTGCAGTGATAGGAGTGGCATGTGTTGAATGTAGGCTGTCAAATCACACCGCCCTAAAGGGGATGTTTCCAAGTTAGAACAATGTGCATGGATAAAGATCGAAGTGGCCCATCGAAAAAATGCCAGGGAATGTCGCTCTGGACTATGTGAAGCATGCGGGAATGAGGCATTGCCGTATCCAACTGTGGCACATTGGGTTGCAGCTTTTGATGCAGGACGTGATATTGCGCATCAGAAACCAGGTGGAGATCGACATGGGGTCAAAAACCGAGTCATTGAATTGATTCAATCTTTGCTGCATGTGGACAGAAGGTGGACTTCCAGGTAATTGGCTAACAAAGTAGGAACAACCCACACTACCATGTTGAATATATTGCACAATGTCCTTGGTTACCAAAAAATTACATCCCAGTGGGTACCGCACCACCTTACAGATGTTCAAAAATGGCACAGATATATTAGATGGGAAGATCAGCGTTCCTGGACAGGATCATTGCATCTGATGAAACATGGGTGCGCTCTTTGAGCTAGAACTTAAGTGCCAATCAAATGAATGGTGCCACCCATCATCTCCCTGACCCAAAAAGGAACCAGGAAATATGAAGGTGATGCTAATAGTGACATACGACGTACATGGTATTATTATATAGCATGCAGTTCCTCTGAACCAGACCATAAGTGCAGTATACTACTGCAGGTTTCTGGAACATCATCTTTGTCCTGCACTGCGCAGGAAACAACCCAGAGTTGGGATCCACCCATTTTTTTGCAGGACAACACCCATTGTAAAATGCAGTTGTGTGCGGAACGTGTTTGCATGATGGGGTGGGATGTTCTAGAGTACCCACTCTATTCACTGGACATAAGTTCACCATCTGTTCCCTAAGATGAAAGAACCACTGCAAGGGATGGGTTTCCGCACCAGAGATGCCATACTTCGAACTATAGGGCGCTCTCTTGCAGACATCAACAAAGAGGGTACCATTGCTGGTAACCTGTGACTTCCACACATCTGGCAGCGGGTGCAAATGCTGCAGGGGATTAGGTTGAAGGCTGTAGAAGTCTCATGATTGTACAATAAATGGTTCATGAAAGATTTATATGTTGCCGTTGTTTCTTTTCATCCCTCGTATATTCATATTATAGAGAGAAAATTTGTATGCATGAATGTATGTGTGTTGTATCACTAGGGTAATCTCAAAAACCATTCAACCGATTTTGATAATTCTGTCACCCTTGAGAAGTGCTAATCTTTCAGACAGACATGGGAGGTATAAAACACCTGCTACTTTCAATTCATAAATTACTAAAAGATTATAAAGGATTTACAGAGCCATCATTGTTACATTTTATTCTAAGTAATATACATAGCTGGCTATGAAAGCCACTTAAGCAAACAGAAGACAGAGCTTAAAAAGCCACAATTGATCCTGTTTATAATAGTATGAAGTATCTATATTTAATTTATTTAAAGGTGAGTCGGAATTCCGACTCAACTTTAAATAAATTCAATACACATCACTGTTTCTAGCTTCTTTTCATTACAATATCAACGTATCTATATTTAGTTTTTTAATTGTCATTTATCAAATGTTACACATGTGTATGTAATGCAACAGTGTCAAAACCTCTGAATAAACTTTATTCTAATCCTACAGAAGTATGCACTTAAGCTTCTGGATGCCAAAACTTTCTAATCACCCCATGTAAGAAAATTTCCTTTATTTCCTTTATACTTACAATAGATTGTTTGCTAAATAATTGTATAAAGAGAGAAAATTACTAGCATTACAATTCAGTGAAACAATATTTTATATTTAACTGTGAATTTATTTATCTCGATATTCACAGACTGTGTGTTTTTTTCACCCCTATTTCATTGTAAATATTAAGTGTTTCTGTATTATGTGAAAACTATGCAGCTTTAAACTTATTAAATAACTAAGGGACAAAGAACAAAGTTTTGAAATTTAGCTTACTATAATTATTAAAATCTGATGTGTCACATTCATTCTCTATCGTTTTTTAGTAGATATATAAATTATTCTTATGAAAGCTAATTTGTCTATCTACTTCATGTTAATTAACAGCTACAATATACATTTTGTTAGGTTCAAGCAAACAGCAATAGTCAAATATTTAAGAACTGCAAGCTATACACTGACCTTAAAATTCCATAATCTTTCCACAACATTGGAAGAAACAAGTGAATGTCAACAGGACTTTAAAGAATGACAAAATACTGAACAATTCGAAGCATTAATAATGGTTACCTCGGAAATGACATACCACAAAAAAAAAAGTTTGAATTAAATTCTGTGTCTTAAGGAGATCTACTTATGCAGTATGTTTTGTCTATTGCTTAACGTTTTCAGTTATACATTATTATATAAAATTCTTTTTGAATGAACAGGACTTCACGGCTATTCCCAGAAAATTCAAGATATATGTTGCATTTCTCATGTAAATATCTTTAATATATTGTATTTTAATAAAAATTGTTAATCATTTTTGCGAAGATTGAAAATATAAAAAAATGTTCCATGTAAAGGGTAGTTGAGAATGGGGGTCATATCGCATCTTTGGAAGGTACTGAAATCAAATACCAAGTTTGGTATCTATCTAACATTTTGTTTTTTGAGCCATGCTCTTCACAGACAGTCCTTTTTCTAAAAATGTATTCAATTGATTCAATGTATATGGTAGAGAAAGTAAAAATTACTTGACCATTCCAACCAATGACGGTTCCACTGCCAAAGGGTAACTTATAGGCTAGTTGGCGTTTCCAGAACTTGGAAGACTGTCAAGGGGAGATTAATTAAGTGACATGTTCCACCAATGTTCACATACTTTTGTTTCTTTTGTATGAATATCATGGGATGTTTCATTAATTATAAGGAATAGCTGGAGCTGTATGAAATTACAATGATAAGGGGTAAATTGTATGATTCATCATAAAATTCTTCTAGATCATTGTACAATAACTTCATAAAGAATGGGGGGGGAGATAAAGTTGATTAATTCATCATTTGAGCTTAAAAAGCTAACCATGTAGCATCGGGTAAGGTGGCCAGTAATTTCCTATACATATATTACACTGCTTAAGTAAAGTGGATTAGATCTGAAATTGGTTAAAATGCAAGTATTGATTTGGACTCCCAACTATCACATTGTGATTAAGACGGACAACTAATTGATGCAGATTCAGTGCTCAATATTTTGTGATGATGCAGATATAATGGAGACATGTACAAGTTGTCCATCAGTAGCTGCCCCATTTTAACCAATTTCAGACTTAACCTCTTTACACAAGCTCCTGCAATGTATAAGCTGTTATATAGTTCACCATATCAAAATAGTTTATACATACTATTGTAATTGTGTACCCTAAATATTATAGTTATTGTAACATATCCTATATATCTAAACATGGCTTTAACAACAAAGATACTTTTTTTAATACTTAAACCTGTTCTTATTGCATACAGCACCACAGGCAGTGGACACTGATGATTAAAGAAAGGATTTTAAGGTGCAGCACCTTTCCAAAAATATAGCTATTTTCATTCAGACAAGTCAATTACTACCTTTTGCACCTTTTCCATTCTATTCCATGCTTCAGCCCTTTCCCTCCACTTTTATCTGCATTTTTAATAGATTAAACAATTTTTTTCTCTTCTTGAACAGGATTTTAAGATTTTGTTTAATTAGATGTAAACAACGGTCAATAAATATTAAAATGTAATTAATGGAAAGCACCAGTAGATATTCATAAACCCAGCAACGATGGCTAACAGCAGCAACAATAGTCAACATCAGCAACAAAGGACAACCCGCAGCTGTGAAATCATATAAAATTTAAACAATGGTGCTGCAACAGTTGAAACCTAAATTCAGTTAGCACTGGCATGAATTTAACCGTTCCTATGTATTGACTGTGTACTATCTTCTTAGCCTGTTTGATTTACCAGAACAGATTTTTCACAACAAAATCATGCTGAAGGTTAAGAAGGAGAAGTTGTGTGCACTTTAAGAAGAATTCAAGACTCACTTTATCGAAACTGATGGCATCATTCTGTGATGTGCCATCTGTGAAGTAAATATTGCCATTCATTACATGCATCAAAGAAACAAAATAAACCAGCACATCCAGAACAACAAACATTTAAAGAACATTGAACTTTGCAAGTCAAAACCTACGCAAACTACTCTGATACATGTCTTCGCTTCAGGATCTGAAAAGCAGCGGTCATTGAATGAGGATCCTGCCATGGCATTGATCCAATCAGGAATTCCAATCCACAAGGTAAACAATCCTGCATTTAAATCGTTCCTTGAGAAGTATACACAGAGATCAATACTGGATGAGAGTACTCTGGGAAAAGGTTACATACAGCCAATTTATGAGAACGTCTTAGAGAAAATAAAAGAGACGGTCAGCAAACATGAAGTGGGATTCATTTTAGATGAAACTACTGATGAGCTGCAAAGATATGAGGAGCATCATTTCAAAACGCAATAAGTCCATTCGTGATCGAAAATTAGTTTGAAGCAAATTTGGACTCTTTAGCTTGCCCTGCATCGAGCTTAAGTCCCTGTTTGCTTCAAATCCCGTTTTTAACTTGTTAAAATTGAGAACGAAATTGTGGGTTTGGTGCAAAAAACGATATGTCCAATGCCTAGACTGGATCAAACCACGAAGTGTCCTCCTTCTTACGCACTTTGTCAGGCTCGTGCGGAGGAATTCCCACTGCTTTTATCACTGCATGACAGAAACAGCTTTTTTCATTGTTTGACCAGATTGCACTGTCCACAGCTGTCTTGCTACTATTGTGAGCATTGTAAGCAGTTTGTACAGTTGTGTGTATAACTATGGAAGAAATGTGGTTGTAGGTGAGCGCTCTGCACATTCCAGAAAGAGGCAAAAGGGTGCAACAAAAAAAAAAAGAGAACAACTAAAAAGGTAAACACAATTTCAACTTTATAAAAAGAATAATTGTTGGTATTATTTTAAAGAAAACACGGGAACTCTAATGTACTTTGCGATTACTATAGTTCTTACCACATAATTCATTGGTGTGTTTCAGGTATTCTGATCAAGATCCTTGCATGCTGGAGTTCGAGCCTCCATGTACACACAGGGAGGGCAGACTTAAATGCTGCACAATTCCTGCCTTTCACCTTATTAAAACACGAAAATTAATGTATAACTATAGCAGCAAATCACAACAAGATAGGCTTATGGCATCAATGATGTCTGTATCATCTCCCAAAAGGCGCAGACCAAGAAAATCAGATAGGATTAACTCTGTTATTAAATATCAAGTTAGAGTAAACAACGAACCTATTCCGCTTTGTTCTAAGTTCTTTCGAGCACTTTTTGGTATTGGCGCAACAAGAGTAAACAGCATAGCAGCTTCCCTAATAGCAGGTAAACCAATAATTGAAAGAAGGGGAGGTGATCGAAAAGCCAAACTGTATGCCCAAAAGAAGGAATCGGTAATTAGTTTTTTATCTAAGCTAAAAGCCAGAGAAAGTCTTTATTTAAGGCAAAAAAGTAAGTGACTCTACCTTCCTTCAGAGTTAAATGTGAATAAATTATTTAAAATGTACAATGCTAGTGTGGCTGAATAACTAAAAGTAAAGAAGTGGTTTTTCAATAGCATTTTTTCTAATAAATTTAATTTGGGTTTTGGTGAACCAGCTGTAGATGTTTCAGTTATTGCAGTAGGAGAAAACATGAACTGCAAAGTCACTGAAAATGCCCGTAGAAAGAACGAGTTACAAGCTGAACTCACGGCACATAAACTGAAAGCAAAGGCGTTTCACAAAATGATAAGAGAAAAACAGCCGTCTACCATGTCTTTATGCTTCGATTTGCAGCAGATGCAGCCATTTGCTTGTTATGATTCTATGCTCTGTGCATCACTGATACAGAGAATAAATCACCAGCATTTTATTGCTTGACGGAAAACCAAACAGGTCGAGTAGCTATTGAAGTGGCTTCTGCATTAACAAATTTTCTAAGCAAACAGCAATTTGAAAACGAAGTATCCAAATTAAGGCTCTTTTCTGATGGTTATGCTGGCCAAAGCAGAAATGCCCACGTGGTCCACGCACTCTATCGGTGGCTTTTGAAAAGGTCTCCAGACTATCTGAAGGAAATATGTATGATATTTCCTGTGAGAGGCCATTCCTTCTTACCTGCAGACCGCATGTGTGGACTTTTGGAAAAGGATCTTAACAAAAAACAGTCTGAGGTATTAACTCTAGAGAAGTATGTTGAAACATATTCTAAGGTTGGCACTGTTCGCCAACTGGGCAAGGATTGGTATGTGTATGACTTCAAGACGCTTTGCATTTACTTAAACAAACCATATGGTATAAGAGAAATGAAAAGGGCATGTTAAAAAAGATAATGAAGGGGAATAAATTTTACGTTTCTCTGAAAATGGAAATGTTGTATAGACTAAATGATGAATCCAAGAAATTCCTCTCCATGCTTAAACGAGCAATAGCAGTAGAACAACTAGCAGATCCCCCCCATTCTGCCTTTGGAACAACCCATCACATGGGAAAAAAGAATGATTTGAACAAGCTTTAAAAACAAGTTTTGTGAAGATTGGTATGGTAACAATGAGCTCAAATTTTATGCAAAGTTAATTCAGCACGAAGATGATGCACAACAAATGGAGGAGGGAAGTGAGAATGAAGACTTTGATTGTTTGGAAGAAGAACATGGTTTTAATTCAATTTGAGAGCTGTGTCAAAGTTCATCATTGTTAGTTATTAAATATCAGTTTTCTTTCACTTTGATAACATCAATGGCAGTTGTTAGAAGTTCTAAGTGCACTCATAGCACGCTTTAACTTTTTCCCTTGGGTTTGCTCAAATATGAGCATAGTACGGTTATAGCACATTATTATTAACAAAACATAATCATTATAAGGATTTTTGCATATCTACGTATAATACACATAATTATCATATTGACTAGGTTTCAAATTTGTATTGTTTAAGAAAGTCGAAAAAGAGTTACATTGTCCTAGACAAAACTTTAATAACAGCAAAACGTGTAATTATAAATTACAATGGCATGTAAGTGCTAAAATTCTGTAATCAAATAATTTATTGAAGTTAACATTGTTTGTATGGAAGAATGGTTCAAAACGCTTTGTGTCCATTCATTCGGTAGGTTAAGTCCAGAATTTATCGTATTTTAACCCGCAATGTGATTTTTTACACTAAACAACATCTTATTCCTTCATTTTTTAAAGCACAACTACATAATTGGATTTAAAAAGTATTGTTTACTTTAGGAGTTATTACATTTTCGTCTTTTGTGTAAAATTGCTATTTGCGGACTTATCGTGTTTTGAAACGATACTCCTCATATATTTTGAATGTGTTGGTTTTTCCATTATGTGGTGATTGAGAAAAACCTATGCTTTTTTAAAATGTACCAACTCGACAAGACAAATGCCTGCACAATAATGCAGTCATTCAACAACTCATGTATGAACCTGTGGCCAGGGGGCATACGATATGAAAAAGTCAGGCTTGTGGTGGCTGATCAAGCACGCTACATGCTTTCAGCTTTTCAACTATTGAAGGGCATGTATCCCAACCTCAACCATGTGACATGTATTGCATATGGTCTACATCGTGTTTGCAAAAGCATCAGGGAAAATTACTGCAGGGTAAATGACTTCATTGCTGCTCTGAAGAAGATTCTGGTAAAGGCTCCCAGTCGTCAAGTTTTATATCAAGAAATGACTGCGCTCCACCTTCCACAGTTTCCTGTCATCACAAGGTGGGGTACTTGGATAAGATTGCAGTTTTCTTGTGCAAAAACTTTGATAAAACCAAACACTTCATTTGTGCTCTAGACTCAATGGACGCAGCAGCCATCATGCAGGCCCAACAATTAGTTAACAAAAAAGACCTAGAGTTGGAACTTTTTGCAGTGCATGCCTACAAGGTTTGCCTGATGTGATTCAGAGTTTGGAAGAAGAAGGTATGGAGAAGGAGGAACAGTGGAAGAAGCTGATGAGTGTTAGGGTCAATCTTGATGGATTTGCTAAAGACAAATTTGAATTAAATTTGAAGAACAATCCAGATGTAGAAATCTTTGTAGCTTTGACTGAACTTCCTTTACAGGTGCTGACAAGATACGCTCCATTGGTTTCTGTAGTTGTCGAGCGGAGTTTCTCCATATATAAGGAGCTATTGAGCTCAAAGCCCCAGCAACTTAGTGTCAAAAACATTGAAATGCTGTGTGTAATCCAATAGAAAGTGTATGAAATATTAGAACCAAGTAAATGGGCCAAAGAAAGTTAATGTAGCTGGTTTAAACCTAAATAAAGTAATTTCATAAGCACCTTTTTGTATGTATTTTCAGAACCTTTTCCCCCATTTTCTGGCCATAATTTGCACCTTAAAATTCTTTCACTACTGATGATACATGAAATGAAATAATAATTGGGAAACAAAATTTGGGAAGGAAACATTCCCAGCCTAAATTTAGGTACCTCCCCAGCATTTGTCAGTTTTGAGGACTGAGGAAAATCTGGAAAAAACCTCAGTCAGAGTATGGTCCTGGCAGAACTTGAACTGCAGATCTCCTGTTCCGAGTCTATGGCTTAATGATCTCAGGTACTCATGTCAATGAAAAGATACAGCAGTGCAGTATGCCTATTGCCTGTCTTGAAGGAAATAAACTGTATACAGAGGCGAGTTCTATATTCAGTCTGGGTGGTTGCTATACATGGGTGTTTTATCCTTCTTTTTAAATACACAAGCCTGCTGTGGGTAGCATATTCGGGTAATTGTTCAGACCCTGTTGATTAGTATTAGACATCAGAGACTCAAAGACATATCACTTTTATCATCACCACTGTATCTTTGTAAAAAAACAAAAAAAACAAAACAACAACAAACAATATACTCACTGGTATGACACTGTGTAGGTATATCATCCTTTTTGTATGCTTTCAGTTTGCAATGCAATGAATGCAGCTACAGAATCCTCTATATATATATATATATATATATATATATATATATATATATATATATCTGAAATGATTAATACTTACAGTACTAACCTTAGAAGCTGAAAAAACTTAAAAGTCTTTAGAAGTCATCATTTAAGGAATCACCAAGCCACAAGTAAAGCAAACCTGATTCAATATAATATGCCCCATGCAAGCCACTTTTTAAACAACTGAGAATCTTAAATGTACAATTGTTATATATTACAATTATTATTATATGTCCACAGGAATGTGAATCAGTTTACACTGAACAGGCATTTACACACCTTAAATACTACAAATATTACAAATTGCAGTTGCCATTAACTATATTGAAAAATGTTAAGGACAGCTAATTGGTAACCAACATTACAGCATACATTAACCTGCCTGTCTATATGAGAGAACTAAATGTGCCACAGTTTAAAGTACTTATAAAGTAAAGGACCACGATTGCAGAATAATGAATAATTGGCTACTATTTGTTTTTCTATAGGTAGAAAATCCTTTAAAAGGAAGATTTCAGCACAAATTATAGTTACATAAAAAGGGAAGCAAAGAAATAATAATACCATCATATCCTTAACAATAGGGGATATATAACCAACATTTGATACTTTCTTCCTCGGCTTTATTAGGAAAACAACTTACTTTTATGGTAGCAATCCGCGCTCCACGATTTCCCCTCAACTTTCCCACATCGTAGTCTACCAATTCTTCAATTCCCACCAGGTCTTCAACACCTTTTGAGACTACATCTTCAGTTAAATACACTGGTTTCCACAACAAATGTTTGCCTTTCTTTCCCATTTTGTACGTGCTACGAAGACAACCTTAACTCCTCGCTTGGTATTAGGTAAACAAGTACCTAACCTTCGTTTTGGCAGATTTACACGTGCATAATATTCTTCTTCTTCTTCTTCTTCTTCTACTTGGCGTTGGCGGGATTTTGCGCACAATACCCGTAAGATCGTGGGAAATTTTTCCTGGTTTTCAGAGTGTAGTCTAAAATTCGGTGCTAATTAGATGAAAAGAACCGTTTCCAAATACCACAGAATATTACGCCAAATACATTGTAATGAGCCGTTTTTACTTTCTCTACTGCGTATAATAAGTAGGGTAAGTATTGTATTCCACCCAAAAAGTCGATACCAAGATTTCACCGGAAATACATGTTTTGAGACCCCCTGAATCCAAAAAAAGCATTTTTGGAAACATGTTCGTGTGTGTGTCTGTGAACAGCATAACTCAGAATCGAGATAAACACCAAACTTGGTATTTAGTTCAGTATCTTTCAGAGGATGCGACACGAAACTTTTCAAGAAAATCCCCCCCACCCCAGATTACCCTTTACATGGAAGATGTTTCGAAAATTATAATTTTCTCAAAAATGGCTGTAACGATTTTGATTAAAATATCATATTTTTAAGATATCTTAATGACAAACAAAATGTATATCTTGAATTTTATGGGAATGTCTCCAAAAGTATTCTTCATTGTGAACGACTTTTGCATAACTGGTAAACCATAAGAGATAGACAAAATTTTACTACACAAAAAATGTACAGCGCGTTAAAATACACAATTTAAGTCATACGCATTTATTTTGTTGATTGAACCATTTTCGAGATATTGCTTGTTATTCCCTTAAATTTTTCAACACTTATTTTCTCAAATGGGAATTTGTTTTAATTTTTTTGTCTTGGATAAAGACAAAAAAATTTGGCAAAGGGAATGGTGCTGTACCTAGCAACCAACTATTAAGATATATGTATGTGCTTAAAGACTACTGAATTTCTATATTGCCCTTGTAAATATATATTCCACTTACGTCTACAAGAAAATTAGCAATAAGATAGAGTCTGCAAATGTTTATCTCGATTAACATAAAGTAGATGGAGAATAAGCGTTTGTAAAAATAGTTTGTACAAGAGTAGAGACAGTCATGTGAGTGTAACACATCAGATTTTTTTCTTTTCAAGTCGAGTTTTGCCACTCTTTATTAAAAGTGTCACCTGGTGGCAGCATAATAAAAAAAACTACAAATATAGAAACCGCGGGCAAAGCTGTATGTTTGCAGTTCCGCTTACTGTAATTATTGCGCGCAGAACTCTGATGAAATAATTGTTTAATTTGTTTGCCCTGCAACCACAGAGTGTAGAAAAACGAAGTCCCAGAGGATGTGAACAAAAATAGTAAATATGTCAAAAGTTAAAAAACGAAGAAGCAGGTGAAAAAAGCAAGGCAAACACAAGGTCTCTCGGGAGTTAGTTTTGAAAACATGATAAACTTGCTTCACAAAAAATTTTTTTATTAATATAAAACTAATATAAGAAAGAAGTTGTGTATTGTATTTAAGCGTTAAATATGTGATGCTTTAATAAAAATCGTTATAGGTTTTTTCTTTTTTTTTGAGAAATTCAAAACATTATCGAAAATTTTTCCACGTAAAGGATAATTTGGAATGATGGATTTTCTTAAAAGTCTTTGGATCGCATTCTTCGAAGAAGCTGAACGTAATACCAAGTTTTGAGTTATGCTGTTCACAGACAGATGAAAGAACACACACGCACCGACCTCTTTTGAAAATGTCTGTTTTTTTTATTTAGTGAGCTTCAAAATGTATATTCCGTCGAAATCTGGAAATCAAACTTTAGCATGGAATACAATACTTCCTCTAAGGTAATTAGTAGAGAAAGTAAAAATGGTTTATTTTCAGACTACGAGAACTGTAACAAATGAGAGACAGAAAAGGACTATAGATTTGTAGTTAAACAGTCAAGTTTTGAACTTACGTTTACTCATCGTTGTCGCTCTCTCCTACATGAATCACGAATCTCTCCTGGTTGCTGTCTCCATTGTGACAGGATACTTACGTATTTTTTCTCAATTTTGGTGGTACAGGATGACCAAACCTGGGAGCCAATACTATTACTTCCCTCACTAACACAACATACACTGGCACTTGAGTTGGTGTTACATTGTTTTTTCTAACAAATCCTTCCAGCTGGCCCAGATATTAGACTGGAAGATATTAGTTCTATAGGGTTAAATATGTAGTGATAAGTTGGGAGACCCAAAACTTCATAGCCGCGAGAAGCTGCAAGTTAGTCAACTACATACGTTTGGTTATGCTTACAGACGTAATTGTTTGTATAATGGCTTTTATGGCAACGGAGTTCGGTACCATCCGATTTTCTATGAATGAAATAATATCTTGAGCCCTTGTGTTCATGCAAGTAATTTTAAATAACTGCTGCGAATGTAGCTTGTACTGTCCATAATTATGACACATTTCCTGTTATTTGGCAACTTTGCGAGCAAACTATTTAGAAACAAATTTTCAATAACTGCTGCTGTCATTTCAACATGACTGTACGATTTACAGTCTCTAATGTTCTTGGCTGACAAGAGGCAATTGGCACCCACCCTTCACTGCCTTCAGCATGAAGCACCACAATACGTTTTCCTTGTGACGGCAATGATTTTAGTACACACTTGCTGTTACCGTCTTCCCACCCCATCTTACAAGTTGAACCAAGCCTCGTCCAGATAGATGATCTTGAAACCTTGCGATCTCACTCCCGAAGTCTAAAGAGGAATTGGTATTTCCAAGCCACTATTCCTGCAGATTCCAATACCACACTCCTCTTCTTTAGACGACGAAAACTCATCTTCTTTAGTAGGTCGCGATTGTAGTTTCCTTGTAAAGAAAGTCTACTGCATTTTCCATATGCTGCAATAGCTCATGGAACGTTGGCGATTGTCCTTTATTATAAAATCGGTAAACCTCGCGCCCGATAAAGGCACAACCGAAATCGTAAATTTTATTAAACTTGGCCCATTTGTTGCATGGGTTTTTAGGAGACACTGGACCTCTCTGGGTAACATTCTGCACCTTTTTCTGTCAAGCTTCAAGATTCTTGCGGTCTCCGATATTAAACCCTTACCTAAATTGATCTTTCCTATATATTCGTGGACATTATATACTGTAATCTGGCTTTGCTTATTAAAAGTGTTTATAAATCGTTTCTTCGCGGTCCTGATACTACTGGTACTCGCCAGGGGGTCATTTATGGTGCAGCTGGAGGGGCAGGAACTTGGTTCGTTTGCTAAGGGCTTCATATCTTGATTAAACTACCAAACGGTAATAACTGTTAAACACGGCTAAACTTACAAAACCGCACAAGTAGATAAACTATATAACTTCTATGAAGATACAGATACAAGTTTAATTAAAAGACGGAAGAAAAGCACGTGCGCACAGTCCGAAAACCACAGCCAAAACATACTGAAGTCGAAGAAACAACAAAAATGACATGTCATAAATGTTTTACTTTGTTGCAGGTAGTGACAGAACCACCGGCTGTGATTGGGGGATGGAAAGACCCTACTAATCGTTTATAGATGGGTTTGTAGACAGGCTTCAATGTGTTCCATCCGCTTTTAGTCACCTGGGATTTCTATAACGAGATTTCTATACCAACAGATGGCAGAGATCCAATTCAGTGACGTCACTCCGCTTTGTATTCTCTTTCGATGTTTTCTTAGCTGTTAACAAAATGCACAAAGCTACAATGATATTAAAAATTGTGATTCAGCATTGAGCTCACCTCTGCACAACTTTGGAAAACCCACGACCTCCAAAGAGCTCATTTACACTATAGTATAGGTATACTTCTACAAAAAGAATGGAGAGGCAGGCGATATCAAAAGAGATTTAAAAATGGAATACAAATACCTATAAATTATTTTTACAAACTCGGAAGGGATTTTCAATTCTCCTCTTTATAGATAATCAAAGTATGTGTCAACTACTTTGTCCTCCTTTGTTAAACAAAATAGATCATTACACATATCATATCTAATATTTGTATATGCGCTCATTTTATGTGAAGCATAACTACAAACCCATTTCTACGGATTCATCTACGCATGTATTTATCAGATCGTCGGAATCTAAAACTGAAAGAAAGTGCGTAATGTTACAGGAAGTGCTACATACAGCCAGAGTGCCAGAGATCATTATACACTACAAATGCAGTTTGGTTTCCTTCGTCATTTAACACATTATTCGTATCCTTAGTTTTTTTTCTCGGATTCTACGATTTCTTAAAAAGAAACATCGTAACTTCTGCCATATAAACGTCGACACTGCGCAAATCTTTGTTCCGTTTGATCAGTTTGGAATTAACCAGGCAACACGTAATTAATTGGACAACTGACAAAGAATAATCAATTATATTTATAAATACAGATACTCTTCTTTCTATGGCCAAGAATGTATCTTTACTTAATCCACATATGCTAAGCTTTTTCTATCTAACTACCCAATGCACAAACTTCCGTTTTATCATTAGCATCTCTAATTGGACCTGTATATTCATTTTTCTTGATACATCCTTTATCACACTTTTGCTGTCCTCAATATTCCACCATTATTTCCATAAATGAGGAGGTATCATCGTATTCTGGTACTGTTTGGAAAGCTACAATTGTGCTGTAGAATACATTGTCTACAGCAACTACACTTTGTCTTTCCAAATTGGTAGGAAATAAATTGTTCCTGTTCAGTTTATACACTTTCTTTAGAAGACAATGCTGCCTAGTTTCATAAAATGCTTTCGAGTGACCAAGTCACTCTTTGTGGTATTACATTGAAATCTCATATACAAAACGCATTTTATAACCTTTTAAATTTGCAACTTATTGTTTACATGTTTTAAAATATGTACATCATAGTAAGGAATATCGTCACAGGCATTGAGAATGTGATGTGGGAGTAAGTTGTTGTTATTAGATAGCAGAGATAACATCCGCTTAAGCTTGTGTCACTCTATATTTACTAGTTTAAACATGATTATCAATACTGATACATAACGATCGCAATCCCGCCGATACAAAGCTGAGTAACTCGCATGAGTCACAAATAAGTTTTGCTTGCCCTTAGGGGTCTACAATATAAAAATCAGAAGGGTAAGTTACCTAACATGGGCTTAGCTTCAGCAATGTGCCGTATAGACAAAAGGTGATGGTGCCCAAGGATCGTGTATCGTCATGCAAACCTACTAGATCAGAACGGACCTCAAGCGGACCCGCGGACCTTTATGTAGATCAAGGTTGCCCTAGGGAGTTTCTTCATTTATCGGTAGGCTTTATCAAATGTGATGCGCCACCGTTCTAGGTTTGAATTAACTCAGGCAATAGTAAACACGTGGGTTTTCGAGAACTTTCCTAGTGACGTATGACAAGCACAGATTCAACCTGGTGCCATGTGATTCTGCACGTAGCCAGGCGGAAGCTGATATCATGGCAAAATCCTTAGGGATTGTCACAGGAGGTGGTTAACCCTTACGTTCCTGTTTCATATTGCAGGCTCTAAACTCAGCAACTTCAGGGAAATTTTCCTGAAAGTAAATTAACTCTGTCATTCCAAATAAGTGACTGTAATGTAATCTACTTCTTTGCACCTCCCATCAGTATACGTGACAATATATGTGACTCAAGATCTGGATTAGGCATAACTCAGTAGGTGAAAGTCTGTAGATATTCTGATTAATCCCATTGTTGTCTGTTATCACACCAGCACCCTGAAACCACAGCTCTGTACAAATATAATGCATTGTAATAGATCCCCTGACAAATTGTTCACTGGGGGTAGCTTTACTATTTCCTTGAAACTCCCAAAAGAAGAACTAATCAAAAATGATTACAGTGTTAGGAACATCAATGTAGTCTGCAACACCTACTACAGACTGCTCTTTGAAACTGAACTTACTATTAACAATACTTCATCAATTTGAAGATAAAATATTTTCTCCTTACTATGTAATATCTTAGACATGATACAAGTAATGAAATGTACCTGGTGTTCCAGCTTCTGGAGATATATTTGAAGAGGATACAATATGCTGTAAATACCGTTTATGAGGTAAATTGAGATGTTTCCTGAGGTACTGGTATGCATTACCAGAAAGAGAATAAGCTATGAAGTAAAACATAGTTGTAGCAGGGTCATACACAAGTATCCATAGCATTAGCAGCTTAAGTTAATATATTAGACTTATGTTAACAGCAGTGGCTGTTCCTTCCTCATCAGCTGAACCATAAACTATTTCAAGAAACCACGTGGCTTTTCGGGGTAATAGTTTGTGCCTAATTAAGTAAATTAAATTGCGTTTTATTTATGGACGCTCTTTAACTGCTGTAGTCCTTAACGTCCCATTCTATATTAGGGTGAAATACTGGTAATTTTGCTCAAAGGCCTCTTTATCAGGCTTTGAGGATCCTTTATGTGCCGTAAATCTACGACACGGGATCACCGGCTTCACTTCCCTTCCGAAGAAAGTCATGCTAAGGATTTTGACGCCCGAAAAATCCATCGCCCTCCGCCGGATTTGAACCCGCGACGTCGGGAACTAGAAGCTAGCATGGTAACCATTACACCACGGAGGACCACAGTTTGTGTCTAGGTTACATGGTAGATCTTCATGAGCTATATTATTATACCGCACTGACAAATTTTCTGATTCAGACCACTTTGAAAGTTTGAGGTTAGCTGGCAAAACCCAGCTTAAATCATGGATTAGAGCTTAAATCCTTTTTAAGCTGAACTTTTACAACCAAATTACTGTTGATAATTATACAAGCAACTTCTGAAGGATCACTCACAATATCACCACAGTCAGTTTTTAAAATGTACAAATGCAAATGATGATTTATTAGTTTTGAGTCCCAGGATAATGATCTACCTGTATGCTGAGCATATTTATTCACTAATTGTTCAAGCTGCCAATTTTATCTCTGTGTAAGAACTGCTCAATTTTTTTCTCTTCCTTTTGCTGCTATTCTCGATGTCGTTGTTCGGGTTCTTTTCTCGGCAATGACGCTGGTGTGCTGAGGTATGATGACAAATTGAAGAATATGATGGTATGATGGCAAATTGAAGTCACTGCTGCGTCCATCTACGTTACCAGGAGCTTTTGAATAACACAATTAGGGGTTTTGTATTTCTGGTGCCTGATTACATCCTACAGTACGATCGATAACCTCCAGTCAAACACGCAATAGAGAAGACAGTAGAATACAATCAGAATATGTATATAGCCTTCGTAGACTACAGCAAGGCCTTCGACTCCCTCGATCACAGTAAATTCATAAAATTCTTACAAGTAATGGGAATAGAAAGCAAATTCGCCAGAGTGAAAGAGAAAATTTATATCAATGGCTACACCAAAGTCAAAACGGATATCAAAAGAGATGCATTCAAACTGGAAAGAGGTGTGAAGCAAGGGAATCCGATCTCTCCTTAGCTTTTGACATGCCTGCTAGAAATTGCATTCCGCACAATAAAATGGTACAAGAAGCGAAAAGGCCTCAACATAACTGGAAGGAGATTGTCCAGCTTACGCTTCGCGGACCACATAATTCTTTTGACAAAGTCAATAATTGAGCTGGAGACCATGCTCAAAGAGCTAAACATCACCAGCCAAGAAGTAGGACTACAGATAAACCCAACAAAGACGAAAGTGATGACAAATGCCAGAAAATCACCAATAGTAATGGGATGAACAGCTATGGAATATGTGGAGGACTACTTACTTGATACAAAGTATTGCGATTAGAGGGAAACGGTGAGACGGACATCGAAAGAAGAATCAGCGTAGCCTGGAAGTAGCTCTGGTGCTTGAAGGATATACTACTAAACAAATACCTAAACTTAAAACTGAAAATACAAGTCATGGAATCGTGCGTAGTACCAGTGCTCATATATATATATATATATATATATATATATATATATATATATATATATGGCTACTTGACGTAGTGCTTCACCAAACTAAAGTTTTATAAGCGTGTCAGAGAAAGCTGGAACGGATAGTGCTGAACAGAATGGAGGTCAACTCAAGTGGCAATAGGGAACCCATATAACAAGGATGTACTATAAAAATGGGCCCATGCGATCACAGCCTGGGATAACAGGCTCGGGAAAAGAGGTTGCCCACACCAGAGGAACTGGTACGAGGAGTTGGAAGATCAACCACTCTAGCCCAGGCCCGTCAACTATGGAAGGAAACCACCGCTAAGGAGTTACAACTACAGTCAACAATATAGTGCTAAGGACAATGATGTTGGACTAAACCTTGATGAACAGTCGAGAAAGAGTAAAATTCTCTCACAGACTGGCTCATCTTGGCAGTTTACAATGAGCTACCTACCTATAATAGGAGGTCATTGCCCTCCCAACATCCAGATTACCAAAAGTTCCTTGGCATTTTATAACTTCTGCCTGAATTACAAAGGATCTTCCAGATCCTTTACAACCCGGACTAAGCTTAACTTTACCACACCCTTCTAGAATAAGAACTCTAGGCTGCTCTTCAAGACATGAAATGATAACACTTTCTACTGATGGTACAAAATACAACTGCTCATTATTTACTAAATATATCCATAGAGATTCATGTAGTTTAATAAGCCTCTTTCACATGCTGCAGGTATGCTATGAAGCTGTGGCCACATTTTAACAATATATTCATCATGGTTGTGTGCCCACTTAGGTGGAAAGCTTTGTTTACATACTTACTCTGAATTTCTCAATGTTGTGCATTTTTCCAAGGTCACCACCACCAAAAGTAGGGTCAACATATGAAAATAAGTAAGCCCCGCTTATTATCCTTGGCGGAATTTACCTTAATAAAAAAGGCTTAATCCTGTTCACATACACCATTTGAAACCTCTTCCTTCTTTTGAGTTTACAGTTCACAGCCACAACTGGATATGATTCCTATCCAAGCGCTAGAAGTTTTACCTGATCTACCCCTACGGGTCGTCTCATCTCTTAATAAAACCTTTTGCTTTACCTCATATTAACTTCCTCACTTTATTTGTCATAGTATTCCTTGCTCTTATTTTTGTTAGCGAATATCTTATCTCTTGCCAGCTGATGAGAACATTATAGCCTACTTTCCGTTCGTTAACATAGTTATCACAAGAGTGATTAGTTTTCGGTTCTTTCCTAGGTGTTAGAGGTGTCCGACATTCGTACCCAAACAAGAGCTCAAATGAGATATACCCGGTGGATGAATGCACTGTAGTATTGTACACGAACACAGCAAACTTTACACACTCGTCCCGATCTCTTTGATCCTTCCCCACGTAATGCTTCAAGCAGGGGCGGCTTCTGAATATGGTAGCACGTTTGCGCTACAACCAAAGTCCTGGCTCTCCCTTTAATGTGAATAACGTATTCGATTCATACATTTCGGTTATCATTCTGACATGATCTTGTGGAGTGGACTTTGGCAAGCGTTGTATTGTTTGCAGGTGCCAAGTAGTGCGGGAGTGCAACCTACATAGTGTGGCTGCAACCCACATTGGTATAATATTGGTGAAGTATAGGGAATGACGAACTAAGGGAGCGCAAAGGTGTATGGTGGGGAAGTGCGGGGCATAAGCTGCATGTTGTTGGTTAACCTAGTAGTCAGAGAGCATAGAATGGGATGATCAACAGGAACAATACTTTTCGTTTCGTCCCATACACAGAGCCATCTATTGAATTCACAGTAAAAGTTTACCTCACTTCCGGTCTTCTATCTACTGAACTGCATCTCTGACTATACTCTAAACTGTATTCACTCTTAGGTTGATCCGCACCAAAACAAACCCCCGGCGACCAGTGCACCGTTATAATGTATCCTTCCGCCATTTGCGCCAGAAATACCCATACTTTCAGGACCATTTGTGGCGAGTACACGCGGCACGTAATGCAAAAAGAATAAAGTCCTCATTGCGACAACTTAAAAGGTGACTAGCATACTTGTTAGGGATTAAAGGAGATAAGATTGACAGTTACAACAGAATAAAAGTTTGTACATATAATAATAGTTAATCTAAAAGAAAGAGCGAAAAGGAAAGTAACAGGTATGTGATAAGCGACATTTATTCGCTCCCTGGAAGCGCTCTTTATCAACTGTTGGCGGCTCATTTTTAAAAAACGAAATTGTGCACTGTTACGCAAATTGCATTCTTCACAAAATCGTTACATTCTTTCATCGCGTATTTAACATGTTTTCTTTTCTTTCCCCGGGTAACACTTTCGCTGTTTCAGATTTTTCTTTACAAGCACTGTTTATACTTATACTTGAAACACCGGCGAATTCAGCTAATTTCACCACTTCTTTCACCATAAGTGTTGAATATTTCTCATATAACTTATAACAAACATTCAACACTTTTTTTTTACCACTAGTCGATGGTTTGCCCGGCTTATGCTTTATGTACGTCGAGAAGACACGAGAGCAAATTCACCGTCCTCTATGATAATAAACAGAAACTGCTGGTTTAAGGCTGTAAACAATATTCTCGCATACACCGATCAGGTGACATAGGAATTGAATGTTGGGTCTTCTAGCTCTGTTTATCAGTATAACTCAGTGTTAATTAAACTCTTAGGTATATTTATAGAATATTATACCATTTAAGGATAAATTCATTCTAAAATTTACATTATTAGCACGGGACTACTTTCCTATGCGTATTGCTACCATGTCGTACCACGGTGCACTAGTCACGTGGGTTTGTTTTGGCGCGGATCAACCTAAGAGTGAATACAGTTTGGTTACCTTGCATCTCTGATAATTACGTTGCCTGTATGCCACATGGTTTGTGCCGTGTTGTGTGTATCGGGTTTTAACTTATGAATCAAAGTGCTTTATTTAGCTAAATACAGGTAAACGATGCTATAAGGAAAAACAATGAATTCCATTCAGTCTCTTTTAATGCAACCGTTTTCAACGCTAAACTTGGAGGAAAATAATGAAATTAAACGCATTGGCAGGCCCACACCATACCTAAAAATCACTCACGTAGTTCAAACAAAAACAAGAAGTTTTAACAGGAATTTTAACAGCGATGTATATAAAAAGTGTGATTGGATAAGTGATTGTGAAATTAAAAACGCCCTGTTTTGCTTTCCTTGCGTTTTGTTTGGTGGTGAAGATACATGGACAAAGCATGGCGTGAATGATCTGTAGCATCTTCATGCAATGTGCATGTGTTATATATTGTGAATTCCCATTTCTTGTTTATTTGGGCAAATTAGTCAGCCTATAGTGAGAAACTTATTCCGTATTTATTACTTAAAACATTTCAAATTGCAACATTAATGTTGTGAAACACCAAAGTTCGGAGTCACCAGCCGCCCCTGGCTTCAATTACTCGGCAAGGACACGACAATTTCTCTCCAGTCCACTATTTGTTTGTGGATGAAAAGCTACGGTCTGCAATTTGGTTACCCTCATAAGCTTGCAGATATTTTTGAATAAGTCTCTTAGAAATTCGAGACCCTGATTAGTTAATGGAATCCCGTATCACAAAATAAAGTTTTTTGCAATCACTTTAGCAACCGCCAGAGCATTACACTTTTCTGGCGGCACAGCTACCATACACTGAGTAAGTTCATCTTGGCAGGTCAAGATATACTTGTTTCCCTTGCCGGTCATCGTTAAGGTGAGAGATAACTTGCCACAAAAATATTTTGCGGTGGTACTGATTTCCGTGGGTGCCTGTTTCTTTGGTCGCAAAAGCGTATTCTTTTGTCAGTTTTCAGATTTGTTTAAGTATTCCTCTATCCCATTTTTCATGTCCGGCCAATGTTAATTCTTTCTGGTCGCACAGTAGATGCGGATTATAGTGTCCCTTTGTTTCTTTGTTATCTCCTCTTCTCCTACAATTACCATAACTCTAATACAAGAAAACCCACCCATGTTCCCGTTCAAGGATCCTTTCTTTTAAACAGTCTGATAATCTAACTCCTCTAATTTAACTCGCCACCTGAGCAGTCTTGGACCCGATTGCTTGAAATTCATTATCCATTTCAGAGGCCTATGACCAGTTGCAATAGTGAATCGTTTACCTAGTAAATCGGGTCTAAAGTGCTATTGCCCATAGTTCCTTTTCTACCGTACTGGAATGCATTCCTGCCCTTTTAACAGTTCTACTTGCAAACGCAAATGGGACGTTCCGACATATTTCTCCTTGAGACAATACATCCCCAGGCCTTCCTGACTGGAACCTGTACTCAAAATAAGCTCCCTTGAAAAATAAGTCCATTGCAATATAGATTTTTACAACTTTTGTTTCAGGTTATTAAATGGTATCTGTTTATCCTCTCTACAACCGATTTTCATGTTTTCTTTTAGCAACTGGTGCAAATGTGCTGCTACCTTGTTAAATGAGGAATGAATCTGCGATAGTAGCCAACTAAACCTAGAAATGTCCTTAAATCAGCTATCCTCCTAGGTATAGGGCAAATAGCTAGCGCTTCTACGAGGCGTATCCAGAAAGTAAGTTTCCCGATTTTGTGCCCTTTAAAGTAAACGTAATTTCAGTACTTGCTTCCATAACAATACCAGCTCTACTGCCTTAGTGCAACTTAGGCTAACTCCCGGAAAATAAAATATATCCTGATGCAACCTGCATGTTTCCCTTACCATCCCCCTTTCTACCACATTGAGGTGCCCAAGTCTTAGTTGAACCATTACCTCTGATTCTCTATTAGTTACATCTGGAATGTTATTCATAGTGCACAATTTTTCGCAATTATCTTCCTGAACAATTGCTTCCAACTTTACCGAAATCACCCTAATCTCAACATTCTCATCATTAACACTTAGCATGCTGTTTACAGTGCACCCTTTTCTGACAGTTACAACTGTATCTGCAAGATAAACGCCTGACTGTACCTCGTGTTTCTCTATCAGGCCTTTCTTCAGCTTAACATTCTCTATAGAGACATCAATGGTAACTTCTGACTTTCCCTGAAGCTTAATTGTCCTAAATGATTCAAGAGTTCCCTTAGTTAATAATTTAACTGTTCTCCAGGAACGTTCAATTCCAAATCCTTGTATTTAATGATAGCTTTTGTTGCTTCTAAGAAATCTCTTCCAGGAATCCCATCACAAGGAATATTTACTACATATTTCACTAGCTGAAAACTGTAATTCACAACATTAATCCCTATATAAACTTCTGTATTCATAATCACAAACGTTTCTATCAAAGATCTGCTAGTTTCTTGTGGTCACTTTCTTTTCCGGGTCAAAAATGAGGCTTCCGACTACGGAAGCGTTTTTAAGCAAAGACATATCTGACAGTGAGTTCACTAGCATTATAAATTCGCCTCCTTTACTAGCAGGGGAACTAATCCTTACAAACTCATGTTTTGCTTTGGAAATTACGCCGACATGGGCAACAGATAATACAGCATTACTACTTTCTGACTTTCGAGTCATTTCTCCCTTTTCCATTCTGCTTATTTTCCCTATCAATTCTATAGTTTCTAGCTATGTATCACACCCTAGCACAATTATAGCAACTTACTAAACTTGGTTTCTCTTTATTCGCGGCGGAAAAAGCTATTGATTGCCTTACTATGCTCTTTCTTAACATTAACATAGCATTTGCTAGCTATATTACCAACCTTTGCGCATTTATGGCATTTCACCTATTCTACTCTAGAATATCCTTCTCTTCTAGAAATATTGGCACTCCGTCATCCAATAAAGTTTACCATACCTCTTGAAATTCCTGTTCCATCCCTCGAATATGAACAATGGTATGAATTCTATAATCTGTCAAATCCAGTATAAAACAGATATTTCTCACTTTATCTGTAAGAGCCAACATACCCTCCATCTCGGTTCCATTAAAATTTTCTAAGCCTGCTTCTTTAAGCTCTTTAGTTGACTAACCAGCTTGGACTTTTCCTGCTTAGCAGCAAAGAGTTGAGTGCTATAACACTAGTTGTATGATATCGGATGTCTGAAAACTAATAAGTGATTCTGACTCACTTTTTATGCTGATTTCAGAACTGCTTTTAGTTTGTTTCTATCACGTACAGTTTTTTCACAATTTAACTTCAAAAATATAGAGATATAAAGATATTGCCTCCGCCACTACACATAAAATTGGGCTTGATGAAGCAATTTGTAAGAGCTCTGCCATAGGATGGACCCTGCTTCAAGTACCTTTCCAAGAAACTTCCCTTCATTACACAAGACAAATTAAAGGCTGGAATTTTTGTTGGTCCTCAAATAAAGAAATTGATGAAGGATGAAGATTTTGAGAAGACAATGAATAAGAGAGAAATAGAAGCATGGACCGCCTTCCGATCAGTTACTGAAAACTTCTTAGGCAATAGCAAAGATCCTAATTACAAGGCCATTGTCGAAACAATGTTGGAAAATTTCAAGAAGATGGGTTGTAACATAAGTGTAAAGGTACATTTTCTGTATTCACATATCGACTACTTCCCAGAAAATCTGGGACATTATACTGAAGAGCAGGGTGAACGTTTTCGCCAAGATATTAAGGAAATCGAGAGGAGGTACCAGGAGAGATGGAATGAAAATATGATGGCCGACTACTGTTGGATCTTGAGGAGGGACAGTCATCTTCAAGGATCTGCAAGGATGTCAAAGAAGTTTGAAAAAAAACTAAATGAAACACTTTGGCTTCTTGTTTTGTTAAAATGTAGTCATGAAATAAATTAGGGGAGTTCTTGAGAGTATTCTTAAAACGTTTCTTGAATAAAAACTTACCTTGTGTGAAATGGTATGTGAATACTTTCCTACGCTCATTAGTAAATTTGTTAAAATATTACTTCTTATTTTGTGTAAAAACCTGACGCGATTAAAAAAAACGGAAGTTATTTTTGGAATCAGCATAAGAACTTGATTCAAGAACAGCTATTTTTAAGAAATCATCTGACAAAAAGTTTGAAAATGCAGATTGTAGTAATTTGGAGTTCCCTTTTCTACATATGAATGTTTTAGATATTCTTTAACTTCCCCCTAAGATTCTAGTTTCATATGACTAATTATCTTCCTGAGTTCGCCCTTTATTTTTGTAAGTAACAACTTTCACAATACATTCGATCTCTCAGGACCTATCATCTCACATGCGGTGTCCACAACTGGGATAAACTGCTTAACTTTATTCTTTTCGCCATTGAAAGAACACTAGTTTAAGCGTCTCTTGGGGTGACATAATCACCACTTCTACTATCCACTGCTATTTTCTACATGCAATAGTTGCAAGGACTTGCCTTTAAATTTCTGTTGACAATTTGTGTCGTCAGTTGCGCACTGGAACCTTGTCTGTCTGAATTACCAGGTTCAGGCGCCTTGCCACCTGCACCTCGATTCCTGGTCTTCCAGATATCACGCCGTTATCGCGTGAGTTCCTCGCCTTGCTGCCAGATCACTCAGAAAAGTATCGCCTCGGGATTCGATAGACTTTCCCTGGAATCTCTGATTCCAGATATCACGCTGTCAGCGTGTAGCGTTCCTCGCCTTGCTGCCAGATCACCCAGGAAAGTGCCATCTCGGCACTAGGTGTACTGTCTTCCTCTAGAATATCGGACTCCAGAGTAGACTGCTCCAGAGTAGGTTTATCAATATGGTCGTGGAAGGGTATCTCTTCTGGCACGACACGCAGGTTCTCATTACTTGGATATACATATATTGATTTTGACTATTACCTGAACAACCAGTTTCAATAGCTGGAATGCTAAACCTTTTAACACATCTCTTTTTGTAACATCAAAACTACTTGTGGCAAAAATATAGCACCAAAATGCTAATGATCATATAAATAAATATTGAATATCGGGAATGTGTTTACAGTGAATTAATTTGTGTACTATTGCATCCAAATCATATCCTCGACTTGAGAAGGTTTATAACTAGCAACTTTAAGTTCATCGAAATGAGTTATAACTTGTTTGAAGGTTTTATTTAGTTTTAGCACAATTTTTTTTCAATTTTCTGCTGTTCTCTTCACAGCAAACAACATCTACGTTAACCGAGGACAGCACATCCAGATTACTAAAATTAGCCTGGAATATTATAACATCTGCCTGAATTACAAAGGAATTTACAGATCCTTTACAACACCAACTAAGCTGAACTTCATAACACCCTTCTAGACTCCCTAGGCTGCTCTTCACGACATGAAATGGCAATTCTCTCTACTGAGGGCACAAAATACAACCACTCATTGTTTGCTAAAGGTGTCCATAGAAATTCATGCAGTTCAATAAGTCTCTTTTCATATGTGACAGGTATGCTACAAAGTTTTTGTCATATTTCAACAACACATCCATCATAGTTGTGTTCCTACTCAAGCGGAAAGTTTTGTTTACATGCTGTGAATTTCCCAATTTCTTTCAATAGTGATATAGGACCCACTAAATAATATTATTTACTTCTATCAATAAAAATAAAGTCTTCATGAACGTCCAAAAACACATTTCTCTCGCCAAATAAGAACAGATACTGGTATTAGTTTATACACATTTTTACACACTTGCAACACTAAACGTAAAAATAATACAAAGGTGAGTTTGTCATTCTTCACAAATACAGCCACCAACATAACAAACAATAAGTGAACCGGATCTTTGCTTAGTGGGAATGGCAGGGATGTACTTAGCGGAAATTTGCAACACTTTTCTCTAACACATGCATTACACTGTCCCCTCGGTATATTTCGGTATGGCCGGGGGGAAACAGCTTGAACGGCAACCGGGCGTCCGTAGGTGGTAGATAGCCGAAGCCTGTTCCTGGGAGGCCACCATCGGTTTACCTCTCAGGGCAGGTTGTCCCCACGGAGACCGCGAACCAATTCCCAATCCCAAAGTGTGCCGAGGGATAAGTGGCACTAAAGATTAGTTTATCTAACGGAGTCTCAGGTTAACAGGCGACCTCCCTGAGTATCATAACCTTGCTGGGACACAGCGGAGCTGTGCTTCAGTCGATCTCATATTTTCCCACTCCTCCTGGTACAAAATGTAACTATATAAAAGCACAAAACAAACCCAGCAAGGGAAAGAAATTTCCTCGGACTTGTCAATGGAACTTTCGAATTTGGACGCAGAGGTTATAAAGGAATTTGTTCAATCCACAGGTCCGTCAATCAGTTCCGCCTATCCAGTGAAAGAAGCTGAACACACTGAGGAGGTCTGTTTCAGGCGTTCGACCAGATGAGACTGAAAACTGAGAGACCTTCGGGTGCTCAGCGTATAAAACTCCTAAAAGAAAGGAAAGTGAAAGAGAGAACTGGATTGTTGAGAACCCGGCCAAGAAGACCTTTATTTAAGTGAGGGTAACTGAGCCCAATGGAGGGAAGAAAAGACCTCACTTGGACTCGAGCACCCCTATCCAGTAGCACCTAAAGGAACAGGATCTCACAGTAGCAGACTATGTCTTTTAACGAAGCTTTGATTGTAATAAAAATGGCTATCCTTTGTGTGGACCATAAAATCAAGTTGGAGCAGACACAGTCAGAACTGATCCATTAAAAAATCTGGAGTCTCTGACACTAAGTCCCCGGAGGAGGCAAGTCCACAATTTCTAAATGCTAGATTTTCGCAGGGAATCCTTTGGATAACGTGTGCAAACCTAGAAACGAAGCAGAGGTAGATACGCGCGGGCTTGGGAACCTTTGGGACGGAATGCTGTTGCAAGCACCTACCGAAGAGACCAAGGGCAATTGTATGAGTCCCTGTCACTGTCGACATTCCAACCGTCATGTTGAGGAGGATGATAAATGAAAACACAGGCCTCAACACGGACGATTGGCATGTTATGAGCCGCAAGGTGATGATAGGAGGCAAACGCTAGCCTTATCACTAAACTGCGACTCATCTAGATGGCTGGAAAGTGATAATTTCAAAGCCTTCTGGGGATTCGGAAGAATAGACTTTCGACCCCTGAAGGAATAGATGAAGGAGAAAACTTCAGGCCAAGACGAAGGTACTACAGATTAACCTCCAGCACAGCAGATCTACTTGGACTGAGGGGTTATGATGTGGCCCTCATACAAAAACCTTAATTTTTCAAGGAGGATATTAGAGGTCTGAAAGAGGCATGTGGAGAACTAGTGTATAGCAGATCTAACCAGACTTCAAGAACCCGCATTGTTGCAAAACAAAGAATAAAGATACTGTCGCTTATGCACCTGTGTTCCAGAGACCAGGTGGCAGTAAAACTACAATCATCAACTGTGGAAGGACCGAGGGAGGTTATACTCGGATTGGCGTACCATCCATATGACGATCTAGAACCTCCCCCAACAAAGGAAGTTGAAGGGTTGGTAGCCGGATGCTTAAGGGACGGGTTCCCGCCTAATCATTGGATGTGATGCACACTCCCATCATACTTCACATTCAACTTATCCATATTTTTTTAAACAAACTGTTAGATTTATTACCCTCTAACACGTCTTAAGCTTTTTTTATATAACACTCGGGTGCATGTCTTAATTTTCTGCTCTTTCTGTAACTTGTCTTCCTTTCAAATTCTTTAAAATGCAACTGAAACTGTCACGCTTTTCCAAAATGTAGCACTTTCAATAAATGTATAATTGCAGAATTCTTATGAGATTAAATATTTCCAGGTTCATTTTGAAGAATGTGAGTGATTTGAATCAAATGCATGGGGTGGAATAAAGCCACTGAAATGAAGTGTCATTCCCAGACTTTTCAGTGTTCCAAATAAGCCAAGAACACCACAGCCAGGGAAACCTCCAGTTCCCCGCTTGCTACATCCTACTTCCCAGCAGTCAGCAAGGAGCAACAAGGAGCACCTAGCAATGCTGGTTTAAGCTTATTTGACATGTCACCAGAACCAGCTGTGAAGAGGGAAAGATTAAGTTCAGGTAATGAGTAGATAAAGGAAACAGCTTCAAATAATAATGCAGATTACAGAGACAAAAATTCTGAAATAGTCATGTTTCAGCTATTTATATATTTATTTATTTATTGACGCTCTTTTAACTGCTATGGTTCTTAGCGTACCATTCTATATTGAGCGTGAAAGACCAGAAATGTTGCTCAGAGACCTCATTATTAGGGTTGGTGTTCCTTTATGTGCCATAAATCTATGACACGGGGCCACTTGGCTTTACTTTCTTTCCAAAAGAAGCCATGCTAAGGATTTTTACTCCCAAAAAATCCATCCCTCTCTTACCGGGTTTGGACCCGCAACCTTGGGAACTAGACCATGGTACCACTAGATCACGGAGGACAATGGCAAGTTTCAGCAGTTGATATGGTCGACCCAGAAGCAATTGCAATGTGCTAAATCACGTAATATTAAAAGCTTCAAGTTCTCTGAAAAATATTTTAGCTTGAGCACACTGATAGAAGATAAACAAAAAATAGGCGGTCTAAAGAATCCTTAAAATATGCCTTTCAAATTCGATTTACTGCTGGATGGAAAGGTATAAATATTTATCTCAGAAAGTTTTTCGTTTGCCATCATACAACACTCTGTGCAGCAACGTGCAGTCTGTGCATTTTGCACCGGGAATTATCACTGATATAATCGAGTTGTTAAGAGAAGGGGCCAAATATTTGTGTAAGCATGAAGAAGATTGTACGCTTCTTTTAGATGAAGCAGAAGTTGAGCAGGGATTGGATTTTGACAATTCAACTCAATTGCATGTGGGTACTCAACTTTGGGAGCACAGGACAGTGTTTAAGGCAACATGTTATTGTGTACAATTATGCGTGGCCTCTGTAATAACTGGAAACATCTAATTAGTAGGCGCACTAAAAATAAGAAGAGAAGTGTAGATGCATGTATCAGTTTGTTTATGACATTATTAAAGAGGGAGAATCCTGCCTGTATGGTGGGATCCAAAACTCAATCAGTGTGGAACATTTTTGGGATAAGTGTTGGAAGGTACAGAGCAATAAATTATGTTCAGCGCCCTATTAGAGAAGATAGTAAGCTGTACTTCTTTGCTGATGTACCTACTTCATTTACTAAACAAATTCAGGACAGCTATGCTCTGCCATGACATCATTCTGTCTGAGGCAGTGGCTATAAGTATGGACTGCAACTCAATGTAGCATTTATGAAACATGCGAACCTTGCTAAAGATTTAAACCAATATGATCTGAAATTGACTCCCAGTGTCACAGAAATGTCACTGATTTCAAATCAGTTCCAGAAAATGAAAGTTGATTTGGCAGCACATATTATCAATAACAGGACAGCAACTACGTTAGAAACATTGGTGAAATTGAAGTTGTTACCAAAAGCTGCTTTGATAACGCCTGGTTTCTGTAATTAAGAAACAGTAGTGTGTTATCCTCAACAGCAGAATTCTAAAGACCACCATCAATCACAAAAACAGGAGCCAGAAAGTAAAGAAGTTGAGAGATGTGATAACTGCACAATTGAAACTGCAGAATTTGGGGATCAAAATCGCTGGAAGCCTTTGCAAACTGGCATTATACTCACAAGAAGAATATAATAGAGCTAACTAGTGACCTCTTTAGACAAGTTTACAAGTGTTTTATGACTTACAGATGCAATCAAGATGCTCTGAAAAATGTATTCTATGTTTTGCAAAGACGGAATATAAATCCTCGAGTGCTACAAGGCTCAAGGATACTGAAGTTTATCACCATAAGTCAGTTTGTGGGCGATAAAACCAATGATAGAAACAATTATGACAGTGATGATGACAAACTATTTCTAAATATCCCGTAACAGTTCTTAAAGTCTTCTATTGCAAGCACTGGTAGTGCTGTAAGCATAGAAGCATGTGTTAGTTCTCCATTGATGAGCGACCCTGAGAATGATGAAGTCCCGCCCATAAAGGACGTGGTGTATGAAAATGTTATAAATTACCTTCTGGGTGCTGCAGTGAAGAACGTGATCAACTAAAGGAAAACTTGTTAAGCACGTGAACGCATCATTCAGGACACTACTCAGGAAGGATGCAAGAAATACACCTTCGTGGATGAAATCTTGGGGGCTTGCATTATCCTTCCCAACATGTATACTCAATAGCCAGCGCTGCAAATAGGGGGGGGGGCAAACGGAGCACGTGTCCTGGTGCCACGATTGGGGGCGCCAAAATAAAATATGTAGATAATATTATTTTATACTGAGTGTTTCCTGACACAGCTAGTAACAAATTATACAATATGAATATATAGTGTGGTTTTGTGTTATCCGTATGCCATTTTAACGCAATGTGATAAAAATATTCATCAACGGCGTTGAATACCTATGGCTTTTGCCATGTAGAATGCTATTGTAGCCAACAATAGCGGTATCCGCTAAACAATAATCGCTTCCTACAGTCTTGCTGTGCATTTGAGCGAGTTGGCTCTCTGAAAGCCATTCAAGGCACTGCAGTGTAGACGGGTGCAGAACAGGGGCCTTCAGGCTATCTATTCTATATAACGCTCCTTTCCCGCGAGAGTGCTTCACGAAGCCTTATCTCTTTCCTACATGGATGAAATTAGGCGCCGGGCCGCAAAATTCTATGACCAGTTGCCACTCCATCGGAGCGCCCTCGTTCGGTCTCTAGGGGATTATAGCCCCTGAAGACGCCGCTTGAGGCATCAACGGCTTCCCCGCATGCATGTGGGTACACCCGGTAACAACGGAGCACCTCCAACAGCAGCAAACTCTCACAGAATAATTGAAACATCTCATTAGCATCAATATTTGGGCAGAGGTTATTGGCGACCACTTACATGGACCAGTTCTTCTTCCACAACGCCTGAACGGAGAAACGTACCTGAACTTCCTGTAAAACACTCTGCCTCCGCTGCTGAAGAATGTGTCTTTGGTAATACAACAGGCAATATGGCTTAAGCATGATAAAATACCAGCCCACTTCCGCATTAATATTTACTGACACCTCAACATCTTACCCAAATGTTGGATAGGACATGGAGGCACTATTGCACGGTCTACTTGATCACTGCACTTAAACGCTCTGGATTTTTACTTGTGGGGGCGTCTGAAAAGCATTGTATATGAAGAGTGTATTCCCAATGCTCAGACTCTTCAACAGCGTGTCCACGTAGCCTGTGACAATATTCGAATACAGCCCCAATATTCGAACGAGTGAGACAATCCTTGATGTGATGTGTGAAAACGTGCATTGCATCCCATGGAGGCCACTTAGAACACCTGTTGTGACATGGATGGGATTCAGGCCATGTACTGTGTGCCAGGGCTCTTTGCTTGATGTCGTTCTTCAGTACCATATACCGTGGAAACTATGCATTTCTGGACGCAATGCGATATGAACCTTTCCATTCAGGAATCACCCCTAAAGTTTGTCGGTGGACTTCAAACTCATTCTGCATATTGTTTCTCAACGTTAGTATATTATCTAGGGTAGTTGCAGTGGGCTGGCATTGCTGTGGGCTCTCAGTCGCGTCATTCAAGAGAAATGTGGTTTGTGTGTCATGTTAAATTTATGAAAATTAATGACTGGTATACAATCAGTTTTATATATTGCGGGTGTAATAGAATAAAATTTGCTAACACTTCCTTATCATCACATGGGGTGCGAAATCCATATTTACCCTGAGCGACACAGACCCTAGTGGCAGAGCTGTCAATAGTGAATAGAGTTGAAAGTATCTTTTGCTCACATAAATTTGTAGAAACCATCCACAACTGCTGAAACATCTCATGTACGCAGTAAAAAGTAGAATGAGTATAGAAGATACGATTCCATGCAAGGTCTGTAACATTCTGGATGCTGTTTTGAAAGAGTATTTGCTGTTTCGATCATGTGTAGATGCAAAAGTAAATGGAAAGAAGAAGATGCCTAAGAATGTATTCTCATCTAAAAGTGCACGCCACAATATCCCCACAAACAGCCATTAAGCTATGCTCTCAAAATCTGATGGTTATGGATAAAATTTCTAAAAATGGCAAAGCAAGCATTATCAACAATTTCTAGTATTGCTAACTTTTGTTCATTTGATGAACATGCTCATGTCAGTGTTAACTTCTCTGTAAATGTGTATCCTTGCATATTGTGTGTTGTGTTATGCCTTAATTATTACATCTGTAACAAAATGGATAATAGGGCATTTCCTGCATATGGCTGACTTTAAAAGATATTGCTGCTTTACAAGACGCAGTAAATGCAACGTATGAGTGTTGCAGTGCAGTGTATTGCTTCATTGTATATCCAGACTGCAATAGTCCATTTTCAGCAATGTGAAAATAAAAATTCTTAAGTAATGTGTTTTACTCAGGATTCTAATTAATTTAGTTTGGATAATGTAATGGTATACTTTTCTTTCATATAGTATAAGTGCTGGATATCATAAAGTAGCATGTGCTCCCCCTTGGCTATATGGTGCTTAATATAATTTGGATATTGCAATGGATTTTTATTTCATATAATGCAGATGCTGGATATCAGCAACATGTGCTAACCACTTGGCTGTATGTTGCTTAATTTAATTTCTATATTCTAGTGCTATCGGCGGCGTCATTGGGGGGGGGGGGCAGCGGGGTCAATTATCCCCTAGATTATAAGAAATGATTAAGCTACTGATTTATTATTGCTTACTAAAAGAAAAACTATGATAACTATGCTTTTAATACAAATCTTTTACATTTGAGAAGTAAAAGATGATTTTCTATTAGGTAAATATGTCATTAAAATTCACATGAAAATTCAGGAAACTGTTTCAGGCAATCTGGGCCCCTCCCCCAAGCAGAAACGGAAATGATGCTCCTGAGAGCTATATTATCATTTAATTTGTATACTCTAATGGTATATTTTCATTTAATTAGGAGATTGTCATGTAATGTAAGTGCAAAGGTTTCAAAGTAATAGTAGCAAACTACTTGGCATAATATTGCTTCCTTATATTACATGTAAATGCCAAGAGTAGTAGACAAATTTCTATTTACCACTTCCCATTGATGTTTATAGAAATTGTAATTGTATATTTTCATTTTATCTAATATAGGTGCAAACACTGTAAAAGGTGGAGTGGTTTATTCTTTATCCTCCTGTTTCTAAGTTACCTATCTGTAACACCTACAGTAGATCTTTTTTTTTTGAAGGGGGAGAAGGTGACAGTACCTGATGAGTTGCTCATACATATAGTAGTGCTTAGAATGTAACTTATTGACCTTAGGCTGTTTTGCAACAAAGTAATTGGTCTCCTCAAGTGGGTACTTAAATTTTGCATCTCATTCAAAATATTATAATATACTATCACAGTAATTACTATTGAAATACAAGTCCTTTCTTTTAATAGGGTATGCTAACTTGTATTTGTTTCACTTTTTATGATACAGTGGAATAATGGTGCACTTTTTAAATTTTCCTGGAGAGGTGTTTTTGGATCAGCAAGGGTAAAGATAGTAGGAGGTGGCGATCAGGCTATGAAAATGTAACAGCAGAAAATACCTAGAACGGAATGTGTGAGATATCCAAATTTTAACACCTCCAGAGGTTCACCCAAGCCTGGAATGTAAGTAAACATTATGCTATTGTATGCCAAAATTTATAGGAGTTAGTATACTGAAATGGGAGGGATTTTTATTGTGAATGATATAAATAATCAAGGTGCATGAAGAAAAATATTTAGTGTGAGCTGGAATTTGTAACCTTGTCTGTAAAACACAAGTTCAAATGTTATTAGATTAGATTGGATTGCATTCTGGGAGTTCACTAGCAGTCTGAACATAGAACATGTCAAAAAAATATACAAAAATTACATATAAACCTAAATATTACACAGAATATAGAACATTTAAAATAAAATAAAGACATACTATATGCATGTCAAGGAAATGTACAATTTAGTTACATATATACATAAATATTACATAGAATACAGAACATTTAAAATAAAATAAAGGCTTATTATATATAAAATGAAACAAAGCAGGAGTAATTTTGTGCAAAATTGAATGCCTCCTTACCCTTATAAGACTAACATTATATTTATAGACAAGAATAGTTATTTTAACTTTCACTAGGCCTGTATCTTTTGTTCGTCTCATCATTTTGTTCTCTTTGATTTGTAATGCATAGCATTTACTGTCAGTTCTCAGTATACATACATTTAAATAGCTTCATTAATTCTAGAGCAGGCATCAAATGTAATTGGCAATTGTCATTAATATTTACTAATACTACTTACAGAGCTATATATGTATTAATCATCATGATAATTTGTCATTCAGATAATCTTGTACAGAATAATATGCTTTTGAGCATAGATACTCTTTAACAGCAGTTTTAAAGACATTGAAATTGTCAACTTTACCCTTTACCCTTATCTCATTAGGGAGAGAATTAAATATTTTTATGGTTTCATAATATACACCTTTCTGGAAGCAAGAAAGCTTTGCACTGGGATGATGGATGTTACTCTTTTGTCTAGTGTTTATCTCATAAATTTCCATGTTTGTTATAAATGTGTTCGATTGCATACAAAGAATTTTAAGATTGAAAATATGTACATGTAAGGTAGGGTTAATATCTTCAGTCTTCTACAAAGATGTTTGCAAGAGTGTCTGCTATGGATGCTGGAAATAATTATTATAACCTTCTTTTGCATGAGGAACATTCGTTTACTTTCTACCGAGTTTCAAAGTAGAAAGAAATACAGAAATATTAACATTAGGACTACAATTTTCTTGTATTCATTTCTGATTTTGTTTGGCTTGTAAGTTTTTGTAAGTTCCCAAATTATTCAGAGAAATACATAGTAATCCAGTATTTAATTATATATTATTATGATTCTTCTACCATGAATCATCACAAAATATTCTTTATTTTCACCTAGGGGATAAATTGCAATGCTGCTCTGGAGTTATATATAACTATACTTGCATGCTTTAATAAGGAGACAAGTGTTAAGGAATTTCAGCCCTGATTCAAAATGTGCATTATTATGGTCTGGTAAATGACCACATTCACATCTAATGTCAGAAAGAAAGGGTGACCACAAAAAAAATGTTTTGAGGCTTTAAGCATATTCACTTGATATGTTTTCAGCTTTATCTGCACTTGTCAAGCTGCGGTTAAGCTTAACATGGTATGATTTCATAGCACGCTTTTAAGATTATGCTTTTTCTTGGACTTTTGAAGCTGTAGCTCATGGCACTGGCTGCTTAGTTTCTTTCGGTATCCAGCTCCATCACTGCAGCAGTCTGTACTTTTAACCAATAAAACATATGGATAACATACATTAATCAGATTTAGATCATGCTTTAGTGATGTTTAATATCATTGTTAGAAAGTTTAAAAACTTTTAAAATCAGCAACTTGGAGTGATTTAAAACTGCAGTACAATAAATTAACAATAAAAGATAAATCTGGAGAAAGCACAGTATTCATCAAGTTACATCTATTTTATTCGGAAAAGAATACTTTGAATATGTTTTTAACATTTATGTAATCTTTTAATGTCAATATCAATAATAGCTTTCTTTTTAATTAAAGATAAAGGAAATTAGTACACTGACAGTATTTCTGGTTTTGACCGAAATAAGATGGAAACTTATGTGAACATGAAGGAATTCATAACATACAAATTTTAAGAATACAAAGAATTAATATGTATTCTGCTGAAGCAGACAGGAGACTAAGAGGGTTGATTCAAAAAGTAGATACATGCAAATATGAAAAAAGAATTCTATATCATGAAATACACATTTCATCATCATAAACATCATGGATCAGGCAATCGGGCCTGTTCTGCCCCGATAGACAATTGAATGTTTAAAATTGGTCACTCTATCCTCATCTTGGCTGTCCCTTATGTTTATAGTCAATACCTTGCTAGGTGGCATCTTATAAGCAACTGGTATAGGAGTAGAGGACTCCAAAATAAAACTGGTCCTTCAGGTTGAAGGTTTACTTGGGAGGGTTGATAAAAGCTTAAATAGTAAGAATCCCAATAGCAAATATACATTTAAATTCCAAATTATATATATATATCCCTAAGGGTTTAGGTTTTACCAGCCTCATCCAAAATTACTAACATGATGGAATGTTAGTAGGTTGTATTTGGTTATGGTAGGAATATTGACCTACAAAATGGATAAAATTATATAATACCTGTCCCTGTTTATTTTAAAAGCAGAATTTACAGGCTTTAGTTGTTAAAAAAGAGTTCAAGTTCATTATTTTTATTAATTATGGGCTAGGCATTCAAAGAAATAACTGTAATAACATAATTATGAACATATCACTAAAACACTAGATGTTTGGTATGAAGTGAAACATAGTTTTCCATCGGTCACACTTTCAGTTTGTAACATGACTGCCCTATTAGTAATTGTAACGAGACATGTGAGGAACTGTAATGTCTCAGAGTTGTGTGTGAAAGAGAACACTTTTCTCAGAGTAGACACTTTTCATACAAACATCCTACTTTTTCAAGTTATTTACAAATAGGTGTGTGACCTTTTTCGGCATATGATAGAGGTGTTCTACCACATTATCCTTTAGACTAATAGAATCACTGCAAGCAATAAGCAGCTTCACTAAGGAAGAGACCATTACTAGCTAGAGCAGGGAAGTAATATCCCAGTTATTCCTAATATTATTTCTCGTTGGGTTTCTGTTTAATTTATATACCTCAGACTTTTAAACTCTACATTATGCAGCAAAGCATGGGCATGTTACAGTTTGTGAACATCTTATGGACAAGGGGGTTAATGTTGTAGATGATAGCAGCAAGACTCCTCTACATCATGCAGCACAACATGGGCATGTTACAGTTTGTGATCATCTTCTGGACAAGGGGGCAGATGTTAATGTTGTAGATGATAGCAGCAAGACTCCTCTACATTACGCAGCACAACATGGGCATGTTACAGTTTGTGAACATCTGGATAAGGGGGCAGAAGTTAATGTTGTAGATGATAGAGACAAGATGCCTCTGCATTACGCAGCACATGGATGTGTTGCATAATGTAGAGAGCTGTTGCCAGTGTCATTTACAGCATTAACTTTTGCCCCCTTGTCAGAAGATGTTCATAAATTGTAATATGCCCGTGTTTTGCTACATAATGTAGAGGACTATTGCCAGTATCATTTACAGCATTAACTATTGCTCTCTTGTCCAGATGTTCACAAATTGTAATATGGATGTCCTTTGCTGCATAATTTAGAGGAGTGTTGCTAGAATTACTTACAACATTAACTTTTGCTCCCTTGTCCAGATATTCACAAACTGTAATATGCCCATGTTGTGCTGTGTAATGTAGAGGGGTCTTGCTGGTATCATCTACAACATTAACATCAGTCCCCTTATCCAGAAGATGTTCACAAACTGTAATATACCCATATTGTGCTATGTAATGTGGAGGAGTCTTGGCAGTATCATCTATGACATTAATATCTCCTCCCTTGTCCAGAACATGTTCACAAACTGTAATATATCCATGTTGTGCTGTGTAATGTAGAGGAATCTTGACAGTATCATCTACAACATTAATATCTGACCCCTTGTCCAGAAGATGTTCACAAGCTATAATATACCCATGTTGCACTATGTAATGTAGAGGAATCCTGCCAGTATCATCTACAACATTAACATCTGACCCCTTGTCCAGAAGATGTTCACAAACTGTAATATATCCATGTTGTGCTGTGTAATGTAGAGGAATCTTGACAGTATCATCTACAGCATTAACATCTGCTCCCTTCTCCAGAAGACATTCATAAACTGTAGCATTCCCGTGTTTTGCTGCATAATGTAGAGGAGTGTTGACTGTATCATCTGCAACATTAACATCTGTCCCCTTGTCCAGACAATACTCAGAAACTGCAACATGCCCAAGTTTTGCTAAATAATGTGGAGGAAGCTTGCCAGTAATATCTGCACCTGATGCTTCAGATGGGCTTCATCTCTGCTACATTTCCATTCCTTGAGAATGCAAACAGCTGCTCAACCTTTGTAGCGATTTTTTGTGTAGCGTCTGCATTTGTTACATTCACCTGAGGCTGCAATGGAAGAAAACATACAATCACTAATTGCAATGTGATAATAAAATTAATTTCCAGTAAAAGGATGTGCTGATATTCCAGAGCAAACACATTGTTATGAGAGTTATTCAATGCTATTAAATATTGTGTATATCTTGAATAAACACATGTACATCTAGTATAATATCAAAATTGTAAAGTATTTAAACAACTCTGTTTCAAATAATACAAAGTGGGATAAATGTAGCCTAATATGCAGTAAAGAAATGTTGCTAAAATAAAGGTTTATATAGGATGTACTTTCTGCTTAGTATACATGTCAACAATAATAACTGATTGTTGATTTCCACTCACACAGCCACTTATTGAAACAGAAATACATTCTCTACTTAGACTGAAGAATATTATATTTTTGCATTGAAATAGATGGGATGTTACCTCATCACTCAATGCCAAATGCAAATATTATTGTGTAGTTTATTGCTTAGACTTCAGCTATGCTTTAAGTTGCATTACATGTTTTTCACAGATGTTAAAATTGTGTTTTTGCACGTATCTGTAATTATGACATCTAGGCAGAATCTGGGTTTACTTATAAGCCACAACCAACATGTATTAGCTGTATCTGAGCTTAATCATCAAGTTGTACCACTGAGATTAAAAAAGCAACTGTTATGCAGTAGAAAAACATATACCTGGCAGAGTTGCTTAATTCAACAGATCAACTCTATACAGACTACTCAAAGAAATGTAAATTTTTATCTTTTGTTTCATAAGTCATGTGTAAAGTAATGTGCACACAATTTGCTACACCTTTGGATTTGTTATCATGGGTAGCTATGCCTTGTATCACAAAGGAGAAAGAGAGAGATTACAGAGTCTTACTCCAGATAAAAGGGATTCCTCTATTATCAAACACTGTGAAATGAATACTCTCTATTAATATTATACAACTGCAAGTGTCCAACACTTCATTTGTTTGTTACATTTCACTTGTGTTTGTTCCATTCTCCATGTGCTAAAAAAGATGTACTTCTGGCATGGACAACTTTAACCAGAGGAACCCATTTTGGTGTTTACATACAGGGTATAGTTACTTTTGATTGATAGTTCTCATGTTTAACAAACATGACTGATATCCTGTAATTTGGTCTAAGACCATCAATTGAAAAACTATCATCCAGTTTATTGCTTTAGGCTAGATCTGCATTAACTGCAAATAATTTCATAAAGTAAAGCATCAAGCCTTTACTTTATACTGATTGGCATAAATTAATCACAAGACAGTGCAACTAAATCTAGAAGTAAAGTAACAATTGCCATTACAAATTCTTATGTTACATTAAGTTTATTCTACACAGGAACTGTGTATTTGATATTATGAGTTAGACTTTCACTAGTATGTGAAGTTTATCATAATCTAAGCTTAGCACGTTCCATTCTTCATTCAAGAGGAATCAATACTGAACACAATATTTGCTCAAATGCACAACTTTTGTGTATGTTCACTATTGTAGATAACCTATAAATATGGATGTGCACTATAAGCATGTTATTTTTTTTGTGAAAAACAGTGTTAATATTCCCCTACAGTGGCTTATTTTCCATTTTATCATGAAGTAATTCATATCAAAATTTTGTCAACAAATCCTTGGAACATAACAATATAGTGAAGAAATATATTACTTAAAATACCTAAACATTTTCAAGATATTCAGCAGTAAACTGAGATAAGTAGAATTGGGATGGAATGAGATAAAGATAAAAATAATTTCACTAAAGATATAGTATATATATATATATATATATATATATATATATATATATATATATATATATAAGAGATTGTAATTCAAAGCCAGCAGAAAAAGTAATTTCAACAATATTCAATGCAAAGTACTTATAATTTGTTCCATTTTGCACATCCTGGTGCAATAAATCTAAATGAATACTACTGCTTTATATGTTAATAAAATAGATTATCTGCAAATACCAAAAGTTATGTTGATAATTGAAGTATAGTGGTTACTATGCTAGCCTTTAACACCCATAATGAAAATGTTTCCATAAAGAGGGCAGCTTATGTTGGGAGAATTCTCTTGAAACATCTTCCCCTGGTTTGGTTAAGTAGTGTCTGATTTAAAGTATGAAATTAGGTATTTGTACATTTTTGCATTTGAGAGTTATGCTGCTCCCTCTAACACTTTGAGGGGTTCAGGGGACATAACAATGAGTATTTCTGGTGAAATCTCAATATTAAGTTTTGAGTACAATATAATACTTCCTCCATTTGCTTTAGGTAGGTTGTACAGACATTAAAATATTTTTGGGCGCTCAGAAAATATCAAAATGTGTATTTCCAGTGAAGTCTCCATGAATGAATTTTATTTCAACTTTTATAATATGCATTTTATACAAAATTAAATTTTAATCCTATGATAGATATTATTACTTGCTCTTTCCATTTATCTGACAAATTTATTCTGGCATGAACATACCCAAGATTGTGTTATGTATATCAACTGATTGTGGTTGTTGATATATTGTATGCCAGACTCACTACCTACCTAGATATCATACTTCAGTTTATAATGTCTGTGATAATTTATTTAGATAGGTATGCTTGATAAATTATATTATTAAAATTTGTCTCCTCCATTTTACTTTCTATTTTGCAGTAATTTGCTGATCCATTTGATTATATTTCTATTTAATTATATTTCTAGTTTTCAAAAGTCTTGTGTTGATAACCCGGTAACTGCAGCCATCTCCGGTACAAATTTGTCCCATAATTCAGCCACTTAACATTTTAAAATATAATTTCCTGTACCTTCACACAATGGGCATTTATGTATGGCATTTCGCCCCTTCATACCTCCTAATTTTGTTACCCCAGTCTAAACCATATCCACCTCTCTCTACCTAATTTATTACATATTTCTGTATATTTTTCTCACACTCATTCCTATTTAATTTCCCTATAGAACACTAAAGTTTTATTGTCCTTAATACTGCAACACCCCACGGGGGTGGTTACCCCCGCAGTAGGTGATTACACTAGGGGGGTTGGTAGCTTAGAGATAGGGGATGCGTCGGTACTGGGGTGGTAGGCAGGCCAGGATGGCATTCTAGGATAGAGGGTATTTAAATAATGAACAGGGGATGCATTGACCAAATAAATTATTTTGTTACTTTAAGTGTGAGTACATTCGGGCCCGTTGCTGGGCCGCTCAGTTTGGGGTGAAGCCCCGGCAACTAAACAGAACTTAGAGGAGACGCATGCTTACCTGTTTCACTGGTGGCGATGGGTCTCGAGTCTGACAACTGATCATTGACTACTCTTTGATAACTGCTCCCTGATCACTCTTTGATAACTGCCACGACCGAGTCAAAAACCTGCAGTATAAATACGTACAGAAGAGCTGGCTCGGCGTTGTTTAGCGTGGTCGTGTTCTGTTAACCTGGTTTCCACACTTTGCGCTGGTTTACGACATATGCTGCAATACTCGGTGCTCAACCTGGTCCGCTACATCGGTCCCAGGTTCGCCAAATTCCGACCCGGAATTTAAAATTGAAAAGGAGGACAAACATCTTAGGGTGTACTAAAACTGTCTACTCAGACGAGGGTTGATAGAAAAAGAAAAAAAAACAAAATATGGGTTGAGCCTTATACAATTGAAATGCTCGGGGGTCCTCTGCTGTCCAAGACTCGGATACCAGGGAAATTTTTTTAAGGGTTGGTGAGTACGTTAGGGGTGGGTTCTACTGCGCACCGCAGCCTGCTGCAAATCTTTGTCTCTTCTCTGCTGGTTGCTTACTTTCGTGCCCGGAGGTGAACTTTGCCTTGAATGATTAAGGTTCTGTACAGAACGGCTGGTTGACTCTGCATACTTAGCTATTTTCTTGGTAACGTAGGATTTATTTCCGCGCATGCTGCATTTCTTTGGTCAAGCAGTGGCGTTCCCTCAGAGCGCACCAATTCTTCGTGTTCTGGCGCGACTCCCGTGGTGAGTTACCGGCGTTCGTATACTGGTGGGCACTGTTCGACATGGGTCTTTTTTGTCGGTTGCTTCTCTTCTGGCGGTCTCTTGGTGCGCAGCAACAGGGTTGTTTTTCAAAGATGGATTTCACTTAGGAAAGGTGGGAGGGATTATATCGCGTTTTAAATTTTCACGGGATGAGACGAATCACAGCAGAGAAAAGGTAAATTTAGAAAGTGAGTCGGTACCCCTGCCGATTCCTCGTCTCTCCAAATTTTGAAAAAGAGGGGAAAAAACACGAAACAGAAAAAAAACATTAAGTTCTGTTATCCAGGTGTGATGCGACTACTCATAAGTTCTGCTTGCCTTGGTATGTTCGTTCGAACAAAACAAAATCAAATATGTACATAAATACAATCATTATTGTCTGTAACTGTACAAAAAAAATTTGTTGTGTGTTTCATTGTATGTAAGCGGTATTTAGATGTCCGCTTTTTGGCATTTTGCTGATTCCTTGCTTCCGTAACCCGGGGAAGAGGGTCGCTGAGGCTGCTGTAGACTGTGGTTTCTCTTGCATGCTTGAGTACATCCTCTAAAACAGACTTAATTTTTGACTTTAGTTTACAGAAATATTAATATTGTAGAAGTTGTGTCCAATGAAACACAGCAAAAAAAGTAAAAACCATATTTACACTCCATTTTCTATTCATATACCTGTCGCAGTGCTACACGCCACTGAGGGGTGCGAAGTCAAGCTCTGTGTGTGAGGCGACAAATACTTGTGTCAGCGAAACTCGTGACAAGACTGCTGCTTTCGACACTTACCGTTCATGCAGAATTGGATGTTTATGAAGCCGATATCTGTGTTTCTTAGTTTGGGAACAGAATTTCTGTACCCATTCGCGTGTGTGGAATGTGTTACGTATCTTGTGTTGCGTAATTCGTGGAGGACACCTGTGCCTTTCCTGCCTTCATCCCCTTGTTTATTTTGAGCCTTTTGATTTATTTTATTTGTCTCTCTTATTTATTTCTCCCTCTATGTTAGTGTTGATTCTGAGGCGGCATCGGTTGGTGTTGCCAGAATTATAATTCCCTGAGGTGACGTGGGCTGTGGTTCCGCCGTGGTCCAGTTTGAAAAGTTCGACTTTTCCTTACAAAATTTCTTCAATATTGTGTATGCTAACAAGGCCATGACTACTATGCAAACAGTCATAAATACTATTTCTATGATTTCGACGAGCTCATCTTGCATGATATAGTTTGCTCGCGCTGTCGGGAGCGTGGTTGCTAAGATGAGCTCGGGTTTCCTAAATAATATGGCTGCTACTATGATTGTTAGCAGGGCTGTCCAAACGTATAATGCCATTATCATGGGGGAGGTTAATGCATATCCTTGACTGGGGCTGTGTGTCGCTATGATGGTTGGGACCTGTGATAAATTTAGATGTGGTATTTGTACCGACCAATTGGTGTTCAGGCATTGCGTAAAATTGGTGAACACCAACTGGTTCGGTGTTGCCAGGGGGTGAATTGTTAGGGTGCCTAACGTTGACCACCCTGCTGGGATTAGGTGCATTATTTGCGGGCTGCCTCCCCCGTTTTGAGTGCATGGGAACTTCCTTGGGATGGTTATTCCATGCTCCATTTCTAGGGTACATGCACAGGGTAAATGGAATTTCACTGCCCCGGGGTTCCTGCCGGGGTATTGCTATATGGTGGGTTACTTTATCGCATACCATCTCCACCGGACTAACTGGGTGTGTTATGACGTACCCATCCAGCCCTACCTCGGTCAATATTGGTTTGGAGGCCGTATGACATTGGAACGGGCAGAATTCGTTAAGTTCTCCGGCTGTCATACCGTGCAACATTTTAGTTGCGCATAATGGGCTGAACAAGAGGTCGTTCGAAAACCTGGGTATATAACACAGAGTGGACTTCCGGGGATCGCATTCTTTGATTGCTGTCTCGGTAATAGGGCGGACCGTTTTCCCATTGACTGCCACGTATGTGGCGTCGTGGATAATGGAACACGTTTCGTTGTGCCACGCGAACGGGGTAGAGACGAAATCGTAAACTTTCCAGTCCGCCCCCTCCTGCTTAATGGGTATTTTAATTGTTACTAGGATGTAGGAAGGACTAATGGAGCACGTGGTGATTTCAAGATCGAAATATCGATGTGCCTCTTCCCTAGGTATTGCTAGCTGAACCCTGAGTTTGTAAGGTTTTCCTCTAACTTTTGTAATTCCTCCATGAATATTTCGTATGGAATTACTGCTAGCGGGAAGAGATGGTTACGGCAGAGCAGTAACGTATCCATGTGCTTCATAAAAAGCACTATTTGCACGGTCCTCTGTGCATTTTGCAGTACTTCCCATAGCGTCCTATACTGCTGGTTAGATACGTGCTGTAATTTTGTTTGGATGTCGTTAAAAGTCGCATTCGACCCCCTTATAATTTGCCCCAGTCGGCGGTCAATCTTGCTGAATGCCGTAACCAGCTTATCATTGTAGGACGTTAAAGCGTCCTTTGCTGAGGTTACCCATATGTGGTCCTCCACTACTGCCGATTCCAGGGCCTCGTAGTGGTCAAGCAATTGCTTATCAGTGGCGGCGAGCATGCGGACCTGATTGCTGGTAGCCACGTCACAGCAGAAGTTGAGGAGGTTGCCCAATAGGGCTATCCCCCTCTTTGTGCGCCCATGCTCGTTTCCTCCGATCCTAAAGGCAGCCTCCTGTACCCTCTGTAACTCACTATTCAGAAGAGTACCGATACAATCCAGGTCTCCTTGCAACCTGTCTATGGGGTTGTCCACCTCCGGCTTACCTGCGGGCTTGCCTGCTATAAGGTGCTGTATGTCGACCTTCTCTCTCCTCACCTTGAAGGTCAATGGTACTGACGCTTGGTATGCTGTGGTTTGGGGAAGCGGTCTCCAGACGGCCCCGGTCACTATTACCACTGGCAGGGGTCGCTCCTGGCCTAACAGGACGGGGAGTAGACTCAATAGTAGTTGCAGTTTACCGTTGGTCATTTTCACGTTGCTCTGAAACAGGATGCGAGCTTCAAAATTTCTATGTCCCTGGTCCATCTCGTGTTTTATTTGCCCTAGTCGTGTGAGAAATCTGTTGATTTTAATTTTCTTAATTGCCACGTTACATTTATCTACTATTTTGCACGTTGATTTGCTTCGCCTTATCTGTTAATTGACATTTATTTCATTTATAGCGCTTACTTGTCGTACCAGAGTGGACGTGATAGGATTTTTATTTCTACTTTTATCTATTCTATCTACCGCATGTGTAAGGTCGAAGAAAAGAATTCCTGACATCAACCTATAGTTCTCAAAACAAATTATCAAATACCTATCTTAAATTAATCTTATATTAACAATTATATATATATATATATATATATATATATATATATATATATATATATATATATAACGGTACTTTGAAATAACTTTTCGACCTCCACTAAATCTTATTTCCTATTCTCTTTCCTATTTATTTAACTCTGCTCCCCGAACTTAAGAACAATGACAATACTTCTTTATACTTGCTCTCTGTTGTGTCCCCCGGCCCTACTCTGAACTCCTGGGGGGATAATGTATATTGTTCAAATTCCTGTATCTGAACAATGGATCTGTATTAAGCGAATAACAGGATCGCGTCTCGGATTTCCCATTATATTTTCACTTCCAGATATATTTTCTCTTCATCATGAGAAAGAGAGAGCAACAAAAAATTAAAACAGTAAAAGTGAATCGCGTGGATTATCACTTTTAGCCTAACTTAAGCTGGAGTTCCGAAGATATACTACGTCTTGCATTTAACCTATTACTTAACCTATTTGAGAACTATTACTGATGTTTAATGTTTTAACTTCTTCCTTTTTCTTGTTTGTTTGTTTTTTATGCCTCAGCCTTACTGCAGCGTGGACGTATTGTGTAACGCATTTCGTCATGTAATAATGTCAGCACTTGTGTATTGATGGACATTGAGTGATACGTAGGCGATTTTTTTGTGTCATTTATATGTGGCAATAAGATTGTGTTTACTCGCTGTGCGTCTGTCGCAAGTGTGGTTTATACTCACTATGCGTAATATGGTGAAATTCTACTAACGTGGACATTCTGGCGTTTCACGGAATTTCTGGCCTTAATTACGTAATTCAGGGGGCTGAGTTTTTTCATTATCCTATACGGTCCTGTGTAGTTCATCAAACGTTTCGTGGCTCTACCTACCCTCCTTTTAGGGGTATATAGCTTCACCAAATCGCCGACTTTATACTCGACGTGCCGCCTCTTTGAATCATATAAATTTTTAGTTTTCCTCTGGCCCACGCCCTTGCTTTTGCTATTGCCTCCCGTGTTTGCTGCACAAATAGGTTTTGTGAGGTGCCATAAGTTTGCGCAATAGCGCGAATTTCATGCTTACCACACTACATTTAATTTTTATTTTCTTGACTATTTATTTAGCATTCATGCATTGCCATTATATTATAGATTACTTGTAACTCTGCGTTGTCTTATTCTTCCGTCGTTAAAACTTTTAATTTATGTATAGTTCTCGCCTGCACAATTTGTTTTTGGAGAAATCAGTTCCAACTTACTTAACATTCGCCAAATATTTTCGAAATAAATTAACATAAACAACAATGCTAAGATTAAACTTAAATATTCGGTGAATCTTAGACATTCATAAAACACTCCAGCGATAATTTTTAGTCTTTATTCTACTATAAAAGGCATGGTAAACTCAAAAAACTCTCATAATCCATGTACGCATATTCCTCGAGCGTACACCACAAACCACTGAGAAATCAATTTGTCATCAGCATTGTCTTCCCGAACTTAGCTTGTATGACAATATACTCCGTTCAGATCTCTATATCTGAACATTTGGTGTCTTAAAACCGTGGAGATACACCAGGATCGCATTGGATAACCTTTTGCACCTCACTTAAGGCTTTTCCCCATCATACGTCTAAAAAAAACACACAGATGGGTCGCATAGATCACCACCTGGTCTAAAAAACTTAAAATTACGCTGGAGGTGAAAAAACACAATACATTGTATTACAACAAGTTAATTAATTTATTTTTCAAGCATTTGAGAACTATTATGAAAATTTAAAAATTAACATCTTTGCTTTTTTTCTTACTCCTTTCTACTTTCCCTTTATTTACCTTCACTACCTATAATCACTTATTACTACACGGGCGTGGAAGAAAATGCATTTCGGAATTTGTGGTGGAAGCACTTTCACTGCTGTGTGTTGGAAAGTGAAACGTCAGCATGCTTCGTTGACATTGAACCTGTCAACCATCTCCTGGCGTTTGTGAATACTTAGTGCTTGCTATGCATAACACATATGGGTCAGCCGTGATTTTCTTTATCATGCCAATGGAAGCTACTTTTCATCATAATAAATTGATTTGAGGTGAGTAAAATATTGCAGCAATAATCATTATAATTATACTTAGATAACATATTGAACTCGCTTTCTTTATAGAAATCGACGAAGCCGTTATGGGGATAATTAAATTTGAATAATACATTTATAAATTTGAATTTTTACTCCTACAATTATATACGGCGAAATTGCCGTATTCGTTTGTCAAGCACTACTACAATTCTGTTTATCACGTTTCTCTGTAAGGGGGGGTCTGCTCATTTTGTACGTTTGTCATTTACATGTGTTATGTGAGTTCTGGTCTTTCACTACTCGCTGCATCTTCACTTTTGGGCTTAAACTATCTTTATATTTACATGCTGCAGCTGAAGGAAAAAAACTTACATACTAAAGCTATACATCTTACTATGAAATGATTTAGAATATAGGATGCCCCTATAGAAAAATAATATGTCATGATGCAACGGGTGGGCGGGTGGGTTTATACATGGCATCATGACTGGGTTTTCTTATCTACAGTGGAGGGCGGAGGAGAAAACAAAATAATTAGAGGAGAATATCTACATAGGTGACAGAGGGGGGGATTCTGGGAGTCTTGCTCCGTAGTTCCACCCTTCTGTGGTGGTAACATGTAGCTTCCCTTACGTCCCAAGCTGTTGCTTGGTAGTGCCACCTTGTAGGTGTACTCCACCACATTGTAGTCGGCGCCTACAACAAATTGTAACACCCCACGGGGGTGGTTACCCCCGCAGTAGGTGATTACACTAGGGGGGTTGGTAGCTTAGAGATAGGGGATGCGTCGGTACTGGGGTGGTAGGCAGGCCAGGGTGGCGTTCTAGGATAGAGGGTATTTAAATAATGAACAGGGGATGCATTGACCAAATAAATTATATTGTTACTTTAAGTGTGAGTACATTCGGGCCCGTTGCTGGGCCGCTCATTTTGGGTGAAGACCCGGCAAATAAACAGAACTTAGAGGAGACGCATGCTTACCTGTTTCACTGGTGGCGATGGGTCTCGAGTCTGACAACTGATCATTGACTACTCTTTGATAACTGCTCCCTGATCACTCTTTGATAACTGCCACGACCGAGTCAAAAACCTGTAGTACAAATACGTACAGAAGAGCTGGCTCGGCGTTGTTTAGCGTGGTCGTGTTCTGTTAACCTGGTTTCCACACTTTGCGCTGGTTTACGACATATGCTGCAATACTCGGTGCTCAACCTGGTCCGCTATAATACTACTAAAGATTTCTGATTTATTAATGGCCTCTATTCCTTGTCTGACCTATCTCTAGAGTTTCCCCTTTCCTTCCATAAATTACCCATAACAATAACCTCTAGGATACCTTGCAATTTCATTGACCAGTTACCAACCATTTCCAATGTCTCCTGCATAATCAAACACTGTGTAACTATATTTTATTTTTTCATTGATCTAACTCGACACCAATACTTTAGCAATCTTTCAATCATCTGGTCTTTACTTCCTGCTCTGCCCAATGCCAACAAATTTATGCATTTGTAAGCCCATAATTAGTCTGTAAAGCGTTCTATGTACCCTATCCTCATTTAACCATCCTTCATCATATTCCCAGACCTCCTCCCATATAATATTAGCCTCTACAATTACTTTGTAAATTTTTGTAACCACTTGATTTGAATTCCATGTGTTTTATACAGACACACCCTTATCCCCTTCATAGATGACTGCCTTTTGCCAATACACCTTTCTGCTGGTCATTCCACCCTCTAATACTACTTAATTGAACCCCTAAATAATCAAATATTCTTGTTATGGCTATATCCTATCCTTTCAGGTTCCATTTTTCATCCCTTTTCAATGATAGTCTCATTTGAACACTATGATGCTTGATTTTTTTACAATTAATCTTCCATCTTCAAAGTTTACAAAAGTCTCCAATCACCTTTAATGCTCTTATACCTCTTATACTCTCCAGTAGATGTAGAACCCCATAAGTTGTCTGCATGCAGTAGTCCTGAGATTTCTCTAGTATTTACTGTGTGTGAGTATACATTGTCCTTACTGATTTCATCTAAAAGATCATCAATAAATAAATTAAATAATATAAGGCTCAATTTACATCCTTGCCTATGTGTAAAAGACTCCTTTCTGTATATTATGTGTCACTCTGTTCACATCTATCTTGATACAGAACTTATTCTCAGTATAAGTATTTTGTGTTACTTTAATTAATTTATAATATACTCTTTTCAGTTGTAGTTTCTGCCATAATGCCTATTGATTTATTGTATCAAATGCCTTTTATAGTCCATAAAAGCCATAAATACTCTAGGAATACCCCTTTTCCTCACCAAATATTTACCACAATTGTCTTCATAACAAATAATATCCCTCTTACTTTTATAAATGGGTATTAAAATACTTGTCCTCCAAGCTGTTGAAACCTTCCCCCATTTGATTACAGAATTTAATGCTTTATTCAGCAAATCCCTTCTGTTCACATCCATAATCCACATTTTCCACGATTTCCGTGCAATCCCCATCGATTTCGCACGCCTTATTGTTCTTTAAGTTCCTAACTTGTTCCCATATTTCCAGATCAGTAATTTCTTTATTCAAATCTTCCACCTGCCTCATCCCTACATTACTTCTCATCCTATTATACTCTAACCTAATTTCACTTAACAGTTCTCTGAAATAGTTACACTTCTCTACCTCATAGCCCTGTTTTTATACATTTTATATAAATTTCCCATATATTTTGGTTATCTTGGGCATTACAACTTCCATTAATCTGTGACTCACATTTTGCCCCCATTCTATGTTTTTAAATTCCAGCAAACAGTTTTATCCCTGGGTATCTGTCAATTCACAGGCAGCGGGCCAGGTGAAGAATTTTTCACCTAATATTTCCTGCTTACACCATTTTAATTTTTCTTTAAATGCAGCATTTAATACAACAACCAAATTTGTCAATATTTGTGAAATGTTTAGTACAGGTAGTTAGATGCTGAAGTCAACTTTCTCTTCTTTTGTATCCTGACTTTGAAGGCATGCCCGGGACCTCTCTAGGGGCAGAGGAGGCCACAACAGCTCGATCCTTCAGCAAGAGAAATATTTTGGTATTGCGGGTCAATGTTTCTCTTGTTTGGGAAGGTTGCCATAGTAATGTGATGTCATTATTGCTTGTCTAGCTATGGAAGCGAAGAACTTTTATCTCCACACTTGAGTATTTCTTTTGCCCCTCAAGTAGCAGCTTGTAGGTTGTAACATAAGAGATTGAGATGAAGAGTCAGTCAGTGAGTAGGTGTCAGCATGTGAACACTGAATATCTTGGTTCCTTTTCTTCTGTTTGTTTTCAACAAAATAAAATACAATGTCGAGTGCACTTATGAGTAGCCTGTAAGTAGTGTGAGGTGTGAATACTGAATACAAGTAAATGTGTGCCTGTTAGTATTACTATTATTATTTTAATGTTTCCAACAAATTAGTTCATTTGTTAGAAACTCCAAATAATTGGTGGAATGTTGAGGACAAGAAGGACCTTTTAGTTGTTGAGTGCCCAATTAATTCATTGCAAATGTCCTAAAGAAATAGATTAAAAGTCCCTGGGAAGTCGTATAGTATAAGATTTAAAGATTTTTAGTTTTCTGAACTTTTTGGTTATTTACTTGTGTAATAGATAACTTTGCATCCTTAAAGAACTATAGGATTGATTTAATCTACGAAAAGTAGAGTGAGCAATATCATTAACTACTCCATTGTAGTGTACATTATCATCATCATACAACATTTTTCACCTGTTTTCTACACTACAAAGTACCACTGTGTCAATTCTATCTTTTTGCTACTTCACATTCCTCAACATATAATCCACTCTTACCTTTTTCTTTATTATTACTTACCTTTATTTTATTCCATAAGTTTAATTATCATTAAGATTTTCTCAATTAATCCCTCTGCTGCACCTTCCCAAAATAAATTATCAGCTCTGTTCCATCCCAAATTAAAAACAAATGCCCGTTCTTCTTTTTCCCACCTATATGACTCTATCCTCACCCCCATATTTGTTTGCTGAACTGTACTCATCTTACTGCCCACAGAGGAAAATGGTGCTATTCAGTCCCATTTTCATTATTCCAAATTATAAACAAACACCTGTCCTTCCTTTTCCCACCTATATGACTGTATTCTCGGCCCCACATTTGTCTGAGTTGCATTCATCTCACTGCCTACAGAGGAAAATGTCTACTAGTCAGTCCCATTTTCATTATTCCAAATTTTGCAGCAATGTTCTCTATGTTTCTTGAACACAACTTGTAATCCACTAGACTACTACATTTTATTCTATTACAAATCAGTAAATTATTTTCTTCATAGAAGTTTAAGAGCAGATACTCTTTATTACATGTCTTATCTTTGTTATTCCGCTTCAGAATCTCTAACTTTTCCGTATTCTCCTCGATACAGATTATTTCAATCCCCCCACTTCTAGCGTTAAAATCCCCCTCATAACAAATTGTACTTATTATATCAATATCTTCGCTTACTTTATTAAACAAATCCTAATTATAAAATTCTGAACTACTTGGTGGATTGTAAACGACACCTATCTCCGTAAGACCCTTGCACCAGTAACCTCATTACATATACTCCTCTCTTCAACCATTTTAAGCTCTAGATTCTTCTTTATCTTTATAAAAGCCCCTATTCCCCCTGATGCATGACCTTTCTCCCTCTACTTCATTGCCGATTCACGAAACTAGTCAAAATCGTTTTAACTCTATCGTGTCATTTTCCATAACCAAGTCACCGCGATCGCAATAATGTTGGCAAAACTCGTCAGTGTAGCAACTTCACCAATAGGCTCTCGACATTCCAGCATAGTAGACCTAAATATTTTCCCTACATCGACCCTTTTCTATGGAACCTAAGCTGATCTAATCTTGCTTTGCTTCTCGCACCCTTCTCCATGATAATTCCCGTCTTCTACTCCCACCCGTCGAGGACATAATACTCAACCCTCGAGTTCTCCATGAATTCAAACCACGACTCTTCACTTAAATAAGCCAGCGGATCCACACGTCTCTTAGGTGACAGCAGGTGTTCCATCCTATGACGTTTCTTCACTCCTCCTTTTGGGGGGACAGGAATAAAAGGTCTAAGGAAAAACAAGAGTTATAGGTATTTGGTAGGAAAAGGAAGATGAAGAAAATGAGTGTAATTCTGTGGTGTCACTATTTATTGGGGGCATAATTGGTGGCATGGTGGCTGATACCGTCGTAGCAAACCTGCGATTCGTGAGTGATTTCTAAACTCGGAGAACTCCGCAGTGGACGCACTCCTCAGTGGGACCCTGACTGAGACCTAGGGACAGTGGTGCCATACAAGTACTTTTACTTTGATTTTGGATTCCGTGCCCGGGCCTGTTACCTCCAGGCAGTGGTTGTTGTGCGGTGTTGTTGGTGGTGATGTGGTGTCTATCTGTTGCGGCGTCTGCTGTGTTGCGCTGGTTGTGTTAGAACGTGTTGCTCGATGAAGTTGCGAATGAGTATACAGTTCTCCTCCAGCTGGTGGTGATTGTCCTGAAGTTGGCGGAGACTGTTGGTGATTTCTGTGTTGGTCCGTTGTTGTAAATCTCGCATGCCGGCTACTTAAGCCTCTATGGTACTCAGCCGCTCGGCATGGTCATCAGTGGTTCTGTAGCGTGGTCTTCTTCAAGGTAACTCTCTATTCGATACAGCTTATGCTGAATCGACGGTAGAAGGTTTGGGTCGTCGAAGTGTGATAGATCGTCAATTGATGTGCTCAGTCTGTTGAGGCTTCCTGTGGCGCTGACGTAGGTTCGGTTTGAGGTGCGTTGTTTCTTTTCAATACCGGCAAACCGCCGGTTGGCGGCCTGCCGAAGCGCTTCCAGTTTCTGGTTGAGTGTTGCGACCTCTGCCTGTATGGTGACTGAGATCGCCAGAAGATCTGTAATTGATGCTTCTATTACTGACAGTGTGTTGGCTGTGGCCGTGTTGGTGTTGTTTTCGGCGTCGTTTCTGTCCCGGCGAGAGCAGGAAGGCTGTGGTGGAGCGTCTTGTGCTGTTTGTTGCGATGCTACCCTTCTTGGGTAGAGCGGGCAGCAAGCTTGGCCTGTGAAGTGATCCAGCCTGCAGAAGGTGGCGCAGAATCTTCTACGGCGAGAGAGATCATGCTGCTTGCAAGCGGACGTCAAAGCCGGAGAGCCACAGTAGTGGCAGCGTGGTTCAGCATTGCAGTGTGCCGCCGAGTGCCCATACTGGCTGCATCGACGGCACGGTGGTGTCCATTGTGTGCGGCTGGCTTCAAAGCGGATCGTGGTACCAAGAAGCTCCACGGTCGTCTGAAGAGCGGCGTCGTATTGCGCCTTGTTGCGGAAAACAAGGCGCACCAGTGGAAACGGCCCATTCCTTGAGACCACCCGGGTTGCCTTCGCCATTGAAGGCCAGCGTTATTGGAGTTGATCAAAAAGGATCTGAGTCGGTAGATTTCTCTGAAATCCGACCGCAACGGCCTTCTTGGGGGTGTTGTCGGAAGAGGGCATATGCTGCGTCGGTTGGGCACTGTAAGTGCCGGCGGCGATATTCGGTGGAGCTGCGTTGGCGGTTCCATTTGCCGGTGCTGCAGTTGTTTCGCTGGCGGCAGGTGACGAAGGTTTGGCCGGGCTCCTAGACACAGCCATGTGCGGATTTCCGGGCAGTTAATGTACCAATGTAACCACTGGAGCGAAAGTGTCCCGAGAGTTCGCGAGGCGAAGACATAATCCAGCGTTTACGCTTGCAAGCGGAGCGAGCGCGTTGTTTCCTCTGCGACGAGTTATATAGTACCTCACTGGATCCTCCTCCCCTCTGCTGACACAAGTGACACGTGGAGCTGAGTCGTTTCCTCCTTCTTTCCATCTATCCATAAATTAAGTCCACTGACAAATGTCTTCTTTCCTTGTTCTTTGGTTTTTCTCATTTCCAACAAAACCGTAGTTCTTAAATACATTTTTTACGTAATTCTGTTCTATGAAAATATTTTTTCAGTACCCTCTACTGTAGCCAATTTGACTAATATGCCCTTTTTCCCATTATAAAGAAGTCCATTACCTCCCAGCCCTGCAGATCCAATCCTAATTTCTCCTTTAAAATCTCTTCTACCTGTTGCCTTGTCCTTATACGCATCATTTCTTTCCACCCGAAGATAACTAAGTTTCTTTTTCTGCTCGTCTGCTCTGCATTTTTCAAAATATCACTCTCTTGTATGAATCCATGATATTTTTTATTTCTACATGATTACTTCCCAACTCTTTTCCATAGTTTTCACTTGGACCATATTATCTTCCACTAAACTTTTCAGCATTGACATAACATCATCTATCTCTGGTCCCGAATTAATTTCAGTTCCACCTATTATCAGCGGACACACAATCACCAGAAGATATCAACTTCTTCTTTCTTTGGACCGCTTATCATTAGCTGAACAGCTGAATAAACCTATTCGCACAAGTTATGCTTCGATCGGAATCCCCGTCTTCGTAGCATCCGGCATACTCCCAACCCAGTTCTCTCGTAACTCCGAAATCCCAATGTGAAATGATTGGTTGGAATACAGTACTTCCTCTACCTGCTGCTATAGGTAGGCGGTAAAGAAAGCAAAATTAAGCTTTGTGTACGTAATCTGTAGAATAGCCATCAAAATTTGTGAGCCCTATATAAACTTAAATAATATATCTATGGGAGAGAATACTGAGGAATCTCCCTCGTCAATTTTGTGTCTACTTCCGTTAGTTTCTTTTTGCCCACAGCAGACCTTCCAAGAACAATGGTGTTAATATTTTACTCCTTTCTTTAGTACCTATACGTGCACATACGTAAGTATTATTTGTTAACTCCCAGCTTACTCAGTAATGTGGTAGCCAACTTACATGAAAGCTAAAACGGTTAAACATACATACAGAATCAAGATTCTAAGGAAACTGTAATGCCTGCTACATTTTACTCACCTCAACGTTGGTGTTATTGGCAATATTTTCAATTAACATCTGGCCTTTTATTTCTTCAGGTCCCTTCTCTAATACCATAAACTTTTTCTCCAAGTCTTTATACATCTTTTTATTTATTTTAAGCTCTTGTTTAAGATTATTATTTTTGGTCCAATGATGCTATCCTTTGTTTGTCTACAGAAATGTTATTTGCTTTATCAACCATCAGGGTTGTTTTCACAGAGCAGCCGATATTCTCTCATAGCTATTTGCTATGAGAGCTATCATTGATTATGGACGCGCACAATTGACACTTTATGCGCCAAAGACCTCTGTAGTCGTGCCTTTTACACATCGTCAAATGCAGATAGGGTTATGTTGACCGAAGAAGAAATTATGGTTAACACAGAAACATTTTATGTCGAATATTTGAATATTGAAAAGAGCGCCCAAATCGTGAGAATGTTGCCACAGCTGGCCGTACCGGAGATACCAGGTATGAAGCAGTGATGGCGTCAGACGAAAGCACAGCTGATAGCAACGTCATACAGGCATACGGAATGTTTTGCATAGCCGAGGAAAATATCATGATGCGTACAGAGCCGACCCACATTCAGGTAGAAGGGCATTGTAATCTGTCAATCACCGAACGGATAAGGGAGCGGGTTGCCACGACCGCCCATTTAAATGACAGGCAGAAGGAGCACCTCTTCGCCATTCTAATGAAACATAGAGAGGTATTTTCGGAAAAAACGGGATTGTGCAAAGGATTCCAATATTTCTTAGAAGTGAACAACATTAACACTAGCTATTACCACCCACAGGCGAACCCATGTGGATGCGTAATGAGGAATCTGACTTTTTATCTACGGACTTTAGCGAATACGCAACACACGAAGTGACCAGAATATTTGTCCTACATAGAGTTTGTGTTCAATCACAGTATTAACACAAATACAAGGGAGGTTCCGCTGACATTACAACTTGGCCAGGAACCCCAGGAGATTGTCAGCGGCATACCGACACCAATTCCGATTATATCAGAATCCGATGCTACACGAATTGAACGCGCATACGAGAGGTTAAAGCAACTGCCGAGAAACGAGGCCTCAAGAAAAAAAGATACACCCACAACTGGAACCCAAAAATCGGTGATAAAGTACTAATAAAATCTTCTGAAAAGTCCTCGCTGCAGAAGCAACTATATTGGAGAATACATCTCGCATTGAAGGGAACTTTTAGAGTGATGGAACAGATAGACGACCGTGTTTGCCAACTTCAACATTTGAAAGCTGGCAAACTAATAGGCAGATATAACATAGTTCTAATGAGGCCATATAAGGACGCAAACAAATTCTCCATAACGAATTGATTTCTGTTAAAAAAAATCCCAATTGGGAGGCTGAAACGATACACAACTGTCAAAAAAGGTGCAGAAATATACAACGGCTGAAATTTTGGGTAGAACAGTTAATGGTAATAATACTTTCAAGGCTGCATCTAAGAAACAAATGTATGTAAGTAAGAGGTAATTTGTTGCGCATACTCCATTTAAAGGAAAATAACGTATGCAGTAATATTCATGTCTATAACGTGTTTATGAATCTATGTCAATGTCCTGCCATATATGTGCTATGTTAAATTACATTAATTTTCTGGTGAATGAGTTATGTCTGAGATAGTGAATATGTGTACATCAATGTGATAGTCATAAGGTTTGCACAAAGAGAGACAAATGTACTTTTGAACGTGTATCACGGTGTACATCATATGTGCATCACTGTGTCTGTTGATAATGTTTTGGCTTAAGTAAAGTTCTTTAATGCATATGGTAATACCAATCTGTAGGTATCAGTATATATATATACATCTGACAACGCAGTGCTTAAATCTGATTAATGTCTTTTAAATATAATGTTTTAATTCCTAGTTAATCATAAGAAACATTTCTAATTATAGTATCCTGTCTAAATCCAGAGTAAAAGTTCCCCTCACCCTGTTGTATTAAAATAACTAAATAAACAAAAATAGGTAACCAATAAGGTATGTGTAGTAATTAAGTTTACATTGTAATTTGTCATGATTGTAACAAATGCAGCAGGAATGTCAATCACCATTCGTAGAAAACCGTCACGCCGTAATAACCGTGGATGAATGCAAAAGAGACATGTCACCACAACGTACGGCTCTGATGGAGCTTCACAATAAATTTCTTATGTCCGTACAGTCCATTGAGAAATTTCATGTGAGGGCATATGATACGGTTCAACTAGGCCCCGTATTTGATTTGATTGTATATAGATTAAACAAAGATGTAAAATGCTGTATTTAATATTATAACTCCAGAGGAAAAACCTTCATACACAAGACTGCATCTTGTTGAGGAAATAAGGTTCGGGTCACTGGCCTATCCCTTTTCTTGGGACAGGAAAGGTCCGTCGGCACACATGTATACCAAAGCACTGAGCCATTAAAAAGGGTCTATGAGGAAAGTGCCATTTCTTTTCAAAGCGGAAGAAACATGATATTTGTGCCGAGAAAAGGCTTAAAGCCATAAACATACGTACGTGCTACAGCATAAATTAAACCAATTGTAAATAATACCGTGGGAAGAGAAAGCTGAACAGAACTGAAATTTTAGTCAGTAAATGGAAAGACAAGAATAAAAACCTGACGAATACGAAAACAGGAGATCGTCACATGATTGAAAATCGCACAAAATAATCACGTGACATAGGCGGAGTAGGGATGAAAACAGGCATGGCGAAATTCACAAAATACATACTAGTAACTTCACTCTTAGCAGAACTCTGCGCCCTGTAAGTTGGATAATATCGGACATGGCAAAATTGACAGAATATAAGCAACTAGACTCTTAGCTGAGCTCTGCACCGTACAAGCTAGGCCGCGACTATGAACGTAGGGAAAACATTACAGTACTTCTTAATACTGCCGACTAACAAATAATCTCGATGTCAGTCGCGGATAATTGACGAAGTGGTGGCTCACGTTCCTGAATGTGTAACATAACAGTATAATAAAGCCAATATTCACCAGAGCCGATGTTTTTATTATCGCAATCTATATATAATTTTACCACCCCCTGTAGACTTTACAGAGCCGACATTGCTCAACGCTAGCCGGAGAAAGAAGAGACTTAATTGTTACGCATCGAGGGAGCGGCCAGCTTCAATTTATCTCAACTTTGTTTGAAATAACTTAGTTTCCTGTGTTATAGTGTTTACCACCTGTTGTTAATAATGATATTATAACAGCAACTGGCTAATAGTTTGAGTTGTAGCATTTTCTGATCTCTGAAGCCATCACATAGTTCTCTTAACTGCCTCACACAGCGATGTTGGTATGATAAGTATGAGGAATGTGGTACACCTCAAGTGGTTGTGAAAAAACTCCATTTAAAAATTGTGAGTTACGAATAATGCTGGAGAAAGTATGTATTATTTATTTAGTCTTTGTGATTAATGTTATTCTTATTTATTCGAGTCATAATCTATGTCAATATTATTTTTTAAAAAAGCCATAATTAATGCAACATCATGAGAGGGGGTCCAAAAGTTTCATACTAATGAAACATATTAGTTTACTGAGGAAACAAAAGTGTTGCATAGGTGTACTGCAGTTTAGTATCTTTTTTCATGGTTTAGTTACCTTTGCAGCACATTACCAAAAGTTTTAATCTGCTGTTGTTGAAACAAATAATAATTGTTTTAAGTATTAAGAATTTAATAGTACAAAGGAAACAAGGAGAAACCATGTCTAATATGGTGCTCATAAGATTGTCTTTATGTTTACAACTACTAAAAATAGTTATTTGCTTCAAATCTATTTTACGCTCAGAGTTGAGTATTATGATTCCATACTCAAACTCAAAAATAATGTTTACTTCCTTTATCTCTTTTTTCCTACTTCGCTTCTACCTATATGGTATCTTGGGCATAGGTTTGAGTAAATGAGCACTTCTCAGTGTACTATAGACAGCGGGTTGATGGCCAGCATATTACAAGTTTCTACATTTAAACTGCACTAATAGAAAATAGCTGTAAAACATTTTAACTCTCTTCCAGTTAAAAAAAAGGAGATAGAATTAATAGTGATTATTTTAAGAACCTTGGCAATAGATACTAAATTAGATTGCATAAGATATTCCAAATAAAAACCCAACAAAGACCAATAACTAATCACAAGTTAATTGCTAAGAGATTTATGATTTAGATAATGTATAAGCAGCTATTAAAAATGATCATAGTTTTTTAAATCTACATCAAGGGAAGTGTAAGAAATTTTGCTCAAGTTTGTGTTGGATATGAGGCTGCTTTATTTAAATGCTTCTTTTTATTTGAATAATTGCTTTCTGCTTTTGCTAATGTATTCAATTTATTTTTCAATACATAGGTTAATGTGGAGTTTTACATAAAACTAAATGTTGACATTCCTTGTACATGGTAGCATATCATTTTTATGATAATTTATATATTATTTTAAATGCACATCAGTGAATTTACTCTCATTGTGGGTTAACAGTTTTTAAATTAATGAATGGTAAACTGTTATATAGAAAGAATAACATTACAAACAGCATACCGCAGCCTTTCCTATTTTCTCACCTTATTGAAAACTGGTAAAACACCGTCAGTGAAAGACAACTAAAACATATATATTTTTCTATTTTAGCAGATGAGTAATACACTTGCACTCCGTTTCAGTTCGCTTCATCTTTCAAAAGCAGTGGGCAGGAGCGAGCGATAATGTAATTAACAACATTACCGACCGCTGCAGGAGTTTCGCTAACGTCCATCCGAAAATAAGGAAAAGACGCCCTATGCTAAGGGTTTGTTGAATGGAAGCGGGAATTTCGTAATTTGTTTTCCGGAACACTTGTGCTTTGATTTCTTGCGGTGAAAGCACGTGGAAATAAGTTGATTGTAGAATATGGATCAAGAAGACATTTACAATTTGTGTTTGCAGATGGGGGAATATAACAACAATGTTCTTATTAAGTAATTCCACTTGAAAATTCAAATTTTATGGTCATCGCTTATAAAGAAAACGCGGAGATAGGACAGTTCTTGTAAGGAACCTGTATTATTTTGAGAAAATGGTACCGCAATAATCTTTAGATGAGTTTCGGAATCTTTTTGGGTGTCACGAGCAACAGCAGACATACGTTCAAATTATGATTAATTCATATATTATTTTCCCTACCACGTACATAAGAGGTAGAGAAGGTATTGCATTCCACCCAAAAAATTCTATATACAGATTTCACCGGAAATACATGTTTTGAGGCCCCATATAAAAAGAACAAAAACAGGTGTCTGAACATCATAACTCAAAAACGAAAAGGTTAGATAAATATCAAATTTGGTATTTAAGTTCAGGATCTTCCGAAGATGCGATACCAAGATTTTCAAGAAAATCCCCCAAACTACCTTTTACGTGGAAATTCTTTATTTTCTAAAAAAACAAACCCTTAACCATTTTTATTAAATTAACATATTAAGGCTACTTGCATGACAAAGCGTATATGTTAATTTTTTGAGGGAGGAATAGCCTGTGAAGTCCTCTTCATCCGGAAGGAATTTTGTATAATTTTGTACAACTGGACAGGCTTACTACACAAAAAATGCAGATCGTAGCATTAGTCATTTCCGAGATATGTCATTATTGGTTCGAATTATTCAATACTTTGTTATTCTTTTAAAGCCCTGTCAGCTTTCAGTTGTTTCTCCCGATTGCATAGAAACAGTATGGAATTTTAAGGCCAGCATACAGCGTCCAGTTCTTAAATATTTGACTATCACTGTTCCCATTGCAATCTATAACGAAATTTGTAATGGGGCTATTTCCGGAAAGTGAAGTAGATCGGAAAATAAGCGTTCGTTAGAATAGTCTGTATACTCACTAATAAATTATAGATTAAGAAAAGCATGTGATAGTACGTATAGCTGGCGCAAAACTTCTTCTGGAATCGTGACCCTGATTGCCACCCCAGCTGCCGAGCCTAGGAATGATTTATGTTTAGCTTAACGAAAGCGATATAATACCTTTGCTTACTCACAGTGCGTAACACATACAGTCTGCATAGAAAGTGTCCGCATCTGGTTGTAGTTTCAAAGAGAGCAGTACCTAAATATTGCTTATTCTATATTTGTTATATTTATAAACGATTTAGTTATTTTTGTTGAATGAGAAATTGTTAGATTAAACTCCTCTTCCGTTGTTATAACATTATAATTGGATTGGCATTATTATGTCTCCTACGTTTTCAAAGTTAAGTGGTAAGGTATTACATAGTCAAGTAGGGAAATAATTACAAATGTCCTCGAATTCTTGAAGTAAGAAACAGAGATGAAAGAAGAAAATATATGTTCACCCGAGTTCCACGGAAGCCTTAAGAGAGTGAAAGAAAGAGTAGCCAAAGCAACTGGTGTTTCACTGAGTCCCATTTCCAGAGTTCTCAAAGATAAGAAGAAACATACGGATGAAAGAGTACCATTTGACTCACCTGGAAGAAACGTAAGGTCCCTAAACGCAATACAGAAATAGACGATTTCGATAAATGCTTCATTCGGCGCACGATTCACAAATTGTATGTGGAAGAAAAAAATGTGCCAACAATAAGCAGATTGCTCATCAAGCTGAAAGACAGAATAAATTTTCAAGTTGGTGCTACAAATCTCAGAAAAATTATAAAAGATTTAGGGTTCAAGTGGAAGAAAACGAAATCAAATAGAAGAGTTCTAATAGAAAAACACGATATACGATCTCAGCTGGAAGAGTACCTTAGTCGAGGTACAAATTAGAGGGTCAACTAGTGTATGAAGATGAGTCATACATACACAGCAGTCATACATCTAAAAGTTGGAGTGACGATAGCGAATTAGGTTTTCAGGTACCTTTTGCCAAAGGGCAAATACTTATTATCGTCCATGCTGCTGGAAAGATCGGCTTCCTTCCAAATGCCCTTCTTTTACAAGTCGCAACAAAAAACAGGAGATTTTCATCAAGAAATGAATACAGAAAATTACATGAAGTGAATCAACACCATTTTTGATACCTAATATGCCTGCTGGGTCCATTCTGATTATCGACAATGCTTCTTGCCATAACACTCAAATTGACAAATCAAATACCTACCAGACGATTGACAATGTGTTATATTAAACGCTTTTTACAGCGATGGATTTAAATACACTATATATAACTGTCAGTTTACCAGTGCAAGCAGTGTAATGCAGTGCAGTGCATAACCGGCGTGCGGATATTTGACAAATGACTGTCCCACGCACTCCTGCAGTATGCAGACGACCGGTCACCTCCTGATCTGTTAAGTAACTCGCTTCATAGCTGTCATTAAGATTTTCATATGACTAGAACTGTAGCGCCAATTATAACATAAATTTTGTTTACTTACAGTTAATGGAAATCAAATAAACTCGTCTATTTAAAAACGTATTAAGCAATTCGAAACATAAGAATGCAAACGGGTAAAATATTTGTATTCTGTAGGATATTATTAATGACTGAGTTTTAAATACTAAAATATATCGTACTTCGAGACACTCGGGAACAGAAACCCTTAAAACTGGTTCCTATTAGGGTTATGTGGTACCTACATGTGGTCTCGGAAACAATTATTTACACTGTTATTACTGCATAAATACTATAGAGGAAGAGGTTTAACAATCAATTAAATAGTCCTAAGATTAAAACAAAGCTCCTCGCTACCAAAGATATCGTTAGGATACACCCTATTAAATATCGTCTGCAAACACTCCGCCATTTTTATTTCTTCTGCTGTCACTGCAGGAAAGTATTTCCTCGCTTCATTCGCTGCTCCAGCAATAGGCCCTCTGAAGCATAAAGCCCTGGGCCCGCTGAATGCACCCAACAATCTGTGGGTTGAAGCGGAAATTAAAATGGTGTACAAATCTTGTAAAGTGTGAAGCCATCGATAGGTATGATTTGGTGAAGAAAACATCGTGCAAGTAGAATCCATCAGTGTAAGTAGAATCACTTATGAGATATAAGATAAGATCACGAGTAGAAGTCGAAATAGGCGCAGTGGTAGGCATTTTTCGATTTGGGCTGTTTGTTTTTGTATCGTGTCGTTAATTCCTGGTTTAAGGGAATGCTATTTATCTTAAACTCATCACTTCACACAAGGATGCCAACGGTAAACGTCTCTTCGCAACACAGCCAGGCATTCACACCCGCCTCCGGGTACTGTCGTTCCAAGTGTTCACATTCCCTAAACCTCTAATTTAGGTTTCTTCATTTCATTCGTCTCCGTTTTTTTTAAATTTTTTTATTTGGTTGGGAGGGATACGGGCTAACGGGAGCCAAACGTAGAATACGAAAGCAAGACCATCTGCAATATACGGTAATGCCAATATCGATTACATCGCGTTTGACGCTTAAAAGACAGTACAGGTTAAAAGGGGCGCTCTGTTGCCACATGTACTATACGGACGCTCGCAAATTTGGCTCCCAATTTCCTTATCATAAGATGGAACATTGATCTTTGTATGAAATTTGTATATTTATCCAGATAGATTTATTCTGGACGGCCTCGTAAAGTTAAAGGGTTATGTTGCCGCAGAGGTAGACTTATCATGGCGGACGATGAAAATGCGCAGGCAAGTACCAACTATAAAGTAGAAAAAGCGCTGCGGCCTATGAAACACGGAAACAGTTGGTGGGGTTGCGAAATGTTATATGCTGTGGTAATACAAAAGCGCGCGAAACAGTCATGTAATACAACGAAATCATTACCGCGAAGCAGTAAACAAATGCAATACAATTAAATAATTACCACGAGGTTGTAAATAAAATGTAATACAACTAAATAATTACCGCGAAGTGAATAAATGTAGTATGTACAACTAAATAATTAGCTACTGCGAAGTTGTAAACAAATGTAATATAACCAAATAATTATTGCGAAGCTGTAAGCAAATGTAATGCAACTAAATAATTACTGTGAAGTTGTAAACAAATGTAATACATTTAAATAATTACCGCAAAGTGTAAACAAATGTAGTACATCTATAAAATTACTGCAAAGCTGTAAACAAATGTAATACAATTAAATAATTATCACGAAGTTGTAACATAATGCAACTAAATAATTACCACCAAGTTGTAAACAAATGTAATACAAGTGAATAAAAATAAATGCTATTGTAATTATGCTCAAGGACATACTTGCTCTTTCGTGATGCATTTGTTAATCTTAACACAGGCTGTTTTGCATCAATGCACATAAAAATGAAAGGAAGATAAGTTCTGGAAGACACATGTAGAAGAAAGATGGAGTTCTGGAGGACGGGACAGGCATTGAAGAAGTAATGCCAGATAACATAACTGAAATTCAATAAATTGTGCCAGAATACATAATCACAAGTGGTGTAACAAGTTTTGCGCATTTAAAAGGCCAAAATGCCATACATTCGGGGATTTTAGCGGTTTATATCAACAAGGTAGCCTGCCTGACGTTGCGCGGTATCTGCCATGACATGTCAACTTATTTTACCAACATTACCGTTAAAATGCTGGGAATGCATACTGTGGGAGTTTAGCTTTGGTCCCCCCCCCCCCCCCCCCCCCCGGTTGTACCAACTGAAGTTGAAGAAATGCACTGCACACAAAGGGTGATATAAATAAAAATGAGCAATAGCTTGTGAGCTGCAGCTAGCAAGCAAGTTGAGAAGCGAGCATCAGGTCATGGTTTGGTATAAATAAGAATTTCCCTCTTCATTGAGCTATTGCTATCATCCACCAAGCTATTGCTCAGTGACTTTCACTACGACACATCAGCTGAGTAAACAAATATGCCTATTCTTCTGTCAGGAGGCAATTTAATCTTTGCTGCACTTAAATATTCATATACTCATTCATGTTAAACATGATCATTTAAGGAACCTAATAGAGTTGCAGATTTTAAATAACACAATTGTTATTAAAGATTTAACAAATGAAATAGAAATTGAGATTCACCCAACTTTCAACAGATAACGTTCATCCCCTTTCTAAATTCAGTCCCTCATTTCCTTATTTGATAGTATTATACCAATTGACATATTAAAAGAAGATTATTTGTACTTCTGTTTTTGCACCTTTATATTGATATCCTCTGCAGCTATATAAAATATCACAATTAATTCCAAGAATTTATATGCTGCTATCATGAATTAAAGTTCTACTGAATGAAAGAGTTTCATTTCGTTGAAAGTTCAATTTAAGGTTGGTTTTATAGAAAATTCTTTAGTTATAATCTGGTTTTGATTTGTGCGAACATTCTGCCCTACGTATGTGTTCACATTTATTTGTTTTTGTTGTTTTATTTTCTCAAAAATGTCTCAACGATTTTGATTGAATATCACATATTTAAAATATTTTCATGTCAAATGCATATATTGAATTTTCTGGAAATATCCTTTGAAATCCTCTTCATTCTGAGTAACTTTCGTATAATTGGTAAACCATAAGATAGGCAAAAACTAACTATAAAAAAAATATATTGGTCACAATTTATGCCAAAACATTTTCCTTTTTCATTTCTTTTTTCAAAGTTAATCATTTCCAAGGTATTCTTTGCTATAAGTTTGAATTTTCAAATGCCTACGTATTTTCTCAAATGGGAAGTCATGCTTATTAACAGCCAAGGTCTGCAGATAAGAATGAAGCATATGGAATAGATGCTTAATAAGCTAATAGTCCATGCAGTAGGAAAATAATTTTTTAGGACCAAGGGAAACTCCTATCAGCAATTCATTACAATTGAAATTTGAACTGTGCCCTGTGGGACAAAACAGAGATGGCCAGTTTGAATTAACATTAGAGCTTAGCATGTTAAATCCGGGCTAATTTGCACTGACATTTGTTTATCCCATTCACCATGAGATGTAAGTAAAGAGGCTACTTAAAATAGCAATAAATGCATTAGCAATAACAAACTAATTTGTGCTCTATTCTGGTTTCCTTTTAAATGCATCAACAAAAGCTGGTTGATGGAGATTTTGATTCTGAATGAAACAGCAACGAAGGTACTACTCAGGACATGAACAACATAGCAACACTCCCTGTTGTACAGGCTACTTGCAAGTAAACAAGATATCAGCACTCCCAAGTAATATCAGTCGATTGTTTATCATACTGATGGTTCCTGCTATTCTGTTATGCACGCACACAAACATGTTCAGCCTAACTGTAGTTCTACTCCAGTAGTAAGTAGAGGAAATGTTTTAAACGGCCAAAAATTCCATACCAAGATTTAACTAGAAATACACGTTTTGAGATGCCCTGAATAAAAGAAAAAAGTTACATATATAAAAAGATCCATGTGGGTGTCCGTGGACAGCATAACTCATAAACAAAAAGTCTTAAATACCAAATGTTTAGCACCTATCTAGGATGTGTCATGAAGATTCCCTCCCCCCTCCCAATAGTACTCTTTATGTGGAGAATGTTTCGTTATTTTCAGTGTTCTCAAACATGCATCTAACAATTCTGATTACATTACTGAATTATGTATAATATATATGCATGACAAATAATGTATATCTTGAATTATCTGGGAATAGCCTGTGAAATTCTGTATTCTAATTCACTTTCGTGCAGTTGGTAAATCAAGAGTTGAGAAAATCTTACCACACAAAACGATGTAGATCCCATTAAAGTAAACATTTTATATCAATTAAACTTTTTATGGCCTTAACTATTTCCAAGATTTGGTAAATCAAGAGTTGACAAAATCTTACCACGCAAAACAATGTAGATCTCATTAAAGTAAACATTTTATATCAATTAAATTTTTTATGGCCTTAACTATTTCCAAGATACAATCCCTTCCTTCCTCCACAAAAACAACAATAAAAGTTCTCTTCTTTTCCACTTCAATTTCTCTACTGTCTCTCCTCTCTCCCCACAAACAATAATAATAAAACTCTTGTTATGCACCACTGTAATTTCTCTTTTGTTCTCTACTGTCTCTCCCTGCTCCCAAAAACAATTGTCAATGTCTGACCCTCCATTTTCATTTTTCTCCTCCTATCCTGTCTTTTGCAGTCGCTCATCAACAGAAAATAGTGCTCTTCATGTTATCCACATAATTACTGCCTTGTGTCGTGTGTTTAAAAGAATGAAAAATAAATAAGAATACATAAAAGTATCAGCATTTGTTTGATTCCGAAAAGTGTTTGCAGTTTGTCTGTTGTAATTACAGGCATCTTTAACAATGTGCTCATACAGGACATTAAATTTAACTTAGGTATTCTATAGAATTTACAGCATCTGCTGTGTTTTTGTGCCTATCAGGGGGTAATTTTGTCCACCTTTTTAACTGTGTGGGAGGGACCGCATTTTTTGCTATAAACCTGAGGCCTGTGGTGTGAATCTGTTAAATAACTATTATAGTTACTCCTATGTATGTATATAATTATTTTTAATATTATTCTAAGACAGCGAATGTGGGCTAATTCTGGAGTACATCTAAGTTCCGTGCCTTTTAGGGTTGTTTGTGCATCTTTTTATAAGTTTATTAATCATTCTGAATGAAGACCAGCTGTGTTAAAGGACATTAAGTTAATAATAATAATAATAATAATAATAATAATAATAATAATAATAATAATAATAATACATAGATTTGCTTAATAAGGAAAACTGCCTATTACAATACTTCATAAAGGCTAAAAAAACTAGTTTATGATTTTAGAGTTTTACGACTAAGTTAATGCATCTATTCACAAAATCCACAGTACATAAGGTAGTTTGTTGAAATTTGTGGCAGTTATTACATATATAACTAATGTTTTTACCATGTTTCAAAATTCTAGCTTGTGTGGTTATTTAACCCTCTGTTGGTTGCTAGAGGCCTGAGAGACTCCTGGCATTATTATATTTTATAATTTTTGAACGAACGTACCTATGCAATTGCCTGACTAGGACATCTAACATTACACCTTGTTCGATTGTTTACTGAAGCGACAACCTTATCTGTTTATTTGTTTGGCTGGAAGAATGACTAATCGGTAGTCATGTGTCACACAGATCAACCAGGCCCCGCGCACCTGTTCTCGATACATATTGTTGACAGATTTGTTCCTCATTAGCTGTGCAATATTGATTTACCATTGCAAGGAGCTGTTACTGCTTCATCATGAACACAAGTAAAAGCTACAATCTACAAAATCCGAATGATTTGGAAGAAATACATTGCCTACTTTACGATGATGATGCCTTGCTCGTGGATGACAACTTATATGAATCAGATGATTCTGAAGATGAAGACGATGAAAGCAGCTTGTGTGATAACATGTATTTTATAGGTAACATCATATGCTTATCATGTAATAATAATTATAATTATTATAACTATTATCGACAATACATTCTGCTATTATTTACAGGAAGAGATGGAACAAAATGGAAAAGAAAAGGAAAAAAAAAACACCTTGCAAAATGACACAGACAAGGGCTCACATTATTTTGGCCAAACTTCTTTGTGTTGTAGGAGCTGCCAAAAATGCAAAAACGGAAATGGATTGTTGAAAACTTTTTGTTATCGATTTGATTGTTGAAAGCTCAAATACATTACCAGTGTGCAGCACAAATTTGATCATGAAAGAGATGGCAGACCTACAGATGTAATAGAAATAAAAGCTTTCCAAGCCTTATTGTACCTGGCAGGAATTTTTCGTAGTAGACACCAGAGTATTCACAATTTTTGGAAAGCCGATTATGATGGAAATCCTCTTTATAGAATGGCTATGTCTGAAAAATGATTCTGTCTTCTGACACACTGTATTCGCTCAAGACTGAAATGACAGAGATTGGATAAATTGGCTGCTGTTAGAGAAATGTTTACATTTTTTTGTACAACTGTCAGAAGCATTATTCTCTTGGACAAAATGTCACTGTCGACGAACAGCTGCCGGCATTTCGTGGTCGATATCATTTTAGACAATATATACCATCGAAGCCAAGCAAGAATGGCATAAAAATATTCTGTTTGAGTGATGCAAAGCTGTTTTATAGCACTAATATGAAGATTTATTGTGGACAGCAGCAAACTAATTCGGCAGAGGCTGTAGTGCTGAGACTAACTGAACCAATCTCTGGCATTGGACGAAACGTTACTGCAGATAATTGTTTTACCAGTGTATCGCCATGAATGAATTGCGCAAAAGACAACTTTCTTTGTCGGTACAGTATGAAAGAACAAAACAGAATTGCCCACTAATTTTACTTATCCAAAAGGTCGCAGTCAGTACGAAAGCATATTTGTCTTCACAAAAAATTAAATTCTTGTTTCATATGTTCCAAAACAATAGTTTTGCTCTCAATTCTACATGTTTCATCCAAACAGTTATCAGAAGGTGCTGAGAAAAAGCCTGAAATAATCCTGCATTACGACACTAAATCTGGAGTTGATGTAGTAGATAAACTGTGTGCTACATACAATGTAGCCAGAACAATGAGAAGGTGGCCCACGGTAATCTTTTACCATATCTTGAACATTGCAGGTATTAATTCTAGGGTTATTTTCCTTGGAAACCAAAATAAATATTCCACAAGTCAGGAGTATTTGAAAGCACTGTCTTTAGCTTTACTATTGCAACAGCTACATAGAGCAACAGTATCAAATCTACCCGATAATTTGAAAGGCCTTTTGACAAAATATAAACCTGCAGAATGTGCAGTAATGAATTGTCGAATACACCGCTAACATTGAAAAGGAAACGATTGAACCCTGCATTAAAGACAAAAAGAACTGTAAGACTAAATGTGAATGTGGGAAATGCAAAACTCCCCCCTGTTTGAACCAACATGCTAAAATTATTGACAATAGTTGCTTAGTCGGGGAAAACACGGGAGAGGTAGTAGGTGATTCTGAGTAACTGAACATTTGAAATTACAGGTTGTATGTATACCTGAAAATGGCAATGTATTTCCATATATTTATTATAATACAATTTATAATGTATATGTACTCGTATTTTAGCTCATGTTTTTATGTTGTAAGATAATACCTCCTAATGAAGGCCATGTATACTTAACCTAAATAAAGGTAAACTTGAAAAAAAAGGAAAATAAGCCAAAGAAAAAATAAATACAAACAATAACAACAAATATATAGTGTGGGTCTCCTAGGCCCCTAGCGACCAATGGTGTTCTACCAAAGTGCGCACCTGACAGAGGGTTAAATATTAATTTTTACTTTCTCTACCGTGTACATAGTTGATAGAGAAGGTATTGCATTCCATCCAAAAATTTGATACCAAGATTTCACCATAAATAAATGTTTTGAGGCCCCCTGAATTAAGAAAGAGTCATGTTTAGAAAAAGGACCGTGTGTGTGCGTGTGAACAGCATAACTCAAAAATGAAAATTTGGATAAATACCACACTTAATATTTTAGGTTCAGTACTTCCAAAGATGCGAAACAAAGATTTTGAACAAAATCCCCCTCACCCCAACTACCCTTTGCATGAAACAGTTTTTGAACATTTGATTTTTTAAAAAAATGGCTCTAGCAATTTTGATTAAAATATATATTAAAGATATTTATACGACAAATAAAATATATATCTTGAATTTTCTGGTATTAACCTGTGAAGTTCTCTTCAGTTGGTAGGAATTTTTTATAGTCTTGTATAACTGAGTGTTAAGCGATAGACAAAAACATACCATCAAAAAATGTAGAGCTCTTTAAACTACACAATTTATTTAAAATAAGTTTTTCTGTGGCATAAGCCATTTGAGATAGCCATTTTAAAGATTCAAATTGTTCAATATTTGTCATTCTTTTAGTCTCATCGATTTTCAGTTGTTTCTCGCGATTGCAGGAAACAATATGCAATTTAAGGCAGGCATATAGCGTCCAGATCTTAAGCATTTGACTATTGCTGTTCTATTTGTATCTGTAACGAAATATGTAATGTAGCTATTGTTGCAAAGGTTTATTTGGATTAAAATGTAGTAGATGCATGTATTTGCTAATAATTCTTCATATGTTTCTTTTTTCTTTAAATTCACATATATGCTTTTCGTTATATATAAACATATATGTTTTATATTTCTTTTCTTAGAATATTCATGTGCAACAAAATGCATTTGTAATTCCGATACCAAATTAATATGTAAGAACTGCAAGCATTCCTTACATTTTTCATGTCAATTTAATACATAGTTACTTTTTACATCATAATGTTACTCCGCTTGGAATTCGTGCTTGGCCATTTCAGACTCAATGTTGGTAATACCTTTATCACAGCCTTCTTCAGCAACACAGCACAGCTATGCATTCATGCAGTACGGCCACATTATTACAATGTACGTCAGGTCAATAGCCCTACTATTACTTAGATTAATTAGGTTAATTAACAACCAGTGGTTACACCAAAGCACGTGAGCAAAGTGAGCGTGTATTCCTAAGCTTAGGTTTCTGAGTCCTCCATGGTCTAAGAGTATCATGCTAGCCTCGAGGTCACAGGTTCAAACCCAGTGGAGGGTGATGAATTTTTTTCGGCATAAAAATCTTAGTATGGCGTACTTCGGAAGAGAAGTAAAGCTGGTGGTCCTATGTCATAAATAATTAAAAGAACCTCAAACCTGACAAAGAGGCCTCTGAGCAAAATTTCCGATCTTTCACACCTAATATAGAATGGAACACTAAGGATCATAGTAGTTAAGAGCAACCATAAATAAATCTCAATTTTTAACAGGAGGTTAGTATATAAACTAGGTTAATTAGCAACCAGTGGTTTCGCATTCACAGGAGGTTAGGGTCCGGTTATGTTTTTAATATAAGCTTAGGTTTCTGATTTACGGGAGGTTAGGCTACATTTTGCTTCCTGTAATGCACTATCAGCAGCAATGCATGTGTTTATATTGTGAGAAGCGAAAATGAAGAAGTTAAAACACATTGCTAATTCTGCGATTCTGCTTCTCATTTCAGTTGGCAGTTCATCACGCATGTTCAATTTCAACAAGATGGCTGTGTTTGTTGTCTTTACACCGGAATTTTGCTATAAAATTAAAGCTCCTAAAAGGGGCAGGAAGGTGGGTAACAGGACTTAGGACAGACAACATACATTCCAAACAACACTTCTAAGAAAATTTAATCACTTTCCTTTCACTTTTAATCATATTTTCAATTCCTGGCCAAGTAATCAAGAATAGTCCATTTATCCAATATTGCTAATGTGATTGATGTTTTAAACAAATGCAGAACTTTGATGATAAATGAACTGCACCATATTTATTGTTTTATTTACACCCATCATATGGTAGTGATTTGTAGCTTTGCTGCTATAATAGTTAATCATAGCACAAAATTATATAATTTGGGCTTTCAAATGTTTTTTTGTGTTTTCTGTGTAGATACTTGTGTAAATGTTGATGAATTCACCCTAAAGAGCTGCGTGATGTCTCCTGCTTTTCCCATTTTAAGGATTACAGAGCAGCAGACGTGAAGGATATTTTTATATTCTGGCACCAGAGGCACTTGCAAATTCTGTGAGGTGAGTTGTTTCTGTATAACATGTATCACAAGTCTTGAGGTAAATGGAATTTGACCTCAAGTAGTATTTCAAGATCTCAGCTTCCTTCCATACTTGCCTTCAGTGATGAGTTTACTGTTTGGCCAGTAGCGGGTTTTTTGTGGCTATCGTAATTCCTGGAGGGCTGCCAACATTTGAACAAACAATACTGCAAGATAGAAGTGGCACAGTATGAGGGGAGGCCATAGCAAGCTGCAGTGAAACAAAAGGGTTTTTTTTTATTTAAATTTACCATGTTTACATTAAGGTTTTTGTGTGTGTGTGTGGGTAGGTGTGTGTGTGTGTGTGTTTGTTTGTTTTTTTTAACTGATTCAAATAATGGGTATCATATCAGTAACTGCACCTCTAACATCACTATTCTCATGGATTACACTAATATGATTATGTTGGTTGTTTCCTCCACACATACACAGTAGTAACAAAATGGAGTAATTTGTTGACACATTGTGCTTTTTTTACTATTTAAGAAAGTGTCTCAAAATTGGTAGGTGGGTTAGATCTTTGTTATATATTCACATCTCTTAAAGCCACTAGTATATACATTTTCCCTCCCTAAGTTACTATTTTTTGCCTAATTAACTGGAGGTAAGTATGGAAGTATTAACCAAGAATATAAACGTAGGCTATCATGGCCAGTGTTATTAGTAAAATATAACATTTATTTAAAGGTGAGTCGGAATTGTTACACTAACATCACTTAAGTTACATGTATGGTTACTTTAACATTACTTTCCATACATGTTTAAAGTTTGGCACAGATATGTTGACGACATCTTCGCTGTTGTCCCTAATAGGTTCATACAAGACTCCTTAGCCTTACTAAACCTACAGAACCAATCAATAAAATTCACCATAGAAATAGAAAAAGAAAGCATGCTATCATTTTTAGACCTAAAAATCATCAGAGAACAAAAGAACCTAACCTTTGGCATATACAGGAAGCCAACACACTCTACTAATCACATAAAAAATAAGAGCTTCAATCCAACCACACACAAACATGCAGTACTAAACAGCCTAACACATAGACTGGTATATACCCCTTAAATAAACAAGAATACCAGTTAGAATACCAGCATATAGTAGACACAGCAATACATAATGGGTACAACAAAACAACTATTGACAAAAAAATTGCAAAATTCAAACTACAGATGCACATCAGAAACACAACAAATCTCAGCCAGCAAGATAAAGAGCTAAAGTTCAAGAAATTCACATACCACCGAGGAACATTTCACAAATTTAAGAAGATTTTCATGAAACACAACATCAGCCTAGCTCCACAGAACAAATTTAACATAGAGAAATTACTTTGTAACAAGTTAAAAGACCCCATCCCACAAGACAAAAAAGCTGGAATCTATAAAATCAATTGTTCAGATTGCAATAAACTATACATAGGTAAGACAAAAAGAAACCTAGAAACTAGGCTAAAGGAGCACATGAGATGTATCAAATACAAACAAATGGACAAATCTGCAGTTTCACACCATTTTTGGATCACTAATCACAACATCAAACCCAATATTACATTAGTCAAACCAGCCAAATTTGCAGCCGAATTAGATGCATGGGAGAAGATCACCATTCTAAAACACAACACACATCTAATGAATTTTGATTTGCCACCACCAAATCCTCTCTGGAAGTACATTTCTCCACCACAAGATGCCACCACAGTATCCAGTCCAAAAAACGGAAACACCAACAACATGGGCCAGTTGGATTAGCTTCTGAGGATGGGAACAACCGTTTCCCGAAACATGTTAAGTGAGTAAACTTAAGTGATGTTAGTGTAACAATTCCGACTCACCTTTAAATAAATTCAATACACATCACTGTTTCTAGCTTCTTTTCATTACAATATCAACGTAAAATATAACATGTTTTCTGGGCTTTTAGGCCATGGTCGAACAATAAAATTGCTCAAGCTTGACGTTTCATCCTCAGCTGTGGAAGACATCCATAGAAGGCGACAGGAATGGATGGTGATTGCAGGTTCACGTGGCAGTGGACGGTAATTTATACTGTAGGAGTGGTGGGAGGGTTGGTAATGGACTGATGTGTTGTGATTGGCTGTACTACCCAAACAGTACTACCCTAGGATGTTCAGAGAAGCCATAGGAATATACAAACATCCCAATAATTTCAATAGAGAAGAGTAATCTATAAGATAAATCAAGCTTGGATTCTTGTCTTACAGCACCTTCACATCAGCCGACATAACATCCAGTCACAACAGAAGGGTCCATAAACAACCCTCCTACCACTCCAACAGTATAAATTACCATCGACTGCCACATGAACTTGCACCATCAGTCGTCCTTGCCAACCTTCTTAGGATGTCCCATAGCTGAGGACGAAACCTCAAGTTTTAGCAATTTTATGAATTCTTGTATTTGAAACAGATTTTTAGACACATCACGTCTATTGTTTCCTTTATGTCCTGCAAGATATATATATATTTTACTTTCTCTACTACGTATAGTAAGTAGGGGAAGTATTGTATTCCACCCAAAAATTCGATACCGAGATTTCACCAGAAATACATGTTTTGAGACCCTCTGAATCCAAAAAAAGCATTTTTGGAAACATGTCCGTGTGTGTGTCTGTCTGTCTGTCTGTGTGTCTGTGAACAGCATAACTCAGAAACGAACAGTCGGATAAACACCAAACTTGGTATTTAGGTTCAGTATCTTCCAAGGATGCGACACGAAGGTTTTCAAGAAAATCCCCCCACCCCAGAGTACCCTTTACATGGAAGATTTTTCGAAAATTTTAATTTTCTCAAAAATGGCTCTAACGATTTTGATTAAAATATCATATGTTTAAGATATTTTTATGACAAATAAAATGTATATCTTGAATTTCCTGGGAATGTCTCCAAAAGTATTCTTCATTGTGAACGACGTTTGCATAACTGGTAAACCATAAGAGATAGACAAAATTTTACTACACAAAAAATGTAGATCGCGTTAAAATACACAATTTATGTCTTACACATTATTTTTGTTGAGTGAATCATTTTCGAGATATTGCTTGTTATTCCCTTAAATTTTTCAATACTTATTTTCTCAAATGGGAATTCGTTAATTCATTTTTTTGTCTTGGATATGCAAAGAGTATTAATCTGTGGCAAAGGGAATGGTGCTGCACCTAGCAACCAGCTATTAAGAGATATGTATGTGCTTAAAGGCTACTGTATTTCCAAATTGCCCTTGTAAATATATATTCCCCTTACATCTACAAGAAAATTAGCAATAAGATAGACTCTGCAAATGTTTATCTCGATTAACATGAAGTAGATGGAGAATAAGCGTTTGTATAAATAGTTTGTACAAGAGTAGAGAAAGTCATGTGAGTGTAACACATCAGAATTTTTTATTTTTTCCCCCAAAGGATGGGCATGCACAAGTGCTGATCCAACCTACAAAGTTGCCTAGCAATTGCAGTGCAGGCAACTTGATAGTTATATGGCCTTTTGCTGCCAACCCTTGTATCAACACCACAAACGGCATTAACTCACTTATAGGTGTTCACTTTATGTACACCCGTGGAAAAAAAATGAGTCTTGTCCATGTGTTTCCAAGTGTTTTTCTGTAGCACTCTTGACAAAGCTTCTGTGATGAAGACTACAGGTTGTTTCTCACATTTAGCAAACCCATTTTTTCCCTTATGTTAATGTCTAATCAATACATAGTGCTACTTATTTATGATATGCTGGATTTCATACATGGCATTTGGTAAAGTTAATAACAGAATAGGGCTAAGAAAGAAGTATTAAAAGAGCTGTCTAGATGGAGAAGGTCAGAAGAGGAGGATCATAGGCAAACTTCCTTATTAATTAAAAGAGGCTATAAATACTTACTAGATGAAAAATATAAGGAATGGCAGCAGAGAATGAGAGAAAATATTAAGGAGGTAGTCAGAGATAAAGATAATAAATATATGTGGTCAGTTAAGAATATTTCTAGAAAGAAGCAGATAGGTAATAAGATAGCATCAAGGGAATGGAAATTCTATTATAAAAGCTTATTGGGGGAGCAAACATTCAAGGAAGTGAACCATATTTGGGAAATTTTGTGAATAGATTTGATTACTTAGACAAAGAGATTACAGTTAGAGAGGTAGAGTATGAGAAAAAAATTGAAACAGAAGAAGGCTACAGGGGTTGATGGAATTCCGGGTTAATTTTGGAAAAAAAATTGGGGAAATAGGAGGAAGTTTAAAGCTGTTGACAGAACTATGTAATGGATTTAAAGAGAATAAAGTGATACCCGAGAGTTGGAAAGCAAGCATTATTGTTTAAAATAAAGAAAGTTGAAGGTTGTTACACTACATCACTAAAATGTTCTTACTTGAACGCGTTTCAGGAGACGGTTTGCTCCCATCGTCAGCATGTCCTCAACTGATTTTGCCAGTCATTGTCTGGGAAATGTTGTGGCTAGTGCTGTTCTCTGGTGCTGGGCTGATGAACCTCCAAAGGCTGTTGGGTGGTGGCAGTTCGAAATTCATTAGGTGATTCCTGTGTTTGACGATATGTATTTTTTCCCAGATGTCCAATTCATTGCTGCTGTTGATCGGTTTTAAGAGTTTTATGTTCGGAGTGATATCATGGTTTGAAGACCAGAAATGATGTGCTACTGCTGATTTATCAGGCTGCTTTTGGTAAATGCATCTCATATGCTCTTTAAGTTTTATTTCAAGATTTTTTGTGGTTTTTCCTATGTATACCAGGTTACAGCCATTACAAACAATTTGATATATACCAGCTGATTTATTGTTGGGGATAGGATCTTTTGTTCTGTTGCATAGTAGTTTCTGTATATTGTGGTTATTCTGTGGAGACAGGTGATGTATTTCTTGAAAATCCTTTGAAATTAATGATGTGTCCAAGGGTGATAAGTGAATTTCCTAAATGCTTGTGGTTTTTGTTGTCTGAGTAAAGTAGTCGTTTGTTGAATGTATTTCTGTCTTTCAAACTTTTTTATCTTCTTATCTATTTTTTTTCTGGTATCCATTCATAATGGCTATGTTGATAATGTGTTGGTATTCTTTCTGGTATTCCTCTTTCTCCATTGGTATATGTACTAACCTGTTTGTAATACTATTTAAAATGCATGTTTGTGGCTTGTAGGATTGCAGCTATTGTTTTTAATATAATTTTCTGTGTGAGTTGGTTTTCTGTAAATGCCGAACATTAGTTTTTTGTGTGCATTATTTCTGGTGATCCTGATGTCTAGGTAAGGTAATTGGCCATTTTCTTCTTTTTTTATTGTGAATTTAATACATCTTTTTTGTAAATTCAATAATTTCAAAGCATCTTCTGAAAGCTTTTTGGAACACCACTAGCCACACACATTCCCCAGATAATGACTGCAAAATCAGTTGAGGACATGCTGACGATGGGAGCAAACCATCTCCCGAAACGCGTTCAAGTAAGAACATTTTAGTGATGTAGTGTAACAACCTTCAACTCTCTTCATTTTAAATTATGACACATCTCTGTTACTAGCTTCTAAATCTTCAAAATTAGTCAAGCATTATTGTACCATCATATAAAGGGAAAGGAGATACAAATAACCTAAGCTATACAGAGGAATTAGTTTATTATCCATATTAGGTAAAATATACTCTGGTATATTAGCTAGATTATATGAGTGGGCAGAGATGGTAGGTAAGCTATGAGAATACCAAGTAGGTTTTAGGAGAGGAAGAAGAGCAATAGATAACATAATGATAATTCAAACTATAGTGAACAAGTACCTAAGAAATAAAAGGGGTAGGGTATATATTTTTTTGCAGATTTCGAGAAGGCTTTCAACACTATAAACAGGGATGCTTTGGCATACAGATTGAGGAATAAAGGAGCAAGTGCTTCATTTATTGAGGAGATATAAAAATTGTACAAAGGAAATAAATTTTTTGTTAGATGGGAAAGAAGTAAAACTACGATTATATGCAGCAAAATTTAGGTCTGAGACAAAGTTGTAAACTCAGTCCAATATTATTTAATTTATTTATACATGATATTATAGATAGAATAATGAAAAGTAATAAGCATTGTCCAGTCATGGGAAAGAGAGAGATACCAGGACTATTATTTGCTGATGATCTCGTAGCAAGGGCAGTAACAGTGAGGGTTACAACATGCTATCAATGAAATTGTTAAATTTTGTATAGAATGGGGTTTAAAGGTGAATACAAACAAGTCAAAGATAATAGTATTTAAGAGAGGATCAAAATTAAAAAGAGATGAAAAATGATTTATAATAGGAGAGCGAATACAGGTAGTAAAAGTGTTTGATTACTTGGGAATCGGATTCTCTAGCATTGGGAAATGGGAGGAACAATTCAAATATGCACAGCTGAAAGGAAGACTAGCTATGAAAGCTGTTAAGAGTTTGCTTATACAAAACACTCACATTGTCAATAAATTGGCTGGAAAGACTTTATGAAGCTGTAGCCAAGTCAAAGATGCCATATGGAATAGAAATTTGGGGAGTGACAAAGGGATGGCTTAAGATTGATCTGGCCCATAGAATCTTTTGTAGAGAAGTTCTGGGTCTACCCAAGAGCTCACCAAGGTGCATGGCACTGCAGAGCTGGGAAAGCTAGGGAGAAAAGGTATAATAGTGGGGAGAATTTTGAAATATTGGTACAAGTATTTAGATCTAGATAACAGTAATATAATCAAAGTATGCACACAGTTCCAAAAAGATGTTTTAGGAAGAGAAAGTTGGTTTGGGGAAATAGGAAACATGTTAGAAGAATTGGAATGAAGAATATTCGGCCATTAGATAAAAACAATAACAATGGATTTTGGAAAGAAGTGAGAATAAGCGTGGAAGACATAGGGAAGCAAGAGATATGGGCTAGTTTTGAGGATAAAAGTTCATTGACTTTCTATAAATTAGTTAAGAGAAATTGGAGGAGGGAGAAGCACATAGTCGTATGCAATCAATTTGAAAGAATAGGACTTGTTTGGATGTGCACAGTAGTGGTATTTATAAAAAGGATAGGAATTAATTGCTCGGGGAGATGTGTGATGTGTGGCAAATAGATTGTGAAAAGGTTAAAAGATGGAGAGATGATATTTGGAATAAAAAATGGGATAAGTTGAGCAAAAAAATAGAAGCAATCAAAATGCTGGCAAGCCCAAAAAGCAGAAACGATTAAAATGGTGGGGACATTTTTAGGAAATGTAAGAGGTAAGTGGGCAAGGAGCTTAAAAAAGGAGCAACAGAATGGTTTCAGCCTGGAAACTAAAGAGATGGTACAGTAGCTTTATCACATACATACATACATTCTAGAGGTTAAAATATGCGAAAGCTAGTTTATAGACGCACTAGATTTTTAATAAACCTTTTTAGTTGTAAGTTTAATTTGTAACATTGCATCAAAGAAAGGTGAAAATAAATATTCATATTCATAATAGAATAGTTATAATGCTTCTTTAAGGGTTTATTCTACCTAACTGCAATATGCTGCACACAAAACCACGTCATGTGCAGAAGGAAGCGCAAATGCATCATGCCTGAACAGGTTCTTTTTCAGTGAATCATACCGTGTCTGACAATGGCAAAACATGCATACAAAGACAAGGAAGTCTCTCCTTGCACTAGTCAATGTATCAGGTTTTCCTGCTCGTGAAACTACAGCTCTGGAGTTGTAGTTTTTCAAGTTTTCAGGGTTGTTTTTTTTTATTATTTTTTTTTTTTTTATTTATGGACACTGTAACTACTATGGTACTTAACATCCCATTCTATATTGGGCATGAAAGACTGGAAATTGTGCTCACAGGCTCTTTATCAGACTTGAGGTTCTTTTACTTGCTGTAAATGTACAACAAGAGTACCACTGGCTTTACTTCCTTTCCAAAGGATGCTATGCTAAGGATTTTTACACCCCAAAAACATCCATCGCCCTCTGTTGGATTTGAACCCATGACCTTGGGAACTAGAGCCTAGTATGGTACTCCTAGACCACAGAGGACGACACTCATATTAGAAATCTCTGCAACTACAGGGCAGAGGTAGGTGAGATTATCCAGGGATGGAATTGAATGGTCCTGGTTCAGAAAGAAGACATGTATCCACTCCCAAAATGGATGCAGCTTTAATTGCAGGAGTAAAGATAAAAAATAAATATTTTATTTGTTAATGGCACTGTCAATTGCCAGGATCATATCAGTACCACCGATGTACCGTAATTTCGTCCTGCAGGAGTTCTTTCACATGCTAGTTAATCTACTGACATGGGGCTGTCGCTTTTAAGCACACTTAAAAACCATCGGTCTGGACTGGGTTTGAACCCACTACCTTGGTATCAGAAGGCCAGCACCCAGATTGACACAGTAGCAGAGAGGAAGCCTTTCCAAACTGCTTTTGAAATGAAGGCACATTCACAATTCCCTGGATCAGCTCGAACAGCTTTGCGATGTGTAAACAACACACAACTTTTTGTACAAATGGCAGCTAAAAGGCAACATCTGACACTATCACAGATTGTATCGCTTTACATTTGCAGAGGAAAATGCCAACCGTGACTGGAATAACATGATATTCTCAGACAAGGTGATATTTTCTTCAGCATGTAAAGGAAAGGTGGCCCCCATCCACAGGGGGCCTGATATGATGCAAAACACATGGCTTCACAATTTCATCATGGTCGCGTATCTGTATCTTGTTGGGCTAGATATCAAGAGATGGTCTAGGTGTGTTGTGGCAGCTTGAAGATACACTGAGCAGTGCACAGTAATACTCGATGGAATTGTTGACTTTGAACAGGATAATCAATCCTGTCCATACACGTTGAAAGGTTTCAAATTGGTTCTCAGAGAGGCAGGATATCAGAGTGATAGTTTGGCCTTCCTGTTCACTAGATTTGAACCCCATCGAAAATGTGTGGGTGAGGTGAAAAGGGAGCTGTGTTCAGATTTCCCTACCGATGTGCAAAGGACGAAAGATGGCTTCTGCGCACAAATTCAAGAAGCCTGGGAGGTTGTAGCTTCTCATTAACATTACTGCAGGAATTTAATTTCATCTATTCCCTGAAGATTGAGGATAGTTATATGTGCTGAGAGTTCATATGCCCATTTTAATTTTGTTCATTTTTTGTGTGTTTGTTTTAGAAGATAATAGTTTATTTGCATTTATTTCCTTAGTTATTAAAAACAAATGTATAGTTAAATTATGATTTTGTGTGCACGAATATGCCTAAAACTTCAAATGCTAAAGTTATATTAATGCAATATTATGTTCTACATACCCAGTCATAGAATATAACTAAAGTGATATTTGAACCAAGCAGCTTATGAGTGCAAACAGTGCCTTCTTAACCTCTCAGCCACTGTAACATTCCGTGTTCTGTTTTCAGTAGCTTATAAGCCGACCATTGCACTCGTAGGCTCACTACCATTTTAGAGTTCTTGCATTGCGTTGTGAACACAGCAGTTACAAAGGTATATGAAGCCCTTCGATTGGCAGATGGAATCTGGGGATGACTCATTTTTTGTCCATGAGTGTTCATTTAACATTACAGGATGTTAGTCTTGCATATTTGTAACACACAATGTTGCTGAGGGGCCATTCACAATGAAATGTAAGTGCAAGACTTTGCATTCATGTTATTTAATGGAAGCATTCACATAGGGTGGCATGCACCAACCTGGAGTAAGCTCTACTTTCGTAGTAAGCTACTATTCAAGTCAACACCCGGCGACTTGAATGCGAGAGTAAACTACTACCGAAGAATTTTACTCCTTTCAGATACTCCCAGATTAAATTACCGCAGAAGTAAATGTCAGAGAGCACCATCATGTATGTTACTACAGAATTAAATAGAGCACAAATATAGGTTAGAATTTACTCTTGCGACCTGGATGGAGTAACTAACCTGTCGATTGAACTAGAATACCATATCGCATTTGGAGGAAGATATTTTTGACGCGTTCATGGATTACTTAGATTACATTGATGATCTCCATGAAGAAAACATTGAATACTTAGGTTACATTGATGATCCCGACGGGAAAAAAAACGGAAATGTGATAGTGCTATGCGAGAACCATATGGTACTTACACAGAGAGAGACAGTTAAATGAACATTTCGGTGTAATGAAAGAATCTTATACACTCCTTTTGAACCTGCTTGGAGAACATTTCAACAAAATTCAGCTCTATAATCCAAATTGCAATTATTGTTATGCGTCCTATGAGTGTTTCGTACCGAAATATTTCAGAAGCTTGAGCCGGTATTACGATGAACTTAACGTAATGTGACAGTTTTACACTGTATTAAATGGAGATATTTAGAATTGACTTAAATAACTTAAATTGACCAGAATTGGCATCAAACTTTTCCTTCCCATTATGTCAAGTTTGATTTCACATGGTAATTAGAACCAATCGGTACTAGCTCGAAGTAATAAAAGAACTATGAATCAAGAGTCATTCCCATTACATTAAGTGCATGCCAATTATACCTTTAGTTTACCAGCATTTTCATGTGACGTTAAGAAAAGTTCCTCATAATCCCGTATTACAGGCGATCTTATAAATAAACGTTCACCATGCGTCTGCTGGCCGTGTATTCACTGCGTTGTTAGAGCGCTTTTGAGGTTAAGGGTAAAGTACCTACACATATAAATATTCACAAGTGTTAAGAAAATAAAAGGCAATTCTTCTTCACTTTCACATATTTCCCACACATTGTGTGTGGAATTGATTGCACGCATGTTACTACAATTTTGTAACCATCTGTGAAAATGGTGAACTTTCCCGAAATCAGAAGGGGTATTTCTTTATCACCATGCAAGTGATCTGCGATGCAAAATGAAGATTACAAACATTGTTTCCAGAATTTTAAACTGCTCTTCAGTACGTTTCCCATCACTAGAATTATTAAACTCGTCAATAACGACTTTCCAGCATTTCTCTTCCAGCATCTTTATAACACATTTTGGCTTTTTTACATTACTTGGGTCTTCATTGAAAACGTTAATAAAAGTAACCTCCCGTGAATCAGGAACCTAAGCTTATATATATATATAACCTCTATAAATCAGAAACGTAAAAAACTAATAAACCTAAAATAAAAAGTAATTAGGTATGCACGTTGCAAATGTTGGCGGTATCTCACTGGCTTTGAAGACCAACGTAATGCAGGTTATCGTGCGTTTTTTACACTTATATTGTTTAAATGGATTTTCTTTATTTCTACCAACAAACATTTATCTCTTTCGCTGACGTTTCCCCCCTTATTCATAATTGCATCAAGTAAATCACGCAAACAAAACAATACCTTCGGGAGTAATGAGCTCTTACTTCCATAGTCGTAACTAAAAGAGTAAATTGATCCCGTAGTAACCTACTTCCGTAGTGGGTACTTCTTCAGTAAACGTTACTTCCAAAGCAGTTTACTCCAACATGGTGCACGCCACCCATAGAGTCGCACTATGCAACGCAAGAGTTTGCAAACTCCAAACTTTATGCTTGTGTTGCGTGCATAGAGGAAGAATTCTGCATTTTTTTCTCTTTGCATTGTCTGCTGTTCAACAGCAGACGATCGCGATGCGAGACTTTAGCCGTCTAATGTACATGCATGCACTCTTCCATTAGGCCGTGCCACACAAATTGTTGGTCACCATCTCCATTTCTCTCATGAGGTTATGGTAGTGTTCTTACTGAATGCTCTTTCATTTAGTGGATGAACCTGGCATCTGTGCCTAGATGTATTGGCTCAGGCGCAAAGAGATAATGAATATTGCATTAATATATCTTGTGCAGCTGTATCATCACATGTATAACTTAATGCAGTTTCCAGACATTATTCTGTACATGGGAAGGAGGTATGAAATTTTAAGAAACTCACAGAATCGGGATTTTTTAATATGCAGAGTTGATTGTGTAGTATCCTGGGTTCTTAAATTATGTACGAGTTGCTGCTTTATCAAAAACATTGGGCCCTTCTTGGTGACCGCTTAGCTTTTGCAGAAATATTTGAGTTTAGACGTGCAGATCCTACAGCTGTTCTGTGCCTACGGTTACACCCTGCCATTGCTCCGTAGCTGCGGCTCTTGCGGCTTAGGGCCCATGATGTTACAATTTTGGCAGCAGAATGCGAACGACAGTAATGCTAACATGATGCAAGTGCCTGTGTTATATATTGATAGCGAAAGTGCTCACTACCCACATACGGAATAATGGCCCTGTTTCCTTAGTACTTTCAATGTTTTGAGCAAATAGTTGTGATGTCACTAATGCTATGGGTGGCTGTTGGACGTATGTATTTATAAAATATTGAGTGAACTTTCTTATTTGGTCTTGTTGGTTATATTATTCAATTTGAAACTTACGGTGCACTCAGAACATTTCTGCAGTTTAAGGATCTAGAAGCCCATATAAACTTCTTGCGTTACGCCTACCGCTGCATTGTGAATGAAGCCTGACACTCAGGTGTTGTATCTTCTAAAAGTTCTCCACTTTGTTATCCATTAAAATATCTCAAATTTTGCACTTCATTTGTGACACTTTATTCTTATTTATGCTGTGAGGAATGTTTTTTTAATTTTGTTTGCTTTAGAGCCACTGATCTCATTAAGTTTGTTTTCAATGTTCTTGATTTCTTTTATAGTTTCTGTCAACAATTGTTTTGATTTTTCCACATTAGTAATGTAGTGTGAGAGAAAACGGAAATTTGCACTAATGAATGCTAAATCAGCTTTAAGTGCAGTAGGTTCATTTGGAGTCTGAAATATACCTTGCAGTATTGCAATGTAAGATGCACCTTTTTTTGTCAAATTCATTTATTGTAGAATAAATCTGTTCAAAATTAGTTGCATAATACATAACAGTGTCTACTCAATTACCCCAATGGGTGATGATGGGATTGGGAGGAAGTGGATTATTTGGTGCCCTACTTTTAAATACTTGGTGATTTCATGTATTTTTTTTTTTTTTTTTTTTTTTTTTTTTTGCATTAGCAATCAATTTATCCACCTTAGAATAAAGCACACAAATTGTTTAAGAATCTATGCAGAGCGTGTGCCAAACATGTAATGTGGTTCATATTAGGGTAGCTCACAGAAAGTCCCTCTCCAGCTTTAATCGTATAAGGGACAGTGTCAATAAGTGCTAATAACACGTTATCATATTTCACAACCCCTGGCCAGAAAATATGCATAGCATCGTTGAAAACGTGCTGCAGTTTGTGATTCACTGCAGAAATTTCTTCACATGCTACAAAAGAAAATGTATTTGACGGTTCATCATCTTTCAGAACCCCTGTTACAACATTCACAACTTTCTTTCCACCTGTCACTTGTTTCATCAAATTATATCCATAATCTCTTCATTCTCACACAGTTTTTTAATTTTATTTAGCATTTTCTCATAGCACTTAGGCAGCTAGTACTTATGTAACATTAATTTGTCTGGAGGATCCATCCTGTCTATTTCTGAAGGAAATCCCTAAATACAGAATTAAATATTTTTGAGAGTGGAATGTCTGCAGGAGTAAATGTGTTGCACATATCTGTTTAATAGTTTGCAAATTTTGGTGGTTCTGATAATGTGGAGGAAGAAGAAGAAGCAGATTATTCACCAAGAAGTTTTTGCCTAATTGGTTGATTTTTTTAAATGCTTTACCGCGGCTATATGCTTATGTCCACTAAAGTACTGAGTTATTTGAGAGCATTGATTTGCCTTTATACTCTTTTAACATGCCTTACAGAAAAGAATCTTATTGTGTGCGGTGAATTCATCTTTTAATTCAGTTACACATTGATGTAAATGAACAGCATCACTACTCTTTACTTTTCCCATTATTTTTACCTGAACCAGGATGTAACACAACTGCTTTAATTTACTGAAAGGGATGATGAACTGGTGCAAAACACATGAACACAAATAACAAGAAGTAGACTGCAGAGCAATGTAGAGAGAGATACTTACTCCAGGGCCTGCGGGGAAATCCCTGTCACCACATGATGCAAGTATATTGCATCATTAGAACAGGCTTTACGCTGATATAACATCTGACTTGTCATAACTACACCTGAAAGTACATTTTAGGGTAATCCAAATTTGTGCAACATTATAAACAGTCAAAATATTTATTTTCAAGTGTTTTATATAATATAATATGAAACCATCCATTGCAAAACTCATGTTATCCACTTTAAAAAACAAAAAAGCGTTCGTAGCACCATCAGATTCTTTGTTTGGTCTGTAACTGTTGTATATAAGAAACTGTGATAAAACTCACTTTTTCCCACAGAAATACACTACGTGATCAAAAGTATCCGGACACCTGGCTGAAAATGACGTACAAGTTCGTGGTGCCCTCCATCGGTAATGCTGGAAGTCATGTTGGCCCACCCTTAGCCTTGATGACAGCGTTCACTCTCGCAGGCATACTTTCAATCAGGTGCTAGAAGGTTTCTTGGGGAATGGCAGCCCATTCTTCATGGAGTGCGGAACTGAGGAGAGGTATCGATGTAGGTCGGTGAGGCCTGGCATGAAGTCGGCGTTCCAAAACATTCCAAAGGTGTTCTATAGGATTCAAGTCAGGACTCTGTGCAGGCCAGTCCATTACAGGGATGTTATTGTCGTGTAACCACTTCACCACAGCCTGTGCAGTATGAACAGGTGCTCAATCGTGTTGAAAGATGCAATCGCCATCCCCGAATTGCTCTTCAACAGTGGGAAGCAAGAAGGTGCTCAAAATATCAATGTAGGTCTGCGCTGTGATCGTGCCATGCAAAACAACAAGGGGTGCAAGCCCCCTCCAGGAAAAACACGACCACACCATAACACCACCACTTCCGAATTTCACTGTTGGCACTACATATGCTGGCAGATGACATTCACCACACATTCGCCATACCCACACCCTGCCATTGGATCGCCACATTGTGTACCAGGATTCGTCACTCCACGCAACGTTTTGCCACTGTTCAATCGTGTAATGTTGATGCTCCTTACACCAAGCGAGGCATCGTTTGGCATTTTCCTGCATGATGTGTGGCTTATGAGCAGCCGGTCGACCATGGAATTCAAGGTTTCTCACCTCATGCCTAGCTATCCTGATGCAGTTTGGAATTCCTGTGTGATGGTCTGGATAGATGTCTGCCTATTACTCTTTACGATCCTCTTTAAATGTTAGCAGTCTCTGTCAGTCAACAGACGAGGTCAGCCTGTACGCTTTTGTGCTGTACATGTCCCTTCACATTTCCACTTCACTATTGCATCAGAAACAGTGGACCTAGGGATGTTTAGGAGTGTGGAAATCTCACGTACAGACTTCTGACACAAGTGACACCCATCACCTGACCACGTTCGAAGTCTGTGAGTTCCACGGAGCGTCCCATTCTGCTGTTTCACGATGTCAAATGACTACTGAGGTCGCAGATAATGAGTACCAGGCAGTAGGTGACAGCACAATGCACCTAAGATGAAAAACTTATGTTTGTGGGGCTGTCCGGATACGGATCACATAGTGTATGTCGTTAATATATCAGTGTTGTTCCAAACAACAGTTTCATGCAGATTTTTATGCATCCTATAACAAAATCCAGTAGGATGCATTTTTATTGAAATATATAACTCTAGAAAAGCTTAAAAGGGAATAAAATACAAAGCAGGGTAGTAGCAGAAAAGGTGTTTGTATTCAGTGTTACATAAAACTTGCAAATACTGAGAAAAATCAAATTCAAGTTTGTCAAAAGGCATTCTTGAATATATTGATGTAAGCAAAGTACGTATGCAACGATTTGCCAGAAATAATTTCAAAACTGGCAAAATGTTAAAAGAAAACAGAGGGGGTGTTAGGACGAAACCTGAGTACAATGTAAAGAGGGCATCCGTGTAATCCTTATTAAAAGCTTGTATTGTTGTGAAAGTCTTTAGTTAGACAATATCTTCCAGAAAATTTAAGTATTGCTAAGCTTTACAAACTTATAATGAGAAAGCTTCAGCAAAATTTAAAGTAAAACAGTGGTTCTTCCGTGAAATTTTTCACACCCGTATAACATAGGTTTTGGAATGTCTGTTACTGATGCGTGCAGTAAGTACATTGAGTTGAAGGAGAAAATAAACACTGAAACTAACTTGTCTAAGAGCTTAATACTAGAGCTAAGAGTACACAAGCCACAGGGTGTAGCTTTCTTCAGAAAACTCGAAGAAAGGCACAATATGGCAATATTTTTATATGACTGTCAAAAAAATCTAGTGCACCCAAAAGTTCCAAACTGCCTATTGTAATAGGCAATTAAACATGTACAATTTCACTATAGTAAGAGGTACTTCACTTAGTAAATTAACAAAAGAGACTGTTGTCACTTACACATAGATGGAACACAGTACAAAAATGGTTCCAACAAAATTTCTTCTGCTGTTTTTCATCAATTGTCACGAAGCGATCTAACCAGCTTCACAATTATCAGGCATTGTGCAAATGGCTATGGAGGACAATTGCAATTCAACAATGATTGCAATGTGTTCCTACTTTCTGATACATGAAGCTCTGCCAAATGTAGACTGTATTGAGTTCGTCTTTCTCATTACAGGCCACTCATTTCTGCTCTCTGACAAGGTATTTGCTCAAATTTAAAAACATAAAACAAATGCCCCATAATTTGCAATCCAGCTGAAGATGAGATTTTCAGCAAACATGCCGAAGTGTTAAAAGTTAGGTAGGGACTGTTTAGTAAATGATTCGAAAATGGCCCCTGAAAACGTGAAGATGTCTGCATCTTGGCATTTAAAATTTTCCTCTGCAAAATCATTTGTGATTAAAAGAAGATAGGTTGGGTATAGTGACAGTGAAGGGAGAGCCTCATTACAATGCAGATGTTGGTCTTGGAAAGTCTGTCATGAAAAAAGAAAGCACTTATTGGACATGAACATGCCTGATGAAGTACTACCAGGGGTAAGTTTAAATCCTGCCAAAGTAAGGGATGTAACAAATCTGCTAGGAAAGCATTTTGGGGTGGATTGGAAAAGGAACCAGTCCCTTGGATTTTACAAAAATCTCTTCCTTGGTGCAAAAATAAAAGAAAATTACAGGGAAGGAGCAGACTTATTTTGTAACACACATAATGAGGATGAGTCTGACTTGAAAGTGTAAATCATCACAAAGGTATAATAATTTATAAACTTTCAAAATATTAAGCATTTAAATGCAACATAAACAAAGAATTAAGTGGACCAGATATTCTCACTTACTATGTTTAGTTTGCTGAAATATTTCAATTTTGTAACTATAACACTGTAGTCATAATTAGACAAGGTTTTCATTTCCTTAAATAAAGCTATTTAGTGTAAAAATTCCTCATAAATGTTAATGTTGTGCAAAACTTGTCTTATACAAATTTAAATGAAAAATGATTTACCTAGAAATGTGAGTCCTAGCAAGGAAACTATTTCTGTAAATGATTATTATGATTAGCATATAGTAGATCATAATTTTATATTTATTGTTATATAAGACAGTTACTGAGTGTATGGTTTTAGAAGACATGTGAAATGAGCCAGTGACTGCAGAGAGGGCAGTGGGGATTGGGCAGTAACAGACACAACTATATACAGTAGTCTGTTTCATGACCATGCAGCTATTTAGTGTATGGTATTAGAATACATTTAAGAGAAGCCAAGGATTGGGGCTGTAACATACAACACAACTATATACAGTAGTCCTGTTTCATGACCATGCAGTTATTTAGTGTATGGTATTAGAATACATTTAAGAGAAGCCAATGACTGCCGAGAAGGGATTGGGGCTGTAACATACAACACAACTGTATACAGTAGTCCTGTCTCATGACCATACAGTTATTGAGTATGTGACATGAGGTGAGCCAGTGACGGGAATGGGGCTGTAAGACACAACTACATAAGTAGTCCTATCTTATGACCTTGCAGTTATTGAGTGTATGGTATTAGAAGACATGTGAGATTAGCCAAAGAATGCAAGAGAGGAATGGGGGTGGGCAATAACTGATACAACTATATTATACAGTAGTCCTGTCTCATGACCATACACTTTGCATGCCATTGTTCAGCGTATCATGATATGTTTGTTTCTCCACAGACTTAGCACCATCAGGTGCAGCAACAGTTGTGAAATGGATATCAAAATAGAAATCACAGAACTGGATCCCCTCTCTGACGATGAAGCCTCACAGAATGAGAGAGAAAATGTTACAATGAAAACAAACAGTGATGCTTTGCTTCTGGGCAATGCTTGTGACGTGGCAATAAAAACAGAAACTAGATCAGAGACTCCTTTTCCAGACTTTTGTTCACATTACATTAAGTCTGAACCTGATACATGCAGCAACAACTGCGAGATAGATACCAATATAGAAATTGGTTCACAGAAAGAGAGAGAATTTCTTCCAAAGGATCCTTTAATGGAGGTCAATGATCATGAAATAAATAACAAAATAGGAATTAAAGAAGAACCTTGGTGGCTGGAAGCAGAAACTTCATCTCTTTGTAATGACATTAAGGTAATTCTTGTAGAAATCTACAGCAGTTACAATTATTGTTGTCTATTATAGAATGGAATATTTATTCATCAGTAAACAATAACTTGTAAAAGACTTAGTCAAATTCAAAATTACAGATAAGTAGTTGCATGTCAAAGTTGCATATTAAATACAATTTATATACACATGGTAATAGACATTATTACCAAATTCTTCTTATTACATTTATCTTCAAATTCTATAATACTATACATAAGGTGATGAATTAACCATTTCTGAATAATAGTCAAAAAGTGTTTTCTCTAAAGTTGTGTAATCTTACTTGGCAATTTATTATATAATTTCAGACCAACATACCTATAACTATTGTATGTCCTAGATAATCTTACATATGGTGCATCAAGATTTGTCTTATATTGAGGTTGTAAATTAAGCTACATTCATTAAAAGTGTGCACATTATTTTTAATGAATAACAAAACATGATAAATATAGAGGGATGTTAGAGTAATTAAGCCATTATTTTTAAAAGCAACTCTACAAGTTTCTGGCTACTAATAGCATATATACATTTAATTGCTTTTCTTTGTAATTTAAATTCTAATTTTGTCCCAGCAGTATTACCCCAAAAAAGGATTCCATATTGTAGAACCGAGTGGGAAACAGCATAGTATACTTTCTACTAATTATGAAGTTAAGTGTTTGAAGAAGATAAAGCACTAAATAATTTCTTACAAAGTTGCTCTGTATGAACATTTCAAGTAGGTGTCTCGTCCAAATGTGTCGTCCTCCATGGTCAAGAGTACCATTTATACCAACCTCTAGTCTCCGAGGTCACGGGTTCAAATCTGGCTGAGAGCGATGGATTTCTTCGGTTGTAAAAATCCTTAGTGTAACTTCGAAGAGAAGTAAAGCTGGTGGTCCATGTCAGATTTATGACACATAAAAAGAACCCCAAGCCTGATAAAGAGGCCTCTGAGCAAACTTTATGATCTTTCACACCCAATATAGAATGGGATGCTAAGAACCGTAGTACATAAATAAAACTAATTTTATTTATTTTTTTTTTTTTTTGTCCAAATATATTCCAAATAAGTTGACATATGATTTTGAATTTATATCTGTCACTATATTATTAAGTTAATAATAATATCCTTTTATCATGGTGTAATAATGATCTATTTTGTGTGAACCATTGTGTTTCATGAAGTACCTCTTATTTTTTGGAGATTAATTTGGATAGATGAGTTTCAACTGTTAATTATATGTTGTGTGATCAGCATAAAGAACAGGTGTACATGAGTGAACTGATTATGTGATAAATCGTTTATAAATATAGGACTGTAATAAGTTTAACTCATCTTTTATAATGCCATATTGTTGTAATTTTGATAGCAATAGGTTATGTGGTACAGTGTCAAATGCTTTGCTTAGATCTAACAAGGTAGTACTTAAATAATTGTGTGGTGTAATCCATTTAAAATTTCTGAAATAATTGATTCAATATCTTTTATTGTAGAGAACCCAGACGTGTGAAGTATTAATTTATTTTTCTCAAAATATTGAAATAATTGGTCTTTCATACATTGTTCAATAATTTTAGATATTATAGGGAATGGGTGCAATGGGTCTTTAACTAGCAGGGTTATGTTTTTCACCCTTTTTATATAATGGAGATATTTTTTTAAAAAATCCAGAAGCAATCATACAAATGCCATATTTATGTGGGTTTTAGGTAACAAAATTAAATCAATAAGTTGTTCAATTAATGAATTTGAGATGCCATAATAGTGTTCACTCTGAGTTTTTCATTTTACACACTATTTTAAGTATGGTGAGAGACTACATATCTCCAGTTAAAGTAATTATTAGTATCTTCTTTCACAGCAGAATGATTTATTAAAAAGTCATTCTAAGAATTATTATAACTCAGATTGACCATATCTTGAATGCCATTTATAAAGAAATTATTTAATTAATCTGGAATAAGAGGAATATTCACTTTTTTATGTATATTACCACTTTCAATTTTAATTGTGTCCAAGCAGTTTTACATTTATTTCTAGAGTTTTGTGTGAAGAAATCATCAATTCTTGCTTTCACAATTTTTTCCCTGTATAAACTTTTTGCTTTTAAAATTTATTTTAAAAGTTTTAAATTATTTAAATGAAATAAAAATTTAAAAATGTATTTTCAAATTTTAAAATTATTCACAGTTTTCAACTCCCTCAGCCAAGTCCATTTTAGCTTTGCTATGCAATGTAATCATGATATTTGTTTTCATAAAGTGGAATGAACCAGCTGTTTTGACTTTATTTTTGTTGTTTATATATATTATTAACTGACTTTGTTTTCTTTGGACAATGAGCTAAACAAAAAAGAAATAGGAAATACTTTTGAAAATGTGATGCAAGACATGCAAGAAATTTTCTTAAGTCCAAAGGTTCTCCAATGCAGATGCGCAAGCAGACTGAAACGACCAATGACTATTAGTTTTATTGCTTCTCCAAGCAGTCAACGTATGCTTCATTTGTAACAACCATAGCCAACCTCTGAAAAAATTTCCCATACATGTGCTCTACAATCTGGAAGCAATTGGCAACTGGTCACTTTTGAAAAGTCCTGACCATGCTTTCTCTTGGGTTTTATTGCTTTACAGTCATGGTCATAGTGAAGTAGAATTTATTGTAGTGCGAGAAGCAAAGTTTGTATGTTCTTGGATATATTCTTGCAAATAAATCTTTTAGAAATGGCTCATCCAATTTATAACATGGATCTGTTGGTTTTCCTCGTTGACACAGAAATTAAATTAAATTGAATTTTATTTATGGATGCTCTTTAACTACTATGGTCCTTAGCGTACCATTCTATATTGGGCGTGAAATATCGGTAATTTTTGCTCAGAGGCCTCTTTATCAGGCTTGAGGTTCTTTTTACGTGCCGTAAATCTACGACACGGGATTGATACAGAGAACACCTAGATGCTCACATTTGTCTGTATTTGTGGTATTCTGATACCGAGAGGTGTTCAGCAGACCCTATCCAGAACTAATGGAAGACATTAGGCAGGTCTAGCCTGTGGTGGTGTGATTGGGTTTGGTTAAAGTTTACGCTAGGCGTAGTTAAATTAACAAGTTAGTGTTTAGTGCACATAGCTAGTCAGCATAATTTAGAAACAATGTATATAATTATATAATGACGAAAAGAGTATTGGCTGCATTACTCTGATGCAAGATAGAGAATTTGACTGCCCTGCATTCTTCTATATAGCTACATGCATAGTAAGTAAATAAATAATTATAAAGCTTAAATTATGTTAATAAAACATTTTACAACAAGAAATCACCAAATAATAATTCTAAATACATATTACACCAAAAAAATTGAAGCTGTACTACTTCAAAAAAATATGCCATTGGACATACAAAATATTCTCGCAAAACATTTTACAACAAGAAATCACCAAATAATAATTCTAAATACATATTACACCAAAAAAATTGAAGCTGTACTACTTCAAAAAAATATGCCATTGGACATACAAAATATTCTCGCATCACATGTTGGAAAGTTCAGCCAAAGAAATATTTCACAGACTTCAGATATATTGGCGCAATGTAATGCTATGAACTACCAGTCGACATTGCAAAGATTTTTCTTTTCCCTAGTTCTCTATAATTTATTGTAATAGATTGATTTGATTGATACTTGAAGATATGGGGAGCTCTACCCATAGAGCACAATGGTCCAAAACCATAGGATCAGTAACTTCATGAGAAATTGTTTTTATGTATGTTTTTAATTATATTATCGAGACATGCGCCAATCCTAATGGGTTTGTTCTTTAAACAATAAAAATAAAAAGACCTTGCAAGTGTTGTATAAAATATTATTTTCAATAGAAGCATTTAATATATTGATATTTGTCACATAAGTACATAATTTTATGGTATTTAATCTATTAACGAATAGATTAAGCTTTTCCCATTGATGCAGAAAAGATTGTGAATCTAATTGTGGGGTTCAATATACAGACAACAGAATAAAGGTAGGGTAAATTAGAATGTCAATGGTCTTTGTTGCAGGATTCTAGTACAAGTGGTTTACGAGAAATCGTATTTTGAAACGTTTCCACCCGACAATTGTTTGTCCCATTCAACCTGCTTAGTTGCTAGGTACGATGTTGTTATGTTTGTTTGCATTGTTTTTTCTTTTCATTGATTGCATTGCGACTTTCTTGTCAGTTTGTGACAGTTCAAGCAGTAAGTCATGAGTGGAAGATGGGGTTTACTAATGCAGAAAAGGCCGACATGCTCATGGTGTAGGAAGAATGCAGTTCGTTCCTATACGGTGTATGCGGAAACGTATCCCAATACACGTCAACCATCTCGGCAATTATTTATCAACCTCTTCAACCAATTACGTGAAAGTGGTACTGTAACACCTAGAAAACGTAACAGAAACAAACAGGTGACTGGAGAAGAGGCAGAAATGAATGTTTTGGGTGCCGTTGCAGTACTGCGCATTCTCCATCGACATAGGTTCCATCCCTATCACATCTCTCTCCATCAAGAGCTGCATGGAAACGATTTTGAGAATCGTGTAACTTTTCTACATGGGCATTAAGACATGATACTCCAGATTCATCATGTATCTTGTTTAGTATTGCGGCAGCATTTACTAATCATCACCAGGTAAACCGCAGAAATATGCACTATTCATCTGTTGACAGTCCCCGTTGGCTTCGTCAGGTGGAACATCAGCATCCATGGAGTTTAAACGTGTGGTGTGGGATATTGAACCATCAGCTCATAGGCCCTTTGTTTATAGAAGGAACAATGAACTCGCACAAGTATCGCAGCCTCCTGACAGACCATCTGCCACAGATGCTAGAAGACATTCCTTTGCAGACTAGGAGGAACCTGAGGTACCAACATGATGGCTGTCCAGCCCCTAGTGCACGAAGCACTACAGCTTGTCTTAACAGATTGTTTCCAAATTGTTGGATTGAACAAAGAGGACCTGTACCTTGGCCAGCCCATTCACCGTATCTGATCCCTTTAGACTTTTTTCTGTGGGGAAGTCTGAAAGACACTGTCTACAAGGATGTACCAACTACACCAGACGATATGAAATGACGTATTACTGTTGCCTGCTCTGAAATTTCTGCTGAAATGCTAGAACGTGTGCAGCAGACTGGAAGTGTGTATTGAAGCGTCATTTTGAACACAACCTTTGAAGGGCTATGTCCTCTTTACTTGTAAGAATCCACAGAAGTATTGTAATTCCCTTTTGTTTTTCTTTAGTTTGTGCTACCATAGGTTGTACAAGTGGCGGTGCATAAAAGTTTCAAAATAAGGTTTCTCGTAAACCACTTGCACTAGAATCTTGCAGCAAATGCCACTGACATTCTAATTTACCCTACCTTTATTCTGTTGATGTAACTAGGCATTGTTCCATTTAAAAAATTGTATATTTGCTCAAAAAATACACTTTCTCAGTATTATTAAAATCCGTTTATAGGCTAAATGTACGAGCCCCTGACTACCAATCAATGCTGTGAAAACTGCACATCAATAGCACTTTCCATTTCCGAAATATGTGCAGTGCAATTTTTAGGTGATTCACCCTGTATAGCCAAAACATGAATTTAATTCTTATACATAGAAAACCAACTATCTTTTAATTTCTTCTATGGGTAAATAAAGTAGACGTAAACAAAACCTTATGACTCTTGACTGCAGTGCGCCATCTTCATGGTTGTGTGACGCTTCCACTCTCTAAATGGTTCCTTGGAAAATACCACAACTGGGTTCAGGAAGATCACATCGTTTTTGCTAAAGCATGAAACATTGAGCACCTGCCATTGTTAAATTATAAAAACATGCAATTTATTGAATTTCTAAAAAAAAGTAGTTCATATGGCGCATGCAACTGGGTTATTAAGAGGGAATGACATGAAAACAAAGTTTCAAAGTTAATATGGCTGAACAAGTTAATGTTACAAACCATAAGCTCGCAAAACCACTACAAAATGGCAAAAAGACAATAATATGGAATGTGTTTAACAAGTTTTGTGAAAAGTATCCAGAACTTGCTATAAATGAAATGGTGAAATTAACATCTGAGTTTACTGGGTGTCAGCTACAATCATTTATAGTGTGCGTAGAGAGAAGTCCACTGGTGAGATTAGAAGTCCCTTAACTGGACCTATTTTGGAGGCTTCCAGTGGGTGGAATCCATTACCTCCGATTGTAGGATGGTGATGAGGCAGTGGAATGTGCGGGAGGACCTACAGCTTTTACCATGGACTCCCAACCACATTGGGCCTTGGGGATACCTCACATGAGCAAGTCAAGGGTGAAGGCATGAATAGGGCCGACTTAAAATTGCCACCCCAGAGCTAAGAATCAAACCCTAGACCCTCAGTACGAGAGCCAGAAACTACTCCAGCACCCATGTAGTGTTAAAATAAATGTTCTTTTGAGTTTGAAATTCAATAAAATTCTACATTTTTCAACATTTTATGCAATATGCTAAAAAGATTATTATTTTCTCCATGTATTTTATTTACACCAGTGAATTTTTATGGAAATAATGAACAGTGTGTAAATATGGTGTAAAATTTTCAAAGCTCAGTTACTTCATAAATACTTAAATTTAACATTGTAACCTTATGGCAATCTTTTGGTGACCATAACCCCCTTAGGTTTGAATGTAATGGTGATGATAGTTCTTAAAAATTATATACTTGAGGTAAAATTTGATGAAATACTACCAAAAAATGTTCTGTGATATTGTAGCATCTGACAGCTACACTTTTTCCAAGTTGGAAAAAGAAATGAAGTATATGACTCGGAATACCTGGGAAAAGAATGAACATTATCACTTTTACAGTCTGGTTATCCCAATTCTCTTTGCTACTAATGGGATAGTGTGCTCTATAATACATTCAAATATGACTGAATTGTGAACAAAACTGTTCATTGAAAACCAATTTGAGGTTTTTGTTTTTGTTGATATTATCATTATTAATAAGTTTATACAGAGAGAATATTTGTCTGTGTGCATGCTTGTATAGGGTAGGATAATCTCAAAATCCACTCTAGCAATTTTGATAATTCTTTTACTGTTAAAAGCTGTTTTACTGTTCTGACAATTGTAGGTATAAAGCACCTAATAATTTAAATGTATATATTACTAGGATTTACATTGGATTTACATAGTCTATGTACTAGAAGACGAAAACATTGGAGTTGTAAAAGAATATATTTGAAGTAACTTTGGCTTTTCATTGAGATTGCCGTGGAGTTGAAAATAGTTGTTACTCCACAGAAAATTCATGTAAAATAAGATACAGGAGGGAATGTTTCATTTCAAGCACAGTATCTATTAATTATAGAAAGTCACACAATGTGCATATATAGTTTAATGTTCAGTCAGTGCTTAGTTTAGTCAATGATATTGGTCCCTTTCTGTGGTCCATTGCATAATTCTCCACACTATGTGCATATACAGTCTTGATTTGGCTCATGAAACCTACTTATTTTGCAGCATTTAAAGTGGAAACCATGCACTGTAAATCTGGTCAGCGAATTCCGAGTTTGTGCAGTCACTGTAGATCATGCCATCCATGTGGTAAAAGTCTTCCCATGTATCATTTTTCTTTGGTCTTAGTTCGGATAGAGTCTTTCCATAGTTGTATGTATAAGGTAGTAACATCTCACATCTTGGATCTACCAGGAAGAATGGCTCCTTTGTCAGTTTGTACACTAGGCGAGGTGGTGTGAATTTCGAAACTGATATTACCCTCTAAAGGAATCTAGCTTTTACTTTTCTCTATCAGATCTTCAGCTTTTAAATGGGCCCAAATTATTTCAGGCTATAAGATACTGTAGGGGTTATCTTTAATCGTAAGAGTTCCATTGCTGTGTCCAGCGATAACTGCTGTAAATGTCTAACTTGGCTGATTGCTTCCGGCCCTGCTGTCGCTCTCTCCTTTATATGCTCTGAGAATGTGTGTGGTTTTGTATTCATTCACTACTTTAAGTTCTTTCTCCTCGTAGATGAAGTGTTCCCTGACTGCAAGTCTGCCTCACTTCTGCATATTATGGACAGTGTTTTGCTTTTGTTTATTTCAAGATTATTGCATTTGGACCATTCTGTGAGTTGATTAAAGGCTTCTTGTAATCTATCATAGTCTCACAAGGTCATTACCATATCCTCTGCATAAATTAGCATCCTATCATTTTTACCGTTGATGATCTGTCACGTCATATTTGCTATATTAAATAATAGGGGGCTAATGGGGTCTCCTTGAAGTATGCCAACTGTCTGTAGAATTAGTTCCTAAGTGAAAATAATTCTAAAAGTTAGACTTATAGTTAATAATTTTGTGTAATTCACTGACATGGTGTCTTTGAATAAGCGCATGATGTAATGATTTCCGATGACGTTCCTTAACTGGTCTAGAACTATGATCGTGTCGATAGAATCAAAGGCTTTGGAGTAATCTATGAAGATTGCACATAGGTTACCTCTTGGTGATGCGACACTATTGATATCTTCTTTTAAGCAACTGGTAGCTTGTAATGTTGACCTTCCTATCCTGAATCTAAACTGTTCAACTAGTTTTTCAAGTCTTTTCATTAGTAGCTTCACCGATGTCTTTAGAAGCTAGCATTCTGGTGCAAAATCCCTGTAGGAGTCAGGATTGTTCACATCGCCTTTGTCTTTGTATAGTACTTTCAGCTTTGCTTCTCTCCATCTATGTGGAATTTTTCCCCTCAGTAAGCATTGGTTAAACAGTTTTGCAATTGGTTGTTTCAGTGCTCACAAGCTATCTTTTATATGTTCTAATAGGATTTGGTTTGGACTGCCTGCTTTCCTCTCCTCTTCCTGTATTGCTTGTTCTATTTCAAAAGTTTTGAATGGTGCCATGTCCTATTGATATGTATTGGCTTTGCAGGCAGTGCACCTTGTTTCTTTAGATTGTAATACTTCAATAAAATGTTTTTTCCAAATCTCGATTGGGAGGTGGCAAGAAAAGTTGGTGGTTTTACTCTGAGTATCATAGAGAGTTCTTTCTCAGATTGTATTGATCTTTGGCATTTACAATCATCTCTCTGTACAACTTCTTCTGTACATACTTCTCCTGGTTTGCTTTTGTTGAAGATGTTTGTACATTGTGCAGAGCTTCCATTACTTCCTTCCCCTTTGAATAACATATGTTATTAAGCTATGGGTTTGCCTTCCTGTTAGCATGTTTACGTTGTGCCACTGCATATTGTAGAATGTCTTCTATTTCTTCTACTACTGCATTTATCTTTTCTTCAGGGAGCCACAGTATATCTGGGATCCTTCTGCTGCAGAAGAAAAGCTTTTATTGGTCTTTTTTCTGTTTATTAATTTTAGGTGTGGGCCTTCTCTTTTTCTCCACCTAAGGTCAATATTACCCCTACTGGGAGATATTTTCTTATTGTTATGTCTCTGCAAACTTTTGAACATTCCTAACATATTGCTGAAGAAAAGGTCAATGCAGCTGATTCCGTTTGGTCCTATGTACATCATCAGTGGCAGCTCATGAGTTATTAATGTGGGGTTTCACAGAAGTTTATGACTAACAAAATACAATCTATTCTTAATTTATTTAAATAAATTATGTCTTTATAAACGGCATCATATATTTTTAGACCTTCGAAATTAGCTTACTTTTTAGCAACATAAAAATACTAACATCAATATAAACTCCTTAGCATAAGTATATGAGTTGTAAGTGATTATACCCAATTGTACAAACAAAAATACTCAGATCATTGAAATCATAATTACAAATCATGCATTGATAGAAATTCTGACACAGGAAAATATAATCTTATGTACAATTTCTATAAACAAAGTTAATTTCTCTTTCCTGTTTTTGAAGCAAACAAATCAAACACAAGTTCGTTAAAATTGGGATGTAGCAATCATCTTTGTCAACAGAAAGCATTGCTAATGCACTTGGCTTTCCCTCGACCATGGTACACCTTAAGTTTTTCATATTCCTGAAATTTTTTGGTGTTCAAGAGTGAGACAGCATTTACCAGTGTGGTAAACGTAAATCTAAATTTTGCTTGATTTGCAACTATTGCTATAACTATCTTATATTGCAGATTCCTTGTCTGCTGTGGTTCTACTAATGTATTTCTTTCCCCCCTTTCCTTGATGGTGCCTCAGGGTTTTCAACATATTTGTTCACTTCTTCATTCTTTCTCTTTCCTGCTAAGTTGATATCTGGAAACTTTATATATTCTTTCAAATATGGACAGCATTAGTATTTCTTTTTGGAGTTGGTTAAATAACATTTCCACATGTGACATAATATTCTGGAAAACTGTGAGCCAGAACGCATGTGTGATCCTCCAACATCTGGCGAATTACTGCTGTCTGATTTATCTTAGTAGACTGTTATATAGTAGCTTGTATTCTCTCCATGCATGGGATTAATTCTTCTCTGTTCTCCCTTTCATGACATTAGTGCCATCGCAACCCCGAGAAATTACTTTATCAAGATTATCAACAACTTTTTCCAATGCTACTTGAAGGCACTGAGCAACAGACTGATGCAGAATCATGTCCAGCAGGTTTAAAAAAAATTCCCAGAAGTGTTCTACTGGTTGTTCATTGTTTAGGATGTATCGAAACACAGTAACTAAATAGAAAGAGACGGAACTTCAGTCTTTAGTCTGCTATCACTACAACAAAGTCTGCATTTGAAATTTCTTTTTTAATGAGGTCCTGACATACCGTAAGCATGCAGTCCAATAAATCGTTCTGCATTTCCTTAGAGGTCCCTTTAAATGCAGTGGCACTGGTAAGATGATCCTCGAAAGAAGCATGCAGCTCTGCTGAAAAGTCAATACAGCCTTTAAAGACACCAGGGTTACTCGACTCAGTACTTTCATTGTGGCCCCGAAGTGCTTGGTCAAAAGCACCACAGAAATTAATGCAACTGTTCGTCTCTCTTAATGTTCAGACAATAAGCACTGTCGAGTTTTTGGCGAATATCCACTTTATATAAAATATTTAACTCTAGGATAGAATTCAGGTGTGACTGTGCACATTCATGCTTCTTAATCCTTTGAGTTAAATGTACCAAATCACGGATACCATAATTTATCCAGCTAGATTCACTGCCTTGTTTTGCAAAAATAACAAGCAAGGAAAACAATACAGTAGAGCCTCGCAAATTCGAGGTTCCATTAAATCTGAGCTACTTGAAGACCCCCCTTTTTTATCTTTTTTTTGGGAGGAGGGCCAGAGGTTAGTCATCAGTTTACATGGTCCTGATACGTATCTACATACTTTTGCACCTCCCTACCTCTCGTCTATAGTGTGTGTGTTACCTGGCAAGGATTAACTTCCTTTCAATTAGGGACCAGCCAAAAACTGAGAAAATCCTTCCATAATATGTATGCACATACATTGTAGCAAATATTCCCACCAGAAATACTTTTTAGCTGCAATAATAGCACACGATTACATGTATTGTAGCAAACATCCTCCACTGGAAATACCTTCCAGCTGCAATAATAACACACTAGTTTGTGACGTAAACTGTTTGGCAGTTATTATAAGAAAGCAGCGAGTCTTAATAGTTAAATATGTATTGTTGAGAGGAAAAGTATCCCTTGCAACCCAAACAGCAAGCCAGGGTTGTGTCAAGTTAAAGGAGTGTTTTATTTTAATATGTTTGTAGTCTTCTTTGTGGATAGAGTATGCTAGAAGTGGTTGCACATCTTATTCCTAATTTGTTTCAACATTGAGTGCTAAATGTAAGAGGAAATTGTATCATTAAAGGTGAAATTACAAGCTTTAAAAAGACTGAATAAAGGGGAGACAGTTAAAAAGCTTGCAGCAGAATATGGTTTTGTGGAAGTAACAGTTGGTGAGTGGCGACAAAACAGGATAAACTGGAGAAGTATTCTTCAACAAAGTGTTCAGATAAGTCTTTTAAAAGAAAGCATATGAGGTCAGAATTAGGGTTGCCAGATTGAGCTCGAGGCAGGCCCGGAGACCAACCAATGGGCAATGGACATTTGAGTAAATGGGGACAGAAGTTGTTAAACAAATTTTTTTTGTATTATTACGGTCACAATTTTTACTAACCTAATAAAATTAACTTACTACTACTAATCGCCTACTTATGCTACCATTACCACTAATCAAACCTATACAAACTAAATAAAAATAGTAGTAAAAAATTACTGTTATAAAAGCGTACCTTATTATTCATATTTTTTGAGGATCTCGCTGCATTCAGAAGTCTCTTGTTTTTAAGAACCGTGCTGTAAAAATCTTCACATGTTATTTTCAAATTCGTCTGAACACAAATCTCAGCTTTCACAAGTTCTGTTGACATTCTGTTTCTAGCATCCGACCATAATGCATTCATTGCACTAAACACTCGTTCAACGTGCGCGTTACTGATAGGAATTGCGAGGACATGCTGCATTATTTTAAACAGATTTGGTGCATCTGCTTCTTTGAAAAACTCACTCCACATTGTACAACAATTATTATCCTTCCTATCAAGATTTGATACTACCGATTTCAAAACAGTAAGCCCATGATACAATTTGTTTCCATCGAAACTAATTTTCAACTTCTTTCCCACTTCGGCCAAGTCATTAAATGAAAATAGTTTTGGTTGACATAAATCTAGCACGGACACAATTTTATACACATTGTCATTCCCAGTAAAGTTGTACCATTTATTAAGATAGTTTAATAATATGTCGTAAACAAGTGTGCACTCTTTTACTAGAATATTCTTTTCTTCTTCTGTAAGATGTTCTAAAGACATGTTGAGTTCAAACTCATAAAACTTATCCTCCTTACGACCCTCTATTTGTTTCTTCACTTCCAACATAATCTCGTGAACATCTGTGGAAAGTGTGTCCTCTTTTTCCAAAAGTCTAATTGCTTTAGAAAATACGGGTAGAGTTGTATTTAAAAAATACAGAAAACACTCTGGTAGTGTTAGTGAATACTCGTTTATTTCATCTTGTTGTGAACTAATAAATTTCCAAATTAGGGGGTGCATTTTCTCTTTGCCCCGTGCTACATAATACATCTTTAAAACTTGCCACATCTTAACAAGACGCTCCACAGCTGACTGCAAAGACAACCACCGCACAATAATGTGTCGCAATATTTCACTATAGTCATGCTGAGCAAACTCGCAAAATGTAAGTTTCTCAGAATTTTTTGATGATGAAGAAGAAAAGTCTGAATAAATTTTAAGAACTAGACTATCATATTTTAGAAGTTTGTAACCAAGTTTAGCACAATTATGTAATATATGGCAACAACAATTGGCTTTGATTAAGTTTGCATTTTCTTCTTTTAATCTAATAAAGACAGAATTATGTTTACCGAAATTAACTGAAGCATTGTCTGCTGAATAAGAAACTACATTGTTTAGTGTTAAACCATTTTCCAATAAAATAGATTTTAGTTCATTTGAAATGGCTTCTACAGATTCGTTTACATCTTCATAGAAATCAAGAATTTCGTTACATTTTCCTTTATCTTTAGAAAAGTTTTATTGCCCTTATTTGAAGCATCTGAACCTAATGAAAACGGAACACTTTGCTTTAATTCGTCTAGTAGCTTCTCTTTAGTATAAGGCAGAAGCACATTTTTTACTAAGGCTCGCTTTTAGTTCAGCCACATCTTACTTTTGTTGCTACAGAAGAGTCTCTGAAAACATGTGGATATAATTTATTGCCACAATCTTGAGAATTGTAAGAATGGTGGTGTTTCACACCATGATAAGTCAAAGTTAATTCCGTTGCAGCGATTTTGTCATCTTCTGCAGAAAATTGTTGTGGTAAGTATTTAAGAACAGATTGATTTTGCTTTTGTGTGATAATATTCGCTTTGTGTCTTTTTGATTGTAAATGTTTATTCACAGTCTTCACTCTGTCATATCTAACAGTAAATGAGATACTGCTTATTCTGCACTTACACATGCACTCGTCACTATCAACTTTTTGTAACCACTCTTTATACTTTTCATCCTGCAACCATTCTTCACGGAACGAACTTACATATCGCCTCTTCATTTCACTGTTATTACTCACTATCACAGAACAACTATTCCGAATTATGAAAGGTAGTGGTAGTCTATCCACTCACAATCTGGCCGTTCCAATAATTGCCAGTAAACTGCCAACTGACTAATGACAATGAACGAGCGAACACAAAAAATTGACGTTGCCGCGACTTGCCAGTGTTTCTTTAATAATGTGAGCCGAATACTACAGATGCAACAATGAAAAGTTGCCAGAATAAGAATAGAGACATAGCGTTTTGTTACAATTAGAAATTAGCATTCGAACCAAATTATTCAAAATGATTAACGAGTAAGGTGACATTCAAGCCCATAGATTAAAGTCATTGGCCTGTATACCTGAAGAATTCATTCCAAACCCAGGCACTCCAGGCGGCGCCCGGAGATCTGCCAACCCTGGTCAGAGTATGAAAAAACTAGTGAAGCATTGTTTGTCTGGTTCAGTCAACAAAGGCAGAAGGGAAGTCCGATTTCCAGCCCAATGTTGCAAGAAAAAGCATTGTTTTTTTATAAAATGAGTTTAAGAAGGTGAAGACAATATCAGCGCGAGTGTAGGTTGGTTACAGAGATTGAAGAATAGGACGACAGCTTGAGATTTGTGGAGAAAAGCTTTCTGGTGATTCTGAAGCTGCAGTGAACTTCTGCAAAACAATTTGAACTCATAAAAAGTGAAAACCTCACAATGATCAGTAATCAATTGTGACGAAACAGGCCTCAACTTTAAAATGTTACCTTCTAAAACACTTGTTTCACATGAAGAACATTAAGCATAAAGAGTAACAGTAATCGCTACATCAAATGCATCAGGTACACACAAATTAAAGCTTGTCGTCATAGGCAAGTCCATAAAGCCATCAGCTCTTAAAGACACTTCCTTGTCTGCACCGCCTATCTCTCACAAGAACCAAAAGAATGCCTGGATGGACAGAGGAATATTTAAGAAGTGGGTTTTATAAAGAAAATGTGCCAGAAACTAAAAACTTTTTGAAGAAAAATGGTTTGCCTAGTAAAGCAATCTTATTTATGGGCAGTGCTGGACCACATCCAGACAAAGAGGAACTGCAGTGTGATGGAATTCAGGCTTTGTTTTTGCCGCTAATGTCACAAGTTTGATACAACCGGTGGATCAGGGGGCTTTGGATGCTTAAAAAAAGTATCAATGCCGTCTGTTGCAGTCACTTCTACAAGCAATGGAAGAGGTTGGAAACATCACTTAAAACGAGCAACCATGAGGGATGCAGTGTATTGGTTAACAGAGTGATAGGATGAAATAAAGCCTGAGACACTTGTGAATTTGTGGAAGAAACTTTTACAGAGCAAATCAACTGATGAGAGTGAATTCGATGATGCTGATGAAGACGATGTACCCCTCTCACACCTAATTGCACAGCTTCCAGGTGGTAGTGAAAGTGAAGTTACAGAATGAATGAAGAGTGATGCACAGTTTGAACTTGCAGAAACATCAATTGTTGAGATGTTGAATGAGTGGACAGAAGAAAGCGAGAAGGAAGACATAGAAGAGAGAACACCAAATATGGTCATAATGAGGGTTTTGTTGTTTTGGAGGCAGCGTTGTGCTACATAGAACAACAACCAGAGGCAACACCATGTTACTCAAACAATGGCGTGACATTGCTGCACCAAAGCAATTCGGTATCCTGAAACAGAAGATCCTTAGACTTTTTAAAAAAATAACCCCATGTATGTATGTACATATTGTGTTTATGTCTATACAAAAACTTTCAGTAAATAACTTCACCTTGATTTGTTACTGGTTTCATTTTGTCTTTAATAAGTTTTCCTATGGTGCTCCCTATAGTCATAGTTATCCCAAGTCCAAGGTGCCTTCACCCCCCATTACCTCTAGCGAGACTCTTACCGTATAGTTGTCCTCCATGGTGTAGTGCTTACCATGCTAGCCTCTAGTTTCCGAGGTCGCGGGTTCAAACCTGGCGGAGGGCGATGGATTATTTTGGGCATAAAAATCCTTAGCATGGCTTCCGTTGGAAGGAAAGTAAAGTTGGTGGTCTCGTGTTGTCATAGATTTACGGCATATAAAAGAACCTCAAGCCTGATAAAGAGCAAAATTACCGGTCTTTCACACCCAATATACAGTGATAGAATGGGACGCTAAGGACCACAGCAGTTAAAGAGCATCCATTAATAAAACTCAATTTAATTTCTACTGTATAGGCAATTAGTCCACAAATTCATGCATGTTTGTCATGTATATCACGCTTGAATTCTCTTTTAAAATCTGTGTTCTTTGATTTTTTTACCTGTACAATTCTAAGCTGAGGTGTGGTTCTACCATCATGTTTATTTCTGTCTTCTCTCACGACAAATTTGAAAAGTGTAATTCTTTTAACTCACTAACTTTCATTTCAACTTCGCAATATTCACTGCACTTGTTACTTAACAATGCTTTGCCAAAACATGTGCTCCACAGGCAGCTTCCCTCTTCACCAGTACCTACATTGCAGAGTAAAGACTGTCTTATAACACATTCATAGCACTGCTCCGCCTCTAAGCAGGAGTTATAAACGTGGTATTCACAGGGGTTCGATCATTGTATTTTCTTCATTTTATACAGTTTGTACCATTGTTTTTCAGTGGTAATGTCATATTTAAATTGATTATTATTGTTATTATTATTATCATCATCATAAATCATAATTACTATTCGCTGGGGTTTCACTTGCTCGTGTGCTTTAATGGAGTAACCGCCAGTATACGTCATTTTGTTTGTTTCACTCACAAGTGATAGCCCTCCTGATTCTAGGTATTTTAGTACTGCGTATATCTTGTCATTTGCTATATCTACCCTACAGTTCAGATCACCTGCCAGAATTAGCTATTTATCGTCTACCAGTGTTATGGCCTTGCTGATCTCCTGTACAACATTATATGCTTTCCATTCTAGCTGGAAATATACACAAAGTATCCAACATAAGGTTGTCTGAATCATTAAAGCATTATCTGTGACGAGTTTTTTCTGAAAAGGTACTTATTGACCTCATTTGACACAATATTCCTCCTTTTGGTCATCCCCTGTCTCCTTGAAAAGCATAACTGTATTGCCTACAGGCCTAGATCCTCTATCCAAGCACTATATATAGGGTCATGATATAAAGCTAAGACACAAGAAAACAAAACAGAATAGAATCTGCTTATAACAGTACGATACCAATGTCAAAATATTGAAATAACCTTCTTGTAGTAGCTTTATTTAGTTTGTATGTTGTAATCAAGTTTGTTAGCAGGGTATGTTAAATAATTATATAAAGAGAGAAAATTGTGTCCAGCTAACATTGGGAATCGGTGAACCAGTATTTTATTGTTAACAAATGAGAAGATTATTTTTCCCGTTGGTTGCAGACTATGTATCTTTTCCAAATGGTTTACTTGGTGGCTTAGGAATGCAGAATCTTCATGTTTTGTTGTATATGTTAAGGGTTTCTGTATTATGAAAGCTATGTACCTTTTATGTTAAGTAATTATGGTACCAAAGAAAAGGTACAATATTTTAAAATATCACCTGCTATGATTATCTAAAAGCTTACTCAGCCATTCTGACTAATGATTGTTCCTCCGTCAAACGGTTCTTTTGGGCTATGCAGCATTTCCAGAACTTGGAAGACTGTCAGTGGAAGGTTAAGGAAGTCAGACATTCCCCCAATGCTTCACATCTTATTGCTTGAGTAATAGGATTTTTCATCCCTTATTAGGAATAGCCAGGGCTGTAAATTACAATTATAAAGGGTAAGGGGAGGAGGAGGATTCACCATAAAAGTCTTCTAGATCATTGTACAATAATGTCATAAAGAATGGGGGAAGTAAATGAAATTAATAAATTCACCAAAACTACCTGTGAAAAGTTGGGTAAGCCAACTAGTTAGTAATCTGCTTACAATTTGTCGGATACAACCTATCAATTCTAAGATACTTGCTTACAAGCCATGTCAACAACCAGATTATTGGTGTAGAAGAAACCAGTTTATTCCCTGCAGCTGTCTTTCTACACATTTCAGGCGTTTTTACTTCTCTACAACACACATATGGTTAGTAGAGAAAGTAATGTATTCCATCCAAAAATTCAATTTTGAGATTTCAAGAGAAGTATATGTTTTGAGTTCCATTGAACCCCAAAAAAAGTTATTTTAGAAAGAAAAAATAGAATGAAAGTATGTGCACATGCATGTCTCTTAGACAGCAAAATAACTCGAGAACAAAAAGTCAGATAAATACCAAACTCTTTAAGTTCAGCAGCTTCCAAAGAAACGAAGAGTTTTGAGACATTCCTCCCAACCAGGCTACCCTTTACATGAAAAAGTTCATTATCTTTTATTTTCTCTAAAATTGCTGTAATATTTACAACTGTTTTAATGCTATGGCATTAAAGTTTTCAATGTGATTCTACCTTTCCAATATGTTTAACACACGTACATGACAGATGCTATGTATATGTTGGATTTTCTTGAATAAAGGCCCTTTATTTTAAAATCAAACAAAAAATAATTACAGGAAAAATGCAGAGGTCATCAAATATACAATTTGTCAAATTTAGTTCATAGTAATAGCTGTTTCCAAAATGTCCATGTGTAAGATTAACATTTCCCAAATGTCATTAATGAGCATACTTGAGAGTTTGCAATTCTTGTTTTTTCTCTTGCTTTTGTTTCCTTTACAAGAGTTTTCTACTGTGAATAAATATTGAAAGCTGTTTCCACATGTAATTAAAGCACTTTTTGCGTAATTTGAAATCAGTCTTGGGAAAAAACATACTGTAATGTAACTCGGATGGATGAATAAGCCCCATTCACAATACAGCCTTAGGCACAACGCAAAGTTGGTAAAGTTTTCTAGTTCTGTAAATTGCATGTGAAAATCTTGTGAGCGTACCTTAAGTTTCAAATTTAATAATGTAAGCAATAACATCCAGAATGGAAATTCATCCATTCTTTATAAATAAAGAGGACATAAAAACTGTTGCACCAAACAAACAACAGATCAGCATCTGGTGTGACAGAGTCAAGTGGAAGAGCACCTTGATTGCAGATGGCATAAAATACCCCATTGGGAGATGCTTGGAGAGAAAAATGCAGAATTCTTCCTCTATGCAAGCAAAAAGTTTGCAATCCCTTTGCGTTACATAGCACCTTGCATGTCTCTGAATGTTTCCATTAAATAACTTTCATCCAATGTGTTCCTTTATGCTGCATATGCACCTACTTTTCATTTTGAATGAGGCTTAACTCTTTGTATGAATACTAAGTACATATATGTGAATTTGTCGTAGAGAAATTCATGGAATGTATATCAGATTTTCTTTAATACTGGGCTAGCTCAATCATAGATTCTAATTTACCTTTCCTATATATTCCTTTTGCCAGTTCTCAGTTCTTTAAACCAAACTATTTATTCACATCTGAATACTTTCTCCATTTCTCTGTTTTCTTCCCCCATTACATAATGTAATGTCAAATCCTTGTTTCTGCATAACTCCTAATACCATGTACTGATTTAAAAATAAATCAAACCTGGTATTTTAAAGACAACTTATGTGGTGAAGGACATTTAACTAATGATGTATAGATGATTGTGTGAAACTGTACGTTTGTATTATTCTGTTACAGGATGAGAACTTCACTCCAGTAAAATCACCAAGGTAAGAGTTGACTCTTGGCTAATGTTTGAAAAAGATGCCTTCTGATTCTTGTGTTACATTTTCCTTTAGTGATGCTTCTTTATCTATACTAAAATAGGCAAGAGAAAACTTGTGTTTATGTAGGGTAGGTAATCTCAAAAACCACTCAACCAGTTTTGATAGTATTTTCACTGTTGAAAAGCTATATTCTTTCTGATCGACTGGGGCTATAGAACACCTAATTTAAATTCATAAATTACTAAAAGACTAAAGTGAAGTTACAAAGTTTTTGTTGAAGATGCCATGGTGTATAAAATTTTGTGTGTGTGTGTATGAGTGTGTGTGTGTGTGTGTGTGTGCGCGCGCGTGTGTGTGTGCGTGCGTGCAATGCCTTTGATTAATAATAATAGTAATAATAATAATAATAATAATAATAATGTAACAAACCATTTAGATCAATTTGTAGGACAAACACTTCACTAGAGAGTTCATAGTTTTTATTCTGTCCAGATGCACCTAAAACAATAATACATTTTTTTACAAAAATGGAATAAATTTCAGTTAATTGTGGACTTAAGTTATTTTAAACCTTCTGCATTTATAAATTACATCTAATTTAGTGTGCATGAGAGATTGTATGGCTATTCAGTGCAGAAACTGATTAATAAAAATACAAGAATATGTCAAAGATGAAGGTTTCGGTGCTAATGCATATTATATCCTACCCAAAATAAATTTCAGAAAATAATATAAAAATGGATTTCTTTTATCAACTTACATGTAAGCAACATAACCGTATCGCTATCCAAGGCATCCCCAAGCTCTACATTTGTTGCATTTAGGATGATAGCATCTGCTTGATTGTCATCATCCTCTGATATTTGTATCGGACCACCTCCTGTTGCCAATCTGGCCCATTTGGCAGTGGCCAACTGTCGCTTTCTTTTGGTTTTAATGCTGTCCCAACATTTTTTAATTTGGGTAATGGTTCTCTGCAACAGAAGGTAATAACTGACTCGTCACATTAACGAAAAACCAAACAAAAGAAACCAAGAACTGTTTAATGTGGTATTAAAAAGCAGGAATGGGTAACTAACCTCCAAATGGTCCGATTCGCAATTGAACCGTTCTTGTATCTCGGACCAAGCTTTGCATTTTTCTTGAAGTGTTGCACCATCTGTTTCATTGTTCTCCACTACACTCTTGTATTTGTTTATAAGATGCAATAGAAAGTTCTTTTCTTGTTCTGAAAGTCGCTTCTTTTCCATTTCAAACACAATTACAAGAACACGCTGATTATAGATACACGAGAAGCGCAGGACCTTGCTAGCACGTTGCTTTTGTTGCCAACATAAACTAATTTTCCTTTAAACTTCCATTCCTATTCTACCCAAATGCAGTGTGCTATTAGAAACAAATTTTAATTAGAATGCATAATGGCATCAAACTATGAATGTATTTATTATACCAAAGTAATTATTTATGCATTGTATTAATTTTATGATTAACACGGAATATTTATCTTTATTTGGATGCTGACTATTTCCTGCAGTAGAAGGAGACCTTTGGTTCTTTCCTTCGTTAAGGTAACTAAGGAAACTTCAAGAATACGATTTCACACATTTAAGGAAGGTACATTCCTTATTACGTCCTTAACGAAGGAAGCCTTAAGAGCGTATTTTAGGAACGTTTAAGAATTCCACCCCTAATTTCAATTTATAAATTACTAAAGGACTAAAAAGGATTTATTTACAACGCTTATGTGCTACAATATGAACACACTGGAATTAAAAAGAACATAATTGAGGCAGGCCTCAACTGTTCATTGAGAATGCCATGGTGTAGGTGTTACTTGATGAGAGAAGCATGTAAAATAACACAATGCCACAAATATTTCATTCCAAGTAATGTACAGTAGACTCTCATTTAACCAAATTTCAAGGGACTGAAAAAATACCCAGTTCGGTTTAATGAAGTTTGAGTAACAAAGTTATGTAAAAATAGCCCCATATTATCAGAAATGGCAAAATACAACTGCTGAGTTCACTTATTCTCCTGTTATGCATACCAACAAATGAGGCTGCTCTACTTTCATGACCTCTCAGAAAAAGTAAAAATAACTACTGTATACAGTATATCTGGCGTTTGTTTAATTGAGAAAGTATACTGTCAAATGCTTGTTATACTTTTTTTAAACAGTACAATTATGGATCAATATTGTACACATTGAATTAGTGTGTTGTGTAATACAACAAACAATAATCTTAAGAAACACTTTAATGAACTGCTCTTTTAACACTAAGTTTTAATTGGAACACATGTTTTAGTTTGCAACAATTCTTATCCAATACACTAGTTCTATAATTTGAAAAAAATCATTCATTGTTGTTTGACGGACATGGTCGTAACATTATGGCACTCTCTGAAGATACCACATCCAGGGCAGCCTGAAATGCCATGGAGACATCAGAAGTGGCAGCAAATCTCTTGAGAACAGCAATTGCAGTTGGAACTTCAGCGCATGGTGGCAGTGTCGTATCCTCACGTTCCTCCTCAGAAGATGAAGCAGACTGATGACTGGTTTTTCAGCAGCAGAGATGTTGTCTACCTGTGTCCATTCCTCCATATTGACAGTACAAGAGGGCACCAACCAAGTGTAAGCGTGTGGAAGAGCAGTATCAGAATCCACAGTTGTATCCACATTATGAGTAAGTTCAGATGTTGGATCATCGGTTTCCTGCTCGGTTTCAGCAGCATTATCAGTTACTATCCAGGCCTTCTTAAAACATTTAGTTATTGTGTCTGTTATAACTTCATTCCAAGCAGCAGATATGTTGCAGATAGCTTGCAGTGCATTCCAATGTGGAACTGTTTCTTGTACTTCTATTGCACTGATGGCAGCCTTAACCAGTCCAGATCTGTAATTACGCTTCATTGAGATGATTATTCCTTGATCCAGTGGCTGCAGGTGGCTCGAGGTGTTAGCTGGTAAGAAGACAGCTTCTATGTTCGGAAGTTCCAGGTCATTGAACTGATGTGCCGAGCAGTGGTTAGCAAAATATTTCTTCTCCCAGCCATTTGTTGTTGAACTTTCAAGAGCCAGCTATGGAAGAGAGATTTGGTCATCCAAGTTTTATTGTTATTCTCATAGTGAAATGGCAGATTGAATAGGTTAACATTTTTAAAACAACATGGATTTTTGTATTTTCCAATCCCTAATGGTTTGAGCTTCTCAGAACCATCTGAATTAAAATACAAGACCATCGTCAGTCTCTCCCTCCTTACTGCGTTTTCCTACATGACATTTTTTCGCCCTTGACATGTAGGCATCAAGTTATAGAAAACGCCTGCTTCATCCATATTAAACACGTTTCTTGGGTGATGATGAGAGAGCTTGCATTGAAACCCCTGCGCCCACTCATTGGCATCTTCCTCATTTACTCTTTATGACTCTTCACAGACCGTGACAGTACTGATTTTATGCCTCTTCTGTAAACGCCATAACCATCCCTCAGAACACACAAACCCAGAAATTCCTTCTTTCTGGGAAATTTCTCCAGCCTTTTCTTGAAGCATGATCCCGGACAATGGAATTTGCTGCAGACAATGGAATTTGCTGTGAACACATGTGTTGGAACCATTCAAACAACGAATCTTCCCTTCTTCATGTGTCGCTTGCTATTGCCACTAAATGAACAGCTTGCCAGACTTGCCTGTGTTTTCTGTTTTGAACTTATAATCGATGAGAGAGTAGTCTTCGGAATCTGAAAGCTTTCTGCAACCTGTGTTTTGGTCATATCTCCACTGTCGACCATATGTAAATTTGCTGTTTTTGTTTCAGCATGAGAGCATTATCACCACATTTCTGTTTCGGCGGCATAGCAAGTAATGGAGCAAAATTAAAAAAACAAACATTCACTGTTCACAAGCAGAGACAGAGAGTTCTCTGGATTGTTACAAGTCGCATGCCATGTGTGGTCTGCTTGCGAACACCCTCTTTCCCTGCCCTTGCATCATATGCCATAGAAGTGAGCAGCAAGTAAGCAGTCGAGCCATTGTTGAGAAATTACAGTACAGAATTGAGAAAAATTATGTGAAATGCGCAGTGCACGGCACAACATACTATGGGTTTAAACGAAGAATAATATATGCAATATGTAATGAAGGGACCAAATTTTAGTTCAGAATGCAAATTATCTGAAATTTTGTTTAAGTGGTAAATTTTTCCATGTAATGCGGCAGGGACTGAGCAGTTAACCGAGTTTTCAGTTTATCCAATTTCGAATTAGTGAGGGTCTACTGTATATGTATATATGGCCACGACTTAGCAACTAAGACACAACAAAGCAAAAGAGAAGCTAATATGCTTATAAAGCTACAATACACATGGAATACCAATACCAAAATATTTTAATAACCTTATGTAAGAAAATTTTGTTTTATTTCCTTTGTATATTACCAAGTTTGTAGCAGGGTATGCTAAATAATTGCATAAAGATAGAAAATTGTGCCCAGCTAACATATACCAGTCAACAAATATTTTATAATTAACAAATGACAAGATTCATTTTCTCACTGATCGTGGACTGTGTGCTTTTTCCGAAGTAGTTGTTTAACTTGTTGGCAATTGTGGGAACCAAACAGAATGTACTAAGGTTTAGGATTTTATCCAATGTGATTATCTAAAAATTACTCGACCATTCCAACAAATGATTGTTCCTCTCTCAAAGGGTATTTATAGGCTATGAAGCATTTCCACAACTTATGAATTGTGTATTGGAGGTTAAGGAACTCAGACGTTTTACCAATGTTTCACACCCTTTTGTGCGAATATCAGGATTTTTCATCTATTATTAGAAATAGCCATGATTGTACGAAGGAGGCTGTGGAAAATAATAAATTGAGTTTTATTTATGGATGGTTCTACTATGGTTCTTAGCATCCCATTCTGTATTTGGCATGAAAGACCAGAAAACTTGCTCAGGGCTCGAGGTTCTTTTATATGCTGTAAATCAGGACCATCAGCTTTACTTCCCTTCTGAAGGAAGCCATGCTAAGGATTTTAATGCCTGAAAAAATCTATCACCTTCCGCTGGGTTTGAACCCGCAACCTCAAAGTCTTCTAGATTATTGTACAGTGATTTCATAAGGAACAGGAGAAAGGTAAATGTAATTGATTAAATTACTATTTGAGTTTCAAGAACTTCAGTGTAGCTGCATGCTGTCTCACATAGGAGAAAAATTATGTTTCAGATTGGTTGCTGAAGTGTTTGTTACGATATGCTGGATTCACCTCAACTATAAGCCTGCAGTACCAGGCAGCATTTATTATTCTTCTTTCATGAAGAATCCACAATCAAAATTCCTTTGGATTCCCAAAAAGCGCTTGTGACCTCATGAGCATCATTTGGTCTGGTTGGTGCAGCTTCACCTTTCTTCCGCTATGGTTGCTTACTTGTTCAGACTCCAGTGTGTGATGGTGGACCCAGTTTCCTCTCCTTACTCCTGATAGCTGTTGACATACTTCCAGGTCCTAACTAAGAAGACAAGGAACCCTCCAGCAGAGTCAAGTTAATTATCAATAACTGCTGTAACAGAGGCAACTTTGGAGACTGTCACGTACTCACCTGCAGAGCACAGTGAACATTTTTTGTGCCACTTATACACTTGGTATTTAAACAAGTTTCTTTCTCAAACTTTGCCTTGAATTTTTTCAAAATGTTGATGGCTTTACAACTTCCTTGGTAGTAAACTTTATGATAATGCATTACTCAACAGATGTGTTACCTTCTGCTCACTCATTGTTTTAATGGTGGGAAGAAGTTTGCTTTATGTGAGGTCAATTTAAATACTTCATTAAATAAATAATAATTGCAGAAATCCATTTGGAAAGTTGTTTTACTCGTTATTTAACAAAAAACTAATTAACTGCATATATACATAGCAACATCACAATATAGCACTTTTTAATATTCTTTGTTCATAAAACTGTTTAATATTCTCTGTCTACGGAACACCTTGAACATTCTATGTTTACATTGAAGTTTAGGTTTTTTGACTATGTAGAGCAGAGGTAGCAAAAACGTGACTCGCGAGTTATTTTGACTCACAGGCGCACGTTCGCTCTCTCTGCAACCGTCCATTTGATTTTCTCATGCTGCTGAGTATGCAGTGCGTGTTGCTTATTTGGTGACTCACAGAAGGAAGGCGTTTTCGCCACCCTTGATGCCACTATAAGAGCAATGCCTCCTGACATTCCTACTATTTCCCATCAAGGCTACAAACCAATTCACTCACTAGTGTGTCGTCCTCCATGGTGTAGTGGTTATCATGCTTGCCTATAGTTCCCGAAGCCACGGGTTCAAACCTGCAAAGGGTGATGGATGTTTTTGGGCTTAAAAATCCTTAGCATGGCTTCCTTTGGAAGGGAAGTAAAGCCAGTGGTACCATGTCGTAGATTTACGGCACGTAAAAGAATCTCAAGCCTGATAAAAAGGCCTCTGAGCAAAATTATCGGTCTTTCATGCCCAATATATAGAATGGTATGCTAAGGACCACAGCAGTTAAAGAGCATCCATAAATAAAATTTAAAAAAAAAACTCACTAGTGGAAAATTCTGGTTTGTTTCATCCATCCTCATCCTTGCCATACTGCAAGCCTGGCAACTAGTGAGTAGTATGGGAAAAATAAAATTGAAATCGAGTTTTAGTTATGGATGCTCTTTAACTGTTGTGGTTCTTAGTGTCCCATTCTATATTGGGCATGAAATTCTGGAAAGTTTGCTCACAGGCCTCTTTCTCAGGCTTGAGGTTCTTTTACATGCCATAAATCTATGACATAGGACCACAGCTTTACTTCTCTTCTGAAGGAAGCCATGCTAAGGATTTTTACATCAGAAGAAAATCCATCACCCTCTACCAGATTTGAACCCGCATTCTCAGGAACTGGAGGCTAGAATAAAGTTTCTATTACTGGTAAACCATTGGGAGATAACAGGAACTAAACAAAAAATGTAGAACTTATTAAAACATATAATTCACATAAAAAATGTTTTTGTAACATTAGCCATTTCTGATATATTTGTTAGTAGTAAGAATATTTGAATACTTAGTAATATTTTGAGTTTGTTTCTTGTGATGTCGTGGAAAGAGTATGAAATTGTTAAGCCAGGATATAGCAATCCACTTTTTAAACATTTTCCTATCCGTTTAAAATCCTGTATTCCTCTTGTATCTATAAAAAAAAAATCTGATGTGTTACACCCACATGACTTTCTCTACTCTTGTACAAACTATTTTTACAAACGCTTATTCTCCGTCTACTTCATGTTAATCGAGATAAACATTTGCAGACTCTTATCTTATTGCTAAGTTTCTTGTAGATGTAAGGGGAATATATATTTACAAGGGCAATATAGAAATATTGCCTTTAAGCACATACATATCTCTTAATAGCTGGTTGCTAGGTGCAGCACCATTACCTTTCCCACGGATTAATACTCTTTGCATATCCAAGACAAAAAAATGAATAATGAATTCCCATTTGAGAAAATAAGTATTGAAAAATTTAAGGGAATAACAAGCAATATCTCGAAAATGGTTCACTCAACAAAAAAAATCTATATGACATAAATTGTGTACTTTAACCCGATCTACATTTCTTGTGTAGTAAACTTTTATCTATCTCTTATGGTTTACCAGTTATGCAAAAGTTGTTCACAATGAAGAATACTTTTGGAGACATTCCCAGAAAATTCAGGATATACACTTTATTTGTCATGAAAATATTGTAAACATATGATATTTTAATCAAAATCGTTAGAGCCATTTTTGAGAAAATTAAAATTTTCGAAAACTCTTCCATGTAAAGGGTAATCTGGGGTGGGGGGATTTTCTTGAAAACCTTCGTGTCGCATCTCTGGAACATACTGAACCTAAATACCAAGTTTGGTGTTTATCCGACTGTTCGTTTCTGAGTTATGCTGTTCACAGACAGACACACACATGGACATGTTTCCAAAAATGCTTTTTTTGGATTCAGGGGGTGTCAAAACATATATTTCCAGTGAAATCTTGGTATTGAATTTTGGGTGGAATACAATACTTCCCCTACTTACTATACGTAGTAGAGAAAGTAAAAAAATGTGTAATAAAATTAGTTCTACAAACGTTTATCCTGATTAACATTAAGAAGATAGAAAAATGAGCTTTTTGTAAGAAGAGTGGGTAGGGAAGCTCATGTGACACTTTTTAAAATGATAACGTTTTTGGAACATTTCCTGTTTAACATGTAGTGTGTTGATCTTCCATTCATATTTGAAAATCTGTAAGAAACATCCCATCCATCGTATCCACTACTGAATTGTTAATAACTAATTTGTTATGAAAATGTTTTCTTATAAGTTTATTCAACATGGGAATTAATTACTTTGATTAGTTGTTGAAGTAAAACTGAAAGTTTATGTAATTCTTATTTCACATAATGCACTTTACATGCATTGCCACGAGCAGTAGATAGTTTTACCATTAACATATTTTTATTTGAAAGATTATATTAATTACTTAATCTTGCAGATTAGTAAAGCTGTAATGAACAACAGGGTTGCTCTACATGAATTTGTAACTACAGTTCGTGATTATTAGCAAATAGAAACTCTCTTTTCAGATTTAATTCCCATTCATTCTTTGATTATTGTACCTAATGCAAAATCCTCCAACATTTCAGGTTATACACAGAAGCAGTTTATGGTGATAGTTGTGGTGATTCACCATTGCCCTCTGCTGAATCCTCAGGAGAAAACTCAAGCTTCAATTATGGAAAGGATCGTCGTGAATATGAAAGTCAAAATGGTGTCACAATAATTCCGTCTGTTGAAATTCCATCTGTTGTTAACTCTGAACAATCTGGTAAATGTAGTGAAGGGGGAAAAATTTACTGTAGGAATTTATTGGTTAATAGGGGTAGAAGGTCACACAAGTGTAACATTTGTGATAAGAGTTTCACTCGGTTGTCAGATTTAAAGTGCCATATTTTGGTGCATGAGGGTAAAAAGCCTCACAAGTGTGAAATTTGTGAGAAGAGTTTTACTCGTTTCTCAACTTTGAAATTGCATAAGTTGATACATGAGGGTAAAAGGCCACACAGCTGTGAAATTTGTGAGAAAAGTTTTACTCTGTTGTCAGATTTGAAAAGGCATAATTTGATACACGAGGGTAGAAAGCCTCACAAGTGTGAAATATGTGAGAAGAGCTTTACTCATTTGTCATCTTTGAAGTTGCATAATTTGATACATGAGGGTAAAAAGCCTCACAAGTGTGAGATTTGTGAGAAAAGGTTTACTCTGTTGTCAGATTTGAAAAGGCATGATTTGATACATGAGGGTAAAAAGCTTCACAAGTGTGAGATATGTGGGAAGAGCTATACTCGTTTGTCAACTTTGAAAATGCATAATTTGATACATGAAGGTAAAAGGCCACACCAATGTGAAACTTGTGAGAAAAGGTTTACTCTGTTGTCAGATTTGAAAAGGCATAATTTGATACATGAGGGTAAAAAGCCTCATAAGTGTCAAATTTGTGAACAGAGCTTTACTCGGTTGTCCCATTTGAGAAGGCATAATTTGATACATGAGGGTAGAAAGCCTTACAAGTGTGAAATATGTCAGAAGGGCTTTACTCAGATGCATTCTTTGAAATCGCATAATTTGAGACATGAGGGTATAAGGCCTCACAAGTGTCAGCATTGCGAGAGGAGTTTTACTCGTTCATCAGATTTGAAATTGCATAATTTGATACATGAGGATAAAAAGCCTTTACAAGTGTAAAACTTGCGAGGAGAGTTTTACTTAGTTTTCAGCTTTGAAATCACATAATTTCATACATGAGGGTAAAAGTTTCAAGTGTGAAACTTGTGCAAAGAGCTTTACTCATGACATCAAAATAGCATAATTTGATACATGAGATTAAAAAGCCTCACGAGCATGAACTTTGTAAGAAGAGGTTTAGTCAGTTGTCAGATTTGAAATCACATAATTTTATATTAGGTAAAAAGCCTCAAGTGTGAAATTTGTGAAAAGAGCTTTATCGGTTTGTCAACTATGAAATTGCATAATTTGATACATGAAAGTAAAAGCCTACACAAGTGTGAAATTCATGAGAAAAGGTTTACTCAGTTGTCACATTTGAAATCGCAAAATTTTACACATCAGGGTAAAACGCCTCGTAAGTGATATTTGTGAGAAGAGCTTTCCTAATTTGTGTCATTTGAAACATGAGTTACCTGTATAAGTGTAATATTTGTGAGAAGAATTTTACTTTGTTGTCAAGTTGGAAAATAAATTTATTCATGGGAGTCAAAAGCCATATACTTGTCAAACTTGTGATAAGAACCTTACTCAGTTATCTGCTTTGAAATCATATAATTTAAAGCAAAAGGCCATCCAAGTCAAATGTGAAATTTGAAGAAAAGGTTTAATGTGAAGTGTATAAAGACAATTATTTGATTCCTCAGCACCATAAAACTATACCAATGTGATACTATAGGAACAGAGGATTATTCTTTTATATTTGAAAATCCATGATTTTATTAATGAGGGAAGATTAAGACATTTATAAGGACTAAAGTGATTTGTTGCATTTTAACCCTTTCGGACTTTTTTCTTGGCAGTCTAAAAAATTATTCAAGGACTCCAAAGTGCTTAAATAGGTTCAGAGAAGACAAAAATACCAAAAAAATCTTTTTTAATAGCATGTACTAATGGACAAATAGACTCAAGTGGTGCAAAGCACATTCTATGAAAATTCTTGAAGCAGTTTATTCCTTTTACAAAACATTGCATTTTTCACAGTAAATGTGGGTTTTTTTACACAGTTAATCATTTTACACCTGGATCATAATGCATTTCAGGTGCAGGACGAATCTCTGTTTTCAATCTCTTGTTTTGTGGTTCATTTTCCTCATTTCTTGGTCTGCCAACACTCTTTTTGTTTCCTTTGCCCATCTTGATGAGAGCTTCTCCTGTTCTTAATTTAAAATGAAGCAAGTCCAATTTCTTTCTTTCTCACCCAACTTATCCATAGCCCTAGTGTACTCCAACCAGCTATTTACACAAACTAAATCTATTGCATGGAATAGCATCTGGAGTGTCCATTTTTTAGATTTTAAAAATATTCTGTACATACTAATTACCATGTCTATTTTATCCACACCACCCATAGCACGATTATAGTTGTGGACAATCTGTGGTCTTTTCACTGAAATGTAGGTCTGTCTCTCTTTATTACATCTCTTTACTTCATCCTGTTCACCACATCCTACAAAGTGTGATCCCAATACTACTGGTCTGTTATACCATTTACACAGTACAACTTTCTCATTTAGCCTAACAACTTCCTCAGAGTAGCCTCGACCTTTCTTTTTTATTTCTTTGTCTGAAGCAAGCAGTGCCTCCAGTGTATATTTTTCTATTACTCAGAATTTCAAACATATTGGAGAATTCTTTGATTCTCTCTGCAAGTTTTAGTACAATTGAAGCTGTAGCCCAAACTTCTTAATGATATCCTCATTGAATTCAGAAGTAGCACCTTGGTACATAACAAAATCATAGCATAAACCACTTTTTCCACACAAAAGAAATAACGTAATGCCCCAAGGATTAGATCTCCCTTTACAATATTGTTTGACATCCAAATGACCTTTGTAAGGTACCATTTGCTCATCTGCACAGAGTTTGTTTTCTAATTCAAGCTATAAGCATCTACTTCTGACACAATTATAAATTGGCCTTACTTTATAAAATCTATCTTTACAGTTTGCTGGTTTTTCCAAGTTATTAACTACATGAAACATGATCTAAGTTGAAAAAATCTTTCCCTAGACATACTTTCTACAAACAAATCCAAATGCAAAGCTGAATCCCAATATATTCTCTAGGATACTCGGGCAACCATCATAATATGCAGCCCTATGAAAGACCTAATTTCCTGTACATTTGTGTTTCTGAATATTTTGCCATTCTGTAAAGCATGGATATTGGTTTTTTCAACCATGTTATGTACACAAGAATCTGTATTGTATTTAGAAAAATATAAGATAGGTATATCACTGGCATCTTCTGGTTCTAGTTCTACTGATTCACATTGGTCTGGTGTGACACTGATGTTTTCTTGGTGTGAAGGCTTCCTTCTCCACCTAATGTCCAGCTTTTTTGTAAAATTCCAATCAGTTATTTTGTCGTCACCCATTATCTTCCCATTTGTATTAGTTTGGTCAGTATCTGTCTCTTCATCATCATCATCATCATCATCATCCACTTCCTGACCTCTTTTGACTATGTCAGCACCTAGAATGAAATATGACTGTGTTAAAGTGTAAAAACTTTTAATTAATCACAAAATTAAACATCAAGCTAGTTTGCTGGCATAGGTTTGGCAAAATTTTGAATATATGTTAGTAAAGAGCCTAAAGGAGTATACACATGTTTAGATGGACTTACTGTCAAAATAATAAAATTGGGTATATTTACACATACCTATTCTAATAGGCTGTGAACCAATAACATCAATCTCACAGTCACTCTCATCACTCTGTAGTTCTTCCAGTTCAGAAACATCTCCAGACAAGAGCAGCTCCAAAATTTTATCAGCATCCCTCTCAGGATGAAAATACTCTAGAAATGATCAAAAAGAAGCATTTTAAAATTATAGAGTTAATAGTTGCTAGAATTTTTATTGAATATGTCTGCATGTGTTAGTATGAATACCTACAAAATAAGTTATAAACCCAAATGTGGAGGCTTATTCTAATAAGATAGGTTATGTTTACATGTGAGAAAAATTACCCTCCAGACCACATGTCCATTGGGATGGACATCAAAAAAAGAAGTGTGTGTACAAAGTCCCTATCATGCAACCACACAATTCCTTGGCTTTAAATTATAGCTTGAACATTCAACATTGAATTACACCACCATAAACAACAAAATATATGATATTCCCAAGAATGTACACCTCCCTTGGTAAACCTTCCAATCAGCTGACATTTTGTCTTCTTCAATTACCATTCTAGTAGTCTCTTTCACCACCAGAGGAAAGAAGTGTTGGCAAAGACATAACAACTGCTATAGTAAACCGAAATTCAGAGATAAAATTGATGTCCATTGAAATGGACAGAGGGTTTGAAAGGGATAAACGCATAATGTAATCAGTGAGGGGAAGTGGACAAACAAAGGTGACAAATGCAAGAAGGGTTTCATTGAGGTATAGAATCCATAATTTCCTTAATGAGGGCGAAAATATGTAAACTGCTAAGCTTTTCACGTATTTCTCATAATGTCCTAGTTGTGCCTTAAAATCTGGTGTTCAACTGTAAAGACTAATTTGTATAAAGTCCTAAAGTTTACAGTCTGCACTAAATTCAGATCAGTAACAAATGAAGATAGTAAACTCTTAATTTATTATCAACACTTGCTAGGAATAAGATGTACATAACACTAAACCATTTCCCCTGCAATTTGTAATTACTTGTTCCAAAATATAATCATAAAAACGCATAATCTACATTAAGCAGTGACTTAAGGTTCACTTAACTTGTTTAAGACAATTAGGCCATGCATGTTAAGAGAACATGTTAGGTAATTGATCAATCACAATTTCAGCACTTTGTGTTGATTTACATAGTTATGGCTAATGCTGTGTGTTGATTTACATGGTTATAGCTAATGCTGCTGGCTAGCAGTTTGTTTGCAGTGTATGTTCCATCTGGTGGAAGTAAAAGAAATTGGCTTGTAGAATCATTTGCAAACGTTTCACTAATTATTATACTGAGTGATTGATTACGTTTGACCTGTGATTATGCTGCAGCAATATACAGTGTGATTGTGTCTGTCTTTTTACTTCTATGTAAATAATGTAATTTATTCCCTATCGCAAACTAATATGATTACAGAAATTCACATGACTTATGCTGCCAAAGGGTGTATTTCCTGTACAGAACTCATTGTACATCTTCACAGTTAACTTGACATGACGCTTATGCTTTTAAAACACCTACTTCCTGCAACAGATGATGTAGGTCATTCTAAAGCTATCCCAGTTCCATCCAGTTTTAACAATCCAGCATTTAACAAAACAGTTTCTCTAAACTTGTGAAGAACTAGGCATAACTGACTCTCTGAAAATTCAGTGCAAATGATGTACAGATCTCTCAACATGAATCAAATTTCACCTATGTACACACATACTACCATTACATTGTAATGAGAACTTTTTGGCCAGCTTTCAGTGGTATAATGATACTTCAGCACTTAAGCTATACGAGCTGGCTTAATAGAACTCCACAGAACTGATTGACAACATAGTAAAGAATTTTATTATTAATAATCTTCTCAAATGATGTTGAAAATAAAATCATTAATTGAACTTTGTAGATTAGCCATGATGTATTAAATAAATAAATTTAATAAAAAAGCTATTGGTCATCATATTTATAACTTTCTGAATACAATACTTTAATGAAATTTATTCCAAAAAAGTTAAATCATTAGAAGAGTTTATTAAAAGCTGCATTTTTTTTCATTTTTTTTTTTTTTTTCAAATTTTAGAATGTACTTATTCAGAATAAAAAATATTAACCAAGAACATTAAAGTATTTCATACTTTGATTGTCATGGTTGTAAAACACTCCCTTGAATACCATTTTGTGGAGTTGACAATTTGATTTTCCTATCCACACTGTATTCCCAATCTTATATTCAAAGTTTCCTAATATCCAGGTACAAATTAGGATAGCACTTCCCAAATACCACTTGAAGCAATTATGAAATTCCATACTGAGATTTATATTAGTTGAAGGTATTGGTGCATCATGTAATGAAGATCTGTCCTGACATGTAAGTGATATTGAAATAATCAAGTACAATACATATCTGTTCACCAGCACCATACATCAACTCAGAGCAATTCTCTGGTACAAAGGCTAAGAGTGCGAGAGTTTAAATATTCAGCTGCTTATTGTTAGGAATGGTGTAATCTGCTTGTAATCCATTTACATACTTTGTCTGTGTAATGTTTGCCTCTGTTAACTACTTGTAACCTCTTGGTGGTATGAAGACGTACCAGTAACTTTAAATCAGTTTATAGTAAAATAAAATAAAGTTGCAATGGTATTTTTATTTTCAAAAACTCCTAATGTTTATTGCTTTATATTTCGATGCTTTGTTAAGTTTATTGATATTAGAAAGCTTAACCCTTCCCTTGCAGAATTATCTTGGGCCAAATTAAACAAAGTTTAAAATGATCTAAAATTGAAAATATGGTATTTACATTTATTCATGTATTACAATTAATATTGTGTAGCTATAAGTGATCTTACCTGCTGGGTGGAAAAACTACATGTGCTGAAAGTTATTTTTATATGTTAATTTTTATATTGGTGTTAATAACACCCTCTAAGGGACAGAAGGCTTCAGTATTGCTTTCGCAGGAAAAAAAAAACTGCCGGTTCTAGCTAGGCTGTTAGTCTAATAGGTAACCAGGTATATAGGCTTAAATTGAGTTTATTTATGGACACTCTTTAACTGTACAATGAAATATGCTAGTACATTAAGAAAACTATTCTTTTCCTTTCTTTCTTTTCATGCACAATATGAAATGCAACCCAAAAGATATATTAGAGCACCAAAAATGTCATTGCACTGTTGCAGTATATAAACAAAATATCAAATATTTTAAAAATTACACTATAATACCTTACATAATTCCAATTGAAATTTTAGGAATTGTAACAGAGTTACCTGATCAAGATATCCAAATTTAAGTACTATAGTAACACTTTAATGCTGCTCATACAAGAATCAAAGAAAACAACCACTATAGTGGTGAAGCTGCACTACATAAAAATAAAAATTGTTTGGGGCGCCTTGTGTAACTGACAATACTGAAATCACACAGTATTAATGTGCCACATTAATGATATCACTTCCCACATACATGCAAGTTTCACTTAGAGACAAATTTACAAACTGAACAATTATTTATGTTCTGATTTTTCGTCAATTGATTATTTTTTGTTACTAGTTTATTAGTTTCTTTTTCCTTTATCTTAGGGAGGAAAATAGAACGACATGTAAAAGGACAAAGAGTAAGGAAATTATGTAAGAAGATGTAGAAAAAAGAGCAAAGGGAAAATAATGTGAATGCTGGCTTCACTTATTACATCATGATTTAGAAAATAATTTCTCAACACTGATCACTTAAATTTAGAAACACAAAATGAATTTAGTGTTAGGAGACGCTATTGAGGTATATAAAATGACACAGAAAGGAAAAACAATTATGACCAAAAATGAAAAGATATTAATTTAAGCCAAAGAGGGAAAAGCAAGAACAAAAATGCAGTGGAATTTATTCACAGAAAAATTCCATGGCATCCCTACCATGTCTTGATTCATGCGAAAACTTAGAAAAAAATCTGATCTGTTACACTCACATGACTTTCTCTACTCTTGTACAAACTATTTTTACAAACGCTTATTCTCCATATGCTTCATGTTTATCGAGATGTCAGTCTTATTGGTAATTTTCATGTAGATGCAAGGGGAATATGGTAGGTTTTAAGCGATAGTCAAATATTTTAACACTGGTTGCTATGTGGCGCATTCCATTCTCTTTGCATGTCCAGATCATAAAAAAAATGAATAAGGAATTTGAGAAAAAGTATAAGTATTGGAAAATTTAAGGAATAACAAGCAATATCTCGAAAACGGTTCACTCAACAAAAAAAATGTATATGACATAAATTGTGTATTTTAATGCGATCTACATTTTTTGTGTAGTAAACGTTTGTCTATCTCTTATGGTTTACCAGTTATGCAAAAGTCGTTCACAATGAAGAATACTTTTGGAGACATTCCCAGAAAATTCGAGATATACATTTCATTTGTGATGACAATATCTCAAACATATGATATTTTAATCAAAATCGTTAAAAGCCATTTTTGAGAAAATTAAAATTTTCGAAAAATGTTCCATGTAAAGGGTAATCTGGGGTGGGGGAATTTTCTTGAAAACCTTTGTGTCGCATCTCTGGAAGATGCTGAACCTAAATACCAAGTTTGGTGTTTAAACGACTGTTCGTTTCTGAGTTATGCTGTTCACAGACACACACACATGGACATGTTTTCAAAAATGCTTTTTTACTTTCTCTACTACGTATAGTAAGTAGGGGAAGTATTGTATTCCATCCAAAAATTCGATACCGAGATTTCACCGGAAATACATGTTTTGAGACAACCTGAATCCAAAAAAAGCATTTTTGGAAACATGTCCGTGTGTGTGTCTGTCTGTGAACAGCATAACTCAAACAGTCGGATTAACATGAAGTAGATGGAGAATAAGCGTTTGTATAAATAGTTTGTACAAGAGTAGAGAAAGTCATGTGAGTGTAACATCAGATTTTTTGGATTCAGGGAGTCTCAAAACATGTATTTCCGGTGAAATCTCGGTATCAAATTTTTGGGTGGAATACAATACTTCCCCTACTTACTATACGTAGTAGAGAAAGTAAAAATTGACAACCGTTGCAATTCAAAGCTTTACATGTCACTTATGTAAAACCTCAGCACTTATATTTATTTAATTTAATGATCAAAGGTGCTTCCGCAAATATGTTGCGGACCTACCCAGGTGCCAATCACCAATATGTTACTTCTTAAATATCGGATCCTACTTAATTAGACACAATATTCACTTTAACGTAACTGTGGGAATAACTCGCTTGGCAAGAGAGGTGATGCTACCAAAAAACTAATTCTCATTAAGATGTATGAGAAATCAATGCTGGATCAGGATATGACAAAAGATATAGCTGATATTGGAACTAGTTACATTTAAGTTTCAATACGGCGGCCCTAAGGTTGGATAGCATACGTCATCCTGTCAGCGGGTTCAAACCCGGCGAAGTGCGATGGGTATTTTTCGAGCGTAAAAATCCTTACGATGGCTTCCTTCAGAAGAGAAATAAAGCCCGTGTAGTCGATTTACGGCATGTAAAAGAACCAAGTCTGATAATGAGGCCTCTGAGCATAATTTGCGGTCTTTCACGCCCAATATAAAATGGAACGCTAAGATCCATAGTAGTTAAAGAGCGTCCATAAATAAAACTATTTCATTTTTGTCTTAGCGAGTTCTGGATACGATAAGCGCTTGGAAACGGAACACCTGATGTAGCTGAGCGAATGCCGAAAATGAACGACAGCGAACGTTAGAGGACTTCAGCGCAAGGTAAGTGGAGTATGGAAGGTAGTCCATTCCGGCACATGTTGGCTGCGGTCAAATACGTAATGTGGAGGATCGACCGCGTACGCTCTTCGACTGGCAATTGAAAGTGAACACGTAAAGCCATGCATTTCAAAGCAGGAATTTGTACATACATAGCGTAAATCGGTGCTTATAAAGTACAAAACTATAACTTGAACAATAGCATGCATTGGAAAAGCACGGGTTATCTTTATCAACTTCTACACTGATACAAGCAACTTAGCTGTCGCAACTATTTTGGGTACTGCTAAGATAAAATGAAATAGCCTTTTTGTAACACAAATTTAGCTTACATTTAGAAGTGATCATTCATGCTGTTCTAGAAGAGTTGGATGTTAACCTACTGGCGATTTTTCCTGGAACTTTGTTCCTCCATAGCAGCAATTTTCGTTTTCTCTACCACATATATATTAGGTAGAGAAAATATTGCTTCCACCTAAAAATTCGATACCGAGATTTCACCGGAAACACGTGTTTTGAGACTCCCTGATCACAAAAAAATGTAATCTCTTTAAAGCACACAATTTATTTCAAATAACCTTTTTTATAGCACTAGTAATTTCCGAGATATCCATTATTAATCGTCAAAATTGATCAATATGTAGCCATTCTATTCAAGTCCGGTCGATTTTCAGTTGGTTCTTGCGATGTCATGGGAAGAGAGTGGAATTTTAAGGTCAGGGTGTAGCGTACAGTTCATAAACATTTGACTGTCGTTCCTTTTCATTTATAACGAAATGTGTACTGCAACTACTTCGAATGTTTATCTCGATTAAAATGAAATTGGGCATACGTGATAAAGTCGGGTCCCTGCGCTTACCTTCCATATCCACCAAATTCCACCTTCCCCTCCACGTAACATGGTTCCCCCACCACTGCCTTATACACGCAACATGGTTCCCCCACCACGGCCTTATACTGCCTTACTGAAACTGACAATAATAGCGTGCAATAATGCAGCGAGGGGGTGAGCTGTTTATCATTATTGGAAACTTATTCATAATTTTCATTGGATATAAAAATAGACGCTAATGTTGGCGCGTTTTATTAGCCAATTGCAGTTCAGTTATAATCTTTAGGCATATCGGTGTGTAGGAGCACCACGCACTGATACGTGAAATTGTCGGGACCCTGTGCTTGCCTGCCATATACACGTGAATGACATGCAATTTATTTTATTTCAAAGAATTGGGGCAAAGAAGGAATAGTTTGCACGCAAAAGAAATCTAATTGATTGACTGCACCTTCTATGGTAGCAAATTGACTTGTAACTTCGAAAAAATTCATGTCGAACGAACAGGTCTAAATGTGCTAGCAGAATGAGGCATTCGCGCTAAAGTTTTCAAACGCAGAGGTGGAGAACTAAATTAGGGGAAAAGGTAATCACGTGATCATTATGGTGGGGGCTATCACGTGGTTAAGAGTAGTTGGGGCACTCTTACCGTTCGTGCGAGGAGAATGACGGGTAAGCGCACGGGCCCGACTTTATCACTATTACCTGAAATTGATAGGAAAATAAACTTTTGTAAGAATAATTTATATATCCCTTAATAAGCGGTAGAGGGTAGAGAAAGTAATTGAATGTAACAAAGAGATTTTTTAAGTCACGTTCATAGTCTGTGCAAAAATGTACTGAGTACACTCGAGCATTATTGGGCTTGAATTTATCACACTGTTTACACCTGTCTTAGTTGATCAACCTTAGGAAACCTGTGGTACATAACTTAAGACTTTTATGTTCCTATACTAGAGCACTGTGCTATAACACAATTAATTTGTTTCTTGAAAAGCTGCGTATTTTGAAATTGAATTCTATTTATGGACACTAACTGCTATGGTTCTTAGCGTCCCACTCTATATTGGGGGTGAAAGATCGGAAATTTTGCTCAGAGGCCGCTTTATCAGGTTTGAGGTTCTTCTACGTGCCGTAAATCTACGACACGGGACCACCGGCTTTACTTCCCCTCTGAAGGAAGCCATGCTGACAATTTTTACGCCTGAAAAATCCATCGCCCTCCGCCGGGTTTAAACCCGCGACCTCGGGAACTAGAGAGTACACAAACATACACACCGTACTTTACAAGATACCACTAGATTTGCACTTCAGCTTGCGAACTCAAATGTGTATAAAAGCAATAAAAATTAATGTTAAATAAAACATAAACGAATTTAAATTAGAACCAAGAAAAATACATATTAATATTCTCTATATAAATCCTTTAGTTTCAAAATATTTATTATATTATGTATGCCCGGTGTACCATTTGGTACACAATATCTTTTATGAGTGTGAACTAGACACAGTATTGTTTTGTGGTGGGTGTATGTTTATGCAGATTATGTCAGATTAAATTCACAGTCACAGTTTACACATCAACTTCTAAGAAATAAAAACAGTGTATGCATTTTATACGCTATAGAAAAAGGGAATATGCTTATGCACCTGTGAAAAAATGAATTGCATGAACCTGTAATTGCGTCAGATTCAATTCTCTGTTACAGTTAACATTAATTTAAAATATAGGAACTTGCTATCTTTATTGGTTAAGTATGAAACCAAACTATTATTTGAAGGGCTATTTGATACCTTTTACAGTACTTGTAGAATTTTAAATAATATTTTAAGACAGTAAACACAAATACTTGTTTTCAATTTATATATTTAAATTTTCATTAAAAACAATTAACTTTTGATACATAACCTGTCTTCTACCTTACTAGGTTTTCAGGTCATGTTCCAGTATTAAACATGGAATGCACGTTATTTGGTACTCAATATTAATAAGGTATCACTAGGAACTCCTATATTTACACAATTGCTCGTTGATACGAAAATTCAGCTTTATTTTCACATTTTCGGTATTGCAATTTTATTAGTTGGCTTCGATGTTGGTTTTAATCTTATTTGTTTACATTTTTTGTGTTTGTGTGTTTATTATATATCACTTCTACTTGTATCCAGAAAAGCTGTCCTAATTTAATTTGTATTTGTGACATTTTTAATTATAGAAGAATTTGGAAACTTCATATAAGGCAGCTAAACTTAGAAATGAATTTTAATACCCAAAACAACACATCTGACACTTAAGAAGAACATATAATGAAGTTCTGAGTCTCATGTTGTTTCATCTGACATCCCCATTAATTCCATATAGAGAAGAATATATATGTATGTATTTGCATGCGTGCGTGTGTGTGTAATACAGATTCAGAGGTATATATCTGCATCTTGTAAACAATTTTTGTTAACTCAAATACTACGTACCTCATATTCTGTAAAACTGGCCTAATTAAGAGCTTGTTGAATTTTTTCCTCTCAAGAGTCCTACACTTTTATGTTTACATCATTAATTTCCTAAATAAGAAAGGGTAGTGGGGGATCCGTAGCTTCTAGAGTAAGTGTTTCTTTTTCTCTCTAGGTTTTACATATGGTATTTAGGGTGAGATATATATACAAGGCTGTCATAAGGTGTTAAGAACCTGAATGTCAATAACACAAAGGAATGTAACAAAGCACATTTTTTTAGAGACTCTTAACTCTGTTGTCTTCTTCTTGTGTACTGTTGTATTAAATATTAATGTAAAATTGTACCCTCATCTTCTTTCATAAAGTAATAGACTGAACAAATTTGACACTTTAACTTTGTCAACAAAAAAAAGCAGCATTATTTCTTTTCTGCTGTGCTCTTCAAAAATGTGTACGTATCTGTGAAAAAAAAATTATGCCAGATCTTTTATAATGCTTCCTCTGTTGTCAGCTGCAGAATAATGTACCATAGTCTTGTTGGGTAGTATAAATTTTGAATTTAATCGAACTACAGGAAAAAAACCCTGTACTAAGCTCAGCCTGTATTCATTGCTTATACCTCTGTCAGCTAATGGAGATGTTGGTTAGTGTGACATCATGTGCTCTCTATCTGTATACATGCTCAAAGGTTATGTCTGATACTTATTTCCATTTTGAATGTGATGTAATGATAATAGTTTGATTTTGGATGTGTATTAGTGTTGTGCTCAAACACTATTTCCTGCTGTTATACCAAATAAATAAATTAGGACATAATGCTCTTTTCATTGCAAAATAACTTAAAGCCTTTCATAAACAGAAAATTCTCCATATGTACTGTGTATCTTTGGGAATTTTTTGTCAATCTAGGTAACTCGGTTAAGCGCTGGTCTTGGAAGCACAAATAGTTACATAAAACTTGTGTATTACCACATTATTGCTGAATGATTTCTACATATCGAAATCTCAGCTACCATATTTATGACAAAACACCCAACTTAAATTATATAAGTATATAATATGTATTGCCTGGTAAAATATCTGCTGAAATAGTTATCCTTTTTTAAGTATCTGTTAATGCTTTATCTACATACACCTCATTTGTGAAGTCATAGTGGCAGCTGCCTTGTGAAACAACTTCTTGGTTTCATTACTTGATAGTATTGAGTAATACTATCTCTGTTTTAAATGTTGTCTCATATTCACACTTCTAATTGGGCAGCACTATGGCCTCTCACAAAGAAAGCCTGGATTCAATCCTAGGGATCAGAGGTGGGATTTTGTGGTAGATTGGCACTTTGAATGAGTGTTCTCTGGTTTTTCCCACCATAATTCCATCAATTGCACCATCTTCATCATTGTCATCCTCCCTCCCACCAGTCTCCAATCTCTGTAAACCTGTGAAGTTAAAAGGGACATTAAAATTAAAAATACTATGGAGGACAGAGAGCAATACTAATGAACGAGTGTCTCATCCAGCCACCCAAATTTATAAACCAGCATGTGGACCATTAACCTGAAGAAACAACAATATAACTATACTTAAATGATAATAAAATTGGGTAAGGAAGTAAGTAGGTAATAATGAAATATTGCATTTTAAGCAAATTTAAATTCTGTAATTGATTAAAAAGCAATAGTATGAAAGGCATACAAAATGCTGTTACATTCTTTCTCCAGTCAACATATGAAAAAACAATTAATACTGGCACACTGAACTACATGTTAAAGTGATTGACAATTATGAAGGGTGGGTGTGATATGGTTAAACACAAAGAGACTTTGTTATTATTTAAAGACATTGCATTCACTTTCATATTTAATAATACTGTATAATACATTTGTATGGTATTTAAGGAACATGTGCCTACATTAATATACATTTGAATGGCCTACCCAATTAAAATGTCCAGTAAATTCTAACCTCTTGAATGTCTGTTATTACAATCTATTGGAATGATCTTACAGGTAATTGTAATTGCACTTGGTCACTTATGCATACACAAAGCCGTTCTAGTTAATAAAACTTGCAGTTATTGAATAGAAAATACACTTTGATTCCTTTTCCTGGAAAAGATTCTATATATATAACATTTGATATAACACAGTGGAGGTCCTACAGCACATGGGAACCTTAAATTTATTGACAAGCCATATGGGAAAAAAACAAATTGAGCCCATACAGTGATGTTTGTTTGTGTTTGTTCATTTGGCTCCACTGTGAGCAATGCTCAGGGAAATTGAACACATCATACAATTATGAAGTATGCAGAGTAAGTGGCAATATACCCAACGCCAAGAACAGCCTTTGGGGGTGGGGGATGATCTCCTCCCCAACATGCATTATCTAAGAGTGAAAATTTTGTAAACCATCACCATTTCAACAGTAAACTTCTCGACATGCATTACAGTAGGACAACAATAACAAATAAGTGTAAATCACCATCACTTGCAACCTGCACTGTGTGCTGAATATTTACATGTTGCACGACATACGTATTAAAAGGTTCCTCCATAGTATATGGGGCGTGAGCATATAAGAAAAATGTTTAACTCTTCTTGAAGATTTTATGTTAATTAGGATTGACTAATAGTTTTAGGTAACATGGAAGACTATAAATTGTTGTTGCAGAATAGCTATATCCTTTTTGGAACAATTTTAAGCTATTTGGTGGTCTATGCAAATGGCCTGCATGCCACATATTGTGGTCATGCACAGCAAGGTTTGTTGGGAAGCTACCATATTTATCTGTAAGGTAGCTCAAGAGAGAATATATGTATTCACCAGTGAGAGTAAGAATTTTTTGGATTTTGAATAATGGCCTACATGAATGATGAGAGTTTGGTATTTATCCAACTTTTCATTTTTGAATTATGCTGTTCAAGACCTTAAACACACACGGACATTTTTCTAAAAATACCTTTTTGGATTCAGGGATTCTCAAAACATGTATTTCCGGTGAAATCACGGTATCGAATTTTTAGGTGGAAGCAATATTTTCTCTACCTAATATATACATGGTAGAGAAAGTGAAAATAGCTGCTATTGAGGAACAAAGTTCCAGGAAAAATCGCCAGTAGGTAACATCCAACTCTTCTAAAACAGCATGAATGATCACTTCTAAATATAAGTCAAATTTGTGTTACAAAACAGGATATTTCAGTTTATCTTATCAGTTCCCAAATATTAGTTGTGACAGCTAAGCTGCTTGCATCAGTATAAAAGTTTAAGATAACCCATGAATTTTCACGGCAAATGGCTTTTTCAATACATGCTATTGTTCATGTTATAGTGGAGTACTTTATAAGCACCGATTTGTACTATGTATGTACAAATTCCTGCTTTGAAACGCATGGCTTTATGTATTCACTTTCAATTGCCAGTCGAAGAGCGCGCGCCAACGTCCACGTATTTGACCACAGCCAATGGGAGCAAAATGTGCCGGAATGGACTACCTTCCCTTGCACTGGAATGCTCGTTCGAAAGATCGTTCATTTTCGGCATTCGCTCAACTTCGTCGGGCAACTACGGGTGTTCCGTCTCCAAGCGCTTGTTCTGTAGGCCAGTACTGGGCTGCCAACATTTAAACAAACAACACTACGAGATAGAAATGGCAGAGAATGAGTGTGATGGGAGAATAAACTGTTGGATCGTAGCAAACCAGTGAAACCATGCGGTCCTATGGTCTTAAGATTTACCAAGTTTAGATTAAGGTTGGTGTGTGTAATGAAAGGCATTGAAATAATGGGTACCGTGTTATCACTAACTGGGCATTTGCCACCTCTAACCACTATTTTCATGGATTACCTCAATATGGTTATGTTGATAGTTTCTCCACGCATGTACAGTACTAACAAAACGGAATAATTTGTTAACACATTGCGAGGTTTTTGCTATTTGAGAAAGTGCCTTAAAATGGGTGGATTACAGTGCTATTAAAACTAGTCCATTCTGACAGCTAGGTGCAGACGGGCGCTTGAATGAGTTGCCATGACAACCAACGCTTCTGCCAATCAGCAGTCCGTTGTTATTACTCGCTCCTCACATTCCCTCATTCTTAAGTATTTTTGTAGTTCAATTACGAGAAACGCATGGTATTTATTTATGCATCAGAAAAACGGTTTAACTTTTTGTAGCATTTAGAATATACATTTTGAAGCGTGTTTTGTAAAATGTTTGTAGTTCTCTAATTGCGAGACAGCTGATGTGGCAAATCCGCGCATGTATCTTGGTCACGCCGTAGCTGTCAGCTGAGCTACGTTCTTGGTGTTCTGTGGCTATTAGAATAGACTCCTTGTTTTAATGGAACTGTAGATTATTATATATTCAATCTCCCCTTAAAGCAAGTAGTATGTACATTTTTTTCTGTCAGAATGGACTACTTGTTTTAGTGGAACTGTAGATTATGATAATATTCCACCTCCCCATAAAGCAAGTAATGTATACATTTTTCTTTCCTTAGTTACTATTTTTACGTAAATAACCAGAAGGTATGGGAAAGTATTAACCAAGAACACGATCGTAGACTTTCATGGCCGATGTTAATATATGGGTACTGTACGCCTGTACGATATCTGTCAATAGGGCTTGCGATAGCTATACCAAGAACACTCACGCATCTGAAACAATATGAATGCTTAGGAACTGCAGTATATCCCAAAATGAACAAAAAAATATATTCCCTATTGTAAAAAATGCCGGCCATTAGCACTAAGGAGTTTTCTATTGCCAACATTGTAGATCAAAACACAGCGACCAAAGCACGTAAGCGCTCGCGTTACTTAACGGTGTTTATGATATAACCGTAGGTTTCTAATTCACGGGAGGTGAGGTTTAGGTTAGTTTTTTAAACCAGTTGTTATTCGATGGCATGCGTGCGTTCCTTAACGTTGGGCAACCCTCCTTGGATAAACTTTAATATTGGATTATGGCCGTATCATACACACGTAATAAATGCAAACATTGCACAACTTTTATTGCTTTCAAAACATTATTACATTTAATAAAGAACAAATAACATAGTGCTTTAGTTATTTTCAGGAATATGTGGCATAGTTTGTCACTTTTGTCCCATATTACTATCAGAAGTCGCATTGTATGCATATCATCCTTGGCATACGTTGTCTTTCCGCTGCCAACATAGCTGAAAACACGATTGAGGGCCCTAAACCTCAAAGGGTAGCCGAAGGATTTCGTAGGTTAAAAGCTTGTATTTTCACCATAATCCAATATCGAAGTAGTACCTCTACTTAAAGTCACCAGATTTTGCTATATAAACGAGGCAACTAGTTTTGGCGATTGGGTGGGCCGAATTGCTTCGTCGAGGCAACATCTACTAAACTAACTTCTCATTACTTCTAGATTCCTCTAGATTAAATTTCATCGATTCCATATAGCCTTATTGACATATATGATACTGGCGCTAAATATAACATGTTTTCTGGGCTTTTAGGTCATGGTTGAACAATAAAATTGCTCAAACTTGGCGTTTCATCCTCAGCTGTGGAGGACATCCTCAGAGGGGTAATAAGAATAGCTGATGACTGCAGGTTCATATGCAATGGAGTGGTGGGAGGGTTGTTATGGACTGTTCTGTTGTTGATTGGCTTTACTACTCTAGAATGTTCAGAGAAGAAATATACAAACATCCCAATAAGTTCAGTAGACAAGAAGGATTTAAAATAAATCAGGCTTATATTCCTCGCATCAGCCAGCACAACACCAATCACAATAGAGGAATCCATAAACCCTCCTGCCACTCAAACAGTATAAATTACTGTCCACTGCTACATGAATTTGCAGTCATCAGTCATTCCTGCCAGCCTTCTGTGGATGTCCTTCACAGCTGAGGATGAAACGCCAAGTTTTAGAAATTTTATTTTTAGAACACGGCCTGCAAGCCTGAAAAACATGTTGAACTATTAACCAAGAGTTCTGTGCCTTGCAAGCAACATTTTTGTATTTGAGACAGATTTTAAGAGACAAGCTCATGGATTGCAGTGCAGGCAACATTGATAGTTACATGGCCTTTTGCTGCCAACCCTTGCACCCATACCACAAACTGTATTAAAACTCTACGGGTTTTCGCTCTATGTACCACTGATTGTTAGAATCAAAATATCTTCGCTATTTATTTTAAAATGAATATCAAATAGGCTCCTGGATATTCTGTTAGAAAATTCCCATAAATATGAGTAATTTGGAAGCAGGTTTCAGGTAAGGGGAAGCATCTATGAAAACTGCAAAAATCCATAGTTGTCATAAATGGTGTGAAATTTTTTGAAATATTTGTGCCAAACATATCCAGTAGATCTACCAAATTTCACTTTTCTCAGATCACTTTTCCAAGAAAAATTTTTTTCCTGCAGTTGTAGTGTATTATAAGAAATGCTCCTTGCAAAACATTATTTGATATAAATAAACTAAACTGGCTATATGTTCCTTTGGATTATGTTTACAAAACTACTATGGCAAATAGTTTTGGAGAAAAAAAATTATTCAATATATAGATGACATTTTTTTCCAAATTATTAATAATTTTCAGAATCAAAATTCAGTAAGAGTTAACCTGCTCCATCTAGAATATTAAACATAATCTGATGTGATGCATTCACATGACTTTCTTGTTTATTAGTGTGTGTACAATCTTTTCTTAATAAAGCTTATTTTTCTATTTTATTTTAATCTAAATAAACCTTTGCAGAAATAGCTACATTGCACATTTCATTATAGATACAAAGGGAACAGCAATAATCAAATAAGAATTGGACGCTATATGCTGGCCTTTAAGTTCCATACTGTTTCCATGCAGTCGTAAGAAATAACTGAAAATCAATGAGAACTTAAAAAGAATTACAAAAGTATTGAGCAAATTGAACCATTAATAATCGATATCTCAGAAGTGGCTGATGCTACAAAAAAAATTTATTTTAAGTATATTGTTTTAAAGAGATCTACATTTTTTATGTAGTACGTTTTCGTCAATTGCTTAATTTTTACCAGTTATATAAGATTATATATAATTTTTTCTAAATTAAGTGGACTTCACAGACTATTCCCAGAAAATTCAAGATATACATTTTATTTGTAAGATAAATATCTTTAATATATGGTATTATAATCAAATTTGTATAGCCATTTATTAGAAAATGAAAAATTTTGAAAAATCTTCCATGTAAAGGATAGTCTGGAATGGGAGGATTTTCTTGAAAATCTTTGTGTCACTTGTGCCAAGTTTGGTATTTATGCGACTTTTGTTTTTGAGTTCTCTCTTCACAGACACATTCGTGGACCTTTTTCTAAAAATTCTTTTTTTATTTTTTGAGGGGCCTCAAAACATGTATTTCTGGTGAAATCTAGACATCAATTTTTGGATGGAATATAATGCTTCCGCTACTTACTATAGTAGAAAAAGTAAAAAGCAGGTTTTAATAAAGCAGCTATCTCAGAATATGTATGTAAAGTATCAAAGGAATCTATTAAGAATTGCATTGCAAGGAGTGTTTTGAACTTTAAAAAAATGCAGAAAACCAGAAAGCAGAGAAAAGTCACTTTAAAGTTTATATAAAAAACACATTCACTGCTTTAGAATCCTAGACCATGTGAAGGTGCTTTAGCTAGATGTTTAGCTTTATCTTTAAGTTTTCTACTTTTAACTGTTTCTTTGCTGATTTGAATGTATTTAATGTGCTTTGTTTTAATGTTTGTCTACCCTTAACACTACTAAATCTTCTTTTGGGCATTTACTCCATACCAAACTATTCAAACTCTCATTTACATTTGAGTTTTTCCTATAGTACACCTATAAAAATTAGTGCTGGCTAATCTCTCATACACTGGCATAATTGATCTGGCTACATTGATTGAAAGAAATGTTCTCCTGTTCCCTTCATGTTTTGGGGGTTTCTCATGTTTAGCAACAACACCAAGATGATTCACTTCCAGGACATTTAAAGTGCTGTGGCTTCTCATTAGTTGACATGCAGAGATCAAGAATTGCAAGTATTGCAGATTTCATCTCATCTACATTTGGTACATTGTTCTTGATTGCATTTCTGTAATAATTTTGAAGTTTTATAATAGTTTCAGCTCTCAAACTGCCTGGTTTCTTTTCTCTGAGAACTTGACCATTTAATCTTGGTTGTTTCACTGCAAGTCTAAGGCCTGTTTCTAAACGCTAGCAATATGGTTCAGACATCTGAATATCTAGATCATACACTGAGGCAGGTGGGTCTTGGAGCCACCATCAGAAACAATGGCAGTGTAACACATATTACACAAAGCTGCTTCTACAGATCCAGAAGACCCTGAGTAATTTGCCTCACATATACCTGTTTCTTTGTGATTTTTAACCCCCATGCATCCCTGCTTTCACCCAGTCATTTATCTTTTGCCACAATACTTGGCTTTAATTTCAAAATCTATCATGAGAAAGTATATTAAAATTCTAATTCCATGCTAAAACTGACAATAGTGTCATGCTCAAATAGATCTGGATTCACATCTTAGCAAGCATGGCGAACAGCCTAGCATGCCATATTTAGCACTTCACTTTCTTTACCTCTATCTATGTAACAGTAATTTTTGCTGGTGACTTTTTGTATGGAACTTATGTTCTGCACATGTTCCGATTAGTTTTAGACAGGTCGAGAAATAATTTTATATTCTATACTGTTCCAGGCTTTTCATGTTTCTTGTACACAAACATGTTCTGAACATGTTGATTGTGCCCGCCAAGTAAAAGATAACTTAATGAAGTTGCAGAACTTGTGCTTGCTTAGTTCAACTTGCTGTACACTGCTTACAGCAGTTTTCAAGCTGGAGGGTCTGTGTCCTTAACAAAAATGTTGATAACAGACTTGGAGCTGAGACATGTTTATGGGATGCCAGCAATGTACAATGCAGGGACCTCAGTAAATAAAGAGGAATGATTGAGTGATATTTTGACAGCTTTAGGGACAGATACAGCAAAAGTAGGAAAAAACAAAAACATAACCTCAAAGCTCAGTTCAACTGTGAAATACTCAAGATACAAACATGTAAAGTATCAGGGTGTTGTATATATGCTTAAATAGCAGTTTTTTGACATTTAAGATTTTAGAGGATGGAATAAGCCACTTACTGGCAACAATAAGCAGCATAAACATGAGTAAGGAAAGTAGGAAGCACATTAGCTTAAGAGTATAAGTAGAAGAATCATTATCTCGGAAATGTATACTGAGTGTAAAGCAGTGTATTTGAAAATCCATTTAATAGTTTTAGTTTTTGCACTATTAATACAGTACACTCCTGTACCCTTTACTAGACAATATTGTAGAGATACCTGTAATTGTTCTGCTAGAGATATTGCATTTCTAAAGGTGTCCTGTAGTGTATATGGGAGGAATTTCAAATTCAGTCCCTGACATTTCTACAAAGTTTCTAAATCGCTGGGGATCTTCTAGTGCAAATTCCTTCAATATTGAGGTTAATGCTCCATGCAAATAATATTTCAATAAGAAATGTTGTGTCTACTGCTGAGGTATTTATCTCTTTTTAAAAGTTTAACATCATGTATGTCAGCTGCAGTATAAAACTAATTCATCATCAATGTCCATTGTGTTTACTTGTATCGCTAGCTAAAATTGAATTCAAATGCTCCAGAAACTTCTTTTAACAAGTTCTGGACAAGTTGCAAACACTTCCAGACAAGAATGTATACAAGTATCAGATAGGTATAAGGAACAATTTCTAGACACATGTCAAATACAAGTCACCAGTAGAAATGCACCTTAAGAGATGGGAATGGTAAGTAGAATAATCATACATTCCATACCCATGATCATACAGAATTTTTGCATAGCTGCACGACCTGCCCAGAAATGCATCAACCAGTTTGCTATTCACATCAAAAGGTGGCCAGAAAGAATTACTGGTAACTTTAATAGTCTATGTATCCACATAACTTTTATAACAAGAGTGTTGTACAATTACTTTATTGACAAAACCTTTTGTATCACTAAATTTTGCTTACTGAAATCCAGAATCTGTGCAAGTTAAACTGTTAAATATTTGATTTGAAACTTCACTGTGCACAAGTGCATAATCCGGACTTGGTAGTTTCACACTGATTTTATTTTCAACATCCTTGGAGAACTTCTGACATAGTTTACCACTTGAACCTGTTTCTTCAAGATCTACTGTAGGTTTACCTTGTTTGTTTTTCTTTTAGATTTTCCAGAAATTTAAGGCTTTTTTTTCTTCCTGCAAGAGGTTTCATTGTCTACCTTTTCTTGTAAGGCTTGCCCATTTTGCAATCATTTTATACAATTAATAACAAAATTAATGATCATTTAGTCCATCTAACATGGACTAAATTATCATCTGTGTAGTAGATAACCACATTGGGACGAGAATTAGCTTCTTATATGTATACAACAGTAAACAGATTTTCTCTTACATCAAGAAGACATATATTTAATATTCGACTTCTCTTGCATAAAATTCACAAAAACATGAGCACATGGTCACTCATTCATAGGCTAAAATGCCACTGTATGCCATATTTTCCTGGATAAATGTTTGTAGAAAATCCCAGAAGGATCTGCTAACATTTGCCAGCATTGAATCCACCCGCTTGATTTAAACTTTAAAATTGTGCGCAAATTTGCTGCAATGGAGTAATGAATTCATTTTAGGAGGTGCACCTATCCACACTTAGGCTTTAAAGCATGACATAACAGCCTTTTAAATGGCTCAGGGCTTAAACGATGGTAGATTCTCAAAGTACAAACATCATTTTAAGTCGTCACTTTTGCCCAAATTTCATCAATACCTCCCCTTAAGCATGCCAGCCTAAAAGGATGTTTTATGCGCTTCTTGTTTATTCTAACAAGAGGATAAAATATTAGTATTTATCTCACTAGATTAGTTCCTTCCTATTTCTATTTATGCAGTAGCTCCAAGATTCTCTCTTCCATTCTATCACAACTTTCACTCCACCCAGCCGGTATCAATTCTCTATGTGACTGCCTTGAAAAACAATTCAGGGACATACACACTAGCCAATGAACAAAAGAGTTTCACAACAATTGATACATAAGGAAATTCTAAACCAATTGCGAATAATTCAGCCTTCTAGAGGAAGGGGTGAAGAATTATTTACATGTGTGGTTAAACTGAATGACAGCTGCAACATTTACATATATAAGAGCTTTCATTAGCACCATGGAGATGAAAGTTAATTTATTGCCGCTACTAAAGGCAATAAGAGAAACGGTAGTGTAACATGAAAATATAAGGTTTAAATTGTAAATGTTACCTTTTGACAGTTCAGCCTTACTTTGGGGGTGGTAAAGTACCCTGCCAAAGCAGTAGTTAGAATTGTTACTCAAAAAACAGAGGTGGTCACGCTGTAAGAGGTGGGGCTAGAGTTTGCCAGTACCAACATAAACAGCTCCTATGGGTCACATTTTATACATGCCAGTATACATTCTTTCAGTGTGTTCTTTCGTTAGGTACTTATGTTTTATATATTTCTCCATGAATGTAACAAAGTCTTGATTTTGCAGTTTGTGTATGGGTGTGTCAGCGGACACCATTTTACACAAATCTTTCCAATATGCATTTTCCCTGTTTAGTGTTGCTTTCGAACTGGAAGGTAGATCTACATTCTCTCTAGCTTCCATTAATTGAATATTTTTTAATTTTTTTTATTTTAATATTGGTGTGTTCATTTATATAGTTGCTTCCTTCTGCTTATCATTGTATGACACATCTCACATGTAACTTTCTCCATCTCTCTATCTGTAGTGCTTTGAATCTAACTCCTCCAAAATTGTATGCACAAATTTATAACTATAGTGACATAACTTGTGACATAAAGATTTATTTCAATTGCACAATTAATCCAGAGTTAGGTTCCTTACTAGCAATTAAACTGCACTGCACTGTGCGTCCGGAGTGGCTGAGAGTGAGTACCTGCCTTTGTCCTGATGTCGCGTGGTCATAACCTGCAGCGCTCTTAGGGAACCAGAAGGGTACTGATATGCCTCGCCCTACTTATGACCATACAGTTATTGAGTGTATGGTGTTAAAAGACATGTAAGATGAGCCAATGGCTGCAGACAGAAGAGTGAAGTTGGGGAGTAACAAATACACAGCACAACTGTATACAGTAGTCGTGCCTCATGACCATACAGTTATTGAATGTGTGGTGTTAGAATACATGTGAGGTTAGCCAATGAACTGAGAGGGGAATGGGGGTGGATTAATAACAAACACAATTATACTATACAGTAGTCCTGTCTTATGACCATAAATTTTGCTTGCCGTTGTCCTGCTATTAATGATATGTTTGTTTCTTCACAGACTTATCACCATTAGGTGATGCAACATTTATGAAATGGATATCAAAATAGAAATACAAGAATTGGATCCCCTCTCTGATGATGATGAAAGGGAGTTCTCTATCAACAATGTTACAATGAAGACAAACAGTGATGTTGTGCTTCTGGGCGATGATTGTGATGTGGCAATGAAAACAGAAATTAAATCAGAGACTCCTTTTCCAGACTTTTGTTCACAGAAAGAGAGAGAGTGCTTTACCAAACATTACATAAAGAAGATTAAGTCTGAAACTGATACATGCAACAACAACTGTGATATAGATACCAATATAGAAATTGGTTCACAGAAAGAGAGAGAATTTCTTCCAGGGGATCCTTTAATGGAGGTCAATGATCATGAAATGAATAACAAAATAGGAATTAAAGAAGAACCTTGGTGGCTGGAAACAGAAACTTCATCTCTTTGTGATGACATTAAGGTAATTTTTATAGAAATCTACTGCAGTTACAATTGTTGTGTATTATGGAATAGAATATTTATTCATCAGTTAACAGTAAATTATAAAAGACTTTGTCAAATTCAAAGTTACAAATAAATAGTTGCAACTATTTAATACAATATTGTAATAACATAACATAAGTTAATTGTAACTTCTTGAAAGTTACATATTAAATGCAATTTATATGCTCATGGTAATAGACATTTTTACAAATTTGTGTCATATTATATACCCCACAAGCTGAAAAGTGATTATACAAATAAAGCCATGTTATTACATTTATCTTCAAATTCTTCAATAGAGTATAATACTTATTCATCAGTAAACAATAAATTGTAAAATTATTCATTAATTCAAAATTACAAATAAATAGTTGCATGTCAAAGTAAACAATTTATATACACATGGTAATAGGCAGTATTGCAGAATTGTGTCATATTACATGTACCAGAAGATATAAAGTGATTATACAAATAAAGCCATATTATTAAATTGATCTTCAAATTCTTCAATATGTAACATGTTTAATTAACCATTTCTTAATAATAGTCAAAAAATGAGTTGTCTGAAGTTGTCTATCTTACCTGGCAATTTATTATATAATTTCAGACATGCCTATAACTATTATATGTCCTAGATAATCTTAAATATGGTGCATCAGGATTTATTTTATGTCTTGTATTGTGGTTGTGAATTAAGCTATGTTCATTAAAAGCATGCCAGTTATCTTTAATGAATAACAAGACATAAATATAGAGGAATGATAGAGTAATTAAGCCATTATTTTTAAAAGCAACTCTACAAGTTTCTTGACTATAATAGCATATATACATTTAATGGCTTTTCTTTGCAATTTAAATACTAATTTTGCCCCAGCAGAATTACTCCAAAAAAGGATCCTGTATTATAGAAGAGAGTGGAAAAGGCATAGTATACTGTAAGTATATGGTTTCTACTAATTGTTGAGCTAAGCTCTTAGATAATTTCTTACAAAGTTGCTCTGTATTAACATTCCAAGTTTCTTGTCTAAATATATTCCTAATAATTTCACATATGATTTTGAATTTATATCTGTCACTATATTAAAATAATAAATAAGAATTTTAGTTTTATCATGATTTAATAATAAGTATATTTTGTGTGAACCACTGTTGTGTCTCTTTAAATACCTCTTGGTTTCTGGAGATTAATTTGGATAGATCAGCCTCAACTGTTAATAATGTTGTGTCATCAGCATAAAGAACAGTTCTGTAGATAAAACAATAAATTTAATTCTTGTATATAGCAAACCAACTACCTCCAAAAATGTCTTCTACACAGAAGGATGCAAGGTCAAGTTATTTATAATGCTCCTTAAAATTTATATATATATATATATATATATATATATATATATATATATATATATATATATATGTCAGTGGCATGTGGTAATATTTTTCAGGGGGAACCAGCAGTAATGGACCTTTTTTTAAGTTTATACCCTGTTTACCGTTTATACCCTGCCTTCAACTATAATGGTCTTATTGGCGGCCTTTTCTTTGGAACATATTATTGTCTATAGACAATGGTGTTAACTCATATTCGATTGTCATTGGATTTTATTGAACTTTGGGTTTTATTCATTAGATCACATGCACATTCACACTCTCACACTTACTTCCAGACTTTGGGGAGGATAGGGAATAATCTTGGCTAGAGAAAAATTCCCACTCCCCAGCTGGGACCCCTCACACAGCTTTGCAGGCGCTCTACCAACATCTATGAGGCCAGTTGTGACACTGTTTAACAAATCTACACAAGACAAAAAATATAAAAGATAAAGTTATTATAGATAATATGTATTAGAACTAAAATGAAGCTTACCTCCATCTTCATCTGTACATCAAAGGAATCCTCCTCCTTTTAGGACAAATGTTTCTATGCCATAATTATAAAACTGTCTTTGAATTTTGTGTATTACAGCCTTTTTGATTGATAATGAAAGTTGGGAAAGCCTGTCTTCACACTGAGTGTTCCATTGTAATTATTTACACGTTTTCAACAGGAAAATGTGTGTTCTACTGTAGATGTGCTCACTGGAATTGGAGTTATGAGGCAGTATAATTTATGAACTTCTGGAAATGCTTCTTCTCCTAGCTCGGTGTGTTGCAAAAGCTTTGCAATCTCAGTCACTGACCTGTCTGAAAAGTCTGACATCCCTATAAACAGCCACTAATTCACTTCGCAAATTTTTGAAATGAAACAAATTTTTATAGGTTGATTTAAGAGAGGTAAACAACATTTTGGGAAATCTAGTTTTGAAAGATTCAAACATTTTCGAATCAACTAGCTCAATAAATTTTACTTCTTCTAAATCATGAAATAAGTTTTTCATTTGGGTATCATGTCAGTTATCCCATTATAAAGATGCAAATATTTCATTCTGGGATCGTCTAATTCACCTTCCTAATGTTGCTTTCTTCTAGTGTTGCATACATGTTATCAAAATTGTTTTGAGATTCTTGAATGAAAGAAATGGTCTCTTTCACTTTCGCAATGCAATAATTTACATGACGGCGGAGGGCGATGGATTTTTTCGGGCGTAAAAATCGTTAGCACGGCTTCCTTCGGAAGGGAAGTAAAGCCGGTGGTCCCGTGTCGTAGATTTACGGCACGTAAAAGAACCTCAAGCCTGATAAAGAGGCCTCTGAGCAAAATTACAGGTGTTTCACGCCCAATATAGAATGGGACGCTAAGAACCATAGTAGTTAAAGAGCGTCCATAAATAAAAAAAAAAGAAAAAAAACAAAAACTCAATTTACATGAAAAATCTTTGTATGGAGGATATTGAATAAAGTATCAGTGAGAGTAAAACTATGACTGAAAATTTCCAACAGAAAAGAAAAGGTGAAATCCTTCAATGATGCTAAATATCATCTGGCAAAAATAAAAGTGTCACTATCCCAGGAGTTTAGGTCATCAACAATATGTTCAAAACATGTTCTGTCTTATTTTCATGCACCGTGTTCACAATCTGAGAGTTGTAATGCCAATATATAACTGACACCGATGGAAACCTCTTCTTGACTTCCAATACATTCAGTGCATTTACACAGTTTGTTGAATGGAAAAAAAAATTGTTCTTAGACTCTCACTGAAAGTCTGTAATGATTTTTTATACATGCTCACTTAACGCAACTGCAGAGTGATTATTGCTGACATTTGTAAAGCCTCTAAACCTCTCCTGAATTTCACCCTCATTTACATAACGAATGACATTGGAAAGCTGAGATAATTTTGTAACATCTAGTAGCTCACTTTCACTATGTCCTTTCAATAGGAGGAGTTTTTGCTATTATAGCAGGATTTGTTCATTGATATCCACTATTTACTGGATTATCATTGTTTAAGAATATTTTCTTAGAAAAGTTTCTGAATATAATAATAATAATCGGTTTGCCCAGCATTAAGGCAACGAAAGGCCAGCAAAAACTTTATTCTTTGATTTACATGCAGTTAGCCATTTTGAAAAATTGTAGTATTGAATTTTGAAATGCCATACATAGTTATCATTTGTGTGTTCATAGAAACGTCCAGAGTAGGCCTACCCTTTACTATAATGTCTTGCTTTTCCTGAAAGCCTAAACCCTGAACGAAGTACTAGTACTTAACAAACAATCCAAAACACAACATTGTGGCTGTTGGAACGCATGACTATTTGCACTGTCAGATGGCTATTCAGCTGATGTGAGATGCAGAGGACTTGTATTTTTAACCGAGTCCCTCTCCATGAATACTAAACAGCGTAAAATACTAAAGAGCGTATTGTTTTAATCCACGTGACATTTCACAGGCACGCTTTTAACACTTAACTCGTAATACACAAAAACAATAAATGCACTAACATATTCTTTCTAACAAGAATGGATATACAGAAGTAGTTTACCAGCACATGCCCAATGTGTGCTGTTTATAATGTGGCATGAAAAACACTTGGATTACAGCTAGTCCTGGCCAGCAAGGGAGGGCTATAGTGTTGGCTGGATGGGTCAATGCCCTTGCAAAGGTACAGGTGCTGTCATGACTTCTAAAGTTAAAACATTTAATTTAATTGTATAAACAAAACAGTTTATATTGTATAAGCTGATGATACATAGGGGACTAGTCTAGACCTTATAGTCCACCTACCGCATGCCCCTTATATATATAGCTACACCACCATATTGTTTCATAGCTCTAATGAAATATTTCCCATTTTATAACCACTAGGGACACATGAATTCAGTTAAGTTAAGCCAATGTTCATGTATGCATAGGACATTGAGGTTTTCACTCCTCATAAAAAAAACTAAACAACATTTGTATAAAGCACTTTGCAATTGTTCTTACACCAACATAAATAACTAAAATTCTGAATGGCTGTGTACGAAGAGCGCAATAAATGGTTGAACCATCCATGGATGGACTTTTGAGGATGAAGTTACGTTTCATAATTGAGAACCAATATTTTTTATTTTATTTCCTTTCCTCATCACAAAATAAATGGTTTTTTATAAACCATTTTCTAATGAGAAAACAACATACAAAATGTAGGTTCCCATTTAAAAAAAATAAATTGACTCTAAGATAACTATCACAGCATCCTCCAAACAAAACATGACTAATGACATTTACTTTCCCCCATAACATCAAGCAACGATTATTAAAGATATTTCATTCTATAATTCTTAGTTTTGCAAATATTGTACAGTGTCGACTTAAATGTCCACCTTGTATATAGGATCATGATACAAAGCTAAGACACAGCAACACAAGAGAATAGAATCTGCTTATAACATATGACACCAATGTCAAAATATTGTAATAACCCTCATATAAGAAAGTGTTGCATTATTTAGTTTGTATATTGTAATGAAGTGTACAAACAGGGTATATTAAATAGTTGTATAAAGAGAGAAAATTGTGAATCAGTGAACCAATATTTTATAGTTAACAATTGAGAAGATTATTTTTCTCCTTGGTTGCTAACTGTGTCTTTTCCAAATGGTTAACTTGGTGGCATGGGATTGCAGAATCCTCTATTCACCAGCTTCATCTGTGTTTTGTTGCATATGTAAGGGTTTCTGTATTATGTGAAAACTTTGTAGTTTTTATGTTATTAAGTAACTATGGGACCAAAGAGAAGGTACAAAGTTTAAAATTTCACCCACTATGATTATCTGAAAGTTTACTCAACCATTCCGACGAGGGTACTTTAGGGCTATGCAGCATTTACAGAACTTTGAAAACTGTCATTGGAAGGTTAAAGAAGTAAGACATAATCACTAATGTTTCACATCTTATTGCATAAATATCAGATTTTGCATCCCTTATTAGGAATAGCTGTGGCTGTATGAAATTAAATTGTAAGGGGAGGAGGAGGATTAGGATTCACCATAAAAAAAATTCTAGATCATTATACAATAATATCATAAAGAATCCGGGAAATAAATAAATTAATTCATTCAAATTTAAAAAACTACCCGTGAAAAGTTAAGTCAACTAATGTGCTTACAATTTGTAGGATACAACCTATAAACTGTAAGATACTTGTTTACAAGTCATGTCAACAACCAGGTTATTGGTGTAGAAGAACCCAGTTTATTCCCCGCAGCTGTCTTTCTACACATTTCAAGCATTTTCATTTTCTCTACAACATACATATAGTTAGTAGAGAAAGTAATGTATTCCATCCAAAAATTCAATTTTGAGATTTCAATAGAAGTATATGTTTTGATGTCCATTTGTATGTTTCTTAGCAAGAGAGAACAGGATAACTTGTGAAGAAAAAGTCTGATAAATACCAAGCTCTGTATTTAAGCTCAGCAGCTTATAAAGTTGCAACAAGAAAATTTTCAAGAAAATCCTCCCATACCAAACTACCCTTTACATTACAAAAAAAAAAAAAGTTCATTATCTTTCATTTTCTCCAAAATTACTCTTAAGATTTACAACTATTTTGATGCTATGGCATAGAATTTTTCAATCTGAATCTACCTTTCCAATATGTTTAACACACATGTTAGATGTCATGTATATATTGGGTTTTCTCTGAAAAGCCAATAAAGGCACTTTAGTGATTGAATTTTGTATACATAATTATATTTAAGAAGCCTTAAAAACATTATTACAGGAAAAAATGCAGAGCTCATCCAAATACACAATTTGTCATATTTGGTTCATAGAAATAGCTGTTTCCAAAATGTCCATGTGCAAGATTAACATTTCCCAAATGTCATCCAATGAACATGCTCGAAAGTTTGCAATTCTCATTTTTTTTCTCTTCCTTTTGTTTCCATCACAAGAGTTTGTTACTGAGAATAAACATTAAATGCTGTTTCCGCATGTTGTAACTAAAGCACTTTTTGCTTAATTTGAAATCAAATTTGAGAAAAAAAACATTGTAACGTAACATGGATGGAAGAATAAGCCCCATTCACAATGCAGCCTTAGGCATCGTGTACAATTGTTACAGGTTTCTAGATCCATAAATTGCATGAGAAAATTTGTAAGTGTACCTTAAGTTCAAATTTAATAACATAACCAATAATATCCAAAATGGAAATTCACACATTCTTTATAAATGAATAGGACGTAGAAAGTGTTGCACCAAATGAATAACAGATCAGCAGCTGGTATGGCATGCTCAAATCGAAGAGCACCATGATTGTATAGTAGATGGCATAAAATATTCCATCCTTCATAAGCTGGCAATGCTTGGAGAAAGAAATGCAGAATTCTTCCTCCATGCAAGCATAAAGTTTGGAGTTTGTAATCATTTGGCATTACGTAGCATGTCACATGACTATCTGAATGTTTCCATTAAATAACTTGCATTCATTGTGTTGTGTTATGCTGGATCTGCACTTATTTTTCATTTAGAATGAGGCTTAACTCTGTATGAATGCTAAATATATGTAAATTTGTCATTGGTAGAGAAAATTATGTGAATGTATCATATCAGATTTTCCTTAATACTCGGCTAATTGCACTACAGATTCTAATTTACTTACCTATATATTTATTTAACCAGTTCTCTGTTCTTTAAACCAAACTGTTTATTCATATCTGAATACTTTATCCATTTCTCTGTTTTCTTTCCCCCATTATGCAATGTCAAATCTTTGTTTCTGCATAACTCCTAATACCATATACCAGTTTAAAGATAAATCAAACCTGGTATTTTAAAGATAGCTGTTTAGTGAAGGACATTTAACTAATGATGTATAGGTGATTGTGTGATACTGTACATTAGTATTATTCTGTTACAGGATGAGGACTTTACTCCAGCAAAATCACCAAGGTAAGAGTTGAACTCTTGGCTAATGTTTTAAAAGGAAGCCTTCTGATTCTCATGTTATATTTTCCTTTACTGGCGCTACTTTATCTATACTAATATAATAAAGAGAGAAAACTTGTGTGTATATAGGATAGGTAACCTGAGAAACTACTCAACCAATTTTGATTATACTTTGACCATTAAAAAGTTGTATTCTTTCTGATGACTTGGGCTATAAAACACCTAATTAAAATTCATTTTTAAAAGACTAAAGAGAAGTTGCAAAGCTTTTGTTGAGAATACCATAGAGTAGAAAATAGTTGTTACTCTGTAGAGAATGTGTGTAGAAACAAAAGTGGTTGCTGTTACTAAGCAGAGAATGCATGTTAAAACAAAGCCAGTTGCATTTTGCTCCAAGATACATAGATGGCCATGATATATCATATACTAATATAATAAAGGGAGAAAGCTTGTGTGTGTAGTATAGGTAACCTTAAAAACTACTCAGCCAATTTTGATAGTGCTTTGACTGTTAAAAAGTTGTATTTTTTCGGATGGACTTGGGCTATAAAAATCGCTCTCATTTAAATTCATAAATTACTACAAGGCTAAATAGAAGTTATATAGCTTTTATTGTGGATGCCATGGAGTAGAAAATAGTTGTTACTCTATAGAGAATGTTTGTAGAAACAAAAGTTAGTTGCTGTTAATATGCAGAGTAAACATGTTAAAACAAAACCGTTTACATTTTGCTCCAAGTATACAGATGGCCATGATACTCAAACCAAGGGCAGACCATCAATCCTGTTTATAATTGTACAAATTGTATGTCATTCAATTCTTTAATTGACATTCAAAGCGAATGTGTGTGTAATAAATCAGTGTCAAACCTCTGAATAAGCTTTATTCTAATTCTATCGATGTATGCACTAAAGCTTCTGTATGTCAAAACCCAATAATCCTATGTAAGCAATTTAGTACTTACATGTAAATGTGTAATGAAATAATTTCTACAAATGTTTATCCTGATTAACATTAAGAAGATAGAAAAATGAGCTTTTGTAGGAAGAGTGGGTAGAGAAGCTCATGACACAAATGAAAGTTTTTAAAAAGCATTAACTATTTTTTAAACATTTCGGGATGAACATGTAATATATTGACAATGTTCCATTCATACTTGAGAATCTGTGAGAAACATCCCATCCATAGTGTTGGCTGCTGAACTGTTGATATTGTTGATAATTGTTATTTTTGTTATGAAAATATTTTCTTTCCAAGTTTATTCAACACAGGATTTACTTTCAATTATTGTTGAAGCAACTCTAAAAATTGATGTAATTCATTGCATGTAACACACATTCCATGCATTGCCACAAACATCAGAGTGGTTTTATTATTAACATGTTTTTATTTGAAAGGTTGTATTAATTGCTGAATATTGCAAATTAACAAAGTTATTTCAACTGTAATGAACAATGAGGTCTCTCTAGATGAAGAATTTGTAACTACATTTGACAATTGTTAGCAAATACGAGGACGGATTGATAAGTCAGTGACTTTTTAAAGAAAATAACAATTTTTTTCAAAAAATCAATTTTATTTCTCAATATAGGCTCCTTTCAGTTCAATACACGTCCAACGTTTCTCCAATTTTTTTAACCCTTCCAAAAAAAATATGATTTTTCAAATTCTGCAAAATATGAGGTTGTTTTTGCCATGATGTGTTCACTGGACGTGAATTTCTTCCCAGCGAGCCAATTTTCATAGGTTGATAATAATGGATCCAAGTTTCATAAACCGTGATATAATGCAGCAAAAACTCACTTGGCTTGCGCTGGAACATGTTCAAACATCCTTGTGAAATGGTCACATGATTCCGCTTGTTCTCAACTGTGAGCAGTCGCGGCATCCATCTTGCTGACAGCTTTCTGCGGCAGTATCTCCTCCTGTCCGATGTTGTGGTTTTTAATGCCCGTTGCTCGCGGTTTACCTTGCTGCATCCTCCACGTTGGCTCCAGATGTTCGCAGTATGCTGGTTCTCTGCATTTTTTATCCTCGGTTAGCTGCAGTGATTTCTAAACTATGTGGGAGCATGGGCTTTTCCTGGGTAGAGGAAACGTAGATCTCGGGTGGTGGTAAAGGAGCAAATAGACGTGCTTGCGTTACTAAAAAGACGACACTGCAGCTTCTTTTATTTAGCAACTTCTGATGGTACACAGCGCTGATATTTTCGCCATTAAAACACTGTCCACTGCGGTTGAAACACGGCGCGGATATGACGCGAAGTTTAAATATGCTTATATCTCTTTATGCTTAGCGATCCTTATGTGTGTTGCGAAAACTGTCTTAATTCACTTTTGGCGCGATATCTCTTAAACATACTGCAGCATCTCTCCCTGCCTGTAGTTTTGCAAAAGCCCAAATGACAAATGACCTCGAATTTGTTCCTAACAGATCCATTTATAGTCGCAGGCATCTTGGGGCTGCTTCCTTTCCTATTGGTCCATTTTTAGCGCCACTCAACGCGTCTCACTATTTCATATAACTTACAGAGATCTCATTGGTCCAAGTTTAACATAAATCGCGGCTTTTCCTAAATTTACCGTTAAGCTAGTTGTCTCTTTCACTTGGTCACGGCGAATTATCGTATAAAGGAACAAAAACTTTACACCCTCGCTGTATGAACAATGCCCCTGCGACCAGAGAGACATCGTAAAACTAGACTTTCTGCCTTCGAAGACACTATTTCTGTAGCTAAGACATTTCGTCGTGGACAGTATTTTAACATAGCGCTTAAATTATTTACATTAAACAATTTATAACTGCTCTAATATTAGTAACCTAAATACAGACATATCGTTAAATCACCCTTCTTAAACTATACAAGCAGTAAAAGAAAAAAATATGTACATAGCATGATTTAACATCAATAAAAATTAATTAATCAAATTATCTATAATTACATTTCTCGGGCTCGGCCTAGAGTTGCCGTTTCAATTCTCATACCAAAAAATTCGTGCAGAATGTTAATTACCCATTCACTGGAGATGTTTACGGTCTTGGCTATCCCACGGATTTTCATTGGTGGTCTTCCAACACAATATCGTGAACTTTGTTCGCCATTTCTTTTGTTGTGATCTCAACCGGCCGTCATGTGCGTATGGCTTTCTTGTGCTCGAATGGCCACATCGATATTCTGTGAACCACTTAAGAACCATGCCATGTGATGGAGCAGAGATCCCATAATACTTGTTCAGCTTTTCTTCCGTTTCCTTCACCGTATTACCATGCAAAACGTAGTGCTTTATCAGAACACAAAATTCACTTTTCCCCATTTTTACAAAGCAATACACCTCTGCTTATTTTAGACGCCCTCAACAATGTTCTAAGAAACAAATGACGATGAATTTTTGCGATTATACCCAGAATAGATATAAGACTTGGATGCAAACAAGAAACCTGTGATTAGAACGCTATCTCTCATCAAAGTCATGGACTTATCAATCCGCCCTTATAGATTCTCTTTACAGATTTAATTCCCTTTCATTCTTTGATTATTGTGCCTAATGCTAAATCCTCCAACATTTCAGGTTATACACTGAAGCAGTTTCTGGTGATAGCTGTGGTGATTCACCATTGCCCTCTGCTGAATCCTCAAGAAAAAAAACAAGCTTCAATTGTGGAAAGGATTTTCTTGAATGTGAAAGTCACAGCGATGTCACAAAAATTTCATCTATTGAAAGTCCATCTGTTGTCGACTCAGAACAATCTGGTAAATGTAGTGCAGGGGGACAAATTTACTGCAAGGATTTATTGATTCATAAGGGCGGAAGGTCACATAAGTGTACCATTTGTGGTAAGAGCTTTACCCCTTTGTCAGCTTTAAAATTGCATAGTTTGATTCATGAGGGCAAAAAGCCTCACAAGTGTGGAATTTGTGAGAAGAGGTTTGCTCGGTTATCAGATTTCAAATCACATAATTTGATACACGAAGGTAAAAAGCCTCATAAGTGTGAAATTTGTGAGAAAAGGTTTACTCAGTTGTCAAATTTGAAAAGGCATAATTTGATACACGAAGGTAAAAGGCCTCACAAGTGTGAAGTTTGTGAGAAATGGTTTGCTCGTTTGTCAGATTTAAAAAGGCATAATTTGATACATGAGGGTGAAAGACCCCACAAGTGTGAAACTTGTGAGAAGAGCTTTACTCATTTGACTTCTTTGAAATTGCATAATTTGATACATGAGAATAAAAAACATCATAAGTGTGAAATTTGTGACAAAAAGTTCACTGTGTTGTCAGATTTCAAAAAGCATAATTTGATACATGAGGGTAAAAAGCGTCACAAGTGTAAAATTTGTGAGAAGACCTTTACTTGTTACTCAACTTTGAAAATACATAATTTGATACATGAAGGCAAAAGGCCACACAGGTGTGAAATTTGTGAGAAAAGGTTCACTCAGCTGTCGGATTTGAAAAGGCATAATTTGATACATGAGGGCAGAAAGCCTTACAAGTGTGAAATATGTCAGAAGGGCTTTACTCAGTTGAATTCTTTGAAACGGCATAATCTGATACATGAGGGTAGAAAGCCTTACAAGTGTGAAATATGTCAGAAGGGCTTTACTCAGTTGAATTCTTTGAAATTGCATAATTTAATACATTAGAGTAAAGTTAAAACCAAGTGTGAGCTTTGTGAGAAGAGTTCTACCCGTTCATCAGATTTGAAACTGCATAATTTGATACATCAGGGTAAAAAGCCTTACAGGTATGAAATTTGTTAGAAGAGCTTTAAAATCACAAATTTCTCGCGATTGAAGAGGCATAATTTGATACACGAAGGTAAAAAGCCTCACAAATGTGCACTTTGTGAGAAGAGGTTCACTCGGTTGTCAGATTTGAAATCACAATTTGATACATGAGAGTGAAAAGCCTAACAAGTGTGAAGTTTGTGAGAAGAGCTTATCTCGTTTGTCAACGAATAGCATAATTTGATACATGAAGGTAAAAGCCACACATGTGTAAAATAATTGAGAAACAGTTTACTTGATTGCCACATTTGAAATCACATAATTTTATACATCAGGATAAAAAACCCCCATTGTGAAATTTGTGACAAGAGCTTTCCTAATTTGTGGCATTTTAAAATGCAGAATTCCATTGTGAGAAGAGCGTTACATTGTTATCAAGTTTAAAAAAATAAATGTATTTATTTATTTATTCATGGGAGTGAAAAGCCAATACTTGCCAATCTTATGAATAAGAACCTTGCTCAGTTATCTGCTTTGAGATCACGCAATTTGATTACAAACGCAAACGGCTATCCAAGTCACAGTGTGAAATATGAAGAGATTTAAGTATTTGTTAAGTGTGTAAGGACAATTATTGATTCAGCACCATAAAACCCTACAAATGTGAGATTTTAGGAACAGAGGATTACTCTTTTGTATATTTTGTAAATCCATAATTGTATTCATGAGGGAAGAAACTCATACATGTAAGCCATTAATAAGGACTACAGTGATTCGTTACATTTTAAAGACATAATGTAATTAGTCAGGAGAAGTGGGCATACAAATGTAAGCAGGGCTTCATTGAAATTTGGAATCCATAATTTCCTTCATGAGGGCAAAAAGTTGTTAAGTTTTAAGCTTTTTATATGTTTCTCATAAGGTGTCCTAGTTGTGCCTTAAAACTTACTGTTCAACTGCAACGACTTGTATAAAGTCCAAAATTCTACATTCGGCACCAAGCTCAGCAAATAAAGATATTAACTCTTAATTTTTTGTCACCACTTCCTAGAAATTATAAGATGTACGTAAGAGTAAATCATTTCCCCTACAATTTTTAACTACTGTTCCAAAATGTAATGCTACAAACACATAATTTATATAATCAGTGGCCATTAAGGGTCACTTAAAGTTTTTTAAGACAAGTAAAATGAGAACTTGTTAGTTATTGATCAATCACAACTTCGTTTCTTTGTTACTTTCTCACTTTGTGCTGATTTATATGGTTATGACTACTGCTGCTAAGTAGCATTGTTTTCAGTGTATGTTCCACATGCTGGAAGTAAAAGAAATTGACTTGTAGACTCATTTGCAAGCAATCCACTAATCATTGTACAGAGTGATGTATTAAATCACACCTGTAAACACGCTGTAGCAATATATGGAGATTGTTCCATTTGCTCATTTTTGCTTGTATGTAAATAGTGTCATTTATTCCCTATCTCAAACTAATATAATTACAGAAATTCACATGGCTTATGCAGTCAAATCAGTGTATTTCGTGCAACATACTCATTGTATAGCTTCACAGTTAACTTTACATACAAGCTTATGCGTTTGAAACTCCTACTTCCTGTAACACATAATGCAGGTCATTCTAAAGCTGCCCCAATTTCTCAGTTTTAACAATCCAGCATTTAGCAAAGCAATTTCCATAAATCTGGAACAACTAGGCATAAAAATTAAATTAAATTTAGTTATATTTATGATCTTTAATTTCAGATGCGATTATTCACTTTGTTTTTATAATCTATGCTTTCTCACTGATTATTTCTATTGCCTGATCTATCATGTTCTTTACTTCCTCAGTTTTTATTTCTAAATAGTTTTTAAACCTTCAGATTTCATACTTACCTGGGCAACTCTCTTCTAATGCTACTGACTTCACTGTTTGTGTTAACTTTAAATTCTCCCATTTCATTTCTGCATTTCTTCTAACATTCCCTTGTTTTCTTTCATTTCGATTTATAAATCACTCATTTTTTTCCTTTGTCTTCTATTTCATTTTCTAAGATACTCTTTGTTCCTTTCAAATTTCTATTTATCACTTCCATGTTTTTCATACATTCTTTCCTACCTGTACTCTATTTCTTGTTTGGATTCGACTATTTCTTTCCTTCTGCTATCAACATCTTTTCTACCTTGTTCTGTTTGCTGCCCTAAATCATGTAATGTTTTTTCTCTTCTGCTATCTATATCTTCTTTTCTACCTTGCTGGGTTTTCTGTCCTAGATCTGCCATAAATTTATAAAGATCTGCTAGCGACAATTCTGTTTTTGCTGCATCACCTATTTGCACTCTCTCCTCTTCTACACCCTCTCCCCCGTTTACTTGATCCCCAATTCTGGCTGACATTTCTACACTTATGTATCCCTATCTTTTTTTATTCATTTAACAAGTTTGTCATTTCTTAGAAACCTACATTTTATTTCGGTCCTCTTTTGCCTGTGAGATCGTTGAATCCGTCGGACACCGACCAATACATACAGGCGGAATGGAGTTGGGGAATGCGAGCCAGCTGCAATGCATCGCCGTGCGTTGTAGTTAGTATCGTCTCAAGACCTGGAGCTCCAGCTGTAGGACTTGTTAAAGAGGGTTACCAACCATCTGGCCGCGGATAATTGAAGGTCCAGCACCTCCTTTCGCAATACCAATCTGCCTTCAGACAAGGGGACGGTGATTACGGCCTCACCGACCAAGTATTCCACCACGTCGATATCGGAGAGGGCCGACCTTTCGAGCAACCATTAAGACGTGTTTGTCGAAGCAAGCGGAATCTTGAGGCGTGTGAGAGGCATGAGAACTAGGAGGATCATGGAACGGTCCAACAGCCCCTGGTGCTCCCCTGTGGTCTTGGTGAAGAAGAACGGTGAGCTACGCTTCCGCGTGGACTATACGAAGCTGAGTGTTTTCACCCGGAAGGGCTGTTAACCCTTAACCCTGATTGACGATACCCTGGACACTCTTGCTGATGCCTAGTGGTTCGCGACCTTTGTCCTTAAATCGGGATATTGACAAGTGGCTCTAAACGCCAGAGGTAAGGAGAAGACTGCATTCTCACAGCCCAAGGGATTTGGCAATTTACGGTAATGCCCCTTGGCCTCTGCAATGCGCCAGTCGTTTTCCAGCTCATGATGCAATCAGTGACGAGGAGATTGACTTACGATTCCTGCCTGCTATACCTGGAATCATTTGAAAACCACCCAGAGAACCTGACAAAGGTATTACGGAGACTGCAGGCGGCCAACATGAAGCTAAACGCGAAGATGTGGCAACTCTTCTGCAAGAAGGTAAACTACTTGGGTCAATAGTCTCGCTAACTCCGGTGGTCCCAGACCCAGAGAGGGCTCGGCTGTGAGAAATTGCCTTCGTCCAGACGACAGATACCAAGTTTTCTGGGTCTATGCAGCTATTACCTCCGGTTCGTCAGAGGTTTCCCCAACATCGCGAAGCCCCTCACTCGTCTGACGGAAGAACAGCGACCTTACGTGTGGACAAAAGAGACTCAGGACGCGTTCTGGGTGCCCGTTTTGGATTTTCCACAACCAGGTGGCGATTTTATCATGGACACTGACGCCAGCGACAGCGCTATTGGAAGTGTACTATCCCAGCTCTAGCATGGGCAAGAGCGGATAATAGCATACTACAGCAAGACACTTTTCAAGGCGGAAAAGTACTACTGGGTTACCTGGCGGATGTCTGGAGGGGTAGGAATCCCGTTGGGTCCAGAGGCTTCAAGAGTATAACTTCACATTGGAGAGGAAAGAACCACTCCAGTGCGAATGCCATGTCAAGAAGACCTTGCCCAGAGGAGAGGGGGAGGATAAACTGCTCTCTCCGGAACCTCTCGTCAGGTGCCTCACGAACCCTGTGCAACACACCTTCCTTGGTCTTCAGTGAATCCCATTGAGTCCAGTAGGACTTATACACTATACTCCTGAGTGCGATGTCCTCCCAGCCTAGTTCCTGCCTCCGCTTCTATCAGGAGCGGTCCCAAGTCGGCGTCCGCCAGCTGCTCCCTCAGGTCTGCACATATCCCATCCATCTGCAGGAAGCGTCGAACTCACAGACAGTTATGGCACGCTTCTTCTCCTCCACCTTAGAATATTTTAAAATGCTGGATCTCCAATAATAAAGGGATATAAATATTATGAAGTAAATACAAGTGAACGCCATCTATGACTTGTATTACAAACGAATAACGAGGAAGAAATGCTCTCACGTGTTTTACTGTGGGTAAGATTGTGCTGTTATGTGTTCGTATTATGTTTTGTAACTGTGTTATACCTCCAGCCAGTCACTTTACGTTGCTTCTTTGTTTGTCCCCTTGCTTAACTCACTCTTTGGTGTTCTCTTTTTTTTCTCCTCTCTGGTTTGCGTGCGTGGCATGTGCCTGGTCCTTACGCGGTGGGTGGTGGATATCTTTTGTATTGCAGGGTTAGCTCTCTGCCCGGCAACAAGTCATTCGGATTGTGGAAGTTTTTTGGAATTGATTTAAGGAACTTCTTTTGTGATGTTTTGTGGATCGGCCTTATGTAAAGGTAGGCTTTGTTATGAGTTTGTATCTGGGTATTGGTGGGTGAATTTTGGGGCGAAAACGTAATGTGTGTTTTAGACGCGAATTCGTAAAGTGACTGGCTGTTGAAATTATTCGTATGTTTAGTGTGCTTTGGTTCTTTTATTTTGTCAAAATTTAATACTAGGTTTAAATGAGTCCAGAAAGTGGATCGCACTTCTATCTTATCGGCTTCTCCACCTTTATGGTGTTTAAGAGTGCTTTCTCCTATATGGCACTTAATTAGCTGTTAAAGTAAAACTCTCAATCCATCATTTGTCTTTGACTCAGAGAGAAAGAGATAAAATACAGGGAAACAAAACACCATGAAATTCTGGAAAATAATTTGTTTGTATGTAGAAGGCAAAGAAATGCAAGAATCAATTCATTCTTTACACAACTTATTCAAAGTATCATAAGAATCAGGAACATTTAACTGTAACTACAAAGCATTCTAAAGCATTCTCAGCATTCTAGTTGAGTTATATTTTCAATACTTGATTTTCAGTGCAGGGTTAGTTTGAAGTTACAGCAATTATGTTGTGTTAATTATGGGAGCAGTAATTGCAGTCAAAAGCCTACCAATGCTGAACTTTGAAAAACTGAAAACAGTTGTGTTGTAAAGTACATCTAGCTCGCTGGACTTTGAAGCTTGCTGTTTCTAGAAGTTCTTAAAAGTCGGTTTGGGTCTTGATTACCATACGTGGCTAGTCTTTGACTAGATAAGCATAATTACTATTTGTGAGACCAATGGTTCACACAAAAAGGGGGCAAGTAATGCTTCCATGGTTCTACAGTATTTTACAGTTTAAGAAAAGGTACCCGTTTATAAAATATTGTTCTGATGTTTATAGTGGCCTTGTTTGTTGAATTTTGTTTTTCTTAGTTTTTGCTGTATTTGAAAATTGCCTTACTGCTCTGCTCAATTGATGTTATGGTTTGTTTACTATTTAAGCCATCTTTGTTTTACAGTTATTCTTTTTGGTTACTTTACGGTTCTGGTTATTAATGTTTGTTTATTATTATCATTAAAGTACCAAAAGAAACAACTTATCAATAGTAGCGTATTTTTGGGGATTTTGGTTTCCATCTTATTTTTTTTCTTCCCCTATGGTACTCGTTAGGGTTTCCCTTTTCGCTTGGCCGGGGTTCCCTAACTCAGTCAAACCTTCTTAAGCGTCTGCATGGTTTCGCTGCCCTGTTCCAGTTTTATGTTTTGGGAGAAACAGCTGAACCATTGCAAATTACTGGTAGCTGAGCGAGGTTAATTGATTTGTCTGTGTTGGTTAGGGAATAGTTTTGGTTTTGTTGTTTGCTCTGTATTCTCCGGATCTCATTTTCTTACTTGTACCATATCCGTAGTATCAAGATGGCGGTATCGGTTACTAATGTGGACAGATTACGGAAAGGTGAATTGTGGATAGAGTTGGTTGTACGTGGAAGTCAATGTTCTATGACAACTCAAGTGGCTATGTTGGATGTTTTTCGACAAATTAAAGATGCTCCACTAATTACAGTATCTATTGATCACGTGGTTGTGACTAAGTGTGAGTCCACTTGCGCGTTGGCCTTGGCAGAGATTCCGGATATTTGATTGGATTTTAGGCGCGAGGATTCTCCCTCTAAGGCACAGTTGCTCCGGTGGCAGGTTAGAATTCGACATTACTTGTTTTACTTAGATTATGTCCTACAGAGATTCCCTACCTTGCAGTCTTGTTCAGCGTTGCAAAAGTTAAAGGATCAGTTTAAGGAATTAGCCCGTAAAGTGGAGGAGGATTTTGGAACTTCACAGGATGATACTGGGTCGGCCCCCTTGTATGCTCAAGGATTGTCAGATGTGGTTCAGCCTGCGATTGCGGTGTCTGCGTTTCGGCCACTTAGACTCGCTCATACACTCCAGCAATTCGTGGAGGGCGTTCAGTTAAACGACATTGTTGATGTACCCACGGCTCAAGTGATAGAATTATTATCTGTCAAGGTGTCTGGGATAGTTTTGGACCTGTTAATGCGGTGTGCTGGTTTGACCGAGCCTGTGACTCGCTTTCATTTGGCCCTATTAGACATGTTCATTCCGCGTAGGGAATGCACGAGGATAATGCAATACGTATATTTTTTTCCTCAGGGTCTAACGGAATCGTTTACAGAATATATGGTTCGGGTTAAGGAAATTGCTTTAGTGTTGGTGCTCCCTGATACGGAAGTCGAAATTTGTGATGTCATTTTATCAGGACTCAATCCAGTCGTCAGGTCGGCTTTGGTTTTAGGACATTGGCCGTCAAAATTGCAGCAGTTGGAAGCATTGCTTCCTAAACTCAATGACGTTATGCTTGTTGATAGGCTGCGTCTGTCACAGCCTCCGTGCTCATTAAGCAACTCCTAATACGACTGTATCAGCTCCTTGGGCCATGGTTGCGGTTTCAGGTCGTCTGGCCACTATTAAATGCTTTCAGTATGGTCAGGAAGGCCATGTTCGACGAAATTGTTCCAATAGGCAGACCGTGAATCGGGGTTTTCTTCGTGCTTCTAATCGGGGGCGACAGTTTCAACCTTTATGACGACAGAAGGTTAAGTCAACCATTCGTTTCTCTCGGCGTATTTGTGGTTATCCGTTTTCGGGTAAACCCTTAGTTCAAGTTTCTCTTGAGAAGTTGCCTTTATTGGCGTTATTAGTTCCGGAAGTTCTGTCTTTTGATTCAGCTTGATTGGCTTAGGTTAAATTTGCCATGTATTATGTCGCGTGCAACCACGAGTCAGTTGGTTTGTTTGATGGTCAATGGTCAGGCCTTTCAAGTTACTCAAACCGTATCAAGTACTATACGTTTCCCACGTTTTACGTGGAAACAGTTTTTTTCTCGTTTCCAGGCTTCCTTATGCTTGTGTCCTAGGTGCCGATTTTATGTCAAGGACTGGGATGGCTATTTTTTTCCCACTAGGCAGATCGCTTTTCATTTTGCTCCCCGGATAAACTTAGACTTTCTGAGGGATTTTAAACCATCTGGGCCCCCTCTAACCTTGGGAGATATTTATTTGGTAACCCAAAACTGCGCTACCTTTCTCTGTCTCATTTGTCCCCTGAACAGGCAAAGTAAATTGAGGTTTTAGTTGGGGAATTTGATTCATTGTTTACAGATGTTTTAGGGGCCACTCATTTGACTCAATATGAAATTCAGTTAACAGATTCTACTCCGGTCAAAGTATCTCCATATAAGCTCACACCACCGAGGATGGCTATATCAAAAGAGAAAATACAGAAGATACTTGACTAAAGGTTTATTAGACTGTCTACTTCAAATTACAGCAGCCCCATATTTCTAATACCGAAGGGAGATCAGGATTTTAGACCGGTCATAGATTATCGTCTCTTGAACAAAAGAATACATATTGAAAGTACCCCTTTGCCCGATTTGCATACAGCTGCTCATCATTTTTCGAAGGCTCGCGTTTTTACGACCCTGGATTTAAACAATGTGTATCATCAGATTCCTTTGGCTGAACATTCCAAGCATCTCACAGCTTTCGCTACCCCCTGGCGTCTTTATGAATTCAATAGGATCCCATTTGGTTTGGATACGGGTGCGCAAGTTCTCACTCGTTTGCTGGATAATTTGTTTTCGGTCATAAAATTTAAATATTTGTACCATTACTTAGATGATCTTGTAGTATATTCCGAGGATTTTGACTCACATCTCGTTCATTTACGTGAAGTCTTTCGTCGCCTACAGAGCGCAGGGTTATCAGTTAAGCAGTCTAAAGTTCATTTTGCGACCTCTCAAATATTTTTGGGCCATATGGTTTCCTCTTCTGGTATTACCATAGACTTAAATCGCACTAAGGCTATTAGAAATTTTCCGGCACCCAAGAATAAGCGTGAGTTGGCTCGATTTTTGGGGATGGTTAACTTCCTCTCTAAATTTATTGCAAAATTTTTCTACTCGGGCGGAACCCCTTAATTGCTTACGTAGGAAAGGGGTTACTTTTGCGTGGGCCGAGGAGCAGGAAGCGACATTTGTTTATGTAAAAGAGGCTATTTCAAACCCTCCTGTCTTGGCGTTTCCAGATTTTGCTATGCCCTTTATTTTACAGACGGATGCTAGTGCTAGCGCGCTAGCGGCTGTTTTGTTGCAGGAATTTCCTGAGGGTCGTCGCTCATTTATTATAGCTCGCGTACTTTATCTCTTGAAGAACGTAAATTTTCTACGTATGAAATAGAAACCTTAGTGGTGCTTTTTGGGTTGGAGAAGTATAGTGTGTACGTAGAACATGTGCATTTCTTTTTAGAGTGTGATAACCAGGCTTTAACGTGGGCGTTAGGTGTTCCAAGGAAGACAGGTCGTCTTGCGCGTTGGGGTGTCCGGATAGGAGCCTTTAAGTTTACTCCTTCCTTTATCAGAGGTTCAGAAAATTGTATTGCGGATGCTCTTACCCGGGTATTCTCCGAACCTACTGAGGAGTGTGTTTATTCCGAGACTTTGGATGCTCCTGCGGATTCTCAGGTTGAGACTTCTCATTTTCGGCATTTCCTGAAATGTTTGTCAGTATACCTGAACTTCAGCTTATCGATTCTGGGCTGGCATCAATTATTCAGCAAATTAAATCGGGAGTTTCACTGCAGGATTATAAGATTCATGAGGGTGTTTTGATGGGAAGAGCTAGTTTTAATCGGCGTTATAAAGTCACAGTTCCGAAGCCGGCTATTACCATGATTCTTAGTTATTTTCACGATTCTCCTTTCGGGGGTCATTTAGGCATTGCCAAAACCAGAAATCGAATTCGTGAACAGTTTATGTGGCGGGGCTTGGATTTCGATGTAAGAAAGCATGTTCAGGCTTGCCGCATTTGCGCCTTGTCCAAACCCGCGCAGGTTATAAATTGGGAATATTTGGCTTCGGAGGTTCCCTCCGCGCCCATGGAGAAACCATTTGTAGCTTTTATCGGACCATTCCCTCGTTCTATTCAGGGAAAAATTTTTGCATTGGTGGTTACTGATGCTTTCTCAAAGTTCGTATGGATTTTACCTCTGAGTGTTGCTACTGCTCGCCTTGCTATTCGGGAAATTGGAACAATATTTGGATCTTTTGGTGCTCCTCAATACCTGGTCTCTGACAACGGTTCTCAATTTAAGTCGCGTCTCTGTTATTCCTTTTGTTTTTACTACTACCCCTTATTACCCTAACCCCTCATTAGCGGAACGGGTCAATCGTAACCTTAAGTCCGCTTTAATGGCTTATCATCACCAGCAGCACAATTGCTGGGATAAATACTTGAAGCAACTTCACTTTGCTTTCAATTCTGCGAGACATGAGGTTCATAAGACGGCGCCATTTTCATTGTTATTTGCCTACCAACCTTCGTATCCTTTGGCTAATTTGTGGGCGCTAAATGATTTATTACCGGCTGACAATTCTCCGCATACCATTCGTACTAACTGGAAGGCTGCCTTGAATAATCTGCGTAGAGGCCATTCTATGAGAAAGAGCGATATGATGCGTCCCGTCGTCCCTCTCCATTCAAAGTGGGAGATGTTGTTATGTGCCGAAACTATCCTCAGTCCTCGAAAGCAGATGCGTTTGCCGCCAAGTTAGCCCCTCGCTATCTTGGCCCGTTTAATATTCTCAGAATTTATAAGGGGGTGTCTGTTCTTTTGCAAGAATTGTCTTCTTCTTGCAAGCGCCGCGCTCACCTGTCGCAGCTTAAATTGTATAACTCGGGGTAGTTTGTATCTAGGTTAACTACGGGTTTTGGTTCTAGTATTCATTCTGTTGGTTCCTTGGGGCTGTATGGTTAGGTCCTTGGGCTAGGGCTTTTAAGTGTCAGTCACTCGCGAGTTCCTTAATATTTTGGAGGAATTTATGATTTCCTTTTCAAGTTAGTGTGCAAGATAAATGTGGTAACATGTATGGTTACCTAATTCTGAAAGTTTTGCCTCATTTCCATTCGCCCTTGCTGGGTATTTAGCTGTTGCGCAGAGCCTACCTTTGCTGTTGATCCTGTTGTTTTGGGTGACCTTTTGTGTTTCTATAAATTTGGTTTCAAATTTAAAATCGTTTGTGTTTTTTTTTTATTGTTAATCTTTGGGGGAAATATTTTAAATTATAATTCTATATACATATTTATATGGTCACTTAATTTCAGTGGGTGTCAGCTTAATTAATTTGTTCTTATTGGGTTAAAAACCTTGCTTCCACACCGGTGATGCCTTACCGGTCTGCCCTGTTCACCTGCCTGTCCCCAGTTATAGTTTGTGTGGGGTCGGGCAAGTGAATTATTATTTTAGTTGTACATAGTTGTTATATTGTGCATTATGTCTCATAGTTGCCTCCTTTTATACCGTGTTTATTTCATGTTCTATAATTGTAATGCTATACTTGTCTAATTTAAAAACAAAAAAGGACATGGTTTATTATGAAATTCAATATTTATATGTATGTAAAATTCTAATTGATTTAAGATGATTTAGTTTGTATATGTAAGTTTATTTTTTACTTTGTGAGCCCCCTCTGCTGGTTTGTTTTATTATGTTTCATATTCTTAAACTTCTTGGCTTCCATCCCCTTTTTCCTTCCTCGTGCTACTCTGTGTGGACACGTTCTGGGCCTTCTGAGTTGTGATGTGCTGACTGCTGTGCAAGTTTCTTCTGCTCTTGTGGTGTGTGCTGCCGGGTGGTCCTACGTGGGAATTTCACCGCCGGACGCTATTTTGTTGATTAAAATACTGAAGCCTATGCCTCCTCCTCCGGATTCTGGCAACTTTATATATGTTTTGGCCCGCTTCAGTTTCTGCCTTAGCGTTTGCTGTGACGGCGTTATAAAAAGAATCTACACTCCTGGTTAGCGGCATGTCCGCTTAATGTTGCTGCCAAAATTATGATGCAACGTTTCACCTATGACTGTTCCTGGGAGTTAGATATTTAAGTTTTTATTATCACCTGGTTGGCTGCCCGGTTGCTACGTCGTGAGATATATACTGTTCGGGTTTGTGTGCCTCATTATGGTCTTCTCCATATGTGTTCAGTGCCAGCAACTGAAGTATGGGGACTGTTTGTGTGGAGTTACCTTCTTCGTCTAACTACAGTGTAGCATGTTCCTTCTGTTTTCCTAGTTGTTTCCCCTTTTGTCTCTTTATTGTTCCCTTTCCTCGAGTTCCTATAAATGGTAATCCTTTTTTTCTTCTCGCAAGCTCGCAGGATATTGTGCTGTTATGTGTTCGCATTATGTTTTGTAACTGTGTTATACCTCCAGCCAGTCACTTTACGTTGCTTCTTTGTTTGTCCCCTTGCTTAACTCACTCTTTGGTGTTCTCTTTTTTTTCTCCTCTCTGGATTGCGTGCGTGGCATGTGCCTGGTCCTTACGCGGTGGGTGGTGGATATCTGTTGCATTGCAGGGTTAGTTCTCTGCCCGGCAACAAGTCATTCGGATTGTGGAAGTTTTTTGGAATTGATTTAAGGAACTCCTTTTGTGATGTTTTGTAGATCGGCCTTATGTAAAGATAGGCTTTGTTATGAGTTTGTATTTTGGTAATGGTGGGTGAATTTTGGGGCGAAAACGTAATGTGTGTTTTAGACGCGAATTCGTAAAGTGACTGGCTGTTGAAATTATTCGTATGTTTAGTGTGCTTTGGTTCTTTTATTTTGTCAAAATTTAATACTAGGTTTAAATGAGTCCAGAAAGTGGATCGCACTTCTATCTTATCGGCTTCTCCACCTTTATGGTGTTTAAGAGTGCTTTCTCCTATATGGCACTTAATTAGCTGTTAAAGTAAAACTCTCAATCCATTATTTGTCTTTGACTCAGAGAGAAAGAGATAAAATACAGGGAAACAAAACACCATGAAATTCTGGAAAATAATTTGTTTGTATGTAGAAGGCAAAGAAATGCAAGAATCAATTCATTCTTTACACAACTTATTCAAAGTATCATAAGAATCAGGAACATTTAACTGTAACCACAAAGCATTCTAAAGCATTCTCAGCATTCTAGTTGAGTTATATTTTCAATACTTGATTTTCAGTGCAGGGTTAGTTTGAAGTTACAGCAATTATGTTGTGTTAATTATAGGAGCAGTAATTGCAGTCAAAACCCCACCAATGCTGAACTTTGAAAAACTGAAAACAGTAGTGTTGTAAAGTACATCTAGCTCGCTGGACTTTGAAGCTTGCTGTTTCTAGAAGTTCTTAAAAGTCGGCTTGGGTCTTGATTACCATACGTGGCTAGTCTTTGACTAGATAAGCATAATTACTATTTGTGAGACCAATGGTTCACACAAAAAGGGGGCAAGTAATGCTTCCATGGTTCTACAGTATTTTACAGTTTAAGAAAAGGTACCCGTTTATAAAATATTGTTCTGATGTTTATAGTGGCCTTGTTTGTTGAATTTTGTTTTTCTTAGTTTTTGCTGTATTTGAAAATTGCCTTACTGCTCTGCTCAATTGATGTTATGGTTTGTTTACTATTTAAGCCATCTTTGTTTTACAGTTATTATTTTTGGTTACTTTACGGTTCTGGTTATTAATGTTTGTTTATTATTATCATTAAGGTACCAAAAGAAACAACTTATCAATAGTAGTGTATTTTTGAGAATTTTGGTTTCCATCTTATTTTTTTTTTCTTCCCCTACGGCACTCGTTAGGGTTTCCCTTTTCGCTTGGCCGGGGTTCCCTAACTCAGTCAAACCTTCTTAAGCGTCTGCATGGTTTCGCTGCCCTGTTCCAGTTTTATGTTTTGAGAGAAACAGCTGAACCATTGCAAGATTAAAAAAAATCATTTTTTACTTTCTCTACTGCGTATAGGAAGGGGAAGTATTGCATTCCACCCCAATAAATTCGATATCGAGATTTCACTGGAAATACATGTTTTGAAATTTTATGGTCCCTGAATCCAAATAAAGCATTTTTAACTAAAAAACGAAAGGTCGGATAAATACCAAACTTCGTATTTGAGTTTAGTGTGCATATCTTGAATTTTCTGGGAATATCCTCAAAAGCCCTCTTCATTCTGAAAGACTTTCATTACTGGTAAACCGTAAGAGATAGACAAAATTTGACTGCACAAATATATATCCTTAAAACACACAATCTGTGTCTCATACATTATTTTTCTTTTCTTTTTTTTCCGAGATATTCCGTGTTATTTTTTGAAATTTCCAATACTTTTAGATTTTGTCAGATAGGAAATCGTTTTTTTCACTCTCTCTCTCTCTCGCTCTCTCTCTCTTTCTTCTTGTATGTCCTGGACATGCAAAGCGAATGGAATGCTCCACATATCAACCAGCTCTTAAAAGATTTAACTCGCTTAAAGCCTAGCATAGTCCCTTTGCTCTACATGAAAATTAGCAATAAGATAGTTTCTGCAAATGTTTATCTCGGTTAACTTGAAGTAGATTTGTAAAAATAATTTGCACAAGAGTAGAGAAAGTCATGTGAGTGCAACACAGATGTTTTATCTTAACAGTAGCATTAGTAATACCAAAATTGCTCTATAATTAGCACAATATACATTGACAAATGTTTTCCACAAGTTTGTTTAAATTCCTTGTAAAATATGTGCTACTATATACGCAGTACTTGCTTTCGTAGGAATTTGTCGTTTACTCAATGTATATACAAAGTTTTCTTTAAGTTGCGCGTCTTTATAAGCATAAAATTTGAATTTCTATCGAAATGCACATGCGCTGAACGTTTTTGAGTGCAACCAATGGGAATGACACATGCAGGAATGGCCTACATTGCCTCTGTTCTACTTACCTTGAACCAAGTGGATGTACTTGTGGCACCAAGACTGCAGAAACAGATCATGAGCTGATCGAGGACATTCAGTAGATTTACCCATAGTGTCGTGGAATAGTGCATTAGATTAGATCAGATCATTTATTAACTTAATGCACTGTTTGTTGAAAATTGGCAACAAAGACTACGGTGACTTAGGCTTTATCTGTTTTACTTCAAATGAATTAATTGTTTCTTACCTTTTAGGGAGTATTATAAGTTATTTTTAATGTATCGATCATATTTATGACTTCCTATAGGATGTAATATCGAAGCCGTGGTCGGAACTTAAATTTTACATGGCATAAAGAAGTAGCTTGCAGCTTCACTACATATTTAAAAGGGTCTTCTCTTTATCATAAGCTGGCACCGTCAATCACAATTTCTGTTCTTCCTCAGTCGGTAAATTAAATTGAGTTTTATTTATGGACGCTCTTTAACTGCTTTGGCTCTTAGCGTCACATTCTATGTAGAGCGTGAAAGACCGGCAATTTTGCTCAGAGGCCCCTCTATCAGGCTTGAGGTTCTTTTGCGTGCCGAAAATCTACGACACGGGACTACCACCTTTACTTCCCTTCCGAAGGAAGGCATGCTAATGATTTTTATGTCCGAAAAAATCCATCGACCGCGACCTCGGGAACTAGAGGCTAGCATGGAAACCACTACACCGTGGAGGACGACATTCCTCAGTCGGCGGTTGTGTGTACTTTGTGATCATTCAGTGTATCAACGTTCATTAAATGTTCTTTGTTTATGAAGAGTTTTTCCCAATTTTATGACTGCCGGTCTGTTTTATTATAGTCTTTTTCACTCTGATCAGGCGGCTCAAGGAGATTCATTCCGCACCTCATTGGTCCCAGTCCTCCAGTGCCTATGCTGGCTAAAGTTTCCTAAAAGGGTGGTTGATGCTTATTGCCTTTTGCCTCGAAATATCTGAAAAAGGAATACTTAATATTATAATAATTGCCTCTCTCAAAAGCACTGTGAGTGCGGAGGCTATGTATAACGTGACCTTCACCCAACAATGAAACGACTCATTACGACCGGCCGCCTAAAATTAACACATTTGTGATCAGCCTTTGAGTTCTACAAGTTATGCACAACCACAGTGCGCAGCTTACGTATAGGTATTCTAAACTTGAATTAACTTGTGGGGTTTAGTACTACGACCTGATGTCGATTATTCAAAATTAAATGCTTTACCAACTATTGTAGCTTCCAATTTAGATGAGAACACACCGAGAAAGTCAGGGTTCTTGTATATTTTTTGGAACGTATAATTTTTTATTTTTATATTGTGGAATGCATAGGTAATTCTGGTGAAAAGGACTTTTTATCGAATGAAGACAATGGGGTTTGCAGGGTTTGACAGAAGTACGAATAGATTGTAAGAAAAGTCAGGTTACACCACAGATTAATGTTAATCCCGAGCATGAAACTGAATTCATGATAAGCGAATACTGCACTTTGAACTGCTCTAAAAGGTGATAACGGCCTTGAAAAATCAGCAGACTCAAATTGAGTCGTAATGATTTCGGTGATGAACTGCTATGAAAAGTTCTAATTTTGTGGTCACTCTCTTTTTACTTTCTCTACTACGTATAGTAAGTAGGGGAAGTATTGTATTCCACCCAAAAATTCGATACGGAGATTTCACCGAAAATATGGGGGAATCCAAAAAAAGCATTTTTGGAAACATGTCCGTGTGTGTGTGTCTGTTTCTGTCTGTGAACAGCATAACTCAGAAAGGAACAGTCGGATAAACACCAAACTTGATATTTAGGTTCAGTCTCTTCCAGAGATGCGACAACGAAGGTTTTCAAGAAAATCTCCCCACCCCAGATTACCCTTTACATGGAACATTTTTCGAAAATTTTAATTTTCTCAAAAATGGCTCTAACGATTTTGATTAAAATATCATATGTTTAAGATACTTTTATGACAAATGAAATGTATATCTCGAATTTTCTGGGAATGTCTCCAAAAGTATTCCTCATTATGAACGACTTTTGCATAACTAGTAAACCATGAGAGATTGACAAAATTTCACTACACAAAAAATGTAGATCGCGTTAAAAAACACAATTTATGTCAAATACATTTTTTTGTTGAGTGAACCATTTTCGAGATATTGCTTGTTATTCCCTTAAATGTTCCAATACTTATACTTTTTCTCAAATGGGAATTTGTTATTCTTTTTTTTCTGGTATCGCAAAGAGAATGGAATAGTCCACATAACAACCAGCTCTTAAAATTTTTGACTATCACTTAAAGCCTGCCAATTCCCCTTGCATCTACAAGAAAATTAGCAATAAGATTAACATCTCGATATCTCGATTAATATGGAGCATATGGAGAATAAGCGTTTGTAAAAATAGTTTGTAAAGAGTAGGGAAAGTCATGTGAGTGTAACACATCAGATTTTTTCCATACGTTTTTGTTTACTTTTTAGTTTCAGTATATTTTGTTCCTTAAGTAGATAAGGTAAACGTGTTGTATGTATCTTTTCAACCGGATTTGCAGTTCAGATTTCGTACGTATAGTTTTTGCTGAGTATTATTCGTATTGTCTATGACTGTTATTTTAACTCTAAAATGTATTCTCTTTTATATTCAGAACTAACTGTTCAAACTTGAAGTAGTTGGTTTGTTACGTTATTTGCACCACGCTTTGGGCGTCAATTTGAAGTAGATATTGTCTTTACGTTGTTTGCTGCTACGTATGAAAAGCCGATTTGAGGTAATTTGTATTGAAGGAGTTGTATGAGTTGTATCGTATTTCAACTGTTGGGGGACCGAACTTCAAATTCGTTGCAACCGCACGTATAGTAAAGTTTCCGGTAGCCTTCGCCCCAAATGTATTTTCAGGCGGCCTTTGCCCCAAGTTTAAAAAACATATTAAATTTGTAATTTGACTGTTTCTTTAAATATTAAATATTTATGCTTGCCTCGGCTGCGTCAGTATTATCGTTAGAGACATGGAAGTGTTGGCAGGGCGTGATGCGACAAGAATGTAGGCTTGCACAGATTTTAAGTTTTAATTCACTCCTTTTTATTAATCCATGACACAAATTAAATAGCACTTCACTGATATCGAGAGCTGTGACATTCTTTTATTTAATACTTGCACTTTTTAATACGTATACTATTTTCGTCTCACACGAATACGTATTTAATTTCTCGAGGACGCATCATGCATCCGGTTACTATCACTGTCTGCAGGCAACTTACTTTATTTCAACCGTCTAAACTTGTAAATTTCTGTATTTCAAGTCTCTGATTGGCTAATCCTAGTCCAATAGAATACCTTCATTTAACTAAAGCTTTTTCTGATTGTTGATTGGCTATTTTTAAGCTGTCTCAAAATTTACATTTTTGCTGTTCTAATAATGACTAGTAGTATTTAAACTTCCTTACTTCTATCCGTATATGGTTCAATTCTCATATTCTGTATTGTGTTCTTGAGTGAGGCGTACGTATTAGCGGCAGTAACAATGTCCAAATATAAAATACATTATTCGAATTTTGTTTTAACTAATGAAACCTTAAAACTCAGAGGACCGAGTTTTTCTTTACAAATTTTATCGGCGAACAAATTAGAGTCTGTCTGGGAAGCAGCTTGCAGATATAAAGGAAAGGATTTTGCAATCTGTTACCGTTCAGGTGGACAGGTGACGAATTCTTTCAGCTATACTAACGTAGAAATCAGCAGTGCACCGAGATCGTGTTACTGGGAACAGAAAATGTACTCCTTTATGTCAATATTTCTCACTTACCTTACCAACAAATGTGTGTCATTTTGTCTTAAAGTTCTAAACAATGGCGTCCACTTTTAGGGGCGAAAATCAGTTCTCCACGAACCTAATGCAAGCAGTTGTGGTGTTGACGATATTTTGGCAGACCCTTTTCGAGTTTAACAAGTCTGATAACCAGGGCCCGGATGACCTAAGATATTTGAAAAAACCCTATAAAAACGAACATAAAACTGAGATTTGTTTAATTTATTAAAATTGGTGTAAATAAACTTGTAAATTAATTTTTTACATGGATAGAACTGCTATATTAGTAGAAAACGTAGATATAAGTATAATGAGATGATTTGTAAAAGTAATTAAAAAGTATATTTGTTCCATGTTCTTGTTTTGAAAAATCTTAAAAGAAAATTGTTTTTGACGGAGCATTATCTGAAGCATTAACTCTTGAGTTTTCAAATATACAAGTTTAATTGTAAATGAAGAAGACTTAACAGCCTATTACGCGACACAAGAGCAAGGGCAATAGCAACCAGACTGTACACACCCCCTGAGGTGTAAAAGGGAAAACTGACTTATCTCATCCCTAGTTTTGGACATGAATTCATAATTGTAATAAGCACCGCTCCACCCCAAGCAACTCTTTCAGACTAAACATTACATAAGAATGTGAATAGAGGATTTATACTAAGATTTTTTCGACCTGACCCTGCAGAAATGCAAACGAGGAGACTGGCAGAGTTCCCCTAGCGCGACGTAACAGGAATACCTAAGGTACGTATCGGCCGTTTTCCTACAACTAACCCAAAACCCTTTCTGGTAGATATGGGCTCGTACAAGTACTGCGCATCCAGCTTGAGTAGGACTAGGAGGAAAACTTGTACTGTACTATTGTCCATTCCAAACCAGAGTTCCCTCTGATGTAAACAGAAGCACGTGTTTCGGCTTGTCACGAACCCAAGAATATACTCTTACGCCAACGTAAATAGCTCCTTAATACATGTATTGTATTATGAAATATTAGAGCAGGAAAGGTATAGAACTGCACATTTTATTGCGGTTATCATAAGAACTCGTCGATAAATATAATGGATATATACTAGCTGTTAAGAGATTACAAAATATGACTTTCGCCTGCTATTGCGCTAACGCCGAGAGCATCTTGGTTGTTAATACCAACCGTATAAACGACTGCCAATCTCATACATACACAAGAAATGCAGCAATGAATTCCCAGAGGTGCTATCTGAGTACCGAATAAACACTTTGCGTAACACAGGATATATGATAGGCGAATGGTCCTTCATAATACACTAATACACAGCTCAGCTCAGGTCAAATCTTGTGATTTAGTCAGTTGGTATTTGAGCTCATACGGCAGAGGAAGGTGCGTGTAGTGCGAATAAACTGGTCAAACACAGAAGCGGGAAACAGTTAAAAAGTGGCTAAAAACAAACAATACTTCATAATTCAACTTGGAATACAAACAGACATAATACAACATAGAAGAGGATAAAGTTTTAAGTGCGATAATGCTATGGAATTGTGGATAAGCTTGTCATTATTTTGGAGAGTAGTTCTGATTCCGATATGTCAGCTGAGTTACCTTCGGAGGATTCAGATTTGGGTGTTGCACTTTTGCCCGAGGATTGTGATTAACGTAAGTGTTCATTGCCGCATACTTATAAAATCGATTGTTACCTCAAGTTGCATTTTGAACCATGATTCTCACGCAGGGCGCCTTTTTATAGATTAAATAGTGTTCAACAAGCACGTGGGAGGGGAACAAGCAGCCATTATGGGCGGGGATTGCGAACTACTTTCGCGCGGAGAATACAAAGAGTTTGTTTTCAGTGAAAGGCACTCTGGTTTGGAATAGATAATAGGTTATTCTCATTTGTAGGTGGAATATTGAACTTTCTGTTTGTTGAAAAGTTATCCTTATGTAAAATATTATGTACAACTCCTTATACACCCAATGTAAATGCAAGAAAATTACCAAATAAAGGGCAAAACATGACAGCAATGACGTAAAATAAAATTTTGATGTGATAAATTAACATGACTTTCTCTACCCTCTATCTTTTATTAGTGGTTGTACGAATTTTTCTTATGAAAGTTTATTTTCTATCTAATTCATTTCAATCCAAATAAACATTCGCAGAAATAGCTACATTACAAATTTGATCATAGATACAAAGGTAACAGCGATAGTCGTGTTTAAGAACTGCTCGCTATATGCTGAACTTAAATTTCCATACTGTTTCCATGACATCGCGAAAAACAACTGAATATTTGACTTTAAAAGAATGCCTAAGTATTGAATAATTCAAACCATTAATAACGGATATCTCGGAAATGGCTGATGCCACAGAAAAGGTTATTTGAACTAAATTGTTCGTGATAAACAGTTTTGTCTAGTACGTTTTGTGTATCGCTTAACGTTTAAGAGTTTAGAAGTTTATACAAAAGTCCCTCTGTATGAAGAGGATTTGACAGGGTAATTCCAGAAAATTCAATATATACATTTTATTTGTCATGTAAATATCATTAGTATATGGCATTTTAATCAAAATAACATATTATGCCACTTTTGGAATATCACAATTTTCCATGTAAAGAGTAGTTGGGAATGGGGGGAATTTTCTTTAAAATGTTCGTGTCGTATCTTTGGAAGATACTGAGCTTAAATACGAAGTTTGGTAATTACCCAACTTTTCCTTTTTGAGTTATGCTGTTCACAGGCGCACACACACGGACTTTTTCTAAAAAAATATGATGATACATTCACATGACTTTCTCTACCCTCTGTCCTTATTACTGAGTATACAAATTATCTTATTAAATCTTATTATTTTTATCCATCATATTTAGAGTACCAGTGCGTAAAAGGAGCAACCGTACATAAAATAGCTCCACATGATACACTACCACAATAGTTCACTTTATGCACCTAAAATATTTCCAATTCACCCAAATTCATATGAATATGACTTACAGCACTCGTTTCTCAACGTTCGTGGACAAAACATTGTATACCTAACACAATTCCGTAAAGTTTCATTTTGGCGCTGTATGTTGTTTAAATCGTATCTCAACTATGAGGTCATTAGTGGTTATTTAACGTCGCTACGCTCGTTCTACAATATACACAATTTCACGAACAAAAAAGCAGGAATTTTAGTATGTGTATAATAAATAACTATTTGCATCATGATCTTTGTTTTTTATTTATTTAATATATTAGCAGAAAACTCAACCTGGTTAGATCAATTAAAAAACAGAGCATATTCGGCATTGATTCCGATTTCATGCTACACAGAACTTGTACTTATATGAAAAGTACATGCACATTTATAATTTTCCAACTTAAAACAGCATTGACCTGGGCCGGGCTTGAGCCCTAGGCCTACAGTTCGGTAATTCAGTGCTTAACCATCTGTACTCAAACCTGCAATGAATTCGATGTGACCAGTTACAAGAAACTATTTAATTCAAGCGAACAAAGTAACTGGTCCTTGCCAATATATGTCTATCATATATACACTACGTGACACCTGGCTGAAAATAACGTACAAGTTCGTGGCGCCCTCCATTGGTAATGCTGGAAGTCAATATGGTGTTGGCTCACCCTTAGCCTTGATGACAGCGTTCACTCTCGCAGGCATACTTTCAATCAGGTTCTGGAAGGTTTCTTGGGGAATGTCAGCCCATTCTTCACGGAGTGCGGAACTGAGGAGAGGTATCGATGTAGGTCGGTGAGGCCTGGCACGAAGTCAGCGTTCCAAAACATCCCAAAGGTGTTCTATAGCATTCAAGTCAGGACTCTGCGAAGGCCAGTCCATTACAGGGATGTTATTGTCGTGTAACCACTCCGCCACAGCCCGTGCAGTATGAACAGGTGCTCGATCGTGTTGAAAGATGCAATCGCCATCCCTAAATTGATCTTCAACAGTGGGAAGCAAGAAGGTGTTTAAAATACCAATGTAGGTCTGCGCTGTGATCGTGCCACGCAAAACAACAAGGGATGCAAGCCCCCTCCAGGAAAAATACCACCACCTCCGAATTTCACTGTTGGCACTACACACGCTGGCAGATGACGTTTATTCGCCATACCCACAACCTGCCATCGGATTGCCACATTGTGTACCGTGATTCGTCACTCCACACAACGTTTTGCCACTGTTCAATCGTGTAATGATGACGCTCCTTACACCAAGCGAGGCGTCGTTTGGCATTTTCCTGCGTGATGTGTGGCTTATGAGCAGCCGCTCCACCATGGAATCCAAGGTTTCTCACCTCACGCCTAACTGTCATAGTACTTGGAGTGGATCCTGATGCAGTTTGGAATTCCTGTATGATGGCCTAGATAGATGTCTGCCTATTACTCTTTACGACCCTCTTCAAATGTCGGCGGTCTCTGTCAGTCAACAGACGAGGTCGGCCTGTACGCTTTTGTGCTGTACGTGTCCCTTCACGTTTCCACTTCACTATCACATCAGAAACAGTGGACTTAGGGATGTTTAGGGGTGTGGAAATCTCGCGTACAGACTTCTGACACAAGTGACACCCAATCACCTGACCACGTTCGAAGTCCGTGAGTTCCACGGAGCGTCCCATTCTGCTGTTTCACGATGTCAAATGACTACTGAGGTCGCGGATAAAGAGTACCAGGCAGTAGGTGGCAGCACAATGCACCTAAGATGAAAAACGTACGTTTGTGGGGATGTCCGGATACTTTTGATCACATAGCGTATATTGAAACTTGATTGTTGATATAATATTCGTTTCGTAGCCTCTTAGGCACAAAACGTATTTTGAATCTAAACTCACGGGCATAAGTCCGTATTATTCTTGCTGCAATATACTTAGAGGGTACAAGCAAATAGTTATAACAAATGCCGCTAGAACGCAGATGTACGAATGGCAGCTGAAGAAGTGACGCCATCGTTTCAAGTTGCTCGAGCTGAGTTCAAAGCACAGCACTAGTTTTCACTGCTATGACTGCAGTTCAATATGTTTATGCGTTACAAACGAACGACTTTCTGCTCTTAGTGTGCCTTCCACAGCGATGGAAATGATGTCATACATGTCCTACAGATGTCACTCTAAGTCATACGCTAGCTCTAACGCAATGCTGGCAACATATGAATAACTAATGCCACCGAAGCCGGTAAGATACTCAGCCTCAAGGCGTAGCCGAGAGATTGAGGGCCCTCAGCCTCAAAGCGTAGCCGAGGGATGTTTTTTAGAAGGAGGGGAGTGTAGCAGTTGCGGATTCGGTCCGCAACTGCGAAGCGATGACAGGGCGTAGCCGAGGGATCTGCGCGTCTAAAACTCTAATGATTCACGTTCGCAGAAACAACACCACATCGCATATTTAGCGGATTTCACTTTTTATTTAGTTTGGCAGTTCCCATTTTGCATGTGCTTTAGCGAAAAAAATGGCTACGTTTGTTGTGTTCATAACGCGATTTTCCTATAAAAGTAAAACACCTAAAAGGGGCGGACAGTTGATTATCAGCTATTGAAGAGATCACATTTACTTCTAAACTCACTCTTAAGGTAATTTATTCACTTTACTTTTGCTTTTATAATCATTCTCAATAACGATACTCTAGGTGCAGAATAGCCCAAACGAATTACACGACATTCCATTGTTACAGGAAACTACTTTTTAATAATCATTGTGTAAAATATTCGTTTGGCCCATTGCTAAGTGCAAGTGGTGGGACTAGTTCCAGTAAAGTGACGCACTCATCCCTTCTACGTGAATAGCCAATGCTATTTACGCTACTACCGTAACGAGTAGAAAGTGTAGTGACTGTTCTTCTATAAAATTTGTACAAGAACTATCAGGTATCTCCGTGAGATGGCAGCAAAATTGTTAGTGTGGATATTTACAGCGCTCTGTTAATGCTGGTATCGGTTTCTTGGATGTAGCATTGGCGTTTTGTTGTGTATGTGGTCGTGCTTGTTACAATGTGGTGAATTTTAGTTGTTAATCTTGATTAACGTTTTTGTTTTCACAAACAAACAACATGCATATGTGTTTCATACTTAATTGTAGATCTGGATACGACAAATTTAAAGGTAAGCATATATTTAGACCTCTAAAGGCTAAAGTATTTTTTTATAAGTGGAAGAGGGCTGTACCAAGAAGGGATAAGAGACTATCTTACAATGTGGCAGTATTTTATATCACAACAATGTAAATGCCAGAGTGATTGTAGAGTTAATAAGCATTATTGTATGACATTGATTTGAGATGTTTGTTAATTATAAGCATTGTTAGGAAATAAGTTTACACGTCCTCACTGAAACTGACAATAAGAGCGGGTAACAATGAGCGAGGGGGTGAGTTGTTTATCAATTATTAGAGGCAAGCAAATAACGTCAGATTAGCGCGCTTTTCTTAGAAATGGCGGGAATTTCTTCCTTAGAGCATATGTTTTCGTAATTTTGATTGGATATAAATATAGACGCTAATGTTGGAGCGTTTTATTAACCAATAGCAGCTCGGTTATAATCTTTAGGCATATCGGGTGAGGGAGTATAAATTCCGTGCCAGAGTGTGGTAACGCGTAGTTCATCAGAATCGTTCGCGGGTTACACGTCGCACAGTTCTACAAAATCTCTCGCGTCGTAAAGTTGAAGTACGCGAATTAATAATGTGCAGTAAATAAGTTATTATAGTAACAGAAAATATAACAGTTTCAGTCGGGCGTGTATCAAGAGTCAATATGTAAAATTAAAAAAGTGTGACGGCAATAAAAGTGTAAAAACAAATTCTGTTATCAGTGTTATCTTTGAGTAACAACTCCTTTCCGTTTACACACCTTGTTCAAGAGAAGTGCTCGACCGAGAAATAATAGCTAGCCGGAGGACAATGAACCAAAATTTAAAAATAGTAATACAATAACAGGCGCCCAGCAATAGATAACACGAAGTGACCGCGACAAATTGGCTGCCATACCTGGGGTAGATAAACATGAATCATCTTCCAACTACTAACAAATATACCACTTCAACAACAGTGCGTGATTCTTTTTTTTTTCGGGAGAACTGATAAAGGCAGACAACTTTGTGATTAATGGAGAAAATGTAGAGATCGTAATGCAAAGATGGAAGTTAATGCCTAGCAGTTCCGCATTTCTTTCCTAATCTTCCTAAATACTTACATCTATACACTCCAGTAAAGCTGCATAAAAGGTCTGAAAGAGATTCGAGTTTAGAAAACAATGACAACAATGCAGAATTCTCTCACAATACCATTGTTAATATTCCAGTCCCAAATTATACCAATAGAAATTTTAGTAATAAAATAGACTTGCTAAAGAAAAGGTTAAAGCAACAACAGCGCAATATAATTGAACTAAAAGATAAATAATTCAAAGTACCAATGGTTCAAGTACTTGAAAGGAAAATAAATAAAATAACTTATCAATAAATCTGATGGAACAAGATACCTGATTAAAAAACAAAAAATGATTGATATAATTTTGAAGAAATCGCAGACAACTAAAAAGAAGGGCATGAGCTATAATGAATTTATTTTAGATAGCCTGCTTTTAAGAACCAAGGCACCCATTGTTTAAATCACTATCTTCTTCCCGTTCCATCAGAATCATATTTAAGAAACCTTAATCAAAGGTCTTAAATGTTTTATGGCATTAATATCCATGCTGTAAATGCAGTATCTGCATTTTTAAAGAATAAGAATGGAAACGAACGATGCGAAATTTTAATTTTTGGAAGTGGATGAGTTTGTAGATTTGGAGGATTTTTACACCCGAAAACAGTAAAAATGAACTGGCATCTATATATGTCCCTCTATTGTAATATAATTGGGTGCAAACTGTAGGTATCCATGCAAGTAAGTACACAACCCTGGGGCCGTTTTGGCACAAATTTGAATGCAAGTTGTAATTCAAATAGAATAGTCCGGTGCTATAATACTTGCTTTTACCTCGGATGATAGCCAGTGTAACAAGAAATTGTGGATATGTGGCAATTAATGCTAAAGTGTTCAGTATCCCATCCTACCGATACAGGTAAACGACATTGGGCTTTTTCAGACTGTACACACAATCAAATGCATAATAAATATTTTCCACAATAAGAAGATTCTCTGCACTATCGATGGCTTTGTGAAGCAGATACCTCTTTGGAGTTTTCTGGAATGAGGGTGTGTCCCAAGCTTAGGAACGCCCATACCAATCCAAGTACATTTAAAAAAATCTGATGTGTTACACTCACATGACTTTCCCTACTCTTGTACAAACTATTTTACAAACGCTTATTCTCCATCTACTTCATGTTAATCGAGATAAACATTTGCAGACTCTATGTTATGGCTAATTTTCTTGTAGATGTAAGGAGAAAATATATTTACAAGGGCAATATAGAAAAACAGTAGCCTTTAAGTACACACACATATCTCTTAATAGCTGGTTGCTAGGTGCAGCACCATTTCCTTTCCCACAGATTAATACTCTTTGCATATCCAAGACAAAAAAATGAATAACGAATTCCCATTTGAGAAAATAAGTATTGAAAAATTTAAGGGAATAACAAGTAATATCTCGAAAATGGTTCACTTAACAAAAAAATGTATATGGCATAAATTGTGTATTTTAACACGATCTACATTTTTTGTGTAGTAAAATTTTGTCTATCTCTTATGGTTTACCAGTTATGCAAAAGTCGTTCACAATGAAGAATACTTTTGGAGACATTCCCAGAAAATTCAAGATATACATTTTGTCATAAAAATATCTTAAACATATGATATTTTAATCAAAATCGTTAGAGCCATTTTTGAGAAAATTAAAATTTTCAAAAAATCTTCCATGTAAAGGGTAATCTGGGGTGGGGGGATTTTCTTGAAAACCTTCGTGACGCATCCCTGGAAGATACTGAACCTAAATACCAAGTTTGGTGTTTATCCAACTGTTCGTTTCTGAGTTATGCTGTTCACAGACAGACACACATAGACACACGCACACGGACATGTTTCCAAAAATGCTTTTTTTTTTTGATTCAGGGGGTCTCAAAACATGTATTTCCGGTGAAATGTCGGTATCGAATTTTTGGGTGGAATACAATACTTCCCCTACTTACTATACGTAGTAGAGAAAGTAAAATGAATGTCAGGCCTGTTTTTAAGCTATTTAGTCAGTCATTGGCTGATGGTATTAAATTCTTCTGGGTCACACACTTTGCTGGATTCGAAGGAAGTGAAAAAACAGAACGGTTCACCAGAGATTTAAATTGCCTCGTGGATATATTAAATTCGTCATTGCCTGTAAATGGGCTGTACAATGGTTTAAATAAAGTCGATGTGCTTACGAAGTGGAAATCATTTTTAACGAAGAGCCCAACATTTTCGCGTTTGAAATGGAATTGCAGTTTTTAAAAAAATTAAATTGAGTTTTATTTAAGGGCGCTCTTTAACTGCTGTTGTCCATATAGCATCCCATTCTATATTGGGCGTGAAAGACCGGTAATTTTGCTCAGAGGCCTCTTTGTCAGCCTTGAGGTTCTTTAACAGGCCGTAAATCTACGACACGGGACCACCGGATTTATTTCCCTTTTGAAGGAAGCTACGCTAAGGATTTTTACGTCCGAAAAAACCCATTGCCCTCCACCGGGTTTGAACCCGCGAGCTCGGGAACTAGAGGCTACACCACAGAGGAGACGACTTTCATTCTTTAAGAGTAACCATACGGGTACACTGGAGGAGGCAAAATATTTGTGGAGAAATGGATTGAAATTACGCATTTGCAGCTAAGTTGAATCACTGCCCAATAGAAAGACACTTTGGAATTTTAGGGTCAAGTTACGACGATCATTAATACAATCGATTTTCTCCAGTTACATATGTTACGTCGATTTATGTTCCCGTCAAATTAGCAATATAATCTGGAGGTAATTGTGATTATACGCAAGAGCTGCCTTTAAAAATTAAATTGAATTTTATTTATGGATGCTCTTTAACTGCTGCGGTTCTTAGCGTCCCATTCTATATATTGCGCGTGGAAGATCGGTAATTTTGCTCAGAGGCCCCTTTATTAGGCTTGAGGTTCTTTTACGTGCCGTAAATCTACACGGGAGCTCCGGCTTTACTTCCCTTCCGAAGGAAGCCATGCTAAGGATTTTTGTGCTAAAAAAATCCATCACCCTCCGCCAGTTTTGGACTCGTAACCTTGGGATCTAGAGGCTAGCATGGTAACCACTACACCACGGAGTAGAGTTGGGTCGAGCGATTCTTTTGCAGTAATCGATTCATGCGATTCGTTCACGGTTCATGAATCGATTCATACGATTTGTTCACGATTCATGAATCGTCCTCTTGCTACCTGTCTGCTAGTCTCTCCTAGCGCTGGTCTACCCTACTGCACGATTCAATCATGAATCGTACTCTTGTCTGCTGGCTGCCTTGGTGCACGATTCGTTCATGAACCGTCGCCTTGCCTGCCGTCTATTCTCACTCACGATTCTTATATGAATCGTCCCCGTTTGTACTTTGCAGTTTGCAGCCAAAATACCAATCCGGACTTTTTTTGTTACGATGGGGGCTTCTTTTTTCTTTGGCATATAAAAGACAATGTATGTAAAAGCGCTTTCCGCGTTATTTTGTGTAATACACTTGGGATTTCCTGAATTTGTCATAAAAATCAACCTGTGTGATTCCACTTAAGTTACGATTACATAAAGTATTATGCAAAGTAATCATGAAGATATTATTATTATTATTATTATTATTATTATTATTATTATTATTATTATTATTATTATTATTATTATATTCTTCATTTCGATGGCTAGGAATTCCATCTGTCTTCGATTCTTTACTTTACTCCCCTCTTTATCTGGGGTATCCGATGTCTCTTTTTCCTGACGGTTTGTATTTATTAATTAATAGTGGTATTCTTTCTTCAGTCATGTAGTTGATATCGCTTTCCAGTTAAGTTAGTTTTCTTCAATTTTATCATATAATTTATAAATATTCAGTTCTTTAATTTTATCGTTTCATTTCTTATTAGGTCTAGTGCATTCTCAAACTCTTCATAAAAATCCCATATCCGCTGTCTGAATTTTACTTTTGTTCAATTTTGTTGTTATTATTATTATTATTATTATTATTATTATTATTATTATTATTCGTCACTACTACCGATGTTGCACGCGAAAATAAGCTATATAATTTTTATAAAGACGTGAAAAGTTATAAGCCCGGTAAGCAGAGAATAATAATTGTTTACATAAATTTTACATCAGCATATTCGAGGTACTTTTAATGCATTAGAATTGGCTTAGTTATATCGATGCATGTTCTTATACTTTTAATGTAGATTATAGTATACAAATTAATGTTTTTAAATTATATAATTTTAAAATGTTATTCAAAGCAAGTATTAAAAAATTTCCGTATTTTCCCTCCATTTTGCATATATTTTGGTATTGTATATTATAATACTTACTACACTGTAATCATACAATAATGTGTATCAGATCTCTCAGTAAATTACTGAAAATTACGTCTATTGTTTATACCACCTGCCGCAGCCTCCGTTCATCCATTGGCAATGCTTACGATTCATTGTACTGCGCTTTACAGCTATTTACGCAATTTATTTTTAAGATTAATCTTTCTCGGCTGAACTCGATACTCCTAGGTTATGCCATCAGCATCTCAAAGAATCGTGTTGATCTACCAATTCACATTATAAATTCTAACGAATATTTCAACCTGTGCAATTCACTACTACGAATCGACAGAACTCGGCAATATATACTATTGCGATGCTGTTCTGTTTTCGTATACTATGATATAGCATCACAATGCTTGGTAACTTTCCTGCTCATCATCGTACTCACTCGGCAGCATTCGTCCAGGCTCGGCTCGGAAGCCAAAGCTAAGAGTGAGCAGTTAACAAAGCGCAAGCGTTCAATTCCTAAACTTGCTTCAAAACTAGGAGACATGCAAAAAACTCGGTCATCACAACAGTCAGGCATACCTCCCACACCACACGGTAGCTTCACACTTTACATCCTAAACTGCGAGCAAGATAGGAGAAATCCATTCCTCGTAACAAAACTAATGGAACGTAGATCCGAAAACCCTAGCAACATACTGCGGAAGACCAAGGTTGATTCACCCAGGAACACCTACGCCATCACGTTCGAAACAGAGGCCCATGCTATGACTTTCAAACAGGGAATTGCAAGCCAAAATTTTGGAAAAAATACCAAGTACAGCACCAAATTGGAACAACCGCCGATGAAGGAAAACGCCGAACAGAAGCCGCAAAAGCAACTAACCGCGGTACTAAAGGGCTTGCCATACCAAATTGATGACGCGACTCTATGCACTAACATACGCCAGAACTACCCTCAGGTCACTAAAGTGACACGCATAATCAGTAAAGAAAAACCGACGCCGCTAGCCAGAGTCTTTACAACCTGCATAGCAACGATCAACACCATTCTAGCGCAAGGTGCCATTATTGAAAACCAGATTTTCAGGGCTGAGCCGTCAAGACACGTCGAAAGATACATTCGTGCCGCCAATGCCATCAGTATGGCCATCAGAAATGGCAGTGCACTGGAGATACACGATGCTTCCACTGTGGCGACAACAAAGAAACCAGAACCTGTGAGCACAAAATCAAACACGCAGCGCCATATTGCGCCACATGCGAAAGCATAGGGCACTTTACCGGACAAGTGCGATGTCCACTATACCCCAGAGATCCACCAACCACGGCCACCCAGATCGCCGAAACCCATATTTTTCCACATAACCTGATACGCTCTCCCAAACCACAACTAATCACAGAATGGCCAGAAGTGAAAATGCCGCATAATCCTACAACCAAGAAGGAATTAAGCAACAAAGAGACAGTAAGCACGATAAAAAATCTCACCCAGACTACAGAAGAACAACTGAAAACAATGCAAGAGCAAATACGCGACATACAGAAGAAAATAACTAAACATGTAGAAGCAATGTAGAAGAAGCAGTGAGCCACGCAGTGGAGCAAGTGCTGGCCACGATCATCCCCTCCTTGTACGACATGGCCCCGCCCATTCAGAGGAACAGACTACTCCAGAACCTCAACAAAACCGCACAGAACACTCTGAAAAAAGCAGTCAACGCCACAAAAATAGGAAACCAACTAGCCATCTTCATTAATGCTGTCAAAGCCTAACTCCAAACATCGAGACACTTAAGACACAATCATAATGGCAGGCATCATAGTACAGACTCATACCAGCTTTAAACTTCTCCACATAAACATAAATGGAGTCAGCAGCAAGAGACAGGAACTGCAAGAACTATTTGATCATCATCAGGCGGACGTCATCACAATCAATGAAATTAAACTCATCCCAGCAAATTTCAACCCCTAGAAACGTTTAGGAAAGACCGAGGAAACAGCCAAGGAGGCGAAGTCATGATCTTAGCGAAGAAGGAACTGAAACCCAAACAAATAGCCACGCCCCCAGTATTTCACCAACATGAATGTCTAGTTATAGAAATCCAAACTCAAAGAAAGAAACTAAACATTGCTACAGTGTATATACCTCCAGATGCAGTCTTCCCAATGGAGCTTATGAAATATCTACACGACACGCACCCTAACCTAATAATAGCCGGCGATTTAAACGCCAATCACGAACAACTATTTGATGAACACACGAACCAGCACGGCAAACGACTCAAGAAACTACTCAACGAAACAGAACTGAAACTCATTTTCACACCAGGCCCAACAAGAATAGGAAATAGAACACAAAAACCTAGCTCACCGGACAAAATACTCGTGTCAAAGAAAATCTTCCCAACCGTTGAGGACATTATACTGGATGCACCGCCCAGCACGGATCACATGCCTATAATAGTAACATTACGTACAAACCCGTGGCACACGGAAGCTCACAACAAAACCACTATCTACGACTATGAAAACACAGATTGGCCACTATTCACAGACACAGCCAAACAACTAACTGCCAATATTCACGTACACACATTTCAACCTGGGCGGACGTTGATAAAATCGCCACACGATTAACAGAGGTGATCCAGGAAGCACGGAATACAACTACTCCAAAGAGAGCAATAAACACCAATGCCTACAGCCGACAACTACCCAGGCACATAATAGACATAATCAAACAAAAGCGGAAGGCGCACCGTGAATATATGAAAACACACCACCCTGAAGATAAACGCGTCCTTAACAGACTTCAAGAACAAGTAAAAGAAGAAATAAGAAACCATAACATACAACACTGGAATAACGTTCTAAACAAAATAATTGAGAACCACAAAAGAGACCCAGCCAAATTCTGGAAACTGATTAAAAGCACCCGCAGAAAAACCGCTAACACATACACGATAAAGAAGAATGGCGAGTACATCTGCAACACCAATGAGAAGCTAGAAATCTTCAAAGACCATTATACCCAGATATTCAGCACACCTCAAGATCCCCAGTTCGACAAGAAATACTATGATAGAATAAACTATCACGTAAACACCAACCAACACCTCTATACACCACAATCACACATCAATGAACTGTATGACAACGATGAAGCAGAGCGACCAATCACAGCATAGGATATAATCGCCATAGTAAGCAAAACCAAAAATACAGCTCCAGGACCAGACGGCATCACATACCAACATATGAAAAATTTGCCACAAGAAACACTCGACAAGCTACCCCACTTATACAATCTCATGCTGAAACATGGATATCATCCTAAAGCTTGGAAACATGCAACACTCCTACTCTTTCCAAAACCAGGTAAAGATAACACGAACCACCAAAACTACCGCCCGATCTCAATGACATCAATAATATCAAAGACCTTCGAAAGAATCATCGTCAGAAGAATGACACACATCTGCCAAAGCAAAAACTTACTACCACACACCCAAGCAGGCTTTAGGAGTGAAGTTACCATTCAAGTTACTCGCTAGTGCGAGTCATGTTCAACTTCCAAGACGCGTATAACAGGAAACACGCAACTGTGGCAGCATTCCTGGATATACAGTCAGCCTTCGACAAATGCTGGACAAATGGCATGCTATACAAACTCACTGATTTTAAAATGCACCCAAGACTAACACGATGGTTATACCGGACCGGTTCTTAACAGACCGGACAGCCAATATATCTATAACAGAACACTCTCGGCACCATTCAATCCACAAGCAGGAACACCACAAGGAAGCGCAATATCAGGCTTACTATACATACTATATACAGCAGACACGCCACAGCCTATACATCCCAGCATACATTTAGCGCAATATGCCGACGACACCGCCTACTGGTGCACAAACCCAAAAACTACCAATAGCCAGGAAAAAAACTCGAAGACCAGCTCAAAGAATTTCTCAAGTGGACCAAACAATGGCGAATAACAATATACAAAAAACACAAGCCACCCTCATCAAGAAAAACATGAATCATAAACATAAGCAAACCACGCTCCAAATCGATAAACAAACCATAACATGTCAAACAGCCATCAAATACTTAGGCGTAAAAATACACAAGAGCCTGACAGTTGCACCACACTATAAAGAACTACTAAAAAAATAAGACCGATACACTCAACACTAACTTTCTTAGCCAGGCTGAACAAACAAGGGCTCACACCATCTATACTCAAAAAGCTCTATATAGCCCTAATCAGATCCAACCTAACGTATGCAGCAGTAGCCACAATGCCACTAATAACAACAGAAATAATGCACAAAATACAAACATTCGGACGCAGATGCCTAAGAACAGCATTTAAACTACTCCCAAACTTCAGAACAGTACACCAAAACAGAACCGATATATAAACACATAGCAAGCCTCATGCTGAAGTACATAGATAATGCTCACACCAGGAGTCATAGAAGAACGTTAATACGGGCAGCTCAACAGATGATTACCATTACACCTACAGAGAGAGAGAGAGAGAGAGAGAGAGAGAGAGAGAGAGAAATCCACCACTCATAACACTAATACAAATATACGATAAACAACAAAGCGACGAAAAGGAAGTAGTACAACAGTACATTGGAAACCTCATCAACATGTAGTAAAGATCATGACCAAACGGAAAACACCAGAAACCATCAACAAAAACCGAGAGACGCGTCTGCAAAAAAGAAAAATTGCAAATTAAACAAAGATCTTCTTGGGCAGCAGAGCACGGCGGCGAGAGTTGTGTGACACGGGAGAATACTAACAAAAAAAAATGTGATGTGTTACACTCACATGACTTTCTCTACTCTTGTACAAACTATTTTTACAAACGCTTATTCTCCATCTACTTCATGTTAATCGAGATAAATATTTGCAGACTCTATCTTATTGCTAAGTTTCTTGTAGATGTAAGGGGAATATATATTTACAAGGGCAATATAGAAATACAGTAGCCTTTAAGCATATACATATCTCTTAATAGCTGGCTGCTAGGTGCAGCACCATTCTCTTTGCCAGAGATTAATACTCTTTGCATATACAAGACAAAAAATGAATAACGAATTCCCATTTGAGAAAATAAGTATTGCAAAATTTAAGGAAATAACAAGCAATATCTCGAAAATGGTTCACTCAACAACAAAAAATGTATATGACATAAATTGTGTATTTTAACGCGATCTACATTTTTTGTGTCGTAAAAGTTTGTCTATCTCTTATGGTTTACCAGTTATGCAAAAGTCGTTCACAATGAAGAATACTTTTGGAGACATTCCCAAAAAATTCAAGATATACATTTTATTTGTCATGAAAATATCTTAAACATATGATATTTTAATCAAAATCGTTAGAGCCATTTTTGATAAAATTAAAATTTTTGAAAAATGTTCCATGTAAGGGGTAATCTGGGCCGGGGGGATTTTCTTGAAAACCTTCGTGTCACATCTCTGGAAGATACTGAACCTAAATACCAAGTTTGGTGTTTATCCGACTGTTCGTTTCTGAGTTATGCTGTTCACAGACAGACAGACAGACACACACACACACACACGGACATGTTTCCAAAAATGCTTTTTTTAGATTCAGGGGTCTCCAAACATATTTCCGGTGAGATCTCGGTATCGAATTTTTGGGTGGAATACAATACTTCCCCTACTTACTATACGTAGTAGAGAAAGTAAAAATTAAGAAAAAATAAATTAAAAAATCTGATGTGTTACACTCACATGACTTTCTCTACTCTTGTACAATCTTTTTTACAAACGCCTATTCTCCATATGCTTCAAGTTAATCGAGATATCGAGATGTCAATCTTATTGGTAATTTTCTTGTAGATGCAAGGGGAATATGGTAGGTTATAAGCGATAGTCAAATATTTTAACGCTGGTTGCTATGTGGTGCATTTCATTCTCTTTGCATGTCCAGGACAAAACAAATGAATAACGAATTTGAGAAAAAGTATAAGTATTGAAATATTTAAGGAAATAACAAGCAATATCTCGAAAACGGTTCACTCAACAAAAGAAATGTATATGACATAAGTTGTGTATTTTAACGCGATCTAAATTTTTTGTGTAGTAAAATTCTGTCTATCTCTTACGGTTTACCAGTTATGCAAAAGTCGTTCACAATGAAGAATACTTTTGGAGACATTCCCAGAAAATTCGAGATATACATTTCATTTCTCATGACATTATCTTAAACATATGATATTTTCATCAAAATCGTTAGAGCCATTTTTGAGAAAATTAAAATTTTCGATAAATGTTCCATGTAAAGGGTAGTCTGGGGTGGGGGGGGATTTTCTTGAAAACCTTCGTGTCGCATCTCTGGAAGATACTGAACCTAAATACCAAGTTTGGTGTTTATCCGACTGTTCGTTTTTGAGTTATGCTGTTCACAGACACACACACACAGACACACAGACACACACACACACACACAGACACACACACGGACATGTTTCCAAAAATGCTTTTTTTGGATTCAGTGGGTCTCAAAACATGTATTTCCGGTGAAATCTCGGTATCGAATTTTTGGGTGGAATGCAATACTTCCCCTACTTACTATACGTAGTAGAGAAAGTAAAAAGAAAGAAAGAAAAATTGCAATATAATGTAGTTAGCTAATTAAAGATAATAACACTAACAACCATGACACACCCTGCGGATGATACCTGCCTGCACGCCATCATTTAAAAACTTAGCTCGGCTGAAGAGGGAAAATCCCTAAACAGCCTGGGTATGGTTTGCCCTGCCCGAATACCTTATTTGAATTTGAATGTGAACGCAAGCGGGAATGAATCGAGAATGTCCTGATCACGATTCTTTTTGAACGACGATTCATACACGATTCTTACGATTCATTTTGAACCACGATTCATGCAAGATTCTTACGATTCATGCTAAGACTGACACGATTCATACGATTCTTTCCTTGTAGTCGTTCATATGAACGATTCGTTCATGAATCGCCCCATGTCTAATGTGTCAACAATTATTGTCTCCTGCCACATAAACAACTGTTTGTAATTTAATGGCTTGCAGTTCTATCTACTCTAGTATGTTGTGCTTTTATCCCCGTTTTATAATAAATTACAAAGTAATATTGGTAGTATCACATGTAGTAATGTATACACTACGTACACGAATAATTTGTAATTCCATTTGCTGTAAATCAAATACAGAGAGAGCCAAAAAACTACGAACCGGCTGCGCGGTGTTTTTCCTGTCCGCGTCCTCATTGCCGTTTGCCGCTATCACAGAAAGGCGTGGATGAAACCATACAACATTTTTAAAACTACTTTTAAAGGATTTACTCATCAACTTTATCAAAGGAGATGCTGAAGCTGGTCACCGTGGTTGTCCATACATTTTTGGCATCTCTTTAGGAAACTATCCATTTCTCGCCGTAGTTCACGTTGAGAAATGCTGGCAATTTCCTGGCGGATATTTTGTTTTAAATCTTCCAGGGTGTGTGGGTTTGTCTTGTACACTTTATGTTTTAAGTGACCCCAGAGATAGAAATAGCAGGGGGTCACGTCTGGGAAGCGAGAGGGCCACAAATCTCTACTAATAGTTCTGTCCTCAAACACACTTTCATATTTGATTAATTATTAATCTCATGGAAACATTGGCCGTATGAGCTGTTTCAGAGTCTTGTTGAAAAAAAGGCAAAATCACGCTCCCTGTCTGTTTATTTTCTAAAAAAGGGGGCAAAATTATTTTCACATATGTATGGGCGACAACTTTTTGCTTCAAAAAATCTTTCCGCGCTCATGGCGCACCAACACCAATTTTTTCGTCATAAAGGGGTACTTCATGAATAATATTAGGTTTGTCGAGCTCCAATAACGATTATTTTGTGTACACACACCTCCATGAAGGTGGAACCAAGCATCGTCGGTGAAAAATATTAAATATGGGTTTATTTCAAGAACATAAAATATCCAAATAAACACTGAATAAATTATATTCTTCAAATTAAATACGTTTATTAAAAAACAGATATCCTTGAAAACGATTAACCATTGTGTACTGTACACTGTACTATTGAGACTCCACTCACAAAATGTGCGTCTAATTACAGGATCACCTGTTTGAAGAGCATGTGCCACAGTTATTTTATATAGTTTTAACTTAAGCAATTTGGTAGCTCTTCGTACAGAACCATAAGAAATGCCTGCCTGTTGTGAAAGTCGCCTAAGTGATTCTCCAAACGATGACCGATGTCGTGTAATGTTTCTTCGGAAAGAAGCGTACGCCATCTTTTAGATTTCTTAGCCTGGACACTTTCTGTGGCCTGAAATTTATTGTAAAGTTCATGGATTGTTGTACGGCCTGGAACTTTTACACCTGGAAATCTTTCTGCAAATCGTAAATCGCACTTTCACTCGGTGAGCTGACTGAGTTAACACATATGAAACATAAATAAATACATGCCGTGCAGTAGAAAACATATACTGAGCCATAATATACTTTGTGACTAAGTGCAGGACAAAATAATAAATAACTCGTAATAACAACTACATCACATCACCGTCAACTCAATACTGCACTTCACATTAAAGAGCAAAACCACGTCAACAGCGTGACCTTGTTTATAGCAGCAGTGCGTTATCATGTTTCCACACGCCCAGTGGAAAAACACCGCGCAGCCAGTTCGTAGTTTCTTGGCTCTCCCGTTATAACCAACGTTCCGCAAGATAAAAGATTTAAGATAAAACTTATGCGTAGATACTTCGTAAAATATTGCTTTATTGCGGTATATATTATTTAGGTTATGAACAGTGTGGAATTTTGCAATAAATTAGGTTTCAGCAAATATAAAACATTCTATTGGGAAATGAATTTAAATATACTCATAATCTCTAGGAGCTGATTTTTATTTTGTTGTGAAGCGGAACATTTTGAGAGTTTAACAGAAAGGGGTAATTTGCATTTATTTTATTTGCCTTTCTGAACCGTAAGTCTACGAGACAAAATTTACTGCCTTTAGGCAGTTTACTAGTTTAAATTCTTAAGGTATTACTCAAACTTTGTGAAAGAAAAACTAGGTCAGCAAATGCAGAACGGTGCAATTTAGAAACTGTTCGTCTTAGCTACACCTGTAAATGCAGAATTATCAGCTGTTTTTCTGTTGATGACTACTAATCTACGTCATGGAGATAGCCAACAACGAAGTGAATAAGGAAAATGCGCAATGTATCAGCATTTTCGACAGAAATGAGGTTGGCGAAACTGGAAGTAACATTTTTCAGCTGATTTAAAATGAGGTTATGTGACATATGACAATTCATAATTAAATACTATTGTAGCTTTGTATCGCTCATTATGGTGCTTTAAGAGTTTTCTGGTTTCACAGAGTTATTTTGCTCACAGCGACAATTTAACAAATGCAAAATTTATTTTAAATACGTAATTATACACAAGTGGCGGCCGAGTGGTTAGACCGCTCGCCCCCCACCAAGGCGACCCGGGTTCAATCCCAGGGACCTGCATGTGGGATTTGTGGTGGACGAAGCGGCGTCTGCGCGGGTTTTCTCCGGTTTCCCCCGCCATTCATTCCACCAACTGCTCCATCATCACCTTTCCTTTCATCCATTTCACCAACATTTCGTTTCATCTACTTCCTTCATCCCATACCAGGCATCGGGCTGATCACCCATCCTAGATGTTCTGTCTGATCCAGGAGTGTCTGCTCCTCGACGGGCCTCTGACCCCAAGCATCCGCTTGTAAGTCCTGGGGGTGTAAGTCCTACATAAGAGGAGGGTAAACAGATAATGAATGAATGAATGAATGAATTATACACAAGTCACGTAAAGGACTCGTCTACTAATTTTAAGGTCAAACTGGCAGGCAACATCAAATGTTGCTTTAGGGAGCTAAAATGCAATATTTGCCCACAGACATACTGCAGTATTATATTATTATAACTACTACATGACGTGGGAAGTAGTAGATGGACATGTAACTAGAAATCGGGATTTTCTCATAGAAGCACAATCGGCATTAAATGATTACATCGAAAAAAACCAAGCTTCTGCGTACTTTTCAAATTCTGTACATAACGTCCAACTTACTGCAATATTCCCTTATTAAAATCACTACTACGTGACGTAGGAAGTACGAGTAGATGAACTATAACTAAACAAAATTGGCTTTTCTCATGCAAACATATTTGGCATTGAACCATATATCAGAAAAAAATCTGATGTATTACACTCACATGACTTTCTCTACTCTTGTACAAACTATATTTACAAACGCTTATTCTCCATCTACTTCATTAATCGAGATAAACATTTGCAGACTCTATTTTACTGCTAATTTTCTTGTAGATGTAAGGGGAATATATATTTACAAGGGCAATATAGAATGAATGTGCCTTTAAGCACATCCATAACTCTTAATAGCTGGTTGCTAGGTGCAGCACCATTCCCTTTGCCACAGATTAATACTCTTTGCATATCCAAGACAAAAAAATGAATAACGAATTCCCATTTGAGAAAGTATATTGAAGAATTTAAGGGAATAACAAGCAATATCTCGAAAATGGTTCACTCAACAACAAAAATGTATATGACATAAATTTTGTATTTTAACGCGATCTACATTTTTTGTGTAGTAACATTTTGTCTATCTCTTATGGTTTACCAGTTATGCAAAAGTCGTCCACAACGAAGAATACTTTTGGAGACATTCCCAGAAAATTCAAGATATACATTTTATTTGTCATGAAAATATCTTAAACATATGAATAAACATAATGAACGAACCCGCAGCTCGAGCAAGCCCAGGACCCTCTAGAAACAACGGACCTGACACTGGGTTCGAGATTGAGAAAAATGGCGGCGGTAGTTGGTGGTGATCCCTGAGGTGTTTACACTCGCCAACTGCTGTGTTGTGTTTTCGATGCCTGTGATTTATAGTATTTTAGTAACTGCGGCAGTTTGTAATCACATTAGCGAAGAAATAGTGTTTTAAAACCTTTATTTGAGCAATTTGGGAAACGGGAATAATCCCAGTCATGCGTTTTCAGTGCCGTGTGCTTTCCAAGTGTTACTTATGTTTACTAATATATTACATGTAGATTATGACTACATTAAATGTAAAGTATAATTATACATTTTTTAATTTACCTACTTGAGAATATAGTTTGTGTCACGGTTACTGTGGTGAAATAAAGAAATTGTTACAATTTGGACGTATTGGTTGTAAATATACTTAACCTAAAACATTACAACGCCATTATGTTTCCGGATGTAAATCGAACTTTGATTATAATGAATAGAGGTGCAAATAATTGTGATAAATATTTTAAAATATGCTATATACAGTGTTAATTTGAGTTATAAAATGTATTAAATTATGTATATTTTGATATACAATAAAACAATTATGAGTATTTGAGAGTGTATGTGTATAATGAGTCCCAGTTATTGTCACATACCGGAGTATTGCCATTCATATTTCCAAAATATAAAGATTTAAAAGAAAACGGTTAATATTCATAAATCGTAAACACTTTACGCCTTCGAAGGATTCACCTGTATGCATACATCGTTGTTTCCGACTTAGTTATAAGAAAGGATAAATTCCGTTACGGTGGTTCTTTTATAACGGTTCCAAGAAAGTGGTTAAACGCAGAATGGTGCATTTCTGACAGTTTGTAGCTGACGTTCAGCCATCGTATTTATGCTGTTACGTTGTTGCATGCAATACTGTAGATTGCATGAATGTTGTTTTGCAATGCTGTTTAAGGTTATGTATTTCATATATTTCACTTGCAGTGCTGGTTTAAGACTACTTATTTGTTATATTTTAATCTGTCGGTGTGGACTCTCTGCAAGAACTAGTAAAGGATGGTATAAGTCGCTAAGTGGTATAGTTTTGAATAATTATTGCAAACTTATAAATGAAAAGCGTTCAGTGAAAGCAAAAGTAACCCTAAAGCTTCTAAATTTAATAGCTAATTACTGTAAACAACGCCATTTCGTGCCATTCAGTGTATATTTTGTGCATATAATATTGTGTACCTACAGTGTGATTAACAGTGTAAATAGTGACACGTAATTTTGAGTGAACTCAATCAGTGTCAACCTCAATATCAACAGTTCTGTTTCATGCAAGTATTACAATGTTTGCAGTTTCTAAAACTATGTCCTTTGTAATTTAAATAAGTAGCTGTAGTTTAGAAATGCTAAGTTATAGTATACAAAACTGTAGACTGCATGAATATTGTTTGAAGTTACATATTTCATTTAATGTTAAAATGCATTTAGTTTACTTAAAAGACAGCGTCTTTGTGCACAACAGCATATATCTACACAAAAGACATGTCACTGCGCCACATTCATTGTATTTTACTGTGGAGAAGTCATAACTTGTCAAGAACTGATTAAGGCATTTCCCAAATTCCCACCACATACGGCCGCCATTTTGAATGTCAGTGTCAGGTCCGGTATCCAGAGGGTCCTGGTTCATTTACCCATCCCTAGTGTTCTGCCGCACAGATGGCATTGCGATTGGTTGTACGGTACAATGTTAATATCGCGCTAATACAAACATTGTGGTGTATGGCAAGAAGAGAGCGAGTAAACTAGAAAAATATTATCGCTTAACGGTATACTTACGCATGCATATTCTCATGATCATTCACGGAAATGCTAGATAATAATGCTACCACTAGAACGTAAAATGCCATGAAAGGAAGAAAGTAAAATGTAATTTATACTTTTATGTACACTGTGTTAATATACAGGGGAAATTCCCCTTACAAACTTTTAGGGCTTGTGGAGAGGACTGAATAGATCATGTTTTGAATAGGAACCCATGTCCGGAAATATTTGAAAACAGGTATTCAAAGTGGCCACATTTGCATAAGTACTTTAGTTAGGCGTGACTCAGTACATCACTTTTCTTACAACTCAAATTGTTAGGTAATTCTGCTAAAGAAATAAACAGGAAAATTAATCAATTTTCACAAACACTTTTGTTTACAGTTAAACCTAATTTGTTTTGTGTCTTCCTCACAGGGTGATTCACTACAACCCATTAGGAAATAATACCTAAGAAACAAAAAGCAAATTTAATCATCTTTCACAAATACTTTTGTTTACAGTTAAACTGAACATCTACATTTCTCTTCGTCAAAGGCTGTTTGGCATTCTGATCCGCTTTAATTCCGGTTCGATGTGACGATCACACTTACAAATCAGTAGCCTGCAATGCAGGCCAACCCGGGGTTTCAAGGGGCACCGCAAACACCATGCCAAAAAAACGGAAGAAGAAGAAGGAAGGAAATAAAGTAAAAGCCTGATTAATTGCAGCCTACATGGAACGGATCAGATAACTAATCACGACAATTTCATAGAATCGGAGTATGTTATTGAATCCAGGCTCCAGCACTGTCGTAAACAATGTTTGCCCTGAGTTTTATACGACCGCTGTGTCGTATAGCACGTCACGTGGTGTGCGGTATCACCCCTCTGTCCTTACAAAAGAGCAGCCAATCATTTTATCACAATGGCGACAATAAAAATTGTTACCAAAATATAATATTTCAGTTATAAAATTGTATTTTCATAATGGGTAGGGTATCTGAGATTGTTTTATGCTCATTTTTGTTTGAATATTTAACTTTCGTCGGCAACTATGGAACGAGTTATTGATCTTGCCAACAGTAACAGTTATCCGGTGGAAGTTTGTTAAGTAACAGTCAGTTTTACTGTTTCGAAAGACCTGTTTGCTGAAGGTTAGTAAAATCAGTTAAATAAAAAATTAAGTTGCGTTTTATTTATGAACACTTTTTAACCGCTGTGATCCTTAGCGTCCGATTCTATATTGGGTGTGAAAGACCGGAAATGTGCTTAGAGCCCTCTTTATCAGGCTTGAGGATTGTCGAGTGATGCAGATATACCAAGTACGAATCTTTGAAGGAGAGAAGTCATGGATAGGAGAGAGGAAAGGGGTTGAGTGATAAAATTGTACCAAAGTATGTCCTTGAAGAGGGAAGGGAACAACAGTCATGGATAGGAGAGAGGAGGGGGTTGAATGATACAGACACGAGTGTTTGAAGGAGGGAATAGCAGTCATGGTTAGGGGAGGGGAGAGGTGTTGAGTGATAAAGTTGTACGAGTCTTTAAGGAGGGGGAAAAATTAAATTGAGTTTTATTTATGGACGCTCTTTAATGCTTGGTTATTAGCGTCAGTAGGTTATATAGGACAGACCGAGGCCACTTTTTTGGGCATGTATGGGAAAGGATAGGGAAAACGAGGCTAGATGGGGCGGTTCAAGGAGGAAAATGGGTTTATATGGGAGAGATAGGGAATACGACGACCAATACTATGCTAGACAGGGTTGAAGGAGGGAAATACGTTATATGGAAGAGATAGTAGAGAGCTGTTAGGCTAGACAGAGGCTGAGGAGCATGGTTTATATGAAAAGTATAGGAAAAACGAGGAGAGGTATTACACTAGACAGAGTTGAAGGGTAGAGTATGTCTTTTATATGAGAGCGGTAGGGAACAGGAGGAGGGGTGTTAGGCTAGACAGAGGTTGAAGGGTAGAGTATGTCTTTTATATGAGAGAGGTAGGGAACAGGAGGAGAGGTGTTAGGCTAGACAGAGTTGAAGGGTAGAGCTTATCTTTATATATGAGACAGTTAAGGAACAGGGGGTAGGGATGATAGGCTAGACAGAGGTCAAGAAGTAGAGTATGGTTTATATGAGATATAGGAAAACCAGGAGAGGTATTAGGCTAAGGAGGTTGGTATGCGTTTATAAGGAGAGACGAGAAAACGGAGAGATCCTATGCTAGGATAGACAGCTGTTAAAGGTAGAATGTGTTTTCTATAGGTTAGATAGGAACCCAAGGAGAGATACTCAGCTAGACAGGAGCAGGCCGGAAATGCGCTTTATGAGAGGCAAGGGATACGGGGAGAGACGCTAGACTAGACAGAGGTTTAGAGTATGCGTTTATATGTATGAGGGATATAGGAACAGGAGGAGAGATATTAGGCTAAGGAGGTTGAGTAGCCGTTTATAAGGAGAGATGAGTAAACGAAGAGATCCAATGCTAGGATAGGCAGGTGCTAAAGGTAGAATGTGTTTTATATATGCTAGATAGGAACCCAAGGAGAGATAGACGGGGGGGCAGGAGGGGAATGCGCTTATGAGAGGTAGGGGATACGAGGAGGGGTGTTAGGCTAGACAGAGGTAGAGGAGTAGAGTATGGTTTATATGAGAGGTATAGGGAAACGAGGAGAGTCGGTAGGCTAGACAGATAGTGAAGCAGTAGGAATATGGACTTATATACAGGAGATATAGGGAATAGGAGATGCTAGACCTTGAAAGCGACTTTAGGCGAGAACTTCATGGAAATATGTTTCATGTCAATGTTAGAGCGCTAATTCTAGACATGCTCATCACGTAACCTATTCAGGGAAAAGGTGACTCGCTCAGGGGAAAAAGGTGACCTGCAAAGGGAAAAACGTGACCAGCAAAGGGAAAAAGGTGACCAGCAAAGGGAAAAAGGTGACCAGCAAAGGGAAAAAGGTGACCAGAAAAGGGAAAAACGTGACCAGCAAAGGGAAAAACGTGACCAGGAAAGGGAAAAAGGTGACCAGCAAAGGGAAAAACGTAACCAGCAAAGGGAAAAGGTGACCAGGAAAGGGAAAAGGTGACCAGCAAAGGGAAAAAGGTGACCAGCAAAGGGAAAAAGGTGACCAGGAAAGGGACAAAGGCGACCAGCAAAGGGAAAAAGGTGACCAGCAAATGGAAAAAGGTAACCAGCAAAGGGAAAAAGGTGGCCAGCAAAGGAAAAAGGTGACCAGAAAAGTGAAAAAGGTGACCAGCAAAGGGAAAAAGGTGACCAACAAAGGGAAAAAGGTGACCAGCAAAGGGAAAAAGGTGACCAGCAAAGGGAAAAAGGTGACCAGCAAACGGAAAAAGGTGACCAGGAAAGGGAAAAAGGTGACCAGCAAAGGGAAAAACGTGACCAGGGAAGGGAAAAAGGTGACCAGGGAAGGGAAAAAGGTGACCAGCAAAGGGAAAAAGGTGACCAGGAAAGGGAAAAAGGTGACCAGCAAAGGGAAAAAGGTGACCAGCAAAGGGAAAAAGGTGACCAGCAAAGGGAAAAAGGTGACCAGCAAAGGGAAAAAGGTGGCCAGCAAAGGGAAAAAGGTGGCCAGCAAAGGGAAAAAGGTGACCAGCAAAGGGAAAAAGGTGACCAGCAAAGGGAAAAAGGTGACCAGCAAAGGGAAAAAGGTGACCAGCAAATGGAAAAAGGTGACCAGCAAAGGGAAAAAGGTGACCAGCAAAGGGAAAAAGGTGACCAGGAAAGGGAAAAAGGTGACCAGCAAAGGGAAAAAGGTGACCAGCAAAGGGAAAAAGGTGACCAGCAAAGGGAAAAAGGTGACCAGCAAAGGGAAAACGGTGACCAGCAAAGGGAAAAAGGTGACCAGCAAAGGGAAAAAGGTGACCAGGAAAGGGAAAAAGGTGACCAGCAAAGGGAAAAAGGTGACCAGCAAAGGGAAAAAGGTGACCAGAAAAGGGAAAAAGGTGACCAGCAAAGGGAAAAAGGTGACCAGCAAAGGGAAAAAGGTGACCAGCAAAGGGAAAAAGGTGGCCAGCAAAGGGAAAAAGGTGGCCAGCAAAGGGAAAAAGGTGACCAGCAAAGGGAAAAAGGTGACCAGCAAAGGGAAAAAGGTGACCAGCTAAGGGAAAAAGGTGACCAGCAAAGGGAAAAAGGTGACCAGCAAATGGAAAAAGGTGACCAGCAAAGGGAAAAAGGTGATCAGCAAAGGGAAAAAGGTGACCAGGAAAGGGAAAAAGGTGACCAGCAAAGGGAAAAAGGTGACCAGCAAAGGGAAAACGGTGACCAGCAAAGGGAAAAAGGTGACCAGCAAAGGGAAAAAGGTGACCAGGAAAGGGAAAAAGGTGACCAGGAAAGGGAAAAAGGTGACCAGCAAAGGGAAAAAGGTGACCAGCAAAGGGAAAAAGGTGACCAGCAAAGGGAAAAAGGTGACCAGCAAAGGGAAAAAGGTGACGAGCAAAGGGAAAAAGGTGACCAGCAAAGGGAAAAAGGCGACCAGCAAAGGGAAAAAGGCGACCAGCAAAGGGAAAAAGGTGACCAGCAAAGGGAAAAAGGTGACCAGCAAAGGGAAAAAGGTGACCAGCAAAGGGAAAAAGGTGACCAGCAAAGGGAAAAAGGTGACCAGCAAAGGGGAAAAGGTGACCAGCAAAGGGAAAAACGTGACCAGTAAAGGGAAAAAGGTGACCAGCAAAGGGAAAAGGGCAGGGAAAAGGCGGTCCTCTCACGGGAAAAGCTAACCCACTCACACTAACAGGTAAGTAATTCAGTTAGTATCACAGGGTAGGACAGGTTCCGGGAAGCGGATATAGCATAGTTCCGTATGATGTTACAGGTAATTCAGAGAGTATCGTAGGTATTTAGGATAATTCAAGTAACATAAGTGTTTAGAGTCACTCAGCTAGTATCACAGGAGGATAGTTTCCTGGAGCAGGACGTATCATAGCTGCATATTTTGCACAGGCAATTCAGTTAGTATCGGAGGGCATTTAAGCTAATTCAGCTAGTATCACAAGAGGCTGATTGCATCATAGCAGTGTATGATTTCACAGGTAATTCAGTTAGTATTGTAGGTATTTAGGCTAATTCATCTAGTATCACAGGAGGATAGATTCCAGGGGTTGGGTATAGCATAGTTTCGTATTTCACAGGTAACTCAGCTAGTATCGTAGGTATTTAGCATAATTCAAGCGTCATAGGTGTTTAGAGTAATTAAGCTAGCATTACAGGAGGGTAGGTTCCAGGGTTGGTTATAACGTAGTTTTCGTATTTTACAGATAGTTAAGGTAATATCGTAAGTATTTGGGTAATCAGCATAGTTTCACAGATACTCGTGATAATTTAGATCAGAGATTTGTATCATAGCTATTTAAGGTAAATGCAGATGATTCAGGTTGTATCAATGGTATTTGAGTCATTTTAACAGGTAATTCATCTAGTATCAGTGGTATTTAAGGCAAACCAGATAGTGTCACAGGTGATCGTGCTAATTTAGAACAGGAATTCGTATCAGAGCTAGTTAAGGTAATTTCACATGATTCGACTAGTATCACAGGTATTTAAGTCATTTTAGCAGGTAATTCAACTAGTATCACAGGTACTCATGGTAATATAGAGAGTAATTAGATCATAAACATTTCAAATCCAACGTTACAACAATTTATATACTTTTTTCTAAATCTTACAAACTTATTATATGTTAAACAGTTATAAACTGCAGAGATAAACTGCATATGGCTCACAAATTAAAAAGCTTTGCGTCAACATACCTTTATTTAAGTTCGTGTAGGTACCTCTCCCCTTTATCTAGGCTTCAGACTAACACTAGTATTTGCTCCTAATGGCAGGGTTACCACCTTCCCTTCCATCTTACCCTTTCTTCACCATTTGTCTGCTAGTTACATACACAGCACATGAGTAAACTTTAATTATTTAAATTGTAGACTCGCTGAGAAAATCTTCATCTTCGGGTTACATTCTCTTAAGTACTGTTTGTAATACTGTAATGTCCATACGCATAGGTAGTTATTCCATCCTCAGCAATAATTCTTTTATCATCAAAGGGATTCAATGTAATTTTATTCACTTGCACTGTGGTAACAGCATGCTTTCGTGATAGGATTAGATTCAAGGGCGTTCAGATGATTTCACAGGTTTTAAGACAGTCTGTATAGCTGTCAAACGAAATGTACTGCTTAATAGCGCTACGTTTTATACCTTTAATCTTTTTATCATTGATCCTTGAATATCTAAGGCATACATCTTAGGACGTAGTCCAACAAAGCGCAGGATGATTTTGCTATTAGCCTCATCTTTAAATTTCCCCAATACCTTCTTGTTCTGAGTAGAGTAACATATATGGTTGGCAGGGTAATCAGCTGTATCGAGGTGCTCAAGAAAACGTAGCTTGTCCTGGTACACATCTTCAGTTGTTACACGATGAATGAATGAATCAGTGTCCATATACATAAGCTTCAGGTTTTCAGCTCCATAATAAGGCAACAACACGTCGTAATGATAGTGATACATTAATGTCTTGGAGATGTCCAACACACTCATACCAATGAATATAGACTTGTTGAATACAATCTGACGAGAGGCCATATGTACAGCAGCTACAATGATAGCAGCAATAGATCCTGCAGCTACAGAAACATCACCCGCAGCCTGGACAATAGCTGTAACAGAAGCAAATACAAGCTACCGTAGCAGATACAGCAGCTGTACGACAATAGATGTAACAGATCTTACAGCTGTAGCAACATCTGCTACAATAACAGCAGCGACAAACACCAGTTACATAACAGCTGTAGGGGCAGCAGCAGGAAAGATTTAGCACTCTTAGCAATAGCAAGCATCACAGCAAAGATATTCCAGCTATAGCTTCACCCACCACAGCAACAGCAGTCATCACTCCAGATGTAACATCAAATACGGAGCTGAAGTAGTAGATACAACACTGTAACATCAGCTACAGCAATAACAGTATCAGATCAGGTAGCTGTAACAGCATTAGACATAGTCAGCACAATACCTATAGCAGAAGCAAATACAGCAGCTATCGTAGCAGATACAGAGACTGTACAACAATAGCTGTAACAGACCCCACAGCTGTAGCAGCATCTGCTATAACAATAGCAGTAGCCGTCGCATTACATAACAACTGCAGCAGCAGCTAGAGATTTAGCAGTGTTTAGCAATAGCAAGCATCACAGCAATGATATTCCAGCTATAGATTCCCCTACCACAGCAAAAGCAGTCATCGCAACATCAACAGTAAATACGACAGATGTAGTATCAGATACAGCATCTATAGCAACAGCAGCTACAACGATAGCAGCAATAGATCCTGCAGCTGTAGCAGCATTAGACACAATCAGCACAATAGCTGTAGCAAAAGCAAATACAGTTACTATCGTAGCAGATACAGCAGCTGTACAACAATAGATGTAACACATGCTACAGCTGTAGCAACATCTGATACAATAATAGCAGAGACAACAACCGGTTACATTACAGATGTAGCAGCAGCTAATCCATTTTTTGTTCAAATGTAACAGCTTTATCAGTTAAATCATTGCTTCATTAAACAAGGATTGTAAGGGTAGACGTCTCTTCCCTTTATATAGGCCTGAGACTAACACTAGTATTTGCTCCTAATGACAATGGTTACCGCCTCCCCTTCCATCTTCTCCTTTCTTCACCATTTGTCTGCTATGTGCATACACAGCACATGAGTAAACATTAATTTTTTAACATTGTAGATTCGCGGAGATCATCAAAGGGATTCAATGTAATTTTATTCACTTGCACAGTAGTATCAGCATGCTTTCATGATAAGATTCATAGGTGTTCTCATGATTTCACAGGTTTTAGGACAATCAGTATAACTCTCAAATGTAATGTAATGCTTAATAGCACTAGGTTTTTACCCTTAATCTTTTTTACCATTGAGCCGTGGATATCTAAGGCATACATCTTAGCTCGTAGTCCGACAAAGCGCTGGATGATTTTATCATTAGCCTCATCTTTAGATTTCCCAAGCAATTTGTTTAGAGCTGAATAGCATATATAGTTGACAGCGTAATCAGCAGTAATCAGATGTTCAAGTAAACGTAACTTATCCTGTTCCACATCTCCAGTTGTTACACGATGAATGAATGAATAAGTATCCATATACATAAGCTCCATAATATGATAACAGCACATCGTAATGATGGTGATACATTGTCTCGAAGATGTCCAACACACTCATACCAATGTATACCGGCTTGTCGAGAGACCATAAATACAACAGCTAGAACAGCAGCATATATCGACCTATCAATAAACGTAGGCTTGGCGATCAGCTTCTCTAGAGTCTTCTCATTTATCACTAGTCGTATATCCATACGATCAGGCAGATTCTCCATAGTTTTTCCAAACATGACGTTGTTAAAGAGCTGTAGACGTCCTTCTCGAAATCATTTGCAGCTTATTGTAGTAGCCTGTTGTTAAATTCCGCATAAGGTTTTAACCACTGTGTCTGTTGGAATTGCAGCACACGATGGATTTTTTAGTCGTAACCCATGATTAAGAGCTTGATTCAAAGCTATGTAATGTACTACATACTTCTTTCGAGGTCCAAGACGAGGTATCAGTTTCTTTGTATATGATTTCAATGGTTTCATACACTCAGGCAGGAAAGGTAGATCGTTAAGTTCTATAGGATGCTCGATGTCTGTGACGTCACACCCAGAGACAGGATGTCTGCCAGTATCAAACACGTTTAAACTCGTCTCGTAACTACCTGTATATGCTGTCACATCAACAAGAGAAGTATTCCCACATGCTCATTCAGTCAGATGTTACATTCAAAGCCTGACACCACTACCACCACCGCTACCACCACCCATTACACCAAAGCTAGCACAATCTCAAAGGCTTAAAAGGTAACGTAGAAGATTTTCTCCCTTGTTTAGTTAAATGTGTGTATATACTACATTATTTCATGTTTTCATTCCCCTTTCAATTCTTCCTTTCCATCTTCTTCCAGAAAGACCACTAGAATCACGAGAAAAGCAATTTTTCCAGAGTTTCACAGATTCTAAGCTTCTAGAATCGAACCCGCTAATAGTTTTAATAAATGTATTTTTAGTAATTTAGCTCCCTCGCATCAGCATCTCTCATTTAATCTTTACTCGAACCTGATAGGATTCATAGGCTTGAAGATATATAAAATCACCCCTTCGGGATTCGATCTGAGTACTTTAAAGTACTTTTTGTCATGATAACGATATTTAGGGACTAGGTACTCTGTTTACGGTTTACTTGACGTGTCTATATAAATTAGATTACGAGTTATTAAATTTGCAAGTAAATTTCATTAAATCGGTATTCGAACCCAGAACACCAGGAACAAAATAATTTATAATATTAGCTTGACATGTTAAACAAAGCTGTGTGCAGTTACGCTATCAATCTAAGTGATATATTCTAGTGTACAGAGGAAAATTAAGGAACTCATTAAAAGATGTGAATCGAACCAAGCACAACTGATTGACAATTATATACAGCATTAATTACCCAGTACAGAACCCATCAAACATTTTTTGGCCCACTCCTCTACCTCATTTAGTTCCAGAGATAATGAAGATTTAAAATTAAGAATCGAACTCAGGACACCAGATCCCCAAATATAAATCCACAAGAAACTACCTATTGATATAAATGTAATAAAGTTTATTCGACGTCTTTATCTTAAGTAGTTTAGGAGTTATTAAATTTATAATTAAATTACATTTTATCGGAATTCGAACCCAGAACACCAGAAACAAAATTATTTATAAAATTAGTTTGCTATGTAAAAGAGAGCTGTATGCAGTTACAGCATCAATCTAAGTGATATATTCTAGTGTACAGAGAAAAATTAAGGAAATCATTTAAAAATCGGGATTCGAACTAGGGACAACTGATTGAAAATTATATACAGTATTAATTACACATTATAACAGCTATCAAACATGCTTTGGTTCATCCCTCTACCTCTCTTAGTTTTCGAGATAATGGAGATTTAAGATTAAGGATCGAACCCAGGAAACCAGGTATCCAAATGTACATTCAGAAGAAACTACCTAATGATATAAATGTAATAAAATTTATTTGGCGTCTTTATCTTAATTAGTCTCTGAGTTATTAGAAGTTGAATTTGTAATTACTCGTGGGATTCGAACCCGACATCCCGGACAACTAGGATTAATATCTCAAGGACGCGGCGCATTCCAAAGAATTGATTAATTTTTATCCCATTGTTCTATCTCTTTTCATTCAGGAGATATAAGCAATTAATCAGTATGGGACATTTGGGTGTGGGGGCTAATTAGTTGGGGTGGGGCTAATTAGCATATTAATTGCATTCCATGCATATTAAGTGATACAGAACCCCCAAATGTACCCATTGCTGTGATGCTTGCTATTGCTAAACACTGCTAAATCTCTAGCTGCTGCTGCAGTTGTTATGTAATGCGACGGCTACTGCTATTGTTATAGCAGATGCTGCTACAGCTGTGGGGTCTGTTACAGCTATTGTTGTACAGTCTCTGTATCTGCTACGATAGCTGCTGTATTTGCTTCTGCTATAGGTATTGTGCTGACTATGTCTAATGCTGTTACAGCTACCTGATCTGATACTGTTATTGCTGTAGCTGATGTTACAGTGTTGTATCTACTACTTCAGCTCCGTATTTGATGTTACATCTGGAGTGATGACTGCTGTTGCTGTGGTGGGTGAAGCTATAGCTGGAATATCTTTGCTGTGATGCTTGCTATTGCTAAGAGTGCTAAATCTTTCCTGCTGCTGCCCCTACAGCTGTTATGTAACTGGTGTTTGTCGCTGCTGTTATTGTAGCAGATGTTGCTACAGCTGTAAGATCTGTTACATCTATTGTCGTACAGCTGCTGTATCTGCTACGGTAGCTTGTATTTGCTTCTGTTACAGCTATTGTCCATGCTGCGGGTGATGTTTCTGTAGCTGCAGGATCTATTGCTGCTATCATTGTAGCTGCTGTACATATGGCCTCTCGTCAGATTGTATTCAACAAGTCTATATTCATTGGTATGAGTGTGTTGGACATCTCCAAGACATTAATGTATCACTATCATTACGACGTGTTGTTGCCTTATTATGGAGCTGAAAACCTGAAGCTTATGTATATGGACACTGATTCATTCATTCATCGTGTAACAACTGAAGATGTGTACCAGGACAAGCTACGTTTTCTTGAGCACCTCGATACAGCTGATTACCCTGCCAACCATATATGTTACTCTACTCAGAACAAGAAGGTATTGGGGAAATTTAAAGATGAGGCTAATAGCAAAATCATCCTGCGCTTTGTTGGACTACGTCCTAAGATGTATGCCTTAGATATTCAAGGATCAATGATAAAAAGATTAAAGGTATAAAACGTAGCGCTATTAAGCAGTACATTTCGTTTGACAGCTATACAGACTGTCTTAAAACCTGTGAAATCATCTGAACGCCCTTGAATCTAATCCTATCACGAAAGCATGCTGTTACCACAGTGCAAGTGAATAAAATTACATTGAATCCCTTTGATGATAAAAGAATTATTGCTGAGGATGGAATAACTACCTATGCGTATGGACATTACAGTATTACAAACAGTACTTAAGAGAATGTAACCCGAAGATGAAGATTTTCTCAGCGAGTCTACAATTTAAATAATTAAAGTTTACTCATGTGCTGTGTATGTAACTAGCAGACAAATGGTGAAGAAAGGGTAAGATGGAAGGGAAGGTGGTAACCCTGCCATTAGGAGCAAATACTAGTGTTAGTCTGAAGCCTAGATAAAGGGGAGAGGTACCTACACGAACTTAAATAAAGGTATGTTGACGCAAAGCTTTTTAATTTGTGAGCCATATGCAGTTTATCTCTGCAGTTTATAACTGTTTAACATATAATAAGTTTGTAAGATTTAGAAAAAAGTATATAAATTGTTGTAACGTTGGATGAGAAATGTTTATGATCTAATTACTCTCTATATTACCATGAGTACCTGTGATACTAGTTGAATTACCTGCTAAAATGACTTAAATACCTGTGATACTAGTCGAATCATGTGAAATTACCTTAACTAGCTCTGATACGAATTCCTGTTCTAAATTAGCACGATCACCTGTGACACTATCCGGTTTGCCTTAAATACCACTGATACTAGATGAATTACCTGTTAAAATGACTCAAATACCATTGATACAACCTGAATCATCTGCATTTACCTTAAATAGCTGTGATACAAATCTCTGATCTAAATTATCACGAGTATCTGTGAAACTATGCTGATTACCCAAATACTTACGATATTACCTGAACTATCTGTAAAATACGAAAACTACGTTATAACCAACCCTGGAACCTACCCTCCTGTAATGCTAGCTTAATTACTCTAAACACCTATGACGCTTGAATTATGCTAAATACCTACGATACTAGCTGAGTTACCTGTGAAATGCGAAACTATGCTATACCCAACCCCTGGAATCTATCCTCCTGTGATACTAGATGAATTAGCCTAAATACCTACAATACTAACTGAATTACCTGTGAAATCATACACTGCTATGATGCAGTCAGCCTCTTGTAATACTAGCTGAATTAGCTTAAATGCCCTCCGATACTAACTGAATTGCCTGTGCAAAATATGCAGCTATGATACGTCCTGCTCCAGGAAACTATCCTCCTGTGATACTAGCTGAGTGACTCTAAACACTTATGTTACTTGAATTATCCTAAATACCTACGATACTCTCTGAATTACCTGTAACATCATACGGAACTATGCTATATCCGCTTCCCGGAACCTGTCCTACCCTGTGATACTAACTGAATTACTTACCTGTTAGTGTGAGTGGGTTAGCTTTTCCCGTGAGAGGACCGCCTTTTCCCTGCCCTTTTCCCTTTGCTGGTCACCTTTTTCCCTTTACTGGTCACGTTTTTCCCTTTGCTGGTCACGTTTTTCCCTTTGCTGGTCACCTTTTCCCCTTTGCTGGTCACCTTTTTCTCTTTGCTGGTAACGTTTTTCCCTTTGCTGGTCACCTTTTTCCCTTTGCTGGTCACCTTTTTCCCTTTGCTGGTCACCTTTTTCCCTTTGCTGGTCACCTTTTTCCCTTTGCTGGTCACCTTTTTCCCTTTGCTGGTCGCCTTTTTCCCTTTGCTGGTCACCTTTTTCCCTTTGCTCGTCACCTTTTTCCCTTTCCTGGTCACCTTTTTCCCTTTGCTGGTCACCTTTTTCCCTTCCCTGGTCACCTTTTTCCCTTTCCTGGTCACCTTTTTCCCTTTCCTGGTCACCTTTTTCCCTTTGCTGGTCACCTTTTTCCCTTCCCTGGTCACCTTTTTCCCTTCCCTGGTCACGTTTTTCCCTTTGCTGTTCACCTTTTTCCCTTTCCTGGTCACCTTTTTCCGTTTGCTGGTCACCTTTTTCCCTTTGCTGGTCACCTTTTTCCCTTTGCTGGTCACCTTTTTCCCTTTCCTGGTCACCTTTTTCCCTTTGCTGATCACCTTTTTCCCTTTGCTGGTCACCTTTTTCTATTTGCTGGTCACCTTTTTCCCTTTGCTGGTCACCTTTTTCCCTTAGCTGGTCGCCTTTTTCCCTTTGCTGGTCACCTTTTTCCCTTTGCTGGCCACCTTTTTCCCTTTGCTGGTCACCTTTTTCCCTTTGCTGGTCACCTTTTTCCCTTTGCTGGTCACCTTTTTCCCTTTGCTGGTCACCTTTTTCCCTTTGCTGGTCACCTTTTTCCCTTCCCTGGTCACCTTTTTCCCTTCCCTGGTCACGTTTTTCCCTTTGCTGTTCACCTTTTTCCCTTTCCTGGTCACCTTTTTCCGTTTGCTGGTCACCTTTTTCCCTTTGCTGGTCACCTTTTTCCCTTTGCTGGTCACCTTTTTCCCTTTGCTGGTCACCTTTTTCCCTTTGCTGGTCACCTTTTTCACTTTTCTGGTCACCTTTTTCCTTTGCTGGCCACCTTTTTCCCTTTGCTGGTTACCTTTTTCCCTTTGCTGGTCACCTTTTTCCCTTTGCTGGTCGCCTTTTTCCCTTTCCTGGTCACCTTTTTCCCTTTGCTGGTCACCTTTTTCCCTTTGCTGGTCACCTTTTCCCTTTCCTGGTCACCTTTTTCCCTTTGCTGGTCACGTTTTTCTCTTTGCTGGTCACCTTTTTCCCTTTCCTGGTCACGTTTTTCCCTTTGCTGGTCACGTTTTTCCCTTTTCTGGTCACCTTTTTCCCTTTGCTGGTCACCTTTTTCCCTTTGCTGGTCACCTTTTTCCCTTTGCTGGTCACGTTTTTCCCTTTGCAGGTCACCTTTTTCCCCTGAGCGAGTCACCTTTTCCCTGAATAGGTTACGTGATGAGCATGTCTAGAATTAGCGCTCTAACATTGACATGAAACATATTTCCATGAAGTTCTCGCCTAAAGTCGCTTTCAAGGTCTAGCATCTCCTATTCCCTATATCTCCTGTATATAAGTCCATATTCCTACTGCTTCACTATCTGTCTAGCCTACCGACTCTCCTCGTTTTCCTATACCTCTCATATAAACCATACTCTACTCCTCTACCTCTGTCTAGCCTAACACCCCTCCTCGTATCCCCTACCTCTCATAAGCGCATTCCCCTCCTGCCCCCCCGTCTATCTCTCCTTGGGTTCCTATCTAGCATATATAAAACACATTCTACCTTTAGCACCTGCCTATCCTAGCATTGGATCTCTTCGTTTACTCATCTCTCCTTATAAACGGCTACTCAACCTCCTTAGCCTAATATCTCTCCTCCTGTTCCTATATCCCTCATACATATAAACGCATACTCTAAACCTCTGTCTAGTCTAGCGTCTCTCCCCGTATCCCTTGCCTCTCATAAAGCGCATTTCCGGCCTGCTCCTGTCTAGCTGAGTATCTCTCCTTGGGTTCCTATCTAACCTATAGAAAACACATTCTACCTTTAACAGCTGTCTATCCTAGCATAGGATCTCTCCGTTTTCTCGTCTCTCCTTATAAACGCATACCAACCTCCTTAGCCTAATACCTCTCCTGGTTTTCCTATATCTCATATAAACCATACTCTACTTCTTGACCTCTCTCTAGCCTATCATCCCTACCCCCTGTTCCTTAACTGTCTCATATATAAAGATAAGCTCTACCCTTCAACTCTGTCTAGCCTAACACCTCTCCTCCTGTTCCCTACCTCTCTCATATAAAAGACATACTCTACCCTTCAACCTCTGTCTAGCCTAACACCCCTCCTCCTGTTCCCTACCGCTCTCATATAAAAGACATACTCTACCCTTCAACTCTGTCTAGTGTAATACCTCTCCTCGTTTTTCCTATACTTTTCATATAAACCATGCTCCTCAGCCTCTGTCTAGCCTAACAGCTCTCTACTATCTCTTCCATATAACGTATTTCCCTCCTTCAACCCTGTCTAGCATAGTATTGGTCGTCGTATTCCCTATCTCTCCCATATAAACCCATTTTCCTCCTTGAACCGCCCCATCTAGCCTCGTTTTCCCTATCCTTTCCCATACATGCCCAAAAAAGTGGCCTCGGTCTGTCCTATATAACCTACTAGCGTCCCATTCTATAGTGCGCGTGAAAAACCGGAAATTTTGCTCAGAGGCCTCTTTATCAGGCTTGTGGTTCTTTTACACGCAAAACTAAGCCCTTCTATTCAGAATGAGTTAATACATGTTTTATCCCATGCAGTTGAAAAAATAAATCATTAATGACATTAAGGCTAACGCATTTTTTTCTTCAAAATAATTACAGATACAACACAGGACATATCAAAAAAGGAACAATTAAGTCAGATATATAGATACGTTACAGTTGCACATGATGTAACTGGAAAGCCTTGTGCCGTGAAGATAAATGAAAATTTCTTAGGTTTTCGCGACATAAAAGATAAAAGTGCATTAGGAATAGAGAAGAAAATACTCAGTGCAATAGACGAAAAGGGACTCTTATTAACTAAATGCCGTGGTCAGGGGTATGACGGTTCTGCCAATATGTCAGGTGTATACAACGCTGTCAGAACGAGAATTGAACGCATGTGCCACAAGAAATGCTACATTGTGCTGCGCATAATTTAAACCTATACTTAATGATGCTGCATGTGGAATTCAAGAAGTTAGATCTCTTTATGGCACAGTGGAAATATATATTTTCTTCAGCCGTAGTATCTTTTTACACCATAAAAAGCTTTGCCCAACACGTTGGTATTCAGGATACCTTTCTGTTAAAGCCCTGCGTTATGCCTATGCCAATGTACTTACGGCACTGTCAAAAATAATATTGATGCCTAAAAAGCTGTTGCTTTGAAAAACTAATTGAGAAATTTCAATTTATTTTTCAGATAGTGCTGCAATCAAATATACTAGAATGTACTAATTTAGCATCACAAATTATGCAATCGGAAAATGCGGAGCTTGATAAAGCGTGTTCTATTATTCAGAATGCAGCTGACAATTTATCTTGCTACCGAAATAATTTTGAAGGGGCATTGTCATCAGCTACATCTTTGGCAAGGAGCTGGGGTATTCTACCACAATTTGAAAATTAAATAATTCGAAAAGTGAAAAAACATTTTGGTGATTTGTGTCAGGACGAACGGCTAGTGGACCCAAAGATATATTTCATAATCACTGTTTTAATGACTGTTTGGACATAATTGTAGCGTATTTAAAACAGATGAGGATATGCATAATGTCAACCATTTTTTCAAAATTGTTTCCCCAAAATTTCTAAATGCTGCTTCCACGAAGAGATTCACAATGCAGCAGCTGTTCTTCAAAATGAATATGAGGAAGATTTATCTAGTGAATTCCCAGACCAGGCAATAGGTTTCAGAAATGCTCTGAAGAAAAAATAGCCTCATTAACCCCTGTAGCTGACTTAACAAATCAATTAGTAATCGAAAATTCAATCGTAGCTGCTAGTGTTCCAGACTTATGCACGGCATGTTACCTATTTCTAACTATTCCGGTTACTGTCACTTTTGAAGCTAAAACTAGCTAGAACTACCTGCTAGATCGAAGCTAGAACTATCTGCGAAACTCCATGACCCAAGACAGATTTAGTGAGTCTCCTCAGTATCGAATGTGAAAGGGCTAGATACAGTGATGCCAGTGTAATCATCAACACCCTCGCATCTCAGAAAGCACGCTTTATGGTCCAGTTTCAATAAGAGTTCAATGTGAGTACAGTAATCTTTCATAAGTACCTACAACTAACAGTAGATTAAAAGTATATTATGTTTATTGATAGATCTAACCGCCTACTTAATTTCAATCACTGTCGTCCTCCATGGTGTAATGGTTACCATGCTAGCCTCTAGTTCCCGAGGTCGCGGGTTCAAACCCGGCGGAGGGCGATGGATTTTTTCGGGCGTAAGAGTCCTTAGAATGGCTTCTTTCGGAAGGGAAGTAAAGCTGTTGGTTCCGTGTCGTAGATTTACGGCACGTAAAAGATCCTCAAGCCTGATAAAGAGGCCTCTGAACAAAATTACCACGCCCAATATAGAATGAGACGCCAAGAACTACAGCAGTTAAAGAACGCCCATAAATAAAACTCAATTTTTTACTGTAGTATATGATAAATATTTTATTTGTAATGAAATGTATTAATAATTGTTGCTTTAATCTTACAATAATGAACGATTAATCCCTTTATTTTATAATGTAGAAATATATTACATCTAAAGTTGAACTTGTGCCTACTGCAGTCTGTATTTATATTCATGTTAATGTTATAATTGATATGTTATACACTTTGTTTTAGGGGGGCCGACATTTTTATTTTTGTAGGCGGATCCGTATCACATTCGTTAACGTCCCTGTTACGAATGATGTTCTTGTAAAGTCCCTCCATCACTCCTGGTGCGGAAAAAGAATCGACACTTCATGTAATGTAAATAATTTTGGGGGGAAGATGTTCATGTTTCTCACGATACCCAAATCCAGAAACAAGTTGGTTAACACTGTCACAACAATAAAAAAATATATCGCCCCACAAGTCACTTTCACTTGAAAGTTTCTCTGCTAGAACCCTTTCCACTTGCGAAAGAACACTATAAGATTTAGAAGGGTAAGTAAAGCAAAAATCGTTTTACCGGATTTATAGTCTTTAATTATCGTTAAAAGTGATATGGAAGGGAAATCTGTAGATCTGCAATGGAGTAAATTAGTACTTGTTTTACAATGTGTAACCTTTGTATTATCATGTACTATATATCCACTTATGTGATATACTAGACATTCTTACCGACATCTTTCTCAGTCACTTCAGGTACATTGTTTTCCCAATCCGGTATATCAGGCATCTCAATCAAAATGTCCTTAGTTTTTCTCTCTACACTCTTTAATTCTCCTATTGTGACTTACAGTGACCTTTGCTTATAACCACATTTGGCTAACGAATGAGGTTAAGGCAGCTCCGTGGTAGACATGTGGCGATTCATGAACGAATCGTTCATATGAACTACTACAAGGAAAGAATCGCATGAATCGTGGCAATGTTAGCATGAATCGTCGTTCAAAATGAATATCGTGCATGAATCGTCGTTCAAAGAGAATCGTAAGAATCGTGCATGAATCGTCGTTCAGAAAGAATCGCAAGAATCGTACATGAATCGTCGTACAAAAAGAATCGTGATCAGGACATTCTCGATTCATTCTCGCTTGCGCTTTGTTTACTACCAACCCTAAGCTTTGACTGCCAAGCCGAGCCCGGACGAATGTTGCCGAGTGAGTACGATGATGAGCAAGGAAATTACCAAGCGGCGCATTGTGATGCTGTAACATGGTATATGAAAACAGAACACCGCATAAACAAAAAGGTATTGCCGAGTTCTGTCGATTCGCAGTACACCAGAATGATCAAAGTATTGAGTGAATTACACAGGTCTAAAAAATCGCTAGAATTCATAATATGAATTGGTAGATCAACACGATTCTTTGATATGCTGATATCATAACCTAGGAGTACCGAGTTCAGCCGAGAAAGATTAATTCTTAAAAACAAATTGTGTAAATAGCTGTAAAGCGCAGTAAAATGAATCGTAAGCATTGCCAATGGATGAACGTAGGCTGCAGCACGTGGTATAAACAATTGAAGTAATTTTCAGTACTTTACTGAGAGATTTGATACACAGTATTGCATGATTACAGTGTAGTAGATAGGGGAGGGTGCGACAAGTGAGTCCTACCTTTCGTTTTTTCTTTCTAATGTATATGGTATTTAAGTTTTAGGAATACGTTAACTTACAGCTAATATATTTAGCATCTTAAATACCTATGTTAAAATATTTTGTTCTTGTTTACAATTTCCTAAAATAGAAAAATAGATGTAGAAATGAGTGGGGCAAGTGAGACACCCCTTGGGACAAGTGAGTCTTTAAACATGTTAAACAATTTTACCAAAGAAATGCAACGACTTTTATTTAAAACTAATTTTTTTCCGAAGCTATAACACATGGCAAGTCTAATCCAATAAAATATAACATGTACTGATCACTTATAAATAAAATATTCACTGAGGTCCATAGTTCAACTGCTATTGTCACATCTTAAGCTCAGTAGATATTCACTTGGATTAATTTCGCAAGACTGCTGATGTTCTTAGTTGTAAACATTGCATAAAATAACTAGAACCACGGAAAGAAAGACAAGTAAAAGAATAATCATTTGTTTTAACGGCAGGTATCACATACAAAACTGTTACTGCCAGTTTCATTATCTGTGCATTCCTCATGCATTCACTGCTTGCACTTAATACAGCTAATCCACTCTTTGAAACTTGGTATTAAACCAGATCTGATCTCGTTTAATGCCACTTCAGCATCATCTTCTGTCCACCCTTTCACTCTATCAGTTTTCCATTTATAGTTCCTTACCATACCTGCACTACGAGTTTCAATATAATTAAACTATGCTTTTGGCATAACTTCTTCATTATATTGTCAAAACGTGGCAGTAGTTACTAAATCTTCTAAATAAATTAAATATAGGCTTGTAGCTTTGCACACACGAATGGTGGGGCAAGTGCGTCACTGCCAGTATTCTAGTGGACTCACTTGCCCCGCCACTACTACTCGGAATAAATTGGTACCTGTCATAGAGGCTACCTTAGGTATTCTGACACCACTGCACCTATATGCTTCAAACAATGCCATTTAAGGAGCATTAAAATCTGCCATGAAATTAACTTGTTAGAATACAATACACCTGCTCTTAGAAATAGCAGTTCTTACATCAAAATCACCAAAAACAATATTTACCTGCCAAAACTGCAGTTTTTCCTGGAGCGTCACTTTCTCTATTGTCACACTTCCGGGCAGCCAAGCTCTTACTGATACCCTATCAGATCCCAAAAAAGGTGTATTGTGGAAGAAAATGAAGGTGACGCTCTTGCCCCACCTGACTCACTTGCCCCTCCTACCCTATTATAATATACAATACCAAAATATATGCAAAATGAAGGAAAAATAGAGAATTTTAGAATTCTTGGTTTGAATAACATTGTGATTATAAAATATTAAAGTGCTTAAAATTATATAATTGAAAAGCATTAATTTATATACTACAATCTACATTAAAAGTATAGGAACATGCATCGATATAACTAAGCCAATTCTAATGCATTAAAAGTACCTCGAATATGCCGATGCAAAATGTACCTATTTATAATTGGCTTTATCAAATCCTTGGGGGTCCTTCTACTAATGCAACGTCGGCGTTTAACAGGTCTTTATGAAGAACACCTTAATTCGTAATGGAATGATTGCTCTTTGCTTAATGAATTTATACAGTCAATGTCAGTTGATGACATTAGAATAAACGAGTTCTTCACATTGTCGACGGAAGTTGCAGTAAGTTAAATAACAAAAAATAAGGTACAATATTTTACACTATTAGTAGGATATATAGAGGAATTCTGGCACAGTTTTTTGCGTTTATATGGGAAAGGATAGGGAAAACGAGGGTATATGCGACAGTTCTAGGAGGAAAATGCGTTTATAGGGGAGAGATAGGGAATACGAGGGTCGATGCTAGGCTAGTCAGATGCTAAAGGAGGGAGGGATACGCTTTATACGAGAGAGATAGGGAATACAAGGAAAGATGCTATACTAAACAAGACTAGAAGGGTAGAATATGAGCGATATAGCGAACCGAGGAGAGGTATTAGGATAGGAGTTTTGAATGATGGAGTAGGCGTTTATATGCGAGAGATAGGGAATACGAGGGTTGATGCTAGGCTAGACGGTGTCGAATGAGGGAATGCATCTTATATGAGAGAGGTAGGGGAATATGAGGAGAAGTGCTAGGCTAGTCGGGAAGGTCTGAATGAGAGAGTATACGTCTATATGGGAAAAGATAGGGAAAACGAAGGTAGGTGCTAGGTTGAGAGAGTCTTCAAGGAGGAAAATGCATTTATATGAGAGCGGTAGGGCATACGAGGAGAGGTGCTAGTCTAGACAGTGGCTCAGAGTAGAGTATGGTTTTATGAGAGGTATAGGAAACGGGAGAGATACAAGGATAGACAGGTAGTGTAGCAGTAGGAATATGGACTTATATACAGGAGAGATATGGAATAGGAGGGAGATACTAGACCTTGAAAGCGACTTTAAGCGAGAACTTCATGAAAATATGTTTCATGTCAATGTTCTAGACATACTCATCACGTAACCTATTCAGGGAAAAGGTGACTCGTTCAGGGGAAAAAGGTGACTGCTCAGGGAAAAAGGTAACCCACAAAGGGAAAAAGTTGACCAGCAAAGGGAAAAACGTGACCAGCAAATAGTTTCATATTTCACAGGTAATTCAGAAGGTATCGTAGGTATTTAGGATAATTCAAGTAACAAAGGTGTTTAGAGTAATTAAGCAAGCATTACAGGAGGGTAGGTTCCAGGGGTAGGTTATAACCTAGCTTCGTATTTCACAGATAGTTCAGGTAATATCGTAAGTATTTGAGGTAATCGACATAGCTTCACAGATATTATTGATAATTTCGATCAGAGATTTGTATCACAGCTATTTGAGGTAAATGCAGATGATTCAGGTTGTATCAATGGTATTTGAGTCATTTTAACAGGTAATTCAGATAGTATCACAGGTGCCCGTGCTAATTTAGAGCAGGAATTCGTATCAGAGCAGGTTAAGGTAATTTCACATGATTCCGGTAGTATCACAGGTATTTAAGTCATTTTCACAGCCAATTCAGCTAGTATCGTGAGCATTTAAGCTAATTCAGCCAGTATCACAGGGGGCTAGATTCCAGAGGCTAACTGCATCATAGCTATGCATGATTTCACAGGTAATTCAGCTAGTATCGTAGGTATTTAGGCTAATTCAGCTAGTATCACAGGAGGTTAGATTCCAGGGTTGGGTATAGCATAGTTTCATATTTCACAGGTAATTCAGAGGGTATCGTAGGTATTTAGGATAATTCAAGTAACATAGGTGTTTAGAGTAATTAAGCAAGCATTACAGGAGGGTAGGTTCCAGGGGTTGGTTGTAGCCTAGTTTCGTATTTTACAGATAGTTCAGGTAATATCGTAAGTATTTGGGTAATCAGCATAGTTTCACAGATGCTCGTGATAATTTCGATCAGAGATTTGTATCACAGCTATTTAAGGTAAATGCAGGTGATTCAGGTTGTATCAATGGTATTTGTGTCATTTTAACAGGTAATTCAGATAGTGTCTAGGTATTTGGGCGATTCAAGCATCATAGGTGTTTAGAGTAACTAAGCTAGTATCACAGGAGGCTAGATTCAATGATCAGGGTTTCGTATCAAAGCTATTTAATGTAATTTCACTTGATTCGAGTAGTATCACAGGTATTTAAGTCATTTTAAGGGGCAATTCAACTAGTATCACAGGTACTCATGGTAATATAGAGAGTAATTAAATTATAAAACATTTCTCATCCAACGTTACAACAATTTATATACTTTTTTCTAAATCTTACAAACTTATTATATGTTAAACAGTTATTGTACGATGCGGAGAGGGATAAACTGCATATTGGTTCACAAATTGAAAAGCTTTACGTCAACATACCTTTATTTTTGTTCGTTGTAGATGTCTCTCCCCTTTTATCTAGGCTTGAGACTAGCACTAGGATTGCTCCTAATGGCAGGGTTACCACCTTCCCTTCCATCTTCTTCTTTCTTCATCAGGCGTCAGCTATCTGCATATACAGCACACAGATAACCTTCTTTTTTAAGATTGTAGACTCACGAGAAAATCTTTATCTTTAACTTACATTCTTTTAAGCACTGTTTGTAATGGCGTAATGTCCATACGCATATGTCGTTATCCCGTCCTCAGCAATAATTCTTTTATCATCAAATGGAGTCAATGCAATTTTATTCATTTGCACTGTAGCAAGGGCATGCTTTCGTGATAGGATCAGATTCATAGGTGTTCTGCTGATTTCACTGGTTTTAAGACAGTCTGTATAGCTGTCAAACGAAATGTACTGCTTAATAGCGCTACGTTTTATACCTTTAATCTTTTTATCATTGACCCTTGAATATCTAAGGCATACATCTTAGGACGTAGTCCAACAAAGCGTAGGATGATTTTGCTATTAGCCTCATCTTTAAATTTTCCCAATACCTTCTTGTTCTGAGTAGAGTGGCATATATGATTGACAGGGTAATCAGCTGTATCCAGATGCTCAAGAAAACGTAGCTTGTCCTGGTACACATCTTCAGTTGTAACACGATGAATGAACGAATCACTGTCCATATACATAAGCTTCAGGTTTTCAGCTCCATAATAAGGCAACAAAACGTCGTAATGATAGTTATACATTAATGTCTTGGAGATGTCCAACACACTCATACCAATGTATATAGGCTTGTTGAATACAATCTGACGAGAGGCCATATGTACAGCAGCTAGATTATCAGCATATATCGTCCTGTCGATAAACGTAGGCTTGGCGATCAGCTTCTCTAGAGTTTTTTCATTGGTCACCAGTCGTATATCCATACGGTTACGCAGGTTCTCCATAGTTTTTCCAAACATAGCGTCGTTAAAGAGCTTGTAGAGATCCTTCTCGAAATCATTTGCAGCCTGTTGTCGTAGCATGTTGTTAAATTCCACATAAGGTTTCAACCACTGAGACTGTCGGAATTGTAGCACACGATGGATTTTTGTTAGTCGTAGTCCATGACTAAGAGCCTGCTTCAAAGCCATGTAATGCACTACATACTTCTTTCGAGGTCCAAGATGAGGTATCAGTTTCTTTGTAGATGCTTCCAATGGCTTCATACACTCTGGCAGGAAAGGTAGATCGTTGTGTAGATCGTGAAGTTCAGCAGGATACTCGATGTCGACTTCTAATATGTACCCATGAGGATCATCTTCTTGTAGTGTTTCTAAGTTGATTTCTTCAGGTGACACCCACTGAAATCCACCAAAAGGAAGGGCGTGACACATTGCCCACCCATATTGGTTATTGGCGTCCTCGTATGTGATAAATTGGGTTGGTCTCGACGGATCAAACTTCTCCATATACGTGTCATTAGCCTCAGCATACCGATGGGAAACTTGGCATAAACCTCCTCTTATACCTGATTCCACCATGAGTAGTTGATCATAATCTTGTAACAGCTCCAGCTTAATTTCAGTATACAGTAACATAGCATCCCATGTAAGTCCTGGAGAAGTAAAATAATGGGCAGGATCAACTTTGTGTGTTTTGAGGGTTTGCTCTCTGAACGTCTCAAAGACATCAGCTAGAAGAAGTACATCAGAAGTTAAGTAGAGATCGCTGTACTCTCCCAGGTTTCTCACGTTAAACAGCTCCCATACATTTCTAGCATGATCGTAGTCAGTATCAGTAATTTCTTCTTCATTAAATCTATTGTAGAAGGAGTCCTTAGGAGGCAAGCAGGTCTCGTTCAGGGCATCCCATGACGTAACAAAATCATATGGAAATACACCCTTACGATTCATCAACTTCAATTTGTCTTCTCCAAAGTACTTTAGTGTTTCAGGATATGAGGTTAGATTTTTTACCAACTTATCCAAGCTTGTACTGAGGAATTGGAAGCTGTCCACAAATCGAAGCTTTATATCTCCTACATACTTGGTGAATGAGATATAGCTTTCTTCAGAGTTAGGAATTACCTCCACACGTTCACTTGTACAACCCAGCTCCTTAACAATGAAATGAGAGTCATATCCGCTAAGGTTATGCATGAAGACTGGTATATATTTAGGTGTTTTACAGGCTAAATTACATTCATTATGAAGACTTCCACGATATTCACCTCTGATGTGATCATGGTCGCGTACTTTATAGTTCTCTTCTGTAAAGGGTTTTCCACACAAGTAGCATGCTGAAGAAGACTCAAAATCCTTTTGCTCTTGATCCGTAAGTTTCAGAGGCTTAGCAGATTTGTATATGTCATCAATCATTTTTGCAAGAGATGTCAGGTACAGCATAAACTTCTGAGCAGCATCAGCACCACGATACACATAGGGTTGCTTAGGAAGACCAGTTTCGAGATGTTCAACACTGGATGTAGGCTTCACGTAAACACAGAAGCTCATTGGTGTGTGCTCTTGATAAGGGGTTGTATAGGAAGTTTCAGGATTGGGTATACACGTATGGCATGGAGTGAGAATACTCTCAAAATCCGCATAGATGACATAAGGTACTTTCAGCATCCTCTCAACATTTTTAAACTGTACAATTGCTTTCTCCTTTGTAGGCATAACTACCCTTGCAACACCATGCTGATTACAGATGGTTGCATGTTCTTGTAGTTTTTCCAGTCCACTTCGTCCATATCGATTATCAAAATGTGTAAAGCAGCGCTTGCAGGTATAAACACGTTCATTACATTTAGTTTTCTGGCGTCGAACGAGCTTCTCAAAATTCTTTATATACACGTAGTGATGTTTTCCACTACTGTCATTCAATAGTAACAGGTCACAGTGTTCAGCTAGTTCAATGTCAACAACCTTTATCGGAAACACTTCATGATTCTCATCCAGCCCGAAAACGTTAATAGACATCTTGTTAAGCTTCTCAAATTTAGGTATTTGAGAAAGTGGAGTAGGGTAAGAAACACAGCTGAAGTCATACTTATCTTGAAGCTGCTTGTATTTGCTCACACGCTGCGCATTCTTCTCGATGAATTTGACTAGTATAGAGTACATGAAACATTTCTCATCACTAAAGTTCTGGATATTTATACTGGATAAGAAATAAAATGGGTGGGGCATGCCGGCATAGAACAAAAAAACCTTATCAGATGTCGGCATCTTCCTTTGCGCCAGAACATACCTTTTATTTCTACTGTTTAATCGCTTATATCTCCTGAATGAAAAGAGATACAACATTGGGATAAAACTAATCAATTCTTTGGTATGCGCCGCGTTATTAGGGTATTGTTCCAAGTTGACCGGGATGCCTCGGTTCGAATCCTACGAGTGATTACAAATTCATCTTCTAATAACTCAGAGACTAATTAAGATAAAGACGCCAAATAACCTTTATTACATTAATATCATTAGGTAGTTTCTTGTAAATGTATATTTTGGTACCTGGTATCCTGGGTTCGATCCTTAATTTTTAAATCTCCATTATCTCGGAAACTAAGAAAGTTAGAGGAATGGACCAAAGCATGTTTTATAGCTGTTATAATGTGTAATTAATACTGTATATAATTTTCAATCAGTTGTCTCTAGTTCGAATCCCGATTTTTTAATGACTTCCTTAATTTTTCTCTATACTCTAGAACATATCACTTAGATTGATGCTGTAACTACATACAGCACCTTTAAACATACCAAACTCATATTTTAAATTATTTTGTTCTTGGTGTTCTGGGTTCGAATACTGATTCGATGGAATTTACTTATAAATTTAATAACACGTCTTTATCTTAAACGACTTAAGATAAAGACGCCAAATAAACTTTATTGCGTTTATGTTATTAGGTAGTATCTTGTAGATGTGTAATTAGATACCTGACGTCCTGGGTTCGATCCTTAATTTTTAAATTTTCATTATCTCGGGAACTAAGTGAGGTAGAGGAGTGCACCAAAGCATGATTGATAGGTTCTGTACTGGGTGATTAATGCTGTATATAATTGTCAATCAGTTGTGCTTGGTTCGATTCACGATTTTTAATGACTTCCTTAATTTTCCTCTGTACACTAGAATATATCAGTTAGATCGATGATGTAACTGCATACAGCTTTGTTTAACATGTCAGACTAATATTATAAATTATTTTGTTCCTGGTGTTCTGGGTTCGAATACCGATTCAATGAAATTTACTTGCAAACATTTAATAACTCGTAATTTAATTTAGATAGACATGTCAAGGTAAACGTAAACAGAGTATCTAGTCCTTAAATATCGTTATCGTTATAAAAATTACTTTAAAGTACTTAGATAGAATCCCGAAGGGATGATTTCATAAATCTTCAAGCTTATGGATCATATCAGGTTCGAGTAAAGATTAAATGTTAGATGCTGATATTGGGGAGCTAAAATACATTTATTAAAAGTATTACCGGGTTCGAGTCAGAAGCTTAGAATCTGTGTAACTCTGGAAAAATTGCTTTTCTCGTGATTGTAGTGAAATGTAATGGTCTTTCTGTGAGAAGATGGAAAGGAAGAATTGAAAAGGGAATGAAAACATGAAATAATTACGTAAATAAGGGGGAAAATCTTCTACGTTACCTTTTAAGCTTTTACTTTAAGAATTGTGATAATACAGCTGGAATTAACCTTGGTACAATAGGTAATGGTGGTGGTGGTGGTGGTGGTGGCGGTGGTGGTGGTGGTGGTGGTGGTGGTGGTGGTGGTGGTGGTGGTGGTGGTGGTAGGCTTTGAATTTGAAATATATGCCTGAATGAGCGTTTGCTTTTCTCGTGATTGCAGTGAAATGTAATGGTCTTTCTGTGGGAAGATGGAAAGGAAGAATTGAAAAGGGAATGAAAACATGAAATAATTAAGTAAATAAGGGGGAAAATCCTCTAGGTTTCCTTTTAAGCTTTTACTTTTAAGTATTGTGATAATACAGCTTGAATTAACCTTGGTACAATAGGTGGTGATGGTGGTGGTAGTGGTGATAGGCTTGAATTTGAAATATATGTCTGAATGTGCGTGTGGGAATGCTTCTCTTGCTGGTGTGACAGCATAAGCAGGTAGTTATGAGACGAGTTTAAACCTGTTTGATGCTGTCAGACATCATGTCTCTAGGTGTGACGTCATAAACACCCTGCTTCTGGGCGTGAGATTATATGGCTGAGATTAATACACGTTGAGTGATCATATACAGCTGGTTATGGAGCGAGTTTATGATTGATCTAAAAGGTTCGTGCTCCCTCTATAAATATGGTGATCTAGGGCATTGGACTTCATTGTGCTAATTAGTCTTGAGGTGTTAACATCGTGTTCTCTCCAAGAATAATCAGCTTTCTAAAGTGGTATCAAGGTGAAGAGGTCTACATTTCATTGATCAGTGATTAATACGTTATTACATCAAGAATAAAGATGAATAACTCAGCGTATAAGGATATTATTCCAAGCGCCACTGGATATGCATGCGGAAAATGTGGGAAGAAGTTCCTCCGAGGTTATGACAAGAGAAGACACGAGATGAGCTGCAAGAAGCTCTTCAAATGTAAACATTGTAATGTAACCTTCAAAGATGGTTATAAGGGGCAGCGACACGAAGATATATGTGAAATAAGCAGCCCTCAGAAGAAAAGAAGATTGGAGCCAACTAAACATCAGTTGCTGTCAACAATGGAGGACTGTGATATGAAAGAATACGAAACTTCATTCGAAGGACGATTAAAATCGTATTTTATACGATGCGAGTCACCTAAGGACCTGAATATGTATCTCCAAGAGGCAAAACAACGTATAATCCAGGCTGTGCATAAAGAGCTTAGCATTCATAAGAGTGTTAAAATTAATCTGCTGGCTGAGTGTCGATTTGTTAACAGTATTGGAGAAACCTGTGACAAAACATTTAAAACAAGGAATCATCCTGTTTTCCTAGAAACAGATCTGGACTCAAGACTGGAAGCGAAATTCAAGAAATTGGTGACTGAAATGGAGGAGTCTCAGCTTAAGGGTAGCAGCTGGACTTTGCTTGCTGTGGAAGGAGTTCGACTTCGTATCAACAAGTACAACCCGTTACGAGGAAGTAGCTACATTCGACTTCCGTCATCTGTTGAAGCAAGAAAAGCGTGTATAAATATCCAGAACTTTAGTGATGAGAAATGTTTCATGTACTCTCTACTAGTCAAATTCATCGAGAAGAATGCGCAGCGTGTGAGCAAATACAAGCAGCTTCAAGATAAGTATGACTTCAGCTGTGTTTCTTACCCTACTCCACTTTCTCAAATACCTAAATTTGAGAAGCTTAACAGGATGTCTATTAACGTTTTCGGGCTGGATGAGAAGCATGAAGTGTATCCGATAAAGGTTGTTGACATTGAACTAGCTGAACACTGTGACCTGTTACTATTGAATGACAGTAGTGGAAAACATCACTACGTGTATATAAAGAATTTTGAGAAGCTCGTTCGACGCCAGAAAACTAAATGTAATGAACGTGTTTATACCTGCAAGCGCTGCTTTACACATTTTGATAATCGATATGGACGAAGTGGACTGGAAAAACTACAAGAACATGCAACCATCTGTAATCAGCATGGTGTTGCAAGGGTAGTTATGCCTACAAAGGAGAAAGCAATTGTACAGTTTAAAAATGTTGAGAGGATGCTGAAAGTACCTTATGTCATCTATGCGGATTTTGAGAGTATTCTCACTCCATGCCATACGTGTATACCCAATCCTGAAACTTCCTATACAACCCCTTATCAAGAGCACACACCAATGAGCTTCTGTGTTTACGTGAAGCCTACATCCAGTGTTGAACATCTCGAAACTGGTCTTCCTAAGCAACCCTATGTGTATCGTGGTGCTGATGCTGCTCAGAAGTTTATGCTGTACCTGACATCTCTTGCAAAAATGATTGATGACATATACAAATCTGCTAAGCCTCTGAAACTTACGGATCAAGAGCAAAAGGATTTTGAGTCTTCTTCAGCATGCTACTTGTGTGGAAAACCCTTTACAGAAGAGAACTATAAAGTACGCGACCATGATCACATCAGAGGTGAATATCGTGGAAGTCTTCATAATGAATGTAATTTAGCCTGTAAAACACCTAAATATATACCAGTCTTCATGCATAACCTTAGCGGATATGACTCTCATTTCATTGTTAAGGAGCTGGGTTGTACAAGTGAACGTGTGGAGGTAATTCCTAACTCTGAAGAAAGCTATATCTCATTCACCAAGTATGTAGGAGATATAAAGCTTCGATTTGTGGACAGCTTCCAATTCCTCAGTACAAGCTTGGATAAGTTGGTAAAAAATCTAACCTCATATCCTGAAACACTAAAGTACTTTGGAGAAGACAAATTGAAGTTGATGAATCGTAAGGGTGTATTTCCATATGATTTTGTTACGTCATGGGATGCCCTGAACGAGACCTGCTTGCCTCCTAAGGACTCCTTCTACAATAGATTTAATGAAGAAGAAATTACTGATACTGACTACGATCATGCTAGAAATGTATGGGAGCTGTTTAACGTGAGAAACCTGGGAGAGTACAGCGATCTCTACTTAACTTCTGATGTACTTCTTCTAGCTGATGTCTTTGAGACGTTCAGAGAGCAAACCCTCAAAACACACAAAGTTGATCCTGCCCATTATTTTACTTCTCCAGGACTTACATGGGATGCTATGTTACTGTATACTGAAATTAAGCTGGAGCTGTTACAAGATTATGATCAACTACTCATGGTGGAATCAGGTATAAGAGGAGGTTTATGCCAAGTTTCCCATCGGTATGCTGAGGCTAATGACACGTATATGGAGAAGTTTGATCCGTCGAGACCAACCCAATTTATCACATACGAGGACGCCAATAACCAATATGGGTGGGCAATGTGTCACGCCCTTCCTTTTGGTGGATTTCAGTGGGTGTCACCTGAAGAAATCAACTTAGAAACACTACAAGAAGATGATCCTCATGGGTACATATTAGAAGTCGACATCGAGTATCCTGCTGAACTTCACGATCTACACAACGATCTACCTTTCCTGCCAGAGTGTATGAAGCCATTGGAAGCATCTACAAAGAAACTGATACCTCATCTTGGACCACGAAAGAAGTATGTAGTGCATTACATGGCTTTGAAGCAGGCTCTTAGTCATGGACTACGACTAACAAAAATCCATCGTGTGCTACAATTCCGACAGTCTCAGTGGTTGAAACCTTATGTGGAATTTAACAACATGCTACGACAACAGGCTGCAAATGATTTCGAGAAGGATCTCTACAAGCTCTTTAACGACGCTATGTTTGGAAAAACTATGGAGAACCTGCGTAACCGTATGGATATACGACTGGTGACCAATGAAAAAACTCTAGAGAAGCTGATCGCCAAGCCTACGTTTATCGACAGGACGATATATGCTGATAATCTAGCTGCTGTACATATGGCCTCTCGTCAGATTGTATTCAACAAGCCTATATACATTGGTATGAGTGTGTTGGACATCTCCAAGACATTAATGTATAACTATCATTACGACGTTTTGTTGCCTTATTATGGAGCTGAAAACCTGAAGCTTATGTATATGGACAGTGATTCGTTCATTCATCGTGTTACAACTGAAGATGTGTACCAGGACAAGCTACGTTTTCTTGAGCATCTGGATACAGCTGATTACCCTGTCAATCATATATGCCACTCTACTCAGAACAAGAAGGTATTGGGAAAATTTAAAGATGAGGCTAATAGCAAAATCATCCTACGCTTTGTTGGACTACGTCCTAAGATGTATGCCTTAGATATTCAAGGGTCAATGATAAAAAGATTAAAGGTATAAAACGTAGCGCTATTAAGCAGTACATTTCGTTTGACAGCTATACAGACTGTCTTAAAACCAGTGAAATCAGCAGAACACCTATGAATCTGATCCTATCACGAAAGCATGCCCTTGCTACAGTGCAAATGAATAAAATTGCATTGACTCCATTTGATGATAAAAGAATTATTGCTGAGGACGGGATAACGACATATGCGTATGGACATTACGCCATTACAAACAGTGCTTAAAAGAATGTAAGTTAAAGATAAAGATTTTCTCGTGAGTCTACAATCTTAAAAAAGAAGGTTATCTGTGTGCTGTATATGCAGATAGCTGACGCCTGATGAAGAAAGAAGAAGATGGAAGGGAAGGTGGTAACCCTGCCATTAGGAGCAATCCTAGTGCTAGTCTCAAGCCTAGATAAAAGCGGAGAGACATCTACAACGAACAAAAATAAAGGTATGTTGACGTAAAGCTTTTCAATTTGTGAACCAATATGCAGTTTATCCCTCTCCGCATCGTACAATAACTGTTTAACATATAATAAGTTTGTAAGATTTAGAAAAAAGTATATAAATTGTTGTAACGTTGGATGAGAAATGTTTTATAATTTAATTACTCTCTATATTACCATGAGTACCTGTGATACTAGTTGAATTGCCCCTTAAAATGACTTAAATACTTGTGATACTACTCGAATCAAGTGAAATTACATTAAATAGCTTTGATACGAAACCCTGATCATTGAATCTAGCCTCCTGTGATACTAGCTTAGTTACTCTAAACACCTATGATGCTTGAATCGCCCAAATACCTAGACACTATCTGAATTACCTGTTAAAATGACACAAATACCATTGATACAACCTGAATCACCTGCATTTACCTTAAATAGCTGTGATACAAATCTCTGATCGAAATTATCACGAGCATCTGTGAAACTATGCTGATTACCCAAATACTTACGATATTACCTGAACTATCTGTAAAATACGAAACTAGGCTACAACCAACCCCTGGAACCTACCCTCCTGTAATGCTTGCTTAATTACTCTAAACACCTATGTTACTTGAATTATCCTAAATACCTACGATACCCTCTGAATTACCTGTGAAATATGAAACTATGCTATACCCAACCCTGGAATCTAACCTCCTGTGATACTAGCTGAATTAGCCTAAATACCTACGATACTAGCTGAATTAGCTGTGAAATCATGCATAGCTATGATGCAGTTAGCCTCTGGAATCTAGCCCCCTGTGATACTGGCTGAATTAGCTTAAATGCTCACGATACTAGCTGAATTGGCTGTGAAAATGACTTAAATACCTGTGATACTACCGGAATCATGTGAAATTACCTTAACCAGCTCTGATACGAATTCCTGCTCTAAATTAGCACGGGCACCTGTGATACTATCTGAATTACCTGTTAAAATGACTCAAATACCATTGATACAACCTGAATCATCTGCATTTACCTTAAATAGCTGTGATACAAATCTCTGATCGAAATTATCAATAATATCTGTGAAGCTATGTCGATTACCTCAAATAATTACGATATTACCTGAACTATCTGTGAAATACGAAGCTAGGTTATAACCTACCCCTGGAACCTACCCTCCTGTAATGCTTGCTTAATTACTCTAAACACCTTTGTTACTTGAATTATCCTAAATACCTACGATACCCTCTGAATTACCTGTGAAATATGAAACTATTTGCTGGTCACGTTTTTCCCTTTGCTGGTCAACTTTTTCCCTTTGTGGGTTACCTTTTTCCCTGAGCAGTCACCTTTTTCCCCTGAACGAGTCACCTTTTCCCTGAATAGGTTACGTGATGAGTATGTCTAGAACATTGACATGAAACATATTTTCATGAAGTTCTCGCTTAAAGTCGCTTTCAAGGTCTAGTATCTCCCTCCTATTCCATATCTCTCCTGTATATAAGTCCATATTCCTACTGCTACACTACCTGTCTATCCTTGTATCTCTCCCGTTTCCTATACCTCTCATAAAACCATACTCTACTCTGAGCCACTGTCTAGACTAGCACCTCTCCTCGTATGCCCTACCGCTCTCATATAAATGCATTTTCCTCCTTGAAGACTCTCTCAACCTAGCACCTACCTTCGTTTTCCCTATCTTTTCCCATATAGACGTATACTCTCTCATTCAGACCTTCCCGACTAGCCTAGCACTTCTCCTCACATTCCCCTACCTCTCTCATATAAGATGCATTCCCTCATTCAACACCGTCTAGCCTAGCATCAACCCTCGTATTCCCTATCTCTAGCATATAAACGCCTACTCCATCATTCAAAACTCCTATCCTAATACCTCTCCTCGGTTCGCTATATCGCTCATATTCTACCCTTCTAGTCCTGTTTAGTATAGCATCTTTCCTTGTATTCCCTATCTCTCTCGTATAAAGCGTATCCCTCCCTCCTTTAGCATCTGACTAGCCTAGCATCGACCCTCGTATTCCCTATCTCTCCCCTATAAACGCATTTTCTTCCTAGAACTGTCGCATCTACCCTCGTTTTCCCTATCCTTTCCCATATAAACGCAAAAAACTGTGCCAGAATTCCTCTATATATCCTACTACTATTTCCTGTTAAACGTTCTTAGAGACCTTATAGTATATCGAATTGCGTGATTACGATTTGTAGAAGTTACGCACAGCACTAAACTAATCAAAAATGCGGGAAAAAGAAAACCTTGCGGAATTTTTAAATTCTTTATATAAAGAGGACTTGGATTACGCATTACACATATACAAACAAGCGTAAAATGACTATGTGGTCGAGTGGTCACTATCCTGGCTTCTCAGCCCAGCCCAAAGGTCCCTGGTTCATTTACCAGTTGGGGCTGGAGTGTTTTTCTTTAATTACAAACTTTCTCTCCCTACCTCCCGCAGATTCTGGAAGTATGAATTTGAATGCGATTCAACTCATAAATTAAAGAAAAAACAAGTTAAAAATAACTTAAAAGTCACTGAGTTGTTTATTAAGCCAAAGCTACCAATACGATCACATACCTAAAAAGTCACTACAAATGAAACAAAAAGTCCGATGAATTGCACTCACACGACCTTCTCTGCTGACTCTTCTATAAACTAGTTTTATAAAAACTTGTTCTTCTATCTACTTCTTTTTAATCCAAACAAATTTCAATTCACATATAAAAAGAAAAGTATAAGTAGTTGAAAATTCAAACCAACATCAAAGAATATCTTATAAATGATTAATTCCAAAAAACAAAGACAAATTATGTGTTTTAACCAGAATTTCTACTTGTGTGTGTGTGTGTGTGTGTGAGTGTGTGTGTGTGTGTGTGTGTGTGTGTGTGTGTGTGTGGTAAGATTTCGTCTATCTCTTAGGATTTACGAATTATACAAAGGTCGTGGAGAATGAAAAGAGCTTCAAGGGTTCAGAGGCTATTCCCAGAAGACTCAAGATATTCAACTCATTTTTCATTAAAATACGTTAAACACATGTATTTCAATCAAAACTGTTAGTCATTTTTTAGAAAATCCACATTTTCTAAACATCTTCCATGGAAAGGGTGGTGGGAGATTTCCTTGAAAACCTTCGTGTCGCATCTTTGGAAGATACTGAGCTTAAATACCAAGTTTGGAATTTACCCGACTTTTCGTTTTTGAGCTATGCTGCTCATATTCACGCACACACACACGCGCGCGCGCGTGGAACTTTTCCTAAATTTTGTTTTTATTTGTAGAGCCTCAAAACCTGCATTTCTGGTGAAACTTCGATGTTAAATTTTTGGGTGGAAAGCAATTCCTTTTGTACCTACTATGTGCGTGGAACAGAAAAGTAAAGAGGCCAAAATGACAAAATAATTAAATACGGTTGATTTCTATAACATAATCTATATAAAATTATTAGAAAATGCAGTGATACAACTAAGCGAATTCGCATGCATTGGCATGAATTCAAATTCTCAAATTTGATCAAATGAAACCGATACAATATTTCTGCACTAGCACGATCTTATATCAGCTGATATGTAGTGCAACAACAATAATAATAATATTAATAAAGAGTGGACAAAAGTAAACTTCAGAGGGCGGAAACGATTTTTTACGACGAACTTACGGATGCACTAGATTAGATTTAATAATAAATGAAACATAAAATTATAGAACTGAATATTTATAAATTATATGATAAAATCGAAGAAAATTAATTTAATTGAAAAGAACATGAACTACACTACACGATTGAAGAAAGAATACCACTATTAATTAATAAGTACAAATCGTCAGTAAAAAGAGACATCGGACACCCCAGGAAAAGATGGGAGTAAAGAATGCGAAGGCAGGTGGAATGCCTGATCATCGAAATGAAGAAGAATATAATAATAATGTCTTCATAATTACTTTGCATGATAGCTTATGTAATCGCAACTTAAGTGGAATCACACAGGATGGTTTCATTGACAAATTCAGGAAACTCTAAGTGTATTACCCAAAATAGAGCGGAAAGCATTTTTACATACATTGTCTTTTTTACGTGAAAGAAACAAGATCATAACCCTCATCGTAACAACAAACTCCTTATTGCGCATTTTCTCTGCAAACTTCAAAAGTACAAACGGGGGACGGTTCATATAAGAATTGTGAGTGAGAATAGGCGGCATCGTGCAGTGGGTCAGACTAGCAGGCAAGGGGACGATTCATGAATCGCTCGACCCAACCCTTATGCGAGCAGCGAAGCGTTCTGAGTAACTCAGGTAATGCGCTAGACCCCTTCGATAATGAATAGAGGTGAAATCTCAAGAATACGAAACAAGTACGCCACAACAACTATCATAATAAACACTGAATTAGGGACCACATACGTTGCAATGCGATCCCTATACAAAAATTCCACTTATAACAAGGTTAGTATAGAAATGTGGTATACCTGTAAATTTATATTTTTAATCGTCAGGTTTAAGAACACAGAGCATTATATTCTTACGTAATTTCTAGCAAATATATCAGTTTATGCTATATAAGATCATTAAGATTAATTTTTCAGAATACTCCAACTATAAATATATCTTTATATTCCGAATTTGTTTTTGCATTCCTCAATATTGTTACTCCTTCCAACTGAAATAGAAATAAAGGTATATGCAGCCATCTTTTGTGATAAATATAAAACAATTGTTCCATATTTATCTAGATGGCAGCACAGAGTTGTAGCAGCTCTCAACGCTACCTACCGAGCTCCGCGAGACCTGTTGTAAAGTATATAAAACAGTTGTTCTATATTTATGTAGATGGCATAGCACAGAGTTGCTACAACAGCGCTACCTACCGATCTCGGCGCCTCTCCCTATATTTAATTTTACCGAACTCTTTAGGAAATTGCAATTAAATGCCACTTACCTATGGAAGTTAAAGTAGAGGTATACTTGTTTGAAATAGTAACTCTTAACAAACTAGTGTATATATCAGTTTATTACGACTGTGTCTCATTTACAAGCGTTCAAGCACAATCACGGTACACATGAATAAATCGTGAAGTTAATAACTGTGTAATATAGTCTTTTACTTCATTTACTTAGCAATTTAGAGCAAAAATTCCGTTTCCGGACCGCATAAAAGCTACATGTTTGCAGCTGTGCTGTGAATGTCATTATAACGCAACACAGAATCGAATACAACCATACAATCGACTATGCGGCTATCGAATGAAAACTGTAATCATTGCTATGACTACTGTTCAACTTGTTTACCTATACAGTATCAAACAGAATGAAAACGGTCGAATGAAAATTCGGTTGTTACAGTAAACAATCGTTTACCAATCGATTGTGCAAAACAGATAGTTTTTATTTTACAATAAAAATGTTATGTTTTGTTTAAAATATATAAATTAAAAGAAATTAAGATGTAAAGAGATTTGAGCCACCAACCATTGTATTAGTAAGAAAATTAATTAAATTTTATTATTAACCAATTATTATTATTATTATTACCTATTATTAACCTATCATGTGCTTGTTATTGTAACCATTAACCTTATGCACATTTTGCACAATTCCACTTTCGTTCTAAATCTATGTGTAAGTCTGGTCAAGTTCCGTCAAGTTAAAAATGATAGTACGCCTTAATTTTTTTTTTTAGAAAAACAGCTCTGGTCTATACTTTCTCTTCTATATTATTTTTTCTTTGAGAAGATATAAACATGCTAATGCAATAAATAGATAATATTTGCAGTGTATATAGAAATGCAGTTATAACAGATTTCATTTTTTTTTTTTTTTTTTTTTTTTTGCTTTCTCTACTGCGTACATAGTTGGTAGAGAAAGTATTGTATTCCACCCACAAATTAAATATCAAGATTTCATCGGTTTTGAGGTTCCGCTTTCTAAGTTCCCATTGCAATGTCAAGGTATTCATCCAGGCACCATTATGAAGCCTTTATAATCCTACCTAAGGACTAAATTATTGGTAGAAGTTATCATTTTTACATTAAAACGAAAATCAGAGAGACAAATTGCTAATAAAGTTTACCAAAAATGTACATTTGTCCAATTTCGGAGGTACCTGTCCCAAAAATGGTACGTGTTAGAGAAATATGACTTGTGTTCAGCGATGTCGAATGTAAAGTAAACCAAGGTAACCTGAGTATAGGGAAGGTAGGCCACTCCGGCCATTCCGCTCTCATTGGCTGCGCGCCTGTGACGTCATGTGGAAGGTTGAGCACGCGCGCTCTTTGGATAGTAATTGAAAGAGAACGGTTTAAACCCGTTTTAATACGTACAATTTAAGGCACGTTTACATTGTGTAAACGGTTAGGCAGTAATTAAGGAAGTGTAACATAATGCAATGATATATGTTATGAAAGATACTTTAACTGAAAATGCATAGGGAACTTTTCTCAACTCATTCTACTAATTACAAACCAATTTTATCAACATCACCATCAAAACTATTACTAAAATAAAAAGTAACAAATTGTTATTTGTTTAATCTTAAAAGTATATTTAAATTTAGAAGTGCCTGGTTATGCTGCTGTTGTAGAAGAAATAGACGCCACTCACTGCTGACATTTCCTTGTATTTCTTTTCTCCACGGTTGCAGACTTTAATTTTGTATTCAAATGCCGTATCCTAATAAATGTGCAGGTTCTGACGTAAACATAAACAATTCTTTTGTCTAAATCAGGGAATTTAGAGCAAATTATGTCGCTAAGTGTTTTCATACTCTTAACACATTTGAAATATGAAAGCCATGGAATTATATCATCGGGAGACAGACACGGCACTGCATCACCACGTAAACGTTTCCGTAGAGGTAAGCCAAGTAATTCATTTTTTAAGTCCCATTCATAGTCCTCAGGCCGAAAATATACTGAGCAGACTCGAGCATTATCAATGTTGAATTTATCACTCCGTTTACAGCGAGACACCCACATGCGCCTTAGTTTATCATTTAAGGAAATCTATGATACATAATTCCAGCGGTTTTTGTTCCTATATTAGAACGTTATGCAACAGCACAGTTTACTTTTTTTTAACATTCATTTTGAACACGAATGCACACCACACTTGTATTTCCAAATCCATCCACAACTAGAACTAACTTCTGAGTAATCGGAAAGAGCATTTTTATTTACACAACGTTTGCACCTGTACAAAATTGTTGCTCATGATTGGTCAGTACAACGCATTACAGAAAAATATTATTTAAAGGGTTGTTCTGCGATTCCTCGAAATAATTACATAGGCGTTATTTAAGAATGGTTTTTCCCCAGAAAATAGGGAATATGCTGTTTTAGAAATTAGTGCGTGAACACGTGCAATAAAATGCACCTAATAGGGCAATTTGACACGCTTTATGACACCTGTTTGCGCTGTTTCAAATGCACAAGGACTCGGACACAACGTCTCCAAAACAAGGCGAAATCTAATAACTTTCGCTTTGCCTTAGGGTAATATACCGTCTTAAATACCAAATCATGTGGAAATTCAGGTATAACGTGGACAAAAGGCTGATGACCCTTTTGCATACCTATGCAAGTGCTCTTTTAAAATCCGAAATAAGAAAAACATTTTCTTTGCCATTTTAAGGGAAACAAACACTCGGTCCATGCTGAGGAATATCATTGTAATGATATAACATTGTGATCGTATTCAACTAGAAAGTGTAATCTGCAATAAAATTACATTATTTTACAACCTTAAATAAGGATTTTTCTATAGCTTACTTTTATCACTGTGGTCATCTCTTAAAAACGCCTAACATACATATAAATAAAATTATTTATAGCTGTTTAAAGTGTGAAAATATGCACAATATATATTGTAATTATAAAACTCGGATTTTCTACATTCACATGACTTTCTTTGCTCACTCTTCTACAAAATATTCATAAAGAATTTTATTCTTCTATCTAACTTGTTAATGAGAGATGAACTTTAATTACATATTTAGTTGTATGCATAAGAAGGATTCAGAAAGCTAAACCAATAGTCAAATTATAAAGCGTGTCGCTATGTGATGGCTTTGAAATTCCATGCTCTTTGCATGACCACGAGGGAAAAAAAGCCGAATAGCGACTTACCACTTAAAAAAGTTTAAGTATTTGAACATTCAGACAAATAACACAGAATATCTTGTACATGGTTAACGCCATAACAATATTTATTTGGCATAAAGTGTGTGCTTTAACGAGATCTACTTCTTTTAAAGTAAGTTTTTAATCTTTTAACCTTTACCAAATTATACAAGCCATTCAAATGAAGTTTCCACAGGTTCATTACAGGAAATTCAAAATATACATTTTATTTGTCATGCAAATATTTTAAACATATGCACTTTAATCAAATGGCATTAGTCATTTTTGAGAACATAAAAAGTAGTGGATAATTTCCCATGTAAAGGGTAGTTCGTGATACGGAATGTTCTTAAAAAATCATGTCGCATTCTTGGAAGATGCTGGAGATAAATTCTAAGTTTGGTATTTAACCGACTTTTCGTTTTGAGTTATGCTGTTCACATGCACGTACAACCTTTTTCTAAAAACGTGGTTTTACAGATTCAAGAGTCTCAAAACATGTGTTTCCAGTGAAATCTCGATATCGAAATTTTGGTTGGAATACAATACTTCCTCTACTTACTATAAGTAAATAGGAGGGAAAGTAAAACTGCAGAAATAATGCGTAGCCTGAAGGTTCTATTTTATTTTAATATAATATAGTTTTTCTTCTCCCCTTGTCTCTGCCTCTCTTCGTTTATTACGTATTTAAAAGGCAATAATACTTGCTATCTTTTGTAAGAAATGCAAAAAAAAAATGCATTGCAATTATAACTGAAATGTGAAAAATTTAAAGCAAAAAAGATGTGTTGTTTAACAAGATAGAGTATATGGCATGGTTTTATTTCTTCCTCTTTATTATTTTTCTATTTTATATGTTACAGAATGAGAGTTTTGTTTCAAATAAATTTGCTTGAGGTGACCATATCATGTCAGAAAGCATGACCGGATTTGAATTATATCAAATGAGCTACCCTGAGCTTCCACGTGGGAATACCGATGCCAGCTACCTTCCACATGACGTCACTAGCAGACAGCTCGATAAGCAGTGAATGCGCGGGAAGCGGGAAGAGGCCCCCCTGAAAGTAAACATACTTTTTTTTCCAAAGAGGGATTTTTTTTAAAAAAAATGTTATCAGTGTATGCTTCCCACGTAAAGGACTCATCTACTAATTTTAAGGCACACTCGCAGTCAACATAAAATGTTGCTTTAGGGAGTTACAATGCAATAATATGCCTACAGTCATACTGCAATATTCCCTTATTATCACTGCTACATGACGTGGGAAGTAGATCGAAATGTAACTAGAAATTGGGATTTTCTCATAGAAGCATAATTGGAATTAAACGATTACGTCAGAAAAAAACCAAGCTTCTGTGTACTTTTGGAATTCTGTACATAACATTAAACGATTACATCAGAAAAAACCAAGCTTCTGTGTACTTTTGGAATTCTGTACATAACATTAAACTCACTGCAATATTCCCTTACTGCCACATGATGTGGGAAGTACGAGTAGATAAATATAACTAAAATTTGTTTTTTCATAGAAGCATACTTGGCATTAAACCATTACCCGAAGCGTTCGTTGTATTATTCAATGGTACATTTAACCTCAATGTTCCATAAATGGCACAAATTTGACTCAGTACTTGAGTCGAATTATTGACTTAATTTATTTAAACGTTTATTGCCCAATTACAAAGTGATGCAGGTTGCATTGACGTCCTCTCATTTACCGTAAAGGAAATCATATCCAACGTCATGGCGACTTCTAAATAATACGCATAATGCAGAACTGGTTAGGTGTTGGAATGGCAATGGAATTGATGGAAGCGGAAGTGAAAGTAACTCCGACGGATTTGAAAGTACTCCGAAGGAGTTGGAAATGGTTGGAAGTAAGGAATCGCCAGTTCCGAATAGTGGAATGATTACTTAACACTTCCAAAGGAGGAAACGTTCCTTTGAAACGACTCCGACTCCTTCCATCCATCGTAGTATGAAGTCTGCTCGTCTAGTAAGTAAGTTTTATTCACCGTAAAAATATGCAATATTCACGGCTTCGTCAATCTTAACTAAAAGAAACACGATGAATGATTAAATACAATATAAATACAAGTCAATACACTCAAGTCAAATAACAATTGATTTACACATTTTTCTTTTTCTAATTAATTCTTACAGATGTTTTCAATTAAAGATAGATAACCTGTCTTATATGATGTGACAACTTATTATACAATTTTGTACCATCATAAGTAAAGGAATGTTCATACAGAGTGGTATTATGACTAATTGTTGATAGATTAGAGCTTCCTGTTGTATCATGCTGATGTGTCATTGAATAAGTCTTAAAATTATTTATACTGACTTTATTATGTAATAGAGCATTGTATAATATATAAAACATGGCAGAGTCATGATTTTAAGTTCTTTGAAATATGCTCTGCAACTCACATATGATGGTTTATTAATTATTATTGTTATGACTCTTTTTTGCATTCTAAAAACCTTTTCGGACATCTTGGAATTGCCCCCAAAAATAATGCCATAATTCAAAAGGGTATGCAAGTATGCAAAATATGCAATTTTTATAGTGTTAATATATGTTAACATTTTTAATGTTTTTATTGCATAACATTGTTTACTTAACTTTTTGATCAGTTCTTCTATGTGAAGTCCAATCAAAGTTTTGATTTAACCACACACCTAAAAGTTTTGTGTCTGTTACGTATGTGATTTTCGTGCCATTCAAATAAAAATCTGGAAAAGTAATACTTTTATTAACTTTATGCCGGAAACCTATTGCTACTGTTTTATCTGTATTTAAAAGTAGTCTGTTTTGGTCAAGCCATGGCACATTGATTTCATTAATTTTATTTAGATTCTGAATTATGTGACCTTTGTCGTTACCAGTGACAAGTATATTTGTGTCGTCTGCGAAGACTGTAAGTTTAACATTTTCATGATCTAGACTATGAGTTATATCATTTATATACACTAAAAATAAAAGAGGGCCTAAAATAGATCCTTGTGGAACACCACATTTAACCATTTTCATATCAGAGCATTGATTATGAAGTATGCTGGTCTTTGCGTTTAAAAATTCTAGTTCTACCATCTGTTTTCTATCTTTCAAATACGAAGCAAACCAGTCATTTACAACTCCTCTGATACCATATGAATGTAATTTGGATAGTAAAATATCATCTAAACATAAGCCAATGCAAAATTTACTTTTGCTATCTACGAGGACAGTCCAGAAAGTCCCAGACGTTTTGGCCTATCGTTGCGATGAGTACGTCTATAGCCGCCATCTTGGTGTCAGAACGTTCCTACATTCAGTACGCATCCAGCTGTGGTAGCGTGAGGACTGTGCCTTCCTTACTGTGCTCTCTGTGAGTTGTTAAAATGTGCGCTGCAATAGAAAATCCCGCCACTTGTGAAGTGCGGTTAGCTAAAAAGAACAAACCAATTGAAATTTATCGTCAACTTTGTGATGTTTACGGGCAGGGAATGAGTGAAAGCCGAGTCAGGCAATGGTGCATTGATTTTAAAATTGGCCGTACCAATGTTCACGACGAGGATCGCAGTGGTAGGTCTAGCCTTATGACTGATGAACTGTCAATGCAAATCAATGACAAAATCGTGAAAATCGTCGTTTTACGATTACAGAACTTTCGGAACATTTTCCCAAAACCTCACGGAGTTTGGTGCATCAAATTTATGCTTTGATACTGACGCTGAACTGCATGCCGTGTAAACCAGTGGTTGAAGCCTACAGAGAGGGTATTGAAAAACGATAAATGCCTCAATTTGAATGGCGATTATGTAGAAAAAATAGCTTGAGTGTATCTTTGAAATGTAAATAATAAACGTTGATATTTGCATATTGTTAATTGTTTATTTCCAAACGTCTGGCACTTTCTGGATTACCCTCGTATATTGGAGTACGCTTCTTCAAGAAACTGAATAAGACCTGTATCAGTTGATCTACCTTTCCGGAAACCATGTTGCTGATCTAACAAAATATTGTGTCTATCAAAAAAGGGCATTAATCTTTTGTACATAATTTTTTCCATGATTTTAGAAAAAGGTGGTAGTAGAGAGATTGGTCTGTAATTTTCCACCTCATTTCTTGGCCCTTTTTTTGAATATTGGTTTTATTTTTGAAATCTTTAGACAGTAACAAGTCTAGCGTAACAAGTATTGTAAAAAACCTGACAGAGCTTATTATGTTCGTAATTCATTGCTAGTGTATACATTCGCATATCACCTGTGACTATTGAATGTGCCTGCATAGGAGGGAGAGTACGTAGAGTGAAGATAAGCCAACGTGACTTTGACACTCTTGGCGGAAGTGAAAACCGCATAATTTGGCCTGTCTTCTTATTTCATGTCCCCCTTAAAAATGTGCTTATAGTGGGTAGTATTAACAAAAGCGAGCCCTGTTCCGTGAGCCATTGCTCGTAGCAAACATAGATGGCGGTAGCAGCAAGTTGGCGTTTTGGTATTAACATTTCTCCTGAGTGTAGAGCCGTGGCTCCACGCATGTTTTTCCGCTTTCTGCATTATCTATTGTGTATACAGATGATCGAGCGTATTAATTATTGTGCCAGTAATCAAATACAGTTTTGAGAAATGTTTGAAGAAAGTGTTTAGTTTCAGCCTAGCTTTCAGCACCTCCTAACCGTCCACAATCTAAGCTGCCTGAAGAGAAGAAGAGAAAGGTTTCCACGTTGGCAGAAGTACAGCGGATGCTAAAAGATGATTTCGATCTTCTTTTAACAGACAACCAAATCTTCGGGGAAAAAAGGTAAGAAATATGAAAAACCGCGTGAAAGTTAAAACAAATTTTGCGGAGGACAACAAACTAATTGTCTTGAAGGACTGGGAAAATTAATTTTGGAACTTATTCAGGGGGAGCCAGATCCTTTTATAATTCATTTACAGGTAACAATAAGAACAAATAACACGAATTTCAGCGTTAGCACAATTTATCACTGACACGGTAGGCGAGGTTGTTGCGAGCGGAAGATTTTCCGTTCAAATCCCACCAGGACTGTCCTCCCTGACGGAGGTTTTTTCCAGGTTTCCTCAGTCCTCATAACTGGCAAATGCCAGGGAGGTACTCTAAACTTAGGCTTGGTACATTCCCTTCCCCAATTCATTTCGTGTGTCACCGCCTGAGTCTCATGTAGTAAGAACGGGTGATAAAACACTATTATACTCGCTGCCAAAGAAGAAAGGGATTGACATTTCGCGGAGAGAGAGAGAGAGAGAGAGATAGGCGACGTTGCCGCCTATCACGACCACGTGGAGAGCGCGTTAGAATTGTGTACGAAAGCGTTTGTGTTGCGCCTGCTTTGTATGGCGGGTATTGTTTATATTCGAATATGAAGACAACTATAAAATAATGAATCTATATGCAAAGGATAGGACGTGCAAGAATATATCAGTGTTACGATCTGCGTTAACAAGAGAGAAATACCTGTGAAATATTGATACTTATTCTAACGGGAAAATGCCGCTGATTCTCTCACAGAGCATATAATTTCCCGCGCTTGTCCTTTAATTGAGATACCTTTACCAAATACAGTTTTATTCGGTTACCTAGTACGCTTAGTTTTTCGCTTGGTTCGCTCTCTTCGTTGCTATTTTTTGGATATTGTTAAATATCCATTAAAACTGTTAACACAATTGCAAATGCTCACAACACACGCATAGATACACGGACTCAAACACACGTAAATACAAAGCAAATAACCGTATAAATAGGATGATACAAAATAACCTGTCAGTACACAGGCAATCTCTAAACTGATGTAAATACATTACCTGTGGCTAAAGGAAGCATTGTTTATAACCGCAGCGACAGCAGAAGATAAGACGTGCAAGATAAGATTTTACTGCAACGGTCGCTCGCCAGGCGCGTCGTGCTAATCACGTGTTACAATATCAGCAACAAGGTTTTTGCGTCTATCGTTGCTATGGAAACATCTTAGTTTTAATTGGTCCTCCTAATCGTTGCCCCTCCCATTCATTTAAAGCTTTCCGCCACGTGGTTGGTAACTGACAATCCCTTTCTTGATTGTCGCCGACTATAAAAAAAAGCAGTATATTTCAGGGAAACTAACGATATGATTCATTGTTGGTTAATATTCACCTGTAACTGAACTGTCCTCTTCTAGCTTGAGACACCTACTGAGGTGATTGAGAAACTGTAAAGTGGTTGCTAAAATTGACGCTGCAAGTCCGTTTTATTAATAGACAACACTAATGGAGCTAGGTCTTGTTAATAGGAGGGGTTGAGTTACTGAAAGGAGAAAGGTAGAGCAAATCTTGGGACAACGGGTTTTATTAATACGAAATCGAGTCACGGCTCAGGAATCGTTGGTTTTTAGTTTTGGCTCATTTTTATTAATACCACTGTAGGAGGTATTTTTATTTATTTATTTATTTATTTATTAACCCCACATGTGATAACCAATTTGATATGGTAATTTTTGGAAATGTGTTGTGTGCGTAGGTTTGTTTTGATAACGAGAGCCGGTGACTTTTTCGACAACGTTGGTAACGGGTTCGCTTTTACCTGGAATTTCCCTGATATCTACTTCGATGGCTTTACTAATTACTCGCCGCTCTTTATTAGTCTACTCCGCCGACTCATTTGAACTGAGTTTATGTCTTTGAACTTTACGCGCACCATTATGTCCCGTTCGGACATAGATTCGCCGTCGAAACTTCCACCACTGTACGCACTACCCTCACGTTTCACGTAACACATTTATACTAATTCTGTGATCTATGGAGTATTTACATCGATTCTCTGTTATTGGCCACAATTTCGTGCTTTTCACGTCATTTTCTCAACTTATTTGCTTGTTTGATTCTGTCAAATGATTTTCTTTCCGTAAGATTGCGCAAAATCACTTGCCTATGTAACTTTTCACTTCCCACTCCCTTTAACGGTGTATAGCTCTACAAAAGAATCTGCCCTTGTAACACCCTCGCTGAATACAACGGCATCGACTGCCTACGTGACCAAGCCCGTACGTTCTGTGGCTTTGAACAACTTTGGCTTTTTCGGAATTCAACCAATTCTTAGCTAAGCTGCTCGACATTTTCCATACTTATAATTTAACATAAACTATTCATTACTCATATATATCCCTTAATTCTGAGTGATTTGAAATATCTTTTCTTTATATCTGTTTATCTGACATTAAATTTAATTACGTGAGGTCATGTTTCTGTCTCACCCTCCAATGTTGATTGAATTTTATATTCCTGAAACGTTTTTTAAGTCTGACTTTTTACCAATGTAGAACTTTTCACAATGTATCAGATTTTGTAAAAACCTGACTGTTTTGGGAATTCTCTTTGTGATTTGCTTTCATTTAATATTTTAGCCATTTAGGTTAAGCATACTTCAACGATGCAATGTGAAGATTTTCAAGAAACTCCCACCTCAAACTGCTCTTTACATGGAAGGCGTTGTTTTCTCAAACATTTCGCTGTGACAATGTTGGTTAAAATAGCATGTGTTTAAGATATTTACAATCACATTACTTTCTCTACCCTCTATCGTTTATCAGTGAGTATACAAATTATTATTACACAAGCTTATTTTTCTATCTACTGTATTCCAATCCAATAAACCTTTGCAGAAATAGCTACATTACATATTTCGTTATAGATACAAAGAGAACAGCGATAGTCAAATGCTTAAAACCTGGAAGCTGTATGCTAGCCTTAAAATTCCAGTTGTTTCCATGCAATTGCGAGAAACAACTGAATGTTGAAATGACTTTTAGACTGACCAAGAAATGAAAAATTAGAACCTTTAATAACGTATATCTCAGAAACGGCTTATACCATAAAAAACTTACTTTAAATAAATGGTGTGTTTTAAAGATATCTACACGTTTTGTGTAGTACATTTTCGTCTGTAGCTTAACGTTTACCAGTTATACGTTATACAAAATTTCTTCCAAATGAGGACTTTACAGGCTCTTCCCAGAAAATTCAAAATATACATTTTGCCATGTAAATATCCTTAATATATGGTATTTTAATCAAAATCGTCAGAACCATTTTTTATAAAATCGAAATTTTTTGAGAACTTTTCCATGTAAAGGGTAGTCTGGAGTGGGGAGATTTTCTTGAAAATCTTGTCTCATCTTTAGAAGTTAAGTGCCACGTTTGGTGTTGGTCCGACTTATAGTTCTTGAGTTATGCTGCTCACAGACGCACACGCGGACCTTTTTGTAAAAATAAGTTTTTATTCAGAGGACCTCAAAACATGCATTTCCGGTGAAATCTCGATATCGAATTTTTGGGTGGAATACAATACTTCCCCTACTTTCTCTACGTAGTACGTAGAGAAAGTAAACATAGATTTTATTAAAACAACTTATGTCAAAAGACCTCTGGTGATACTATTTCTTAGGTATTGGGAGTTATGGGTTTGAATTTTCAAATCTTTTTTTTAAGTGGTTAGTCATCAGTTGTTGCTGTGAAGTCATGTAAATAGGGCAATTTCAAAGCCAGCGTATAGCGACCCACGTTTTAAGCATTTGACTATTACTTTAGTCTCCCGTAACAACAAAATGTGTAATGCAATAATTTTTACAAAAATGTATCTCGATTAACGCGAAGTAGATCGAGGAATACTTTTAAGTGAATACTCTGTAAGAGCGTGTAGATAAAATCATGTTGATGTAATCTGTATTCTCGATTATATTTGTTTTGCTGATTGGTGCATTTACCATTATGTAGGTTAATGTGTTGATCATTGCTAAATTAGAAGATGACTTACCAACAGAATCCGCTTTTGCAATATCTTTCCTAAAGCGGTACAGCTGCGTCTCGTGCTGCAATCGAGAATATCTGTTTTTCATAGAGTTCCATGAGGAGTGAGGAAATGTTTGCTTGGGCTTTCGTTTCTTTACACTCAACCATGTTTTAGGTATAGCCTTTCTTTTTTCTTCCAATTCTACTCTATATTTTTTGGGGATCTGTGGACGTTCTGATGTTGATTCCTGTTTTGATGACGGAGAAGGAGATTCGTATTCGTCAGGCACTAACACTGTTTCAGATTTTGGTTCATATTCATTAACATCTAAAGTCGGCGTATACACTAATTTTGTATCAGACTCTAATTTATCTACTAAATACTGAAACATTGTCATCATCTGGTTAAAACGGAGAGCTGGAGATTCTTCTCTTTAAAGTGATCGCATAACGCATTCACGTTTTAAGGATTAATTCTTCTAGGCAGAAGGTTGCATCGGAACCCAAGGGAACAACCCGTACCCAACTCACTGCACTTCAATACTTTCTTTGCCGCTTCTCGCGCCAGCAGTTCAAGAACTTCACTCCAATTGGACAGTGATGACCACACCCATTCAGTTACCATTCTGTTAAAAAAAACCGCACACACTCGCGCATAACCCAACACCTCAGAAACAACGGCGAGAAAGAAAAAAAAAATCAAAACAATGGCGAACCCAACACAGCACGCAACCCCACACCAACCGACCTCACACAAGATCCTTTACTGGAACATCCGAGGAGCCAGGCACAACCACCGCGAGTTAAAGCACTACCTTTACAATCACGACATCACAATAGCACTGTTAAATGAAACACTGTTGACACCCAAAGCCAAACTCAAGATCCCTGGTTACCACATCTACAGAACCGACCGGCCGGACGGGCAACCGCACGGGGGCACAGCGATAGTGGTCAGAGAACACCTCGCACACACACACATCGAAACGTCCCCCCACCACCGAGCTAGAAGCGACGGCAATCACGCTTAACATTCACAACACAAGGGTAACCATATTAAGCATTTATTCTTCACCTAGGAAGTTAAACCCTCTCGACATAGACACCGTACTGAACTTGGATCAAGTAGTAGTAGCCGCAGGGGACCTAAACGCCAAACACCCAGCTTGGGGATGCGCCACAGCAAACACAGTAGGGAACGCCCTCCACACTCACATGCTCACCAATGAATACATAATTGATCACCCGGGCGAACCAACACACATACCACAGCAAACACATCACACACCAGTCACCCTGGATATCGCGCTATTCAAAAACACCACCTTTAAGTACACAATGAGCGTAATAGACACCCTTGCCTCAGATCATTATGCTGTTCAGATTGACATCGAAGCGCCACCAATCTTCCAGCCGCCACCCATTCGCATGCATTACAACCGAGCTAACTGGAATCAGTTCTCCGAGACGCTAGACGCAGAACTCGCTGAAATCCCAAACCTAACAACCCAACAAACAGTAGAACAAGCCGCGGAAACCTTAGAACACGCCCTACAGCAAGCAATCAAAAATGCAGTCCCTGTGAAACCGCCAGCTAAATTCGAATTAACATACCCACCGGACGTAATAGCCTTAGTACACGAAAGATACCACGAGAAACGCAAGTGGCAGCGCACCAGGGATCTGGTGCACAGGGTCAACATGGCAACCCTATCTAGCGCCATCAAAACACGCATAAATGCACAGGCCAGGCAACAATGGGAGCAAACTTTAGAGCAGCTACAACCCGGCAACGCCAAAGTTTGGCAGCTGGTCCGAGCTCTAAAACGGGAGCCCATTAACATAACCGCCGCTCAAAACTCCCATAAACGGTAGGTACGCGCAGAGCACGGCAGAAAAAGCCGACATCCTTGCCGATACCTTTCGGACAGCATGCACCCCCAACGACGGCCAACTGGACACCGAATTTTACGATACCTTAGAAAGGGAAATGCGTGACATCCTGGACCAGCCTGCTCACAATCAAAGCAGAAAAACAAACCCAGGTGAGCTCAGGTGGATTATAAGGCACCTTAAAGATCACAAGGCCCCTGGCCCGGACCAGATACCAAATTTGGTACTCAAACATCTCACGCCCAAGGCCCTAGCACTACTAAGCGACATAAGCAACTACTGCCTGCAAAAAGGGTACTTTCCCCAATGCTGGAAACTGGCAAATGTGCTGGTGTTTCCAAAATCGGGCAAAAATCGAGCCGATCCCGGCAATTACAGATCTATCAGCCTGCTTAAAACCACTAGCAAAGTAGTAGAGAAGGTGATCCAGAAGCGTATAAGTGCACACTTAAAGAAACACGACTTACTGATTGACGAGCAATTCGGCTTTCGCGCACACCACTCGACCACACTTCAGTTAACGAGAACAATTGAGCATATAACACGAGGTTTTAATGAAAAAAATCTGATGTGTTACACTCACATGACTTTCTCTACTCTTGTACAATCTATTTTTACAAACGCCTATTCTCCATATGCTTCATATTAATCGAGATATCGAGATGTCAATCTTATTTGTAATTTTCTTGTAGATGCAAGGGGAATATGGTAGCTTTTAAGCGATAGTCAAATATTTTATCGCTGGTTGCTATGTGGCGCATTCCATTCTCTTTGCATGTCCAGGACATAAAAAAATGAATAACGAATTTGAGAAAAAGTATAAGTATTGGAAAATTTAAGGAAATAACAAGCAATATCTCGAAAACGGTTCACTCAACAAAAAAAATGTATATGATATAAGTTGTGTATTTTAACGCGATCTACATTTTTTGTGTAGTAAAATTTTGTCTATCTCTTATGGTTTACCAGTTATGCAAAAGTCGTTCATAATGAAGAATACTTTTGGAGACATTCCCAGAAATTTCGAGATATACATTTCATTTCTCATGACATTATCTTAAACATATGATATTTTCATCAAAATCGTTAGAGCCATTTTTGAGAAAATTAAAATTTTCGAAAAATGTTCCATGTAAAGGGTAGTCTGGGGTGGGGGGATTTTCTTGAAAATCTTCGTGTCGCATCTCTGGAAGATACTGAACGTAAATACCAAGTTTGGTGTTTATCCGACTGTTAGTTTTTGAGTTATGCTGTTCACAGACACACACACACACAGACACACACACAGACACACAGACACACACACAGACACACACACGGACATGTTTCCAAAAATGCTTTTTTTGGATTCAGGAGGTCTCAAAACATGTATTTCCGGTGAAATCTCGGTATCGAATTTTTGGGTGGAATGCAATACTTCCCCTACTTACTATACGTAGTAGAGAAAGTAAAAATCGACAGGCATGCTCTTCCTGGACGCCCAGCGCGCTTTTGATACTGTGTACCACGCAGGGCTCATTAGGAAGCTAAAAGACATGAGGTTCAATGACGCTATGATCAAGCTCATTGCCCACTATCTAACCGGGAGATCATTCGTGGTCACCATTGAAGGCAAGAGCTCAGCCTCCCGGAAAATTGAAGCGAGGGTCCCACAAGGAAGTCTGCTGGGACCCGCGCTGTTTAACATTTTTATTAATGATATACCGAAAGTCGAGGGAACGAAAATGTACATTTACGCTGACGACACAGCTATATCCGCGCAATCCTGGAAACCAGAGATGATAATGCAGAAACTCCAAAACTCACTGAGCACACTAGAACCATGGCTGTCCAGATGGCGGATCCAGATCAACGCAGCCAAATCTCAAGCGATACTCTTTTCCAAGAGAACCAAACACTTCAACAAAACTACTCCACTTAACCTCCTTGGCGAAACTATACATTGGACAAACAAAGCCAAATATCTAGGGGTCACCCTGGACTCGAAACTCACGTTCGCAGAACACACAGCCACAGTCCGAAGCAGAGCTAACCAGCAGCTAGGCGCCTTATACCCCATCCTAAATCGCAAAAGCACAGTCAGCAGCCATATGGGATTAACCCTGTACAAAAGCCTAATTAGGCCCGTCATGACATATGCCACCCCAGCGTGGGGCCACTGCGCCCAATCACACATTAAAGGTCTCCAACTACTGCAGAACAAAGCTCTGAAAATAATCACGAAAACACCCAAAGCTGGACGTGCTTCACGCTGACACCAAAATGCACACTTTAGAGGAATTTATAAAGGAACTCGCAGCTGATATGTACAAGCGGCCACAAGCAAACCACAACCCAAACATCCGCGATCTTGGGCACTACGACACCTCCAAAGATAGGCACAGAAGACCACTATCGCTGTTCAACAGGACAATCCCCCTAAACCGTCATACTACTGACGGCAACGAGGCTATCCTGGAGTATCTCAACAACCTGTTACCCACCTGAAGCCACATCAATGCAGCAGCCCAGAAGACCCCGGAAGGATGACGTCCCCGACCGGGGCGAGAGGGCAGCCCCAAATGTACGACCACGGCGTTCTACCAGGACAAGAGCGGATTGTAAATAACACTACAACGTTGCCTTTTGAGGCAGCGCTGAGATGCAGTAGGTCAACCTGTCAGCCCAGCGGAGCCTTTCTCAAGGTTTTCTGGCACCCCCCCCCCCATTTAGAAAAAAAGAAAATACAATGCAAATTTTTTTTAAAAAAGTTCAAATAAATAAGTAATGGAAAAAAAAGAAAAAATGATATTATGTAAATAAACACATATATGAATATATCCCCTCTGTAAATAGCACCCACCTTCCTCCCTGCCCTCCTTTTCCTCACCCCTTCCCTCTATGTTTCAGGACGAGCAGTAGCGCGCTGCGATAGCATCTACAAGTCGGCCCCCTCTCCGGCCGAGGCCATATCCAAACTGTAAGTACCACCACTAATTCATTTAGCATGTAACCTATACCTCAATCCTCTTAGCATGAGCATGTACACCCCTACTAACCATAGGTCCCTGGTCTGGGCCATCGCCAAGGCCAATACCTAATCCCCACTCTGTCTGCATACTTCCTTGTATGTAGGCGCCTTTTTAGTAATCACCCACTAACATTCGGTTTGCTTCGGCGGTACCGGACACCACCTTACCATCTAATTCCTTCCATCACTGTAGTGTAGCTAGTGCATGGTACGGGAGACGATGTAGATCCCTTTCGGATGATCGTTACCTGGTGTGGCGGAGGCGGGGCCACACCATAAAAAAGAAAAAAAATCGCGCACGCGATAGGATGTAACATACGAAGGTTTTACACATTTCATTGTGGTCTTTCGGATGGGGTATAAACCGGTTTCAAGTTGTCTTAACAATGATTGATGGTCCCTTGTGAGAGTTAATTTAGTATTCATAAATTTAAAATGTCGGACATTTTGGCATAATTTTAATGCCTGGGGAACGGGAGGAAAAGGCTTAAAAATGACATATTCTCCAAAATCAGGACACCCAATCATCTTACCTTCAGCGTCGAACGACTGTTTGAATGGAGAGAAGAGGGTGACGTTCTCACACAATATAAGTTCCAGAAGCACTATCGAGAGATAAGATGTTTTTGGAAGCTTCTTTCTCCCCAACTTCCGCCAACATTCTTGAACTTTCTGACAGTTATATATTACCGAGCGTACTCGCTAGTGAGTCAGCACATTATGCTGACCGAACTTCGAAGGGGAAATATCTACAAGTACCGCTTCGCCTCCTGTGACCTCCCGACAAATTCGGCCACCAATAATAAAGACTCCCCCACTCAGCCTGCACCTGCCAAAACTCTGCTCACCGCAGTCAGCAACATACATCCATCCCACAACCGGATATCACGGACAGCAAGACATGTGTTTTGGTGAACTCTCGAGACTAAATTTTTTGGGTAGAATACATACTACTTCTACCTATGGTAAGTACCTACATAGTAGAGAAAGTGAAAATGGTGTTATTGCATTCACACAACTTTCTCCGCCTACTATCGTTTATTTTTATATAGCTTTAACAAGATATTCTTATGAAAGCTTATTTTTCTATCTACTTCTTGTAAATCAAGCTTTGCAGAAATATTCTAACTACACATTTTGTTAAAGGTAAAGTGGGACAGAGGAAACGAAATAGTCAGATGTTTAAATTCTTAAATTTTGGCCAAGAAACCAATGGATATGTTGGAAATGGACAATGCAAAAAAATTACTTGAAATAAATTATGCGTTTTAAAGCGATCTACAATTTTTGTGGAGTAAGTTTCTGTCTATCTTTTATTGTTTACCAGTCAGCCAAAATTCCTTCTAAACGAAGAAGCTTTACAGCCTATTCCGAGAAAATTGAAGATAAACATTTTACTTGTCATAAAAGTATCTTAAACATATTATGGTATTTTATTCAAAACCATAAGAACCATTTTTTAGAAAATCAAAATTTAAAAAAAAAAACTTCATGCAAAGAACAGTCTGGTGTGGGTTATTTTCTTGAAAATCTTCATGTTGCATCCTTGCTGAACCTAAATAACAGCGCGCGCGCACCACACACACACTTGTTTCTAAAAATGCTTTATTTGGATTCAGAAGGTTTTAAAACATCCGGTGAAGCCTCAAAATCTAATTGTTGGGTGGAATACAATACTTTCTCTGCTGACTGTAAGTGCAAAATACAGAAAGTAAAACATGAGAAAAGAAGATATATGAACATTTCATAAAGTCAGCTCGGCTTCTCTCCTCTACAGATGCAAAATTTTGACATTGCGAATTCCCTACCTAGAAGAATAGAATCAAGCAAAGTGATGGTCCTTTTGTCAAGTTGTAGGTTACCTAGATTATTAAAGAAATGAAGATATAAGAAAAAGGGAGGGAAGGAGAAAACCTACATGTGAGATTAAAAAAAGAATAACAGTAACCAGAAAGAACAAGTATGTGAATGTGAAACATCAAACAACCAAAGCCTTCAATTCCAACCCAGAAGAAACCAGCAATGTTGGAAGACCAAGGAAGTAATGGCAAGACTGGAGTTCTTATGGTTGACGGTGAAGAAAATACATAATATTGTTCTATCTTAAGATTTTGGTCACTTTATTCCCAAATATTTCTGACAGAAATGGAACAACTTGATTACACTCCTAGTGTACATGTGCATCAAACTTGATGTAATACAATAGTACACTCCTGCCACAACTGCTAGTCACAACCAGCTTCTTAGACGTTGTCATATTTTAACTTTGAAACACATACACATTTTATTTCATTTGGGATAATATGATTAGAACTATTACTAATGTATTTTTGCACTACTATATCATTGTGACCATTCCTACCTGAGTTTAGAACTGAAAACAGCAGTTTTGCAGCACTGGAGCAAAACAGTTGAAGGTTAGCGCAGCAAAATAACTCTGCAGCACTAAATTATGCAAAAATGACATCTCAAAATGTAGTAGAACAAATTAATGCGCTTTTCAAAGATTCCAAATATATATGAGTAGTTATAGTCTAGGAGTTACACTTATTAATTCCTTGCACATTATCAGCAATACTAGGATCTGAAACAACAGTATTCTTCGTAACTGCATGTGCACAAACCTTCATGGATTCTTACATCCATCACTGCTGCAAAAGCTCCATGGTTATTATTGCTCTCTTCATCAGGTGAATCATCCTTTTCAATAATTCTAGTGCAGATTTTGATGTTACTATTCAAGGAGTTATCCACATATCCCTCTAAAATATTCATTCTTTTCATCAATTTCCACAATAATTGTTATAATATTGAGCTCCTACCTATAAGCAACAATTATTACGACTAAACTTGTATGTTTTTATAGAAACATATGAACAAATACGAATCTATTCAAAATATCTAGTTATCAATATTTTTAACTTGTCAAATTAAAATCAATTATAATAAATAAAAATTAAGTATAGTAGAAAAATATGATAGAAAAGAAACATTATGCAATATACATTAATTGAACCTCAATGAACCCTCGGTAAACCTCGGATTGCAATCAATCACACTAGGATGTAGCATGATGAGTACCTTTCAACACTTATATTACAAAATACTATTTTTATCACTTTAATAAGGTACTTATTGATTTCTCGCCAGTCTTCATATTCTCATTTTTAAGTTTTCATAAAATTATCAATGCAGCAGGATCCCCTCCAAAACAGAAAGTTGGTGATTGCAAACTAACATACCCAGTCTATGCAGATTATAATCTCTACAAGACAATTTAATTACTTTTGCAACTGATTATCTACAGCAATCACCTAAGCTGTAGATAATACTTAGTTGCAGTTACTGCTGCAATGAACTGCTGGAGAGTTTGAAATTGTTAAGAGCACACACAGAACAATGTTGAGTGCAGTTGAATGTGTCTGTAAACCATACTGCATAAAAATCTGATCAAAAATAACACAGGACGATCAATATAAAATCGAACCATTTTGAATACTTATAATTTCCATCTGGAAAGCAATAAAAATCTAAATTGAGTGTTATTATCTCAGTGGCTCTGGGGGAATAAATATCTTTTCCCCACTCTTTCTTCTTACGTTTAATGTCCTTTAACTGGGAAAGTCATATTGTACAAGGAATGAATGAATGAAATGTGTGAAATGGTGCTCAGATGAGCCCGGGGTCCATAGAGCTTAAAGTTACTCGATATTCGTCTTCTCAGGGTAAGGAAAACATGCTACTGAATTGAGAAATGCAAATTATCATTTATGACTGCAAAACTACAGACAGAAAACTGATTATTAATAGACAATAAGTCATACGGCAACAATGGATGGTAGGGGTACCAGGTTACCCAAATAAGTTTTGTTTCTGATATTTTCCTTATCCTAAGAAGATGAATGTCAGGTAACTTTTGTTCTATTGACCCCAGGCTCATTTGAACATCATTTCAAACCTTCCATTCCTATATGACCTACCCAGGTAAAAATAAAAATAAATAAAAATCAAATCTCCCAAGACCAACGAATGTTTTATTACTTTTCAGAGATAAACTATACGTCTTAAAAGCATTCAGTCTTATATGGATCACCCTATACTTTGGGAACTTCTAATGTGGATTTATTTACATATTTACTGTTGTCTATGTACTTTTAAAGTAGTTATATTGCTATGAAAACACACAATAAATAGGCAGGAAATAGATTGCAATAATTAGTCTTAAGAAACAGAGTGCATTTTATACCATGTACTGAAAATCTAATAATTTTTTGACTAGTAGCAATGTTACATCTTTTAAATGTGAAGTTTACTAAAATACAAATCTAATTTTCTGTTTAAACTACAATTTTGCAAACACAGTGATTAAGGTCATTATAAAATAAAAATTACTTTGGGGTTATATTGGAAAACAACTTAAGTTCATATTCTTCACATTCCATAACTTTAAAACTCCAGTTGTAAGTTATCCAAAGAATGTGTATTGGTTTATTGGATGAGCTAAAAAAATATATAGTTTTTCTGACTCTTAACATAATTCCTTTTACTATAATCCATACAAACATTTACTCAAGCTATGCATTCTCCAGCCCATAACTTGAATTAGATTGTTCTTGCATATCACTTTCTCCTCTATGCTCGTGATTCAGCCTGTGTGTTTTCATGGAAGATAATCGAGTAAAGCCTTTTCCGCAAATATTACATGTGTGTGGCTTTTTCCCCATATGAGTCATTTTATGAGCTTTTAAATTTGATGACTGAACAAAACTTTTCTCACAAATTTCACATTTGTGTGGTCTTTTACCATCATGGATTAAACCATGTCTTCTCAAATCTGATAATCGAACAAAGTCCTTTCCACAAGTTAAACATTTATGTGGCCTTCTGTCTTCATGAATCAAACTATGACTTTTCAGATTTGATAAACGAAGAAAACTCTTTCCACAAACTCCACATTTGTGGTTTTTATTTCCAAAGTGAATCAAACGATGAAAATTCATGAGTGAGAAACGAACAAAAAGCTTTCCACACATATCACACTTATGTGGTCTTTTACCTTCATGTACCAAGGTATGAGCTTTCAGATTTGATAAAAGACTAAAGCTCTTTCTGCAAATTTCACATTTATGTTCTCTTTTAGCCTCATGAGTTAAACTTAAATGTATTTTCAAGTGCGTAAAACTTTTCCCACAAATTTCACACTTACATGGTTTTTTCTTCCTCTCATGAATCCAGTTGTGCTTTCTCAAGTTAGGTAACTGTGCAAAACTCCTCCCACAAATTTTGCACTTATATGGTCTTTTGCGGTTATGAATCAAACAATGTGCCTTTAAAGTAAATAGATACTTGAAGCTTTTTTTGCAAATCTCACACTTGAATGATCTTGTGTTATCATGAACAACTCTATGTTGTTTCAAAGTTGAAGCATGAATAAAAGCTTTATTACAAATTTCACATTTGTACTTTTTTTTGCCCTCATGACCCAAATAATGCCTTTTTAAGTCTGAAGCCTGTGTAAAGCCTTTCTCACAAATTTCACAAGTGTATGGTCTATTATCATTGTGAGTAAAACTATGTCTTTTCAAGCCTGAAGCCTGAGTAAAACTCTTTCCACAAAATTCACACTTGTGTGGCTTTTTGCCCTCATGTATCAAAATATGGTTTTTCAATACTGATGCCTGTGTAAAGCTTTTTTCACAAATTTCACACTGGTATGGTCTTTTGCCTTCATGTTTCATATTATGCCTTTTTAAGCAACCTGCCGAACTAAAACTTTTCTCACAAATGTCACATTTGTGAAACTTTCTATCTTCTTGGGCCAAATTCTGCATTCTGGTGGTTGACATATGACCATGATTTGTGGTACAAACTTCACAAACATATGATATACTGCCCCCAGTGTTTAAAAGACTTCCTTCACAACTTGAAGACAAACTGTAATTCTTTCTACAAATTTCGCATGTATGACATTGTTTCACACCAGACACATTGTTACCACTTTCATTAACTTCATATAGAGCTGTTCTCTCACATTCAGGACTTTGCTCCTTTATTTTGATGTTTTCTGAGACTATACAGGTGCAAGAGGTGGAAGGACTAGTTGCATGGCCGTTTGCTGATCCTGCATATAATCTGAAAAGGTCATGTTAAGTCATCAGTATAATATGAATAAATTTCCTTCCATAACTACTTATACACAGTACATAACCTGCAATTATGATTATATACAAGAGTTACAGCTGACAGTACAAGCACATACATAAAATAGGCAAAGATTCCCCTCCCAGCCATAAAACTTCCCATCTCCTTGGCCAGTTGATAGCATATCTGCTTTCTAAATCAGTTTCAAAGTCAAACATCCAATGTCATGAGCTGTCTGGATCAGATTTATTACCAGGGCTTTCCCTTCTACTATGACAACTGTAGGATAATTCTATGCTCAGTGCACTTGGACTCATTTGAACATTTCCTTCACGATCTCTACACACGTGGGAAAACAAAATAAAAAAAAATACTACATAACTTTCTCTATTCAATCTTCTACAAAAGCTTATTCTTCTATCTATGTTTTTTCAAGCAACATAAACTTCCATTATACATTTTTTGTAGGTATTAGAAGAAAACTGTAGTCCATGACAGTCAGATTCTTAAACAGTGCATTGCTACATGACTGCTTTGAAACTATCTGCTCCTTACATGACCATGATAATAAAGGAATAAATCTTACCACTTGAAAAAAGGATAAAAATTTGAAAATTCAAACCAATAACGGAGCATATCTTGGAAATATTACAAAACATTTTTTATTTTACTTAAATTGTGTGGTTTAACAAGATCTGCAGCTTTTGTGCAGTAAGATTTAGTCTATTCTCATGGTTCACTAGTTATATGAAAGTCATTCAGAATAAAGAGGTCTTCACAGGCTATTCACATAAAAAATTCAAGATATACTTTTTATTTGTTATGCTGATATCTTTAAACATATGGTATTTTAATCAAAATCGTTAAGAGCCATTTTTGGAGAAATAACACATAACAAAAAGGTTTTCCATGTAAAGGTGGTTTGAGATGGAGGATTTTTTAAAAACCTGTGTGTAGCATCCTTGGAAGATGCTGAACTTAAATACCAAGTTTAATATTTAATTGACTTTTCATTTTTAAGTTGTGTGTTCACAGAAAGACATATACACACCCAGACCTTCCTCTAGAGTATTTCTTTTTTATTCAGGAGAGTTTCAAAATGTGTATTTTCAGTGAAATCTGGAATAAAAGTTTTAAGTGAAATGCAGTAGATGAGGTAAAATGTTATACCAGTTATTTAAAACCCCATTTCTTATTTTTCTTTGCAGTTGAGAAGCTCAAATTAAGCATACCATGAAAACTTCGGTACACTGGAATTTCCCTGATTCAACTTTTGTTTGAGAGTTTCACATTTCTGGTTTCATTTTCCATTTGTCTGTCACTTTCTAAACCAGTTCCCTAAGTTATATTTCATGCTCAAAATTTTAATAGCTTCCATATCCAATATGATCTATTTATTCCGCCAAATGGCATAACCCTTATGGCCTGCCATAAAGGGTTGTTAGATTAGATTAGATTGCATTCTGTGAGTTCACTAGCAGCCATAAAGGCTTGTGAACATAGAACATGTCAAGAAATAACATGTCATGTTGTACCTATCTTACTTACTTCTTAGAAAGTAGAATCTTTAGATTAGCTCAAAAAAGATGGGGAGGGGCGGGGAGAATGAGAAAACAGCAAGCCATAAATATGCTTTCAATATGTCATTAAATTAACAAAATGTAAAAATGAAGCAAATGACCAGCAAGGCCAATCTGGCTTCTGTGAGTGATGGTTATAAAATGCAGAGTACAGAGACATTCCATTATGCTGACAATGGAAGCTGGGCCATATCAGACCATGCGTAGGGAAGGATCTGATAATCTGAACAAGACAGGTACTCTTTTATTAAGATTTTTCAAGCCTTATATCAACTGGGAAATCTGCTCCCTTGAAAGCACTTGTCCTGAATGGACATTTTTAAAATATGTATTCTGACTGAGATTTTGCAGGCCCCTAATTGTCAATGATGCATTCACTATGTGGACCATCATTATAACTTATGTCACTGGTTCTACCACAAATGTTTTTTCATATTCTAACATGACAGTTATATTTCCTCTGCACATGACATACGCAAAGTTTTATGCTACCATTATTGAACTAACCAATGCTAAACCAGGTTCAAACCCGGCAGAGAGCGTAAAATCCTTAGCATGGCTTCCTTCAGAAGGGAAGTAAAACCGGCGGTCCCGCATCATAGATTTATGACACGTAAAAGATACCTCGTGCCTGATAAAGAGGCCTCTGAGCAAAAGTTCCAGTCTTTCACACCCAATATAGAATGGGACACTAAGGAACACAGTAGTTAAAGAGCATTCATAAATAAAACTGAATTTAATTTTTTTATCAATGCTGAACAATCCCTAACTGTTTGTTACATCAATATGTTTTTCTCTATTCCAATCATGTTTCAAACTTCTATACACCTTAAAAGATTATTTTATGCTAAGAGACTAGCCATAATAGCCTGCATTTCTGCACATTTTATTATTTAGTTTCAGCTACCAACAGCAAAGACAAAAATAAAAAATCAGAATTCTAACTTCATATTCCTCATCTCAGTTACCAAACAGCCTAATTCTATTGAAAATATTGATTCTCATTTGATACATTGCTACCAGCACACACAGTTGTAATCACTTGGTGTGCATGTCAGAAATATATGCTTTCCTTCTGTATTTCCTTCATTAGTAACTCCCTTGCCATTAGTAATTACAAACATGAATATTCAAGTAAGCAGAAAGGTATTTAAAAAAATTAGTGCTCCTCTTATGACTACTGCTACATCCAGTGCTTAAAATGAGAGAGGTATTGTGAAATACATGAACCAAAACGATGGAGAAAAAACAATTAATACATAAAATGAAAGCTTGACATAAACTTTGTCATAATAAAAGGTCTAAATTACTACATTACTTGTTATATTTTAATCAATAAAACAATATTACAAAATGAGCTCTTAGAACCTATACACTAGGTACCTCTCTAATTTTGGGATTTAATATGGTTACTGGACTAGCCCCCTACTCCTGCCCAGATATTATGTTTTCTAATAGGTATACATTAAATGGAAGTTTTGTTACATTTTTCCTCTATGTAGCATTTATTTCACTATCTATTTGCTGGCTGAACTCTAAACTCTTAATTCAATCAATAGGACAGAAGGATATCTGCTTGAGTTAATTTGGGATTCTTCAATACAAATAATTTATTTAGAGGTATACACCTAAAATGGTGGAAAATGCACATTTTTTATTTTGAGTTAAAAGCTTTTTATGGTGTTTTAGAAAATTATAATAGTATATTATGTAACGAGACTATAATGGCAGTAATTAAAACGTGAGTATTATTAACCGAGCTTCACTTCGCTCGGTTAATAATAATCATACAAGTGTTTTAATCACCATTATAGTCAAGTTTCATATGACTGTTTATGCTCGACCATGTATCCAAATCAAAGGTTTCATAAGTATTCGTTTCTGGTCTGAGTGATGTGTTACAATCGTTATTCCTTTATCTATGGTTACAATACACCTGTGTCAAACAAAGTTGCTAGCGTTGTGAGATGTACTATGCAGCATAATCGATACTTGCGCTTTCACAATGTTACATGGCCACTTCTGATTGGTTGAATACCAATACTTTAATGAACAGGTATACTTTAATGAGGGCCATTAAAGTGCTGCTATCAGTCGTATAAATACTACATTTTAGCATGGTCGAGCATAAACATTTTAAAGCTATTCTACTACTGCAACACTTCACCCAGCAACCATTTTAATGGACTTTATTTGTATCTTGATAGCTTAGTTCCAACTTTACGGCTCTTTTTCTCAGATAAAGTTGTTATAAATTTTGCATTGCAGAAAAAATTTCAGTTTCAACAAATATTAAGTAACGAGCATGTTGGTTTTTGTAAGTGTTTTTAAAAACATCAAAATTATTTTCTACTAAAAATAAATCAATTAAGTTAAAAAGCAGCTTAAAAGATTGTATGTGTTACATGTGCATGACTTTCTCTATCCATTATCATTTACTTTTTCTTTGTTCCAAGCTATTCCTACAGATACAGAGAATGAAGCAAGTTAAATGTTTGAAAAGTGGGTTGCTATGTACTGGTTTCAAAATTCCACTCTTTGCATACCACAAGAAACAAATAAATGGCATTTGCAATCAAAATACTGAGAAGTCAACTGTACACTCATTCTTGTTTCAGTTACCGAATTTAACTTAGGACATATTTCCCCAGAACAACTGTCCACATTGATTGCTACCAACAACTTGTTCACTAAGAATAACAATTTGTTACAACATGTAAGTTCTAGTTGTGCAATCAGTTAACTGCCAGTTGTTTCACAATTTCTCCAAGTCCTTTTATCAAAACACGGTACTCTAGTACAGAAGCTATATATATACTTTTAGGAACCATGAGATAAATTTAGAACCTATTTTTTTTGAAAATATAAAAAAAATGTGCTCCAAATGTACTAATATGGGAATGTTCTAGTGGTAAAATGCTAACCAGTTTGATGAATTTGTGGATGCAGTATTCAAACATGAATTAAAAGTAAAAGCTGCTCTATGATTTAATTCAAGGTACAGCCAGATGAACACCCATAATTAGCTGCAAGAGCTCCCTTTCAAAACCATCCCTCCCCCAATAAATTATGAGATATTTTCAACATACAGCTTTTTCATTAGTTTAAAATCTTTTGCTAAATAACTAGAAACATTGTGCAATGAAAAGGAGCATGTTCCTGATCTTCATGGGATCATTTATATTATGGTTAGCTTCATTTATAATTAATTAGGTGTTCTCCCAAATGTGCGCCTATGTTAAAGTTTGGGGAGTTTCTGCTTTGTTTTTTTTTTTTTTGCATGCACAGATAAACAAGTGCTTCAAAATGTACTAGATATTAACTTCCATGCAGGTACAAATGGTTTGTTTCTAGAATGTGAATGCAGTACATGATTGCATGTTGATGGTGTGAGGAACAGCTGTGTTTTCAGCATTGGTGGTGACTAGAATTGTAAAAATACTTTATAATACCAAAATGCATTGTATAATACTTCATTAATCATAGTACGTACTACAATGCATATAATATATGCAACCTTCACTATTGCAATGATCACCATTGTGCATAGCTACCAGACGACTTGTCTTTATTTTTAAGTAATGTGCAAGGGGATGAAAGTGGTATAATCATGGCTAATTCAGCCTAATTTAAACCTAGTGGTAGCAATTTTTCTTGAGACACTCACTTTATGGTTGCTGCTCTACATGTCTCACCTTCTATGTGGTGGAGAGGATTGTGTGGCAAACAATTGATAAGTTTGCTAGCACCTAAACTTCTGAATGTGTCACCCAGCCACAAATGAACACAATTGGTCTAACCAAGGGTTAATCTACACTAAAACCAGGAAGAGACTTTCTGCGGCAACAACTAAAAAGCTGGCTTTGATACAAGGAAGACCAAGCAAATACGACAAAACCAGTTAAGAATCAACAACCACAACTGTCTCTGATGAAGTCAGTTGAGTTGTTGCAGGTCTTAAAACAAACGTCACAATTCTGGCATAAAATATTCTAGTTTTGCCTTCTGTGTGTTTGTGAAGCAGTTATTTTTCGTTAAAGTATAAAGCCAAGTCAACATAAAACAAATTATTGGATTAGTCATTTTATATTGGGTTTATTAATATTGTAATTTATATATTTAATTTAGTAAGAAATAATTACTTTATTTGTGTTTCCTTGGAGTGTATGTATGATAAATAAATATTATTGGCATGACAAAATTAATATAATTTTTAAAAAGAAAAAGATTTTCATACTCCTTACAAACATTAATGTCACCAATCCAACTTATTTTACCAATGATACCACATATTGTACCATTTATTGCCCTGATTTGGTATTATACCAAAAATACAGCTCTGGTTCTAAAAGATGCCACAACTCTAGTAGTGGGCATAAAAATCCTTAGCATGGCTTCCTTCAGAAGGGAAGTAAAGCCAGTGGTCCTATGTCATAGATTTATGGCATTAAAAAGAACCTCAAGCCTGATAAACAGGCCTCTGAGCAAAATTTCTGCTCTTTCACCCCAATATAGAATGGGACGCTAAAAACCATAGTAGTTAAAGAGCGTCCATAAATAAAACTCAATTTCAATTTTCTGTTATCTTGTTGTGGAGCTAAAGTAGTAAGGTATTTTCAGTTTCATATGCTCCTTCAAATTGGTTTCTTTTATTTATCATTTGATCTACATTTATAATACACTGAAATCTGCAAGGCAAGAAATCAATGATTTATTACAAGGATTACAATTCCAAAAATGAAAACACAATTATAAATTTACATATTCAAATTATATGTTTCTTTTATAGCTTATGTTATTTTAAAGCACTTCTGTACATACATGTCTTGCTGCAAACCCAAGAGGAATGTTATAAATGAGTGAAATTAAATGATTTTTAACAAAAATTGACCATCATGTGTCTCATTTTTTTTAAACTTCTCTAAGTGTTTTTTTTATGACAAAAAATATGTGTCTGTGTTTTAAAATACTATTTAACAGTAGTAGTTATGTATATTATAAGCAATGAATTTTCAAAAACAGCACCCTTCTCGACATGTTTAAATATGGATAGTTCCAGTCCTTTTTATGCTAGAGACTTTGTAAATACATATCTCATTTGAAAGCACAGAGAATGCACTTTCTTCCTATCCTATATAACTAAATTTAAACAAAACATATCTAGTTTTAAAAAAGGCTTTTAATTTTAGAATTTAAATTTAAGTATGTTGACTGGAGAAAAAAAAATCACTTTTTGTTCCATGTTTTTTATAACATCATGCCAAACATAATGAGTGCATTACTTCTGGTTCATTTGGTATTAAATTATTTACCTAATTGTGTGGCACAGTGAACTTGATCTGGGGCTGGTGGACATCCACAGCGCCACGCTGTGCAGTCAAGCTGGGATCCACTGCAGCTGACAATGAATGGGAGGGACAATGCACAAAGCATTCAAGTTCATTTCAAGTAGCTGTTCTCATCTATAGGCCTAAATCACACCTGGCATGTTTTGTTTAAACAGAAACCTTTTTTCCTTCACTTTGAAATGAATACAGGTTCACTACAGCTTCACATATTGACAATGGTACGAAATAGTGTAGCTTTAATATGCCTGTTATTGGATTTTGGTTTTCATATCTTGCCTCCAAAACATCATTCTTATTTATGCTGATTAACAGTAAAAAATTAAATGTAATGTTTGCAATATGATACTGTGCCCAAGTAAACAATTTATGAGGTGTTGTAATGGGAACTTGTCTTGGCTGGAGACTGGCTTTAGCCAGATTACATCACAAGATCCCTTGCCAAGTGAAGTGGTGAGGGAATGCCAATCGGTGCTAACTCCAAAATTTTCATGAAAACATTGTTTACAATTTTGTTTTCTGTTCTAGTACCATAGCACCATAGGAAAAGTAAATTACTTTCTCTAGGTCTCTTATTTCCTTCTTTAGATGTTTGTTAACATTGTTGGAACAGACGAACAGCTTTTGTATCATGTTATAAACCTTCTGATATGGGAATATAACCTTTTATGTTTTAAGGTATTGTTTTCTTTAAGTAAATCACAAATGGATGGATTGTTGCCAGATTATTGTTTCAATGTACTTCCTGAATGGAATGTTGTATGACAAAGACACAATTTTCTGAAAAATCACAATACATTCTTTAGGTTTCAAATTTTCTTTCTGTTCCGACAAAAAAAATGCAGACTGTTGTTGAGCTACAAAGGTATGAGTTAAAAGATGTGACAATTTTGTTGTCAATTTTTCCAGAAAGTCTTCAACAGGTGGTTGTATTTATTTCCAAATTTGTACAATCTACAGTTACCCACTGTTTATAAGTCACCTGCTCTATACTCTTTTTCTTCAAAAATGTCCTGAATATTATTAACCAAGTTTTCAGTACCTGGTCAGTTAACATATTTCCTTAAATTGTAATCTGGTAATGGGTGTTACAAATTATTTGAGAGTGATGGTCCTTATATTACAAAGAACAATGCCTGAATTTGCAATAAGATGTTCATTCCATTAAGCATCAGTTTCACAGTCTTATGATGAGCACAAACACAAGCAGAATGCATACCTTGGGTGCCTAGAAGTATACCTACACTGTTTAGGTCTCAGTTGAGCAAATTTTGAGAAACCTATTTTGATATCAGGGTGTATTTACCCCTAAAACTGTGAATGGTTTCTTTTAGATTGCACAAAATCAATCTCTTCTGTTTTTTAATTTTCTGTCCTCCTCCTTTGACTGAAACATGATTCTTTTATCCTGCCATAATACTTTTTCAACCACAAAATGTTCTAATGGTTTGCCAGATTTGGTTTCAGGAGTCGAAAAAATGCCTCTCTCTAAAGCTAATGTTTTTGCTACCATCATCATGTGGTTCCAAACATTATTGCCAAAATGTTCCTTAATTTGGTTGTAAGATCAGCTGTTGAAAATAGTCAAAATCTAAATTTTGAAGTTCCTATCGTCTCTACTATGAAATATATTAGCTTCTGAATTATTCCTGAATCCTGTTTTTCTTCTGGGATCAATTCACCTTCAATTTGAAATATCCTCTCCTTAAGTTTTTCCGTTATTTTTAGTAATTTCTGGGATGGATATTTTTTGAGACAGTTTTCTTATCTTTGTGGCTGATTTGCCTAAAATTGATACTAAACTAGTACTAAGATTTGAAACATCTACACTTTCCTTGATTTCATTTGCATCATTACTCTGGTGTGAAGGTGAGTTATCAATTTCTGAGCTCTTTCATTTACTTGACCTTTGACCTACCCGGATATAGGTACTGGGTCCAGCAACACTAGATTCACCATCACTCTTGTTTTCACTGGTATCTGGAATTTGAAAAAGTCTTATACGATATGAGGCACACAGTTTTAGTTGTGGGGACAGTTCTACATCCCTCATTTTCAGTTTTAAAAGAATTTTATGAGTCATGGTCGCAAATTATTTTTTCTATTGAACATTTTCTCTTGAATGTTTGCTAACTTTGAACTTCTAACAGTACTTATATGACTCATTAAATATTTAATGAATATTCACAACAAATTTAACAGATGAAAGTCACAAACGACACAGACTTTGGTCCCTCTGCACTACCTAAATATTCTGGACTGGTCCTTTTGCTGTGATAAGGGTTTGTTTGTATTTTAAATTTGGAAGTGATTCAGAAGAATAGCCTTGGTAGTTGGTTGTCATGCAATCCCATATGTATTTAAAAAATATTTTTAGGTTGTCGATATATAACATAAAAATCTAATTTTAAAAGTCCAGATTTTTGTGATAAATAACTAGCCTGTTGAATCAGGTTCATTCTAGTATATGTTTAAAGTAGATTCCATAAGCCTTAAAATGAGTCCAATAGGAGTTTATATGAGAATTTGAATGGGAGGTAAAAGCGATTATGTATGAGGGTGCACTCACTTTTTCAAAAATTTTGACTTTGTCTGTATTCAAAATATTGAAGTTAGGTGCCAAGAAAAAAATATGTGTCTTCTATTTCAAAGCATAAAAATTTCGAAGCAATAAATTTTGAAGGGATCTGATGACTTGGTTTTTCATGTTCACTTCAACAATATGGGAAAAAAATTAATTTTTTCTTTTAAAACAAAATTCCCTTGTTAGCAGCAGTCTTCAAGGTTTTATCACATAGAAAATACCAATTAAAATTAGTGTTTACTACTTCTAGATTGATTCCACTTAATGCGCAAAATCCATGCCAAGAACCAGAACAATGGTTACAGTGTCAAAACTTAAAAAGAAAACAAGTTTCTGTGTATTTCTATGTCCTGAGACCTTAACTTGAATCAACATAACAGGTAACAATTGGGATACACGAACTATGCGTTGTGTTGAATGTTATGAATGGAGTGACTATAATATTATGAAAATTATATATTTTCATTCAACAATACAAAGGTAATCAGAAAAAACAAACTGTAAAACGCTTTTAATTCAGATTCAAATAATATCTTATGCTCCAAAAGCGCTGATTTAAAATTATTAGTTAATGCTAATACACCCAGAAAGTATAGCAGAACACATCAGTAGAAAAGTTTTATATTCAAACTTCAAATATACTTCAGCATAATATGCCAACTACTAAGAGTTATCTGTGCCATGAAATTGATCAGACTTAGTCCTTGCATGGCTAAGATCATGTGAAGTCTACGAAAATTCAAGGTAGTTTATGCATATTCTTTCCACTGTACCATAAAATTTACATTAGCAAAGATATAGCTGCTACTAACAGCCTGATGTTGCTTCTAAGGGTGAACACAGACCAAAATAGCAAAGCTGCTATTTGAGAAAGAGAAAACCCTGAAGTGCTACATTCACATAACTTTCTCTAGTCTCTATCATTTATTAATAGGTATAAAAACTATTCTTATGAGTGATTATTTTTTTGTTTACTTCATTTTAATTGAAACAAACTTTTGCAGAAGTAGTCACATTACACATTTTGTTATAAGTGCAAAGGGAATAGCGATAATCAAATGTTTGAATGACAAAGAATTCAACAATTCAAACCCTAAATACCAGATATTTCAGAAAAAGCTGATGCCACTAAAAAAGATATTTGAAATAAATTATGTGTTTTAAAAGCGATTTTCATTTTTTGTGTAGTGCATTTTCATCTATCGCTTAACATTTACTAGTCATACAAGATTATACAAACTTCTTTCCGAATGAAGAGGACTTCATAGGTATTCCCAGAAAATTTAAGATTTGATCTTATTTGTCATGTAAATATTGTTAATATATGGTATTTTAATCAAAACCATTAGCCATTTTTGAGAAAATCAAAAATTTATTCCACATAAAGGGTAGTTAGGGGTGTTACATTTTTTTTGGATTTAACGATAACAAGAAACAATAGTACTTAAAAATTTGGAATTTACAGAAAACCTACTCATATGGATAATTATATAAAAAATCTGATGTGTTACACTCACATCACTTTCTCTACTCTTGTACAAACTATTTTTACAAACGCATATTCTCCATATGGTTCATGTTAATCGAGATGTCAATCTTATTGCTAATTTTCTTGTAGATGCAAGGGGAATATGGTAGGTTTTAAGCGATAGTCAAATTTTTAAGCGCTGGTTGCTATGTGGCGCATTCAAATCTCTTTGCATGTCCAGGACATAAAAAAATGAATAACGAATTTGAGAAAAAGTATAAGTATTGGAAAATTTAAGGGAATAAGAAGCAATATCTTGAAAACGGTTCACTCAACAAAAAAAATGTATATGACATAAATTGTGTATTTTAATGCGATCTACATTTTTTGTGTAGTAAAATTTGGTCTATCTCTTATGGCATACCAGTTATGCAACAGTCGTTCACAATGAAGAATACTTTTGGAGACATTCCCAGAAAATTCGAGATATACATTTCATTTCTCATGAGAATATCTTAAACATATGATATTTTAATCAAAATCGTTAGAGCCATTTTTGAGAAAATCAAACTTTACGAAAAATGTTCCATGTAAAGGGCAGTCTGGGGTGGGTGGATTTTCTTGAAAACATTCGTGTCGCATCTCTGGAAGATATTGAACCTAAATACCAAGTTTGTTGTTTATCCAACTGTTCGTTTCTGAGTTATGCTGTTCACAGACACACACACGGACATGTTTCCAAAAATGCTCTTTTTGGATTCTGGGGGTCTCAAAACATGTATTTCCGGTGAAATCTCGGTATCGAATTTTTGGGTGGAAGACAATACTTCCCCTACTTACTATACATAGTAGAGAAAGTAAAAATAATAATTGCAATCCCACTTCTGATCAACATGGTGTACCACAGTTTAATTCATAGATTATTGAATGTACCTGTTATAAAGATAGAATTAATAATGAATTACAATACATTAATAACATAGCCATTTAAAATGGATTTGAACCACAACTTATAAAAAGCTTACTTAAGAAATACAAGAAAAAAAATCTGATGTGTTACACTCACATGACTTTCTCTACTCTTGTACAATCTATTTTTACAAACGCTTATTCTCCATATGCTTCATGTTAATCGAGATATCGAGATGTCGATCTTATTGGTAATTTTCTTGTAGATGCAAGGAGAATATGGTAGATTTTAAGCGATAGTCAAATATTTTATCGCTGGTTGCTATGTGGAGCATTCCATTCTCTTTGCATGTCTAGGACACAAAAAAATGAATAACGAATTTGAGAAAAAGTATAAGTATTGGAAAATTTAAGGAAATAACAAGCAATATCTCGAAAACGGTTCACTCAACAAAAGAAATGTATATGATATAAGTTGTGCATTTTAACGCAATCTACATTTTTTGTGTAGTAAAATTTTGTCTATCTCTTATGGTTTACCAGTTATGCAAAAGTCGTTGACAATGAAGAATACTTTTGGAGACATTCCCAGAAATTTCGAGATATACATTTCATTTCTCATGACATTATCTTAAACATATGATATTTTCATCAAAATCGTTAGAGCCATTTTTGAGAAAATTAAAATTTTCGAAAAATCTTCCATGTAAAGGGTAGTCTGGGGTGGGGGGATTTTCTTGAAAACCTTCGTGTCGCATCTCTGGAAGATACTGAGCCTAAATACCAAGTTTGGTGCTTATCCGACTGTTCGTTTTTGAGTTATGCTGTTCACAGACACACACACAGACACACACACACACACACAGACACACACACACACGGACATGTTTCCAAAAATGCTTTTTTTTGATTCAGGAGGTCTCAAAACATGTATTTCCGGTGAAATCTCGGTATCGAATTTTTGGGTGGAATGCAATACTTCCCCTACTTACTATACGTAGTAGAGAAAGTAAAAATACTTTGCAGAATTTAAACATAAAAAATGACACGGCTTCTAAAAAATTTACTTATCAATCAGCTATATTTAAACACTTTGAGAATATCTTTGGAAATTACAACACTAAACTTGACCCTCAGAATATTTTCGATTTGAGAAATTTATTGAATAAACCATTAAATAAAACTGTAAATTTAAAAACTAAGGGATTTACCATGGATTGCAAGGATTGTGATGGTATTTAATAAACAGAAACCTGAAAACTCATGAGTGAACATCAAAGGAACATTAAATTAAAACAAATTGACAGATCTGCTGTTGCCAACCACTTTTGTGCATCAAACCATGAGATATGTTATGAAATAAAATTACTGAAGTTAATTCAAACTCCATCACAACTGGATATTTGGTCGTCCTCCGTGGTGTAGTGCTTACCATGTTAGCCTCTAGTTCCCAAGGTCACGGGTTCAAACCCGGTGGAGGTTATGGATTTTTTCGGGTGTAAAAATCCTAACATGGCTTCCTTCAGAAGGGAAGTAAAGCCGGTGGTCCCATGTTGTAGAATTATGGCACGTAAAAGAACCTCAAGCCTGATAAAGAGGCCTCTGAGAAAAATTACCAGTCTTTCACAACCAATATAGAATGGGATGCTAAGAACCACAGCAGTTAAAGAGCATCCATAAATAAAACTAAAAAAAAATGGATATTTGGGAAAAAATATTTATTTATAGTAACATCAACAACATAGTGAACTTTGAAACCCCACCACTTGACGTCATTATGCAATTTATCCAATCAGCTCATAGGAGATGAGAGAGAAAAAAGAAGGGTTCTCCATCTATACCTCAGAGGGCAGTGTTTTTCACTCCATGGAAAAACAGAAGAAGCAGATCTGAATAGTAACTGGTTACATCAGAGGGCAGCAAAAACATGTTCCACTTCTTATACTGGGGTCAGGAGGTCAACCTTGCAGTCGACCTTCAGCTGAAGATAGAACAAAATCACATTCTGAAAATGTTCCTTACACACCACCTTGATGCTACATTGATGTGGTCTCAAGAATGTCGACATAGCAAGTTTTAAACTAACATGAATTTGGTATTGCTTTGTATATTGGTTCTTTTTATCATAAATAAAAACTTAGTTGCTTGTTTTAAATGTAGTGCTCTGTTACAAAAATAGAAAATAAAATGCAGCAAAAGATATAACAGCTAGGTTTAAGAAAATATTGTCATAGCATACTTTATACTATACATTGAATAACATTACTCTGACTTGTAACAATGATAAACATTTCAGTATATTTTGGCTTTATAAATGCAGTTACTAAAACATACTCCTAATTTTCTACTTAAATCAGAATTTTGAAAAACAAATGCATAATGGCAATACGAAAATTAATTTAAACTGGGATTATACCGGCACAATGCAAATTACAACGATTGGAGCATCAGTTATGATTGCTATTTCTTTTTTCTCAAAATTAAATAATCACACCAAAATAATCATATTCCCTAAAGAACCAAGACACATTATTGTGTAAGCATGTTACTAGGTGGCAATTATATGAATATATATGAGTATAGTGAATCTGTTGACAGTCAAATCTTGTGCAGGATGGACATTACATGAGTAAAATTGCAACTTTTGCTGTATAAAAAAGGTGAAGAAAGCACTGCATAAGTATGCTGTGAGAACAAGATGACCAATTCATACATGGTGAAGCAGATTGTATTCAGCATCTCTCAAATTGATGCATACTTAGCAGTTGTTTTTTGGGGGACTACTAAGAGGATCTGCAAGGTTGAATATGTTCTGAAATGCTAGAATAATTATCTGAAATGTATATGTTCATTTTCTAATATTTGCTTGTTGTATTTGTGAAGATTATGAGGTTAGTTTTATTTACATTTTATTTACATGTCTAAACACTAAATTGCTCTATGCTGTTATACAAAAGATATATGTTGTCCTCCGTGGCATAGTGGTTACCATGTTAGCCTCTAGTTCCTGAGGTCATGGGTTCAAACCCAGCGGAGGACAATGGATTTTTTAGGGCTTAAAAATCCTTAGCATGGTTTCCTTTGGAAGGGAAGTAAAGCCAGTGGTCCTGTGTCATAGATGTACAGCATTCAATAGAACCTCAAGGCTGATAAAGAGGTCTCTGAGCAAAATTACCGGTCTTTCACACCCAATATAGAATGGAACACTAAGAACCACAGCAGCTAAAGAGCATCTATAAATAAATCTCAATTTCAAAAGATATATTGTTTAGATATTTCACACATGCCCTTTCATTTCCATGTTTCATAATTTGTACTTCTTTCTCACAATAAGAATGGTTGCCATGATTTACCCCTAACATTTGGATTTCTAGAAATTTACCACTGTGTTTGAAGTATACAAAGATACCATACTATTGATTTATTAAATTAGAAAATAAGAATGTGTTATTTTTACAATAACATTTATTCCTTTCTGCAAATTGACTCAAGCTATGTATTCTCAAGCCTGCTACTTGAGTTAGCTTCTTGCATACCACTTTCTCTTTTATGCTTGTGGATCAGCTTGTGCGCTTTCATGCATGATCCTCGAGTAAAACCTTTTCCACAAACATTACACTTGTGTGGCTTTCTTCCTTCATGAATCATTTTGTGTGCTTTCAAATTTGATAACTGAGTAAAGCTCTTCTCACAAATTTCACACTTATGTTGTCTTTTACCATCATGGATCAAACTAGGTCTTCTCAAATCGGATATCCGAACAAAGTGCTTCCCACAGATTACACATTTATGTGGTCTTTTGTCTTCATGAATCAAAATATGCATTTTTAGATTTGATAAACGAAGAAAACTCTTTCCACAAACTTCACAATTGTGCTGTTTCTTACCAACATGAATTATGCGATGAAAATTCAAGTGCGAAAAACGAACAAAAAGCTTTCCACAAAAATCACACTTGTGTGATCTTTTTCCTTCATGAATCAAGATATGAGCTTTCAGGTTTGATAATAGACTAAAGCTCTTTTTGCAAATTTCACATTTATGTTCTCTTTTAGCCTCATGAGTTAAACTTAAATGTGTTTTCAAGTGTGACATTTGTGTAAAACTGCTCCCACAAATTTCACACCTGTATGGTTTTATTCCCTCATGAATCCAATTGTGCTTTTTCAAGTTTGACAACTGAATAAAGCTCTTCCCACAAATTCTGCACTTGTATGGTCTTTGGCGATTATGAATCAAACAATGTGCTTTCAAAGCAAATCGATGTTTAAAGCTTTTTTTACAAGTTTTACATTTGTATGGTCTTGTTTCATCATGAACAAAACTATGTTGCTTCAAGGTTGAAGCCTGAGTAAATCTTTTATTGCAAATTTTACACTTATACTCTCTTTTACCCTCATGAACCAAAATATGCCTTTTCAAGGTTGCACTCTGTGTAAAACTTTTTTCACATATTTTGCATTGGTATGGCCTTTTGCCTTCATGTATTAAATTATGTGTTTTTAATGATGATGCTGCTCTAAAATGTTTCCCACAAGTTTTGCATTTATATGGTTTTTTGCCCTCATGACTCCAATTGTGCATTTTCAAGTTTGACAACTGTAAAAAACTCTTTCCACAAATTTTACACTTATGGGGCTTTTTGCCATTATGAATCAAACAATGTAATTTCAAAGCAGATGACTGCTTAAAGCCTTTCTCACAAATTTCACATTTGTATGGCCTGTAGTCACTGTGAATAAAACTATGCTTTTTCAAGCCTGAAGCCTGAGTAAAACTCTTCCCACATATTTCACACTTATGTGGTCTTTTGCCCTCATGTATTAAAATGTGGTGTTTCAACACTGACAGCTGTGTAAATATTTTTTCACAAATTTCACACTGGTATGGGCTCGTACCTCCATGTATGAAATTATGTCTTTTTAAGCATCTTGCTGAACTAAAATTCTTCTCACAAATGTCACATTTGTGAATCTTTTTATCTTTTTGAACTAAATTCTGCATTTTGGTTCTTGGCATGTGATCATGGTTTGGTGTACAAGATTTACAAACATATGGTATTTCACATTTGGTTGTTGTATTATGTTCTCTGCAGCCTGGAGCCAAATTATAATTCTTTCCACAAATTTCACATGTACAAAGTGGTTTCATGCCAGACATGTGAACATTTTCATCAACTCCATACACATTTTTTCTTTGACATTCAAGATTATGCTCCCTTATTATGAGGTTTTCAGAGACTGCACTGCTGGTAAAAGTAGAAGAGCTAGTCCCATGGCTGTATGCTGATTCTGCATACAATCTGAAAAGTGCCAGGTAAGTCATCACTATAAATATGAAAAACACGTTTTCCATACTTATGCACTGTACACAAGCTACAATAATGATTATAATCAAGAGAATAGATATTACTTCCTGCATTTGATAATACTAACATACCCACAAAACATAGAATTCTTCCTTTGAGACTGTAGCAGCTATTTATCTCAGTTCCTATTGTTAGATTTCTTTGAAATGGAATAGATTAAATTTAACTTAATGTCAGTGTAAGTTCAACACCCTGATTATTGATATATAGGAATTTCCTAAGTGTAATTGGCTTTAGTTGAAATCCTCCATTTCACTTTTTTTCCCTTCTCTTTCTTCACCCTCCCTTGTTTTGAGTGGGATTTCCTCATTCGCTTGCCTGTCACTTTTTTTAAAATAAAGTTTAATGTTTAGGATATTACCCTTGCATTTCATTGTTAAATATGTGAAATAGTCATTAAATTTAGTAGTAATTATTTAAACAGTAATAAACATTCCATTTATTTTTCCCAATGGTGAAATACAGTGCACATGTGCCTGCAAGTAAGTATTAGGCAAGAACTCCTTCATAATAATTGATAATTACTGTACTTCTTATGCAATGAAATGCAGATTAAAATTAAAAAGGAATAAATATTTTAAAGATACCATTAAAAATAAGCAAGTCTATTAATATAATAAACTGCAAGTAAACTGGCAGTTGAGTGGATGGTGCAAGCAAAAATACGGTGTCCATAAACAATGGTTGAAAAAATTCTTATATGTACATTCACATGACTTTCTCTACCCTCTTGCTTATTAGTGGGTATACAAATTGTTCTTACGAAAGTTTAGTTTCCTATCTAGTTCATTTTAATCCAGATAAACTTCTGGAAATAGTTGCATTACACATTTTGTTGTAGATACAATGGGAACAGCAAGTCAAATGTTTTAGAACTGGACACTATATGCGGGCCGAAAATTCCACACTCTCTCCATGACATTGTAAGAAACATCTGAAAATCGACAGGACTTAAAAAAAAATGACATATTATTGATCAATTCAAACCATTAATAATGGAGATCTCGGAAATGGTTAGTTCCATAGAAAAAGTTCTTTGAAATAAACTGCGTATTTCAAAGAGATCTACATTTTTGGTGTGGTATGTTTTCCTCTTCACTTAAGGCTTATCAGTTACACAAGATTTTACAAAATACCTTCTGGATAAAGAGGACTTCACAAGCTATTCCCAGAAAATTCAATATGTATACTTTATTTTTCATGTAAATGTTTTAATAGATGGTATTTTAATCAAAATCATTAAGAGCCATTTTTCAAAAAATAAAAAATTTAAAAAAATCCTCCATGTAAAGGTTAGTTTGGAGTGAGGGGATTTTCTTTAAAATCTTCATGTTGCATCTTTGGAAGGTATTGAATCTAAATACCAAGTTTGGTATTTATCACATGCACACACGTGCACATGTACCTTTTTCTAAAAATGCTGTTGTTGGATTTAGAGAACCTCAAAACGTACTCTGCCTACTATGTACGTGGTAGAGAAAGTAAAAATGCTCAAACAATGAAGCTTCCCAAAACAAATGATTTCAGAGTAATAGTCCCCAATTCTCCAGGTTGGGCTGCCATGGGACAGTTAAAGATCTTAATAATTGTGCTCAAATACTAAACAGGCATTTATTCATAAAAAATCTGATGTGTTACACTCACATGACTTTCTCTACTCTTGTACAATCTATTTTTACAAACGCCTATTCTCCATATGCTTCATGTTAATCGAGATATCGAGATGTCAATCTTATTGGTAATTTTCTTGTAGATGCAAGGGGAATATGGTAGCTTTTAAGCGATAGTCAAATATTTTAACGCTGGTTGCTATGTGGCGCATTCCATTCTCTCTGCATGTCCAGGACATAAAAAAAATGAATAACGAATTTGAGAAAAAGTATAAGTATTGGAAAATTTAAGGAAATAACAAGCGATATCTCGAAAACGGTTAACTCAACAAAAGAAATGCATATGACATAAGTTGTGTATTTTAACGTGATCTACATTTTTTGTGTAGTAACATTTTGTCTATCTCTTATGGTTTACCAGTTATGCAAATGTCGTTCACAATGAAGAATACTTTTGGAGACATTCACAGAAAATTCGAGATATACATTTCATTTCTCATGACATTATCTTAAACATATGGTATTTTCATCAAAATCGTTAGAGCCATTTTTGAGAAAATTAAAATTTTCGAAAAATGTTCCATGTAAAAGGTAGTCTGGGGTGGGGGGATTTTCTTGAAAACCTTTGTGTCGCATCTCTGGAAGATACTGAGCCTAAATACCAAGTTTGGTGTTTATCCGACTGTTCGTTTTTGAGTTATGCTGTTCACAGACACACAGACACACACACGGACATGTTTCCAAAAATGCTTTTTTTGGATTCAGGAGGTTTCAAAACATGTATTTCCGGTGAAATCTCGGTATCGAATTTTTGGGTGGAATGCAATACTTCCCCTACTTACTATACGTAGTAGAGAAAGTAAAAATAAAAAGCAGCAGTTTTTCTAGATCTGAAATTGGCTTGGATAATATGTGGAGAAGTCATTTGATCGGAAAGCTTCAGAAACTAAGCATTATAGAATACATACTACCATGGCCTTCCAAGTTTGTAACACAAAATCATATATATCTCAAAACAGCTAGAAAGTCTGGGTGTTAAAATTCTTCTGTTGCCTGATGAATTTGTACTCATTTTGTAATAACAGAAATCCAGTAAAACACAATATTTAATATAAACTCTCTGGATAGTATTAAAACAACTTTAATTATGATGACAAATCATTTTAATAACTGTGTATATTATAAAAAAACCTTTCAACATTATTCCCTTGGAAGACAAACAATGAAAATTAATCAATAAAGGAACCAAAAGAATTAAATTGTTGAAAAGATTAGCAGGTACAAAATGGGGCAACTCTAGATCAACACTGAATACAACCTACAACAATACATACAACCTCATCTAAGAATATTATAGTGAAATTTTAATATCGTATCCAACAAAAGATATTTGAAAAGAAGAGCATAAACAAGCTTTAAGTTTAGTTACTGGTAAATGAAATTCTCTAAATCTGACATATGAAGTATACAAGATACTCTGAAATACCAATTTGGATTTATACAGTATCTTTTTCTGGTGGTATACAATGGTATGCAGTACTGGCATCTTTTCTTTTTTAAGCTTAAAAAAATTAAAATAATAATAATAATAATAATAATAAATAATCTGATTTATTATCAGGAAAACATATTGTAAATAACCAGGTATATGGCACTTTGTTCATAACTGCAATTTTCAGCTTTTATTACTTGTAAGTTGGCATCCTGCTTTCCTGTTTTGTAGGTTGTACCAGAAACAGGAACCTGTGATCACTTCTGATTGCTTCCAATATCAGTTTATCAGTGAAACAGGCGGTAGTTATTCATATAAATTTACTTCAGTATAACAATGTTCAAGATAATTGAGTGTCATCCTCCGTGGTGTAGTGGTTACCATGCTAGCCTCTAGTTCCCGAGGTTGCGGGTTCAAACCCGACGGAGGGCGATGGATTTTTTTTGGGCATAAAAATTCTTAGCATGGCTTCCTTTGGAAGGAAAGTAAAGCCGGTGGTCCCGTGTTGAAGATTTACAGCGTGTTAAAGAACCTCTAACCTGAAAAAGAGGCCTCTGAGCAAAATTACCAGCCTTTCATGCCCAAAATAGAATGGGACACCAAGGACCACAGCAATTAAAGAGTGTCCATAACTAAAACTCATTTTATTTAATTTCAAGATGAGTAAAATAAGTACATAGTTATTTTATGTCAGCAAGAAAACCAAGCCAAAGAAGTGGCTGCCTGTGATCCTATAAAACAGAAAAATACTGAAAATACTCAGTAACAAAGCTACAGATCCATGTGGTTAAAAGGAAGCAGCTTCTGGCCATGACTGGCAAAATTTTTGACACTGTTGCAGAAAAATGGCCTTATTGGAGTGGCTGTATGTCCAGAATGAAATGTTGGGCTGTATAGTGTGACACAATGTCAGAAATATTTCTGTCAATAAACAGATGGGGATGAAAATTTCTGTGGAATGGAGAAATGGTACAAGTAAAATCATCCTTTCAGAGAATCCCAAAAAACAACAGTAAAGTTGTCATTAAGAAAAAGATTTATGATCACAAGTATAGAGTAGTGCATAAAGCATGCCAAAAAATAAAATCTGAAACAGAAAACAGAGGAGAAAGTTTTCTTTAACGTAACAAAGACACAACAGAAAAAGTGTTATTTTAGTAATAAATTACTGAGGAGTCAGCTGTACATTCATTCTGGTTTCAATAACTGAATTTTAACTTAGAAAATGTTCCTAGACCAATTGTTCACATTGTTAGTTACTGCAGGACAGTCAACAAGTCGTCCTCCATGGTGTAGTGGTTACTATGCTAGCCTCTAGTTCCTGAGGTCGCGGGTTTAAACCCGAATAAGGGTAATGGATGTTTTTGGGCATAAAAATCCTTAGCATGGCTTCCTTTGGAAGGGAAGTAAAGCCGGTGGTCCCATGTCATAGATTTACGGCACGTAAAAGAACCTCAAGGCTGATAAAGAGGCCTCTGAACAAAATTACCAGTCTTTCATGCCCAATATTGAATGGGACGCTAAGGATCATAGCAGTTAAACAGCATCCATAAATAAAGTTCAATTTTATTTACAGTCAACAACCTCACTAGTTTCTTATTAGCATGTTATTGTATTAGCAGTAATATTGTTGGAGTATTGTTGGCATGACCTTAGTCTAATTCAACTGTCATTCTGTGAGTTGAAATGACAGATACACATTCATTTTCTGTTGAAGAGAAGTTAGTCAAGAATACATGGATACACAAACGTCCTCACACAGGAGAGACAATTAGCATCGTACTTACAAGAATGCTTCCAGGAATGGTTTAATAAGCCTCCACTGACAAAAAGGTCAATGATTTACTGGGAAAGGAAGTTGTTTATGACAGGAAGTGTGAAAGACCAATTCAGCAGTGGAAGAAAGAAGACCCACTGGGACTCAAGTGCGAAGTTGAGGCGTCAGTTGAGAGCTCTCCTGTAAAATTCACTTGCTAATGGATGGCTGAGCTGACAGTCCACAATAGACTCTTTTCCATTACATGAAGAAGGACTTAAGGGTGAGGTTCCATCATCTGACCTTCATCAATGAGTTCCCTGATGCAGATATGAACAAGCATCTTCTTCTAGCAACATTCCAAACTGACATATCATGACCTAAAGTTATATTCACATATGCTGTGCCATATACCCAGCATGAGAAAGAGAAATGTTATTTTTTGGTTGAAGGAAAATTCCCACTATATTCCTGAACTTGAACACAACGCATCACATGTTATAATGTGGGCAGGAATGAAATTACAGCATCTTTTTGAGCATATTTTTTATGGGCCTGTGGATGCTGTTATATTCATGAATGCTGACTGACAACTTGGCTCATCCCCCAACTTGAAGACAGGCAATATGCCAAGACAGAGCTCCAGCATACTTCGCTCTCACAGTTCATGATTTGTTAAACAATAAATTTCCTGTGGGTCCCCAACATTCCACCACCACCTCCACATAGCCCTAACCTGATGACACCTTACAGAACCAATGCTGAACTTAAACAAGCAACACAGAATGATCTCAGCATGAACAGATGTGCAGCACATAAGATCCCTAGGACAAATAGCTGTAAATTCATTATTCACTCATATTAAATTAATTAAATTCATGTATAGCATATAGAGGATTGCAAGTTTCCTGGGCACACTATATAAAAAGTGTTTTTATGGGCATAAATGCTCTCTTCATGGCATCTCTTTCTATTTTTGTCCACAATGCTCTAATATTCTATTTGAACTTGCCTTGAAAACTCTGAGAAAACTGCAATACTTATAAGGTTTTGCAATACCTCATTTGAAAGCTTATACTCCCCTAATTAATGGAAAACCTATGATTTTATAAAAAGTTGAATGACTGTTGTAGCTTAATTCTGAGTCATTTCATCCTATGTTACAATTTCATATAAGAAGCATGTTTCTCTTTCCTTGCAGCTGAACTATAAAATTTATGCTCTGCTCCTTGCTCACAGTAAAATGAGTTTGAGAGAATGCTGATGAAGGTGACATTTCATATTTTCTAATCACATTAACACACTCATCATAGTTCCCACCCAGTAGGAATCAAAACAAGACCTCTGAAGCCTGCCTCTGTAGTGTGGGGGTAGCCTGCCTCACATTCAAGAGTCCCCAAGTTTGAATCCTGGTTAGGATGAGTTACCCGGATAAGGTTTTATCTGGGGCTTTCCCTTATCCTGAAAAGAGAATGTGAGGTAACTTTAAGCTCTATGGACCTTGAGCTCACCTATCGTCCAATATAACCTAACTGGTTAAAGGACGCTAAACTGCAAAAAGACCTCTGAATTTTGTGGCTAAAAGGTAGTCAACTAAAAGTGTACTGTAGTACATTTGATTGCTGCAAGCACAAAATAATTCCTATATAAATTATAAGTTCTAAGTTAACTTCTTTATATTGTTCCTGCAAGGTAGAATATAAGCACCATTTTTCCAACTTTGCAAGAGATAGTAAAAACTGAATTAAATGTTCTCGTCTCATTCAAGTAATTTGTGAAACATATTTTAATATAATTTTAATTTGCTGATAAAGGCAATAAATTTTCCATAACTCATTTTCACAAAAAAGTGGTGTTTATTATACTTTGCTTGACAGGCATTCTTGCAATATTAACTTTTTCCAAACATTTTTAATTCATCACCATACTTGGTTTAGACTTTAAAATAATTAGGAGGCCTTATGAGCAGAATCTATCATACTTTATCAACTTAAATGCAGGGACTGATATATATACTACAAAGCATTTACGTAATTTTAATCTCATCTTCTATAACATCGTCCTAGATCAGGAGGAAAGATAACTGTCTGTTTAAGGGCTAACTTCTGGAATTGTACTTTGTCCATACACTGATTAAGCTTATGCTGCATTTTGAAGATGAGAGAAAACTGCTTTCCAAAGTTGTTTGTGAAGGTGCTCAAGTACAAATGTAGCATGATACAGTAGCATAGCTGATAAGAGTACTGCACACCATATCCATATTTATAAATGCTTTAAATGGCTATCCTTTAATTTAGGCTTCTTCTAAGTTTGTAGATATTGAGAAGCAGTTTCCAAAATGGAATATGAACAGGTATTTCAAATCCTGCTGCCAAAATCAGATTTATTTTGTACGACCAGATCTATGTTTAATGACATTTTATGCCCAAGAGATGAAAGTACAATGGTCTCATATTATTTGGTTAATTCTGCATCAATCATACTCTAATATTAAGAATAAGCTTTTATAAATGAGTACATTTTAGAGTTACTGTTCACTGAAAATTTTATGCTATCCTACCATAGATTTGACTGTTTAAAATGGATAATTTCAATCTAAATCCAAAGAGAGCAAGTTTTAATAGTTAAGCTGAACTGGTCTTATAAACTTAAATATAGGGATTGACATATCAAATGCAAAGCATTTGCTGAATTCCACTGTCACAGACAAATAACTGAAGGAGTGAAATCCATATTGACAATTATGAATCAACTCTTAGAATGAAAGATTTTTCCGTATTCCTTAAAAAAGACAGCTTTGAATATTCAGATAATAAGCTAAATTAAAATTCTAACATTTTAAAATATGTGCCTTAGCTCTTGGCACAGATGTGCTAAAATTATTGTTACAAGGGAGTGATGCCAACCTGCCTCTCTATCCAACAATAAATCTGCAGCAGTATGCTGCAAGAGACAGAAGCATCCAACTTACATGGCTTAGCATCTCACAAGTTGTTAACTTATATTTATAATAAAATTCGTTATAACCTTTCTATATCAAATACTTAATGGGATAACTCACAATTATGTACAAGTCTAATTGAGGAAGTAATGACTGTTTGTGCATTTCCACTGTGCAGATCACTGTTGGGCTTCTATCCAAGGTATCTTTTCTCAGTGTTGTGTGAGTTTCAGACAAAACACATTGAAATTGTGCTTTCTGTGATTGTTCAAAATGAACTATGTGATACAAAGTTCTGCCGATGGAGAGGTGTTATTCGATTTTAGAATGCTCGGAAGTTTAAACCTGCAGAAATTTACTGTCAACTAAAGGAAGGTTATGGTGATACAGATGAACAAAAGAGATGTGAGAAAGTGGAGTAAAATGCTTGACAATGGACAAACAAATGTGCATGATGAAACATGACCCAGACATCTGTCGCCTATCACAGATAATTTGAAGAATCAAGTGAACAACAAAATTGTAGAGTGACAAGTGGCCCTAGATGAGTTACACATTTCTTTCCCAAACATTTCTTGTTCTTTGTGGTGAAATTGTATCCAAACAAGCTGGCTTAATGTACTGGTGGCAGTCAACTACAACACAGAAATTCTAAAGCTTGTAGACAGATATACTGAAATACTTCCTCTAAGTAATGGAGGTGATTATGTGGAGAAATAAAGCAAGCTTCAATTTTGCAACTGATTGTTTCTTTTTATAAAATACTTTTTTCTGAATATATTCAAGCCAAACAGTCATTACTTCCTGGATGAGCCTCATGCATTTTAATTTATGTGTTTAGCTGGAAAAAGGTTAGAAAACAAAGTATGAATTACAAACTTAAAAGTTGGAGTCATTTCAATGGAACACTTCATTCCTTGGAAGTGTGAGTAACCACACCTTTTCTAAAACTGGTAGCTGCTTCAGAATAAATTTCTTACACTCACTTCCTACTACTTCATAATTTGTTTCATGACATTTACTTCCTGCTCCTTCAGAGTTAGTGCCACTTCCACTACAATATTCCAACAATGCCAACTAAAATGCACCATATGCATTGCTTGGTGCTGTCTTCATAATTGTATGATGTATCCAGAATATTTGGGACTGGTGCTGCTATCTTGACAGCATTTGCAGTAGTGTTCTGAAACAATATATGGGAGCACTAGCATATCTGATAAGTCAGTGTGCAGAATTTCACGCAACTGGATGGACGCATTGAGATTTTACAATTGTTGTTTGGATGCCCTGTCTGTGGTGCGTAGCAATTTCATAATGGAGCCAAGAATGGAATAGTGAATATGAATCAAATTCTGTGAAAATCTCAGGAAAAGTACTGCAGAGACTCTAGCAATAATTAAACAAGTGTTTAAGGAACAAAGCGTGAGCTGTACACATGTATTTGACTGACTGCTCAGTTCAGGTCTAGTCGTACATCTGTTGAAGACAATAACCACACAGGAAGGCCCATCAGTTGCACAACATCCGACATCATTACCAAACTTCAACACCTCATTCATTGAGGATTGAATGTCAAACCATTCATGACTTTGCTGATGAAGTGGAAATTGGTTATGGGACATGCTAACAAATTTTGACTGATGAATTGGGTATGCATTGTGTCACCACAAAATTTGTGCCAAGAATCCGTCAGCTGATCAAAGTATCTAGTGCGTTTAAGCTTGCAGGGAGCTTCATCAAATCATATCCAAAGGAACATTCAAGTGAAGAACAAATCCAAGAGCATGGTATTTGTTTTCTTTGATACCAAGGGCATTGTTACAATGAATTCATCCCAACAAATCAATTACGAATACTACTGTGACATTTTGCAACAGCTCTGTGAAAATAAGTGAAGACATCGGCCCGAACTTTGACATAGAAGAAACTGGCTGTTGCATCGCAACAGTGCACCCTGTTACACTTTTCTGTTTGCCAGGAACTTTTTAACAAAAAGCAAAATAACCGTTGTTCCCCATCCACCCTACTCACCTTATTTGGCACCCTGCAACTATACTCTATTTTCCTGACTGAAAATCAAGTTGAAAGGCTGTTGGTTCAATATGATTGAGCAGGTCCAAGAAAATATGCTGACAGTGCTGAACACCTTCAAAGAACATGAACTTCGAGGATGCACTTGGAAAACGACAAACTGCTGGGATCAATGTGTACTTGTAGAAGGGGATTACAGTGAGGGTGATGATGGTCATTACGCCCAAAGTAAGTTTTTGACCAGATGGCACTACTAGTCCTAAATATTTTGGATACCACCTAGTACAATCACTAATGTAGTGTTACAGGTTGCTTACTGGAAATTAACTGCTTGAGTGCATTGAGTAAATACCATGTGCTAGCCAGAATTGAAAAGAAGGCTAAATATTGATATACGGAAGTTCTGAGTTTTCACAGGTGTAATATCGGAGTAATGTTGCTGTTTACATCTCCCTGTCATGGCTGACCATGCAACCTAAAGCAGGGAAACGTGTAGAAAATTTCTGAAAGCACTACATCCCTGAGAAGGCAGAAGAAAATCTCATTGCTCAAATACTTTTAAGCAATATTCGTAAAAAGTTTAATTACAAATATAACCAAACAATTTAATTACTGCACCATTCATTATGAGTACAAAAGTACTAATAGTTACTCCATGCAACAGTAATATTAATAAGGGAGTACTGCAATACACTGTATAGCAAATGTACAGTAAATATTGAACTTACTTTTAATTCCCCAATGCTCAACAACAATATTTATGTTTTAGCTTTGAGATTAATAGATAAGTCTTTGGACAACAGTCCTTGAACACTTATATATAATTAACCATTTGGAAATATATTTCTAATTTGCTAACAAAGAAACTGAAAGAGGTTAACTTTTAATGGCACAGGGAAACATGCCAAAACTATACAATAAATGAATAGCTCATTCAAACTACATCATATTTTATTTCGAATATAAATTTGTAATACATAAATATTGTAAAACCTAGTTTAGTTAACTGACTTATCTGATATAATTGCACTTTAGGTACATCTTGTGATTAACTGGATCAAACCACCATGGCCACAGCCACTGCGTTGCCATCACCACTGCCGCCACCACCACCATCGCTACTACATTTAATCATAAACTGCCATACATCACATTTAAAATCAACTGGTTGTTCCTCCAGTTCCGCAGTTTCCAACGATATCAACATCTTTTTTGCTGATATGTTGACACTTTATATTGCATGTTTTCCTTATCTGCCATAACAGTGGACATAACAGCAACATTACCATTAATTCTATGTGTGCACATATCGTTAGAAGACTAAATATTGTCGAATGTCAAATTCTTTATATATTATTTTGTTTATTTGTATATATAGTTTGCATATTACTTTGGAATTAGCCTACTAACTCAACTGTCTAAAAGACAAGAATAATAAATTTACTTTTTAGGACTTGTGGTTCAAAAGGGTAATAAAATAGAAAGAATTACAAATACCATGTTATTTTTACTAAATTCCCAAAATGCTTCAGTTTATATTACAGAGCAGCACACAAAATGTCATACCATTTGTTTTGCACATATAACACATTTATTTGTATTAAAGCGGTACAGCTATGGTACAGAATTACTTACTGTAGTCTGGAAAAGTGTCCCTAGTGAATAACATGTTCAATAAGACTGCCAACTTGCCTCACAACCTCTTGCAAATGAGCACTTTTGTTTCCTATTACTTTACGGCACAAATCTTCAGTGTGTGTATGGCACAACGCCACAATGAACCTCAATTTGCATTACACTTTCTGGCTTCTTTTGGAACAGGTTCTCCTTTAAGAATCCCCACAAGGAGAAATTGCATGGATTAATGTCCGGACTATGTGGCGGCCACATTTTGTCACCCTCGTGCCTTTCAAGAAACCAATGCAACATAACACAAAGATAAAAAGGAGAAATTGCATGGATTAATGTCCGGACTATGTGGCGGCCACATTTTGTCACCCTCGTGCCTTTCAAGAAACCAATGCAACATAACACAAAGATAAAATGTCTCATGCAGGAAACTAAGATCAATGTTAGCAGTATGTGAGCAAGCTCCATCCAGGATGAACCACTGTGTTTGCATAGGGAGATCTGTTGCCAAGAGTTGAGGGATGAAACTGTTTCCCAATGTGGTTTTGTATTGGTTTTTGTTCACGGTTTCATTGAAGAAAACTGGACAAATGATTCCATTTCTCAAAAATGGCTGCACACACATTAGCTTTTGCCCCATAAGTCGCTTTTTCTTTCAATGTATGGGGATGTTCTCTCGCTCAGAGACGTTTTACAGGTTCACAATACCATTCAAATACGAGGATGGTCTGAAAAGTTTCCGACCTCAACATGAAGATGGCAGGACTCGTAAATAAAAGCTAGTGAATTTCGTTCTTCATCTGATGACAGTTACTCACCAAAGTTTCAGCCATTTTGGACGCTCAGTTGTTATGTAATAGTCGTTTGAGTGAGGTGATGTGAGTGTTTTTATGAAAATGGACAAAGTCGAGTATCGAGCTGTTATTAAATATTTGTTTTTGAAAGGCAATATGCCTATGCAAATCAAAGATGAGTTGAATTCTATGTATGGGGACTCTGTACCATCATTTACCACAGTGAAATTTTGGGCAGCTGAATTTAAACGTGGCCTTAAGAGCTTGGGAGACAATGTACGTTCGAGATGTCCAAAAATTGCAACTACCGACGAAAACATCGCCAAAGTTTACCAAATGGTGCTAGACAACCGCCGAATTAAAGTGAGAGAGCTAGCAGAGGCTATGAACATGTCAAAAGAACATGTTTGTCACATATTAAATCAACATTTAGGCATGAGAAATCTGTCCGCGCATTGGGTGCCACATTTGGCCAGAAACGTGTTCGAATGAACATTTCCAACGCTCTGTTGGCGCAGTTTAGGCGCAAAATCCGAGTTTTGGCGCCGATTAATTAATGTAGATGAAACTTGGATACACCATTATACGCTTGAACCAAAAATACAGTCCAAACAGTGGACTGCAAAGGGGGAACCGGCTCCCAAAAAAGCATAAACTGTTTTCTCGGCTGGGAAAGTGATGGCGACTGTTTTTTGGGATAGTCATGGAGTTATTTTAATTGATTATCTTCAAAAAGGAAAAACCATTACAGGAGTTTACTTGACAAGCTGAAGGCAGAACTTGCGGAAAAACGGCCACATTTGCAGAAAAAGAAAATCCTGTTTCACCAAGACAATGCAACATCTCACACCTCAGCGACTGCAATGGCGAAAATCCACGAATTATGGTTTGAACTGCTTGACCAACCGCCTTACTCACCAGATCTAGCCCCAAGCGACTTCTTTTTGTTCCCGCATCTGAAAATTGCGCTCGGAGGACAGAGATTTTCATCAAATGAAGAGGCAATCACCTTCGGAACAATTATTTTGCAGAGAAAAACGCGAGTATTAATTGGACGGGTTACAGAGATGGGAGCATCACTGGTAGAAGTGTGTAGAGTTACAAAGAGACTATGTTGAAAAATAATAAAAAAAAAAATTCTGAAAAAATGTCTTGTATCTTTATTAGGTCTGAAACTTTTCAGACCACCCTCGTAAAAGCAGGCCTTGTCTGTGAACCACATATTGTGGTGTGGCCCCATCTGTAAGTTTGTGCATTACAGTGATTTTGTATGGGAAAAAGTGCAGATCTGAATGCAGAATTCTTTGAATTGAATGACGAGGGATTCCCAGTTTAGCAGAAACCCTACTTACTGATTTGTCGGTTCACGTGGACTTTCAAGTCACGGCCATGTGAACTGCCACAATGTTTTAAGGAGTACACTAGAGGTGCACAGTTAGTTGGTTTTTCTCTAACAAAGAGCCAGTTTCAATTTGTTGGAAAAGTCAGTAAATTGTCCATTTGCAAGGAGCCTACCTTGTATCAAAAGCAGTAGGAAAACACATCCGCCTCCCCATCATATTTTGTTTCTGCGAAAAACAATATAACTTTCATCTTTTGCTGAACAGTCAACAGTTCTTTCTCTGGTTTATTTGTATGGTGCTATGAAAAGTGCCAATTATTGGTGGCATCTATAGAATTTTCCACAAACCTCAGCATCCACTCACACAGTTTGAGCATCGATTCTACAAAATTACCATTTTAAAACAGTAATTAAATGGTAAGACATTCCATGCACCACCCTGTAAAATAAAAAGCTGTTTCAAGAGATTACAAGTATATTTAAGTTCATTTCTCATAAGAATGTTTGTTTTATGTTGACTGAAACTCCATTTAATTTAATAACCACAACAATACAATGTTTACATATGTTCTTAAACTAAATATGCAGTGTAACAATTGTTTTCTGGGATTACTCCAGAGTAACATGTTGGAGATGTTTCCAGAGGAACTACTTCCTTGAAGTAGAATGAGAACTTCTTCAAATTAAAACATTCCAAAATGGACTGGAAGTGAGGAAGGTAATTCACATAAAGGAACAGGGTCGACCCACGCTATTGTAAACATTCAAGTAAAGTACCTTAGCTTGTAAGTAAAATAAATTTAATTAGCTACAGGGGTTTTGAACATAAAATCCCTCATATAGAGTGTTTTTTTTATTATTATTATTCTGTTCATTTTAACTTTCTATTTGCTCATCTTGAAAAGCACTGCACATTTTCAACGAAATAATTTATAGCAAATGACTCATTTGAGAGGATATAACAATCGTATTAGTTACACATAAATTAGTTTTAATTAGTTTTCAAGATCATTTATAAGTAAATTGCTTTTAAAGTGAATCCTAATTTTTTTTTATGAGATTCTGGTTTAACCCAAAAAGTCAAGCCATTTTTGTCTGTAACACTATTTCATTAAAACAAACATTATTTTATAAAATATTTAACAAGATTTTAAAAACATTATTATATGCTAATACTTCAAAAGCCTTACTTATATTTTATTTCTTCGCATTTAACAACACATAAACATAGTTTAAACACAAATGTTACGCTTCCTTAGTTATTTAAAATTGTAATTCATTAAAATGGAAATTGCTTTTAAAAGTAATAGCTGTTCATCATTAAGCAGTGGTCAAAGTGTAAAAACAGAAGAGGTGGTATGTTTCTTGACAATTTTATACAAGTAAACCCTACTCTAGAAAAATGTTGAAACACGTTTATTTAAGTAAGTAAATAAAAACAGTAGCATATACAGTTGCAGACAAAAATATTGGAACAAAGAGATGTTTGAATTGGATAATGCTTATATCCAACATAGATTTAGAGGTATTGGTTCTTTCGATCTTGAATTGCATTCTCCCTTTCCTACGTTGAAGTTGTCTAGAAAGATACTCTAAAACTTTCTTCCTATAGGAAAGAATACTCAGTTGCTCCTCATATGATGGCTTCCTGGTATGACATAAGTTTGGAAAGCTCCTCTTAATTAGTAAAGAAAGCCATTGGTAGGTGTCTGCCACAGATTTTCATGTTCCCTGCTCATTCTCCTTTCCATCAAGAGAGATTAAATGTTGTCTTTATTTTGCAGGGTAGTTAATCAAGTTAAAATGAGATGTAAAGGAGCAGAGACAATGCTGGAGATACAAAACATTGTTGTACAGCAGATAAAACTTATACAGAGATTGCAGATACAGTTAATAGAAATCGAACAACAGTGTTTAACATTATTCAGCGCTGTAAGAAGTGTGAATAAACCCAGAACTGGAAGTCCATCAAAGCTGAGCCAAAGGGAACAGAAGGCAATACTGAAACACGTGAAAAAACAATCCAATGGTATTTGCATAGGAGATAACTGTTCAGGTGAAGGAATACCTAGGTAAGCAAGTTCATGTTAGGACCATTCGGAGGATCCTGAATAGGGTTGCGTTCAATTCCGGAACTCCCAAAAGAAAGCCATTTGTGAGTTAGGTTAACCCCAAAAAGTAATTGCAGTTTGCAAATGAATATGTAACTAAATGTATTGATTTCTGGGATAAACTACTCTGGTTAGATCCGTCCATTGGGATGATGGATGGATACAAGTGTTGAGAAAGGCTAATATCAAATGGGAGCCAATAACATGGTAGGCACTGTGAACAATGGAGCAGAAGTCGCAGCGGGGGGGGGGGGTGCAGGAGCAATGGTGTGGGGTTGTATGGCTTCAGTGATGTTGAAAACCTTATATTTATAGATGGCAATTTGAATAAGCTTTAGCATAAGAGCATACTGCAGAATAATCTCTAAAGCAGGGCTGAGAAGTTGGGTTTCTTCCAACAGGACAAGGATCCTAACCACACGTCTGAACTTGTTCAGTTATGGATAGTGTACAATACACCCCAAACCTTAAAAACACTGTTACAATCCCCAGACTACAATCCAATTGAACACATTTGGAAAAAACTTGAAGACTGTTTGAGAAAATATCAGCTCAGAATTAACAAAGAAGTATGTCCACCTAACGCCAAGGTATTACCTGCAGTTATCACAAGAAAAGGACGCAAAACAAAATATTGAATTTCTTGAAATACGTATGTTGCAATACTTTTGTCAAATTCAAATAAGTTACTTTTATTTGTAAACATTCATAAATAAGAGTTACGTTTAATTTTTATTTAATAATGATTATTTAGGATAATAAATAAAGACATCTCACATTTTCAGTATCTTCAGCTTGTTATTTATTAATGCACACCAACATTCCTGTTAAAACCACCCTATTCCAATACTTATGTCCATAACTGTATATTATAATGTGCAATTGACTGAAAAAAAATTGTAAACATATTTTGATTTAATTTAACTCAACTAAAATCTATAGAAGTTTCTGAATTGGCTTCATTCCTGATGGTGCAACATCTGAGGTTTTCCTCTTCATAAACTGTTATCATCTGCACTCTGAGAAACCCTCCTAATCATAGCTTTACATATTGTTTAGACTTAAACTATAAAGAGGTCCTATAAGAGCAAGCTGCTTGCCATTGACATCTGAAGCTGATTTTTTGAAGGTGTCAGAATAATGTTCATTCCATTAAATGCTCTTTCACATTCTGCATGGATATGATGATGGACTTCACGGCATCTGAAGGTGGTTTCAGGTTATTTGGAAATGAAGAATTGTCCTGAATATTCTCTAAATCCAGTGACAGCTTCTCTGGTATCAACTTGCAATTTTTGGCTAAGAAATCTGATTTTCTTATCCCCAAAGCACATATTGTTGTGGACATCATGTTGCTCGATTGAAAATATCAAATATCTATAGGAGGCAGTCATTAGTAGATCTGGAAGATTGTGTTGTAAGAAATTTCCTGTCCATTTTTGTCTTAAGATAACCACAGAAATCTTACTCTATATTTGTATGACCTAGATCATGTGGGTCAACGTCTAAATGTCATCAAATATGCAGCATTTTCTGCCAATTCAGAAAATTCCCTGAACAAGTCTGCATTGAGCGAAGTACTTTAACTTTTTGTTGTACAAGCTTATGAGCACAGACAAGTGATGTCGTCTTCCGTGGTGTAGTGGTTACCATGCTAGTCTCTAGATCCCGAGGTCACGGGTTCATACCCGGCGGAGGGTGATGGATTTTTTTGGGTATATAAATCCTTAGCATGGCTTCCTTTGGAAGGGAAGTAAAGCCGGTGGTACCATGTCATAGATTTGCGGCACATAAAAGAACCTCAAGCCTGATAAAAAGGCCTCTGAGCAAAATTACCGGTCTTTCATACACAATATGGAATGGGATGCTAAGGACCACAGCAGTTAAAGAGCATCCATAAATAAAACTCAATTTAACTTTTTTTTGCTCTCAAAATTCTTCCAATACACTTTGAACAATTTGTAGAGTGATTAGAAGCATATTCATTTAGTGTATTTCTATTCTTATGCAATGCACCATACAAAGAATAAGAGTTCATCAAAAAATATTTTCATATGATTAACTTCAGTTATTTCTGAAACAACATCACTGACTAAACTTAAGATGGTGGTTTGCACAGTATCATGCAGCAAGTTCAAGAAGTTTTTCTAGTACTTTGTAACAACACCAGAAACACAACCTAACACATTTGCAGCTCCATCACATGCAAATGAAATTAGGTTAGTAACTAAGAACAACTATTCAAAGTGGTTCAGCAAAACAGTTTTTAAGGTATTGTAAATGCAAGTAGAAGTTGCATTGTCAAGTTCCACCAATTTAAAACAGAAACTGCTGGCTTCATTAGTATTAACTAACTACAAGGCAGAAACTGCAAAACTGGCCAGAGCCTCCCTTCCTTAAGGCCTACCTGAACCGAAGACTCACACTCCCCAGGACCTATGACAATGGCCGGGGCAGATGCCTGACAGGGGACAGAGGACCTACTGATCAGAGAGTGAGACACCAGGGTGGATGATCAGCTACACACCCAGGATGAGAGCAAGGAAGTGGATGATAGATGCAGAGGAGAGATGAATGATAGGAAAGGTAAAGTTGGAGCACCGGAATGAAACATGGCAGGGGAAACCGGAGAAAACCGGTCCAGATGCCATTTTGTCCACCACAAATCCCACATGTTGGTCATGGAACCGCCTTGAAGAGAAGCGAGCAGTCTAACCATTCTGCCACAGCGGTGCCATCATTAGTATTACATGGGAAAAATAACACGCAAACATATTACCAATGCCTAGTCTGTGGCTATCTGTTGTCAAATTGTCTATCATGACACCAAATTTTAATTTCTTTTCCATAATAATTTTAACCAAGATTTTACGCATTTCATGAGCTATAAGACTGCTTATATCAGACACCATTAATACCATTAACCTTTTGTGTATAAATCCAAAGTGGCAAATCTGAAAAAGGCTGGCCTAATTTAGCTGTATTATATACAGTGCAAAATACTCTGTGTGTCGTTTTCTCATAAGTAGCTTCTTGTTTGCAAGTTGCATCAGTTATCTGATTTTATTCAGTTCTTCAAACAATTCTTAACACACTAAATATGAGCACTGGAGGTCCCATGATCAAATACTTTCTTTCTTATTGCTTGACTTTTTTACTTTCTCTATTATGTATAGTTAGTAGGGGAAGCATTGCATTCCACCCAAAAATTTGATACAGAGATTTCACAGAAATACATGTTTTGGGGGATCCTGAATCCAAGAAAAGCATTTTTAGAAAAAGGTCCGTGTGTGTGTCTGTGAACAGCATAACTCAAAAATGAAAAGTTGGAGAAATACCAAAGTTGGTATTTAGTTTCAGTATCTTTCAAAGATGCGACACAAAGATTTTAAAGAAAATCCTACCACCCCAGACTACCCTTTACATGGAACATTTTTTGAAAATCTTGATTTTCTCAAAAATGGCTCAAATGATTTTGATTAGAATATCATATATTTAAGATACTTTCATGACAAATAAAACATATATCTTGAATTTTCTGGGAATGTCTCCAAAACTCCTCTTCTTTCTGAATGGCTTTTGCATAATTGGTAAACTGTAAGAGATAGACAACATTTTTCTACACAAAAAAAAAAAAGAAAAAATGTAGATCTTGTTAAAACACACAATTTATGCCATATACATTTTTTTGGTGGAGTGAACCATTTCCAAGATATTCCGTGTTATTTGTTTGAATTTTCCAATACTTATAATTTTTCTCAAATAGGAATTTCTTACTCATTTTTTTATATCCTGGACATGCAAAGAGAATGAAATGCTCCACATAGCAACCAGCTCTTTAAAGATTTGACAACACTTAAAAGCCTACCTACAAGAAAATAAGCCATAAATTTCTGCAAATGTTTATCTCGATTAACATGAAGTAGACAGAGAATAAGCATTTGTAAACATAGTTTGTACAAGAGTAGAGAAAGTCATGTGAGTGCAACACATCAGAATTTTTTAAAATCAGTATCATAAAATGCCTTCACAGAGAATGTACATCATTAGATAGTCTCACTCTTTCCAATTTAAATGCACCTAAAGTTCTGCCAGCACTGATGAAAACTATGCATCCACATCCGCCATTTATCTAAGTCATACAAGGATGTTGTTTAAATTTTGCTTGTTATTGTAACTGGTTTAAATCTGTAGGCAAAGTTATGGTGGTTGTGGTTCCTGAGAAGATTGTAGCTCCTGTAATCTGGAACAAGAACATCTAGATTCTGCTGATATGACTGGTGAGGTTATATTATCTTTACTCTTTTCTTTCACACCTTTATCATTAACATTATTTGAAATTTTGCATTTTCTGCTAATTGTTATGAACTTATCCATTTCTGCTCAAACTTTTGAAAAATACAGAAATAATTCATTGTACACATGCAAATGATGCAAAAGCATCAGCATAACTCAATCCATCATAGTTGATTATGTACTTACTATGCGTGAGCATCAACGGATGAATAAAAACCTTTATAGAATCAAAAAACAAACGTTTATCTTTCAAATTTATAATAAATAAATATTTTGGCCTTCTTATGAAATACTATTTGGAAGAATAATAGACACTAACTGAAAGAGTTGAAAACTATCAATGATCTCCCATAATACTCAGTACTCAGAATCTATCCAATCAAAAAAAAAAAATGGTATGCATATGCCTAGTATTACTAGTGGCAAATAAATGCATGTGCATCTGTTTCCGGTCGGGTTGGAACTCTGACCAAAATGACATACTGGAAGAGGTGGATTTCTGCATGTCGGTTATACTGCAGCTAAATGGAGGAAATTTTCAGATTTGAAAATAAAAGCTAGATAAATTATTTTGTGCCACAGTTTAGTCCAATCATAGTGATGTATTTTTAATAACTAATACTGGCGCCAATTACAAACTTCAGTGGTGGTATGCCACTAGACAGTATTTAGCAGTAACAGTATTGCATACCAGCATATATCAGCTCACTTCAAATGCTGGTTATAAGCATTACAAGTGCTCAGCATGTTCTCTATTTCTTTTCACACAAAAAGAGTATTTTCAAAACCTTGTCTAACATTTTGAAATGGGGATTTAAGAATATTCCTGCAAGCTGTGTTTATAGTTTGTCACAGTTCGATTGTAGCAGACTTTAGTTTAAAAATGACTAATGTTACCCCATTGAAAGAAATTTAAGGGACTTCAATGGGGGAAGCTTCAGTCATTTAATACTCCCCCTTCTATCAATCCATCCATTTGCGAGTGTATTATTCAGATGCTGTTGAACATTCTGTGTATAATGTGGTGGTGCTCCATCATGCTGGAAAGTAAACAAGCTTTCATTTAAAGCAACTCTGCCATTTTTATCTTCCTGATTTTGAATTTCTGCATTAATGAGAGATGTAATAAAATCTTCTAACATTTCTAGATACATAGTACCAGTGCAATTTTCATAACAAATAATGGACTATATCACAGAGAATAATGTACAGACATTTATTTTCTTCTCCCACTGTGTATGGTATTCTCTCAAGATACATAATTTATTAACACTCCACTGCTTACAATTACACTGATTTACAGAAACATTAAGGTAAAATGTGCACTCATTAGTAAAGCAAATACTTCTTAATTATTCAGGTGATTCTCTTAGTCCCTCTGACATTATCTTATAGCATTTGATGCTTTGATCAAAATCATCTTTAGTCAAAATTGTTATGTATTTCAGGTTTATAATTCCGATATAAGAAGAAGCTTCACAATGTGAAATTGTTGACTTAGCAGAAATATATCCCAGGACTTCAATTGTAGCGACAACAATCACTATAATATAGTCCTTTTTCCTTTCATTGAAACAGATACTGTTTGTCTAAATTATCAACTAAGACTTAAGCTTCTATTAGGAGTGCTGCACTCCGAAATTATGATATAAGAGGATACTTTAAAAAGTGAAGTTGTTGTCTTAGTAGAAACATATCCCAGAAAATATGGTGGTTTCCTTTTTTTATTAGCAACACATCCTGTTTAAATTCTAAGCAGCATAGCTAATATGACTTACGGCAATGCATCAGTGAAATTTGGTAAAACCTGTGAAAATTTTCAATTTTTATTATGCTTATAACTTGTATTTTCATGCTAGAGAATTTGTTTTTTAATATAAAAAATCTGATGTGTTACACTCACATAACTTTCTCTACTCTTGTACAACCTAATTTTACAAACGGCTATTCTCCATATGCTTCATGTTAATCGAGATATCGAGATGTCAATCTTATTGGTAATTTTCTTGTAGATGCAAGGAAAATATGGTAGCTTTTAAGCGATAGTCAAATATTTTAACGCTGGTTGCTATGTGACGCATTCCATTCTCTTTGCATGTCCAGGACATAAAAAATGAATAACGAATTTGAGAAAAAGTATAAGTATTGGAAAATTTAAGGAAATAACAAGCAATATCTCGAAAACGGTTCACTCAACAAAAGAAATGTATATGACATAAGTTGTGTATTTTAACGCGATCTACATTTTTTGTGTAGTAAAATTTTGTCTATCTCTTATGGTTTACCAGTTATGCAAAAGTCGTTCACAATGAAGAATACTTTTGGAGACATTCCCAGAAAATTCGAGATATACATTTTATTTGTCATGACATTACCCTAAACATATGATATTTTCATCAAAATCGTTAGAGCCATTTTTGAGAAAATTAAAATTTTTGAAAAATCTTCCATGTAAAGGGTAGTCTGGGGTGGGGGGATTTTCTTGAAAACCTTCGTGTCGCATCTCTGGAAGATACTGAACCTAAATACCAAGTTTGGTGCTTATCCGATTGTTCGTTTTTGAGTTATGCTGTTCACAGACACACAGACACACACACAGACACACACACACACAGACACACACACACACACAGACACACACACGGACATGTTTCCAAAAATGCTTTTTTTGGATTCAGGAGGTCTCAAAACGTGTATTTCCGGTGAAATCTCGGTATCGAATTTTTGGGTGGAATGCAATACTTCCCCTACTTACTATACGTAGTAGAGAAAGTAAAAATGTTAAAGCCACAAACATCTATTTAACTGGTTCTGTACCATTTAGGTAAAGCACAACATTGAACTTTAAACTTCGTTTTTCTTAGTTCCTTTTTTATTTTTTAGCATTTTTCACTTCCAACATGCTCCTTGGATCACAGCTTATAACTTATTAGCTTGAAAATGTTCAGGAGAGCTTTGGGAATTATGGATTTAAAAACTGTTGTACACAGTTAAGAAATATAAAACCGTTCAGCTAAAATTAATTACTTTCCACAAATCAAATAATAAAAAAAAGTTGAAAAATCCAATAACATGTGAAAAAAAAGTTTTTTCCTTTTAAACTAATTAATTATGAAATGCCTGCACAACAATTTCTTTATATTTGTATACTAAACTCAAATTAAAATTTTGGGTATGATATAAACTGTAAGGTCCAAGAAGCATTTCATATTATCATATCAAAAAATGATTAATTATAAATAAAAAAGTTAATATCTTAATAATGGTTTCACATAACTGGTTGAAATTTTGTGTACACTATAAGTTTTATATTCTTAGTATATAGCATAAAATTCAAAGCAATAAAAACAAACCAAACAAAAAACTGTGGATTTTTTATTTTTACAGATGCATTGCCTTAAGCTTCTAGGTCTTTTGTTGAATATGTTAGCTGTCTGTCTTGCACATTGATTCATGAACCATAAACGAAAACAATTCCAACTTTTGTCTTGTAAATTGTACACCATGATAAGCATTTAAATTTCCCCTCACTAGAGTACTTCAATAAGTACCAACTTCTGACTTAATCCTATGGTTAGGCTATCAACTGTATATGTTTATCAGAAAAGTAAACAAAGAAACCTGCCTTCTGTGTTTAAACTGTGTTTGTTTTGTTATGTGCAATGAAATCAAATCTAAGTTAGTCTTTCAAAGTATTAGCATACAATATTCTTCAATCTTCCTAAATATTTTATAAAAATAATGGTTGGTTTAGTAAAAATGTTTCAGACAAAAGAGGTTTGGCTTTCTGTGTAAAACAAGATTCTAATTAAAAAAAAAAAGATTGAGGTTTTCCATTTAAAAAAAAGTGGGTTGACGTTGATAAACTTCACCAAATAAAATGCTACTAATATAACTGCTTTTTTTCCCCAAATGAAGAAACATTTGCTGCCATAAATTATTTAGTTGAAATCAGTTGCTTTCAAGATAAGCAAACGAAAAATTATATATATTAGGGTGCAGCAGTGGGATATGCAGTTTATTAAAATCTCATTGCTTTTTAAAAACTACATCTTGTAAGTAGCCCCCATGACAATGAATACATTCCTGCATTCTGCTGTAAACATTCTGCATGACTTGCCCCAACAAAACAGGATTGATGGCACTCATTTTGTTTCTTATGTTTTCTTTCAGTTGGAGGCAGTACAAGGCTTGTTGCAATACACTCTACTTTTCAAATAACTCCATAGGAAGCACTCAGCTGCAGTCAGATCAGGAGATCTTGGTGGCCAGGCTATGTCTCCTAATCGTGAAATTACACCCTGGAAGCATGTTTTGCAGACAATTCATGAACTATGAGCTGTGTGCATTGTAGCACTATCTTGCTGAAATCATAATTCATCATCAAAATTAATTTTGTTAGGAATTTTCAACACTGTGAGCATTTGTTGGTACCACTCTAAGTTGATATTCACAGTACAATCACCTTCTTTGAAAAAGTACAGGCCAATAATTCCAAAGGTAGAGATGCCACACCAGATCGTTACTTTTGGACTGTGAATTGGTTTTTCCCATGCTTGTAAGAGTTGTTACTCCAGTAGCGAAAATCCTGCTTATTTACATAACCAGAAAGGTGGAAATGTGTCTCATCCGACATAATCAGTCTACAGAATATCCAGATTAGAATTCAAAATGTTAGTAAACTGTCTACAAAACTGCATTTGAGGAAGCTTATCAGTTGGTTTAACTAGATGTACAAACTGAAATTTGTAGATGACATTTGAGGTCACAGTGTAGAATGTGGCAGAAACTTCTGTCTGATAGATTCAAAGCCATTGACTGACACCTTGCAGAGCAAATTAGACTTTGCTGCACGGCTTCTCTTAACTCTCATAATATTCTCAGGCATATGGATAATTTTGTACAACCAACAAATTTATCACAAACATTGCCAGAATTGTTAAATTTACTCACCCATTTAGGGTAGTGTTTCAGGATGGAATTCCTTCATGCCATGCAATATTAATTCATTTCTAAATTTTCTCTGCACATGAGTGATTGATTTCAACTCAAAATAAAAAAGTTCTTACTGCAAACACATGTTCTGCCACAGACCAGTTATTCATATTATCTTTCACGGCAATGAGAAAAACAATTGCATGGTTTAGGGATCTCATTAGCAACACTGATGGTTATATCACTTAAAACCACTAGAAATGAGTGTGTTCTAAAAGCTGTCATATCCCAATGCCGCACCCTGTATATAACAACACACCGCTTGTGTCTCATAATATAATGTCTGTCAAAAAGTCTCTGCTGTATCAATTGGTTAAAGGGCCTTTTATATAATAAATTAGAGCTCTTACTTTGGTGATTCTGTTACTGCAAAGTCCTTGTCTATCTCATTCATCCAAGAGGAGGTATCCTGTAATGAAAATAAAATATTGCTTTAAATTCATTGCAATTTAATTTTGAAAATACTGTTAACTCCTCATTATTCATGAATGAATTATTTGGTTTGTGAATTATCTATAGAAAAATCCATGTTAAAAATATAGGATGTTTCAGGACCTCTGCAACAAACTCTGAGGAATGATAGATCTCGCAGATGGGGACATTTTTTGTCAAGCAACCACCATCCTCCGATACATCATTGCGGGGTTATTCATCCCTGTTTGAAGCATATTAAGTAGAATCGGTTTGAGAGGCATAGCCAGTACACTTTGGCTCTCTGTTTGTTTACACTGCTGAATCAAGTGACATTGCCTCTTTCTTGTCCCTTACATCTAGTTAGGTTTGATAGGTCTGAGACACCTGCCCAATTTAACTCAAACGGGGAGGCAAAACAAAACGTCCCAGCAGATGATCAGCAACAATTCCAGCCAAGATGTTTACAGAATACTTTTGTTGGTGATGCCTAACGAACACTGCATGAGGGTTCTCAAGATCCCAGATGTGGCTGTTCTTGCTATTGAAGTATCCATCTTGTGTGAAGAGGCCTCATTGGTAAACAAGATGTGTGGGGTAAATGTAGGATCTGTGATACTTCATTGCAGAAACCACTGGACAAACTGGACACGAGGTGCAAAGTCATTCAGCACCAGTCCCTGTACTTTCTGGAGGTGGTATGCATGGAGCTGTTCACAAACCTGAGCTAAATTGGGCTGTGTATCTCAGACCTACCAAACCTAACTAGATGTAAGGAACAAGAAAGAGGTGATGTCATTTGATTCAGCAGTTGTAAACAAACGTTCAAAGTGTACTGGCTGTGCCTCTCAAACCTATCCTATCGGATATGCTTTAAACAGGGTGAATAATAGAGTAACGATGCATCCGAGGATGGTGGTTGCCTGACAAAAAATGTTCCCCTCTGCGAGATCTATTGTTCCTCAGAGTTTGTCACAGAGACCCTGAAACATCTGTATTAATTAGCAAGTATCACTTATCTTTTTAATTATATATTTAAATATACAATAAGTGAGGCAATAATAGGTAATTAATACAAATTATATATTTGCAACTTAATGTTAAAATCCATGTACTTTATTTGCATTTAAACATAATGCATTATTAGTGATTGCGCTTTGCTCTGCATACCACACAGCGATCAATAGGAAACACATAAAGATTGAGAAAGCTCTAGTAGTTCTTTACAATAGCTGTACAATATAAAATGACATATAACTCAAAAGAAAAGCTTTGAATATACAAATACAACAGCGGTTTCCATGTAAAACTCCAAGTATTTATTTTCAAGATAAGGAGAAGTCTGTAATGTATTTCTACTATCTGCAGGGCTTGCTAGCTCAGCACCAAGCATTTACCTACATCTCCCTCATTTTCCATGTTAAAGAATGGTCTCAATAATTATCAAGAATAATGTTTTCTATAAAGATTCAAAATTAGAGGCCAAATTTGTATGCAAAATGCACGTTATTTTGCACATATTTAAAAGTATGCATAAATTATATTTTTTTGTGTCACACTTTAACACACAATTTTACTAATGTTTGATAATGCATATAAATGTACATTCTGGGGAAAAATGAATATTTTAAGTTTTTAATGAAAAAGTGCATGTTTTACTCTTGAATGTGATATTAAATTATAATTTCCCCCTTTAGATAGCTAACTGCTGGTATTTAACAAAGCCCCCCTGCTCTCTCTCTAAATGGATGTATGTGTGTGTTTAAGTATGTTCTAACACAACTCTGGAACACTGGAGCAACTTCAGGCATACTCTGTAAACATGATGATATGACTTACATACAATGACGCGTAATCAGGAAGCTGAATATTAAACCAAGTGTATTTATTTACAACTGTGTAACAGGATATATCCAAGACTTCTCCTGAAATAATATTCCACAATTTAGATTAGGAAGGAAACTAGAATCACTACGAGCAGTTATAAAGTCAAAGGTAATCCATTCAGTATGAGACATCATTGGTTGAAAAGAATAACTGCAGTGTAAAAGAGTGTAACAAGACCACTAGTGATTTAGTATAACACTTGGCATTAATGTTAGGTTGAATACAACTGAAGATGAATCCTTGGACAACAAAGGTAACATGAACACCAATAGAAATTCTGATAAAGGCATTTTTCGGCTCTACCACTTAAATATTCAATATTTTAGTAATAAGCATGTTGCATTTGAGTGTTTAATAAATGAGATAAAAGCCCAGTTTGCTATACTAACCGAACATGGAATGGAGGAGTATGAAATAGAACTTCTAAATATTTTTAATTATAAACTGGTTACTAAGTATGTCAGATCGGCATTCAAAAGTGGGGGGGGTACTGGACATAATCCCATTAAATCTAAAAAAGTACTGTTCAAAAAAGGTCATTGAAATAGCAGGGGCAAAAATAAAAACAAAAACAGGAACTATATATATATTTGGAGGTACAGATCACCTAGTGCATGCCTTGTAGCATTTCTGCAATTATTAGAAAATCTTCTAGAAAAATATTTCAGTACAAAAACAAAAATAATTCTTACTGGGGATTTTAATGTAAATCTGGATCTTATGGATAATAACTATAAAAAGCTGGCAGAAGTTCTTCAATCTTTTAATCTTATTGAGCTCATTCACACTCCTAAAAGGGTTACAAATACCTAACAAACAATAATTGATCATGTTGTAACTAACATGGATGAACCAGTTTTAAATGCCATAATCAATACCCACATATCTGACCATTTTGTGCAATATGTGGACTTCTTGCTCAATGGATATAAAATGCAGCATGTAAACCTTATTAAAAAACAAAGACAGTTAAAAGCAAAGTGCTTTGACCTCTTGTAAGCTTATTAAATGAAGAATCCTGGAATAGTCGAACCAATACACTGACATAAATGACAAATGGAATGAATTTTATAGGATTTTTAAAAATTATTTTGACACCTGTTGCCCAGTAAAGATAACTGAACTTAAAAAGAATAACAAAAAGCCAATTAAATTCCCTAATGAATTAATTAAATTAAAATTAGAAATGAAGGAATTGTATCAAATACAGAAATCTACAGGTCTGGGATATTATAAAGAAAAGTACAAAACTATTAAGAAAAACTATCTTGACTACCTTGATACATTGAGAGCAGATTCATACATAAATAGAATCAATAAATCCAGTAACATACAAAAAAACAGCATGGGGACTTATAAATGAAAGCAGACAAAATAAAAAAGACCATAAAAATCTTGAACTTAAATCTGATGGAAATTTAATTAATGATCCCTTACTAATTAGTGAAAAATTTAATAACTTTTTTTCTTAATGTAGATGCACGATCTTCCACAAGTAGGAATATTACCAATAAAAATTGTTACTCTAATAGCACAGGACCCTCACTATTTAAGTCCGACATCAGAAACTGAAATAATAGACATAATATCAGCCTTAAAAAATAAGTAATCACATGGATGGGATGAAATAAGCCCCATAATTCTAAAACATTGCAAACATGCCATTGCAAAACCCATATCTCACCTGATTAATCACTCTGTAGAAAGGGGTGAATTCCCACACTGTCTTAAAGTAAGCATAGTACATCCCATATATAAAAAAAGTGAGGAACATAATATACTACAGACCGATAACACTAACTTCAGAAATTGCAAAAGTATTTGAAAAGGTAATTCTAAATAGACTCCTATCATTCCTGAAGAAAAATATCATCATCCAGGGATTTCAACATGGTTTTCAAAAAGGTTTATCTACAATTACTGCAATTGCAGAGTTTACACACCAGGTCTCTATGAAGCTAGAAAACAATGAAAAGGTTGGAGCCTTATTTTTTGATCTATCAAAAGCATTTGACTGCGTCGATCATGATATTCTCATTCAAAAATTAGATAATTACGGCATACAAGGATTACCCAAGAACTTAATTACCTCATACCTGAAAGATAGGACACAATACACCCAAATCCAATACAAAAATGCTAACTATCTTAACTATAACTACTAGTAAAGTTGTAAAATATGGTGTTCCTCAGGATAGTGTGTTAGGGCCAGTACTATTTATTTTATATACAAACGACTTACTAATTATAAATAATGTTAATGTAATATCATATGCAGACGAGACTACAGCTATCTGCTCTGCTGAAAATTAAGGTAAATTAATACAGGATATGGGCTCTCTTGAAGAGAATATAATCAAATTCTTTGACTCAAATAACCTCAAATGCAACATGGAAAAAACCACATCTATGCAAATTAGCCTGACAAATAAGACACATTTAAATATTAATCTACAGATAAATAAATGTAACATAGAAGACATAAATATGCACAAATTCTTGGGCATATGTGTGAACAAAAATCTAACATGGTCTACTCACATTGATCACATACGCAAAAAAATTAGTAAATCTATATTTATAATGAGACATTTTAAGCCACTTGGTGATTCAAATCTGCAGAAAATTATTTGTTATGGGGTTATATTTCCATATCTGTCACATGATATAGAATTATGGGGAAGCTGTCCAAGGGTACATCTGGACAGAGTATTCATCCTACAGAAAAAGTGCATCAGGTAAATTTTTAATTTAAGACAATCTGACTCCTGTATAAAGATGTTTAAACAAAATAAAATGTTGACACCCTATTCACTATATGTGTTTAAGGCAATTATCTTTGCTGTAAATAAGTTAAATAAAAAGAATAATGATGTACATATTTACTATACTAGACACAACTACTTTCGGAAACGGACCAACAAAAATCATCTGACAAGGACGTTTTTGTAATGGGACAAATTTTGTATAACAAGCTACCAACAGAAATTAACGCAATAAACAGCACAAAACAGTTTTGAAGTAAACTAAAATCATTCCTAATAGAAAAATGTCTGTACAAACCCAATGATTTGTAAATATTGTATGTATTTCTATTTTGCTTCTGCATTCTTATTGTAACATCTATGTTCTATATTGACATTTGTAAATAGTTATTTTCTTGTTATTGACAAAGCCAGAAACTTGTATATGTACATAGGCCGCAAACAAATGATTTGATGTTTTCATGTGGTTTGATGCTTTCTGTTTCCTATCACTTATACACTGAGAATATTGACTTCTGGGAGCAGAGATCAGTTGTGTGTTGACACTGACAATTCAGGAAGTTACTTTTTAGAATGGTGCATTGGTTTGAGTAATAACACTCACAAAAAATCTCAATCTGCCATGTTACATAAATATGTAAACGAATTTGGAACTAACATTTTTACTGAATACTGTAAGATACTGTTTTACCTGTTATGTAAAACGAGTGTTTCTGCAAATAAAAAATTTGAAGTTGTGCAGCACATTAATACAGTACACCGAACTGGGTTAAGAAGATACCTACTTTAAATCAACAATTAATTAGAAGTAAATAGGTGAACAATTAAGTTCAAGTGAAGATTTTCTAAAGAATTTTGCTTAGCTTTATTAAGTGCCAACATTCATTGTGGAAACTGAATAATGTGCAGCTTCAAAGTTTCTTAGAAAAACACAAAGAAAAGGGTTCTGGATTAATCTACATTACACAAAAACCAGTACCACAGTGTTTTCAGGATGTAATTTCTAAAATATGGAATATATTGGAACACGAAAAAAATCTGTGTTTTAATAGATGAGACACCAGACTCAGCAGGTCAGTGTGTTGTTAGTGTTGTAGTTGATGCAATCAAAGCGGGCAGCAAATCATTCATCTTGAATACTCAAATACTTGACTGGGTAAATCATAGCACGGTTGCAAAATGTTTTCATGACTCAGCTTTTTTGTGCTCAGGTGGAATACAGTATGACAATGTATTTTTATTTCTCAGTGATGGTACTCCATACATGGTTAAAGCGGGCACTGGATTAAAAGTTCTTTATCCCAAATTACCTGACTTGCCTTGCTCACAGTCTACATCGTGTCGCTGAAAGTATGAGCCAAATATAAAGAAGAGGACTTACTTATCTCCAGAGTTGAGAAAATATTTGTGAAGGTGCCACTTAAAGTTCAAAATTTTCGTAAACTATTTCCAACTTTGTCTTTACCCCTGAGTCAGTTTTAACTCACTGTGGAACATTTTCAATGAAAGGAAAACAGTGATAGATTCCTTAAATGCAGAAGATGCAGCTAGCATTGCGATAGTATAAAAATAGTTAATGTACTACGCTAGTCATCTAAACTCCATGAGACATAGCAACAAGGTCACCAGCACATCTTGACTCATACACATTTTAAGGAGCTTCTGTCCAAGCACAACTGGCATGACATAACTACCTTATGGGGCCAAATACATACAGATCATGCACACTTGAAGAAGTGTATACAAGCTGGCAAATCTTTTCCTGCACTCTGTTTCCATACTATCACTACAATTTTATGCCAATGCTACTAGGTGGTAGCGCACTATGGCAGAAGTTAAGAGTCACTACAGCAGAAGTAGATAACGTGTACAAATGCAAAAACTTCTCCCGGTTTCTCCACACCAACCATAACCTCAACTGGTGAACTTAATTAGGTATGTACACAACAAACATCCACAAAAATAGCTTCCTCTCGAGACAAATTATGCATTATTATTGTTGTTCTTAGGAGCGGATGCAGTTATATCAATTTGTTCATAACAGTCAATATACAACAGATGCATTTCACATTTTCATGGTTGTCTGACTAAAATTTTGTGAACATCTAAAAGTGTCATGAGCCACCACTGAATGTAAAGAAATTTTCTTTCCTTTAATCAACTGAATTAACTTTTCCAACCTTTTCCTTCACATGGCATGTGTGAAAGAACAATTAATTACTAATGATTGACCTAATAGTTGGTTAAACTATGAAGCCTGGGACTTAAAGTACAACAACATTATAAGTTGCCATTAGGTTGTCATCTCAAAATTAATTTGATATCTTATTGTGGTTTACTGGGGAAAATGTGAGTCAATTGGGGAATTTAATGTCATGCTGGCATATTGTCATGAAAGCTCAGTGATTAGAGCAACTGAATGGAAACTGGCAGTTACATGGTTCAAATCCCAGCTATGGCGTTGAATTTTTCAGTCTGATTTCTAACGTTATCCTACACATGGCTTGTGTGAAAGAACAATTGATTACCATTATATATCCATTGTTCTGATATTTTATTATATAGGTGTTCTGGTCACCCCACATGTGCCTGCACCTCATGGATGGCCCTGAATACACATATGCCAAAGATAACATTTTTACTTTCTCTATCAATTATATACAGTAGGAAGAAAATTCTCTATCCAAATACCATTGAAAACAAAAACATGTTTGGAGACATCTGAACTGTAAAAAATATATAAGAGAGAGACAGGGAGAGTATGTATGCATATGCAGCTTAACTTAAAAATGAAAAGTTGGATGAATACCAAATTTCATACTTAAGCTCAGCATTTTTCAAGATAAGATACTTTAATACAGGGATTTCAAGGACTTATGAACATTTCAATAAATATGTACATATAAGCAGACCATATCTAGTGTAACACTGCTCAAGACTTCAATGCTTTTTAAATTGAGTTTTTTTATTTATGGACGCTCTTTAACTGTGGTGGTCCTTAGTGTCCCATTCTGTATTGGGCGCGAAAGACCGGAAATTTTTCTCAGTTTTTTTTACGTGCTGTAAATCTATGGCTCGGGACCGTCAGCTTTACTTCCCTTCCGAAGGAAGCCATACTAAGGATTTTTACACCTGAAAAAAATCCATCGGGTTTGAACCCGTGACTTCGGGAACTAGAGGATACTTCCCTTTATAGCGAGTTCTCCATTGAAAGATGTCCTTGAAGAGAAAGTGCAGGGTGTATAATGTTCTCCTAATCTTCTCCAAAATCTCTCCCTCCCATTTAGTGTCCTCAAATAGAACTTACTCTCATCCATGAAGAGCAACATAGTCCATTGCTCCATAGTCCAGTTTTGATGAGTGTGAGTGAACTGCAGCCAAGAGATATGGTGTTCTCTGGTAAGCAGTGGTCTTTTGCAAGTCCCCTAGACTGTAAATTCACTTCATACAGCCTCTTTCTGTCGTTTTGTTGATGTTAAAATGCTGTAATTGCTGCAAATTATTCCTGACCACCACTGATATGTTGCATGCCCATTGCAAAGAACTTGTAAAAGAAAGTGCTCATCGTGATCAGAGGTACTCCTATAGTCAGAACTGGGACTCATGGACTAAAGCTTTTCAAATCCATTGATTAAGCATTGGGCATGTTGTAGTGTTTCCATAATACCACAAAGTTGGCCTTATAAAAGCTTAAATGTGCTTTTTTTTGGGGGGGAGCAAAAACAACCAGCTTGCTGCTTTGTACCATTGAAATTTATTTGAGGGGGGGATATTTTTTTGTTAAACATATACATATGTACAACAGTAAGGCATTCTGTAATAAAAATATCATCTTATTTTTACTTTCTGTACTACGTATAGTAAGTAGGGAAAGTATTGTATTCCACCCAAAAATTCTATACCGAGATTTCACCGGAAATACATGTTTTGAGACCCCCTGAATCCAAAAAAGTATTTTTGGAAACATGTCCGTGTGTGTATCTGTGTCTGTCTGTGAACAGCATAACTCAGAAACGAACAGTCGGATGAACACCAAACTTGGTATTTAGGTTCAGCATCTTCCAAGGATGCGACACGAAGGTTTTCAAGAAAATCCCTCCACCCCAGATTACCCTTTACATGGAACGTTTTTCGAAAATTTTAATTTTCTCAAAAATGGCTCTAACGATTTTGATTAAAATATCATATGTTTAAGATATTTTCATGACAAATAAAATGTATATCTTGATTTTTCTGGGAATGTCTCCAAAAGTATTCTCCATTGTGAACGACTTTTGCATAACTGGTAAACCATAAGAGATAGACAAAATTTTACTACACAAAAAATGTAGATCGCGTTAAAATACACAATTTATGCCATATACATTTTTTGTTGAGTGAACCATTTTCGAGATATTGTTTGTTATTACCTTAAATTTTTCAATATTTATTTTCTAAAATGGGAATTCGTTATTCATTTTTTTGTCTTGGATATGCAAAGAGTTATAATCTGTGGCAAAGGGAATGGTGCTGCACCTAGCAACCAGCTATTAAGAGATATATATGTGCTTAAAGGCTACTGTATTTCCAAATTGCCCTTGTAAATATATATTCCCCTTACATCTACAAGAAAATTGGCAATAAGATAGACTCTGCAAATGTTTATCTCGATTAACATGAACTAGATGGAGAATAAGCGTTTGTATAAATAGTTTGTACAAGAGTAGAGAAAGTCATGTGAGTGTAACACATCAGATTTTTAATCATTTTTATTCGCATTTACTAACAGCTGACATTTTCAACTTAACCTTTTAGAACTCAGATCACTAAATTTTCTATGTTTTCTAGATTTAAAAAATCTGAAATCCCTCCATGTGTTTTGAAACAAATATCACTAGAAATAATCTTCTTCTGCCTTTCAAGGATTAGGCCTATCGACCTGTTCCGACCTCAATTCCATCTTTTAACTGGGCTTCCTATAGGGTTGTATTGTAAGGCTATCTTTGGAATTCTTCTTTCATCCATTTTTTCCAAATATTCTTTCCATTTTTGTTTTTGTTCTTCTAGTTTATTCTTCACTGCAAAAATATTCAGGTCTTGCCTAATTACTTCATTAGGGATCCTGTCCAATTTAGTGCAACCCTCAACTGTTCATAAAAATTTCATTTCTGCAGCCTGAACATGACTACAATCTTATTTCCTCATCACCCAGGATTCAATGCCATATAATAGAATAGGTAAAGCCATCACCTTATAAAATTTAATTTTTGTTTCTCTTCGTGTGATTTTTAATGTTCTGCTTATAGTACCGCAGATACTCTGATAAAAATAGAACTATATAATAACTATAATTTCTATACTCTAGAAATAATAAATTTAAAATGTTCTGCTAATGAATGGCATGTTTACACTGATGGATCCAGCTTAGCAAATGATGGTACTGGTGCTGGTGCAGTATGCCCACTCTTTTCTTTTCATAGAAGATTAAGTTCAAATTCCACAAATTTTGATGGTGAAATTTTAGTAATTCTTCTCAGCTTTTAAAATCTTCTATATCAAATAAAAAAATAAGAGAGTTAAGATATTATCTGACTCTAAAGCAGCTATAATATCCATAACATCAGATACTACAGCCAAAAGCCTAAATGTCCTAGAATGCCAAAACATTATAAAACAATTAATTAATTTAAATAAAAGAGTAGTACTTCAATGGATACCAGCACACTGTGGAATAGATGGTAATGAAATAGCTGATTTTCTGACCAAGAAAGGTAGTAAAATTACATCAACATACAATACAAAAATTAAAGAAGAATATGTATCACAAACAAAAGGAAAAACATGGGAAAAGCTACATAACACAACTAGAATTACTACACTACCAAGAAAATCCTCTGTAGCTGTTTTTAGACTATTAACAGGCCATGACTGTCTTAACAAACATCTACACAGGATTGACATAACTGAATCTCCTATATGCCCTTTCTGTAAGCTTGAAGAAGAAATGGAGACAAACTTTCAATCAACACACCAATCTATCAACAAAATACTGGAGTGCTAGAGAGTGAATGCTTCATTGCCAACAATACAACATTAGATACTAACCAACACTTTCTGTGTACCAGTGGATGTTTATATTTTAAGGTATATTGAAGAGAAAAATGTAAAAGACATAAAATGGAACTTAAGTTGGTGTGTCCCTGTGTTGGTGTGTTGATGTTCAAGATGGCGGAATGTGAAGTAAACTATAAAACGAAGCTCCGAAATTTTGACAAAACTAGTGTGAAATGTGTAAAAAATGATGGAAATGCTGATATCAACAGAAACTACAAGATCAAATGCACCTACAGGAATGAAGGTAATGAAAACAACAGCCAATGTAATGAAAGAGTTCCTCGCAGATACGCGTTAGAAGCAAGGACTGCATTGGGAAATAAAGAAAGGATTATCTCTCTCCAGCTTATAGTAGAAGTATTAACAAAAGACCTAAAAGCGGCAAGGGAATAAATTAAACACCTGCAAGAAGAAATTTCAATGAAGAGCCGACCAATATTGACAATGCAATATACGATAAATAATGTGGACAGTGAGTGGCAGCATCCCCATAGATGTCCCAAAGGTAAGGTAGACTCTCTGATAAATTCTGTAGTTGAAACTAAAAACAGATTTTCTTGCCTGTCTAAATCCAACAATAACGAAGTGGCAGCAGATAGAGAGTCAAAAGAAGCAACTGTGATAAATGGATGCTTCAACCGGAAAGTAAAAACAAAGTTAAACTGCAAGGTAAAAATTCTTGCAGACAGCCATGGGAGACAAATTAGCGGCACCCTAGCAGCATCGCATCCAGAATTTTGGTTTGAGGATTTGGTCAAGCCAGGGGCTCCAATAAAAGAAGTAACAAGAAACCATGAATCAATATGTGCAAATCTAACCTCAAAAGATCATGTGGTCATCACGGGAGGAATTAACGATGTTGCACGTAATAACACCGCAAACGTGAAGACTCTACTGAAATGTATACAGAACCTCATACATACCAATGTAGTACTGGTAAACATACCCATGAGATTAGATCTGGATATGAACTCCTATGTATATAAAGCAGTGAGGCAGTGTAACAAATCTATAAAGAAGGTTATGGATAATTTCAATAATGTGAGTCTAGTTGATACCAGTGACTTGGATCGTGACGCCCATACACGCCATGGCCTACATCTGAACTGGAAAGGGAAGGAGCAGCTGAGAACAAAATCGTGAATGTGATGAAGAGGAAAGCTAGTTCCATATTATTCCACTGCCATTTGGAAATAGTGAAATAGTGGATCAAGCTAGTGAAGTAGAAGCAGTTGTGGACAGACAATCAGGTGTTTCTGCTGAAATCCCAAAAAGTGCCAGTTTTTTAGGTTAAATGGACCCATAATCTATTATGCTACTTTACTCTGGGGAAGCAGCAGTCATGTTTCTAATATCCTACTATTACAGAAAAAGATAATTCGTATTATTGCGGATTCAGAAAAAACTGCACATTGTAAACCTCTATTTTCAAAAAATTTAAAGTAATGACTGTGATTAACCTATATATTTATACTGCAAAAACTTATGTAAAAAATAATGTATCAGATCAACTCTATAGAATGAACATACATGACTATAATACTCGATATAACTACCAACTCAAACTACCATCTCACAGGCTTTCAAAAACATCAAACAGCTTTATAGTATAGTATAGCATTAAACTGTATAACACTTTACCACTAACTTTAACAAAATTATTGGGTTGTAAATTTAAAAATAGATTATATGAATGGTTGGTCCATAATCCATACTACACAATACATGAATATTTTGAGAGCAATAAATAAGGCAATCAAAAGCTGACTATTGCTGTTTTATGCTTTTAATGTTTGTAGTTATTCCTGAACTAAAATGTCCAAAATGTGTAATATTCTGTAAAATAGTCTGTGTAATATTCTGTTTATAATTGTAAGATTGCCACTTTGTCTATTGTTTATTGTATTTATTTTTATATACTTGTATATACTGTTCACGTCTATTGCTGTATTCAGCTCAATGGCAATAAAATTTATTATTATTATTATTATTATTATTATTATTATTATTATTATTATTATTATTATTATTATTATTATTATTATTATTATTATTATTTAGCATATTCTGCAAACATAATTACAACAAAATTTTACAATAGATATTACAATTGCATATTGTGGCATTTGGTTGGTAATACATTTGTTATTTGTGGTTGGTAACATTTGTTGGGTGACTGTTTAAAACTGGCAACACAGACTGGAATGATGTAATAAGAGTGGGGGTAAAACCGGTTATCAGTAGTAAGTGTCTGACGCTCACTCTCTTGTAATGTGACCATGTAGTGCAGTTGCTTTTAGGAGAGGACACTCCGTCAGCAGAAGGTAAAATGTATTAGTTTTCTTTGAATACACAGTGTACATCCAAATTCCCCTTATGTAGATTATTTATGTAGATTGATCCTTCTTTCCTTCCCCACAATGATTTAGATATATTTTAGAAAGTTTTAGGTGTTCTAGGAACTTTTTTGAGCTCGCCCCATCAGACCTCGTGTAGTTTGTGATGTTTTAAACTCCAGTACCATGCTCTACCCCTCGTGATATTTGAAAATGTACGAGGTTACGCATTTTGGTGGAGGGCAGGGTAGAATTTGAGATTTTGAAGTGCAACATTTTTTTTTTCTCTTAGCCTGAAATGTAGTTTACGTGATTTGGTCCTCCACATGTTCGTTGGAACATGTAACTCCTTAGTTTTGGCTTAATGGTAAGGGTTTCTCTTTGAAATTTGTGGTTTTGTATTCTAAATTCATCTAAAAGTGTTTCCTTAAAAGTCCCGTTTCTGTATCTTTATTTTGAGCTCACTTTAAAATTTTTCCATTGTCTTCATGTTGGCGGAGCATCGTTAATTTTTGGCTTCATTCTTCCCCTTACCATTGTTTAAATTCTGTTTCTATGAAAAAATGTTTGTACTGTTCTTTGTAAATTTCTTGTTTTTTTGTGAATTCTGGAAATTACCTTGGTATTTTAAACTTTAATAATGTGGTTGCCACGTGTTAGCTGGTGTTGCGTAATGTTGCATAATGTTTGCATGGTTTGGCTCTTCAGCAACAATTCTAGAATGTGAAGCAAATCTTTTACAGTTTACGTGTTTTGTGTTTCAAGTTGCATGTGTGTATATAAAAAAAAAAATTCATATTTGTGCATCGTACTAAGTCACGAATAATTTTGTTTCACCATTGCCATGTTTGGTTTTATCTAGTTACGCAATTATTTTTTAAAGTATTTCAAGAGACTAATTTGAGTGAAAGTTTCAGCTACCACCAGCTATGCCAGTATCTTCATATATAGGTTTAACGAGCATCCTATATGGACTAGCAGGACTTATCCACCTCCATTGGATGCCGATGGTGCAGTTACATGAGTGTTACCAAAATTTGGAAAGTTGCACTGGAATTTTGTGGTAAAAAGAAAAGAAAAAGAAAAACAACCCGTAAGTATGTGCACATTGTGTGTACCAAAGTGTCGTACGTATATTTCGAACAATTGAAAAGTTTCACAATGAAGACAGGTATGCTAAATTTTTATTTTGCGTCACTGACGAATGCTTAATTAGGCTTTGCTTTTCAGGAATGAAGTGTGCTATGTATGTCTCTGCTAAATTGAAGGTTTGTCACCATTTTGTGTAATAAAATTCTGAATTTTGTTTTGGACAATAGAGATTATTTGGTTTGTTATTTTATGCTGCAGTGTATTTGTTTGATGTGTACTGTGTGCTTAATTTCCTTTGACTTCCAGGCATGTTTTGTGAAAGTGTTACTTTGGTAATGATGTGCTTTATTCTGTTGCATTCTTTTGGCTTGATTTTGTGTTTCATTATGATGCTGTGATGTTTCTTTGCAGAAGTTGTTGCATAAATTTGTGTATCTGTGTGAGATTATGTGAGTAGTGTATGGAAGATTTGCCTCAGTGGGAGTGCCAAAGAGTAACCCCGATGGTGGTAGTGAGACGTGACGAGTTTGTCAGCTTCGATGGGATAGTTACAATGTACCCTTGAAGTTTGAATGTTTGAGTTTTCAGGAGGGCTAACACATACCTGGAAATTCGTTGTGACGAGTCGAGAGATGTTTTGCATATTGGTGTTGCTGAAATGTGCCCAGTATAGCGTGTTATGTGTTCACAAAAGAGATGTAATACAATGAGAATAATTTTTTTGAGTTTATGCAACAAGTTTTAGTACCATCTATTCTCCAACTTCATCTTGATTCGGTAGATGTGGATGCAACAGTGTAATGCTATATTATTTGTGTCATTCCTGAAATGTTAATGTGATTTGTTCAGTTTATGCCTATGTCAGGTATCTTTGATTTTGCATCTAGTTCAATGAGACATGTCAGTGAATATTTTCTTTTCTCAGTAATTACTGATGATGATGATGATGATGATAATGATGATGATAACTAGGATGACGATGATAGGAATGATGATGTTGATCACAAGAATGATGCTAATGAGAAGGATGGGAGGATAAAGATAGTAAGGTGAAGGAGAATTTGTGTTATTCAGAGTGAAGCATGAGTATTCGTAGTTTGATGCATGTAATGAGGTATATATTTTGAAGCATGTAGTAATGTTTGCAGTAGTTTTGGGTAGTTATTAAAGTGAGTGTGATGTATTATTTGAGACATGGTTATTGTGAATGATATTTTTTCATTGGTATGTATGTATGAATGATAAGTGCACTTATTCATTGTGTTAGTTAGTTGTACCAGCTGGTTAGATTTAATATTGGGATCCCAAATGATTTGCTATATTTGTATTGTGTTATTATGTGTAGACAATGGATATAACTGACATAATATTCATGTATTTTGACCCTTTCATGTCTGTTTACTTTGATTCTTAAGCATTTGTTGTAAAATTTTGGCTTGTGACCCTTTAAAAAATTCAGTTTTTATGTCAATATGTAATCAATTTTTTTCTCTTCTCAGTACCAAGATTAAATGTTTGTAAACTTTTGCCAAATTTGTGGCATTTTTTTGTTCATACTATTATAAATGACATACTATTTTCTTATTCTATGTATGATGCTGTTTTGGGAGCACAAGTTATACCTGTTTGTAATTCATGTTGTAGTGATTTTGCTGGTTGCAGAGCATGAGTGTCCACTGCGGAGTGACCCCACTGTACAGAAACACACCAGAGGCTGCATATACACACCAAGGAGAGTTGCTGCCTGTTCGTTAACTACACCGTATGTGGCAAAAGGAGCCACTATAGGGGGGGCAATCCAAGCCAGCAATTGCACCCCACATCATCAGCGACTTGCATCAACAGTTAGCTAAGACTCTGTGGCTGAAACTTCGTCGTTGTGGGTGATGTTGAAGTCCCACCCATGAACAGTTACGTCGAAACTTGGTGCAGCACAGTGTAGTGCGGGTGTAACAGTGGCAGCAATGTATATTGTGCGTGTGTGGGGTGCACTCAAACAGACCAGTAATGAGTATTGCCGGTGGCACTCGAGACTCCATTCTGTTTGTATTAGCTTCACACACATGTTGATAGGCATTTAAATATTCAACTTCTTCTTTGAAAGACATTTCTGCTCCCTCTTACCTTTGTAAACATTCAGTTATTGTTTTTTTTTTTTTGTAAAAAGTTTGTGAAGTATAACATTTCCGTTTCTGTATTTTTGTTAAAAATATCCTTCTTGCTTCGATGGGGACGTCGATTTGAGTAGCCAGGGGGAGATGTGGCATTTGGTTGGTAATACATTTGTTATTTGTGGTTGGTAACATTTGTTGGGTGACTACGTTTAAAACTGGCAACACAGACTGGAATGATGTAATAAGAGTGGGGGTAAAACCGGTTATCAGTAGTAAGCATCTGATGCTCACTCTCTTGTAATGTGACCATGTAGTGCAGTTGCTTTTAGGAGAGGACACTCCATCAGCAGAAGGTAAAACGTATTAGTTTTCTTTGAATACACAGTGTACATCCAAATTCCCCTTATGTAGATTATTTATGTAGATTGATCCTTCTTTCCTTCCCCAAAATGATTTAGATATATTTTAGAAAGTTTTAGGTGTTCTAGGAACTTTGTTAAGCTTGCCCCGTCGGACCTCGTGTAGTTTGTGATGTTTTAAACTCTGGTACCATGCTCTACCCCCCGTGATATTTGAAAATGTACGAGGTTACAACAATATTCAATTTAAGCCTTCCATTTCAGGTACAATAGAGCTCATAAACCCACCAGAAGGACTAAACGGAGTATGGAAACAAGGATTAACATGTCTAAGGAGGAAATAACTTACAAAAGCAGTGATGACAAAACAATTAAAGGGTTCAGGAAAAAAACCAGGTAAGTCACTTTTTTTTCTAAATGAGTTTGATATGCCTTTGGATACTCCATGGTAAACGCCATCTTTAGGTGTATGAAACAGAGAAAGAAACTGGTTAGTCATGGATTTGTTTGTCATTTAAGTTTTGGCGTACAGGAAAAGAAGCAGGCAAGTCAACTGTTCAACGAAAGAACCAGGTAAGTCATATGCCCACCAACAGACAGCAGTACACCTATTCTGCCATTTACTTTTGTTAATTTTGTTGGATTTTGCTAAAAATGTCCCAATACCGAATATTAGTACCAACAACGTGTACTACAAGCGTCAGCTATCAATACATTCATTCAACACCCACATGCTCTCTACAGGCCAGTCAGCTTTCTATGTGTATCACGAGGGTATTGGAAAGAAAGGTCCCAACGAGGTAGCCTCGTTTCTCTTTCATTTCATTATGAACTATCTTGATGAGGTTGAAGAGCTTCAAGTGTTTTGTGACACTGCTGGAGGGCAAAACAAAAATTTCACTGTTTTTCGCTTCATGTATTACGTGGTTCATATCATCCATCGCTTGACAAACATCAGGATCACATTTCCAAAACGAGGTCATTCATACATAGAGCATTGGTCTTTGGAATTTGAAACAAAGGTTGGAAACCCCAGAGGAGTTCAAAAGAATGATTGCAAATTCAAGAACCAAACCATCGCTTTCATTGTTATGAAAGTCAGGAAACGGTGTATGATTGGAAACATTTTTTAGATCAAAAATATGTACTGAAATGTCTGTTTAAGGCCCAGCCCGTGAAGGAAATTGGGGCCTTATCCATCCACCCACATCTACTGAACTGGAGAGCTACATATAACGGAGCGATGGTATCCAGTATCATAAGAAAGCCTGACAAAGGTGCTTCAACACAGAGGTCAGGAGAATTTGAGCTACCTTCTTTGGCCTATTCAGGTAATTTTAATAGAAATATTATTCTATCCTTCAAATTTTCTGATAAAATTGCTTATATGCAATATATGTAACAAATTTTTATATTGTACGCAGATCTTCTACATATTTCCAAAGTTAAGTACCAAGATATGAGTCCCATGAAATTCTTTGATCAACCAGCAGTGACATTTTTCCAAGGATTGGCACATAACTGATAACCTGTGAGATAACTGAGTGTTTCCACATTGTAGTAATAATAATAATAATAATAATAATAATAATAATAATAATAATAATAATAATAATAATAATAATAATAATGAATAGCATTTACATGATGGTGATACAATCTTAATTACAAACAAAATCTCGGATTGCCAACATCCCTGGTTCTCTTTCTGTTTCAGGTGACTTGCCTGGTTTGTTTCCTGAAAAAAATTGCTGTTGGAGTGAACTTTTTTGTTTTGTGTCATAGAGGGCTGATCAACAAAGACTGAGACTGATTTTTTCCTGTAGCTTCCGTGATAGTTTCGTATCTGTAACATAAATATTTGAAAAGAGCAGGTTTTTATGTATAGTGTTGGTAGGCGGCAGCACTCTCGTATTGGTAGGTTAGTAGTAATGCTCTATTTTGTAGACCCTACGTGCATTTCGCATACCAGACAATGGAGGTGATGCATTTTTTAAATCAATTAACAGCGGTGATGAGTCATGGCTGCATCATTATGATCCTGAAGGAAAACAAGCCAGCACAGTATGGATATCGCCAGGTTCTCCAAAACCAAAAAAGGCAAAAGTTGTTCCATCTGCAGGGAAAGTGATGGTGATCACATTTTTTGACTGTAATGGAATGATTTACCAGCATGCAGTTCCCCCTCACACTACTGTTACAGCAGCATACTACACGTCAGTATTGGCTACACTGAGGAAGCACATTGCAAAGAAATGACCAGAGCTTTCTCAGACTGGGTGGCGACTTCATCATGACAATGCACGGCCTCATGTCGCAAATCAAGTCATGCAGTTTCTGGCTCGATTTAACATTACCTGTGTACCACATCCACCTTATAGCCCCGATCTTGCACCCTGTGACTTTTTTTTATTCCCGTCACTAAAGGCAAAGCTTAGAAGTATTCGATTTGAGAACTCTGAAGCAGTGCTCAAGAAAAGTGAAGCGATTCTCAAGGACCTGACAAAGAATGGTCTGCAGCACGTGTTCAAGGACTGGCAGAGACACTATAAAAAGTGCGTTGAAGTAGGAGGGGACTACTTTGAAAAAGAGCATGCAAACATTGAATTGGGTAATAAACATCTGTGAAAAAAAATCAGTCTCAGTCTTTGTTGATCAGCCCTCGTATTATTGATATAATATTTAAATATTATAAAATAATAATTTATTCTGGTTCAATATGATATATACCTTTAATTTTTACTAAAGGTGTTAGAAAAGTACCTTTAATAATTGGTCTTAATTCTATTATATGTATTGATTTAGGTTGAAGAGAATATTTTGGGGTTCAAAATTTATATTATGTTTTAATAAAATTAAGTGGCATTTTATTTGGTTCATAACATCTGAAACTTCAATATTTCACTTTGTTTGAAATAAGTATTTTGTATTGGAATCACCCATTGCGTTTTATAATTAAAAATTAATTTTCTGCGTTTCTTGGAAAAATTGACTTACCTGCTTTTTTTCCTGGACTCTTCAATTATGCATTTATGTTGAGTCAACTTGAACACTCTTAATTGCTTCCTTCACCTGTTTTATGCAGGATGTGTATTGTAAGTTTGCACTCACATCAGCTGCCTGATGACTACTGGAGCAGTTTCTGAGTTGATTAGTTTGTAGCCTGGTATACTCTGGCAGCCTGTGGATGAACCTAGTGTGCTTCTGGCATATCAAAATTCATTATCTGGTTTTCAAACTGTTTAAGTATATCTTCTTCCAAACATCCAACTCTTTCAGTTTCTGTGCTAGCTCTAATAGCTTGATTTCAGTTGTTATTCATGCTTTTGAGTCCAAAAGTGTAATACAAAGATTTTTATATTTGCTGGTATTTGATGAAGCACTGATGTTCTTTGGGATGGGTTTCTGTATTTCCTTTAGTTTTTTCAACCTTAACACAATTTTCACATTGAATTCTACGATTTCCTGTCTTTTTCTCCACAGGTATGTCATAAGTTTTGCTTGATTTTACCAAGTGCTTGGTATTATATTTGTTGTTTGGTGCCAAGGTTAAGTGCTTTAAGTATCTTTTGAAACGTGTGATAAGATCCTGGTGATCTCTTAATCTTTGATATTTTCCCCACCAACCATTTCTTGGCTAAACCCATTTTGTTCTCCCGTTTGTACTATGTCTGTATTACTTATTGTATTCTACTTTGCTTAGGGGATATTATGTGTATGTCATGCAGATGAATGCTGTTTCTTTGTGTACCTTAGGGCTGTAACTGCATGCTTTGATGTAATTTGTGTGTGTGTGTGTGTGTGTGTGTGTGTGTGTGTGTGTGTGTGTGTGTGTGTGTGTGTGTGTGTGTGTGTGTGTGCGTGCGTGCGTGCGTGTGTTTTCTCTACGAATTTATACACAAATCACTCTCCACACTGGAATTGTATTCTACAATGTAATTAATTATAAATAAGTACATGCCTACATGCAAAAGCTTTAAATACAATGAAAGAGATTTTTAATTTTACATTGTTTTTATACTACAAAGGATTTCACTGAACATCTAAAAATTCCATCAATATTTGTCAAATATGTAAATCATGTTCCATAATGTAATGTAAATGAAGGGTTATTTCTTTTGTATTATAATTGTATGGTAAAGACTTTCTGTAAAAGAGTATTATGTCAAACCAATAGTATGAAGAATGATAAACATATCATGAATGTATTAACTTGGAGTATTGAAATCTTTCTGATTATGGTCTGCATTTCCATGCAAGAATCCATACAGATCACAATACGATCTCACTTTTTAGGTGTATCAACACGGAAGACTCAAATAATTTAACATCCTTTTCTAAAAAATTTCAATTGATAACCACATTCAAATCAATGTTGGTTGGTATGTTGATCAAAAGCTGGGCAGCGGAATAGATGGTTTCTCTCCATTTCTTCTTGGAGTTCCCAGAATCTTCTTTAATTTTTTTTATTTATGTTGATGTAATTATTCTTTTGATAGAGTGATAAGACAGTGCACTAGATGATTTTGATGTAATTTTACTACCTTTTCTCAGCCAGAAAATCAGCTGTTTCATTACTATGTATTCCACAGTGTGCTGGTATCCACTGAAATACTACTCTTTTATTTAAATCAATTAGCTGTTTTATAACTTTTTGGCATTCTAGGACATTTAGGCTTTTAGCTGTTGTTGGCTGTTCAACGATGCTATAAATATTACAGCTTATTTAGAGTCAAATAACATTACAACTCTCTTAAATTTGTTTATTTGATATAGAAGATTTTGCAAGCTGAGAATTGCTAAAATTTTCACCATCAAAATTCATAGAATTTGAACTTAATTTTCTATGAAAATAAAAAAGTAGGTATACAGCGCCAGCATCAGTATTAGTATTTGTAAGCTGGATTCACCAGTGTAAAGATGTAGCCATTCAATAACAGGATATTTTAAATTTATTATTTCTAGTGATATTTTTTTCAAAACATATGGAGAGGTTTCAGAACTTTTAAATTCTTCTGCTAACTGTAGATAATGTTCGATATCAAATAGGTCTAAAGGGTTGATTTTTGTTCGTAAGTTTTTTTTTAAGTAGGGGAGTTTTAATTGCTGTTTGAATTCTTGGACTTTATTAAGAAAGCTTTGTTGAGTTTTATGTTCACCTGTGGTTTTTTTCTTTTTTACCCACTCCATTAAAATATAGTAATCATGCACAATTCAAATAGATGTTGTTTGACATTCACAGTGGTTTTAACGAAAGCTATAACTAAACCCTTATTGACTTTATCTTGTACACAGCATTATTGCTCTTAAATTCACATTTCATTTCCTCCCATGCTGATTTTTTTCTCGAGAGGGCTTACTACATTTGCCTTATTATTTCAAATACCTTCTTCTCTCTGATAATGTTAATCAAATTCTTTTCTCTCTCTCTCTCTCTCTCTCTCTCTCTCTCTCTCTCTCTCTCTCTTCAGTAGAAAATATCCTTTGGGGAATGTTTCTGCCACCATGAATGGCTTTTACTTGCTTAAATTGACAAGCTTAAATAATTTCTCAAACATTTTTTGAGTATTTCTGAATAACTCACTCAAGGGACCCTCAAGGACAAAGCACCTTAAAAACCATTTCTGCATTGCAAATCACAGCCTTTGCCTTTTCTTCTCCTTTCCTTAAGGTAGCCTATAGGTTCAACTGTACATAAGAGCTTTAGACTACAAATAGAGTACAGAATAATCAAAAAAATCCCTCCTACCTATGGGACAATTTAGGGATTCCTGGGTTTGCATCACCATATACGCAATCTGTTCAGTGCAATGTAAGCTGAAAAGTTATAAGCTTCTGTCCTGGAAGGCTTTATCTGAGATTCCAAGTCTGGTACATGTCACTTTATTTTCTTCATACCTCCAATAAGATGTTAGAGCTAAATATCTTAACATTTAACACATAAGGAACTAACTTCGGTTTTGATGTCTTCTACTGTTTTGATGTCCTCATTGAGATCTTCCACTTTTTGTTTTATTTCTGATTTAATTTCCCATGAGAGGCTATCACTGGGAGCTTCTGAACTGCTACATTCATTTTTTTCTTCCTAATAAAGACAGAAATATAGATTAGTAATCACTTAACTAACCAAGTCATTAACAAGAAAGAAAATTGTAGTTAAATTTTGTAATATATACAGTCATCAAAGACAGTGAAGGATAATCTGAAAATACTGAATATCAATTTTTAAACCGCAAAGTAAGTTTGTAAATTCAATCATGTTAGTACATCTTTGTCTAGGCCTTCAAAGGGCTGTATCCTACTAGATCTAAAATTGTGTTGGAAAATGTGTCAGAATTGGTGGCATACTTAAGCTCTTATGTAGCATCCAGAATGATACAGATGACAGATAATATTCACCAATTTCAGTACATGTGGTAATATAAATAAAATATTCAAACGAAAGTTAGAAGAGATACATTAAAAAGATTTTACCATAAACAGCTTCCATATAAGAAGACAGCAGAAATAATACATCAAATCAAGTTGCCCATAAAAAGGACTTTTTGCATTTAGCAGATGATTTTTTTCTCAGTTCAGATTGCAATGAATATAATCTATTTGCTGTGTAGTTAATTGACAAGTGGCAGAGTTCTTGTGTTTGTATTATTCATCTAACTGTATTGATGTGCTCTGGTAACTTCCTGTTAAATTATTATGTGCATCATGTATGTGTTTTGTGCTAATTAAAGTTGTAGGTATTAATAATATTTTAGTCTGTAACAAAATAGAGTGGTTATAATTATACTGACAGTGTTCAGCATGGCAAACCACATGATCGTAGGAGTATGAAACTTTGTAGATATACTAATTAAGCAATACTCGCAAATTATGCAAAAAAAATCTAATATGTTGCACTCACATGACTTTCCCTACTCTTGTACAAACTATTTTTACAAACACTTATTCTCCATATACTTCATGTTAATCGAGATTTTAATCTTTGCTAATTTTCTTGTAGGTGCAAGGGGAATATGGTAGGCTTTAAGCGGTAGTCAAATCTTTTAAGAGCTGGTTGCTATGTAGAGCATTCCATTTTCTTTGCATGTCTAGGATGTAAAAAAAACGAATAATGAATTCCCATATGAGAAAGAATATAAGTATTGGAAAATTCAAACAAATAACAAGGAATATCTTGGAAATGGTTCATTCAACAACAAAAAAATGTAAATGACATAAATTGCATGTTTTAACCAGATCTACATTTATTGTGTACAAATCTTTTATATATCTCTTAAGTACCAGTTATGCAAAAGCCATTCACAATGAAGAGGACTTTTGGGGACATTCCCAGAAAATTCAAGATATACATTTCATTTGGCATGAAAATATCTTAAATATATGATATTTTAATCAAAATTGTTAGAGCCATTTTTCAGAAAATCAAAATTTTCGAAGAATGTTCCATGTAAAGGGTAGTCTGGGATGTGGGGATTTTCTTGAAAACCTTTGTGTCACATCTTTGAAAGATACTGAACCTAAAGACCAAGTTTGGTATTTATTTGACTTTTCGTTTTTTTAGTTATGCTGTTCACAGACACACACAGAGACCTTTTCTAAATTTTTTTTTTGATTCAGGGGATCTCAAAACATGTATTTCTGGTGAAATTTTTGGGTTGAATGCAATACTTCCCCTACTTACTATACATAGTAGAGAAAGTAAAAATAGTTCCAAGTCTTGTCACCGATGAAAATATGGCACTGTAAACAATCAGAACATGCAATTTTGTGCAGCTCTTACATTGGCACGCTCTTCTGGTGGCATTGCATTGTGTCAGTTTCCCACATGCTTGGTAACATATATTAATGATTGTTTTTGTAAAAAGAATATTTATTGCCATATGAAATGCAATGGCTTTTGAGAAGATAGTCTGCTAGTGAAGTTGTTTTATGAGAAAAACCCTCAAATTCTGCAACCAGTGCTTGAGCTGTGTCACATGAATTATTGCTCTTTGGATCAACAGCTCGCAAGATTTTTGCAGTGCATTTTACACTGATATCCCTAAAAAATTAATACTGTGCTAAACCGAAATCCCAAGATATTCCACAATGTCATGATTTTGCCCTTTAGTTTTTGGCATGCATTGAGGTGAATAACATATGGGCGGGGAATACGGGGAATATTCTGTGGACTGATGAGGTGCATTTTACTCTGGATGGTACAGTGAATACACAGAACTGTTGCATATGGGGTTCAATTCATGTTGAGCAAGAAACAACCATTGCACTCAGCTTACATTACTATTTGGTGTGGTCTGACAGGGTACTTCATTGTTGGTCAGTTTTTCTCTAAGGAGGTGACACCTCATGGGTCTGTTAGGTGTACAGTGACATCTGCACGTTATAGGGACCTCCTTGTGCAACACCACTGTCGCTCACCAGGTGAAAGATTTGTTGCACGAAAATGTAATGATCACATCATTTTTAGGCAATTTCCAGATGCATGGCCTTCAAGATCCTCCAATCTAAATCTGTGTGACTTTGATTGTGGGGATATTTGAAAAGTTGCGACATGTACAAGGGCTGTCCCAGAAATACCCGGCCTAACAAAGAAAACACAAAAATGTTGGTGAAAAACATCTTTATTTCTCTACATAGTCTCCTTTCAGCTCGATACACTTTTCCCAGTGATGTTCAATAGCTCCACCTTTTCATTGTTGGCAAATCTTTTACCACCGTGCCATTTCTTCAACTTTGGAAACAGAAAATAATCAGAGGTGGCTAAGTCTGGTGAATAGGGTGCATGAGGAAGCAATTCGAACTTTAACTCATTGATTTTGGCCATGGCGATAATGGATGTGAACCTGTGCATTGTCTTGATGAAATGGAACTTTCTTTTTCGCTAAATGCAGCTATTTTTGCTTGATTTCATCACTCAAACGCTGCAATAAGTTTGCATAATACTCACCATTGATTGCTTTTCCTTTTTGAAGATAATCAACGAAAATTATCCCATGCGAATCCCAAAAAACTGATGCTATGAGCTTGCTGGCAGATGGAACTGTCTTCGCCTTCTTTGGAGCTGATTCTCCCCTTTCAATCCACTGTTTTGATTGTTCCTTCATCTTAGGTGTGAAGTGATGGACCATGTTTCATCCATGGTTATGAATTGATGCAAAAACTTGGCTTTATTGCAGTGAAACATTGCCAAACACTCGGCTGAAATATCTTCACGGCACTACTTTTGTTCCATTGTGAGTCAACGTGGCACCCATCTTGCGCACAGCTTTCTCATATCTAAATTTTCAGTTAGTATGCGATATACAGCACTTTTTGAAATGCCTACAATGTCTGCTAGTTCACACACTTTCAGTCGACGGTCATCCAATACTATTTTCTGGATTTTCTTCACAATTTCTGGCATGGTCACCTCATTTGGTCGACCACTGTGATGTTCATCTTGGCAGCTCATGCAGCCTCGCTTAAACTCTGCCACCCAATATTTTACTGTTGTAAATGAAGGAGCAGACTCCCCCAGAGTAGAGTCTAGCTCAGCTTTAATATTAGTTGGACTAAGACCTTTCAAATGAAAGTATTTTATCACATAACGATGGCCAGTTTTATCCATGTTTACAAATTCGCTGAGAGAGTTCACTATTAATGGCTGCCAAACAATTACTAAACAACGTAGCATCATCAAACTTCAAACTTAAGCTTTATAAGGGGGGTACTTTCTACCATAGTCATTTGTTTGAAACAGCAACCGCTATATATACGTCAGGTCGGGTTCTTCTGGGACTGCCTTGTAACTCTAATTTTACAGGACATGCTACAAACAACTGTCAACCATGCCGTGTTTAGTATGCAAAATGTGCATACCACTGTTATTATGTGTTGAATCTTTCCTGCCTTTTACCTTCACTCATACCATGTTCTGACTGCTTACAATGCTACTTTTCTCCTATTTTATTTTTTTTTGCATAATTCGCAAGCACATTGTTTAAGCATATCTACAAGGTTTCAGACTTTTACAATGATTACAGTCTGTGCTGTGTCACGCCAAACACCATCAGTTTAATTATATCCACCCAGTACATTTACTCATGCTTGTTACATCATATACTGTTATAATATACAGGAACAAAGACAAATCTCAGAGATATATTGAGAACTTGAGTTTCTCAAAAAAACATGGAATTAAGAAGACAATGCATTCAGAACTAGATGGGATGGGAAATGGAACCTGACATTTATAAAGAACAAGCATCAAATAAATTAAATAAAAAATTCAAACTAATATCTACAAAAGGATGGCCTTGTACAAGGACGATACTGAAAATTTTTAGGATGCCATGTTTCTAAAAAAACGAAACTTGTTTATATTTAGCAGCTGCTTTTTAATGTTTTGCAAGTTGATTGCCATGTAGTTTGTTCGATTTGCTCTGATAGTTTGCTAATTATCATCATTTAAAGATATTGTGTTCACCCAAAAATGAATTTAACTAGAGAACATTTCCAGGCCATAATTTTTTATGATTTTAAATCATTCTTAACCCCTAAACAATGCGAAGATCAACTTAGAAATGCATTTGGCGAAGAAGCCCCATCTAAGGCAACATTTGTTATATGGTACGGCGAATTCAAGAGACATAGTTTTTTTTTCTTAGTGATGAATTTCTTGAAGGATGCCTAAGAACTGCTGTTACTGATGAAAATACTGCTGCTGTTTGAGTAAAGCATGAAGATCACTGGACATCTTACAAATTTATTCAGGCAACATTGGGATTTGGTACAAGTCAAATCCAAAACATTTTACATCATCAACAGACATGAGAAAATTTTGTTGTCGATGGATTGCATATAAACTGACTCCAGATCAAAAACAACAATGTATTGATTGGTACAGAAAAACTCCAGAAAAATTCCAAGGTGGCACTTCAAACTTGGTTTGGAATATTGTTACTGGTGGTGAATCTTGGATTTATTGTTATTACCCTGAAAAGAAAATGCAATTGGCTCAATGGATCCTTCGAACAGAAGCTAAGCCTACCAAAGTCCAACAAATTCACAGTGCTGGTAAGAAAGTGGTTACTAGTTTTTTTAAATGGACCATATTGTTCAATAGGATTAGAATATAGACGCTACTGTCGATTGGTACACAAATGTCTGTTTACCGCAAATTTGTGAAAAAGTTTGTGTAAAAATTCCCCAAAGGAAATGTATTACATCATGACAATGCATTGCTGCATACAGCAAAATTAACAACTGAGTATCCGGATACCCTAAAGATCAGCACCATGGACCCATCCACCATACAGCCCTGAAGTAGCACCTTGGGATTTCTTTTGTTTCCAAAAATTAAAATAAATTGCTTGGAATCACTTTTTCATCATCAGCTGAAGCAGTGGAACATTATAAAAACCTGGTTTCTGAAGTGCCTTAGGAAGAGTGGTATTTTTGCTTTAAGGATTTGTTTCATCCAATGCAAAAATGTATTGATGTTAAAGGGGAAAATCAATAAAATCAATCCTAGTTTGATTTTCTAAAAATATTCAGTGTTGCCCTTGTAGTATACAGCCTATAAAAATGAATAAATGTATGCTATTCTCTTAAATGGATGATGATATAAAATTGTTGAATTTATATAAGATTAAAATTCATGTATTATTTTCTAAATACCTTATACATTGGCCACAGGGAGGAGCATATAACATGTGGGAGGTCGATGACATGTAGTACTGACAATTATTATTATTATTATTATTATTATTATTATTATTATTATTATTATTATTATTATTATTATTATTAATAGCAGTCTTCTGCAATATGAATAGTACTCATATGCTTTATTCATTTAATAATGAATGCATAACCGGACATATTTCTGCATTAGCATGTATTGAAGAATGCAGTCTCGCATAGCACAAGTAACTATGCACTATAAACAACTAGAAATGCAATAGTTGCAGTTATCTGCTTTATTGATATCTTGTTTGGGCATAGACTCGTTTAGCATGTCATTGTAACATAACATGATTTTCTTTCGGTGAAGTGGGTGTCTAGCTTGTAATAAGAATTGCAGTGTAGACAACAGTGGGGAATATGGATCTAGCTCTTGTATCATTCCTCTAGTAACCATGTCAATGAAGCAGGCAACATGAGATAGCAGAAACCTTGGGATAGCAGAAAAGAAGGAGTCTTTGTTGCCTTTGTCATCATTGTTTTCATAGTATTAGTAATATTAGTTAACTATGAAACAAATATTTGACTAGAGCAACTTTTTCATAACTGTTTACCTCTTGACCTTTCCCCTATATGAGAACGCTCCAGATTCTTCAGTCTGTTTAAAATAGCCAACATACAACTTCCAGAATACTATCTAATCTAATAATTTAACATTTTATTAACTCACTTTAGGTTATCCTATGTTATTGTTTTACTAAAATTAAAGTATAAATGGCTGACAGCACTTTGTAATTAAACTACTGAATAATATTTAACTAGCAAGCACTAATTCATTTCTGTTAAAAGCTAAATACTGGAGTATCAAATTGATGACAAAGTTTATCAGAAAATGATGTAAAGGCTAGTTCACAACAACTGAGAATGGTAACCAGAACAAGAACAATGAATTTTAAATACATGTATTTTAATGGGAGACCATTTATAATTGACGGGAAGCTTTCCTGGGCTCTAGAAATGGGTAAGAAGACTTGACCAAGTTTTAACTTTCTCATTCTCATTCACAGGCACAGCATATTAGATCTATATTGTACATATTAGACTATTCAGTGTAGAGACTATGACATGAAAAAGTGCTCTCTCTAATCGCAAGCTGTAAACTGAAAGTGAAAGAAATTCTAGACTATGTATGTCCTAACCTAAGATCTCGACACCTGCAGATCCATTGAGCATTGGTTCTTCTACTGAAAGTCTTCTAGTTTGTTTATATGCAACTCAAACTGGCTATTGTCTCAAAAACAATAGCAAAAACTACAAAGAACAGAAAATACCAGTAGAAATTAACAAAGAACAACAAGCAACTTTAATCCCCACCATTAAATAAAGGAATAAAAGCTTGGTATGACTAGAGGAATTGGAAATGTAATGGATCCGCATTTAATGTTTACTCTATTGAATTTTGATGTTGGCTAACCCACATTATGTTGGTTGAATTGGAAGCAGGTGAAAAATTCTGATGTGTTACACTCAAATGACTTTCTCTGTTCTTGTACAAACTATTTTTACAAACGCTTACTCTCCATCTACTTCATGTTAATCTTATTGCTCATTTTCTTGTAGGTGCAAGGGGCTTTAAGTGATAATCAAATCTTTTAAGACTGTTGCTATGTGGCTCATTCTATTTTCTTTGCATGTCCAGGACATAAAAAAAAACAAATAAGAATTCCCATTTGAGAAAAAGTATAAGTATTAGAAAATTCAAAAAAATATCAAGAAATATCTCGGAAATGGTTCACTCGACAAAAAACATGTATATGTCATAAATTGTGTTTTAACAAGATCTTCATTTTTGTGTAGAAAAAGACATTTTTGAGAAAATCAAAATTTTCGAAAAGTGTTACATGTAAATGGTAGTCTGGGGTGGGGGAATTTCTTGAAAATCTTTGTGTCGCATCTTTGAGAGATACTGTAGCTAAATACCAAGTTTGGTATTTATCCGACTTTTGGTTTTTGAGTTATGCTGTTCACATACACACAGAACTTTTTCTAAAAATGCTTTTTTTTGGATTCAGAGAGCCTCAAAACATGCATTTCTGGTGAAATCTTGGTATCAAATTTTTTTGGGTGGAATGTACTACTTCCCCTACTTACTATACATAGTAGAGAAAGTAAGATATCTTTGATCAGTTATAAACAAATGAAATCCCAATGCGCAAAATTGACTTTGTGATCGATATGATCATCGATATGCATTCCCATTCTATTACCAGGCTATTGTGATAAAAAATCTTGTATGCTGTGTTGCTTTCCGTTTTCATTTCCCATTTAGATATCATTCTTGGGTTATTTAAACTAGCCTTATTACCTGAAGTCACTATTAGCAACCTTGAAGTTTATAATGGTTGTAGAGTGAAATGTAACAACCATATAAATTCAAAGAGACATAAGACCACCAAAGGGCTAATAAAAAGATCTGTCATGCTTTTGTGATTAAATCTGCAGTTAATTTAAATACAATACTAAAGGTTTCACTACTCTACAATGTTGCCATGTGTAACAACTGTAATATTATTATCTGTACAAATTATATTACAATAGTTGCTAATGTAACTTTAACACTGAGTTAAATATAATTTTATACAAATATGAACAACCTAATAAATCAAAGATAACAGGGCAGTTTTGTCATTATGAAATAAATTGTAGGCTAAATTATTAAAACATTCAAAGGAATGTAACCATAGGCTTAATTAATGATTTCAGAGTAAAGAATAGAAAGCTTGTTACAAATCTCGAAATATTATTCACCGATTCCTAAAAAAAATGTAATACATTTATTTTGGTCCCAGTATATGGCTGCAGCATGAATTATTGTGCAATTAGTTACAGTAGTCATAACAAAATCCATAATTGAACATCTGAAGTATGAAAGAAATGTTCATGAAACATTTTTAAAATGTATTCTAGTTGATATACTTTCTGACATGACTGACAAGCCTACTTGTATGCTTATACTTTTGACAACCCAGAATATGTATATAACTATACACTGTGATTCTTTAATGCAAATGTCTGATTGCCGAGGCCAACACGAATACCAGACAAGGAGGTGAGTAGGCAGCAAGAGCAACAATGTATAATACAAGATTAAATTAATTTTTGTTATGTATATCTCAAATTATTTTAAAAATATGAACGAATGTAGGTACTTTGGATCAAAAAACTTTTTAATGTGCCTTGCAAAAATTAAGTTAATTGTTACAATGTCATTATAGGACACTGGCTATTATTTTTTAAATATAATTGAAACAATGATGTAAAATAGTAACTTCTCATTACAGATTAAATAAATAATAATTAAATGAAACCTCAAGAATTCATTACAGAAAAATGTTTAAACTCTATTTACTCATAAAGAGAAGTGAAATAGTAAAGTGAAGTAGTGATTCCTCATCAATGATGAGGCAGTATTTTATCACAACACTGTGAATGCCAGTGTGATTGTAGTATAAATTAACATTATTGTATGACAATGATTTTGTATGTTTGTTAGCTATAAGCATTGTTAGGAAATAAGTTTACAGGGCCTCACTGAAACTGACAATAGGAGCGGGTAACAATGAAGCGAGGAGGTAAGTTGTTTATCAATTAGAAGAGACAAACAAATGACATCAGGGTAGCGCGCCTTTCTTTAGAAATGGAGGGAATATGTTCCCTAGAGCATATATTTTTGTAATTTTGATTGGCTTATAAAATAGACGCTAATGTTGGCGCAATTTATTAACCAATAGCAGCTCTATTATAATGTTTACGCATATCGGGGTGAGGGAGTATAAATTCTTGAGCCATAGGCAAGTATCGCGCAGTTCTAAGAAATCTCTCTCGCGAGTTACACGTCAGGCAGTTCTAAGGAAGCATTCACGAAGTACACGTTACGCAATTCTACAAAATCTCTCGCGTCATAAAGTTAGTTACCAAAATGTGAAATACGCGAATTAATAGTGTGCGGCAAATAAGTGATTGTAGTTACATTAGAAAATATAACACCTTCAGTCAGGTGTGTATCAAGATTAAATATGTGAAATTAATTAAGTTTGACAGCAATAAAAGTGTAAAAATAAATTCTTTTATCAGTGTTATCTTTTAGTAACAACTCCTTTCCGTTTACACAGCCTGTTCAAGAGATATTTGTTCGACTGAGTAATAATAGCTAGCTGGAGGACAAAGAACCCAAAATTCAAAATAGTAAAACAATAACAGGCGCTCAGCAAATAAGATAACACGACAGGTTACTGTGACAATGATCATACAAATACACATAAATGTATACAATTCCTGAGTAATGATTCCATAAACCACTATTTTGAAATCACCAATGCAATACTAGAAAATTAGCATTTCATGTAGCTTAGGCAAAGTACTGGTATCCATATAAATGTTTTAAAAACACATTGAAAAAAATCTGATGTGTTACACTCACATGACTTTCTCTACTCTTGTACAAACTATTTTTACAAACGCTTATTCTCCTTCTACTTCATGTTAATCGAGATAAACATTTGCAGACTCTATCTTATTGCTAATTTTCTTGTAGATGTAAGAGGAATATATATTTACAAGGGCAATATACAAATACAGTAGCCTTTAAACACATACATATCTCCTATTAGCTGGTTGCTAGGTGCAGCACCATTCGCTTTGCCACAGATTAATATTCTTTGCATATCGAAGACAAAAAAATGAATAACAAATTCCCATTTGAGAAAAGTATTGAAAAATTTAAGGGAATAACAAGTAATATCTCGAAAATGGTTCACTCAACAAAACAAATGTATATGATATAAATTGTGTATTTTAACGCGATCTACATTTTTTGTGTAGTAAAATTTTGTCTATCTCTTATGGTTTACCAGTTATGCAAAAGTTGTTCACAATGAAGAATACTTTTGGAGATATTCCCAGGAAATTCAAGATATACATTTTATTTGTCATAAAAATATCTTAAACATATGATATTTTAATCAAAATCGTTAGAGCCATTTTTGAGAAAATTAAAATTTTCGAAAAATCTTCCATGTAAAGGGTACTCTGGGGTGGGGGGATTTTCTTGAAAACCTTCGTGTTGCATCTCTGGAAGATACTGAACCTAAATACCAAGTTTGGTGTTTATCCGACTGTTCGTTTCTGAGTTATGCTGTTCACAGACACACACACGGACATGTTTCCAAAAATGCTTTTTTTGGATTCAGGGGGTCTCAAAACATGTATTTCCGGTGAAATCTTGGTATCGAATTTTTGGCTGGAATACAATACTTCCCCTACTTACTATACGTAGTAGAGAAAGTAATTAATAACTACTTCTTCAAACTATGAATAAACAAATTATAAAAGTTTCAGATTGACTCTCTTTCCTAAAGCATCCTCAAACCATTTACATTATGCAGCTTTTTAGTATGAAATAACACAAACATTTTATTATTATAAAGATAAAGACTTAAGAATTTCACTCTGTATTTTAATAAATGTAAGGTTGGGGCATGGATTGAATTTCCTGCACTTTATATTTAATTCTATTCATTATTAACAGTCATATGAATTTTAAATTTTCTGGCATGTAGTTACTACATAACATATTCTATCTGCAGACTTCAATATTAAGTTGGCAGTATTTCTGAAATTGAAAAACACAGAAACCCAGATTTATTCATCGTTTAATCATACAATGCTATAAATACTTGAGAGATCATAAAAATATAAAATTAGACCACAACATTTTTGGAAAATCTGAAGATTTCATATCAAAAGACTCAATTTACATACTTTCTGTTTATTACTAAACTAAAACCCAAAGAAAACTGGAATCCTAAAGATTTAAAGCAGGCATCACCAACACGCTTGATTTTGTGCTAGAGCAAGCAGGGCTGCCCCATGCACTGCAGTGGGTAATCACAGGATATCAGTTAGAGACAGGCTTCTGATAACAGTGGTGGGTCTCTCATTCCCCTGTAATACTTCAATTATTAAGTATGTTGTAGTTTGCTTGAATTGTGTTAGATACCAATTAATTACCAAGAGACCTGTTCACATTTACTGCTATAAATTACAATTTAACTCTCATGCCATTAGCTTTACAATGCAATTACAATGCTATTGACCAAGTTAAGCTGCTTGTTGTTTTACTATGTTAATAACCATAATAACTGTCATTATTTTTTGCAATTGCTTATGTTACGACTAACAAACCTATGAAAATATGTATATGTTCATATCAGAAATATAAATACTATAAGAGACACTGTAACAGAACAATTATTCTATCAATCATGAACATACAATAAATGCATACATTAACCTATAAATGGTGGATTACGTATTTCAAATGCAAAATGTTGCATAATGCCACTGCAGAGTTGAAGGTCAAACAGTGCATGGTAGCTGATACAGTGGGAGCAACTAGCTTTACTAAAGGGCAACCAGTTGGTGACACCTGATTTAATTTTGAAATTATTAAGCTTTAAAAACACATCAAATTTAAACACATATCTTCATTATTGAATTTATGATTTTTGTTTGATTGGGCCTTACCTTCGTTTCACTCTTAAAATGAGAAACAGAAATAGGGGCCTCTTCTGGTTCATTTTTCACTTCAACAGATGAGCTGCCCAGAGTAAATTGCTCTTCCTTGATTTCAATCTTAACCACAGATTCCATTACAGAATCTGAAATATAACATTAACAGACATTAGTACACGCACAAAATGTATAAATACTTCTACATTAATGGCAGAGATATAATTAATTATAGTTATACTCTTTATTTTTGAAGTCAAAGAGACACTTTCAACCTATTACATATAAAGTCTAACTCTCATTTGTATTAGCTTAGTAATATGTTCTTGATAGATTGATAGAAACAGATGGATGTGAGACATGGATGTTCGAGGATTTACAAAAAAGCTTAAAAGAACTTATATTTGAAATATCTTGGTGAATATCTGTATCTAAAAATGGATTATAGGTATTTACTGGTACATTAAAAAGAAAATAAATAAATAAAAAGAAAATAGACAACTATTTTTTCAAAATGCTTCTTTTTGGGGGGATGTTGCAGGAGACCTCAAAATCTGTATTTCTGGTGAAATTTTTCGGTAGAATATAACAGTCCCTCTACCTATCATGGGTAAGTGAGAAACTATAAGTTAGCAAGCAAGAAGCTAGACAGAATGGAACCTTTAAGAAATCTAATTATAGACTGCCTCTGTGGCTGAAACTCTGATGGGCATTCTGGTTTCTCAATGCATTGGGTAATTTTTTTAAAACTAAAATCATTCACTACCCTTTCGCAGAGTACAGAAGTATGAATGTGTGTATGTTTCATGGTAAATACCAATAAAACATTTTAAAACCTATAGTTCAACTTCTAATTACACAATCAGTTAATTCTCAAGTCAAAGGCCTGGTATAAAGTTTAAAGGGAACATTACAAATGAAACAATTACAAAAATTAAATAATTTTGTTTTAAAAACATCTGATTATCTAGGTAGCAGTGATGTTAAGTGCTAATGGTAGTTGGAATGATCAGAGAAGGATGACATTAGCTAAAGGGAAAAGCCTATGGGGACTATAAGATGTGTTAAAGGGGAGACAGGTGAAAAAAATCTGATGTGATACATTCACATGCCTTTCTCTACCCTCTATTGTTTATTAGTGGGTATACAAATTATTCTTACTCAGGCTTATTTTTCTATCTACTACATTTTAATGCAGAAATAGCTACATTACACATTTTGTTATATATACAAAGGGAACAGGATAGTAAAATGCTTAAGAACTGGATGCTATATGCCTGCCTTAAAATTCCACACTGTTTCCATGCAATCGCAAGAAACAACTCAATGTTGAAAGCACTTAGAATGAAGAAGGAATGAACAATTAGAAGCTTTAATAATGGATATATCAGAAACGGCTTATGCCACAAAAAAACTTATTTTAAATAAATTGTGTGTTTTAAACATATTTACATTTTTTGCGTAGTACATTTTTGCCTATCGCTTAACATTTACCAGTTATACAAGATTATACCAAATTCCCTTCGAATGAAAGCTATGCCCTGAAAATTCAAGATATACATTTTATTTGTCATGTAAATATCTTTAATATAGGTATGTTAATCAAAATCGTTAGACACTTTTTAGAAAATCAAAAATTTCAAAAAATTTTTCATGTAAAGGGTAGTTTGGAGTGGAGGATTTTGTTGAAAATCTTTGTGTCGCATCTTTGGAAGATATTGAACTTAAATTCCAAGTTTGGTATTTATCCGACTTTTCATTTTTGAGTTATGCTGTTCACAGACAGACACGGACATGTTTCCAAAAATGCTTCAGGGTACCTCAAAACATGTATTTCCAGTGACATCGCAATATCGAATTTTTGGGTGGAATGCAATACTTTCCCTACTTACTATACCTAGAGAAAGTAAAAAATGGTTATTCAAAATTTCAGATTTTGGCTTCCTTGTTGAAAATTAAAATTATTGCCACTCTTTTGCTGTGATCAGATGATTTAACACCCACCTTTTATCAATGTCTATTATGTCTATAATTAATGCTAGATTGCTTTCCTTTGCTCTTATTTTTTCCCAAGTTTTATGAACCTCACTCTCCCCTTCCTTTGTTTCAAATATTGATCTATAGGTATATACCAACATTTTTATCAGGATATCAGGAATAAGTACACTAAATTTCAGTATTCTATCTGCAAAACTACAGAAATGTAATTTTACCTCAGGTATTTAAGAAAAATATTGGAACTATGTGTTAAAGGATTGAAAGAATGTACAGTCACGTGGTGGAGGCAAAAATGAAGAATGGAATAGAAATTTAGGGATGTGATAGGTGGAAAGATCTGGATATAAGTAATGTATTATTATGTCAACAAATTCTGGGACTACCAAGACTGTCACCTAATAATGAAGCCTTGGTGAATATAGATTAACTAGCAAGAGTAGAATAACTGAGTTAAAAAATATCTACAGAATAAATGTAGGAAGATGGAGAGATTCTTATGGAGTGTTTTGGTGTTAAAAAAAGATTTAAATGGAAAAGGTGATGCTTGGAACTTAGGAGATTTTAGAGAAAACAGGTAAATAAGTATTGTAGAAATAGAGGGTTCTGGAAACAAGTAGGACAGGATTGAAGATATGAGAAGAAAGAAATGTTTGCTACCTTTAGAGAAAAGCACTCACCGAGAATCTGTCAAGAGATAAAAAAATTGGGAGAGAGAGAAATACACAGGAGTCTGTAACAAATAAATGTCAAAAAGGATATGTTTGGGCTAACACAGGAGTAAGGAGTTTGGGAGGATTGGGGAATGTCTGTGGTACTGATTGTCCCATGAATAGTGAACCCAAGAATTAGTATTATAGCATATTGTGAGCACACTAAGCTACGGAGAAACAGAGCACGAAAAATGGAATATATTTGAGAAAGATTTTAGGAATTTAAGGGGATAAAAATGATGGCAGAATACTTGGGCAAAGTTAGGTAAAAATGGTGAAGGAAAGCTAGAATTAATACAGCAGAACAGAGTTCAGATCTAAAGGAACATTAAGTTTGTTTATAGCAGTAACGTAAAATGTATTGTGGAATAGAGTAACAACAGGGTACCTGGACGGCCTCGCTGTGAAGTTTAAGTGCCGGAGAATGCTTACTGCAGGGTTTAGATTTTGTAATAAGTATCATTTGTTGGAAAAAACAGAAAAAAAAAATCTGTCTTGCATTGACATTTGACTATTCTTATTGAACCTTATTATTCTAACTACAATAAAAACAAAACATTCATGTTCTTTACCAATTGTCCACAAGTGGATGACTTATGGACCGATTATTCCGATTGTAATTCTTGGATATTCATGTTGACGCATTCCATAAGAACTCAGAAACAAAACATGAGAAAATTCACACCTTCTCAACACATAAGGCTTTGAGGTTAGTTTTTTGTTGTTATGCCAGCTACCACTTCACATCGCTACCTGTCACATGTTGACGTTGTTTTGTTTATCGACGGAATATCCGGCGATGTGCAGGATACCCGTATCTTACACCAGAGAGAGAGAGAGAGAGAGCAACTGTAATAATTTCTTCCGAGGATGTGAACCCCAATTGGGGATTTTATCCTTTTACATTTGCGGAGAAATCTAAGGAGATGTTGTGATGTACCTATATTAGATGTCTCTCTGTAACCATGAGAGTACATTCCATGGCCCGATACCAAACTGAGAATATACCTATAACCTACCATATCAACCATTGTTTACTACTATTAGCAGGCGCATCGGCGTGAGAATTGAAATCTATCATCGTTCTGCTGCGTCGCATGCGAGTTTAGTTCTTGGTGCTTTTCTCCGTTTATAACGGACATAAGTCGACTACATTTTTTCGGCGGTAACACTGGTGGTCGAGCTTTAGTTCCCACCAGTTTACTCTAGAATAAATTACATTTTTCCGCATGGAAATGTGTTCGTTTCGAGTGCGTGTGGAGTAAAAAACAGTGCCCCGCCTCAGAAATAGCATCTCCTGCTACAACTTTGAGTGAAACATTCGTGTCGTGTGTTGGTGTAGTGTGACTGTGTTGTGTTTCGTGTTTACACTGCATAAAACCACACACACGGACCTCCACCGCGCGCAGCAAGTGGCTAGGTGCCCTTGTTGCACGCACTTCTCGTAGCGAGACCGTCATGGCCGCCGCGCGCAACTCTCACGGCAACATGGCTAGCGGAAGCAGCATAAATTCCACACAGGTAGCCAGCACCACTCTTCAGCAGAGCTCTGCCGCCACCTGGGGCCACCATGGCCGCCAGCCGCAGCGCCCAACTCATTTTCACCATCCCCTCCAACATCCCATCCCAATCCACTTCTGCCGGTGCCCTCCAGCACGGCATAATGGATCAGTCTGGTAGTACTACAGCTAGTACCTCAACTGGCCCACATGCTAGCAGCTCTATAACTAGTACCTCAACTGGCCCACATCCAAGCAGCTCCAACAGCTCGAGCTCGCAGCACCTATACAAAGCAAATCCTGTGATATATTACCTCGATGGAGGTGATATATCACTATATCTAGGGCAAGCCCTGATTATTGACCCACCCCTCCCTCTCTCAACCAATGACACTGTCACTCTCCGGAGCGAGAGACAAACTCGGCAGGCTTATGTGGCCGAAGCCGACCAGAAATTATTAGAGGTGCTGCCGGTCGAGAATTTCGACCGCGCAGAGGTCAACACCCTCTACCGTTCTATGGCTGCGCACAGGCTGCGTATTGAAGCCATTAACCACTACTTGGCACAACACAAGAAGCACCAGGCTGCACAGGACCCCTGGAAGACCGTGCAACCGAAGAGAAGACGCAACACCCAGCCTTGCCTCAACGACCACGGCTAACAAATACCAGCCGCTAGCCGCCACCATTGCACCAGAAAATGCCAGCGCCCCTGCTGCTCCACACCATACACCACCACAACAGCAACCGTCCATTGCCGACGCAGCCATGGACACCGAAGAAGGTTTCCAAAACCCGGCGCAAAACACCCCTCCCCCCCGTTCCCAGAAAACCACTCCCATCTTCCTGAGGGACCCCAACAAGGCCCGTGACCTCACCACCCTCATTAACACCGCACATCCAGACATCCACTACAACATCCGCAACATGAGCGGCACCATAGCCTTCCTTCCGGAAACCCCTGAAGACCACCGGAAGATTAGAAAACTCCTCACTGAGGGTGCTGTACAGTACCTGACTACATTGCTGCCTGAAGAGAAGCTACTGTACGTAACTCTAAAGGACCTGCCAATGTACGTCACAGAGGAAGACGTCACCGCCCATCTGCAACAACTGGCCTACCCCTTGGTACGTGATGGGCAACTACGGTCAAACTGCAGCCCCACACCGCAGCTCCTGCCTCACTTCCGAGTGGCCCTCCGAAAGGAAGCAAATGCCTCCCAAATCTATAAAGAGACACGCATGTTCAATGCCATCATCCGTGTCGAGGCCTACCGTCCACCTGCCCGCCCGCTTCAGTGTACAAACTGCCAGCAGTTTACACACAGCGCGGCAGGCTGCAGGCTTGAGCCGGTCTGCTCCTATTGCGGTGAGCAAGGTCACAAGCGCCAGGACTGCTCTCTCCCCGGCGTCCCTAACTCAAAACAAACCTGCTACAACTGCGGAGGTGAGCACCCCTGCAGATACGCAAAGTGCCCTGTCTGGCAGGAGGCCAGGATCGAGATGCACTTGAACCAGAACGGTCAACGCTCACGATTTGACGCTGCTCCCAAGGTGTCCAACCCCCTCGGGATACCCAAGGAGGCGTTCAAAGGTACCCGCTACCCTGGTCTTCCGCCAGTCAACCGTCTCCAGCATAGGAATTATGCAGCCGCACTGGCAGCGCAACCGACTGCACCAACCCCGTCGCAGCAAACCAACCGCCCAAACCCGGGTCCACCTCCGCACACCACAGAGCAGCCACGACCTGTGGGAGGCAACCAGACAGGCACCTTAACACGCTGCCACGACCTCCCTGTTGAGAGAAACACCAGCACACGAAGGGATCCACGAGGAGGACATACCTTCGCCGAGCTGGCTCAATCTCAGCGCCCGTCAAGCTCCGCGAACCGACAATCAACCCAGCAGCGCCTACCCGGACACCTACCACCTCCCCCACCCAAACCAGCACCCACACACCCAGCACCCGCTGTCCCTGACGCTCAATTCCTGAGCCTCATGGGCAAAATCCCTCTACACCTCCAGGCGGACTTCGCTGCTGACCTGGCAGAAGCGCTAGCCCAAAGACCTTCCTCCATCCCACCCTCCACTATCCTAGTACACACAGTCTTCATATTCATGGGCAAATATGGCAGACAAGTGTGAAGTGCTAGCAAGTCTCCTTGCACTAAGGATTTGCTCCTGGAACGCCAATGGCCTCCGGAACAAACTCCCAGAACTCATAAATTTTGTGGCCACCAACAGAATTAACGTTCTCTTAGTGCAGGAGACACACTTGTCTAGCCACCTGAAGGCCAGCATACCGGGTATGGTTTGTCATCGTAGCGACAGAGCTGACGGTTATGGCGGAACCGCAATATTCATACATCGATCCATCCAGCACCATCGTCTCCACCTGGCTCCTCTGACGTCACTGGAAGCCACAGGACTCCAGGTCTCCACACACAGAGGACCGATAAACTTGTACTCTGTGTACAATCCTCCGGGACGACCACTCGCTGCCCGGGATCTGGATGCAGTGTTCGCTCTTGGTACGCCCACCATCGTGATGGGCGACCTCAACGCAAAGAGCCCACTGTGGAACTCCACAGTGCGTAACCCCAAAGGCGTGGTACTGGAACATTACCTGGGCAGCCAAAATCTCGCTGTACTTGCTCCAGCCTCCCCTACCATAACCTACGGCGACCGCCGTCCTCCAGATTGGCTGGACATCGCCCTCCTAAAACACATCCGAAATCATCCCACAATCCTCTCCATCCCTGAACTTTCCTCAGATCACTACCCCCTCCTACTCCTTTTTAAGGTCAAACCAACCACAAAAACTCCCCCAACCTCGATAAACCCCAGGCGAACCAACTGGAGCAAGTACACCGAGCTGAGGACTCAGCAACCAACGGTCATCCAGCCGTGTCGCAGCACTGAAGATGTTGACCGACTAGCGGCTACCATCACGGCTACAATGGAGCACGTTCTGCAACTGTCAACTCCACCCAGACGGCGTCACCATCACCACGTCAAGCCTCTCCCTCACACAATTCGGCAATTCATAGCAGATAAGAACAGGGCTCGGCGCAGATACCAGCAAACGCGCAGCCCCCAGCACAAGCGAGAGTGGAACCGCCTCCAAAGTGTGCTGAAGCTGGAGATCGCGGACCACCGCAACGAGGAATGGGAGAAGCGCCTCAGCACCCTCGATACAGAGGATACTTCCCTCTGGAGGATGTCGAAGGCGCTTCTTCGAATCCCTTCTTCAGACCCACCACTCATCAACGGGGTCAGAGTTGCCCAATCTGTGAGAGAGAAAGTGGAGATGATGGCAGAGCACTTAGCCTCCACCTTCCACCCGGCCGACGCTCCTGATGATGAGCATGTAGAAGAAATCGCAGCAGCGGTGCAAACCTACATCGCTGAACCCCTCCTGGAACCCAACATTGAGCTCTCACCACCGTGGCCGAAGTCAGCAGTTACATTGCCGCCGTACGACCCTTCAAGGCTGTGGGATTTGACAACCTGCCTTACGCTGCCTTCAAAGCTCTGCCACCTGATTGGCTCCGCTTACTTGTGCACCTTTTTAACAGCTTGCTCCAACTGGCACATTTCCCCTTGGCGTGGAAACACGCCAAGCTGATCACGCTACCAAAACCAGGAAAGAACCCCCAGCAACTCAGCAGCTACCGGCTATCAGTCTTCTTCCGGCGATCAGCAAGCTGTTCGAAAAGGTGCTACAACACCGCCTCCAAAGGACCCTAGACCACCATAACGTCCTCCGACCAGAGCAGTTAGGATTTCGGCGCCAACACTCCACCACGCACCAGCTACTCCGCCTCGTGGACGAAGTAATCCGCGGCTTCAACAGCAAGCAATATGTTGCAGCCCTTTTCCTCGACATCTCCCGCGCCTTCGACTCTGTCTGGCACGAAGGACTCCTCTACCGCCTTATCCAGTACAATACTCCTTCTTACCTGGTCCACATAATCCATAGTTACCTCACCAACCGCACCTTCGCAGTCACAAAAGACGCCATCCAATCCCAACCCTACGCCATCAATGCAGGGATGCCCCAAGGCAGTGTTCTGGGCCCCTTGCTCTTCCTCACCTACATCAACACCCTCCCTACCCATAGAGGCTGCAACCTCTATCTGTTCGCCGACGATACTGCCATTACCACCTCGTCCACGCAACACCTTGCCGCCGTCCAGCGTGCCCAAGTATATGCGGACATGCTCTCAGTATGGTTCGCGACATGGAGGCTGAAGGTCAACGCTAACAAGTCTCAGGCCGTTACCTTCACCAGACGACACCTGCAGGACACACCCACACTCCGCCTGGGAGGAGAAGACATACAATGGTCCACCGAGGCAAATTATCTAGGGGTTACCTTGGATATGCGCCTCACTTGGAAGCCACACATCACCTCTGTTGCGTCGAAGGTCTCCAGAAGGATGGCGATGCTGTACCCTCTGTACAACAAAAAATCCGACATGTCACTGAGGAACAAACTCCTGATCTTCAAGCAGGTGCTACGACCTGCCCTCACCTACGCCTGTCAAGTCTGGGGAGCTGCCGCCAAAACCCACCTCCACACCCTCCAAGTCCTTCAGAACCGCTACCTTCGCGCATCTGTCGCTGCCGAATGGTATATCCCAAACCAAAATATCCATGCTGATCTCTCCTTCCCTACTCTTATAGAATACATCCTGCACCTTTCCCACAGCTTCTACGCTAAACTTCCTTCCAGTTTTAACCACCTCATCCGCGGCCTCGGGGAGTATGATATTGACCCCGGGGCTCGTATAAGCGACCCAGACTTGCTCTAGGCCCACCCTAAACTACCTAAAAAAAAACACTCCACAACGACCAAGCTGTCTACAGCTACCCCGCCTATACCATCCACCATTTGAAGTGCCTCACTTCACCGTTCATTCAACACCAAAAAAAAAATCCCCAAAACCAGTTGCCACCCTCAACCACCATACTTCCTTCAATTTCATTAAGCCAGCAAGGGCCTACAGCCCGGAATGGCTAGAGTCAAAAGGGCCACCTTCCCCCTTTTAGGGGAGGTTCACCCCTTTAACGACCCCTCGCTGTGAGAATTGAAATAAAACAGGTTCCTGCGCAACGCCAATTTTTGCCGATAAAGGCACTCAACTACTCCCTAAACTTCTAACAAACAACATTATGACAATAAATGAAGTCTATGGCAATTTACTTTAAATATTGTTTATACATTTAATGTTCTTTTTACTATATAGCTTTTAGATGGACTTTTATTGTTTGTACATTCGAATTATACAATAATAAATGGTTGACACTTCCGTTGTTATAAAATACTAGTATCACTACGGTGATACAACCCCAAAATAACTTTCCATTTCTCCCTGCTTACCTACCAAGTATATCGCAAATCCTGAACCGGCGGGAAAATATGTATTGTTTTTTAATTTTTCAATGAGCATACATTTCATTACATGCATCACCTTTCAGTTAAGTAAGAGCTTTTGCAGTGTGAATGTCTATGTGTGTTATGTATGTGTGTTAAGCTCTCTAATCTAAAATGTGTAACATTTACAGTCGATAATTGAATAAAAATGTTGGGCTTTGACATGAGCCCAACGTCGAGAGGCTTAAACCGCAGTTTCGGCCGCAACTCCCTCGAATACCGTCACTGCGAAGTGATAACAGAGGGTAGCCGTAGGATCTGTCCTTCGGCTTTATCTATTGCTTACCTTCAGTAAGCAGTACTGCACATGATCCAAAAACTCGATATCGAGATGAGAAGAGAAACAAGAATAAACGATAATGGGTAAAGAAATACATGTGAATGTAGAACATAAGATATTTGATTATTAATACCTATGCATTAGGTTTGAACTTGGGGTTAAAATTCCGAGCAAGTTGCAATGTCTGTTTTACTGTATGGTGATTCATTCGATAGCTTATGCCGCCATCATAGTCGAAAAACGTAATTCTTCCCAAAAAATAGTTACTGAAAACAATAAAAGATCGAAGGCACAATTCAGAGGTGTATCAAGGAAGGCACATTTGTAAGTTAAAACTTTAATTTTACTTTCTCAAGCACTTAATTGTAATAGGTAGAAAAAGTATTGCATTTTACTAAAACATTAGATATCAATATATCCGTAAATGCATGTTTTGAGGTTTCCTGAATGAATAATAAATAAAGACTCTTAGCAAACGCGCGCACGTCAATGTGTGTGTATCTACAGCATAACTCAAAAACGAAATCTAGGATAAATTTGCAAGCGTGGTATTTACGCTCAGTATCTTCAAAGTTCCCAAGGTCATGGGTTCAAACCCGGCGGAGGGCGATGGATGTTTTGAGCATAAAAATCCTTAGCATAGCTTCCTTCGGAAGGGAAGTAAAGCCGATGGCCCCGTATTCTAGATTTACGGCATGTAAAAGAACCTCAAGCCTCATACAGAGGCCTCTGAGCAAAATTTCCGGTCTTTCACGCCCAATAGGTATTGAATGGGACACTAAAGACCATAGAGTTAAAGAGCGTCCATAAATGAAAACTCAGTTTTATTATAAGATACGACACTAAGAATTTCAAGATTATCTCCCATCATAACCCTCCATTTAAATTCAACATTTTTGGTTATTTTTTATTTTCTGAAAAATGAGCAAGCATTGTGTTAAAATAGGATATATTTCAGATACTTACATGACAAATAAAGTGTATATCCTGAATTTACTGTGAATGGCTTGCGAAATCCTCTTCGTTTGGAATGAATTTTGTATACTTTGTGTAACTGGTAAACCATAAGAGATAGATGAAAACTTACAATACAACAAATGTAGGTGCCTTTAAAACTTGCAATTTATTCCAAATAAAGTTTTTCTTGTATCAAATATTTCGGAGGTATCCACTATTATTCTTTTAATCATTCAATGCTTTTCATTGTTTGAAGTGTTGATGCATTCAATTGTTTCTCGTGATGTCATGGAAAGAATATGGCATTTCGTGGCCAGCATATAATTACCCTTTTTACTTTCTATACTGCGTTTTTACATTAAGTAGATGAAGTATTGTATTCTGTAGGGTTATATTAATTGGTTATATTAATTATGTCCATAACCTACAATTCTGTAAATAGCTCTTCTTTGTGTTCAGTTTATTTTCTTTGAGAACAAATGACATTTGAAATGTGCATACTTGAATAGCAGGCCTAGATATCAATAGTTCTGTTTGGTTGGCAGTGTAAGTTCGTTGTTGTAGACAATGGAAGTATTGAAATAATATATTTTGATTTCAAATTCTGTAGAGAGTTTTAATTTCGAAACAGAACGAACAAATGGTTACCGCAACGTGATTTAAACAAGAAAGAAATATGACGGAAGGTAATGGAGAAATAATATTCCAAACAATGACACTAAACTAGAAGTGGACAAAGATAGTGTGAAATTTCCTCCTTTTTGTACCGAAAAGCCTGATATATGGTTTTGTCAGGCTGAAGTACAATTCACAATCGCGGGAATAATGACGAACAACCAAATTTAATTACTTGTTAGAACATTTAGAGTCCCGATTTGTTGAAATATATGGGATCTCGTAAGCAGTAACGAAAACAAATATTCGTTAGTTAAAGAAAGATTGTTAAAGATTTTTAAGGAAAGTGAATAACGTCAAATTAAGAAATTAGTTGGTGATATGAAACCCAGTCAATTGCTTCGGAAAATGAAAGGTTGTGGAGAAACAAACGTTTCAGATAAAATTTTAAAGACTCTTTGGTTAGACAACTTCCTGGTAGCGTCCGAAATATTTTAATAACTTTGAAGAAAATGTGGACAAACTAGCGCAAATAGCTGACGGATGATGGAAATGCGAAGCACTTAGCAAATTCAATCAACTTCAACGGAAGTGTTCCCTGTGGCTTGTGATTCTTCTATATCGGTGGAAGATTTTCTGGTAAGGACCAAAGAACTTGAAAATGAAGTCCGAAAATACAGATTTAAGGAGCGACAGTATCAATCGCGACGAGTTCTCGTAGTAGAGGTCACAGCAAGCCGAGATACGATAATTCAAGAAAGTACTGCTATTTTCATGTTCGTTATGGCTCAAACTGTAGACCTAAGGCATTGCCAGCAGGTTTGTGGTAGCAGATGAGAAGACTTGCGTCCGGGTTGGATCCATCGGTTTTGTAGAATATATATATCCACATTCGTACTAGACAGACATATTTGCATGAGTGTAGTGGCGAACCATAGCTCCGGTATTTCGATAACTGTCTATAAGCTTACTTCTTCGTACCCCCTAATAATAGTAATTTCAAAATTTGTTCGGCATTTATCTAAATATTGTTCAATATAAATGTTCTGACCGACGCTGGCATCTATGACTTCCGGCAAGCATCATGATTGAATGTGCACTGATAGGTCCATATTTGTGCAATCATTGTTATCTCATCATCCCAGTCCACATCCACCATATTGGAAGCAGATGGCCGTGGTCCAGGATTTCCTCCCTTTTCTTTTCCTCCCGCAACTGTATTTCTGAGTCTGTTGTGCGTGTCTATGATCAGATGCTTATCCGCTTCAATAATCAGTTGCGCCCAGTAATCCTTACAGTTATCTAAGGGTCCATCCTTAGCATACTTACATACGACGTGTTTTCCTTTCTTACATTTCTCTTCACAGTAATCCGACTATTTCCCTGAGTACACATAGGTAATTTCAAAAATGAGCAAAGCGCAAAGAAGCACCTGCTTTTTTCGAACTAAAATTAAGAATGCTAGATTTAAAAATTGTTGTTTCAGGTTCATAGTATCATATCTCTAAGCTTTTCGACTATTGATTTCTCTTATTATGTAACAGAATAATAAATCGTTTTTATAACTCCTGAGCCACTAGATTTGGAACACAAATAGTGACTGACCAAGGAGCACAGTTCCAATCAGAGCTGTTCCGTTCATTAGCTCAGGTTTTTGGTTCTAAATTAACAAAACTACGGCACATCATAATCAAATGGAAAAAATAGAGAGATTCCATCGAATATCAGAGCACATGGTAGAAATAAATTGAGTGGCATCATTCTTACGAGAATTGTAGGACGCACTGCTTTGTGAGAGAAGAAAGTAACTCAACAGCTGCTGAGATGCTGTATGGCACAACTCTAACATTACCTGACGATTTCTTTGGAATATCAGAAAACAAACAAGAAATAGATCTACCAGCATTCGCTTCTCAGGTGCGCCAACATATGAATAAACTACGCCCTTCAGAATGTTCCAACAAGGCAAAAGAAGCACCATTCGTTAATAAAGATCTGCATAATACAACTCCTGTATTTGTGAGAAATTACAAAGTTAAAGCCAAGCTGGTACCTCCCTATGAAGGTCCCACGAAGTCCTGTAGCGAAAAAAAGAAAAGAAAAAATGAAATTCACTCTAAAAATTACGAATGTAGCAATTAGCATCTCACTAGGCAGAATGAAACCTGCCTACACCCTTATAAACTCAAACCCCAATTATCTATAGGAAAACCTACACAAAACTTACACCTGTGATGAGTTGCCCACGTCTTCAAGAGTCTCCCCGAAGAAATTTACTCCATTTAGTCGAGTTGTGAAGTTCCCTGAAAAGTAGAAGTAATACAAGTGACTTACATACTGAGGTGGGGATGATGTAGGGTTATGTTAATTATGTCCATAACCTACAATTCTGTAAATAGTTCTTCCTTTGTCGAGTTTATTTTCTTTGAGAACAAATGGCACTTGAAATGTGCATACTTGAATAGGAGGCGTAGATATAAATTGTTCTGTTTGGTTGGCAGTGTAAGTTTATTGCTTGTAAACAAGGGAAGTGTGGAAATAATATAATATTTTGGTTTAAAATTTTATAGAGTTTTAATTGCGAAACAGAAGCAACATATTCCACCCATAAATTCGATACCGAGATTTCAGTGAAAATACATGTTTTGAAGACTCCTAAATAAAAAAATCTGATGTGTTACACCCACATGACTTTCTCTACTCTTGTAAAAACTATTTTTACAAACTCTTATTCTCCATCTATTTCATATTAATCGAGATAAACATTTGCAGAAACGATCTTTTGACATGCAAAGAGAATTACATTTTACACATAGCGACCAGTTCTAGAAATATTTGACTATCGCTTAAGGCGTACTATGTTCCCCTTGTTTTGTATTTGCAAGGACAATATAGAAATACCGTAGCCTTTAAGCATAGACATATCTCTTAATAGCTGGTTGCTATGTGCAGCACCATTCTCTTTGCCTCAGATTAATACTCTTTGCATATACAAGACAAAAAAATCTGATGTGTTACACTCACATGACTTTCTCTACTCTTGTACAAACTATTTTTACAAACGCTTATTCTCCATATGCTTCATGTTAATCGAGATATCGAGATGTCAATCTTATTGGTAATTTTCTTGTACATGCAAGGGGAATATGGTAGGCTTTGAGCGATAGTCAAATATTTTAACGCTGGTTGCTATGTGGCGCATTCCATTCTTTTTGCATGTCCAGGACAAAAAAAAATCTGATGTGTTACACTCACATGACTTTCTCTACTCTTGTACAAACTATTTTTACAAACGCTTATTCTCCATATGCTTTATGTTAATCGAGATATCGAGATGTCAATCTTATTGGTAATTTTCTTGTAGAAGCAAGGGGAATATGGTAGCTTTTAAGCGATAGTCAAATAATTTAACGCTGGTTGCTATGTGGCGCATTCCATTCTCTTTGCATGTCCAGGACATAAAAAAAAATGAATAACGAATTTGAGAAAAAGTATAAGTATTGGAAAATTTAAGGAAATAACAAGCAATATCTCGAAAACGGATCACTCAACAAAAGAAATGTATATGACATAAGTTGTGTATTTTAACGCGATCTACATTTTTTGTGTAGTAACATTTTGTCTATCTCTTATGGTTTACCAGTTATGCAAAAGTCGTTCACAATGAAGAATACTTTTGGAGACATTCCCAGAAAATTCGAGATATACATTTCATTTCTCATGACATTATCTTAAACATATGATATTTTAATCAAAATCGTTAGAGCCATTTTTGAGAAAATTAAAATTTTCGAAAAATGTTCCATGTAAAGGGTAGTCTGGGGTGCAGGGATTTTCTTGAAAACCTTCGTGTCGCATCTCTGGAAGATACTGAACCTAAATACCAAGTTTGGTGTTTATCCGACTGTTCGTTTTTGAGTTATGCTGTTCACAGACACACAGACACACAGACACACACACACACACACACACACACACACACACACACACACACACACACAGACACACACACGGACATGTTTCCAAAAATGCTTTTTTTGGATTCAGGAGGTCTCAAAACATGTATTTCCGGCGAAATCTCGGTATCGAATTTTTGGGTGGAATGCAATACTTCCCCTACTTACTATACGTAGTACAGAAAGTAAAAATCTGATGTGTTACACTCACATGACTTTCTCTACTCTTGTACAATCTATTTTTACAAACGCCTATTCTCCATATGCTTTCATATTAATCGAGATGCCAATCTTATTTGTAATTTTCTTGTAGATGCAAGGGGAATATGGTAGCTTTTAAGCGATAGTCAAATATTTTATCGCTGGTTGCTATGTGGCGCATTCCATTCTCTTTGCATGTCCAGGACATAAAAAAAATCTGATGTGTTACACTCACATGACTTTCTCTACTCTTGTACAATCTAATTTTACAAACGCCTATTCTCCATATGCTTCATGTTTATCGAGATGTCAATCTTATTGGTAATTTTCTTGTAGATGCAAGGGGAATATGGTAGCTTTTAAGCGATAGTCAAATATTTTAACGCTGGTTGCTATGTGGCGCATTCCATTCTCTTTGCAAGTCCAGGACATAAAAAAATGAATAACGAATTTGAGAAAAAGTATAAGTATTGGAAAATTTAAGGAAATAACAAGCAATATCTCGAAAACGGTTCACTCAACAAAAAAAATGTATATGATATAAGTTGTGTATTTTAACGCGATCTACATTTTTTGTGTAGTAAAATTTTGTCTATCTCTTATGGTTTACCAGTTATGCAAAAGTCGTTCATAACGAAGAATACTTTTGGAGACATTCCCAGAAATTTCGAGATATACATTTCATTTCTCATGACATTATCTTAAACATATGATATTTTCATCAAAATCGTTAGAGCCATTTTTGAGAAAATTAAAATTTTCGAAAAATGTTCCATGTAAAGGGTAGTCTGGGGTGGGGGGATTTTCTTGAAAATCTTCGTGTCGCATCCCTGGAAGATACTGAACGGAAATACCAAGTTTGGTGTTTATCCGACTGTTAGTTTTTGAGTTATGCTGTTCACAGACACACACACAGACACACACACAGACACACACACACAGACACACACACAGACACACACACGGACATGTTTCCAAAAATGCTTTTTTTGGATTCAGGAGGTCTCAAAACATGTATTTCCGGTGAAATCTCGGTATCGAATTTTTGGGTGGAATGCAATACTTCCCCTACTTACTATACGTAGTAGAGAAAGTAAAAATGAATAACGTATTTGAGAAAAAGTATATTGGAAAATTTAAGGAAATAACAAGCAATATCTCGAAAACGGTTCACTCAACAAAAGAAATGTATATGACTTAAGTTGTGTATTTTAACGCGATCTACATTTTTTGTGTAGTAAAATTTTGTCTATCTCTTATGGTTTACCAGTTATGCAAAAGTCGTTCACAATGAAGAATACTTTTGGAGACATTCCCAGAAAATTCGAGATATACATTTTATTTCTCATGGCATTATCTTAAACATATGATATTTTCATCAAAATCTTTAGAGCCATTTTTGAAAAATTAAAATTTTCGAAAAATGTTCCATGTAAAGGGTAGTCTGGGGTGGGGGGATTTTCTTGAAAACCTTCGTGTCGCATCTCTGGAAGATACTGAACCTAAATACCAAGTTTGGTGTTTATCCGACTGTTCGTTTTTGAGTTATGCTGTTCACAGACACACAGACACACACACACACACACACACACACACACACACACACACAGGACACACACACACACCGACATGTTTCCAAAAATGCTTTTTTTGGATTCAGGAGGTCTCAAAACATGTATTTCTGGTGAAATCTCGGTATCGAATTTTTGGGTGGAATGCAATACTTCCCCTACTTACTATACGTAGTAGAGAAAGTAAACAAACATTTTTAAAAAATCTGATGTGTTACACTCACATGACTTTCTCTACTCTTGTACAAACTACTTTTACAAACGCTTATTCTCCATATGCTTCATGTTAATCGATATATCGAGATGTCAATATTATTGCTAATTTTCTTGTACATGCAAGGGGAATATGGTAGATTTTAAGCGATAGTCAAATATTTAAGCGCTGGTTGCTATGTGGCGCATTCCATTCTCTTTGCATGTCCAGGACATAAAAAAATGAGTAACGAATTTGAGAAAAGGTATAAGTATTGGACAATTTAAGGGAATAACAAGCAACATCTCGAAAACGGTTCACTCAACAAAAAAAAATGTATATTACATAAACTGTGTATTGTAACGCGATCTACATTTTTTGTGCAGTAAAATTTTGTCTATCTCTTATGGTTTACCAGTTATGCAAAAGTCCTTCAGAATGAAGAACACTTTTGGGGACATTCCCAGAAAATTCGAGATATACATTTCATTTCTCATGAAAATACCTTAAACATATGATATTTTAATCAAAATCGTTAGAGCCATTTTTGAGAAAATTAAAATTTTCGAAAAATTTTCCATGTAAAGTGTAGTCTGGCGTGGGGGGATTTTCTTGAAAACCTTCGTGTCGCATCTCTGGAAGATACTGAAAGTAAATACCAAGTTTGGTGTTTATCCGACTGTTCGTTTCTGACTTATGCTGTTCACAGACACACAGACACACACACACACACACACACACACACACACACACACAGACACACACACACACAGACACACACACGGACATGTTTCCAAAAATGCTTTTTTTGGATTCAGGGAGTCTCAAAACATGTATTTCCGGTGAAATCTCGGTATCGAATTTTTGGGTGGAATGCAAAAAGTTCATGTGTGTGTCTTTACCAATGGCGCAACTCAAAAACGAAGAGTCCAATGAATACCAAACTTAGTATTTAATTCTGCATCTTCCAAACGTGCGCGACACGAAGATTTCCAGGAAAATCTCCCAACCCAAACTACTCTTTACATGGAAAAGTTTTCATTATTTTTGAATTTCTCCAAACTGGTTATAACGACTTTTATTAAAATATCATACGCTAAAAATATTTTCATGAAAAGTCAAATGTACCTGTTGAATTTTCTGGTAATAGCCCGTGAAATCCCCTTAATTGTAAATTACATCTGTATAACTGGTAAACCATAAGACGCAGACAAAATGTTATTATACAAAAAAAATTGGATCGTACTAAAGCACACAAATTACGTCAAATGAAATTTTTGGTGATTTAACCATTTGCGACATATTTATTTTGTGTTATTAGTTTGAATTTTCAGATGGTTTATTAGTTTCTCAAGTGCAAATCGCTATTCATGTCCTCTTTCTTTTCGTGTTCATGCAAAGAGAATGGAATTTCAAAGCCGTTGCATGGCGACCGGATTTGAAAACATTTGACTTTGTGTTAGCTTACTGTCTTTCTGTTTTTTTTTTTAAATTTAACGTTCTTTAACCTGTTAGGTCATATAGAACGATAGATGAATGAAATGGGTGAAATCATACTCAAATGAGCCCGGGTCTATAGAGATTAAAGTTATCGGACATTCGTCTTCCCACGATAAGGGAAAATCCCCAAAAACTTTATCCGGATAACTCGCCCTAACCGAGACTCCAATTCGGGACCTCTTGAATATGAGGCGGATACACTATCCCCACACCACAGCGGTGGGCCTTACTGTATTGTTTTTATACATACAACGAAATGTGTAATGCAGGTTTATCTATATTTACAAGGAGGAGATAGAAGAATAAACGTTTGTAAGAATAATGGATAGAGAAAGTTATGTGAATCCAACATATCCGATTTTTAATTAAGCACAACCTTAAGAGACGAATATTTTCCGGAGCTGAGTAGTTCAACTTGTAAAATGTGAAGGAATATGTGCATATTACCAGTGTAATGGGCATCAGTATAGGATTAACTGCAGTTTTTTTTGGGGGTGGGGGAATCTCCAAAATCTGTATAATTCTTCGGAAGTGTTTCACAAGCACATTAAAAATCAACAGCATAGTAATTCATTATACTGACACTATTACGTACTTAACGTCACATAACAAACGTTTTCCTAATTAATATTATACGGTCTTGTGTGTGATTACATACTGACAAAATTGCCATTCTGGATGCTGAATTTCATTATGATAAAATGTTATATTTTTGCATTTCAGTGTGTAAGTGAAAGAATATGTTATTCATAATATAGCATTAGAGTTGTAAGCATTACCATTTTTTTTTCAAAACCGTTAACAGCGTGTAACATATTGCGAATCTTTTCCATTTTTCATAACACTTGCATGTGACATAAGATCAGCAAAGGCTCAGGCCCTGTCTGCCTGGGATTTTGCAAGGGGCACTGTTTGAACATTCCGAAAACATTTATGTTTATGATGGGCAGTAAACCCTCTCACAAACACACTACAGAATACGTGTTAAAAGTGGATGGGGAACATCTGTTCCTCAGAAGGTACAACATTTGACTAAACAAGAAACTCCAGGCCGACAATTCCCACTGCAAACAGTGCTCAAGCAATTAGAATACAATTATTTAGGTTTAATTCTAAGAATAATTCCGTATTTTAGACGAAACAAAGTAAGTAGCATATGTTGCAGTTTAAGGAATATAATCGACAAGTGCTTTGTGGTAAAGTGCATCTTTTCCACCCTCTCGGCCTGCGTTTTATTCTAGTAGCAAGAGTTATTCGGAAACAGTTTTCGTTTATCCCGAAGAGACAAATTTTAAGGACATTTCAAGAGTTTCTGTAGTGCGTGTGTGTGAATTGTAGAGTGTGAGTATGAGTATGAGAATTGTAGAATGTGAAATGTGTCGTATATGAGTGTGTGCGTGTGTGGGTTGTAGAGTGTGTGTTGTAGTGTGTGCGCGTGTGTGAAATGTAGCGTGTGTATGTGAGTGTATGTGAGCTGTAGTGTGAGTGTATTGTAGTGTGTGTGCGTGAGTGATTATGTGAGTTGTAGAGTTTGTGTGTGTGTGGGAATTCTAGAATGAGTGTGAGCGAGTGTGTGAGTTGTAGTGTGTATGTGCGTGTGTGTGTGAGTTGTAGAGTCTGAGTGTGTTTGTGTTTTGTAGAGTCTGTGTGTGAATTCTAGAGTCAGTGAGAGCGAGTGTGAGAGCTGTAGTATGTGAGATGTAAAGTGTGTTGTAGTGTGTGTTAGATGTAAAGTGTGTTGTGTAGTGTGTGTGTGTGTGTGAGAGAGAGAGAGAGTTGTAGAGTCTATGTGTAAATTCTAGAGTGAGTGAGAGCGAGTGTGAGAGCTGTAGTATGTGAGATGTAAAGTGTGTTGTAGTGTGTGTGTCTGTGTGTGTGTGTGTGAGAGAGAGAGAGAGAAAGAGAGAGAGAGTTGTAGAGTCTGTGTGTAAATTCTAGAGTGAGTGTGAGCGAGTGTGTTAGTGCTAGTGAGTTGTAGAATGTGTGTATGTGCCCGCGTTTGTGAACAGCATAGTTAATAAATGAATATTCGGATAAATATCAAGCTTCCGCCTCTTCCAAATATGCTAGAGCATATTTAATAAAATCCCCACCATTACAAGCTGCCCTTTTCTTGGATTAATTGGTATCACACTTTGTCTTTAAAAGGGGGCTCTAATGATTTGAATTATTAAATGCTTCAGAGATTTACATGACAAATAAAATGTGTATTTTGAATTTTCTGGGAACAGCCTGTGAATTCCGAATGGATTTTTAAGCATGGAATACTAGGCTCAGTCCATTTCTTCCACTGTACTTGACCCCATACCACTCCTTCATTTCATTTATAGTTTTACCTCCTTCCTCTATCCAATTTCTCAATGTAACCCTTTCACTTCATCTTCTACCTTCCGATCTTGCTTGTATGGACTCCCTATCCTCTTACACGCGAGATACATATCCATAACATTTAAAGACACCAGGAAGTGATTGCACTTCTGCCATACCCAAGTTATGTGTACAACTCAATTTCAGTTTTTGTTAGCGAAATTTGCTTGATTAAAATTAAACTTAGAAGGTTTAGAGAACAAATGTTTCTGGATTTAATAGTGTGTAAAATTTAGGATAAATTCGAAACCTTTTATGGATAAGTGGTATTAGGCAGACCATGTTTTCTAACAACAAGGTTTCTACCTCATACTTTTGGTGTATTTTACTCCATAAGTGTTGATTATAAAGTCACAACTTTTTACTTTCTCTACTACGTATAGTAAGTAGGGGAAGTATTGCATTCCACCCAAAAATTCGATACCGAGATTTCACCGGAAATATATGTTTTGAGACCTCCTGAATCCAAAAAAAGCATTTTTGGAAACATGTCCGTGTGTGTGTCTGTGTGTGTGTGTGTGTGTGTGTGTGTGTGTGTGTGTGTGTGTGTGTCTCTGTGAACAGCATAACTCAAAAACGAACAGTCGGATAAACACCAAACTTGGTATTTAGGTTCCGTATCTTCCAGAGATGCGACACGAAGGTTTTCAAGAAAATCCCCCCACCCCAGACTACCCTTTACATGGAACATTTTTCGAAAATTTTAATTTTCTCAAAAATGGCTCTAACGATTTTGATGAAAATATCATATGTTTAAGATAATGTCATGAGAAAGTAAATGTATACCTCGAATTTTCTGGGAATGTCTCCAAAAGTATTCTTCACTGTGAACGACTTTTGCATAACTGGTAAACCATAAGAGATAGACAAAATGTTACTAAACAAAAAATGTAGATCGCGTTAAAATACACAACTTATGTCATATACATTTCTTTTGTAGAGTGAACCGTTTTCGAGATATTGCTTGTTATTTCCTTAAATTTTCCAATACTTATACTTTTTCTCAAATTCGTTATTCATTTTTTTTATGTCCTGGACATGCAAAGAGAATGGAATGCGCCACATAGCAACCAGCGTTAAAATATTTGACTATCGCTTAAAAGCTACCATATTCTCCTTGCATCTACATGAATATTACCAATAAGATTGACATCTCGATATCTCGATTAACATGAAGCATATGGAGAATAAGCGTTTGTAAAATCAGATTGTACAAGAGTAGAGAAAGTCATGTGAGTGTAACACATCAGATTTTTTTCTGTGGTACTTAACATATAATTTTAAATCTGCCATAAAAATGATACGGGAAGGAAAATGTTGCAAACCTAATGGCACAAATGACCTATTTTTTTATAGTTTTAGAGAAACTTGCACCTGAAAGGTTAAAAAAATGAAGTTACCGGAAATTGAGATGAAAGTTGAAAGTGTAGTTTATACTCTTTTATTCACTTTTTCAAACATATCAGTTCCATATTCCTCATCAGGGATTATTTTAAGCTTCTCCCTCCCTCTTCTTGGGCCTAGCTTTGTCATCAATTATTTGAGCTGCCGTTTTTGACTCTGAGGGTCAATTATATATTATTTCTTAAAAATGCTGCTTTCACATTTTCACTGATTTTGGCACAGATTTTTACATAACTTTAAGCCTACCTATACATCCTTCATTATAACAAATTACACTATCATACAAACCTATTCTCTAAGTTTTTGCCCCAACATACAGTTGAATTCTAAGTAAACTCATTGTGCAAGAGGTTGTGGAAGATGGGGAGGTGTGTCCTTGCACCTAAAATACACCTACCCTTTATTTGCTTATATACATATATCATTTTAAAGCTAAGAAATTGTACTTTTATTTGGAATAGAAAACAAAAAATTGATATTTTTGCGGAAATTTACTTCCCTTAAGTTGTCTTTGTTCTAATATTTGTGTTGTAGAGCGGGAGCCCAACTCCTCTCTACTTCTAACCATGTCTCTTCTAATTTTCCCATAACTAATCTCAGATATCTCAGTTCCATGGTTGTTATATTACCTTCATGTCTCCGTAGAAAAGTCCAACTCTGTGCTCCATGTAGTAGAATTGATAATATTACTGTCTTAACTGTAATTTTTGTGTCATTACATTTTTACTTTCTCTACTACGTATAGTAAGTAGGGAAAGAATTGTATTCCACCCAAAAATTCGATACCGAGATTTCACCGGAAATGCATTTTTGAGACCCCCTGAATACAAAAAAAGCATTTTTAGAAACATGTCTGTGTGTGTGTGTGTCTTGTGTCTGTCTGTGTGTGTGTCTGTGAACAGCATAACTCAGAAACGAACAGTCGGATAAACACCAAACTTGGTATTTAGGTTCAGTATCTTCCAGAGATGCGACACGAAGGTTTTCAAGAAAATCCCCCCACCCCAGATTACCCTTTACATGGAAAAGTTTTCGAAAATTTTAATTTTCTCAAAAATGGCTCTAACGATTTTGGTTAAAATATCCTATGTTTAAGATATTTTCATGACAAATGAAATGTATATCTCGAATTTTCCGGGAATGTCCCCAAAAGTATTCTTCATTGTGAACGACTTTTGCATAACTGGTAAACCATAAGAGATAGACAAAATTTTGCTACACAAAAAATTTAGATCGCGTTAAAATACACAATTTATGTCATATACATTTTTGTTGTTGAGTGAACCATTTTTGAGATATTGCTTGTTATTCCTTAAATTTTCCAATACTTATACTTTTTCTCAAATTCGTTATTACTTTCTCTACTACGTATAGTAGTATGGGAAGTATTGTATTCCACCCAAAAATTCGATACCGAGATTTCACCGGAAATACATGTTTTGAGATCCCCTGAATCCAAAAAAAGCATTTTTGGAAACATGTCCGTGTGTGTGTGTGTGTGTGTGTGTGTGTGTGTGTGTGTGTGTGTGTGTCTGTCTGTCTGTCTGTGTGTCTTTCTGTGAACAGCATAACTCAGAACGAACAGTCGGATAAGCACCAAACTTGGAATTTAGGTTCAGTATCTTCCAGAGATGCGACACGAAGGTTTTCAAGAAAATCCCCCCACCCCAGAGTACCCTTTACATGGAACATTTTTCGAATAATTTAATTTTCTCAAAAATGGCTCTAACGATTTTGATTAAAATATCATATGTTTAAGATATTTTCATGACAAATAAAATGTATATTTTGAATTTTCTGGGAATGTCTCCAAAAGTATTCTTCATTGTGAACGACTTTTCCATAACTGGTAAACCATAAGAAATAGACAAAATTTTACTACACAAAAGATGTAGATCGCGTTAAAATACACAATTTATGTCACATACATTTTTTTTGTTGAGTGACCCATTTTCGAGATATAGGTTGTTATTCCCTTAAATTATTCAATACTACTTTCTCAAATGGGAATTCGTTATTCATTTTTAGTTTCTCTACTACGTATAGTAAGTAGGGGAAGTATTGTATTCCACCCAAAATTTCGATACCGAGATTTCACCGGAAATACATGTTTTGAGACCCCCTGAATCCAAAAAAATCTGATGTGTTACACTCACATGACTTTCTCTACTCTTGTACACGCTATTTTTACAAACGCCTATTCTCCATATGCTTCATGTTAATCGAGATATCGAGATGTCAATCTTATTGGTAATTTTCTTGTAGATGCAAGGGAAATATGGTAGCTTTTAAGCGATAGTCAAATATTTTAACGCTGGTTGCTATGTGGCGCATTCCATTCTCTTTGCATGTCCAGGACATAAAAAAATGAATAACGAATTTGAGAAAAAGTATAAGTATTGGAAAATTTAAGGAAATAACAAGCAATATCTCGAAAACGGTTCACTCAACAAAAGAAATGTATATGACATAAGTTGTGTATTTTAACGCGATCTACATTTTTTGTGTAGTAAAATTTTGTCTATCTCTTATGGTTTACCAGTTATGCAAAAGTCGTTAACAATGAAGAATACGTTTGGAGATATTCCCAGAAAATTCGAGATATACATTTAATGTCTCATGACATTATCTTAAACATATGATATTTTCATCAAAATCGTTAGAGCCATTTTTGAGAAAATTAAAATGTTCGAAAAATCTTCCATGTAAAGGGTAGTCTGGAGTGGGGGGATTTTCTTAAAAACCTTCGTGTCGCATCTCTGGAAGATACTGAACCTAAATACCAAGTTTGGTGCTTATCCGACTGTTCGTTTTTGAGTTATGCTGTTCACAGACACACAGACAGACAGACACACAGACAGACACACACACGGACATGTTTCCAAAAATGCTATTTTTGGATTCAGGAGGTCTCAAAACATGTATTTCCGGTGAAATCTCGGTATCGATTTTTATGTGGAATGCAATACTTCCCCTACTTACTATACGTAGTAGAGAAAGTAAAAAGCATTTTTGGAAACATGTCCGTGTGTGTGTCTGTCTGTGAACAGCATAACTCAGAAACGAACAGTCGGATAAACACCAAACTTGGTATTTGGGTTCAGTATCTTCCAAGGATGCGACACGAAGGTTTTCAAGAAAATCCCCTCACCCCAGAGTACCCTTTACATGGAAGATTTTTCGAAAATTTTAATTTTCTAAAAAATGGTTCTAACGATTTTGATTAAAATATTATATATTTAAGATATTTTTATGACAAATAAAATGTATATCTTGAATTTCCTGGGAATGTCTCCAAAAGTATTCTTTATTGTGAACGACTTTTGCATAACTGGTAAACCATAAGAGATAGACAAAATTTTACTACACAAAAAATGTAGATCGCGTTAAAGTACACAATTTATGTCATATACATTTTTTTAGTTGAGTGAATCATTTTCGAGATATTGCTTGTTATTTCCTTAAATTTTCCAATACTTATACTTTTTCTCAAATTCGTTATTCAATTTTTTATGTCCTGGATATGCAAACAGAATAGAATGCGCCACATAGCAACCAGCGCTTAAAAGATTTGTCTATCGCTTATAACCTACCATGTTCCCCTTGCATCTACAAGAAAATTAGCAATAAGATTGACAACTCGATATCTCGAGTAACATGAAGCATATGGAGAATAAACGTTTGTAAAAATAGTTTTACAAGAGTAGAGAAAGTCATGTAAGTGTAACACATCAGATTTTTTTGTCTTGGATATGCAAGGAGTATTAATCTGTGGAAAAGGGAATGGTGCTGCACCTAGCAACCAACTATTAAGACATATGTCGATGCTTAAAGGCTGCTGTATTTCTATATTGCCCTTGCAATTACATAACAAGGGGAACATAGTACGTCTTAAGTGTACTTAAGTATTTTTAGAACTGGTCGCTATGTGTAAAATGTAATTCTCTTTGCATGTCAAAAGATCATTTCTGCAAATGTTTATCTCGATTAATATGAAATAGATGGAGAATAAAAGTTTGTAAAAATAGTTTGTACAAGAGTAGAAAAAGTCATGTGAGTGTAACACATCAGATTTTTGTGTCCTGGACATACAAAGAGAATGGAATACTCCATATAGCAACCACCTCTTTAAATATTTGACTATCGCTTAAAGCCTATCAATTCCCCTTGCATCTACAAGAAAATTAGCAATAAGATTAATATCTCGATAAAAATGAAGCACATGGAGAATAAGCGTTTGTAAAAATAGTTGTACAAGAGTAGAGAAAGTCATGTGAGTGTAACACATCAGATTTATTTTACGTCTCGGACATGCAAAGAGAATGGAATGCGCCACATAGCAACCAGCGCTTAAAAGATTTGAGCATCGCTTATAACCTACCAAATTCCCCGTGCATCTACAAGAAAATCAGCAATAAGATTGACATGTCGATATCTCGATTAACATGAAGCATATGGAGAATTAGCGTTTGTAAATATAGCTTGTACAAGAGTAGAGAAAGTCATGTGAGTATAACACAGCGGATTTTTCTCTCAAATGGGAATTCGTTATTCATTTTTAGTTTCTCTACTACGTAGAGTAAGTAGGGGAAGTATTGTATTCCATCCAAAAATTCGATACCGAGATTTCACCGGAAATACATGTTTTGAGAACTTCTGAATCCAAAAAGCATTTTTGAAAACATGTCCGTGTGTGTGTGTGTGTGTGTGTGTGTGTGTGTGTCTGTGAACAGCATTACTCAGAAACGAACAGTCGAATAAACACAAAGCTTAGTATTTAGGTGCAGTATCTTCCAGGGATGCGACACGAAGGGTTTCAAGAAAATCCCCCCACCGCAGATTACCCTTTACATGGAACATTTTTCGAAAATTTTAATTTTCTAAAACATGGCTATAACGATTTTGATTAAAATATCATATTGATGACAAATAAAATGTAATCTTGAATTTTCTGGGAATGTCCTCAAAAGTATTCTTCATTGTGAACGACTTTTGCATAACTGGTAAACCATAAGAGATAGACAAAATGTAACTACACAAAAATGTAGATCGCGTTAAAATACACAATTTATGTCATATACATTTTTTTGATGAGTGAACCATTTTCGAGATATTGCTCGTTATTCCCTTAAATTTTTCAATACTTATTTTCTCAAAAGGGAATTCGTTATTCATTTTTACTTTCTCTACTACGTATAGTAAGTAGGGGAAGTATTGTATTCCACCCAAAAATTCGATACCGAGATTTCACCGGAAATACATGTTTTGAGATCCCTGAATCCAAAAAAAGCATTTTTGGACACATGTCCGTGTGTCTGTCTGTCTGTGTGTGTCTGTCTGTGAACAACATTAACTTAGAAACGAACAGTCGGATAAACACCAAACTTGGTATTTAGGTTCAGTATCTTCCAAGGATGCGACACGAAGGTTTTCGAGAAAATCCCTCTACCCCAGATTAGCCTTTACATGGAAGATTTTTCGAAAATTTTTACTTTCTCAAAATGGCTCTAACGATTTTGATTAAAATATCATATGTTTAAGATATTTTTATGACAAATAAAATGTAATCTTGAATTTTCTGAGAATGTCTCCAAAAGTATTCTTCATTGTGAACGACTTTTCTATAACTGGTAAACCATAAGAGATAGACAAAATTTCACTACACAAAACATGTAGATCGCGTTAAAATACACAACTTATGTCATATACATTTTTTTGTTGAGTGAACCATTTTCGAGATATTGCTTGTTATTCCCTTAAATTTTTCAATATTTTCTCAAATGGGAATTCGTTATTTCTTTTTTTTTTTTTGTCTTGGATATGCAAAGAGTATTAATCTGTGGGAAAGGGAATGGTGCTGCACCTAGCAACCAGTTATTAAGAGATATGTATGTGCTTAAAGGCTACTGTATTTCCAAATTGCCCTTGTAATTATACTATCCCCTTACATCTACAAGAAAATTAGCAATAAGATAGAGTCTGCAAATGTTTATCTCGATTAACATGAAGTAGATGGAGAATAAGCGTTTGTAAAAATAGTTTGTACAACAGTAGAGAAAGTCATGTGAGTGTAACACATCAGATTTTTACTTTCTCTACTACTTATAGTAAGTAGGGGAAGTATTGTATTCCACCCAGAAATTCGATACCGAGATTTCACCGGAAATACATGTTTTGAGACCCCCTGAATCCAAAAAAAGCATTTTTGGAAACATGTCCGTGTGTGTGTCTGTGTGTCTTTCTGTGCGTCTGTGTGTGTGTCTGTCTGTGAACAGCATAACCTAGAAACGAACAGTCGGATAAACACCAAACTTGGTATTTATGTTCAGTATCTTCCAAGGATGCGACACGAAGGTTTTCAAGAAAATCCCCCCACCCCAGATTACCCTTTACATGGAAGATTTTTCGAAAATTTTAATTTTCTCAAAAATGGCTCTAACGATTTTGATTAAAATATCATGTGTTTAAGATATTTTTATGACAAATAAAATGTATATCTTGAATTTCCTGGGAATGTCTCCAAAGGTATTCTTCATTGTGAACGACTTTTGCATAACTGGTAAACCATAACAGATAGACAAAATTTTACTACACACAAAATGTAGATCGCGTTAAAATACACAATTTGTGTCATATACATTTTTTTTGAGTGAACCATTTTCGAGATATTACTTGCTATTCCCTTAAATTTTTCAATACTTATTTTCTCAAAAGGGAATTCGTTATTCATTTGTTTGTCTTGGATATGCAAAGAGTTATAATCTGTGGCAAAGAGAATGGTGCTGCACCTAGCAACCAGCTATTAAGAGATATGTATGTGCTTAAAGGCTACTGTTTTTCTATATTGCCCTTACAAATACAAAACAAGGGGAACATAGTAGGCCTTAAGTGATAGTCAAATATTTTTAGAACTGGTTGCTATGTGGAAAATGTAATTCTCTTTGCATGTCAAAAGATCGTTTCTGCAAATGTTTATCTCGATTAAAATGAAATAGATGGAAAGAGTTTGTAAAAATAGTTCGTACAAGAGTAGAGAAAGTCATGTGAGTGTAACACATTAGATTTTTACTTTCTCTACTACGTATAGTAAGTAGGGGAAGTATTGCATTCCACCCAAAAATTCGATACCGAGATTTCACCGGAAATACATGTTTTGAGACCTCCTGAATCCAAAAAAAGCATTTTTGGAAACATGTCCGTGTGTGTGTCTGTGTGTGTGTGTGTGTGTGTGTGTGTGTGTGTGTCTGTGTGTCTGTGTGTCTGTGAACAGCATAACTCAAAAACGAACAGTCGGATAAGCACCAAACTTGGTATTTAGGTTCAGTATCTTCCAGAGATGCGACACGAAGGTTTTCAAGAAAATTCCCCCACCCCAGACTACCCTTTACATGGAACAGTTTTCGAAAATTTTAATTTTCTCAAAAATGGCTCTAACGATTTTGATTAAAATATCATATGTTTAAGATAATGTCATGAGAAATGAAATGTATATCTCGAATTTTCTGGGAATGTCTCCAAAAGTATTCTTCATTGTAAACGACTTTTGCATAACTGGTAAACCATAAGAGATAGACAAAATGTTACTACACAAAAAATGTAGCTCGCGTTAAAATACACAACTTATGTCATATACATTTCTTTTGTTGAGTGAACCGTTTTCGAGATATTGCTTGTTATTTCCTTAAATTTTCCAATACTTATACTTTTTCTCAAATTCGTTATTCATTTTTTTATGTCCTGGACATGCAAAGAGAATGGAATGCGCCACATAGCAACCAGCGTTAAAATATTTGACTATCGCTTAAAAGCTACCATATTTCCCTTGCATCTACAAGAAAATTACCAATAAGATTGACATCTCGATATCTCGATTAACATGAAGCATATGGAGAATAGGCGTTTGTAAAATTAGATTGTACAAGAGTAGAGAAAGTCATGTGAGTGTAACACATCAGATTTTTTTTCTTACTATTGTATTGTTGATTTGATAGTTAACAGAATTGGCTTTACCCATTCTGTTTAATATTTCCTGTTCTATTTTCCCATCTATACTTTTTAACTCTACTAAGTATTCATAGAATTCATACATGTAGCTTAATTTGTTTACTAAGCTGTATACTTGTAGAAGGTTACATAGCAAAGCAGTATGAAATAATAATCTTAGTCTTATTACATAACTTTTATTTCTTATTTACACAAAATTTTATTAGTATAAAACATTAACATTTGTTAAAATACTGTTTTAATGAGCATATTTCATAAAAGCTTGTGCACACATGGAATGGTTGATCCTCATCCACAAATCAGAAAAACTTTTTTTGCCATTTTCTTTTAGGGAGGGGAAAGTGAAAGAACAACTTATTTCTTTTAAAACCACCCATTTTCTCTTTTGCTCTGCTCAAGAGGTCAAAGGCGTCAACTAAGTGAAAAGTGAATACCTACTTAGGTCTGTTCAATGTTGCAATGGCAAAAGTACAATGCAGTATTTGTACAAAATAATTAAATTCTCGAGACTTTTGGGCACCTAAAATATGTTTGATATTTAATAAATTTCCCTAATTCAGAAAAACTAGGCACACATAGTGAAGGTTTCAAATGTATTGAATTGGGTAAAAACCACTATAGTTCTATCCTTAAATACATTCAGAGACATAAGAGGGAGAGAGAGAGAGAGAGAGAGAGAGAGAGAGAGAGAGAGAGAGAGAGAGAGAGAGAGAGAGAGAGAGAGGAGATATATGGCACTGTTTCATACACTAAAATAAGCAGAATGTAGCCCATAAACTTGATAATAAATCTTCTTCTTTAATGGATTACCCTCCTTTTGTAGGACCTACACCCCCAAGGACTGGCAAGCCAATGCCTTGGGTCAGTAGCCTGTCGAGGAACAAGCAAACTCTGGATCATAGCATATCCAGGATGGGTGATCAGCTCAATGCCTGGTATGGCAGTGAAGAAGAAGGAAATTAAATGTAGTGATGAAAGGAAAGTTCGTGGATGAAATTATCTATCATTCGCCCAGTGACCGAGGGAAAACCACAAAAAAAAAAAAAAAAAAAAAAAAAAAAAAAAAAAAATTCCTATGTTACTGATGTTCAACTGCTGGGTCAATTCATTCATAATTAGCTGCAAGTTTTTTTAGCTTGCCCACAGCTAATCTTTTACTTTTGTCAATATGAATCATTGGAGAGTAGAGAAATGTTTCTTTTCTTTTTAGAAACAGAGAAATGAGACAAAGAAATTGGATATAGTTCAGGACAAACCTTAATGACCTTATCTCATCCCAATGTATGCTGTATGTGCTATTTGGTAACACTGCATGACTCAGTTTTATTCAGGGAAGAAAGATCATTAAGGCTTGTCTATTAATGTTACAGAAATAATTATTCCAACTCCAATATTTTTAATTTATGCCAATAATATATTTTTCCTGCAAAGTCCAAAGCAAAGAAATAAACTGAATGTAATTTCTAAGCTTTATATTGCTGTATTTCAGTTATAATCTGAGACCACTTAGTTCAAATCAAATAACCTCATGAGCAGTAGTGATAAAAATTTCGTTTTTCAGATATGCTTACTTGTAATTTATATTAGATTGATCAAAATGAGATTAAAATGTTGGATCTATAGCAGAGACTCTCTTTCTAGAACTTCATAGCCTTAACACTAATGAGTCAAAATAATTAATTGATTCATGAATACATATTATTCTTACAAATGTGAATGCTGTTGTACCAGTAAAATAGTATTTTTCCATCATAAGTGAACTGTGAAAATTCTATTAACTTTTTAATCAGATTTTCCAAATTTGTTTTTTGGCATTATTATATCATCGTGCAGAATAAGGTTGAAACTTCTCTATACAAGAGGAGATAGAGAACTGATAAAATGACAGACATATGAATAAAAACATAAATCATTGAAATTTTACACTAATTTAGGCATTTTCAGTGATATCAAACAATTAGGCAATAACAGCTATTTTAAGGCATTCCACTCTATGAACAGCTTCCTGTTTTTAGGAAATATAAAGATCTGTGATTATTTTTGTTTTCTCTTAAAGAAACAGCCTAGACATTTGTTTTAACTTCCAATGTCTAAGAGCTATATGTGAAGCCAAGAGCATAAGTTTCATAGTTATACGTAAGAAAAACATATTAAGTCAATGTCACTGAATTAGTGAAGTTCTAACTATTTTTTATTATTACCACTTTCATTTACAACTATGTGTTCTAAAAATATGAGAATTTATCTGCTTCTTAGTTAATTATTTATATGTTGAACAAGATTTAATTCTATTCTCTCAATTACAATATTCTCTGAGCAACAAGGATATTCTGTGCAATACTAGTTTTTTATCAATACAATAGTTTTTCTTTCACCAACAACTCGAATAAAATATTTTCTAAATTGTGGATGAGTAATAGATTTACTTGCATGTTTTGTAACAAAGGATAGAAATTGGCAAATATGGCATATTATTTTAAAAATATTTTGGTATATAGGTGGTGTATCACTTTTTTAACTCACAAGCTGGCTTTGACTAATAGTATGATATTATTTTGCACTTTTACAAGCCTTCACATTCAAATGTTTATAACCTAAAAGTATACACTTTCTGAATTGTGAACATAAAGCACCACATGAAGAATAATCTTACTTAAAGCCTTTGCAAACACCACTTAAATTGAATATCGCAGATTTTAAATGTTGGTTGAGCTTTGATTATCAGATATTAATTTTGTCAGGAATATGCTGTTCATACTCCAGCAAAATTTTATTTATGATTCAAACTAAAGGCAAGGTACTATGAACAGGAACCTGGGAAAGTCCGGAGCAATTATTTTTATTACTGTGATTTTCCATAGGTGCAACACATCAGTGATACTATATCCCAAGGGACTTCCTTGTCAACATTCATTGTGAGTATGACTGTACATAAATGCAGAATGAATGCTTGCTCCTATGTGCTATCAATAACTTCTGCATTTTCCATGCAGACAATTCTCCAGAAATGGTACACTTTCATTTATGATACACGAAACATATTCAGGCTTTCAACACACATTTTGTTTAATTTTATTATATATTTTTGATGTTTTTGTTATCAATATTTAAAAAATATTAACACAACTAAAACTGTTTGTAGGATCCTTTCACTTTTTATTTTATTTTTCAATGGAGAATATAGATCTACAGAATTGATGCAATAACAGGGCTGCCCATGGATGAAATCATTGTGCAAATTAATATTTTTGGGGGTAATTAAAAATTTGAGGGAATACAAAAATATTGAAGTAAATTAATTGAAGTTTAACTGAGTACTGTAATTGTTAATTCAGTTTGTATCATTAAGTATGTTAATCTCAATGTGCTGTATTCCCCAAAAATGCAATGCTAAGTACAATTCATACTGTATCTATGGTATAATCTGGCATATCAAATGATAATTTTTGGAAATGTATAAAAGGAAGTATAACATTATATGTAGGTATACAGTTGTTCAGAATATATAACATTATTGTGCTTACTATATTGGACAATTAAATAGACTCAATACGATATATTGAAACACCGAGTAATAAAATATACCACTGCCAAATAGTTTTATTTGTAATTTTTTGCTGTAAATACTATGATTTACTATTGATTTTAACATTCCAATTATTTGTTTAAGTTTTTATTGTGTAACAAGTAACACAATAGTTACTATAGCATCTATAAGACAAACCCTTTGCAAAGCTTTACAGTGGTATAAAAAAAGAACTAAATAGTTGAAATTGAGTCTAAAATTGAATTGGGGGAGGGGGGATGGCTGTTTTGGGGGAGATGTGCCATAGCCTTTGGGAGGGATGAGCATCTCTATGCAATAACAACAGGCTTTTTGCCAGTGTAGTAATAATTACTGACTACATAAAATCTAAAGAGTGGAGTTTAATGGAGTCTTTTTTATTTATGGACGCTCTTTACCTGCTGTTGTCCTTAGCGTCCCAATCTATATTGTCGTGAAAGACCGGTAATTTTGCTCAGAAGCCTCTTTATCAGGCTTGATGTTCTTTTACGTGCCGCAAATCTACGACACGGCACCACCGGCTTTACTTCCCTTCCGAAGCAAGCCATGCTAAGGATTTTGACGCCCGAAAAAATCCATCGCCCTCTGCCAGCTTTGAACCCGGGAACTAGAGGCAACATGGTAACCACTACACCACGGAGGACGACTACTAAAGAGTTGAAGGATTAATAAGATATATTGGCGCTAATCAGTATCATACGAACAGCTGTGAGATATCATAGGGAAAATGGATTTCACACTCCAAAATTGCGAACATGACAAGGAGCTGATCTTTTAGGTATTCTGTTCTCAGTTATAATAAACATGACATTTAAAATAATAATAATAATAATAATGAATGTTTTTCCATTCACTGTCCATTACTTATATATAATGCACATACAGTGAAACTTACATTTTAACATTTTTTATGCCTTTCTGCGTAAAGCTATAAGTGACCCTTTTCTGGAGAATGACTCATGCCCACAGCACTGCTTTTTGCAATTCATTAGGTTTCAGTTATCTAAGATGAAATATACTTTTGGGTTTAAAGCAGCTTGTGCTTGTATTGGCAATGGTATGTGGTTCAGCGTCGTTTATTATTCTTGGGATATGCATTGTCCTGAAGTTGATTATGTCAATAATTCTCTGTTTGCCCACATGGCAGCCATGTAAATCCAGTCCTCTGTTTTAACAAACAACGGACCTTAGCAACAGTAGTTGCACTTATTCAAAAGCCTCAGATTACCGCCTATTGTTACAATGCATGTTAATAATTAATTGGTTCTGCAAAGTTGTCTATGATAATACAAAGAACTTTTAAACCCTGATAGAGGGGTACAGATGAGATATGCAATGTGGAACTGGAGAGAAGCGCTCTATCTATACATTGGAAGAGCAATCTAAACGTGGTTCTTCTGAATGTATGGGTATGTACACAGTCCTGTATCTACATGCAAGGGGTCAAATCACATATACCTTTTATTGTTCATCAATTCATGACAGTCATGTATGCTGTACCCCTCCTGTGAATATCATCACATCACAAAACACTTAGAACCTAATAGTTAGTTGTATCCAATGCATTACACATTTGGTTATCTTGTACAGACAAACTGGTGATTATGCTTTCATTATATAAAGAAGTGTGTAAAATGCAGCGCAAAAGTTAAAGAAACATAAGTAGGAATTAAAGTAAAGAATAAACAAATGTCCAGATTCCACATTTTTTAACGTTTCCTGGGTCCCTCTGAATTTGATATAATAAAAAAGGGTTGCTAAGGAAATGAACCTTTATTAACATGGCTTGCCCTGTGAGCTAATTATACATTTTGTCATCTTAGAAGTTCAATAGTTTCTATCATTGAATTTAAACTCCTTCAAACAATTACTCCTCTCTCTTAGAGTGTTAATCCAAATATATTGTTCTCTTAATTGCAGATGGAAACTGCAAGCAATATTTGTAAGTTGTTTAGAAACTGCAGGTTGCATAAAACCAAATTATAAGGGAGGGTTGATCACCTGGAATATTTGTTCTTATGAAATGAAGCTGAATACTGCAGGAAAGTGAGCCTCAGGAATCTTAAAATACCCTCTGTCATAATCTTCGGTACTGAAGAGATAATATTGATGAAAATACATCAATCTTCAAAATCCTTGGCATTTTATGTTTTGATATATTATTACACTATTGCTTTGTGAATGTGTCTTTCTTCACACTGTATTTATGACACGTGCAGATGCAGTCAACAAAAGATGCAGTTGGTCACAACACCTTAAATTTAATAAGGGTGCACCAGTGAGTGCTAGTAAGAAAATCTGCTTGATTTAGGCACCTAAGTCTGTTGTTTCTTAGTGAGGATGTCTTTAGTATAGCACCACTGTCAGCAGACAGTATCATAGTTGGATTCATCAGGACTGGAAGGGTTGGAAGAAGACATAGTATTGGAGAAGGTACCGTCACTGCCACCCTCCAATTGAACGTAGTAATAGTCCTCTCTGCTGCAATAGAAGTCGCAGATTTCTGCGTATATATTTTCTTCCTCATACTTGTCGATATCTCCCAAAGCGTCTGCTACATGTCCGTACGGCACATCGTCGGGGGAGCCGAGGCTCTGCAAGTTTCGCGGCGCTTCCTGGACCTCTGCCATCCTGGACGATGGCATATATGTGAAGGACGATGATTTCTTGGTGTTGCGACGCGATTTACCCTTGGGCTTGCTCGGCTGAGGCTGTGGCGGCGGCTGAGGTTGCTGCTGTTGGTGCTGTTGGGTCGTCGACCTTGGCTGCGAAGGAAATATGTGATGCGTTACTTTGATCTGTCTTCGCCAGATATCACCTCTGTCGCGGCAGAAAGCCAGCGCCGTCTGCAGCAGCGGCGACTTGAACAATCGAGATTCGACCTCCTGGTGGAAGAGTGGTCTAGAGAGTAGGAAGCGCGAGTCCGCGTCCATCTCCAACAATTTGGGCGGTCCTGACTTGAAGTGATCTCCTGGCAGAGTGCAAGCCAAGATCACGTCTTCTTCTTGATAGCCCTCCAGCACTAGGCTTCCTGCAACACATATCAGTTCAGATTAATGCTTACTTCCTAATTTTTGGAAGGCTCCAGGAGTTTTGCCACCCTGTGCGATAATAATTGCAAGTAGCACCCCCTTCACACTTTTATCACAATGTCAGTCCTCCATATACTTATTCTCACATAACGTATAAATGATAAATAAATAAAATTCAAGAAGAGATATATTATGTGGTAAAAAAACAAAATTATTCTGAACGAAAGATAAAAACATCCAAAGTCACATTAAAGTGTTCAATATTTCGGGTTTACCACTTGATCAGGAGAGTAAAAAAATCTGATGTGTTCACTCACATGACTTTCTCTACTCTTATACAAACTATTTTTACAAACGCTTATTCTCCATCTACTTTGTCTTAATCGAGATAAACATTTGCAGACTCTATCTTATTGCTAATTTTCTTGTAGATGTAAGAGGAATATATATTTACAAGGGCAATATACAAATACAGTAGCCTTTAAGCACATACATATCTCTTAATAGCTGGTTGCTAGGTGCAGCACCATTTGCTTTGCCACAGATTAATACTCTTTGCATATCGAAGACAAAAAAATGAATAACGAATTCCCATTTGAGAAAATAAGTTTTGAAAAATTTAAGGGAATAACAATTAATATCTCGAAAACGGTTCACTCAACAACAAAAAATGTATATGGCATAAATTCTGTATTTTAACGCGATCTACATTTTTGTGTAGTAAAAGTTTGTCTACCTCTTACGGTTTACCAGTTATGCAAAATTCGTTCTCAATAAAGAATACTTTTGGAGACATTCCCAGAAAATTCAAGATATACATTTTATTTGTCATACAAATATCTTAAACATATGATATTTTAATCAAAATCGTTAGAGCCATTTTTGAGAAAATTAAAATTTTCGAAAAATATTCCATGTAAAGGGTATCCTGGGGTGGGGGGATTTTCTTGAAAACCTTCGTGTCGCATCCCTGGAAGATACTGAACCTAAATACCAAGTTTGGTGTTTATCCGACTGTTCGTTTCCGAGTTATGCTGTTCACAGACACACAGACACGCAGACACACACACGGACATGTTTCCAAAAATGCTTTTTTTTGGATTCAGGGGGTCTCAAAACATGTATTTCCGGTGAAATCTCGGTATCGAATTTTTGGGTGGAATACAATACTTCCCCTACTTACTATACGTAGTAGAGAAAGTAAAAATATACAAAATGAAAACATACTTGGGGTCGAGTGCACTGGTTAATAATAATCGTTATTGCAAGGTACTGGGTATACATCTCGCGAGACATCCATTGCCTCTGGCACCCCTCAGGAGGAAGAGATTAAGATACAGTAATAATGTGATGTTATTGTTGGAACACCTTCCGCGTGTTTTGACAATAGTCAACGAATGTTATCTAAAATGACCAACTCTGGCGCTTCATTTGTCTCCAGTTTCATAACAAAAACTCTCCAGCAAGTCACAAGAATTTAAGCATGATTTATAATTCCATCATATTTTCAAATACCTTGTTCATGGTTTAAAATTTTGCCGCCCCTAAAACCAGCAGCCCTTGAGTGGTGGCACGGCTCGACCACTACCCCTTGAGCCGGCCCTGGCCTGCAGTGATGAAGCCTATTTCGTTCAGCGTTTTAAACGTTTAGTGCGAAGTTTTGCATTGCCAGAGACCAGGAGACTGACTGAGAAAAATGAAGTTTATTTAACAAAATCAATGCACAGTGGAAAAATTAGAAAGATAAAGACGATTTGAATGATGAAGCTTTAGATAATTGAGATTAAGGGCTGGAAGAATGGCGACACAGTCTTTAAAAGGACTTAACCTCCTCTGATGTAAACAAGAGAGTACATCGCGTAGCACGCGTAGCATGTTACGCTTTAGTTAAAATGGAGAAAACTGATTCTAGGTGCGTTAGGGGCTTAAGATTTTTAATAATGTGGCTTTGCAAAAAGCATGGCATTGCCGTTCGTCAAGATCGTAATAGAGGAAGCGAAGCGTTGTATCCCGGTCAGGATTAGGGAACTAAAGTCAATAAATTATCCCATCGGTAGGGTTGACGATATTCATAACAACGAATAATGAAGAAAGCGCTAAATAAAATCTAGTTTTGGTTTAATATTGTTATAGGGACAAATGTAATAATAAATAATTTTACCGAAACCAGTTAACAAATTGTGTAGACAATTCAGTAGTGTATAATTGACTTTAGCTGTGTTTACCGATTCCATTAGAAACAAGCAGGATGTTTGGATTGGATTGTGATGCGGAGGGAATTCGACACCGATCCAGGAATGGGGATATTGTACCGACGCCCCAAGAAGGGGTGCCCCCAGAGGAAGGGATGAGGTGAAAGACAACGGGCGGCCGGAACCATGAGTGACGGCACAACAATGGCAGGATCCCTACAGTTCCCAGATTGAAACGCCTCGGCAGTCGGACAGGCACACCGGGCACCCCGTCCCATACAGGGTCCAACGCCCCCGGTCCCTATACCCCGGAAAACAGCTGAAGGTCGAGGGACGGAGAACGTTCACAAAGAGCATCCTTTTTACCTGCCACGCTGTACCGAAACGCCATCGCCGACACTTCCAATCCTGAAACAGACCAAACGGGGTGAAGGATGAATGAAAGGATTAATGGAAGGAAATGGAGGGACAAGAAATTCGGGGGATGAAAGAAGCCACTGCAGCATTCGCCTAACGACCCGGAAAAACCTCCGAAAAAGCCCATGGGTCAGAGTGGACGGTCGCCAGAAATCGAAGGACCGCCCGAATGCGGGTCACAGGCGTTACCGCCTGAGCCATCACGCTCGGTACTCGATGTCGTCCTCCATGGTGTAGTAGTTACCTCTAGTTCCCAAGGTCGCGGGTTCAAACCCGGCGGAGGGCAATGAATTTTTTGGGGCGTAAAAATCCTTAGCATGGCTTCCCTCGGAAGGGAAGTAGATGGTCCGTGTCATAGATTTACGGCACGTAAAAGAACCTCAAGCCTGATAACGAGGCCTCTGAGCAAAATTGCGGGTCTTTCACGCCCAATATAGAATGGGACGCTAAGAACCATAGTAGTTGAAGATTGTCCATAAATAAAACTCAATTTATTTTTCTCGGTACTCGATGGCTTACATGGGTTCACTTCATTGAGCGTGTTTTCCTCTTATTTGTACGAAACCAATGAGCATGGCATCAGACATTTTGTGCTCTAGTAATGCACTGATTTACGAAGAAAGTGAAGTGAATTAACCTGCCCCAACACCCGTCTTTCATACTCAGGGAGCAAATAGAACGGAAAAGGTGTTTCAGGACGCCTCCTATTCATGCGTTGGACAGATCCCATGGATTGTATTGCTGCCACCATTGGAATGGTTGAAGATGGACTCTTGTGGACCCCGCTTGACATTCATTCATTATCTGTTTACCCTCCTCTCATGTAGGACTTACATCCTCCAGGACTTACAGGGTCAGAGGCACTCATGGATCAGACAGAACATCCAGGATGGGTGATCAGCCCGATGCCTGGTATGGGATGAAGGAAGTAGATGAAACGAAATGTTGGTGAAATGGATGAAAGGAAAGGTGATGATGGAGCAGTTGGTGGAATGAATGGCGGGGGAAACCGGAGTACGCGGAGAAAACCCGCCCAGGCGCCGCTTCGTCCCCACAAATCCCACATGCAGGTCCCTGGGATTGAACCCGAGCCGCCTCGGTGGGTCTAACCACTCGGCCACGGCGCCGCCGCCCCTCTTGACACCGAACTGTAAATGGAATACATCCTGCTCTCAGAGTGCGCTCAGTCATTTTTTCCATCACTGTACATAAGCTGTTGTCAAGGAAGCAAACAAAGGATAGCTAATGGCAAATGCAATTTTAACAGAGAAAGAAATATTTTCCAAGGACTATTAAGGAACAGACCAACAATATGCTTTTTGTGAAGAAGGGTTTGTACAGAGCGGAAACTTTGACATCATGATCAAGTGAGGAGAAAAATAGAGGCATTTGAAATGTAGAAATGTGGAAGAGTAAGAGGGTGAAATGAAAAGGCAACCATAGAAGGAAAGGTCGAAGGAAGAGCAAAGCTGAAACTGGCCAAGAAAGGAAAAGAAACTGTCTAAGCTTTGGATGAGAAGAAACTACTCCTTAAGAGATGAACTAGAAAGAAGAGTGAATTGGTGCAGAAGAAGATGTCAGCTGATTGTATACAGTATCAAGAAAAGCGGAGACGAAAAGGAAAGCGGAAAGGAGGGACGAGCGGAAAATTATGATTGAACATAGAGTTTTGATAGAGTTAATTGCTCCACGCCCCCTGAAGTTGAATTTATAATGAATGCACTAGGTTGGATGTCAATACATCAGGATATATGATTCCAAACATTAACCTGTTGTTCCTTTTGCGTACACACATACGCCCAGATATGAATATGTGTATTAGCTATATACTCCAGCGATTTTAATTAAAATGTCATTTCTTGGAGTTATCAGTTGGACAAATATGATGTGTATCTTGAATTTTCTGTTTACTCCTCTCCATTCTGATTGAATTTTGTATAACTTTTTATAATGGGGAACCAAAATAGAAAGAGAAAAGCGCACAAAAGAAAAGTAGAGCTAATTAAAGTATGATTATTAATTTTTGCCAAATAACATTCTTCTAGCTGTAATATATCACAAGTTTTGACTGGTAGCTTAATTACCGCCAGTTAATAACCCTCCCAACAAGAAATATTTCCTTGTATCCTGGTGGTCGTCTCCCATCGCACAACAGATCAGTTGTCAAATACAGTCATAGAGTAATCAATCTTCCTATTACTAAGGTACTACCAGAGCTGCCAACCTCTTACATTTGAGTATGGTAATTGTCGTAACACTACTGTAGGTACTTTTCGTGTTACTAGTAGAATACAAGAGAAGGGCTTTTGTCCTTTACCCCGTTAGGAAATACATAAGTTATATTAAGTTTAAAAAACTTAAATTATACACAATGTGTTTACTTTGTGGCAAAAATAATGCAATAGCATTAATAACAATAATGTGTTATTAATTTATTATTAAATATTGTTATTATATTATTAGAAATATTCTATATTCGTTCAATTTCAGGAGTTCCTACGTATAAACTATCCTTAGCCTTGTTCTCATTTAAAACAAACTTTAAACGTGTGAACCAATGTAAAGACTTATGAATACAAATTCCACTGGTGAAGCTGTTGTCTTAAAATTGTTTTTTTTAATTTAAATTTTAGGCTCTCGTTATAACACATTTCGGAACTATTTTAAGAAATCTAAGATGTATCAGCTTTTATTTTAGCTTAAGTATATACAATTTCGACACCAAACAATTAGTGGATCGAATAAAGCCAAAACAATATGCGCTTGTGGTAGAAAATCATACAAAATCTTCAATCCCTTCCCAGAGCGAAATCCTAGCTGCAGCATTGTAGCTACCAATATAAACGACGGTACTAAAATACCGTATTTACTCGAATCTAATGCGCACCCTATATTTGAAACTTAAAATTGTGAAGAAAAAAATCTGATGTGTTACACTCACATGACTTTCTCTACTCTTGTACAAACTGTTTTTACAAACGCTTATTCTCCATCTATTTCATGTTAATCGAGATAAACATTTGCAGACTATCTTATTGCTAATTTTCTTGTAGATGTAAGGGGAATAATTAATTGCAAGGGCAATATAGAAATACAGTGGCCTTTAAGCACATACATATCTCTTAATAGCTGGTTGCTAGGTGCAGCACCATTCCCTTTGCCACAGATTAATGATCTTTGCATATTCAAGACAAAAAAAATCTGATGTGTTACACTCACATGACTTTCTCTACTCTTGTACAATCTATTTTTACAAACGCCTATTCTCCATATGCTTTATGTTAATCGAGATATCGAGATGTCAATCTTATTGCTAATTTTCTTGTAGATGCAAGGGGAATATGGTAGCTTTTAAGCGATGGTCAAATATTTTAACGCTGGTTGCTATGCGGCGCATTCCATTCTCTTTGCATGTCCAGGACATAAAAAAATGAATAACGAATTTGAGAAAAAGTATAAGTATTGGAAAATTTAAGGGAATAACAAGCAATATCTCGAAAACGGTTCACTCAACAAAAGAAATGTATATGACATAAGTTGTGTATTTTAACGAGATCTACATTTTTTGTGTAGTAAAAGTTTGTCTATCTCTTATGGTTTACCAGTTATGCAAAAGTCGTTCACAATGAAGAATACTTTTGGAGACATTCCCAGAAAATTCGAGATATACATTTCATTTCTCATGACATTATCTTAAACATATGATATTTTAATCAAAATCGTTAGAGCCATTTTTGAGAAAATTAAAATTTTCGAAAAATGTTCCATGTAAAGGGTAGTCTGGGGTGGGGGGATTTTCTTAAAAACCTTCGTGTCGCATCTCTGGAAGATACTGAACCTAAATACCAAGTTTGGTGTTTATCCGAGTGTTCGTTTTTGAGTTATGCTGTTCACAGACACACACAGACACACACACAGACACACACACGGACATGTTTCCAAAAATGCTTTTTTTGGATTCAGGAGGTCTCAAAACATGTATTTCCGGTGAAATCTCGGTATCGAATTTTTGAGTGGAATGCAATACTTCCCCTACTTACTATACGTAGTAGAGAAAGTAAAAATGAATAACGAATTTGAGAAAAAGTATAAGTATTGGCAAATTTAAGGGAATAACAAGCAATATCTTGCAAACGGTTCACTCAACAAAAGAAATGTATATGACATAAATTGTGTATTTAAACGCGATCTACATTTTTCGTGTAGTAAAATTTTGTCTATCTCTTATGGTTTACCAGTTATGAAAAAGTCGTTCATAACGAAGAATACTTTTGGAGACATTCCCAGAAAATTCGAGATATACATTTTATTTGTCATGACAATATCTTAAACATATGATATTTTAATCAAAATCGTTAGAGCCGTTTTTGAGAAAATTAAAATTTTCGAAAAATGTTCCATGTAAAGGGTAGTCTGGGGTGGGGGGATTTTCTTGAAAACCTTCGTGTCGCATCTCTGAAAGATACTGAACCTAAATACCAAGTTTGGTGTTTATCCGACTCTTCGTTTTTGAGTTATGCTGTTCACAGACAGACAGGCAGACACACACACACACACACACACACACACACACACACACACACACACACACTCTCTCTCTCTCTCTCTCTCTCAGACGTTTCCAAAAATAATTGTGGGCTTCAGTGGACCTCAAAATGTGAATTTCATGTGATATCTGGAATCCAAATTTTTGTTGTAATACAATATTTCTTCTTCCTGGTATAGGTAAGCGATAGAGAAAGTAAAAATCTTATGTGTTACACTCGCATGACTTTCTCTACTCTTATACAAATTATTTTCACAAACGCTTATTCTGCATCTATTTCATGTTAATCGATATAAAAATTTGCAGAAACTATCCTCTGCTAACTTTCTTGTAGGTACAAGGGGAATTTGGTAGGTTTTAAGCGATAGTCAAATATTTTAAGAGCTGGTTGCTATGTGGAGCATTCCATTCTCTTTGTATGTCCAGGACATTTAAAAAAAAAAACGAATTCCCATTTGAGAAAAAGTACAAGTATTGCAAAATTCAAACTATAACAAGCAATATCTCGGAAATGGTTTACTGGACCACTTATTACTGAGAACAATCTTGGTGTGCTCGATTACAAATTGTGTTTTTGTTCGTCTTCTCTAATGTAAGCTGGGCATTGTGAAATAGCTCAACCGGTGAACAGACTAACACACTATACTATGAGAAGCAAGGTATTTTCTGAACATGTTACCAATGTAGTTCTTTTAAGCAATTCTCGTGATGAAATAAGATTGTTGCTACGATTTGCAACGTCGCCAAGTTTTGGTGGAGTAGTGAGGTTCCATGGAAAGAGGTTTGGGAAGCTCTTGTTTATTCCCGGCATCGCGGAATGCAGGGAAACTGGAATAACTTGTGCGACACATTTCCGCGAAATTAAAAGGCACTTTCTCTGTTCGGGGTTCAGCTCTGGCCTGGGGCAAAGACGTTTGTTGGCATCAACACTTTCACTATCGACTGGATCGCCACCAACGCCCACATGAGTGCGTTCTTCCTCATCTGCATTCTCCTGCTATATCCTAGCACATTTTTTTTCGATGAAAGATGCTTCTAGAGATGAATACTTGCGTATGCCCTGCATGTATTCACCCATATGTATTCGTATCCACACAAATCGCGAATTATGGTCATGTATGAAATTATGCCTAGTTTTGCTAAAAGATCTGTTCTGCTGCACTTTCTCTGATGTATTTGTGTGTACTTCTGTCTAACTAGTACCAACTTGCATAAATATTGCAAAAATGCAAACAATCTTCAAAAAAACGTAAAGTAACTGATACCGTAATTACTGACGAGAAGGTATAACTAATTAAATAAAGAAATGATAGTAAGATAAAGAAATAATTACAATAAACAATTTACGAATATTAGATCAATGTATAATTAAAAGCTTGAGTTGAAAGTTTTACTCGGAAAGAAAAAGGTAATTAGCAAGTCATATAAGGAGGGCATTAGTATAGAACACATTAGCTTAAAGATTCTTAGAATGCTGTTAGGGTTTAGCTCAGTACGTTTGTAAAGTCACATAGGCCGCAATTCTGAAATTATAAAGTGAAAGGTACGGCTTAGCAACAAGGTAAGAGACGCATACGTAGCATTTTAAGATTGGACCGCGCGAGAAGGAACCTTGGTAGGAGTATTGATATGTGGGCGGAACTTAAGTTAAGTTCGTTCATTTTAATCACAGATACATTTGTGCACACATTCGTGACTCTCCTGAGATTCTTGACGCTCATGTGACTTACTCTCGCGTGTTATGTTTAAGTTGTGTAGCGCACATATGTGTTAGTGAAAGGGATTGAAAGGGATGTTTCCGAACAACATTTCTGCGACTTATGGCAACTGACGCTTCGCTTGTTACAGAAGTAATTAATTCGTAAATTCAACAGTCGGCGACTCTCCTCAAACCTAACATTTTAGTCAACATTAAAATTTATCACCTAACTAAACTGGTGTTATCCTTTCAAAATATACTGACACATATCCTGAGATAAAGAACTCATAGCTATACCACTAAAGCAGCTGGCGCACGAAACAACGCAGAACGAGTTACGAGATGACATCATGAAATGTTACGCGATGAAATTCAGCCAGGACCTCCCCTCAACAGGGGTTTTTACAGGTTTTCCGCAGTCCTCATAACTGGCAAATGCCGCGGCGTACCTTAAACTTGGCTGAAACGTTTCCTTCCCAAATTTCCTAACCCAATTATCATTTAATTTCATGTATCACCGGTGTCCACCGCCTGCGGTGCCGTATGCAGAAGAACGGGCGTTAAACACTACCCAAAAAAGCTCCCCCCCAAAAACAAATTGCTGACATGAACTCGAAGATCGATGGCTCAGATCTGTGGCATAAAGATTTATTGATTTTACTTCACTTATTCACCCAATTTTCTTGAAAATGGAATATCTTTTGGAAGTGATCGGATATCAACAGAATTGTCTGAGTTTGGAACATATAAATTATTGAATTATTAATTACTCTTTTTGGAAAGCTCGCAGATGTGGGAGCTATTCTAGTCGTGAAAAGTAGGAATTATATCGCTAGTTCATAAAAAATCTGATATATTACATTAACATGATCTTTATCTGCCCACTATTGTTTAATTGTATATATCTTTCATAAAATATCTTTCGAAAGCGTATCATTTTCTCTACTACGTATAGTAAGTAGAGGAAGTATTGCATTCCATCCAAAAAAAATCTGATGTGTTACACTCACATGACTTTCTCTACTCTTGTACAAACTATTTTTACAAACGCTTATTCTCCATATGCTTCATGTTAATCGAGATATCGAGATGTCAATCTTATTGGTAATTTTCTTGTAGATGCAAGGGGAATATGGTAGCTTTTAAGCGATAGTCAAATATTTTAAGTGCTGGTTGCTATGTGGCGCATTCCATTCTCTTTGCACATCCAGGACATAAAAAAAATGAATAACGAATATGAGAAAAAGTATAAGTATTGGAAAATTTAAGGGAATAACAAGCAATATCTCGAAAACCGTTCACTCAACAAAAAAAATGTATATGACATATATTGTATATTTTAACGCGATCTACATTTTTTGTGTAGTAAAATTTTGTCTCTCTCTTATGGTTTACCAGTTATGCAAAAGTCGTTCACAATGAAGAACACTTTTGGAGACATTCCCAGAAAATTCGAGATATACATTTCATTTGTCATGAAAATATCTTAAACATATGATATTTTAATCAAAATCGTTAGAGCCATTTTTGAGAAAATTAAAATTTTCGAAAAATGTTCTATGTAAAGGGTAGTCTGGGGTGGGGGGATTTTCTTGAAAACCTTCGTGTCGCATCTCTGGAAGATACTGAACCTAAATACCAAGTTTGGTGTTTATCCGACTGTTCGTTTTTGAGTTATGCTGTTCACAGACACACACACAGACACACACACACACAGACACACACACGGACATGTTTCCAAAAATGCTTTTTTTGGATTCAGGAGGTCTCAAAACGTGTATTTCCGGTGAAATCTCGGTATCGAATTTTTGGGTGGAATGCAATACTTCCCCTACTTACTATACGTAGTAGAGAAAGTAATTAGATACGAGGTTTCACCGGGAATATATATTGTGAGGCTCTCTGAAATCAAATAAGGCATTTTTGGAAACATGTGCGTGTGTGTGTGTCTGTGAACGGCATAACTAAAAAAAATCTGATGTGTTACACTCACATGACTTTCTCTACTCTTGTACAAACTATTCTTACAAACGCTTAATCTCCATATGCTTCATGTTAATCGAGATATCGAGATGTCAATCTTATTGGTAATATTCATGTAGATGCAAGGGGAATATGGTAGCTTTTAAGCGATAGTCAAATATTTTAACGCTGGTTGCTATGTGGCGCATTCCATTCTCTTTGCATGTCCATAAAAAAATGAATAACGAATTTGAGAAAAAGTATAAGTATTGGAAAATTTAAGGGAATAACAAGCAATATCTCGCAAACGGTTCACTCAACAAAAGAAATGTATATGACATAAAGTGTGTATTTTAACGCGATCTACATTTTTCGTGTAGTAAAATTTTGTCCATCTCTTATGGTTTACCAGTTATGCAAAAGTCGTTCACAATGAAGAATACTTTTGGAGACATTCCCAGAAAATTCGAAATATACATTTTATTTGTCATGACAATATCTTAAACATATGATATTTTAATCAAAATCGTTAGAGCCGTTTTTGAGAAAATTAAAAGTTTCGAAAAATGTTCCATGTAAAGGGTAGTCTGGGGTAGGGGGATTTTCTTGAAAACCTTCGTGTCGCATCTCTGAAAGATACTGAACCTAAATACCAAGTTTGGCGTTTATCCGACTCTTCGTTTTTGAGTTATGCTGTTCACAGACAGACACACAGACACACAGACAGACACACAGACACACAGACAGACACACACACGGACATGTTTCCAAAAATGCTTTTTTTTGGATTCAGGGAGTCTCAAAACATGTATTTCCGGTGAAATCTCGGTATCGAATTTTTGGGTGGAATGCAATACTTCCCCTACTTACTATACGTAGTAGAGAAAGTAAAAAAGTCGGATAAATACCAAACTTGGTATTTAGATTCAATATCTTCAAAAGATGCGACACAAAGATTTTCAACAAAATCCCTCAACCCCAAACTAGACTTTGCATGGAATACTTTTCGAAATTTTTTCTAAATATGACTCTAATGATTTTGATTAAATTATCATATATCAAAGATATTTACATGAAAAATAAAATGTATATCTTGAATTTTCGGAGAATAACCTATGAAGTCCTCTTCATTCGCAGGGAACTTTGTATAATCTTGTATAACTGGTAAACGCTAAGCGACAGACGAAAACGTACTACACAAAAAAATGTTGGTCTCTTTAAAACACACGATTTATTTCAAATAATTTTTTGTGGCATAAGCCGTTTCTGAGATCCGTTATTAAAGTTTCGAATTCTTCATTTCTTGGTCATTCTGTTTAAAGCCCTTTCAACATTCAGCTGTTTCTCGCGATTGCATGGAAACAGTATGGAATTTTAAGGTCAGCATATAGCGTCCAGTTCTTAAACATTTGACTATCGCTGTTCCTGTATCTATAACGAAATGTGTAATGTAGCTATTTTTGCAGAGGTTTATTTGGATTAAAATGTAGTAGATACAAAGATAAGCTTTAGTAAGAATAGTTTGTATATTCTAGTAATGTGAATTTATCAAATCAGAATTTTTTTTCTATCTACGTCATGTTATTTGTGATACACGTCTGCAGAAATGGTTTCATTGCATATATCGTAGGTACAAGGGAGATACAGAAGGCTGAAGCGCTGATCAAATCTTTACAAAGTAGGTCACTATTTGCTGGTTTTAAAATTCCCCATTCCTTGCACGACATCGCGAGAAACAAAACAAGGGAGACCTAGCACTTCAAAAAATATGTATTACTGGAAAATTCAGATCATGAGCAACGTTATCTCGGGAATAATTAAAGTCACAGAAATGTTAATTTGACATAACTTGTACGTTTCAACAACCCTATATTTACTTTCTCTGCTATGTATAGTAAGTAGGGGAAGTATTGTATTCCACCCAAAAATTCGATACCGAGATTTCACCGGAAATATATGTTTTGAGACCCCCTGAATCCAAAAAAAGCATTTTTGGAAACATGTCCGTGTGTGTGTTTGTGTGTGTGTGTGTGTCTGTGAACAGCTTAACTCAGAAACGAACAGTCGGATAAACACCAAAGTTGGTATTTAGGTTCAGTATCTTCCAGAGATGCGACACGAAGGTTTCCAAGAAAATCCCCCCAACCCAGACTAACCTTTACATGGAACATTTTTCGAAAATTTTAATTTTCTCAAAAATGGCTCTAACGATTTTGATTAAAATATCATATGTTTAAGATATTTTCATGACAAATAAAATGTATATCTTGAGTTTTCTGTGAATATCTCCAAAAGTATTCTTCATTGTGAACGACTTTTGCATAACTGGTAAACCATAAGAGATAGACAAAACTTTACTACACAAAAAATGTAGATCGCGTTAAAATACACAATTTATGTCATATACATTTTTTGTTAAGTGAACCATTTTCGAGATATTGCTTGTTATTCCCTTAAATTTTTCAATACTTATTTTCTCAAATGGGAATTCGTTATTCATTTTTTTGTCTTGGATATGCAAAGAGTATTAATCTGTGGCAAGGGGAATGGTGCTGCACCTAGCAACCAGCTATTAAGAGATATGTATGTGCTTAAAGGCTACTGTACTTCCAAATTGCCCTTGTAAATATATATTCCCCTTACATCTACAAGAAAATTAGCAATAAGATAGACTGCAAATGTTTATCTCGATTAGCATGAAGTAGATGGAGAATAAGCGTTTGTAAACATAGTTTGTACAAGAGTAGAGAAAGTCATGTGAGTGTAACACATCAGATTTTTTTCATGTAGTAAGCTTTTGTCCCTTTCTTATGGTTTACCAGGTATACAAAAGTCATTCGAATAAAAAGGACCAAAAGTTATTCCCATAAATTCCAAGGTGTACAATTCATTACGCAAATATCTTAAACGTGTGGTATTCTCTTGTTCCTCTTCCTGCCACGTATTAGGCCTAGTAGCCTGTTCACGGTCTCATTTCATCTCTTTATCGGACGGCCCAAACATCTTCTCCCTTATGGTCAGTAATTTAATATTTGCCGAGGAATTCTTGTTGTAGGCTTCCTGTGCACATGGGGCCTCCAGCTTTGACGATAATTGCGAATTCTTTCTATGAGAGGGTCAATTTTCAGTTGTTTCTTAATGTCTAAATTCTTTTTCTTATCTAATTTAGTATATCCTGGAGTTCTTAAAAGTCGTCCTCCGTGGTGTAGTGGTTACCATGCTACCCCTAGTTCCCGAGGTCGCGGGTTCAAACCCGGGGGAGGGCAATGGATTTTTTTCGGGCGTTAAATCCTTAGCATGTCTTCCTTCGGAAGGGACGTAAAGCCGGTGGTCCCGTGTCGTAGATTTACGGCACGTAAAGGAACCTCAAGCCTAATAAAGAGGCCTCTGAGCAAAATTACCGGTCTTTCACGCACAATTTAGAATGGGACGCTAAGGACCACAGCAGTTAAAGCGCGTCCATAAATAAAACGCAAGTTTAATGTTTTAATTTAGTTCCTAAAATTCCATTTCCTTGGTTGTTTGCATAGTCCAGGCTTCACTCCCATACACGAGGACTGGTCTCAACAATGTATGGTATTTTAATAAAAATCGCTTGAGCCATTTTTAATAAATAAAAAATAGCGAAAAGTTTTCCACGCAATAGGATAATTTGTGGTGAAAATCTCCCTTTCGCATCTTTGGGAGAAGTTGAATTTTTTGGTGTATATCTGGTTTCTTTTTTCAATCATTTTTGGGTTCAGGGTATCTCAAAGTATGTATTTCTGTTGAAATCTCGTTATCTCACCATACTCGTCTACTCACCACAGGTATGTAGTAGAGACACTAAAAATATTGTATGCAATACACACGACTTTTTCTCTCCATTACCAATCCACAGGTATTCCTTACCAGGCATGGGAACTGGAACACACTTGTGTTCTTACATCAGAAACGAAGTACGCCATCTCTCCGAATGCCACAGTGCCCCTCACTCGTTTACTGACTTAAGATAACCCGTCATTGTGCTGTATTATAGTGTTCAACTGAAAAGGAATGCTCTATTTAATTACTTTTTATACCACGCACATAGTAGGTAGAGAAGGTATTGCATTTCACCCGAAAATTCGAGACCGAGATTTCACCGGAAATATATGTTTTGATGCCCCCTGAATAAACAAATAAAAAAAAAAACATTTTTAGAGAATGGTGTGTGTGTGTCTGTGAACAGCATAACTCAAAAGGGAAAAGTCGGATAGTACCAAACTTGGTATTTAGTTCAGTGCCTTCCAAAGAGGCGACGAGAAGATTTTCAAGATAATCCCCCTGCCCCACACTATCCTTTACATGGAACATTTTTCGAAATTTTTAATTTTCTGAAAAATGGCTCTAACGGTTTTGATTAAAATATCGTATAATAATGATATTTATATGACAAAATAAAAGTTATATCTTGAATTTTCTGGAAATAGACTATGAAGTTCTCTTCATTCAGAAAAAAATTTTGTATAACTGGTAAACGTTAAACGATAAAGAAAACGTACTACACAAAAATGGTAGAGTTTTTAAACATACATTTTATTTCAAATAACTTTTTTTTGTGGAATCAGCTATTTTCGAGATATCCGTTATTAATGGTTCGAATTATTCTAAAGTTCTGTCAATTTTCAGCTGTTTCTCGCGATTTAGTGGAAAGAATATGGACTTTTATACTATATGACGTCCTGTTCTAAAAAATCTGATGGGTTACACTCACACGAGTTTCTCTACTCTTGTGCAAACTATTTTTACAAACGCTTATTCTCCTTCTACTTCATGTTAATCGACATAAACATTTGCAGACTCTATCTTATTGCTAATTTTCTTGTAGATGTAAGGGGAATATATATTTACAAGGGCAATATAGAAATACATATCTCTTAATAGCTGGTTGCTAGGTGCAGCACTATTCCCTTTGCCACAGATTAGTGCTCTTTGCATATCCAAGACAAAAAAATGAATAACGAATTCCCATTTGAGAAAATAAGTATTGAAATATTTAAGGGAATAACAAGCAATATCTCGAAAATGGTTCACTCAACAAAAAAAATGTATATGACATAAATTGTGTATTTTAACGCCATCTACATCTTTTGTGTAGTAAAATTTTGTCTATCTCTTATGGTTTACCAGTTTACCAAAAGTCGTTCACAATGAAGAATACTTTTGGAGACATTCCCAGAAAATTCAAGATATACATTTTATTTGCCATGCAAATGTCTTAAACATATGATATTTTAATCAAAATCGTTAGAGCCATTTTTGAGAAAATTAAAATTTTCGAAAAATCTTCCATGTAAAGGGTACTCTGTGGTGGGGGGATTTTCTTGAAAACCTTCGTGTCGCATCTCTGGAAGATACTGAACCTAAATACCAAGTTTGGTGTTTATCCGACTGTTCGTTTCTGAGTTATGCTGTTCACACACAGACAGACAGACACACACACACACACACGGATGTTTCCAAAAATGCTTTTTTTGGATTCAGGGGATCTCAAAACATGTATTTCCGGTGAAATCTCGGTATCGAATTTTTGGGTGGAATACAATACTTCCCCTACTTACTATACGTAGTAGAGAAAGTAAAAATTGACTTTTGTCACTCCCTTTGCATCTATAACGAAATGTGTCCGCAAAGGTTTATCTGATTAAAATTAATATAGGAAAATAAACTTTCGTAAGAATAATTTGTATACCCACTGTAAGCGACACAGGGTGGAGAGTCATGAGAATGTAACACACAGTAACTTTTTGTTGTTTTAAATTAGTCATTAAAGACTTGGTTTATTCACTCAAATATTATATCAAAGAAAATTATTGTTAGTAATGGGCTAATGCATAAAAAAACTCCGAAGAATAGCACATTTTCAAAAATGTTACGTTGTTAGTCAACCAAAGTAAATGTCTACTTGGGAAATGTTGAACGTGCAAGGAAATTGTACAGTTATACTAACTGCTAGTCTGTCTTTTATGACTTCCCCATTATATAAGGCTGAATAGGAATCAAGAGGACTTCACAACTATTTACAGAAATTTCAGGATATACACTTTATTCATTATGCACACACCTCAAACTAATTATACATTGCCGTTTGTGAAAATTGCAACACCAAGAAGGAAACGCATGAATTCTATGAATTTAATACCACAGGTTAGGTACATGACGAGTAACAAATGATAAACTTTTCAAATCTATACATGATTTGTGAGTCCTAATATTCAGTATTTGGTGTGGCCTCCATGCGTTACAATTAGAGCTACTATATGCCGTGGCATTGAATAAAAAAGGTTCTGAATAAGTTCCGAGGGATTTCCCTACACGCAGTTTGTATTCGAGCCAACAAATCCGTGATACTGGCCACTGGAGGATCGTGACGCACCAGGTGCCGACCAACCATATCCTAGACATGTTCGATGGGCGACATGTCAGGTAAACGTGTAGGCCAGGGAAGAATGGTACCCGTCGCTCTTCGAAAAAGCTTGTACATTCCTCGCAATAGGTGGCCGGTGGAGATGCCTGAAGCAGGGGAGTACCTCAGGCTGTACAACCACCGTTACGTACCGGTTACTGTTCAAAGTCGTAGGAGGCGAGATCGGTTGGTAACCATTAGCGCCCCAAACCAACACACCTGGTGCTTGTCCACTATGCCGCTCAACAATGCAGCCTTCCAGGTTGCGCTCACCACGGTACCGCCGGACACGTATACGGCCATCACTGTAGGACACATTGAAGCGGGACTCGTCCAAAAAGACTACATTTTTCCACTCAGCACCCTAGTGACGGTGTTCACGTGCCCATTGCAGTCGGAGGAGATTGTGGTTTCTGGACAATGGAAGCCGACTTAATGGCATGCATGCAACCAGTCCAACCTGCAGCAGACGGCGACGAACCGTTGATGCAGACAAGTTCACACTTGTTGCAGTGCTCCAGCGTCGAGCCAACACTATGGATGAAGCTGTACGGTCCGTTATGGCCATGCGGACAAGATGACGGTCATCCCGTGCTATGGTCATGTTCCGTGGTCCAGTACCCGCTCTTCGCTGCGTACGACCTTCATCTATCCACTGCTTCCACACACAATCACTGTCGTAGCAGCATGCCTTGTACGAGTCGAAATGTCACGGTATGACAAACCCGCTTCCCGGAGACCGATCAGTCTGCCTCGTTCGAACTCACTCACATGCCGATATAGCTCCCTTTGACGTCGACGAGACATACGGCACTCACATTATTGTTTCCACCTTGTTTGTCAGCTCTGCACTGACTACACTGAGCGCAACACTGACCTTGTTGGACCGACACGAGAGATTTATGCTCGGCCTACGTGTACCCCATCTCTCTGCAAACCTAATCTTTTCTTGCTTCCACACTCTTCTACACTTTCACCAAGTTTGGAGTTATTCGGGAAATTCTTGCTTGGTGTTGCAATTAACACAAATGGCAGTCTATGTTGTTCAGAACCGCTACGGAAACTTGTAGGTAAAAAAATTAAATTAAGGAAAATTTCCATATAAAAGATTGTCTGAGTTTGGAAAGTTCCTGAAAAGTCTTCGCTTTACATTCTTAAAAAGAGTCTGACTTAAGCAGGAATTTGGAATTTGTTCGGTTTTTGTTTTTTAATTATGCTGTTCACAAATACAACGAAAAAGCCACCCACACCAAGCCCACACCACATACACACATGTAACACCTCTGTCGTAGATAAGTACTATTCGGCCACGATGTGAATGCGCGTGGTGGGAAGAGAACTAAACTGTTACGAAACAAGTTGTTGGTGCATCGGAAGGACAGTCAGATAAAGAAAACATCCGCAGTTCCGAGTTGCATTTACTAGCGAGGCTGAAGACTGCACATATATAATAGTATTGTTATCATTGTGCGACTATATATTTCCCTATCGCCTTGCCCCTCATTCCACTCTGATTCCTAGCCTTGATTGTCAACAAAACACAGTGGCGCCCTCCACCAAGCGCATTCATATCGTGGCCGACTTATAGTAGGGAAGTTTTTTTATTTTGTGGTGTTTAAACATCCGCTCATACTCATACGTCACCACAGGACAGTGATAATGTATGAAATTGTATTTGGGAAAGGAATTTTGGGGAGGAAATGTTTAGGGTATCTCCCTGGCATTTGCCACTTATGAGGACTGAGGAAAACGTGGAAGAAACCTCAGTCACAGAGGACGGTCCTTTGGATTTGAACCGCGGACCTCCCGCTCACGAGTCCATGTCCTAACGACCAGTGTTGGTTCTCTGCTATTGTATCTCATAAAGAATTGCCGCCATAGAACATTTCATTTGTCCCCTGAAAAGTAGGAGCTAGTGTTTAGCTAAAGGATTTAATATATGTCTTACCTGTGAAACCGATTGGCAGTGGCGTTGGAAGCGGACCCGCTACAAGTTGCACCCTTAGTGGTAAACGGTTATCCCTGAGGAGCTGCGGCAGTTGGTACAGGGGCGCATCGCCCGCCCCCACCGCGTAGAACTGTCCATTGCTGCTCAGCGGCACGAATACCATCTGAAACACATTATAATTAGTTATCAACTAGAAGGTCCTGGGAAGGACTCACTCCAAGAAACAGGAAGAGGGGGTGAGGAAAGCTTTACAATAAAATTTGCAACAGCTGGAAGTTTTTACTCTAACGATTCCTGTCACCCTGTGGTTGTAAGGTGAACTAAGGTTTTGCACTGGTGAAACAGACAGTACAGTAGGCACGAGAGATTCTATGGCTGGTCGCAACCTTAAAATACAGTATGGAGGTAAATGGGATATTTCTGTCTATCTATCTAACGCATATATGTTGCCATTAGTTTCGTCCTTTTCTACTCTCACGCTGTCGCCATGTTGCTAATAAGGTGGTGTAAGTATTAAGTTGTTATAAATTTCATATTTGAACATATTACCCTATGCAGAATATTTTTCTCTATCAGATTATATCATTTTAGAGCCTGTACAGATTTACGTGGGCACAAACTTCTAAAGAAAAACAAGCTTTTTCAGTAAAAGTCCAATATTTGTTGTTTTTATGCTTATCACACAGTAACTAATAAACTAAAGGGTAGAACGTAACAATATTTTCGTCTTAGCTAGAGTAAACTTGTGTGTTGATACTTGCCCAGTTTAAACTCTCTATCTTAATAAGTTGAGCGTTATAATATTTTAAATTAAATATTTTCATAAAATTCTATTCCTATGCAGCAGAAAAGTCAACCAGCGAGAAAATGTTTTGTTATTGAGTTTGCAACGGGAACCAAGCGCGAGAAAATGCTGAGGGGGGGTTAGAGACAGTTTTTAAAAGAAGCCGAAATCCTCTAACTTCTTGCATTCATTGTGCATGGCAAATAAAAGTCCATCTATTCAGCTAACAGGTGCCAGAGTGAGGCGGAAGGCAGTATAGGTTAACATTAGTGGTATAGCGTGTGGAACACTGTGAACCGTTGTGTAGTTTGTTTATTTAACATTTGAGTGAATAGCTACATTTACAGAGGGAGAAACTAGGAAAAGGCGAAATGTTGGTAAACTAAGAAGAAATGCAAAATAATAATGAATGTTTTGCATTATTCAAGTAAAATGAGTGTAAGTAAGGCAGTAAAAGAAATAGCTAAAGTTACCGGATGTTCAGAAACAGTAGCAATGTATAGGATAAAAAATCTGATGTGTTACACTCACATGACTTTCTCTACTCTTGTACAAACTATTTTTACAAACGCTTATTCTCCATCTCCTTCATGTTAATCGAGATAAACATTTGCAGAGTCTATCTTATTGCTAATTTTCTTGTAGATGTAAGGGGAATATATATTTACAAGGGCAATATAGAAAAACAGTAGCCTTTAAGCACATACATATCTCTTAATAGCTGGTTGCTAGGTGCAGCACCATTCCCTTTGACACAGATTAATACTCTTTGCATATGCAAGACAAAAAAATGAATAACGAATTCCCATTTGAGAATATAAGTATTGAAAAATTTAAGGGAATAACAAGTAATATCTCGAAAATGGTTCACTCATAAAAAAGAATGTATATGACATAAATTGTGTATTTTAACGCGATCTATATTTTTGTGTAGCAAAATTTTGTCTATGTCTTATGGTTTACCAGTTATGCAAAAGTCGTTCACAATGAAGAATACGTTTGGAGACATTCCCAGAAAATTCAAGATATACATTTTATTTGTCATAAAAATATCTTAAACATATGATAGTTTAATCAAAATCGTTAGAGCCATTTTTGAGAAAATAAAAAGTTTCGAAAAATCTTTTATGTAAAGGGTAATCTGGGGTGGGGGGATTTTCTTGAAAACCTTCGTGTCGCATCCTTGGAAGATACTGAACCTAAATACCAAGTTTGGTGTTTATCCGACTGTTCGTTTCTGAGTTATGCTGTTCACAGACAGACAGACACACAGACACACACGGACATGTTTCCAAAAAGGCTTTTTTTTGGATTCAGGGTATCTCAAAACATGTATTTCCGGTGAAATCTCGGTATCGAATTTTTGGGTGGAATACAATACTTCCCCTACTTACTATACGTCGTAGAGAAAGTAAAAAAAACAAGGAATGAAAGGACCTCTTAAGACGTCATCAAAAATGAGAGCAAAAGCAGTGGGGTAAATAAAAACACGCTAATTTAAAGCATATGGTGGAAAAGCCCAAAGCGGAATTCGGCGCATCGTTCATTCATTGCTGTTTGAAAACCGCATTTCATGTTGAATGTAATTTTGTCAAGGATAAACAGTAATGACACCCAACCAACTTAAAGCTTTTATCATTTTATATTCCTATATTTCTTTGATAAATATTTTTATGCCTATAAAGTCGTATTTCGAAGTACTAAAAATACAAATATATCTCTTTTCGTGTTCTCAAACTTTTTCCCCCATTTTTATGCTGACTCGGCAGATCATATTCATTCCATAGGAAGGCACGATTTGAGACTGTATGCGCAAATTGCTTGTTTACATTGTCGATAAAAGTTAACTCCACTGATTGTTGATATGTTGCATGATACACGGTCTGTGTGTTCCACCCTAATAGACAGTAAGCTAATAGAACCCTGGTCAAGATTCAGAAGAGTCAGTAGTCATCGGCGAATGCAACGAGACAATATATACATAACGCATACAGACACGAAGTCCTTACAATTTTATAACAGAGTTAAAGAAGGCATAGAAAAAGAATTATAAGCCAAAATCTGTAATAGAAATGAGCGATCAGGGATTGCTTGGTATAGATTAGAGATTTGGAAGTTAAAAGGTTCGAGTGGGGGCAGTTATACAGGGACTTTGCCCAATTTGTAGGGGGTGGAGAAAATGAAGCTCACATAATGTTTGAATGCACGGGGACTAATGAATGGAAAAATGAACTAATAACAAGGAAATGGCTAACAATAAAGTAGTAGAATTAAATAGGATTTTTAAAGATAAATGCCTATGAAGAGTGAAATTGAAACTGACAGAGACATATAGGCAAAGAGTAATAATGTAATTTAAATCAATGTATTAATCCTTTAGAGATAATGTATGTTAAATGAAAAATCTGATGTGTTACACTCACATGACTTTCTCTACTCTTGTACAAGCTATTTTTACAAACGCTTATTCTCCATCTACTTCATGTTAATCGAGATAACATTTGCAGAATCTATCTTATTGCTAATTTTATTGTAGATGTAAGGGGAATATATATTTACAAGGGCAATATAGAAATACAATAGTCTTTAAGCACATACATATCTCTTAATAGCTGGTTGCTAGGTGCAGCACCATTCCCTTTCCCACAGATTAATACTCTTTGCATATCCAAGACAAAAAAATCTGATGTGTTACACTCACATGACTTTCTCTACTCTTGTACAATCTATTTTTACAAACGCCTTTTCTCCAAATGCTTCATGTTAATCGAGAAATCGAGATGTCAATCTTATTGGTAATTTTCTTGTAGATGCGAGGGGAATATGGTAGCTTTTAAACGATAGTCAAATATTTTAGCGCTGGTTGCTATGCGGCGAATTCCATTCTCTTTGCATGTCTAGGACATAAAAAAATGAATAACGAATTTGAGAAAAACTACAAGTATTGGAAAATTTAAAGAAATAACAAGCAATATCTCGAAAACGGTTCACTCAACAAAAGAAATGTATATGACATAAGTTGTCTATTTCAACGCGATCTACATTTTTTGTGTAGTAAAATTTTGTCTATCTCTTATGGTTTACCAGTAATGCAAACGTCGTTCACAATGAAGAATACTTTTGGAGACATTCCCAGAATATTCGAGATATACATTTCATTTCTCATGATTTTATCTTAAACATATGATATTTGCATCAAAATCGTTAGAGCCATTTTTGAGAAAATTAAAATTTTCGAAAAATGTTCCATGTAAAGGGTAGTCTGGGGTGGGGGGATTTTCTTGAAAACCTTCGAGTCGCATCTCTGGAAGATACTGAACCTAAATACGTTTGGTGTTTATCCGACTGTTCGTTTTTGAGTTATGCTGTTCACAGACACACACACACACACACAGACACACTCACACAGACACACACACACACACACACACACACAGACACACACGGACATGTTTCCAAAAATGCTTTTTTTGGATTCAGGAGGTCTCAAAACATGTATTTCCAGTGAAATCTCGGTATCAAATTTTTGGGTGGAATGCAATACTTCCCCTACTTACTATACGTAGTAGAGAAAGTAAAAATGAATAACGAATTCCCATTTGAGAAAAGAAGTATTGAAAAATTTAAGGGAATAACAAGCAATATCTCGAAAATGGTTCACTCAACAAAAAAAATGTATATGACATAAATTGTGTGTTTTAACGCGATCTACATCTTTTGTGTAGTAAAATTTTGTCTATCTCTTATGGTTTACCAGTTATGCAAAAGTCGTTCACAATGAAGAATACTTTTGGAGACATTCCCAGAAAATTCAAGATATACATTTTATTTGTCATAAAAATGTCTGAAACATATGATATTTTAATCAAAATCGCTAGAGCCATTTTTGAGAAAATTAAAATTTTCGAAAAATGTTCCATGTGAAGGGTACTCTGTGGTGGGGGTATTTTCTTGAAAACCTTCGTGTCGCATCTCTGGAAGATACTGAATCTAAATACCAAGTTTGGTGTTTATCCGACTGGTCGTTTCTGAGTTATGCTGTTCACAGAGACACACAGACACAAACACGGATATGTTTCCAAAAATGCTTTTTTGGATTCAGGGGATCTCAAAACATGTATTTCCGGTGAAATCTCGGTATCGAATTTTTGGGTGGAATACAATACTTCCCCTACTTACTATACGCAGTAGAGAAAGTAAAAAGGGAGATCTACCTGAGAATGGCCAGGGCCAAAAAGGTAGACTCCAATGTAATGAAATAAATGCAATGAAGTAAATAAATAGCATATAAACACGGGTGTAAACATTTTTTAAATCATATTCCCGTATATCCCAGAGCACACAGATCTCTTTAGCCCCGCCACACAACTTGGTAATAGGGATTATAGCACATTAAATGTGCAGAATGTTTCTTTAAAAGCCATTTATTTGTTTCCTTTATGAACATTGTTCATTTCTCTTAACGTTCTATATTTATGTAATAATGGGATTCTTTTGGACTGAACCGGTGTTGCGAATGAAAAAAAAGGTTATGAATCTTCCCAAGAAACAAAGGAACTGATACAAAAAAGGGGGAATACAAGATAGGAAACAGGAATGAAGGAGAGCATACGCAGGTGGCCGCGGAATGTCGGCAGCCTCTGGCTACGGTAAATAATCCGTGAAGTATAAATTGGCAGGAACTAGATTGGAATGTTACATTTTTCTTTCCGCTTCATAAATCTAAAGACACCGGCTCACGGTTTGTGCGCTTCACTTCTCTTGAGAGTTTGTTTAGGCAATCTGTAAAACACGACTTTAACATATTTTTACACAATGCCGTCATGGTTACTTATTGCAATGAACTCATTATTTCATTTACGAAGAAATTGCTTCCAATTGGATAGAGAGATAAAATTGTGGTAGTAACCGCCTCATTCGGGCTCTCGTTGTATTTCTGTTTAACAAACTTAAATGAAAATTTGAGAGCATTATCCATTCTATCAAGAATATATCCTATTCAGAACTATATGTAGAATTTTCAAAACCCATTTTGCAGAACGTAACTATTTAATTTTCACCGTTGGTATAAATGTAAAACAAACCTTTACATTTAAGATAAATCATTTGGTCTTTTGATGTTCGAAATAGATTAATTTATACATCTCTGCAGGACTTTAAAAACATACTAATAGAGCTATGCTAAAATTGTGATCATTTCTTTTTTCAAAACTTCACGCTAAACTATTTTAAAAAGGAATGCTCTGTTTTTTCTTCTGTGTAATGCTATAAAAGTAAACGGTTTTATCCTGATGTGCTAATATTTCATTAGAAAAATCTGAAGCAATATTTTATGGAGGAAAAACATCAATTTAAATTTAATATCCGAAGTAGTTTTAAAACCATAAAGCTTTAAAAGTACTGAAACTACTAAGCAATACATGCTTGTATTTCTCATGATAAAAGTATTGCAAATGCCGCTCCCAAAAAATCATAAGCAATGGGTAGGGAGACTATACCAATTATACGAATGATGTATCTTGCATAAGCTTTGGAAATGCAATATATGCGAGTTAAATGAAGTAATATTGTGGGAATAATAATAATAATAATAATAATAATAATAATAATAATAATGCACTTCGGTGTCTAGAAGCAGCTGATTAAAAAAATTCTGATGCGTTACATTCACATGACTTTCTCTACCCTGTATCGCTTATTAGTGGGCATATACACGTAAATTATTCTTACGAAAGTTTATTCTCCTATCTATTTCATTTTAATGGAGACAAACCTTTCCGGGAATACCTGAATTACACATTTCATTATTCATATAGAGGCTGCCCTCCTAGCTCAGTCGGTAGAGCACCTGCCTGCTATGCGAGGGGCCCTAGGTTCGATTCCCGGCTGGGGCTGGGGGTGGGGGAGTTTTCTCTTGCCAAGATTATTCCCAACACTCTCCTGAGTCTGGAGGTGTGTGTGATCTGATATGTAAAGCCCAAAGAAAAATCAGAAATCTAACGATAACGTTATACTAGTCTACAATATGAACATACCTATGTTCCAAAGGTAAAAGAACGCCGATATGATCATTGCAGTTAAAGGCATATGGAAGAAAGGAAAAAAAATCTGATGTGTTACACTCACATGACTTTCTCTACTCTTGTACAAACTATTTTTACAAACACTTATTCTCCATCTACTTCATGTTAATCAAGATAAACGTTTGCAGACTCTATCTTATTGCTAATTTTCTTGTAGATGTAAGGGGAATATGTATTTACAAGGGCAATATAGAAATACAGTAGCCTTTAAGCACATACATATCTCTTAATATCTGGTTGCTAGGTGCAGCACCATTCCCTTTGCCACAGATTAATACTCTTTGCATATCCAAGACAAAAAATGAATAACGAATTCCCATTTGAGAAAATAAGTATTGAAAAATTTAAGGGAATGACAAGTAATATCTCGAAAATGGTTCACTCAACAAAAAAAGTGTATATGACATAAATTGTGTATTTTAACGCGATCTACATTTTTTGTGTAGTAAACTTTTGTCTATCTCTTATGGTTTACCAGTTATGCAAAAGTTGTTCACAATGAAGAATACTTTTGGAGACATTCCCAGAAAATTCAAGATATACATATTATTTGTTATGAAAATATCTTAAACATATGATATTTTAATCAAAATCGTTAGAGCCATTTTTGAGAAAATTAAAATTTTCGAAAAATGTTCCATGTAAAGGGTAATCTGGGATGGGGGGATTTTCTTGAAAACCTTCGTGTCGCATCTCGTAAGATAATGAATATAAATACCAAGTTTGGTGTTTATCCGACTGTTCGTTTCTGAGTTATGCTGTTCACAGACAGACACACAGACAGACAGACACACACACGGACATGTTTCCAAGAATACTTTTTTTGGATTCAGGGGGTCTCAAAACATGTATTTCCGGTGAAATCTCGGTATCGAATTTTTGGGTGGAATACAATACTTCCCCTACTTACTATACGTAGTAGAGAAAGTAAAAAAAAGGAATAGCGAGTCAAATGTTTTAGAACTGCACGCTATTCCCTAGCTTTAAAATTTCTTTCCATTACATCCCGAGGAACAGTGAAAATCGACAGGACTTGGAAAAAAAAACAGTATTGAAGAATTCGAATCCTTAACAAATATATATCTCGGAAATGGCTGCCAGAAAACAGTTATTAGTAATAAATTGTGTATTTTAAAGGGATATCGCTTAACGTTTACCAGTTCATGCTTAATGTTCATGAATGTTACATAAATGTTCTTCGAATGAAGAGGACTTCATTAGCTATTCCCAGAAAATTCAGAGATACACTTTATTTGTCATGTAAATAACATTAGTATATGGTATTTTAATCAAAACTGGAAAAGCCATTTTTCAGAAAATAAAAACATTTGAAAAGTATTCCATGTAAAGGGTAGTCTGGGGTGGGGCGATTTTCTTAAAAATATTCGCGTGGCACCTTTGGAAGGTACTGAACTTAAATAATTTATCAGACATTTCGTTTTTGAGTTATGCTGTTCACAGACACACACACACCAAAGAAATGTAGATCTCTTTAAAACACACAGTTTATTTCAAATAACTTTAATGTGGCATCAGCCATTTCCGAAATATCCGTCATTAATGGTCCGAATTGTTCAATACTTAGCCATTGTTTTAGTGCTGTTACCATTCAGTTGTTTCTCGTGATTCAAGAGAAACAGTATGGAATTTTAAGGTCAGCATATAGCGTCCAGTTCTTAAACATTTGACTATCGCTGTTCTCTTTGTATCTATAACGAAATGTGTAATGTAGCTATTTCTGAAAACGTTTATATGGATTAAAATGAGGTAGATAGTATAATAAGCTTTAGCTTTTTACTTGTATACGATAGAGGGTACAGAAAGTCATGTGAGTGTATTATATACGATTTTTTAGAGTTTCTCTGATTGTTCCTAAAATGTGCCAGTTTTCGGAAGGTATAAAGTATCTATTACCATGTTCTCACACGTTGATGTTATCTGTTTGAAAGTACACGGTCTAGCTAATTAAGACCACTCACTCGTCCAATTAGTTAATACTCTACACTTGTCGTGGTAATACCTTCCTCTAAAGCTCGTTTATTTTGATAATTTTCGCTAGTTACGTTCCAATTGTTTTTACTTTATATATGGTCATTTGGAAACATTTTTAATGGATACTTCTATCCTGAGAAGATAAGTTCTCTGGTACAGTGTAGCTGGTGCGATGTACCGAGGGAATCCCTATTAGCCTTGCTGAACGGCATGAAGCAACAATTTGGCAGCGCAGTTGTTTGTAAGACGCAAGAGTATTTGGTCTTCCTGGCACACCCTTCTTATGCTTGAACGTTTCTTGGAAAGTGCTCACATAATTCTAGGAACAATGCTCATAGTCTGGCACATGTTCAAGGTGAAACTTAACCGCAGGAATTGCATTTGGAAGGCGCCAAACTAGCGCCTTTACCTTAACTTTACCATAATTGCAAGGTAGAGTTGCTTTGTTGAGCGCTTTGCGGCGTGTACAAGGGGGTGGGGGTCCTGGAAAGCATCACTGCGTGTGTAAGTGTTCATTCATGGCGAGGCAGTCGGTCAGTAATATAATAGTTATCCTGGCTACTGGTTCTAGATCGAGTTGTTAGATGCGTCATTAGCCACTTTGGTTGCATAACTATGAAGCATGATTTCAGCGAATACTACGCTTCGGCTGTTTTCAGCATCAAAGGCGGCCGAAGCACACTCCATAATTTGAAATATATTGTTATTATAAGAAGGTATAGGCAATAAATAATGGTGAGAGACATGCAAAATATTTAAAGAAGTGAATAGAAAAAATAACAAAATCGAGAACAAATAATCGATAACAAAGTGACCAGTACCATCTATATGAGACTCGATTTACAGAGTGGACTATTTAAGTTGAGACTGTACAATATCTCCAAAGCTAAGCGTTGCACGAGGGAAAGAAATGTCTTGAATAAATGTTGCTTGATGTTATGGGGGAAAGTAAATGCCATTAGTCGTGTTTTATTTGGAGGACGTTGTGATGGTCATTTTAGGGTCAATTTCATTTTTTGAGGGAACCTAGCTTTTTTTTACGTTGTTTTCTCACTCCTTATAAAAACTAAACAACATTTGTATAAAGCATTTTGCAATTGTTCTTACACCAACGTAAATAACAACGAAAATTCCGAATGGCTGTGTACGAAGAGCGCAATGAATGGTTGGACCATCCATGGATAATCATTTGAGGGTCAGGTTCCGTTTCGTAATTGGGAACTAACATTTTCATTTTGTTTCCTTGTTCCTCATCACAAAATAAACAGCTCTTTATTAAACCATTCTCTAATGAGAAAATAATGTAGATTCCCATTTTAAAAATTAAATTGAACCTAAAATGACCATCATAACGTCCTCCGAACAAAACACGACTAATGGGATTTACTTTTTCCCACAATATCAACCAACTTTTAGGACATTTCTTTCTACAACACTTAGTTTTGGAGATATTGTACAGTTTCAACTTAAATCGTCCACCCTGTATTAGCATGAGCAAGTGACTCATTCTTTAAGTGTACAATCGTGTGTGTGTGTGTGTGTGTGTGTGTGTGTGTGTGTGTGTGTGTGTGTGTGTGTGTGTGTGTGTGTGTGTGTGTGTGTGTGTGTGTGTGTGTGTGTATTTTCAGTGGAGTTCTTACTCACCTGATTCTTGTGTGTGAGGCATTGTGCGTATTTCTTAGAGGAGCTGACGACCTTTCCCAGCAGAGGCAGGGACAGTCGCTGTTGCGAGCCGCTGCTGGCCCCTACATCTTCGAACACGGCTAACAACTTGAGGACCTCCCCAGGATGGACTATAGTCTTGGTGTATTGTAGCCTTTTCCTCACCGACTCTCTGACCACGTCCACTGCAAAAGAAGTTTTCTTCGTTTACTTCTATAATTACTAAAAACAGTATTTTTTTCTCTGATTATACGTGTTAACTCGGCACTGCTCCAGTGCTATTGTACCTATGTCCCACAAGGGGCATTCCACCCAAAAATTCGATACCGAGATTTCAGCGAAAATACACGTTTTGAGACCCCTGAATCCCAAAAAAGCATTTTTGGAAACATGTCCGTGTGTGTGTGTGTGTCTGTGAACAGCATAACTCAGAAACGAACAGTCGGATAAACACCAAACTTGGTATTTACTTTCAGTATCTTCCAGAGATGCGACACGAAGGTTTTCAAGAAAATCCCCCCCACCCCAGACTACCCTTTACATGGAACATTTTTCGAAAATTTTAATTTTCTCAAAAATGGCTATAACGATTTTGATTAAAATATCATATGTTTAAAAAATTGTCATGACGAAATGTATATCTCGAATTTTCTGGGAATGTCTCCAAAAGTGTTCTTCATTGTGAACGACTTTTGCATAACTGGTAAACCACACAATTTTACTACACAAGAAATGTAGATCGCGTTAAAATACACAATTTATGTCATATACATTTTTTTGTTGAGTGAACCGTTTTCGAGATATTGCTTGTTATTCCTTTAAATTTTCCAATACTTATACTTTTTCTCAAATTCGTTATTCATTTTTTATGTCCTGGACATGCAAAGAGAAATGAATGCGCCACATAGCAACCAGCGTTAAAATATTTGACTATCGCTTAAAACCTACCATATTCCCCTTGCATCTACAAGAAAATTACCAATAAGATTGACATCTCGATATCTCGATTAACATGAAGCATATGGAGAATACGCGTTTGTAAAAATAGTTTGTACAAGAGTAGAGAAAGTCATGTGAGTGTAACACATCAGTTTTCGCAGTTTCTGGCCTGTTGCGCTCCCCGGAATCTCTCCATCCAAGAGATGTTTTGAAGTCGCCTAATGCTACAAAAGAGCTACTGGACATAAGTTGTACATTTGAATGAACCACAGATTTTCTTGCATATCTGTCTGTCTGTCGGTCGGTCGGTCGGCCGATCTGTCTGACGCTAATAGTTTCACACTAAAAACATATACAGCATGTTATAAGAATGAAGAGGAATTCACAGAGGAATTGAAAATTCAAGATGTATAAAATGTTAATCAAAATCGTTACAGCCGTTTTTGAGAAAATAATAAGTAACAAATCCTTAGGAATGGTAAAATCAGACTGAAAAAATCGAAAAGCTGAAGATCCATGCTTCAAATCACGGCTTGGCATTGGATTTTTCAGTCTGATTTTCTGCCTTTCCAACTTGAGCCTATCCACGCCAAGTAAGGAAGAAATTAACACTGATTGACCTAATACTGGTTAATACGAAACCTCGGAATTAGAGTACTTACGAAATTGTAACACACCATTGCGATATATTATCTCAAAATGAATTTGAGAACACTTATGGTTTACCGGGAAAATTGCGAGTCAGTTGGGGAATTTAATGTCGCACCACATGATGGCATGGTAGTTCAGTTGGTCAGAATAGGGCCATGGAAAGCCTAAGATCAGTGGTTTAAATCCCGATAATGGCATTGAATGTTTCAGTCTGATTCTACGTTTCCAACTTTAGCCTAGATAAGCATGTGTGGAAGGACAATTAATTAACAAGTGTTTTCCCAAGGGTTGCTTGAATGGGGAATTTTGAGAAAATCTTCGCGTGGCATCCTTCAAAGACATTGGACTTCAACATGAAGTAGTATCTAATCCGACTTTTTCGTTTTGGGTTTTTTGTTCACACACACACACACACACACAAAATGTCGTTTTCTTTCTTTCTTTTTAATGTACAGAGCGTGTTTTTAAAGTAAGTTCCGATAAATGTTTTAAAAAATAGCAGGACATTATTTTCCAAATACTTCATTATCACCTTACACTACTTCCCCACATAGTCACGGTCATTATTCAGGTACTTGAAATGTTTTAGTATGACTTCGTCAAAGAATGATGCCGCCTGTGATGAAAGTCAAACCTACACTTCTTGTTTCACATCACCATCGTCGTGGGCATTTTTTCCACCAAGGAATTGCTCCAGATAAGAAACAGATGAAAATCGCTTGGTGCCAAATTTGGACTGTAGGGAGAGTGGTCGAATTGTTCCCAACCAAATGATGCGATCAGTTCTTGAGTTTGTTTGGCTCTGTGTGGCCGGGCATAGTCCCTCATTATTGTTTCCCCCAAAACCTCACACATTTGGCGATGAATGTTTACTGATGTAACATTTTTCGCATTCAAAAAACGGATCACAGGTCCTTCGATTGTTTTGAACATTTCAAAATGCTCTAACAACAGGAAAACACAAAGTAACGATCACTCACACTGCATCTGGCTTCCTAATGAATGGAGGAAGTGATCGCACAGATTCAAAATCGCAAAGTATTAAAACGGTACTTACTCTCAAAACACGTCTCGTATACACTTGATAATGTAATTTCCAATTGCAAAGCTATAGGTATAGGTGGTTAAGGGCCCTATCATTGCTGTACCGTTGCTCCTGGATCCGGTCGCCCGGTGTCTCCTCTCGCCTCATCCTTCTTCCTGGGATATCCCCTCGAGGGTCTTAGGTACAATATCCTCTCTGAATCGGTGCCGAGTCCCCTCGTAACGGAAAATAAGATACTCAACGGACCGGGACACCTCGTGCGCTGCGATCTGCGCAGATCTATTGCGGCTACCACCCTCCAGGAGGAAAGGTTGAAGTGAAGGAACCAGAGGAGGCTACAGGTCATAGGCAGACAGGCCACAAAGACGCGCGAAGCCTCTAACGTTTCCAAGCTCGCAGACCCGTCCCACTTCTGGAGCCGCCGAAAGAAGACGATGAACGACCCACCAGTCAAACAGCCCTCTGGTGTCCACGGTAAGTAATCTTTCCAATCAGCATGTATCCGCGCCATCTGTCCTGCACTGTCATACGCTACGAAACCTAAAAGTACACCTGAAAGATGAGAAGGAAACGGAATATAAGGGAAACGATTGAAAGGAAATCGTGGTAGAGAAGAAACCACTCCAGCATTTGCTGCCGAGCCCGGGGAAATCATGAAACACCCATAGTTTAGAGTGGACGGTCGCTGGGGGATCGAACCCGGTACCTCCCGAATGTGAGTCGGACACGTTACCGCGCCACCTCGCTCGTTTACAATGCCTTAAATGATTCTAAGAAATTTATTCTCACACAAAAAACCGAAGTAGTCTATTTTTTTTCAAAATAAATACGAAATTAAGAAATATTTTAAATGAAAAACCACATAAAGTATCAATTAACTTAATATCGAATTTTGTAAACAAAGATGCTTACTTTAGGCTCTTCTGTTTAAACTTGAGCACCATAGCATTCAAACCTAGGTTGTCCATTAAAAATACGCAGTATTGGCGTACACTAAACGTTGATTTTATTTGCAAAAAGGTTCCAGCGTAACGAGGATTTGAACCTATAATTATAGAAAGATATTATTTATGATATGGATAATTCTATCAATAAAACTTGGGTTTGACCTTTCGGCTATCAGAGTACACGAACAGACTGTTATGTAGGTTTTACTCTTTATCGCATATCTTGAAAATGAACGTAGGTTGGCATTTAATCGTGCATTGTGAACACAGCGTCAGCCAATTTTTTCGATGTTTTCTAGTTGCTTACTGACTGTTGCTCTTTCTATTTATTTTATTCTGTGGTGCACATACTGCTTAAAGCGTTGGCAGATTGTACATATATGCATATATTCTGGGTTATACACTCGAATGCACAGAAGCATGTTGGTGTAAGAAACAGGGGTTTATATTGGTAGTGTAATGTTAAAACACCTCTTGTCTGCCTTATCTAGTTCTACGTATTCCCTTGTGTTAACTGGTAGCCCACATCTATTCTTTGTTCTTTATGGATGGATACAGAGTAATGAGGTTATAGCAGTTAAATGGTCGAGTCAGAATTCAGAATTAATAGTATGTCTTCATTTAATTGCATGACCCATTGTTTGCCAGCAAAAGGACAGAATGCAAATATTTCATTCCTTGGTAAATGTTTGTTTTGGTGTATTTTTGGGATGGAATGATTAAATAATAGGATAAAATTAAGCAGTCACACTTATTTGGAACTGCTGATTAATACGGACACAAATCACTACCAGGAGCATTATGTAAAACTGTCGTATATAAAAAGAAACTTCATAGAGCAACATAACAACCAGGGACGCAGTAATGAAGATACTGGTTTTCTTGAAAAATAAATATTGTAGTTTTTGTGTTTGTGTCTTCATTACTTTAAATTATTTTGGACCGAAATAAATATTAAATAAGTTACACAGAAAGTATTTTAACCTCTTTTGAACTACAATGAAATGGAAATAATAATAATAACAATAATAATAATAATAATAATAATAATACAAAACTATAGTACCAAGTAGCTAAAATCACCCTCAATGCTAAATCCTTTATATGAATGACATAACAGCCTTAACAGCGTGTAGTTTGGAAATCCAAGTTATTAGATAAGCCATATTTCTCAGCAGCCCTTGCAGCGCTGTAAACTTTTTCACTAAGTGCAACAACATCTTTTGGTTCGCTATTTATGTTCACTTCATAAACTGACATGTGTTTCATTTCTCTTTCACTTTTACTTTTCAGCTAGAACTGATATTTGTTCATAGGTTGCAGTTGTGCATCAGAATTTACCTCAAAATAATTAGAGACATACAACAAATAAAATAAAAGCTGAAATACGTTGTTCTGGTATCTGGTTCCCTAAACCAGGACGTGTATTGTAGATTTTAAAAAATTTTCAACTCTTTCAAGACAATTTTATATTTATTATTGTACAGATTTATAACTAAAAAAACATAAATATAGTAAATGAAATAATAATAATTCACATTAAAATAAAATTACTACCCACTCTAAATCTAATAGCTAACTACTTGCTGGGAGCCAGCAAACACTTAACTGATATTCATCTATTACAATATTAAACCAAAATTTTAAAACTAATACTAATTTACCAATCACTGGTTTCCAGCGACTGATACATCAAGAAGCTGATTTGGACAGCGGATGATACGGCGTTTCTGTCAACATTAGGTAAGGGAAACACAGAAAACTAGAAGCATCGGCCATGCACTACATACATGATTAGCAGTTTACATTTAAAGTATAGATTAAAAACAATTACTTTGAATTAATTGTTCTTCCACCCTGCATTCGTCCCAGTAAACTACAAGGAATTGTATTGAGGTGACATGCCCCAATGTCGGCTTACAATGCTGTAAGTACTTTAAGTCCCGAGCTTCATTAGTTTAGCCTCTATCAGGTCATTAATGAATTAATTGTTTTTCCACACTAACATGTGTACAGGACAAGGTTGGAAAGGTAGAATCAGTATCAGTAAGTCGCCATTGGATATGTCATCTCCAAAACATTTGAGATCTGCTTGTGGTTTACCGGAAAAAATCTCATGTGTTGCACTCACATGACTTTTTCTACTCTTATACAAACTATTTTTATAAACGCTTATTCTCCATCTACTTCATGTTAATCGAGATAAACACTGCAGGATTTTCTTATTGCTAATTTTCTTGTAGGTGCAAGGGGAGTATGGTGGGCTTTAAGCGATAGTCAAATCTTATAAGAGCTGGTTGCTATGTGGAACATTCCATTCTCCTTGCATGTCCAGGATATAAAAAAAAAGAATAACAAATTCCGATTTGAGAAAAAGTATAAGCATTGTAAAATTCAAACAAATAACTCGAATATCTCGGAAATGGTTCACTCGACAAACAAAATGTATATGACAAAAATAAAGTGTGTTTTAACGAGATCTACATCTACCTCTTACAGTTTACCAGTTATGCAAAAGTCATTCAGAATGAACAGGACTTTTGGGGACATTCCCAGAAAATTCAAGATATGTATTTCATTTTTCATGAAAATATCTTAAACATATAATATTTTAATCAAAATCGTTAGAGCCATTTTTGAGAAAATCAAAATGTTCGAAAAATATTCCATATAAAGAGTAGTCTAGGGTGGGGAATTTTCTTGGAAACCTTCGTGTCGTATCCTTGGAAGATACTAAACTCAAATATCAAGTTTGGTATTTATCCAACTTTTCGTTTTTGAGTTATGCTGTTCACAGACACACACACACACATAGATGTTTCCAAAAATGCTTTATTTGAATTACGGGCACCTCAAAACATATATTTCCGGTGAAATCTCGGTATCGAATTTTTGGGTGGGATGCAATACTTCCCCTACTTACTATATGTAGTAGAGAAAGTAAAAATGCGAGCCAGTTGGAGGATTTAATGTCCTACCGGCATGTTGCCATGGTAGCTCAGGGGTTAGAGCAATCGGAAACTGGGAGATCCGTGGTTCAAATCGCGGTTATGACATTTGAATTTTTCAGTCGTCTGATTCTATCTTTCCAAATAATTACTTTGTAACTCTCAACTGCTCCGTCATGGAATGGCTGGTATGTTAGGCTAACTTGTTCCAATAAGATAATTCTACGACACTGCGTCTATCAGAAACCGAAGAAATTTGCAATTGCTTAGATATACCTTTGCTAGTGCTGTCGTTAAGTCTGTAAGCGGCTAGCTCCAGCTTGGATAGGAAGCGAGTGATCTGGGCGGACACTAACTGCTGGATACTGGTATAGCAGTGAGCCATCAGTTGACCCTTCGTTCCCACCTGCGAAAACCATCCTGCAACAAACATAAATTGCATACATTGAATCACATAGTTATGGGCTATAACTGAAAGATCAGCTTTCCAAAGAAATAGTTATCAAAAGCTGTTTGTATACCAACATACATAAAAATACAGATTAGTATGATACATATGTAATCAGAAACAATATTTATTTATTGAATACAATATCCTGAACACATTGTGATATGGCTTGTTATTTCTGATATTAGAAACTAACTAGCTTACCCGAAATTGCACGGGTAGCTTTAAATCAATGATAATTTAATTAATTTCATTCTATTTTTATGAAACTATTTTACTATGATCTATAAGGCTTTATGGCGAATGCTGCCCTTTATCCCTTACATTCGTATTTTCTTAAAGCCTCGTGATATTCCAATAACAGATGAAAAATCACATGGTATTCCTGCAAATGGATATGAAATTTCGGCGGTTGCAGTCTTGATTTCTTTTAACTCTCTCCGAAAGTTTTCCAAGTTCTGCAAAGGATGTACTGTATCTTTTGGCGATAAAACAATCATAGGAATGGTTGAGTCTCCAGACAACAGCATTAGATGGCATTTGGAAAATTTGTACCTCCTCTCGCTACCATAGTTAATCAATAACACAATGTTGCAGAGTTTCTACATATAATACAGAAGCATTTAATATCAATATCAGTAGGGGCTCGTGAGTATACATTTTGGGTGTTCACAAAAAACAACAATAATAATAATAATAATAATAATAATAATAATAATAATAATAATGCATAGCTTATCTGACAAAAGAAAGTTTTTATGTAGTTGTGTGTTGTGTACATAATTAAGTACACCGTGTTAGGGCAAGAATGAACTAATATGTAAATTAAATTATAGTTGAAATTATGGTATGGAAAAACTGGAAAGTTTCCCCATTTGTACACGTTATCTACTTCTGCTAGGCGGCGCCGTGGCCGAGTGGTTAGACCGCTCGCCTCCCACCGAGGCGGCCCGGGTTCAATCCCAGGGACCTGCATGTGGGATTTGTGGTGGACGAAGCGGCGTCTGGGCGGGTTTTCTCCGGGTTCTCCGGTTTCCCCCACCATTCATTCCACCAACTGCTCCATCATCACCTATCCATTTCACCCACATTTCGTTTCATCTACTTCCTTCATCCCATACCAGGCATCGGCTGATCACCCATCCTGGATGCTCTGTCTGATCCATGAGTGCCTGCTCCTCGACGGGCCTCTGACCCCAGGCACCCGCTTGTAAGTCCTGGGGGGGTGTAAGTCCTACATGAGAGGAGGGTAAACAGATAGTGAATAAATGAATATCTACTTCTGCTACAGTATTAAATTTTGCCTGCACTTAGTGACATTGGCGTAAAATTGTAATGATAGTATGAAAACAGGGTGCGGGAAAAGCTTCGACAGCTTATGCACTTCTTCAAGGGTGCACGACCAGCATGTATTTGGCCCCATAAGGTAATCATGTAATACCAGTTGCGCATGCGCAGAAGCTCCTTAAAGCCCTGTACAGACGGAGAGATTTATTGTACAAGAGGTGGTGCTATATAGAAAATATCTCCGTGTGTGCCTGATCTTCCATACCATCTACTGGCATGCCATGAAATTGCTTCCAAATGGCATGCCAGTGTACGAAGCTATATTCCTTGCCATCTGCAGCCATCCTGAAAGCATTGTTCGACTGCAGATTTTATTTTATATGGTACGCTTATTTGTAATTTTCTATACACGGAATGTCCAAAACTGCCATAGATGAGCCCATTATAGCGTATAGCAAGGAAGCATGCCTCTACAAGTCACCCTTGTATCATAATAAGCATGCAAGACAAATGGCTTTGGAAAATGTATGTGATGTGTTAAAGGAAATAGGGCCTTCAACAAATGTAGGCATCATCACAAATAAGATGAAAAGTTTGCGCACCAATTTTGTTACGGAGTTTAACAAAGTAAATAAAAAGAAAAGTGGCTCTGGAGTATAGCAAATCTACAGGCCCGCAGTGTGGTACTTTAAAAAATTGATGTTTCTGAAGGACGATGTTCAGCCCAGAAAAGGGGCCAGCAAGCTATTTACACCAGCGATGGAGCTTCTCAAGCAACATTAAGTAATTTTGAGGTTATATGAAGTGATGCCGCGTGTGCATACGTCCACGCTAGATGGCATACAAGTCAGTGGCACAAGATGTTGTACCATCGTTTGGCGACATCTCTTGTACAAGAAATGTCTCTGTCTACACAGGCAGGACCGTCTAGAATGAACGGACCTGACACTGGGTTCGAGATTGAGAAAAATGGCGGCGGTAGTTGGTGGTGATCCCTGAGGTGTTTACACTCGCCTACTGCTGTGTTGTGTTTCCGATGCCTGTGATTTATAGTATTTTAGTAACTGCGGCAGTTTGTAATCACATTAGCGAAGCAATAGTGTTTGAAAACCTTTATTTGAGCAATTTGGGAAACGGGAATAATCCCAGTCATTCGTTTTCATGCCGTGTGCTTTCCAAGTGTTACTTATGTTTACTAATATATTACATGTAGATTATGGCTACATCAAATGTAAAGTATAATTATACCTTTTTTAATTTACCTACTTGAGAATATAGTTTGTGTCACGGTTACTGTGGTGAATTAAAGAAATTGTTACAGTTTGGACGTATTGGTTGTAAATATACTTAACCTACAACATTACAACGCCATTATGTTTCCGGATGTAAATCGAACTTTGATTATAATGAATAGAGGTGCAAATAATTGTGATAAATATTTTAAAATATGCTATATACAGTGTTAATTTCAGTTATAAAATATATTAAATTATGTATATTTGTGAGATACAATAAAACAATTATGAGTATTTGAGAGTGTATGTGTATAATGAGTCCCAGTTATTCTCATATACCGGAGTATTGCCATTCATATTTCCAAAATATAAAGATTTAAAAGAAAACGGTTAATATTCATAAATCGTAAACACTTTACGCCTTCGAAGGATTCACCTGTATGCATACATCGTTGTTTCGGACTTAGTTATAAGAAAGGATAAATTCCGTTACGGTGGTTCTTTTATAACGGTTCCAAGAACGTGGTTAAACTGCAGAATGGTGCATTTCTGACAGTTTGTTTTAATTCAGCCATCGTATTTATGCTGTTACGTTGTTGCATGCAATACTGTAGATTGCATGAATGTTGTTTTGCAATGCTGTTAGGTTAAGTATTTCATACATTTCACTTGCAGTGCTGGTTTAAGACTACTTATTTGTTGCATTTCAGTCTGTCGGTGTGGACTCTCTGCAAATACTAGTAAAGGATGCTATAAGTCGCTAAGTGGTATAGTTTTAAATAATTATTGCAAACTTATAAATGAAAAGCGCTCAGTGAAAGCAAAAGTAACCCTAAAGCTTCTAAATTTAATAGCAAATTACTGTAAACAACGCCATTTCGTGCCATCCAATGTATATTTTGTGCATATAATATTGTGTATGTACAGTGTGATTAACAGTGTAAATAGTGACACGTAATTTTGAGTGAACTCAATCAGTGTCAACCTCAACATCAACAGTTCTGTTTCATGCAAGTATTACAGTGTTTGCAGTTTATAAAACTATGTCCTTTGTAATTTAAATAAGTAGCTGTAGTTTAGAAATGCTGTTAAGTTATAGCATACATAACTGTAGACTGCATGAATGTTGTTTGAGGTTACATATTTCATTTAATGTTAAAATGCATTTAGTATACTTAAAAGACAGTGTTTTTGTGCACAACAGCATATATCTACACAAAAGACATGTCACTGCACCACATTAATTGTATTTTACTGTGGAGAACTCATAACTTGTAGACAAGAACTGATTAAGGCATTTCCCAAATTCCCACCACATACGGCCCCATTTTGAATGTCAGTGTCAGATCCGGTATCCAGAGGGCCCTGGCACAGGGCTTAAAAACGCACAAGTCAAGATGTGCTGGTGATCCTGTTGCCATGTCTCATCGAGTTTAGATGGCTAGCGTGGTACATTTAAACGACATAGATTTTAAATTACCGCATCTACGTTACGTTTAATAGCAATGAAAGAAAAAACAATTAATAAATCCGCAAAGTGTCAGAAGTTAGGGTATCACGTGCTTTTGTGCTCTTATGTAGCAGCCGCCAATGACCAATATACAACTGGTGAAAAGGAAGATGCCTTACTCCCAGGGAACCAAATAAGATATTTTGGAAATGGCTTTCTCACTTTTATAAAATATCGGCTGACTAAATTGTAATATTACGCTGGACAAATTTCCTTTCCTTATGTAATCACTTAGCATGCACTAGTAATGAAAGTCGAATACAACATATAGAGGAAATACAGAAAAAAGTTTCTGACATAAGGGCTACATAAAAGCCTTTGGCGTACACATTATAAGCAGATCAACTGTCCTTTGTTTTGCTGGGTCTTCTGTTTTCTTAGATGCCAAATTGACCATCAATGTAACATTGGAATCAAATGCCCTCGATTTTTGTCTTACTTTTACTCACATTTTCAGTGGAGTAATAAGTATATTTTACCCCATGGCATTCCGAATGAAATGTCAAAATTATCTTCGCAAGTACTCCAACAAGTTCATAGTGCTCGTCGCGTGGCTCAGTCAGTAGAGCACCTGTCTGCCGTTCGAGGGGTCTCGAGCTCGATTCCCGGCTGCAGATGGGAATTTTTCTCCAGTCAAGATTATTCCCTATCCTCCCCAGAGTATGACAGTATGAATGAGAGTGTGAATATGTGTGTGATCTAACGAGTAAAATTCAAAGTTTAGCAGAAATCCAATGACAAGCGAATACGAGTTAAAACCAGTGTCTCTACGAAGTAGATAATATGTTCCAAATTAAATGTCCCTGTAATTAAAGGCAGGAGACTTCCTGGTGTCATTGTATAAAGAATAAGATAAGTGTAAAATTTGCAGTTATTCGTTTTTGAGTTACAATGTTGTCTCTCTCTCTCTCTCTCTCTCTCTCTCTCTTCTCTAGTGGTACCGCTGGTTCCCGAGATCGCATGTTCAAACCCAAACCCAGCGGAGGGCGACAGATATTTTTTTTGGCGTAAACATCCTTAGCATGGCTTCCTTCGGAAGGGAAGTAAAGCCAATGGTCCCGTGTCGTAGATTTATGGCACGTAAAAGAACCTCAAGCCTGATAAAAGGCTTCTAAACAAAATTCCCGGTCTTTCACGCCAAACATAGAATGGGACGCTAAGAACCACAGTAGTTAAAGAGCGTCCATAAATAAAACTCAATTTAATTTAATTCTCTCTCTCGCACACATACACAAACGGTCTGTTTTCTAACTTTCTATTCAGGGAGCATCAAGAGGTGTATTTCCACTAAAATCGTGATATCCAGTGTTTGATTAGTTTCCAAAAAAAGCACTAGAGATTGCCAATGTGTCATATTTCTGTCGCAATGGCTATGTCGCTAGCTAGATAAACTGAGGAGCAATGATCAAAAAGCACTAAGTGCGTAATACAAAAAGTTTTCAGGAGAGAGGAAAAGCTGATATCTCCTAAACTTGCCGGCACTTCATTCCTAACTGTAGTGGAAATGCCACTTTCCTAAATAATGTTATAAACAAGATTATTTTTTGTTTAATACCACATATATAATTAAAAAGCTTTTGCACTTAGTGCATTTTGAATCAATTATACTGAAAATACTATCTTGAACATTAAGAAAACATGTAAAAAATTATATTTAATGATACTTTACTCATTCATTTCAATTACACTTACAAAAATATTTTTGTACTTTACTTTGTGCATTTATTAAAAAAAGTTTTCAAATTTCATTTGTCACTTTTTCTTTAAAGACTTTAAAGACTTTTTTCTTTCAACTAACACAACTGAATTTCTATATTTAAACAATCCCATTTCTTCCTTCAAATAGTCAAGTTCTTCTTCATTCTGATTTTCGCTGCAGAATGCAAAATTTTCAACCACAACTTTCGCATAAAATTGCAGTTTAGGCTCACTTCTCCATTCACTTCTGAACATCTTCTGTAAGAATGCGTCAACATCCTTCTCTACGTTGCTATGTTGACTCTTCTTTGGAATGTTAAACCCTGGACCTGTGGTATACACCCAAAGTAACTCCCCTTTTCAGTGGAAATATGAATGGTTTAGAGGGATGGCAAAAAGTTAATTAGGTTTAGATCTTATTGCTGATATGTGAAGTATAATGAAAGAAAAAGAGAACTTAATACACTACGATATGTTCTAAAAACTAGAATGAAACACAAGGCGTGAAACAACGGAGAAAGTTATATTAGTATCCTTTGCAGGCATTCCCCTGCATTTATTTGCAGTTACTCGCATTTATTTGCATGCGAGTAATACAATAAACACATTTTAATGACAATACACAAGCTATTTACTTCAGTTTTACTTCTATTTCCTCAGTTTACTGCATTTTCATTCTCTTTCTGGTATCATCACCGTTGCCTGCAACAAGAATTATTTCCTTTTCCATGACGTAATACTTTTAGTGCATCTACTATTAGTGCTTCCTTGTCATAGCTCCCTATCTCAGACCTTCAATAAGCAGAATCGTTTTCTTCATTCATTTATTTGGCATGACGTAATATTCCTAAGAAGACCCAAGGAAGCATAGGTATCTGATATTGTTTGACAGCCAAACATGCATTTCTTGTTCCACGGAACGTAAACACAGCAGTCAAAGGCATGTATGTACACAGTGTCGTGTAACTCGTAAGCAATAATTCTTTGCTTCTGTAAAACAGTGCATTTTGTTCCATTCGTCTCGCTTTCTAAACCAAACGCTGTATTTCGAAGTCATTTTTTACGATAGGAAGGAGAACAGTTTGAAAAAATGGATTGCACAAATCGATTCAGCGCTATCGAATTAGGGGCTGTATTGGAGTAGACTCGGCACTGATCCACATAGGGGATGTTGTACCTATGCTCCACAAGGGGTCGTCCCCGGGAGGAAGGATGAGGCGAGAGGAGACACCGGGCGACCGGAACCAGGAGTGACGGCAAATGAATGGCAGGGTTCCTAAGTTTCCAGATAGAGTCTTCCCGGCAAATTGACAGGCAGATCGGGGACCCCACCCCACACAGAGGGGGTCCATCGCCCCCCAAGAGGGTTCGGATACCCCAGCAGCCAGCTGAAAGCCGAGGGACGGAGAGAGTCACAAAGAGCATCCTTTTCCCCTGCCACACTGCACCGAAACACCATCGCCGACATTTCCAACCATGAAAGAAACCAACGGACGAAAGATGAAGTGAAATGAGGATGGAAATGAAATAGGGGAACAAGAAATACAGGGGTGTGAAAATCCTTTCCAGCATTCGCCTGGCGGCCCGGGAAAACCGAAAAACCCCATGGATCAGGAAAGTCGGTCACGGGAATTGAACCCACGACCTCCCGGATGCCGAGAATTAGGACAAATCTATATCAAAAAGTATTTCGTCCACGGGTTGAGCCAGCGCGTTTTGTTCCGATGCCCCTCTTTAAATCTTTATGCCACAAGACAATTCAAACCTACCAAATCTTATGTGTAACACAGAAGTCTAGAGTTCACACTTACAGATACACAATGACTCGTTCAAGCCATAAAAGGAAACTAACTGCTCGACTCAGACTGTGGCGAGAAAGTGTTACAATTTCCAAGTGCCGCAGGGAACACGGTTTCTCACAGATGCCAAGTATGTAGCAGGAGTCTACTCCAAGTTCAAGGCAGCCTTTGCGGTTTGTGAAAAGCTAACTCAAGAGTAAGCAGGAGAGCCACCTTTAAATTTTGTATGTTATTAGAGCTCGTCTAGGCGTTCTCATCTTCCATTCTTTGTAAGTACTTAAGTCCCGGGCTTTTAGTTTCAACCACTATTAGGTCAATTAATGGAAAAAATTGTTCTTTCACACAAGCCATGTGTTGGACAGGGTTGGAAAGTAAGTCGACATTGGGGTATGACATCTCAATACATTTGAGATCTCCTTATGGTTTACCGGGAAAAATTCGAGTCAACTGGAGAATTTAATGGCGTGCCGGCATGTTGCCATGGTAGCTCAGTGGTCAGAGCAACCGGACGGAGACCGGGAGATCTGTGGTTCAAATCCCGGCTATGGCATTGAATTTTTCAGTCGCCTGATTCTACCTTTCCAACTCTGTCCAACACACGGCTTGTGTGAAAGAACAATTATTTCCATACATATTTTGTTGTTCAGTTTTTCAGTTCAACAATGTTTGCAATAAAAACCCTCCAATACAATAAAACTTGTAATTTAATTTAAATATAAATAAACCAAAACATAAGAGCCAATTGTCGAGATTTTCAAGTAACGAGTTTCCATAATTCAATAAGTTAATTCTGAGTTACTTACCTGAACCCGAAATAAATAACTCAGCCGGTCAGCTTCATCTAAACGTTTCTTCAAATTTCCACACGCTAACAGAATATAATTTCAAAAGTTAAGGTGTGCAAAACAATTCCTTGGTGATTATGAATAATAACAACATTAGCTATAATAAATCTCGGAACTAATGGACATAAATTTGTCCCTTAGGGTAACGAAATTCCCTGAATGGAAAAGTTCAACGAGGCATTTGTCTGAAGCAGAATTTGAGCTCCGCCCTATATAACTTAGTTGGTCAAGATTATGATCACTACTGTTTTAGTCCTTTCTGTATTTATGTGGCCAAAATTTAAACAGAAAATTCTACAAACAGGGAATGAATTATTTCTTTATACGTATGAACCACATAATTCTGACAAGAGAAGGCTTTCTAAGTTACTAAACCGAAGGTAACAGTAGTCTGAGTGACACATTAACGTTTTATTGGGGGTGGAGTTACAAACATAGTAGCAAAGTAGGTATAATTGCAGCGTTTCAAAAATATTTAAATTTAGAGGCGATTTTAAGTTAAATATTCATGGTTTTCCTTATTTTTCGATATATGTTTTTATTGTGACGCAACGGCTATGGTCCAAGAAATACTCTCGCCCGGCATAAACATCGGAAGCGCTGTCGGCAGACAACCAGAGCTTTCTGGAAATTTCTTTCCTCCCTTCTCTACAACGTGTGTTGGAATAGCTCTCGAATTTTCTGTGGAAGCTTCCATTCCCTATATAAGCGAGCGTTCTCGCGAGAGCGAGTGAGTTGAGTAGTCAGTTGAGTCCGACAGTTAGCGAGTTGGCGAGTGCGTTTCTGGTGCAACATCAACTGTGGTTCTACAAGACTGTTGTGATTGCAACGAGTACTACTGCGGAGTGAGGTGTTGTGGAAGTCTTGTGTTTGACTCTCCAGCGAGTCGGCCGTCTGGAAGGAGTAGCTACGTCGTGCGTATTGCATTACGCCAGTCTCGAAGAATCTGAAGTGGCGGGGAAATCGAACTAGTTCAATTAGTGAAGTGACAGTGTGAACTTTGAAGAGGTGTCAGTTGAAAAACTCGACCAAGTCGAGTCTTGGTTTCTTGTTATGCATATGGCTAGGGGTAAAATGAGATATGCTCAAAATTTAAAAAGTCGCTGATAATTTTATGGGTTTTATGCAATTTAAAGTTTTTTAAATTGCGAGTTTCACTTAGAATTGAACACACATACACACACCATAAATTGAGTCAACAGCAGTGATTTCATAGCTTTTCAGAATAAAACGCCGTATCATTTAAACTTTTACACTTCAGAATTTTGAACTGTAAATAACTAGGAATTAAACCAACAAATAGTATGAAACTACTGACAAGAAGCAACACGCTTTCTTAAATGTACATATGTTCTAAATGCATATTTAAAGCTGCGCTGTACACCGAAATTGTTGTTTCAAAATTAAAAACGTACTAAAATTTCTACCTAGGTGCACAATTGTGCAAAATAAATAACACATTAAAAGTAAAACATTTTAGGAGTACTGTAAAATTTAATTCGTAAATGTTCCTCAAATTTAGAACATAATTTTCAGTTCTCATTTCAGAACGAATATAAGGCTTTATAAAATTCCATGACTGAGGTTTTCTTTTACCATGAAATGCCACATTTTAAGTAAATCTTGAAAAATGCACATTTCAGATCTAAGACTTCATCCCTGTAGCGCTAGAAGAGGCAGCTTACTGTGAATAAATGCAAACGACGATTAACAGTAATTGCCGGAAATAAGTTGTTAATCAGAATTTCTTAAGACGGTTATAGAAGAAGGCAGACAAGCAGAGGCAAATCGAGCAAACATACGAGAGTACAATTTCCAACATCCTTCGCCACATTGGCTGTAGTAGGGGTGATGCAATACTCATCAGAGAGTGCAATACATATTAGCATCTCTTTCCCTTTCTCCTCTGCCTTTCACATATTTGAAAGTTACTCGAGATGTCCGTGTAACACGAAAACGGAATGCTCCAAATTGTCTAGACAAGGTATTGCCTACACACGAGGATATATTCATTTAGTCTTCAAAAATATGCATGTAAAGCCTTACAAATCATTACACTGCATTTTATTATTATTATTATTATTATTATTATTACAATGTTTTATTGATATCTAGAAGTAGGTGCAATTTAAAATTCAAGTTACTTTCATTTGTGAAATTGTATTACTTTTACCCTACTGTACTCTTATTCTAATAGAACGTAAGCTAAATTGATTTACTTCTTCTTCTTCAAATTACCTTTTCTTTGTAGTACTTACACCCCCCAAAATTTACAAATCAATGCCTTAGATCAGTAGCCTGTCGAGAAGCAAGGGAACTCTGGATCATACATATCCAGGATGGGTGATCAGTCCAATGCCTAGTATGGAATGAAGAAGAAGGAAACGAAATGTAGTGATGAAAGTAAAATTATCAGATTAAAGTATCCAACCCAGCATTCTTCTAGCGACCGAGGAAAACCGTGAAAAATTCTTGTCAGTTTGGTCGGCCCCGGAAGTTTGAACCCGGGATTTCCCGAATGCGAGTCGTACGTTGCCTCAGCACCATCTCGCAAAGTTGACATTTACAATAATTTTAATCTAAAGCCGAACCTGTATTATGAGTAACATCATGATTATGTATAAATAGTGACAGTAAAACTGATCATGTAACACTTATCACCGAAATGATGGAATGACCTACAGGAACCAACGAATATTCTGATCTCCTGATTTTCCAGCAGTAGTATTTCAGAGGGGTACCATGCTTAATAGGTACATGCTGTGTGTGTGAAGATGTTTATCATTATTTCTGTTAGTACCGCCAGGAAAAAAGAGCCCACCAACAACGCATATGTTTCGAGACCCCAATTCAAAGTTAATCTTTCTTAAACTAAAACTGGTCCTAAACGCACCAATAACTAAACCTTTCCACGTACACATCAATGACTTATAATACATTGGCAGAGTCTAGAACTGGAACAGAATTGTACGCTGTGCCGAAAGCCAGCTGGTGTCATTTTCTGATACTCTTTCTGAACACTACAGTGGTTGGTGAGTTATTCATAGTCTGCACGTGGCTTTGCAAAAACCTATGAAAAGGAATTCTTTATTGCTTGTTTCCTTCAAATAAGTAATTTAAATTCTTCGTCTCTCTTCCGCCTTTTTCCGAACTATACACCCATGCTCTAGCATTCTGGGTGTTTTTTAATTTCTAAAATAAAAGCTAAAGGAAGCAGAAACAGGAAAAACGGCCCAAAGGAATATAGCAACATATGTTTATGGTCATAGAAGGCTTTTTCGTCACGGATCCACTTTTACATTTTGTATGATCATGGTTCTCGAGATACGGCAAAAGAAATTTACAGCACTTTCTGCTTTAAACATTGTGCATGTACCAAACAGCAAATTAAAAGCATGGAATCACTGTTCAAATCATTATATTTCACGTAAAAATGTACTAGACCATGCGCCTGGCGATCCGGGATGGAGTTCAGGATTTCCATGTGGAGGTTCTAAATATCATGATGCGGCTGTCTGCTCTGGAGGAATTGCTACGGGAACGAAACTCAGACTTATCCTCACCGCAGACTCCACTCAATCGAAGCAGCAGTGCAGGACATCTCATCTTCATCCACTCAGCAACAACGGCATTATGCCAGAAACAGCTGGATACAATAGACGGTTCTGGACGAGAAGACACCACATCCAAAAATACCTCAAGAGCACACCATCAACACGTCAACGATCCAGTCATCCATCGCATCAAACATCCGCAAAAGATATACACCAGAATGACTGTGTTCGGACTAAAAATGAACTCTCATCCTTTACTTCTATTCCTGACACACGCCAATCCCCTGGGCTGCAGCCAAGGTCTTCCATCATGACTGTAACCCAGAGACCATACCTTTACTCGCTCCTTTCCAATGAAGGCAGAAGCAGCATTCTGCAATGCGAGACTAACGCAGGTGTTAATGCGTGACTGCATAAATCCACACCTTTACATCTCCTTTCCAAAAAGCTTTACGAACAATAATTGCTTTCCTTCCCTTCCCTGATGAAAGAAGCCAGTCTTTCTTTTCCCGCACTCTCATTATTTTCCCCGTCAGATACAAGAGCAGCAACGATCCCCACCGCAGCTCCACCGCGGGCTTCGCTCAGTAAGGCCATCTCTTCGGCAAAAAGGTCCAGGACAAAAGACAAATATGAGGAAATGTATAAAATAACAAGGGCACTGTTATGTGCTCACTCTTGTAACCTCTCTGTCCAAAGTTTTTGCTCTATCTTACATATTCCGAATAGTTAATCAAAAGCAGAATACCTTTTATTGCACACTGTGTCGAAAAATACATATTTCCAAAGACAGTAGTATGGAAAATGAAACATTTCGGTAGCAATTTTCCAAACTACATGCTTATCAACACCAAGAAAAAAATGCCACGCGCACTGCGACCTTCAGATATCTATTGGACTAACACCCCTCAGGAGGAAGGGATGAAGTGAAGGAACCACAGGAGGCTACAGCCCGCAGGTAGACAGGCTACAGAGACACGCGGAAGTCCCTAACATTTTCAAGCTAGCAGACTCGTCCCGAGAGAGGGCGATAAACGACCCATCAATCAAAACAGCCCTCTGGTGTCCACGGATGGAAACTCTTTCAATTGAGCATGCATCCGCACCATCTGTCCAGCACCGCTATACACCATGAAACCTAGAAGCAACCTGATAGATAAGAAGGAAACGGAATGAAAGGGAAATGATGCAAAGGAAATCGTGGTAGAGAAGAAACCAACTCAGCATTCGCCTTCCTACCTAGAGGAAACCACGAAAATCCCATGGGTCAGAGTGAGCTGTTGCCGAGGATCGAATCTGGGACCTCTGTATGCGAGTTGCACACATTACCGTGACGCCACTTCGCTCGATGAAATAAATATTAGAAATGCCTCGGATTAAAATCGGATAGCTCTTCAAAATACTATGAAATATATATTACAGAAGTATATGTGTGTCATGCTACTTCAGTATTTATAAGTATGTTAAATCTAACCCCAGAAACAAAGCAACCCTATAACATCGTGCAATGAACTGTTTACATGCCCTTTATCTTCAACATACCAGATGACCAACCGCGCCGTATTTCAAGTGTGTAGATATCCCTTCGTGCGTTAAAACAGTTGCAGAACTCAACGGGGCAATTCCAAGTAAACACAGGTCAGTGGGGAACTGGCGAATTAGCGTGAGCAAGCTTGTTGCATTTATATCCCGCTTTTAACTAGAATGGTCTTAATAGCAGCATTTCCTTTGGAACATTTGTATTAGTGACAATAGACAATGGTGTTAACTCGTATTCGTTTGTCGTTGGTTTCTGGTAAATTTGGGTTCTATTCATTAGATCATACACACATTCATAATCTGATTCATACTTCCAGACTCTGGGGAGGATAGGTAATAATCTTGGGTGGAGAAACATTCCTACCCACAGCCGGAAATCGAACACGGGACCTCTTGTACAGGTGCTCTACCGACTGAGCTACGGGCCCAGCCGAACTTCGTTCCACTCCTTTGCTTTTCAGCAAAGACGATGAGCAGATCGTGCTCATTGAGAGGCACTTACCAGACGTGCAACAGTGTGTACAGCCCGTGATGATGAACAAAAATAGACCGAAAAGGTCTTTGAATCATTTCCGCTTTAGTTACACCGGCTATATTTTCGAGGAAATACACTTGCGTTTTAGACTACAAATACTTACGTCTTTAATTGGTTTATCCGTATCCGACCATAGCTATGTTTTAATTGTGTTTACGTTGTTCTCTTCTAACATTACGGACTATAAGCAACAAACTTGAGAGCGCGCAGTGTTTCATTGCCATTTATTCGCTTGCTATTATAAATGTTATTCTTACTATTATCATCATCATCTAACGGTACTGTAATGCTGACTTTGCTCATTGAGAAGGTGTTCAAAATGTTGCCCCTGTTGATTTATACGATGTTCCAACCGTCTCCATGGATGTTTCTGAGAACCGCTGTAGTTTTAATAGTAGTAGTGGTGGGTTTCTCGTGCGGTAATGCTTACTTGGAATTACCCCTTGAGTACTGCAACTCTTAAAGTACGAAGGGTCATCTGCACATGTCAAATACGTTGGGCCTCCTGGTATATTCTAATCTTTACCCAGAATAATTTTAGATCCACACTGTACAGAAAATATATTGTATGGTGGCTAAAATTAAGAAATTGTTATTTTCTTAACGTATTGAAGTTCTGCCCTCGCCTGCTGTTCGGTCGCAAGCATTTTTAGCTTGCATGGAATTACATTGATTTTTAACAGTTATATAAATAGCTAATACTCCGCAATAAGTTAGTAGGCCCTTTGTGCTTCCAACGTAACCCCTGGGCGGAGGGGATGAAGGGTGACCAGATCCGGACGACAATGTGGGTTAGCAGGTCCCTGGTTCCAATCCTGATGCCGGCTAGCCTTAGCCACCCGCAACCCGAGGGTCCCGTAAACAGACGAGACAACTCTCGAGAGAAAGGAGGCCTCAACAGCCCTGTCCAGCGCCAAGGAGAAATCTTTCCAGAGTGCAAAGTCCACCGTCCTGCCGAAATATACCAACCGCCGTCGCCTAGTCCTAAAATTCTGATAATTATGGGGACAGATAGAAGGGGAACCACCTCAACATTCGCCTATCGACCTTCTCGCTCGGTTCCTCTGCAGTGAACTGCGTTTAGTTTGAGTTTTTAGCAAGCAGTACTTCATTTTGTGTTTCATTATATTTAAATGCTGCACTGAAAAAGAAGTGTAAAATATAAAGGTACTGACGAAGGAGGACCACGGAAACAGAGGCAGAGCATCGCACGCAGGTCATCCGGCCCCTTGTGCTTCTGCCGTAACTCTTGGGAGGGAGGGATAAGGATAGAGACCCGAAGGGCGACTAGACCCGGATGACGATAGGTCATCAGCGCAAGCACGAGTGGGGTCCCTTATGCCTCCAGATTAAACGCCTCCGACGCTCCGAGCCTCCGGGCGGTCCTGAAGGAGCGCCTGCCTGAAAACACCCAGAGGCAAGTATCAACCTAGCAGTCCCTGGACAACGCCGGAAAGAAACCTCTACAGAGCGCAAGTCGCAGCCCGCCGAACACCATCGCCTGGTCCTACAACGCTGAAACAGATGGCAAGGAAAATGATAGGTATAGGAAATGACGGGGAGGAGAGTCGTGGTAGAAGATGAACCACACCAGCATTCTCCTGCAGACCTGGGGAAACCACAAAAAACCCACAGATCAGAGCGGGCGGTGACCGGGGCTCGAACGCCGGACCTCCCGAATGCGAGTCGCAAACCTTACCGCCGTGCCACCTCGCTCGATGGACAAGAAGTGTACTATTCTTTTGATGAGTTAACGTACCAAAATATTGCCATATTATTGAGCGTGTAGGAAGCAAGGTTGAGAGTACGGATCACATCTTGGTGAAATGTATGTTGTTGACATTGCCCGTGGCATTGGGATGGTTGATGCCAAAGCACACAATCTAGGAAGTACTTAACCATGTCAGTGAAAATATCCCTGAGAACGGCAGCTGAAGGTCACAAGGCGCCCACGAAACTTTGTGCTTGAGTGAATTTTGGCAATAAGTGAGAAAACAAACGTTTTACTGCCAAAGGCATTTAACCCAGAGTACTGATCATTCTAGATATAGTAGTGATCGATCAGGAGATTTAGTTTTACTCATTATTGCTGCATATATTACACAGATGCGTCTGTGTAATCCTATACAACAAATAAAGTTCATCTAATGTTTATTATGATGAAAATAGGAATATGACATAATCCTTTAATGGAGCGAAAGCACTTCCTATCCATACATTATTAAGTTGAAAAGCCTGGTTAAACGCTTTGTTCATTCAAGTTTGAGGAACTTGGATAAACCATGAATTGTACCTTTATCTGAGTATTACGTTTTTACTTTCCAGTGGAAAGTAAAGGAGGAAATATTCCCTCAGTACAAATTACACCTTACTGGACAAATTTGGTTATTTTTGGGTATAAAATAAGTCCAAAAATTTGTGTTAAAATACCGTAATGCTGCCTGATGCGTTTAGAAAGATAGAATAAAAGCTTTTCAACATGAGAATCGCTTCTATATTTTATTTTTCTGTCATTTGAGTTTTCTTCAGATTGACCACAAAGTGCCCACCATTACGTAATGGCACAATTCTTATCTGAGGGATATGTGATTGGCGTTTCAGATTTGGATATCCAAGCTTCGCTGTATACGCAAGAATTGGAATGCTCTGAGATATGGAAAATTCGGAGGCCGCGTAACTCAAGGCACCAGTTTTTGCCGACTGTATCATTCAAATAATCACTGACGACTGAGTTGTGCACCATTATATTGGTGTAGAATATTTATTACTACCTTCCTATCCCAGACGTGGTGCATTCCATAATACACATTTAGCTCATTTCTGGATTGTAAAGGGATTTAGTTCACTTTTAGCTGTTGCTATGCGATTTCTTTTGTTCCTTATGCAGTATCAACGAAGTTGCAAAACTCTTATCCTTCTAGAGTGCAGAAAAATCTGATATGTTGCATCCACATGACTTGTCTACTCATTCTTCTACAAACTATCCTTATAAAAAGGTAGAATCAGACTGAAAAAGTGAATGCCAATGCTGGAATTTGAACCATGGTTCTTTCGGTTTCCGTCGGTTGCTCTAACCAACTAAGCTACCGGACGGCAACCGGAAGATTCGTGGTTCAAATTCAGACTACGGCATTGAATTTTTCAGTCTGATTCTACATTTTCAACTTTGTCCTATACACCACTTCTGTGAAAGAATAATTAATTACTATTCTTACAAAGGTTTATGCTTCAATGTACTTATTAATCGAGAAACTTTCATTATGCATTTACACAATTCGTTGTAGGTCACAGGAAGCTAAAGCGATAGTCAATATTTCTAAAAAGGGTGTCGCTAAGTGATGGCTTTGAAATTCCATCCTCTTTGTATGGCCACAGGAAAAAAAACGAATAGCGACTTAACATTTTAAAAAGGTATAAATAAGTATTTGAAAATTCGAACCAATAATAAAGAATATTTCGGAAACGGTTAACGCCACAAACAATTTTATTTGACGTAAATTGTGTGCCGTAACGGGATCTGCATTTCTTTTAGTAAGATTTTGTCTATTTCTTACGATTTACCAATTATACATAACTCATTCTGAATGAAGAGGATTTCAGAGGCTATTCACAGAAAATTCAAGAATACACGTTTTATTGTCCTTCAAGTATCTTAAACATAGGGTACTTAAATTAAAACCGTTAAAAATCATTCTTTAGAAAATCAAAAAGAACAAAAATGTTTCCATTAAAGGCTAGTTTGGGGTGGGGGATAAGTTTCTCGAAAATCTTCGTGTTGTATCCTTGAAAGGCGCTGAACTTAAATAGCACACACACACATTTTTCTTTTTGTAAAGATGCTTTGTTTTGGATTCAGGAAATCTCAAAACGTATTTCCGGTGAAATCTCGGTATCGAAATTTTCGGGAATACACACTTCCACTACCTACTGTAGTTAATGGCAACCAGATCCGGATGACGACGGGCGCTAGCAGAGACGGGGTCCACAATGTTTCCAGGTTGAACGCCCGGTCCTGCCCACAAGCAACCAACCTCCAGCTCCTCGGGCGGATCCCATTAGGAGGAGAGACCTAATTGTGCAGTCCCCGCAGCAACACCAGAAAAGAAATCTCTACAGTGCGCAAGCCACCGTCCAGCCGCAACCCACCGAACACTACCGCCTGGTCCTAGAATCCCGAAACAGCTGACAAGGAAGACGGCATAGGAAATAAGAGGGAGGAGAGCCATGGTGGAAGATAAACCGCCCCAACATTCGTTTGTCGACCAGGGGACACCACGAAACACCCATGGGACAGAGAGGAGGGTCGCCGGGGGCAGAACCCGGGAGCGCTATCACTGAGCCATCCCACTCGCTGGGGAAGGGAGGTGAAATGGTAGTACTGCATTGTAAGGAAATCTGGGAGTTTTGGCAAACAGCTAATTCTGGTCAGAAAGATTAGCAATAGACGCTAATGTTACTTGCTTATCTAATTCCATTTCAAACCACTCCCCTACAGTTTTTTCTTAGACTACAAATGCGTTTAAATTGGGCGAACCCATAATATTTAAGGCATACATTTGTGTGAATCAAATTTATTTAAATCAAATCCATTTTATTTTTAATAGCAATTCATAATTTCAAACAATTTTGATTTATTTGTCTGCATAAAAGCGTATTTCGAATTTCAGTAATTGTTAATCTGAAATAATCTTTCACAAATACGAATTATTTTAACGTTCGCAAATTTGAGTTTTATCTGTTTCTAAATGCAATGCAAAGTGGATGCACATTTGAATTCAATTATGAGTTCTATACTTTTACAGCCCTCAGTATTCGTCCTTACTGCCTGCTGGTAATAAGATACTAAATTCATTGTTCTCTCTATGATTGACTTGCAACAAATTCTAAGAAACAAAGATGAACCGATGAGCAATGTTATATTCGGCGTGAAATGTAGAAGGAATCAGAAAAAGCGTATCTCAGGGAATTGTGCCGCGATTTATGTAAATAAGGAAAAGTGGGGTAGCCAAACGTAGTATGAATAAAGGGAGGGGTGAGTTAATGAGTTACCTGTGCACAACAGCTACGTCAAACGCTTCTTTTAAAATAGACATGGGGACGAAGTTTAAAGTTACTGCCAATATTAAAAGGGAAATAGCCCTCAAGAGCTGTTAATTATTGTGTGACATACCTCAAAGAATTGAATCCTGTTGACGGGAAGATTATCATTTAGATAGGGTAAGAAATTTTGGTGTATTTTTCAATTTATAACTTCTTTTGGCTCATAAACATCTAGATAGCAGCACCACCAATTAATGAAACATAGCCTGGGCTCTTTTGGGATGAGATAAGTAGTCTGATTTAAGTTGCTATAATTGTGCAAGAGAGGGGAGGAGGTTAACGCTTGGAGCTGGCGAAGTTTGACATTTCGTTATCAATCTAAATCTCCGCTTTCCTACATGGGCTCCTTTTTCTACAAGTGTATACATGTTGAAAGCTGTCTCTTAGCCATAATTTTATTCCTTTCAGATATGTAAGGAAAATGTAGGCACCTCTTCTGCAGTATGTATTCCAAAGATCTACAGCAACAGATATACTTGCGTTTTCACATAAACGGATGCTTACTTTCTAATCAGTGTATTTTTGCGGTGTCGGGCTAATGCATTTGCACTACGATTCATTATAAAGGCAAGCTAAACCCTGTTTCTTATAATCTTGCCGCGCAGACATGTATTCTCTCGCGTTGCGTTTCCTTCCCGTTTTCCCTGGAGGACTGGAATAGTGACAAACAAGCCATATGCAGTGCAAGATAGACAATAAAAGCAATATAAACCATTGTCATTATAGATGCGTGCGCTTTCGTCATTCTGAGAGGCAGGGTTAAACCAAGTATCCTCCCATCTATTTGTTGAGAATTTAGATGCATTAACTCTGTTACTTAATATGTTTAATTCTTATTGTTGCGAAAATGTAAATTTGCTAATTAGCTTCGAATATATTAAGGTAAATAATCATGTTAAATAAGGAACTATTTTGTATCGGATTGCACGACAGCAGCCAATGAGAGATGGCCAGTGCATGTGACCGTTAGGAAATAAGTGGCAAAGTTAAGCAGATCTTAATTCGGTGTCGAGTATTAGAATTATTAATGGATGTATAAAAAGAAATTTTGGAAAAAATACGAGAGAATAAAAGTAAGTATTCTAGGATAGTACCTAAGCCGACATTGAAATGTGGTTGTGAAACATGGGTGCTTGGAAATCGTGAGAAGTAGGTTGGAGGCAGCACACATGAGATTTCTAAGATCAGCATGGGGTAATAAAGCTTAGAAGTGTTGATATAAGGGAACGACTGGGTGAACCATATGCAGCAAATCAGCGGCAATGGAAGGATCATGCGCAAAGGTTGCAACCTTCGAGATTTCCTAGGCCATCATTAATACCTGGACGAGCGACATAGGGCGACAACGAAGCAGTTTCAAGAGCCTCGTAACAGGTCGTAAGAGCCTAGTACTTGTAGCGAAGAAGAATAAGTATTAGACTTATTTTCGATAATATTCAGCTACAAAGTAGGCACTACGTGTCTCTGCAGTCTATTAAGACATTGTTTCACACTCCATTGCGAGAGTCACACCTTGCAAAACTTGACCATTCTGATCACTATCACCATCTAAACCGCATACTCGACAACTATCTGCGATACGCTATCTTTATAGTGGCCCGTGGAATAACTGGGGCGTGTCTAATGTAGCCTATTTATTTGCATTGACTTTGAGCGAGCACCTCTTGGTTGCATAATTAATTGCAGTTTTACATTGTACACTTAAGGAACATGCCAAAACGGCACTTCCTGCATGTTAAGAAGCTACTTACGGGCCATCTGTTGAGGCGATGAATAATAATGGACGGTGATGACGGCATTCCTTTGTTTCTAACACTGAGAGTTACCTACGTTAAAGCAGATACTTATGAAAATGTAAACTAGCAATTTTAAAATAATTATCTAGCACTCCCAGAAAATATGACTGGAAGGTTTGAGATGTGAAACTGTGACAAGAGTTTAACATCATTTAGATATTATTGGGGTCTTAGGTGAGATTGAAAAATCTAGTTGCGAGATATTAAGCGTTAAAGTTTTCAAATTTTAGGAAAATATTAGATGCTATTGTCACTTTAAAAAGTGTTAACTGGTCTAAAAGTTATCCAGTTTTAATAATTCTAACTTCAAAATTTTCAGAAACATCAACATAATTTTTGTGACAAAAGCAAAAACTGTGAAATTTAAAATTGAACCTACAATCTCACCTTAATGCTGTCTATCACTGAATATTTTCTTCCGTCTCTATTGTTCGAAGGTACACTTACTATAAAAAGAATCGAATCTTAGATATCCCGATATCATTTCTTGCAATGGTTTCTTTCTCTTAAAGGAGCGATAAACATTAAGTTACCTTTTAATCCAACAGACATATCAATCTAAAGGTGCGTTTACACTTATAACAACACTCAAACACTCCGTTAAGTTGGTCTCAACAGACGGTTGTAATAGTTTGAAAATATTTCTACAACAGTTTGCAACCGGGTTTGTGTTTCCGCTAAGGAAGTGACACAATCTCAAACATTTAGATGAAGGAGATTACGCGCATGTGCATTTTATGGGTAGATTTATTCCTGTATAACTAGTACGGGAAGAAGAGCAGGAATATGGAGACTCAAAGGACAACGAAACAGCCCCCACAAGGTGAATGCTCATTATGTGGGGGAAAATATGTACAATATATAGTATTTGAAAGTAAGATAACTGAAATATGGAGAAAGGAAAGTGTGTGGTCAAGATCAATAGGGAATCTGATATAAATAATATTATAAATAAAAACTGCAAGAACATGGAACAATATTTAGAAAAGGTAAAAAGAATAATAGTTTACGAGTATTTATATTAAGAGCTTAGTAGTAGTAGTAGTAGTAGTAGTAGTAGTAGTAGTAGTAGTAGTAGTAGTAGTAGTAGTAGTAGTAGTAGTAGTAGTAGTAGTAGTAGTAGTAGTTATATAATAAGTTATTTTATAGGTTAAATTAGACTGCCCACCTGAAAAGTGGCCTGGGCCAAATTCTAGTAGACAGTACAATATATGAATTCCTTAGTGTTTCAAATTTCAAACCTCAATATTAGCATTGTTATCGTAAAGATATTCTTCCGAAAAAGTTAATGAGATAAAAGCAGAAGTAGAACTGACAATAGGAATATTATTTATGGTTATTTACAATAAATTTCATATAAGAATATAATCCATAATATTCACATTATGCTATAATAATAACATTTGTAGTTATTTCCCCGCTATAATTATGTTTCAAATATTTCACTGCAGTTGTTGAAACAATTGTAAACAGTTGCCAACAAAACTGGTGGCAACTATTTAAGTATGTTGAAAGTATACATGCGCCTTAAGTAGAACGTTGTTTTTCGCACGTCATTGTGAGATATGGTTTTCGAATTGTTGCTTGTGACGTAAGAGTCACCGAAACAGCGAGTAAACTTCTCTCGCGCTATAGCAAACATGAACTGACTTTCGGCAGGAGGGATTGCGGGAACTAATATTTAGCTTTCAAGTTAAAATAGTAACGCAGTACGTAATGGTGTTTCGGTTTATTTCCTAGATGAAAAGTGGATCATAAGGCACTTAGACAGTTCAAAATGCAGTGGAATACCATATTCATATCTTCACATTCAGAAGAACAAGAAGAGCATATAGGAAAATGACACTTTTTTTTAAAAAAAATCAAAGCAAGATTCAAAATATGAGTGGAGAAAAACAATAGAAAGGTCTCCACACCATCTCTAACAAAAAGAATCTTAATTAAAGACAACAGAACTTGTATACAATTAAATAACGTATATTCCTTCCCTATTTAATAAAGGAGAGAAACAATATTTGAAACTTGAAGATGAACTTATAAAACAGTGTGATGGATACATTTATTTGGGTGTTAAAATTGCAAATAATGGAAGAAATAATACTGAACTTAAACAGCGAACAAGGAAAGAGAAAACTGCTGTCTCATTTGAATGATATATTATGTAGCAAACAGATAACAAGAAAAACTATAACTTTGTTGTTAAAAGTACAACTTTATGGGTTCATAAATATGGTCTACAAACAAAACATTTTGGCATTATTGGCGTCGCTCAGCTCGAATATCTAGAGGAGATAAAATTAGGAATAAGAAAATATGAAAGGAAATGGACATTAAAATTATGTATTCTATTTCAACGAAACAATATGGCATGGATATGTGATGTGCATAGATCAAGAAAGCTTACCGAAGATTGCTTTTGAGTGAATGCTATCAAGGAAACCAAGAATGGAGTTATGGAAACGATGAATGAGAGACAAGAGAAGGACAATGGATAGATGGGACAGAATGGTTTTGTCAATAAGGGGGGGCGTCTAGTTCAATATGTATTTGGCTGTCAGAAGATGTTGTAAACATTGTAAAAACGATTGATAATAAAAAATAATATCCAAAAACCATTCTTACAAATCACGCTCTTCCGCTTACAAACGAAAGATGGTGCCTTTCAGGAACTAACAGCAAGTTGTAGTAATACGCTTACTGCTGAAATTATTGATGTGTAAGTGTCTGAGAGACTGATATTTGGAGGCCGATGCAAACAAAATTGTGCTGTGTGAATGGGGGAAAGTGCACTAAGAAATATAGTCCGCGGGGAATGAAGCGAACAAAGGAAAATAAAAGTTTATTAAAGATTAGTTTAGGCAAAACTTTGCACTATTTTGCTTAAAACCAGTTTGTGATCAATAAATTCGCGGACAACAATTTGTCAAATTAATTTCGGAAAATGAACGCGAAACAAAGATTGTTTCTGGAAAGGATAATCATACGATTGTTAAATTCAATGCCATCGCCGGGATTTGAACCACGGATCTCCCGGTTTCCGTCCGGTTGCTCTAACCACTGAGCTACCATGACAACATGATGGTGCAACATTAAATTCCCCAGGTGATTCGCATTTTTCACGGTAAACTACAAGGAGATCACAAATTGTATTGAGATGACATATCCCAATGGCGACTTAGATTGCATAAGTACTTTAAGTCGCGGGCTTCATAGTTTCGACCACTATTTCCAACCTTCTCTAACACACAGCACAACTTGTGTGGAAGAAAAATTAATTCCAAAGATTGTTTCTATTTTCAACAATACAATGAGTTATTTAACCGAGACAAGGGAGCTTCAACCGAGCTTCAGTCAAGACTCTAGGTAATATCATAATTGCTATATATTGGTCGTACATTCTAATACAGGTATTCGTTATGATAAATAATCTTTAGATATAAATGATTGTTTGATAGTTTCGTGTTGAACGAACGAAATTACCATATGGAGCGATCAGTGGTTGTGTTGCCACTGGCTGCCAGTAAGAGCTATAATATATTGAAAACTAAAACACGAAGAGAACCTTAGAAACACTGGATAATTTAAGGATTACTTAAATACTTAAGTAAAAACATTTTATTATAATTATAAACTCGAATTTTATCACGGACAACTTCTTAAAATATCTAATGTCGAGTAACTATGGGACTAGCAAATAGCCTAGAATGAAAACATCAAAGTCTAGTAAACGAAAGAAAGAAATCAAGAAAGAAGGAATGGATGATTATTATTATTATTATTATTATTATTATTATTATTATTATTATCATCGTCGTCGCTTTTTAGAAATGTTCACCTGGTAAATGCAAACTATTCTTAAATTGCCCTTATTTTCAGCATTATTTTTAATTCTAAAAGTGAGGTCAGCAAAAAATTTATTCAATTTGCACATCTAAGCTAGTTATAGATTGTTTACCAAGAAATTATAAAATGCCTGTTATAACTACTACCGAATATCTCCATTATCAGACTTTTTGTAATATTTATTTTTGCTCGTTTCCACTGCTTAGTCTTATCACGACCGTTCATATTTTTATAACAGATACATTATTTCAACATTAGCACAGAAGTTTACATTTTTACACTTTATGATACGGATTACAGATTTTTACTTTCTTTACTACGTATAGTAAGTAGGGGAAGTATTGTATTCCACCCAAAAATTCGATACCGAGATTTCACCGGAAATACATGTTTTGAGATCCCCTGAATCCAAAAAAAAGCATTTTTGGAAACATGTCCGTGTGTGTCTGTCTGTGTGCCTGTCTGTGAACAGCATAACTCAGAAACGAACAGTCGGATAAACACCAAACTTGGTATCTAGGTTTAGTATCTTCCAGAGATGCGACACGAAGGTTTTCAGGAAAATCCCCCCACCACAGAGTACCCTTTACATGGAACTTTTTCGAAAATTTTAATTTTCTCAAAAATGGCTCTAACGATTTTGATTAAAATATCATATGTTTAAGATATTTTCATGACAATTAAAATGTATATCTTGAATTTTCTGGGAATGTCTGCAAAAGTATTCTTCATTGTGAACGACTTTTGGTAAACCATAAGAGATAGACAAAATTTTACTACACAAAAGATGTAGATCGCGTTAAAATACACAATTTATGCCATATAAATTTTTGTTGTTGAGTCAACCATTTTAGAGATATTGCTTGTTATTCCCTTAAATTTTTCAATACTTATTTTCTCAAATGGGAATTCGTTATTCATTTTTTGTCTTGAATATGCAAAGAGTATTAATCTGTGGCAAAGGGAATAGTGCTGCACCTAGCAACCAGCTATTAAGAGATATGTATGTGCTTAAAGGCTACTGTATATCTATATTGCCCTTGTAAACATATATTCCCCTTACATCTAAAAGAAAATTAGCAATAAGATAGAGTCTGCAAATGTTTATCTCGATTAACATGAAGTAGATGGAGAATAAGCGTTTGTAAAAATAGTTTGTACAAGAGTAGAGAAAGTCGTGTGAGTGTAACACATCAGATTTTTTTATTTTTAAATATTTTCTGCTTTGTTCACAGCACTGGAGAAATCCAAGTTGTCTACATTTGATGTACAATGCGCAGTCCACAATGATGTGCTGGATGGTTAATGGTGTATTGCAGTTGGCACAGATTGAAGGCTGGTCTTTAGCTAGAAGAAAAGAGTGCATCAGTTTGTTAAACTCAGAGGGGATCTATCATTCATTACAATGCCTTTCTTTTCGGCAAATGAACGTGGAACAAAGACTGTTTCTATTTTCAGCAATATAACGAGTCATGGTTTGAGCAGGGAATTTCATCTGCCGAAGGTCCACGCCACAGTGGAAAAACACGCGCGCGCGCGCGCGCGCACACACACACACACACACACACACACACACACACAAATAAGGATAGAGCTTAGAAAGCAAGTAAATCTCACTGGTTCTGGTAGATGTCGTCAGTAACACTTCCCTCTTGTAAACTGCTGCTGTGTATGCGAGAGTTAGCATTTATCATTTGCATTTGCTAAATTTTAGCAAACGATTTTATTTAGGGTATATGGGAATGTGTAGCCGGTACAATTGGATAGATACCTTCCTTTATATTTGCGAGCTGCTTCCCAGACTGACTTCCACTGTACGCGACAATATTTAAAAAGAAAAACGCAGTCTTCTAAGCTTCAAGTTTTCACTAGTGAAAATTGCGAATCATATATTTATATTATTTTACACTGTTACCTTAGATACCACCTTTACTCCATACATCTGCATTTAAGCTTAAAATGGAAAGAAAAAGTACGATAAGTTATAGGTAAGTTTATTAGAAGGAACTTATTTTTCATTTATAAGAAGTTTTTTTTCCCGTAAAATGTCCTTCATAGAACTTACGATGTGTTTATTCCCCTTCTCCACACCCAAATAACGTGAAAGTCCAAGAGGATTAAGGCGTACCGCAGGATAGCTGAAGCCATTACTTCATTAAAAAAGGGTAGCATGGGGAGAAGATAGTATTGGGTGTGTGTGTGGTTAGTCAACCGAGCGGGATGGTTCAGACGGTTGCGTCGGTAGCCTGCATTGGGGAGGTCGTGGGTTCGATTCCCGTGGCCGAGTTTCCTGACCCGTGGGTTGTTTCGGAGTCTCCTCGGTTCGTCAGGCGAATGCTGGGAATTATCCTTACATCCCCTGAATTTCCTGTCCATCTATTTCATTTCAGTAATCATGTTTCGATACAGCGTGGCAGGGAAAAAGGCTGCTCTCCGTAAACCTCCGACCCTCGGCCTTTGGCTGGCTGCCGGGGTATAAGGACCATCCCCGGCGGGGGCGTTCTACCTGTCCGTCTGCCGGGGCGTTTATATCTAAAAACGTTAGGGACCCTGTCATTGCTGGTTCCGGTCGCCCGGTGTCTCCCTACACCTCATCTCTTCCTCCCGGGGGCGCCCACAAGTGCGTACGGTACATTGCCCGCACTCCTTGGATCAGTGCCGCATCCCCTCCGCTCCTCATTCCATTCCATGGCTAGTAAGCGTAGCCTCTCAGCAGCGCAGTTTCCCCTGAAGGAAAGATTTGTCATTATTTCATATATTATCTTCACAGCAGAATATGCGTGTGCAAAAGCCAAAGAGGCTCATGGATAACACTGAAGTTAAATTTCGAGTAGAATTACTGCCAAAACTGTAAGTCACAAATCTGGCTGTGGTTTATAGTGGTTACTCCTAACAACATACATAGATACTGAGACCCTTTAATTCAACGCGACAGTCAAAGGGTAATAACAACGAGACAAACGACACAGATGGGTAATCTAAGGTCGTCCATTATCAATAGTACAGAACCAGCTCCATTAATTTGTCTGGCATAAGCGAACTACGTCTAACAAAAATACTCGAACAAATGCATAAATATGTCCAAATAAAACCTAAGAAGTTATAGCAAAAATAAATAAGTCAAAACTGTCCCTTTGGAGTAGCATTCTTGTTAGCCGACGATTGCTGACCAGGGCGAAACATTTCCATTGATAATAAACTTTCTGTTCTGGGTTCAAGACTGGGTGTACCTACATATGTTACTTCATTCTCGTTTCGCAGATGCATTTTTCTTAATTTTAATGTCCTTTATAGTGCTTCATATCCACAGAAATTATTATTAGTGATTGCTCAGATGGACCCAGATCCATAAAACTTAAGAGTTACCCGAAATTTGACTCTTCAGTACAACTCAGGAAAACTCCGAAAATAACTCTATTCAGGTCACTCATTCCAATGAATTCTTGGGTAGATAAGCTAGTAGTAGTCAGATGGAGGGGTCTCCAGGAACTGGAGCACAACGCCACAAGCAGGAGACCAAAGAGTGACCAAATTCGGACGACGATATGCGCTAGCAAGTACCGGGGACCCTAACGATTGCAACATGGCACTAATTCTGACGCCGGCTATCCCTACCTTAGCCACCCGCAACCTGGAGGTCCCGCGTGTAGACGAAACACTCCCAGGAAGAAACGGGACCCCAGTATTCCCGCCAAGCCCCAGGGAGAAACCTTTCCATAATTCTATAGCGCAAATTTCACCCTCCTGTCGCAATAAACCAACCGCCGTCGCTTGGTCCTGCAACTCTGAAACAAATGAAAGGAAATGGTGGGGGACAGAATATTCGTGGTAGAAGAAGAACCACTACTCGCCTACCGACCTGAGGAAACCATATAAAAATCCACGATCAAAGTGGCCGGCCCGACGGGAATTGAACCCGGAGCCTCCCGAATGTGAGTCTCACACGTTAACACGGAGCCATTTCGTTCTGTAGGTAGACACGTTACCCGTTACACCATGAAGGTTGCAGCAGAAAGCAATGGCAAACCACCGCAGTTCCAACTACCTTCGGGCGGAGCATTCATTACAAAATAAGTGCAAGAAAGAACCTACAATGCCACTGAATGTTAGTTCTATAACTTATAAGAAAGCAGAAGTTTCCGGGCTGTAACATCTGTTTTCCCGAGAATAATGGAAAACACGGGGAAAACAGGCAATAATAAGAATTAAAATATAGCAACGTGAAAAAAAAATAAAAAGAAAACGAAAGAAAAATTAACGTATAGAAAAAAATACTTAAACATAAGAGCTGAGCATAAAAAGGTGACCTTACGTGGTGAGTGGAATGAAGGTCTATGAATCATGGAATTGGCAGTTGGCATTATTAAAAAAAAAAAAGAAAAGGTCTCTGCAGTGCTCCAACCAAGCTAATAGAAAAATGCGAATGCTAAGACAAGACTGTTAAAGCCTTTCACTCTAGGCAAGTTATATGAACCAGAACTATTCAGACGTAACTCCAATAAAATAAGGTTTTGTAAACAGATTCCCGTTTTAGCAACCACTATCATTACTATTGAATCAAAGGGGCATGGAAAATGCATAGTTTCATACTGGAAGACCTATGATGTGTAAAGATAACTTGCCTTTATTTTTGCTTCCGTTACCACATACCTAATAGAGAGAGGAACTATTGCATTCCCCAAAAGTTCGATACTAAGATTTCATGGAGAATACATGTCTTGAGGTCTCCTAAATAAATAAAGAAAGCAATTTTAGAAAACGGTCTTGGTGTGTGTGTGTAATCAGCAAAACCCAAAAATGAAGTGTCGGACAAACACCAAACTTGGGATTTAAGTTCAGTATCTTCCAAAGGACCTGCGCCGTGGCGCTATGGACTAGGGCGTAAATTAAATTGAGTTTTATTTATGGATGCTCTTTAATACTATGGTTCTTGACGTCCCATTCTATATTGGGCATGAAAGACCGGGAATTTTACTCAGAGGTCTCTTTATCAGGCTTAAGGTTCTTTTACGTACCGAAAATCTACGACACGGAACCACCCTTCTGAAGGAAGCCCGAAAAAATTCATCGCCATCCGCTGGGTTTGAACCCACGACCTCGAGGGCTAGAGGCTAGCATGGTACCTTTAGACGGAGGACGACAGGGCTAGAGCGTGGAGCTCGGTTCTCGGCCACGGAATGCACCCGAATTCAATCCCACCCATGGGGTTGCGGATTTTAAGTCCCGGATCGATGACCACTCAACATCGTGAGGAAAGTGAGGGGCTGCGAAAGGCAGCGATTCCGTTCACGGAGACCAACATTCTAGCTGGGGGATGCGTGATACTGGTCACAACATCTACCCGTATATATTGGATGATCCCCACCTCTCTGTGCGTACGTGGGCGTGAGGCTGGCAATCGGGTTGGCAGGTCGAAGCTCTTCATGGGCTGTAGCTTCACGGGATATTCCAAAGAGGCGATACCAATATTTTCAAAAAATACGCCCACCTCAAATTACATAACATGCGAAATTTTTCTTTATTTTTTATTTTTCTCAAAAATGAGTACATATAATGATTTTATTAAAATATCATACATTTACCATATAAAATATTTACACAACAAAATACATAGCTTAAATTTTCTGAAAATAGCCTCTGAAGTCTTTCATTCGGGGAGAATTTTGTATGATAGGTAATCAGTCATTTCCAAGAGATCCACTATTAGTAGTTTGAATTTTTCAATACTTTTTTCATTTTTCTGAAGTGCTATCAACACATAACTCGGTATATTCTTGTGAGAGTATGGAATTTCAAAGGAAGTATATAGCAACCCGCTTTTAAACATGTGACTATTGCTTCGGTTTTCTGTATACTCCTTATATCTACGACGAATGTGTAATAATGCCATTTCTGCACACGTTTGTCTCGATTAAGAGCAGGTAGAACGAAAAATAATCTGTAAGGATATTTATAGAACGCATATAAAATGAAAGCAATTAGAATATAAGACATAGGTATTTCCATTTATGCTTAGGTGTGAATTTACAAAGTTGTAATTCCAGGTTAAGTAATCTATGGCATTCCTTCTCCTCTGATAAAGAGGGTTTGTGTCGAATTATTTGGAATCTAAACAAGTTAAAAGCCTTAAAGTGATAATTAGATTGTAAAAGTTATAGAGATAAATACGCTAATAATTAAATCTTGCAATCATATACTTGCTTTATATATATAAAGCGAAATTTGTTACCTTTATAAATTTTTTTCTTTCTTACTTAGGCCCTTTTAGCCTATTAAAAGTATTATTTCAAACCATCACGTTAATAATCTCACAGTAAAATTTATGTTAATGCACATGTTGAGCCAAAATCTATTACCTGTCAAAGATTCTATTTCCCCTGACATCTCATACGTACTATTGTCAAATTTATTTCTTTTGAGAACAAAGTTGACGACATACCGTAATATTTAACATAACCATTATAAGCCCAATTTTTAGATCTACTGTAGGCTTCTGTTCATAAACTGTGTTTTCATAAATCTTTTTATGTTGATGTGGATTTTTGCAATTGATTTAGAACTATTTTACCGAGCGGTATGGCTCAGGCGGCAAACTCTGTGGCCCGCGTTTGGGAGCTCCTGGGTTCGATCCGTGGTGACCGCCCACTTTGACATAGGTTTATTCGTGGGTTTCCCGGGTCATTAGGCGGATGTTTGAGTGGTTTCTTTCAGAAAACGAATTTCTGTCCCTCCATTTCGTTCCATTCATCCTACATCCCATTGGTCTCTTTCAGGGTCGGAAGTGTCGGCGATGGTGTTTCGATGCAGCGTGACAGGAGAAAATTATGTAACTCTCTCCATCCCTCGGCTTTCGGTTGGCTGTCGGGGTATCCGAACCCCCTCGAGGGGCGTTGGACCCCACTGTTTGGGGCGGGGTCTCCAGTCTTCCTGTCCGTCTGCCGAATGTTTACTGCTGGAAACTTAGGAGCCCTGTCATTGCTATATCGTCGCTCCTGGATCCGGCCGCCCGGTGTCTCCTCTCGTCTCATCTTTCCTCCCGGGTACGCCTCCTCGTGAGGCGAAGGTATATACAGTATCCCCTCTGGATCGGTGTCGAGTCCCCTCCGTTAAGGAAGATAAGATAGGACTATTTTAGTGTTAATTGCTGAGATTAACGAGAATAAGCGATGTGAGAACATAACAATTTTACCTGGAATGTAGATTCTGGAAGCTTATTAAATCTTAGATCCTATTTCGCCTTCTTTATTTAGTTCTAGTCTCATGATTCAGACCGGTAGACATGCTTGTTGGATAATGGAATGTTTACTGTCTTATCTGCTTGTTGTTTGCGTTTTTTTTTTTGTCAGTTTCTTTTTAATTTTTGCATTTAATGAAATTTGGTATTTATATAGCTTTTTATTTTTCAGTTATGCTGTCACACATGCGCACGCGCGCACAGAGAGACAGCCTTTTCTAATGTTATGTATGCTATATATTCGGGGACAGCAACATGCGTGTTTTAAATGAAATTATATCATTTTGTGGAGGACAACACTTATTCTGAGTACCATGTTCAAGAGGCAGAAAGTAATAAAAGTGCAGAATGTTTCATTTGATTTTGGAAAATGCAGTTTTATATTTTTCGGGCATATAAGGACATCTCGAAGACATTATTCAACTAGTTCTTTTCTTTCTTTTTCGATTTATATGCGGCCTTTAACACCTAAGATCATATTGGCGCTTTGCCATTAATGCAGTTGCCAATTATGTTCTCCATTTCCTTGTATTAATCGTGGGGTTTCTATTACTTTTATTGTTGCTTTGTAAACATAAAATAACACACATTCATTTACACATCCAGACTCTAGTGAACATAGGGAGTAAAAGATAAAAGTAATGGTACGGACGAAGGGAGGGGCCCCCTCAATCAGGGCAGAACACCGCAAGTGGGCCGCCACTTCTTGCTTCTACCGTGACTTCTGGGAGGGAGCAATGAGACCCGAAGGGGGACAAGATCCGGAATACTACGGGCGCAAGCATGGACGGGGTTCCTAACGTTTCCAGTTTGGCGGCATCCGACGCCGCCCGGGCCCACTCACAAGCCTCTTATCATTCACAACCCCCCAGTGGGACCCACTCGAAGGCGGGTCCTAACTGAGCAGTCCCGCAACGACGCCAGGGAAGAAACCACTCAAAGAGCATAATACAGGCCAGCCGTAAACCACCGAACACCGCACCTGGTCCTGCAATTCTGAGAAGACAATGGAGATGCTGGGTACAGGAAATGAAGGGCAGCGAAGTCATAGCAGAAGAGGAGCCAACGCAGCATTCGCCTGCCGACCCGGGGAAACCAAGAAAAACCCATGGGTCAGAGTGGGCAGTCGCCGGTGATCGAACCGAGGACCTCCCAAATGCGAGTCGCATATCCTACCGCGAACGCCACCTCGCTGGATAACACCATAGGGAGTAGTCCTGACTAAAGAAAAATCTACATCTTCCAGCCGCGAATTGAACCCGAATTTATGGATTTGGAGGCTAGTGTGGTAACCGCCAGACTCAATTATAAATGAAACATCATTATATAAGTTGCCATCTACGTAAAGAGTAACCGGTTCAATGATAGCAAAATGAGACTCCAAAGACTTCAAGTGGGAAATTTTAAAATTATGTAAATTAGAACTGAAATTATTCATCTGTTTTGAGATCATTGTTTTCAAATTCTGTTAGGAAAGACGACAGAACAATAGGGTATGAGTGAAGTAAGTTATTCACGTAAAAATAGCTCATGTCTTACAAGTTACTTTTCTGTTTTAGGATCTGTAGACAGTAAGTAAATTAGAATTTTGGTTTTAAAAAATCGGATATGTTGCACTCACATGACTTTCTCTACTCTTGTACAAACTATTTTTACAAACGCTTACTCTCCATATACTTCATATTAATCGAGATACCGAGATGTTATCTTATTGCTAATTTTCTTGTAGGTGCAAAAGGGAATATGGTAGGCTTTAAGCGATGGTCAAATCTTTTAAGAGCTGGTTGCTATGGGAAGTGTTCCATTCTCTTTGCATGTCCAGGACATAAAAAACAAACGAATAACGAATTTCCATTTGAGAAAAAGTATAAGTATTGGAAAATTCAAACAAATAACAAGGAATATCTCGGAAATAGTTCACAAAAAAATGTATGACATAAATTTGTGTGTTCTAACGAGATCTATATTTTTTGTGTACAAAAATTGTATCTATCTCTTGCGATTTACCAGTTATGCAAATGTCATTCGGAATGAAGAGGAGTTTGCGGGACATTCCCAAAATATTCACGATATACATTTTATTTGCTACGAAAATATCTTAAACATATGATATTTTAATTAAAATTGTTAAAGCTATTTTTGAGAAAATCAAAATTCTCGAAAAATGTTCGATGTAAAGGGTAGTCTGGCGTGCGGGGTTTTCTTGGAAGTCATCGTGTCGTGTCTTTTAAAGATAGTGAACCTAAATACCAAGTTTGATATCTATCCAACTTTTCGTTTTTGAGCTATGCTGTTCACAGACGCACATATATATGGACGTTTTTCTAAAAATGCTTTTTTTTTATTCAGGGGGCCTTAAAGCGTGTATTTCCGTGAAACCACGGTATCGAATTTTTGGGTGGAATGCAATACTTCTCCTACTTACTATACGTAGCAGTGAAAGTAAAAAGAAGCTAAGTTACACTGAAAATCAATGGAAGGGTTCGCTTGAAACAGTCTGCCACATGAGCGTCGATCGACAAGGAGGAAGCAGAACAATGGCATGTGGAATGAGTATAATACATTCTTGGCACACCCACTGCATTTCAAGTACCTACTGCCATCAGTCTGAACCTTGAGTAGAAGATAGTCTACACATCGTAGTGAATTTATCGAGCAGCTATTAAAACTACAGGGCATCAGAACCTCGTACATATAATAATACTAAACAAATTTGTTCTGATAATTTTAAATGTTGGATAAATAACTGATGACCAGGGTCGTATTTAGAGGGTTTAGGGTTCAACCCCCCTCCCCGAAATTTCTGAGTTTTATTTATTTAAATTCATATCAAACTAATATGGGAGAATTGGGTTAGATAACAGTAGGTCTATTGCTAGTAGCACATTTACAAGAAAAGGGGAAACAATATTGTCACCTTACATAGGGTCGTCCTCCGTGGTGTAATGGTTCCATGTTAGCCTCTAGTTCCCGAGGTCGCGGGTTCAAACCCGGCGGAGGGCGATGGATTTTTTCGGCATGGCTTCCTTCGGAAGGGAAGTAGATTTACGGCACCTAAAAGAACCTCAAGCCTGATAAAGAGGTCTCTGAGCAAAATTACCGGTCTTTCACGCCCAAAGTAGAATGGGACGCTAAGAACCATAGCAGTTAAAGAGCGTCCATAAATAAAACTCAATTTCATTTACCTTACATAGATAAGGTAACCATACGTATCGGTTTTCGAAGCAGTCTCGATGTTTTATGCTGTAAGGTACAATATCTTCATTCTGTGAGTTTCTCCTGTCTATAGTCTCCAAAAATTGTTCTTGTCCAGATAACGGCTATATACTACACAGTAGCTACATGGTAACTGTGAAGGGTAGTGATGACGTGTATAATCTATACTAATGTTATAATGAGAGAACTTTTGTATATATGTACGTAATGTATGTATGTATGTATGTAGGGTAATATCAAAAACTACACAACCGATGTTTAAAATTCTTTCACCATTGAAAAGTCCTATATTTTCTGACCGACATGGGCTATAAAATAGGCTGTAAGTTAATTCATAAATTATTAAAATACTAAAAATAGTTTTAAAAATCTGTGTACTAGAATACGAACACATTCGAATTATAAAGAAACATACTTGCAAAGAAGGCTTTAACTGCTTTTGAGAATAGGTAGAGAAAAGCGATTTACTCACAGAAAATGCATGTAAAATAAGACAAATGACTCACACATACACACATACACGCACACACAGAGGGTGGACCATTTAACTTGAGACTGTACAGCATCTCCAAAACTAAGCGTTTTAGAAAGAAACGTCTTGATTAAAAGTTACTTGATATTATGGAGGAAAGTAAATGCCATTAGTTGTGTTTTCTTTCGACGTTGTAATTATCATTTTAGGGTCAATTTAATTGGACCCTAATTGTAGGTTCACATTTAAAAACATTAAATTGATCCTAAAATGACTATCATAACGTCCTTCAAACAAAACACGACTAATGGCATTTACTTTCCCCCACAATAACCGAGCGGGATGGCTCAAGCGGTTATGTCTGTGCCCCTCATTTGGGAGGTCCCGGGATCGACTGCCCACTCTAGCCTATGGGTTTTTCGTGGTTTCCCCGGGTCGCCAGGCGAATGCTGGGGTGGTTCATCTTCTACCACGACTCTCCTTTTTCTCATTTCCTGTACTCATCATCTTCCTTGTCATCTGTTTCAGGGTGTGGGACCAGGCGAGGTGTTCGGCGGTTTGCGGCTTGGCGGTGGTGTGCGCTCTGTAAAGGTTTCTTCCCTGGCTTCACTCAGTTAGGTCTCTCCTCGGCATAGGCTCCGCTCCGGGGGACCATGGAGGCTGGTGGCTTGTGGGCAGAGATTATGTGGCGAAGGATGCGTTCTATCTGGAAACGTTACGGACCTTGTCCATGCTTGCGCTCGTCGGCATCCTGATCTGGTCGCCCTTGGGGTCTCTCCCCTCATCCTTACCTCCCAGGGGTCACGTTGGAAGCGGAATGAGCCGACTGCCTGCGTGCGGTGCTTTGCCCCGCTTCCGGGAGCCCCTCCGTGATACGTACCTTTACCTTTCCCCCCATAATATCAAGCAATTTTCATTAAAGACATTTCTTTCTACAACGCTTAGTTTTGGAGATATTGTACAGCCTCAACTTAAATATCCACCCTGTATATGGTCGCAATTTATCAACTATGGCACAGTAAAACTAAAGAGGATAACGGTACGATGCGTTTGCAATACCAATGTCAATATATTTTAATAACCCTCATATATGAAAAGTTTTCTTTATTCCCTTTGTATGTCGATTTTTTTTGGATGATCGCAGAATAAGTGTTTTTTCCAAGTAGGCTAACTTGGTAATCTTGGAGTGGGGAATCTTAATGTTCACCAGTTTCGCCTCTATTTCGTTGTATATGTTTCGTTATGTTATAACTATGTTGTAACATAGTTCGTTCATATGTGTTATATGAAAACTATGTGGCTTTTATATTGTTAAATAACTGTGAGACCAAAGAGAAGGTATAAAGATTAAAATTTCAACTATTATGTTTATCTAAAAAACTAATATGATACATTCACATGACTTTCCCTACCCTCTATCGCTTATTGGTACACAAACTATTCTTACTAAAGCTTATTTTTATATCTACTACATCTTAATCCAAATAAACTTTTCAGACATTTCGCTATAGATACAAAGAGAACAGCCATAGTGAAATGTTTAAAAACTGGTCGCTAAATGCTGGCTTTAAAATTCCATACTGTTTCCATGAAATCGCGAGAAACAACTGAATGTTGACAGGACTTTAAAAGAATGACCAAATAATGAGCAATTCGAAGCTTTAATAACGGATATCTCAGAAGTGGCTTAAGCCACAAAAAAAAACTTATTTGAAATAAATTGTGGGTTTTAAACAGATCTACATTTTTTGTGTAGTAGTTTTTGTCTGTCGCTTAAAATTGAAATTGAGTTTTATTTATGGACGCTCTTTAACTATTATGGTTCTTAGCGTCCCATTCCATATTGGGTGTAATTTTGCTCAGATGCCTCTTTATCAGGCTTGAGGTTCTTTTACGTGCCATAAATCTACGACACGGGACCACATGGCTTTACTTCCCTTTCTAAGGATTTTTACGCCCGAAAAAAATCCATCGCCCTCCGCCGGGTTTGAACCCGCGACCTTGGGAACTAGAGGCTAGCACGATACCACTAGTCCACGGAGGACGACACTCTGTTGCTTAAGTTTACCAGTTATACAAGATTATACAAAACTCCTTCCGAATAAAGAGGACTTCACAGGCTTTTTGCAGAAAATTCAAGATATACATTTCATTTGTCATGTAAATATATTTAATATGTGGTTTATTAATCAAAATCGTTAGAGCAATTTTTAGAAAATAAAAAATGTCGAATAATGTCCCATGTAAAGGGTAGTTTGGGGTGGGGTGATTTTCTTGAAAATTTTCGTGTCGCATCTTTGGAAGGTACTGAACCTAAATACCAAGTGTGGTATTTATCCGACTTTTCGTTCTTGAGTTATGCTGTTCACAGTGACGCGCGCGCACACACACACACATACACACACACATACGCGCGAACCTTTTACTATAAATGCTTTTTTGGTTTCAGGAGGCTCAAAACATACATTTACGGTGAAGTCTCGGTATCCAGTTTTGGGTAGAATGCAATATCTTCTCTACCTATTATATAAGTGGTAGAGAAAGTACTCTAAAAATTATTCGACATTCCGATCGATGATTGTTCCACAGCCAAAGTGTATTTATAGGCTATGCAGCATTTCCAGAATCTGAAAGACTGACGGGTGAGGTTAAGGAAATCAGACGTTCCCCGGATGTTTCACTTCCCTTTGGGTGAATATCGGGGCAGTTTTCATCCGTTATTGGGAATAGCCAGGGCTATACGAAACTGCGAATATAAGGGGTATAGGGAAGAATTCAGCATAAAAATCTCCTACATTCTACAATCATTTCAAATGAGGTAAATGAATTCAATTAAATCGTTATACGAGTTTAGAACCTATTGATGAAACTTCGAGTAAGCAAGCTAGTGGACTACAAAGAAGCTAAAAGCAGTGATTGCTAATACCTAAATGTGATATACAACAGGTCTCGCTTATAAAATAGACCCTAAACTTGGGTTATAATGGTTAAATATCAGATCATTAGCATTATTTAAAACATTTTGTTCCTTTGTAAATTATAAATAAAATGAATAAAACGCCATACCTCTCCTTGTGGGAAGGAACTTGTTAACCCCTACCATTTTTACTCTACTCCGCAATTTAGAGTCATTATTAGTTAGCTCCTCACTATAGCTACATGTGGGCCTAGAGGGCACCTTATCTTATTCCGAAAGATTACGGCGCCCACTCTCTACGACCTAAACTCCAGGACCGCTTTAGAGACACAACGATATACTTCTGGATGTTTCTTCCATCGCATCTTGCGAATTTTCTCGATGCTCCTGCAACTATATATCGCAGAGCGTGCTTGGCAGTAGTGAAGCGAGTTGTTGATGCGAATAAAGTGCAAGTGTTCTCCGAGCAAGTGATAGTGCGTCTAGCGCGAGAAATCGAGTCGTGTGTTCGATATTTAGTGAATGAATGGAAGGAAGAAAAAACTGCTTTCCGCGTTATTCATTACATATTCGTAAAGAAGAGGAAAGCGAAAACTGAATTAAGTCACACTAGGGAAGCTAGTGACAATGAAACTAACAGGGTCACACTAGAAAAGTGCCAGTGAAAATTGAATATTACACTAGAAATAAAACTTAGTTCCTTATCTACCGAAAACTGTTGATTTTACTTCTAACATAAATGGTTTTTAAAATCTGATGTGTTACACTCATATGACTTTCTTGTACAAACTATTTTTACAAACGCTTATTCTCCATCTACTTCATGCTAATAAAGATATCGAGATATTAATCTTATTGCTAAATTTCTCGTAGGTACAAGGGGAATGTGGTAGGCTTTAAGCGATGGTCAAATATTTTAAGAGCTGGTTGCTAGGTGGAGCATTCCATTCTCTTTGCATAAAAAACGAATAACGAATTCCCATTTGAGAAAAAGTATAAGTATTGCAAAATTCAAACAAATAACAAGGAATATCTCGAAAAGGGATCACTCTACAAAAAAAATGTATATGTCATAAATTGTATGCTTTAACGAGCTCTACACATTTTTTCTTTTTTGTGTAAAAAAACTTTGTCTATCTCTTACGGTTTACCAGATATGCAAAAGTCATTCAGAAAGAGGAGGACATTTGGGGACATTCCCAGAAAATTCAAGGTATAGATTCTATTTGTCATCAAAATATTTTAAATATATACTATTTTAACCAAAATCGTTAGAGCCTAGTATGGGGTGGGAGATTTTCTTGAAAATCTTCGTGTCGCATCTTTGAAAGATACTGAACCTAAATGCCAAGTTTCGTATTTGTCTTACTCTTCGTTTTTGAGTTATGCTGTTCACAGGCGCGCGCGCACGCGCGCACGCACGCACGCACGCACGCACACACACACACACAGACTCACACACAGACCTTTCTACTTTCTCTACTACATATAGTAAGTATTGTATTCCACCCAAATATTCAATATCGAGATTTCACCGGAAATATATGTTTTGAGGCCCCCTGAATCCAAAAAAAGCATTTTTGGAAACAGGTCCGTGTGTGTGTCTGTTAACAGCATAACTCAGAAACGAATAGTCGGATAAACACCAAACTCGGTATTTAGGTTCAGTATCTTCCAGAGATGCGACACGAAGGTTTTCAAGAAAATCCCCCCACCCCAAACTAGCCTTTACATGGAACATTTTTCGAAAATTTTAATTTTCTCAAAAATGGCTCTAACGATTTTGATGAAAATATCATATGTTTAAGATAATGTCATGAGAAATGAAATGTATATCTCGAATTTTCTGGGAATATCTCCAAAAGTATTCTTCATTGTGAACGACTTTTGCATAACTGGTAAGCCATAAGAGATAAGACAAAATGTTACTACACAAAAAATGTAGATCGCGTTAAAATACACGATTTATATCATATACATTTTTTTGTTGAGTGAACCATTTTCGAGATATTGCTTGTTATTCTCTTAAATTTTCCAATAAATAATTCGTTTTCATTGGTAATGCAAAGACTCCACATAGCAACCAGCTCTTAATATATTTGACTATAGCTTAAAGCCTACAAATTACCCTTGCATCTACAAAAAAATTAACAATGAGATTAACATCTCGATATCTCGATTAACATGAAGCATATGGAGAATAAGCGTTTGTAAAAATGGTTTGTACAAGAGTAGAGAAAGTCATGTGAGTGTAACACATCAGATTTTTCTAAAAGTGCCGATTTAGGTTTCAGGGACCTCAAAACATGTATTTCCTGTGAAATCTCGGTATCCAATTTTTGGGTGGAATGCAATACTTCTACTTACTATACGTAGTAGAGAAAGTAAAAATAGAGAACGATAGAACTTGCATGAAATGAAATGTGGAGAACATAGTAAATTAATAAACATACCTAAATCTTTCACTGAAATATGCATCGATAAAAAGAGGGATAAAAAATAAAATTGGAAATACCATAAGGCAGTAAACCAAAAGGTCTACTTCTGTTAAAATATTATCGGAACCTTTAAAAAGAAACGCAGCACTATTAAAAACATTTCAGGCTCTTCGCTTACTTGAACTTTTTCATACTTGAAGCAATGGAAATCGAGTACAACTCTAAACAGATTGCTGCTTATACGCAATAGTGAGAAACAAACACTAGAGGCTTTTTCAACACCCGGAACACATCTTTGAAGCACTTCTAACATACGTGATTCCATTGCATTTCTAATTACTTGCTTTCACGATCTCGCAAGCATGTAAGTGTCTTCACGAGCGTTAGGTTAATAGGAGGTCACTTAATTCCATACTTATAGTTTAAAAGCTGTCGGATAAGATATCCCACAGCTTACCCTATACCACTTATTTTAAGAAGCGAAAGGCATTTATGAAATTGTATGGAATTAGAAATGACGCTTTCTTAGAAATTTTCAGCATTTTACGTAATATCTGTAAACCTTTCTGTTTAGAGAGCAATATACCTTTTCAAATTTAATATGCATAAAACCGAGCGAGATGGCTCCAGGGTAACGTGTGAGGGTCCCATTCGGGAGGTTTTACGTTCGATTCCCGTTGGCCGCCCACTCTCACCCTGGTTAACATAGGCGAATGCTGGAATGGTGTAATCTACCACGGATATCCTCCCTCCCTCTTATTTCATTTCCCTTGCATGTTTCAGGTTGACTCCTGGGTTGTGGTTTGGTCCGAGTCGGGCAGATCGTGCAGAGGACTGCGATTTGGAACTTCTTCTCGGCCCTGCTACAGGGAAGTCTGTCAAACCTCCACTGCTGGCTCGTGTTTCCTCTCCGAGCGACCATCCCGTGGCCGGGTGGTCAAGCTCCAACTGCTAGGGAACTCTGTGCATCTCTAACGCCTTGTGTGACCTCGCTTATACGTCTCCTGCGGTCCCCTCACCTCATCCCTTTCTCCTGGGGTTGTGCGTACAAAACACTCCATTGGGAGTCGATGCCCCAGGTGTCCCCTCCGTTAATAGTCCTATCCTATCCTAATATGCCTAAAGCAGTTTTTATTGCTTTTTCTAGTACCTACGCATAGTAGGTAAGAGGAAGTATTGCATTCCACCCAAAAATACGATATCGAGATTTCAACGAAAATACATGTTTTTTGTATCCCCTGAACTCCAAAAAGGCGTTTTTAGAAAAAGGGCTTGTGCATGCGTGCGCAAAATTCCCTTAAACAGCAATCTCGGTATTTAAATTCCGCAACTTTCAAGGATGCGACCAAAGAGTTTTAAGAAAATCCCCCACCCCTATTAATACATTCTTTATTTTTACTTTCTCTACTGGGTAAGTAGGGGAAGTATTGTATTCCACCCAAAAATTCGATGTCGAGATTTCAAGGAAAATAGCCCCTGAACCCCTAAAAAAAGGCAATTTTATTTTCTCTACCACGTACAGAGAAGGCATTGCATTGCACCCCAAAAATTTGATACCGAGATTTCACCGAAAATGCATAATTCGAGGTCCCCTGAGTCCAAATAAGGCATTTTTAGAAAAAAGCTGGCGTGTCTGTCTTTGTATGTGTACCTATGAACAGCGTAACTCAAAAACTAAAAGTCCGATAAGTACCAAACTTGGTATTTAGGTTCTACCTTCTAAACATATGGCATAAACATTTTCAAGAAAATCCCCACCCCAAACTACTCTTTACATGAAACATTTTTCGAAGTTTTTGAATTCTAAAAATGGCTTACGATATCAATTAAAATACTGTACATATATTAAACATATTTACATGGCAAATAAAATGGATATCTTGCATTTTCTGCGGATAGCCTGTAAGGTCTTCCGAAATTCGGAAGGAATTTCATATAATCTCGTATAACTGGTAAATGTTAAGTGATAGACAAAAACGTACTACACCACACTACTACCAATTGTGTGTTTCTTTAAAACACATAATTATTTCAAATAACGTTTTTTTGGCATAAGCTATTTCTAAGATATCCGTGGTTCAAGTTGTGGATTACTTGGTCATTCTTTTAAATCCCTGTCAATATTCAGGTGTTTCTCGCGATTGCATAGGAACAGTATGGAATTTTAAGGCCAGCGTATAGTGTCGCAGTTCATAAACATTTGACTATGGCTGTTTCCTTTGTACCCTAACGAAATGTGTAATATAGCTATTTCTACTAAGGTTTATCTTGTATAAATGAAATAGATAGAATAATAATCTTTCGTAAGAATAATTTGTACACCCACTAATAAGCGATAGAGGGTAGAAAAAGTCACACGAATGTAACACATCAGATTTTTTTTTTCGGATTCAAATGTCACATGTTTAACGTATTGATAAGAGAAATAAAACGTATATTTTGTACTTGGGTCTAATAATTCTCATAGCGTTTGCCGTTTTCAATGTATTGCATGCTGCAAATGTAGACCTTTTCTAAGCGTCCCCTACCGGTCATGCTTTTAAGTTTGCGATTTTTTGCTCTGTTACTTTGTTTCTTTTATTTCCATCACAAGAGTTTTTCCGCAAATAAACTCTTGAATGTGATCTTTGTTTATTTGAAGTAATTCCAACATAAAAATAATTCGTGAGTAGTATAGTGACGATAGAAGAATTTTTATATGAATGGTATAATTATATAATGGGAAAGTCCTGTAAATGCATCACATCATTTTTTATTTCATTTAAATTATTACCGGAACCATTAAACATCATATACATCATTTTGACACATTTGAAAGAACCAATGCTTGTGTTTGCACATAATTATCAGCTATTTAGTACAATGGAATGATGAAACAAAACTGCCTTACAAGAGTAAGGAATTTATCTTTACAAAATCTTAGTATAGAAGAGGAACAAACGCCAATGAAAAGGAGAATAGTAGTGCAACAATTATAATGATATACAATATGCAATAAATCTTAAACAAATATAGAAAGTAGTGAAAACTTCGCGGTTTCCCTAACCGCTCGCATGGGGTTTTGGGTCTTGTCTATTTGCAAACATACTATGTTATCTCATAAATATATTTTAACGTGGCTACCGAGCAGAATTTTAGGAAAAATAAAATAAAGAATTAATTGTTCTTCCACACAAGCCGTGTGTTGGACAAGGTTGGAAAGGCAGAATCAGGCGACTGAAAAATTCAATGTCATAGCCGGGACTGAAACACGCTTCTCCCGGTTTCCGACCGGTTGCATTAACAACTGAACTACCATGGCAACATGCCGGTATGACATTAAATTCCCCAACTGATTCGCATTTTTTCCAGTAAACCACAAGGAGATCTCAAATTGTATTGAGATGACATACCCCAATGGCGACTTACAGTGCTGTAAGTACTTTAAGTCCCGAGCTTCATAGTTTCAACCTCTATTAGGTCAATTAATGGAATTAATTGTTCTTCCACACAAGCCGTGTGTTGGACAAGGTTGGAAAGGCAGAATCAGACGCTGAAAAATTCAATGCCGTAGCCGGGATTTGAACCACGGATCTCCCGGTCTCCGTCCGGTTGCTCTAACACTGAGCTACCATGACAGCATGCCGATAAAATATTCAATTCCCCAACTGATTGGACGAAGATCCGTGGTTGAAATCCCGGCGATGGCATTGAATTTTTTCACTCGTCTGATTCTACCTTTCCAAAATAAAGAAACTTTGGTTTTAGCACTGCTATATAATGTTTAGCACATAGGAACTATGCTAATTAATTTATTCATTGGCAAACTGCACACTCCTTATCCAGAATCAGTGGCAAAAATCTCTAAGATCGGTCATTTTGGCCCACTTTCCCCTATTGTGGAAGTTTTATTTCAGATTTTGGAGATCAAAGAGTAGCCTTCTCCGAGATGAATGTCCTAATTCGGAAATCAACAGTCACACGGGCAAATTTTTTAGTTATCTTCGCTAAGGGAGAAAGTAGCGTTTTTTAAGCTTTATAAAATGGTCCCTTCAAAGGTATATGACTGGTTTGGGGTGCCTGTAACCCCCCCCCCCGAGATAGCTTTTGTGATTTGCCGGAGACGAGAACACTTTCATAGCATGAGAGTTTATTGACCACATTTATCTTACGACACAAGGCTCGGCAAATTAGTTGGCTATTTAGGTCGATGATGGGCTCAGGTCACTCCTCCAGGTAACTCAGTAGAATCTTAGGTTTCGTGCAGGAAATACTAGTTTCAGCTAGCGAATGTTGGAATCTTAAAGTGGCTTTGTGTCTAATATAAGTATATGCAATATAATGATTCTAGGATATTAATTCTATAATTCAAGTTGAGGATAGGCCTTCTATTAAGCTTCACATCCGAAACTCTGCCCCATCTGGGGATCAGCTGTTTTCAAAGAAAAACTTGACTGCTTCATTGAAGCTGACATTGAGGCATAACAGTATCACCTGTAGTTTGAAATATCTTCATATGGTAACAAAATGATGTAATTGAGAAAGGCTATTAAGTTTTATTACCAAGTGAGTAAGAGATTCTTGAACTAGAATTCGGGTGCTGCAATCAGTTTCTAGTTAATGATGCTTAAAGTTCCTTGAATGTTTACTTGGAAAGGTGTGCAAATGTGAAGAGGATACAAGAGCACATCACTCTCACGCTTGAACTCTGTTCTGGATGAGTCAGCTCTTGCTGGGAGTCGTGAATTTCTGGAACTTGTGTAGGCATAGCAATTACCTAGGAGTCTCGAGAATTCGTTACAGTACTCGCTGATTTATTTACTTGTCAAATTAAACGAACATCTAAGGTCAATTGCTATCATTAATTTTCAGTTTTCAGAGGGCCTTGCAACAGAACTCAGCAATTCTATTTTGTGCAGTAATTAAAACACAAATCAAATATCTGTGCAAATGTGTAGAGCCTTAATGAAAACCCAATTTTAATAACAAAAGAATACTGACTTTGAGCTTTAGAAAAATACATCTCTTTTTAATTTGGAACGTTTTAACCCATATTAACGTGAGGTGCTAACCCTTAAGGCGATCTGTGGTATTTGCTGATGCTACAAAAAAATTCTATTTACTGAATAGAATCTGTTTCTGCATACTTCTGTACCATTCTGTACATTATTATTGCCTTAATTTAACTTTAATGCATGGATTTTAAAGTTAAATTAAGGCAATAATAATGTATCGAGCGAATTCTGCTCCAGCCAATGAAGGATGTCACGTTGGCTAGAGCAGAGTTCGTATCTAACTTTAGGCAATCAAAGCCATCAGAACATCTTCCCCCACGTGGTAGCAGTTTGTTCTGCTTTACTGCTGTAAACACCTTAGTTGCGATGTAAATCTAATTATAAAATGAACTATACTTCCCTTCTGCTCAATAGCACACTATTTGGAACAATTGGTGAAGCCAGTCGTCCTCCGTGGTGTAGTGGTTACCATGCAGGCCTCTAGTTCCCGAGGTTGCGGCTTCAAATCCGGCGGAGGGCGACGGACTTTTTCTGGCGTAAAAATCCTTAGCATAGCTTCCTTCGGAAGGAAAGTAAAGTCGGTGGTCCCGTGTGGTATATTTACGGCACGTAAAAGAACCTCAAGCCTGATAAAGAGGGCTCTGACTAAATTACCGGTCTTTCACGCCCAATATAGAATGGGAGCTAAGGACCACATCAGTTAAAGAGCGTCCATAAATAAAGATTTAAAAAAAATTGTTGATGCCACAAGGCATAATTTCGTGCATTGCTAAATGATGCTTTCTACTTCTAGTTAGAATGCTCTACGTTTCAGAAAGGATATGAAAGGCTTGATGTTAATTATGTACATCCTTTTTATATGACTAGGGTGTTCTCAACATCCCAAGCAATTGTTTAAGGGCTGAACATGCACGTGATTACTAACAAGCTAAAATTCTAAATTTCCTTCCTGGCATTTACTTTTTCAGCATTTTGTTTTGAAAATGTCGCAGTTGAGCCAACCTTTGGTTATTTTTTTTTTCAAATTTTTTATGTTTCTGAGTATCGACTGAACATCGATGTTTGTAACATTTAAGCTTGTTATTTTGGAGTGCATAAAATATTTTTTCTGGAATAATAAAAGAGTAATATGACTTAGATTTTATATTAATTAACTAAGTACGAAAAATAAGTTGGCTAAAACTTTCACAAATGCGTTGGTGGAGGATTCATCCACAATAAAATCCAGAATAAGCATTAAAAACTACACAGTTTGAAATCAACAAAAATGTTAATAATGCTGTAAGCCCAGATATTATATGTATTGTAGTTAATACAGATTAACAGATGCATCAGCTTGAAGAAGTCTGTGCTATTTTCATTTTAAATTCCTACTATGGGTTACATTATATCCTGCCACGCCTTTTGCCTTTAATGTCCATTCTATATTTTCTTTTTACACGATGAAATTCACTCAAACATAGGCTCTGACCTTTTCTTGTCTTGATTAATTATATAGATCTGCCAAATTACTTTGCTGTTTTTCCCTTCAGAATTATTTTGGATATAACTTTCTACATCCATTTTCATTTTGCATAAAACTGCCCTCAATAAATATCTCACAGGCAGTGATTCTGTTTTGATCTAATAGCAAATTTAATTGTGAAAGATAACTATGATTTCAGCTTTAACTATGCATATTTACGAGATGCAGTATAAATATATTTGCCGAAAATTTCACCTGTAGTAAAGGGTAACTATAATATAATAAATCCCATTTTCCTACCTAACGGGTTCATGCTTTTTAACGCAAAAAGTCAATTTTTGTTATTTTGACAGTAGCAGTGAGTAAGGTCGATGAGAGAGAGTGGGTTGAAAGATTCAGCCTCTCTACTGCAGCGGTAAACGGCGGTGTATCGCATAAGAGGACCATACTGTAGGTGCGTCCTAAAAACATAGGTGTCTAGCGGATCTTAATTTTCCTTTTCTTAGTTTATTTATTGCGAAACGATTCATCATTACCATCATCTTCTTCTTCCATTATGCTTTGCTTTAGTCATTTCTGCCTGTTACACAATCTACATATCTTGTTCAAGACATATTTTAATGTCTTTCTATACTTCTCTTTCTTCTTCGTTTACAATTCATATAGTAATATTGATACATGTAAAGTTTTATGTATCAACCAAATTACGCCACGGCTTTATTCTTGTTGGAGGGACTGGGACTAACAGACCTACGATCTTTTGTACCTAAGCCCCTGACTAGGAGCACCAGGGAGGGAGAGGTGAGTTGAGGGGAGACAGAGGGCGGGAGACCAGGAGGCACGGCAGGGCAGAGTCAAGGTCCCGCCTTTTACAGATTGAAACTCCCCGGATGGCAACTGGTACAACTGGCTCCCCTCCCCCCACTAGGGGCCTGGGCCACGAAGACCGCCCCCATTCCGGGGACGAAGTGTTACATAGAGCATTCTTTTCCCCCCGCTATGCAACTCCGAGACTCCCGTCGATACTGCAACCCTGAAAGAGCCAAGCAGAAGAAAGATGAAAAATGAGAATGGAGTGAAATGAAGGAACAGGAAATTCGGGGGATGTAATGAACCTCACAGCATTCCCTAGCGACCCGGGAAATATTCTTGTTATAACCTCCGCTCGTCTCATAATTGAGAATTTCGCTAGGATGAAATAGCGGTATTTTGAGGTGAAATGTTTCTAACAAGTTTTTGAGAGGAAATAGTCTAAACACAAACTTTAATCCCGTCTCCTGATGAATCAACCAGTTTGAGTTGTTTCTCAGCCATTTGTATGTATTTTTGCAGTCTTGTGTATACTTTATATGCACTTTTTATGTATTTTATCTAGCTTTTAACTCCTGTTCTTACTCGCATACGGCATCACAGACGGTGGAGATTGATGATGCATGAAATTAAATGATTATTGGGAAAGGAAACTTGGGAAGGAAACGTTTCAGGCCTAAGTTCTAGTGTACCTCCCCGGTACTTGGCAGTTATGAGGACTGAGGAAAACCTGGAAAAAACCTTAGTCAGTTTGGACAGTCATGGTGGGCTTTGAACCCGTTCACGAGTCCGTGCTTTAACAAGTTCGCCACCCGTGTTGGTGCTTTTTGTATATGCTTATATAATCATGATGCATTCATCATTTAGTTATTTATCTACATATTTAGAATACAGGATCTTTGTGATCTTGTTTGTTATTTTCTCTCTCTACTGAAAAATGTAATTATTCTTAAATGGTAGTTGTAATAGTGTGTACTTCCATGGCCACTTCAAGTTTCATGAGACAGAATTTAAAACTCCAGGTGTCAAAATTAGCAGAGTATATGAATACCAAGTGTACGAAGATTACAGGTAACATAAAAAAATTATATTTTTCGAATTTTTACACGTATTTTTATATAACTTCACCATTAAAAACTGCTCTTTACACCCATTTGTTGCAGTAATTGTTTCAATGTCGCAGATAATTCCATTTTTTAGTTTAATATCTTATCTTACCGCAGTTATTATCGCCACTGTTATATAAACCAGGTTAAAACAAACTAGGTTATCGCTGTTTAGAATTGTTCGGTTACTAAGACAAACACTTGCACATTTTTCTAGTTTACGAGTGCTATTTAAAGCTGATCCATTTCAAAATTAGCCTTGATATTAGGGACTAATAAATATATTTAGTGTATTAATGTTGTAGAAATTGGTACAACTGCAACAATATTGAATATATAAAAGCATACTGTCAAACATTATGCGGATAATAAATATGCAACACATGCAACACATGCCCTATTGTATACGGTTGTTAAAAAGGTGTGGGCTAACTGTCTCTGAGAAGAAAATAGTCGTCTTGGCACGTCCTCGATTCGGGTCCTCAAACTATATTCTGGGAGTTAATTGGCAAAAGGTGATGCAGGAAAGGGGGAACATGTTGGATTATATCGTGAGAAAACAGCATTGCTACAACCATGTATGGCTTTTATAAGAGAAAATGCAAATATATTGTGCACTGGTTGCAAAGAGAGAGAAAGAGAGCATATTTTTACCTTCTTTACCACGTACTTAGTAGGTGGAGAAGGTATTGCATTCCACCCAAAAGCTCGATATCGAAAATTAAAAGGAAATGCATGTTTTGAGGCATCCCGAGCCCCAAAATGTCATTTTTAGAAAGCGGTCCGTGTATATGTGCATTGTGTGTCTGTGAACAGCATAATTCAAGAATGAAAGATCGGATAAATACCAAACTTGTTTTTTAAATTTTCAGTATCTTCCAAAAATACGACACGAAGGTTTTCAATAAAATCTCTCACCTCAAACTACCCTTTACATGGAAAATATTTCAAAATTTTTGACTTTCTGAAAACTGGCCTTAATGATTTTTATTAAAATGCCATATGTTTAAAATGAAAAATAAAGCATATATCTTGAATTCTCTGAGAATAGCCTGAGAAGTCCTCTTCGTTCGGAAGGAATTTTATATAATCTTGTATAACTGGTAAACGTTGAGCGATTGACGAAAACGTACTACACAAAAGATGTAGATCTCTTTAAAACACCCAATTTATTTCTAATAACTTTTTCTCTAGCAAAGTCATTTCCGAGATATCCGTTATTAATGGTTCGTATTCTTCAATACTTTGTCACTATCCTGTCGATATTCAGTTGTTTTACGCGATTGCATGGAAGGAGTATGGGATTTTGGGCCGGCATATGAGTCCTGTTATTAAACATTTGACTATCACTATTCCCTTTGTATCTATAATGAAATGTGTAATTTAACTATTTCAGCAAAGGTTTGTCTCGATTAAGATGAAGTAGATAAAATAATAAACTTTCGCAAGAATAATTAGAGGGTAGAGAAAGTCATGTGAACGTAACACATCAGGTGTTTGTACTCGTAGCTGCTTCTTACGTTTTGCTATTGGATTCTGATAATTAGTCATTACCTATTGAAAGCTTTATTTCCGCAAGTTTTAAATTGGATTGTGGTTAAGGGGCCCCATATCACCTTATGAAAAGGGGTGGAAGTTTATATATAAGTAATAGAAGACGATACTGATTAATAATAATAATGATAATAATAAAATGGTATTACTAGAATGAAGCATAGTCGTACTCCCCAAAAATATTCCTAGGCCCTCTAAAACGCGAACAGGTCTCGGCAGACGGGAAAGGTGAAGCTGAAGTTGAAACATCTAAGTTAAAGATACATTTTTAGCTCGCATGTTAGCTTAATCTGTTTATTTTTGAGCCGATATCGATTATACATTATTTCATACTTGAGCGTTGTTTCTAACGTTGAGTACATTTCCTAAAATATGATATATAGAGAATTTGTTAATTCCATTTTACAAACTACTTGAATTTGTACAGGAACTGTGTGTTGCATAGAAATCCATATTCGAAAGCATATCTTTTTCATGTTAGAGTTATAACCATGTCTAATGACCAGGTGTCTACCAGAAGACTTCTTAGAATATGTGACATTTAACATTAATCAACAATAAAATTGTGGTTACAACAGAATGGCACACCATCTCATTTTGCACTTGCTCTTCGTGATCATGTTAGCTGACGATTCGGACAAGGAGGGATAGGCTGGATTGGATTGGCAACGGAGGGGTCTGGGCACTGATCCACATAGGGGATATTGTATCTACACCTCACAAGGGGGCGTCCCTGGGAGGAAGGATGTGGCGAGAGGAGACACCGGGCGGCCGGAACCTGAAGTGACGGCACAGGGGTGGCAGAGTACATAAGATTCCAGATAGAGACTTCCGGCAGATGGACAGGCAGACCGGACCTCACCCCGGTCCAACGACCCTCAAGGGATGTTCGGATACCCCCGGCAGCCAGCCGAAAGCCGAAGGTCAGAGAGAGTCACAAAGAACACCCTTTTTCCCTGCCACACTGCACCGAAACACCATCGCCGACACTTCCAACCCTGAAAAAGACCAACGGATAAAAGATGAAGTGAAGTGAAAATGGAGATGAAATGGAGGAATAGGTAACTCGAGGTATGTGAGAATCTTTCCCAGTATTCGCCTGCGACCCAGGAAAACCACCGAAAAAACGCATGGGTCAGGAAGGTCGGCCAGGAATCGAATCCACGACCTCCCGAATGCGAGTCACAAACAAACCGCCTGAGCCATCCTGGTACAGGCTGACATGGTCCAATTCTGTGGCCTCAAGCTTTATCGGATATACATTTACCCGATTCTTTCCTGCGAACTGCAAGAAGAATCTATGATTTCAAAAGGTAGCAACTGTGGTGTGTCAATAAGGTCGGTGGTAGCCGCATCGAACTGTTTTTTAGTTTGCGTGACAACATTAGAAATGTTATTTCTTTTATCTTTCTTGCAAATTGTTGCAAAATTAAAGATTTTTAATTTGTTGGAAACGTAAATTAGTCAAACTAATGAAACAATTATTTCCTTGCCTATAACTTGAGATGAGATTTGGTGTGAAATGATTGTACCCTAACATGAAAGGGCAAGTTTTTTTTTCCAAATTTACTTTAACTTCCATATTTCGTCTCGCTTTCATAGCGAAAACTGCCGAAAAACTGCCACGCGTGATTGTGAGTGAAAGCGTTTCTCCAGGATATGTTCCGGATTTCCCTGTTTATGTGAGATATATGGCCGTTCGTGGACATAAAACAAGTCGCTTGTAGAAACCGGAACGAATCGTGAGACGAAGAGAAGTTACAGAAAATAAAGCAGAGCTAACAGGATATGAAGTCGTGCTTCATCCTTAATGAAGGACACATATTTTACTACTTGTCATATTTCAATGTCCTTGCTGACTATATGAAAGAAGCAATTTTGCCACATCCCTTACAAGTGACCAAGTTAAGGTGAATACCAATTTCGTTCTGCATTATGTTTAAGTAAATTATGCCAATTAGATAAAAATGAGATTTATGGAGCTAAAAAAATTATTTCGAGCTAAACTAATGAAAAATTCATATATTATAAGGCGTTCCAGACGTCTTAGTCAAGTTGGTAGCAACAGTGGAAAAGTTTGAACTGAATATATGAAATAAGAAATTACTTGTCGAAAATGCCCTTTCCGTACTCCGTGAGTTCTTGAAGTATTTTTGTTTTCATATCACATATAAAACACTACCAACTTCTACACCTTTTACATCGCAACTTCCAGCTCCTGGCACTACTCGCAATACTCTGATCAAAATGTATTTGTATTTTATTTCTTTCACAGTAAACTTACTGGAAAGAAGTATCGATTACCGGACACTTGCACAATTTGGAAATAACCTATGAATCATTAGCACTTTTGAGTTTTATTTTTTGCATTAGCAATACGATGCCGATTGTTATAAAAATATTGCTTTACGTAATTATTAAAGCGTTCGATATAATAATTTATTTTCAAATAAGTGTATATTGTATTTCTAATTTTTCTTTCCCTCTCCTTTTATCATTTTCAGTAATGTAAGTAGTTTTGTTGCAGTTTTACTTTCTCTACCACGTACTTAAGTAGGGGGAGAAGGTAATTGCATTCCACCCAAAAATTAGATACCGAGATTTCACCGAAAATACATCTTTTGAGGCCCCTGAATCCAAAAAAGGAATTTTTAGTTTACTACGTAGAGTAAGTAGGGAAAGTATTGTATTCCGCTCAAAAATTCTATGCCATGATTTCACCGCTAATACATGTTTTGAGGTCCCCCAAATCCAAATAAGCATTATTGGAAACATGCCCGTGTGTGTTTCTGTCTGTCCGTGAACAGCATAATTAAAAAACGACAAGTCGGTTAAATTCCAAACTTGGTGTTTGACTTTAATATCTTCCAAGGATAGACACAAAGCTTTTCAAGAAAATTCCCCACCCCAGATTTTAATTTTCACAAAAATAGCTCTAACGATACCAAAGTCGGGACAGGCAGCTTGTGTGTTGCGAAAACTGATGCACGTTCTTAAAACTTATTAATCGTGGAGTTTAAGTAGGCATGTTTTAAAACGCTCAAACTGTAGAATTTGATTCAGTATATCCAGTTCAATATAGCTGATAGTGAATGATACATTTTTTGAGGTTAACATTCAACTCAGTGAATAGGTGTGAGATTGGGATAATCACTGGAGCGGCTTGTGCCAAGAGGCAACATGATACTAGGATAGGTACATTACTAGTATAAGTGTGTCATGCGAAAAGCACGTCACGCAGAGGATTCAAACGCTGATAGCTTTTCAAAATCTTCAGCTCTAAAGGATATTTCACTGTCGTCCCTTCCATGCCCTGAATGAGTTGTGAGTAGTCAGATAGAGGGGCCTCCAGTAACTGGAGGACAGCACCGCAACGTAGGCCATGGCAGGCCTTTTCTGCTTCTAACGTGATGCCTGGAAGGTTGGGGAGACCCTAAGGTGACCAGTTCTGGACGACGATGTGCACTAGCAAGGAAGGGTTCCTAACGTTTCCAACATGACACCAGTCCTGATGCCGACTATCCCTGCCTAGGCCACGCAACCTGGTGGTCCCGTAATAGACAAGACAGACTTAGGAAGAGCCCCAGCAGTCCCAACAAGCACCAGGAAGAAGTCTTTACAGAGGGCAAATTCCACCGTCCTGCCGCAACATACCAACCGCCGTCGCCTGGTCATACAACCCTGAAACAGATGAGAAGCAATAAAGGGGAAAGAAATGATGGATAGGAAACTTGTGGGGCATTAGCCTACCATCCCGGGGAAATCACAAAAATTCCTTGGTCAGAATGGTCGGCGTAACTAATCGAACCCGGGAGCTCCCAAATGCGAACTTCACACGTTACCGCGGAGCCATCTCGCTTAATCAATGAATGATTTATCTCACCCGACTAGACACATACTCTGGCATAAATATAAACGAAGTCACTTCTCTACTATGTAGTAAGCAGTGGAAGAGAGGAGGTACCCACTGCATTCCGCCCAAAAATTCGATGTCGAGTTTTCGCCGGAAGTGGGTACATGTTTTCACATACCTGAAAATAAATAAACATTTTTAGGAAAAGGTGTGTGTGGGTGTCAGTTTGTGCGCGCGTGTGTGTGAACAGCATAACTGAGAAACGAGATGTCCGATAAATACCAAACTTGGTATTTAAGTTCAATATCTTCAAAAAATGTGACACGAAGCTTTTCAAGAAAATTTTCCCACCGTAAACTACCCTTTACGTGGAATTTGTTTAGATACGTTTTGTTTTCTGAAAAAGTCTAACAATTTTGATTAAAAAACGTAAGGTATATTTAAGATATTTACATGACAAATATAATATTTATTTTGAATTTCTTGGGAATAGCTTTTGAAGTTTATTATAATAGCTTTATTTCGGTCATTTTCTTAAACTACTGTCACTATTCATTATTTCTCGGAATGTATGGAATTTCATGGCCAGCATATAGCGATAGGTTTTCTATTCCTACAATCAAATGTGTAATGAAACTATTTCTGCAATGGTTTATTTCTATTAACGTGAATTACACAGCAAAATACAAAATCTGATGTGTTACAGTCACACGACTTTCTCTACTCTTGTACAAACTATTTTTACAAACGCTTATTCTCCATCTACTTCATGTTAATCGAGATAAACATTTGCAGACTCTATCTTACTGCTAAGTTTCTTGTAGATGTAAGGGGAATATATATTTACAAGGGCAATATAGAAATACAGTAGCCTTTAAGCACATACATATCTCTTAATAGCTGGTTGCTAGGTGCAGCACTATTCCCTTTCCCACAGATTAATACTCTTTGCATATCCAAGACAAAAAAATGAATAACGAATTCCCATTTGAGAAAATAAGTATTGAAAATTTTAAGGGAATAACAAGCAATATCTCGAAAATGGTTCACTCAACAAA